>OY978526.1:30667000-32082000 GCA_963854835.1 Megamerina dolium
AGTAAAAATATTGTAAAAGGGTTAAATTTTTCGTATAAAATATTTTCAAGAAAATATTAAATAAAGAGAGGAATTAAAGTGTATATTATAAACCCCAGACTGAATCTCTCATACAGTATTTTTGTAAATTTGAATCGTAGTGGCAGAGCTATTGTGGCATCACTTTTTTGAGCGTTTTCTCTTAGAGTTCTAAAGGCGGAAATGTCATTTCATACATAGATTCTTTTTGCCTGAAGTATCAACCACATAAATTACCGATTAGTATGTATGCGGAAACAAATCTACCTCAAATAAGCTTAACTATTACACTTACCAACACAAAATGGCAGAAATTAGATAACAGCAAATGCAAAAGAAATTATCATCCATGTAAGAAAATTACAATTAACAATAATTTTAATTAAAATATCTACGAGAATGAGAAACTTTTGCACAGTAAAATGATGCCAATGTAAATAACAATTGTTGAATTATTCACATTTAAGATATACAAAAATATATATATGTACAGTGGAATATAAGCTAGTCATGCTAGGATCATCAGCAAAACATACTCAAAGTATATACTTTAGTGAATGCGTCTAATATAATGGGCATATAAATAAGAAGAGTATGTCAACTTTGAGGTTGTACCGCCTTTTACACTTGCAGATATTATAAAAGTAGAATGCCAATTTGCCAATGTAAGTATAACACACACACGCACACATACACACACACACACGCATGAAAAATAAAAAGGAAAAACCAACAAGCAAAAGGTGAACTTGTTTTGTTCCTTGTTTTCTCTTCCTTATCTTTTTGTTCATGTGGTTATTTATGTTGTTGGGCTTAATTAGAAATTAAGCAAAAAGGTTGGATTCTTGTTTACTTTGCCTATATATATATATGTATGTATGTGTGTATTTTATACTTGCTCGCATATAGAGCAACTTGTTTAAGAACACAAAATCAGAAGAATTAAGGGACATAAACAGAAATGGCCATAATCAGGAAACCACAAATTTCAAAATTAAACAAAAGAAGTCCAAAGTAACACAATTGCATCTAGGAGGAGACTAACTGAATAAGTTGACTGAGGAAAAATCACTTGAATAGCACCTGACTTTAATAGATATGTAGTATATAGGCTAACATACAAACTATTGTTAAAGTTTTAAAAACAACATCGAACAGAGTCAGAAAAAGCCAAGCCAATATAATTCTATGGCATATTTTGCAGCAAAATTAATAGTTTTACCCCATAATATGGTCTTTTAAAGTCAATCAAAAGACAACGTATTGGCAAGAGATTGGTTTCTTTTAGTCATCGTGTAAAATCAAAGTGAAAAAGCAGAAAATAAAAAAAAACATTAAGATTATAAAGTTAAATAAAGTTAGTAAGCTTCTATTACTCTACAACCTGTCTAATATAATATATAATTGTATATGTGAGTATGGAGCTAACACTGGCTCCAATTCAATTATATCACTCAAGTCACGCAAACTAGCTTGAATAAACATAAAATGTTTTCGAAAAAATCACCAACTGAAAAACACAATATAATAATTATAAATTACTCACACATGTACATACATACAATTGACCTTTTGAGCACTATAAATAAATATATTTTTACATCATCGCACAAAATCAATTTCAAAATTCTTTCCATCATCCATCATCAACTTCACCTTCAATGTCATCATTAATGTCGTCACCATAAAAAGTTTTCATAATATTTTAACGATTTAAGTTTAATAGCAAAATTTCATTTCAAATACTACTCATTATAACAATTTTGTAGCAAAAAGTAATAACCGCTGAAATTTATTCTATGAATTCTAAATGAGCAAGTTTCTATGTAAAAACGAAAAATGGTCTTACTGTCACAAACGACCGATCTATTGTATTTATAACAGTCAAATTATTAAATAGTAAACGCGATACGCTAATATTTTTTCCAAACTTTCCAAATACTAAAATATGTGAATATGTGGCACTTAAAGCCCCAAAGGGCTCATTGGCCGAGCTTCTCTTCCATTACTGTTGTGCGTCTTAAATTTTGGACAGTATGAGAATGGACCTACTTATTTTAGCCGGTTCCGAACGGCAGAACGGCTGGGAGGCGGCTGAAGTGAGTGGCGAAAATCTCCTCGGTTAGAGGTTGTGCGTTGGGTTTGGGACCCGCCACATAAAAAAACCCCCCCAATGAAAAAAACAAATATGCCTCGGAGAAGGACTACCGTTTCTGTTGATGACCCCCGCAAACGAAAAAAGGACCACGATTTACGGATATGCACCTGGAATGTCCGATCCCTTTATAGGGAGGGTGCCTCTATCCAGCTGGTTGATGTCCTCGAAAAATACAGAGCTGACATCACCGCTCTCCAGGAAATGCGATGGACAGGACAGGGCTGCTCCAAAAGAGCGTCCTGTGACATCTACTACAGTTGCCATGCTGAAAGGCACGAATTAGGATGTGGATTTTTGGTCAGCAAGAGACTACGACATCTTGTTTCACAGTTCACGCCTGTGAACGAACGGCTGGCCACAATCCGCATCAAGGCAAAATTTTTCAACATCAGCCTTATATGTGCCCACGCTCCGACGGATGAGAAGGACAATGTGACCAAGGAGAGCTTCTTTCAGCGCCTCGAAGAAGCTTATGACCGCTGCCCCCGCCACGATATCAAAATCGTGCTTGGCGACTTTAATGCCAGGGTGGGCAAGGAAGGTACCTTTGGTCCAACTGTCGGAAAATTCAGCCTCCACCAAAACACCTCCGATAACGGAATGAGGCTGATTGACTTCGCCGCAGCACGAAACATGGTAATTGGTGGTACCAGATTCCAGCATCTCGACATCCACAAAGCGACATGGCTGTCTCCAGATCATCGTACAAGAAACCAAATTGATCATGTGTTGATTGACGGAAGGCATGCTTCCAGTGTGATGGACGTGAAATCGATCCGTGGTGCCAACATCGACTCGGATCACTACCTTGTTGCAGCTAAGGTGCGCACACGCTTATGTGTCGCAAATAACAAGAGAAATCCCACACAGAGAAAGCTCGACGTCAGTAAGCTGCAATCACCAGAGACAGCAGATGCATTTTCCACTCGACTATCGGATCTGCTTATGCAGAACACTCCCCCACTTGATGATACATGCGCACGGTGGACACATATATCCCACTCCATGACTACTGCTGCCGAGGAGGTAATCGGTTACTACCGGCCTCTGAGGAATGAGTGGTATGATCAGGAGTGTCGCGACGCTACCGCAGAGAAAGACGCCGCCTACAGAAAAACCCTGCGTGCAGGCGTAACGCGAGCTGTTAAGGAGCGGTATAGAGAGAAAAGGAGTGCAGAGAGACGTCTTTTCAGGCGCAAGAAGAGGGAGTTGGAAAGACGCGAGTGTGAGGAGATAGAGATGTGTACCGACAAGAATGAGACTCGAAAATTCTTTGAAAAGATCAAGCGCCTGAGTGGAGGTTTAAATCCCGGAGCCTCTTCTTGTCGTGATGGAAATGGGAATCTGGTTACGGATGTCCAGAGTGTACTGAGCCTATGGAGGGAACACTTCTCCACGTTACTGAATGGCGATGCTACGAACAATTCCGCCAGTGGAGGAGAATGCCCGATAACCCCAATTACAGATGATGGTGTTGATGTTCCACCACCCGACTATGACGAGGTTGAAACGGCCATTTTAAGGCTGAAGAACAACAAAGCTGCAGGTGCTGATGGCCTGCCTGCCGAGTTGTTTAAGACCGGAGGCGATGAGCTGCTCACCCGCATGCACCAGCTCATAAGCAGAATATGGTCGGATGAAAGCATGCCTGATGATTGGAGGCTCAGTGTTCTCTGTCCTGTACATAAAAAAGGAGACCCCACAATTTGCGCCAACTACCGTGGAATAAGTCTCCTGAGCATCGCGTACAAGGTTCTATCGAGCGTACTCTGTGAAAGATTGAAGCCTATGCTCAGCAACCTGATTGGACCTTATCAGTGTGGCTTCAGACCTGGTAAATCCACCATCGACCAGATTTTCACACTGCGCCAAATCCTGGAGAAGACCCAAGAAAAACAGATCGACACACACCACCTATTTGTTGATTATAAAGCCGCTTTCGACAGTCCGGTAAGGGATTACCTCTACGCAACAATGTCTGAGTTCGGTATTCCTGCAAAGCTCATTCGACTTTGTAGAATGACACTGCATAACTCCCGTTGTGCAGTGAAAATTGGGAAGGCCCTCTCCGCACCGTTTAATACCGAACGGGGTTTCAGACAAGGTGATTCGTTATCGTGCGACTTCTTCAATCTTATTATGGAGAAAATAATACGAGCTGCTGATCTACGACATAATGGCACTATCTTCAACAAAAGTGTCATGCTGTTAGCGTATGCCGACGATATTGACATAATCGGCATGAACACGCGAGCAGTCAGTGCAGCATTCTCAGAGTTGGAAAGAGAGTCGCGTCGGATGGGTCTCACGGTGAACGAGGGCAAGACGAAGTATCTAGTGTCAACAAACAAAGAGTCCCGGCGTCTTGGACAGCACGTCACTGTTGACAACTACGCTTTTGAAGTAGTAAGGGACTTTGTCTATCTTGGAACCAGCATTAACAGCAGTAATGACGTCAGCTTGGAGATCATGCGTAGGATAACTCTTGCTAACAGGTGTTACTTTGGGCTGAGTAAGCAATTGAGAAGTCGAGCCCTCTCTCGAAGAACGAAAACTACACTCTACAAGTCTCTCATCATGCCTGTCCTAACATATGGCGCTGAAGCCTGGACAATTTCCACCTCGGATGAGCGAATACTTGGAGTTTTCGAGAGAAAAGTCCTACGCAAGATCTTTGGACCTATTTGCGTTGGTGGCGAGTACCGAATAAGGTACAACCATGAGCTGTACGAGCTGTATGCCGATATTGACATAGTAAAGCGTATCAAAATCCAGCGGCTGCGCTGGCTAGGTCATGTCGAGCGAATGGAAGAACACGCTCCAGCTAAGAAGGTGTTATATTCGGAACCCGCTGGAGGACGACGCAAAAGAGGAAGACCAAACCTCCGGTGGAAAGACCAAGTACTGGAGAACCTGACGGCGCTTGGAATTTCTAACTGGCGCCAGCTAGCGAAGAACAGAGATGGCTGGCGAAGCATGTTATTTTCGGCCTAAATCGATATTCGGTTGTTATGGCCACATAAGTAAGTAAGTAAGAACGGCAGAACACTTCTGACATCACTTTTTCTGAGCTTTGTCACAGAGTTCTTTTTAGAAGCTTTTTTCATGGCAAGTTGTTACTGTCGGAAGAATTGCCAATTGCTTGCCGACAGGTGGGTACCGTTCGAAAGAAAAATCATTTCGATATTAAATTTATTATGCATCAGCCGGGTATTGAACCACGACCTACAGATCAGAAAGCGAACACACTAACCACTGAGCTACGGCACCCACCCATATGTATTCACTTTTATTATATGTCTGTCTCACATTGATTTTTAAGGAGTATATAGCGAATCAATGAATTTACGTTGTATGGAAGCTACATTACATAGTGGACGTGGCTCATTTATTTCCTGCAGATTATTTCCACTTTTATTATTAAAATATGTGTAAAATATTGTTGTCCTAGATGAAAAGATATTATTATTTTCGTCGGTTAAACATTTTTTTTTTAATTCCGCGACTTTGTATGGAAGCTATATTAAATTGTGAACATAGCTTGCTGATTTTTTCCGACAATATTTTCCACTATATTATAAATTTATGTTTGTAATATAGTTACTCTACACCTAGGGCTAAGTAAGTTATGGCAGTTGAACATTTTGAATAATTTCGCAACTTTGAATGGGAGCTACTCGTATAATATACAGTTTGACTACGTGACTAACCTATCTCTTATGAAATTATTTTTCCTTGCAATATTAATTCAAGCGCTAAATGTTGGTGCCCTAGATGAAGTAAGTAAGTTATAAAATTAAACATACTCTTGGATTGCTGCGTGTGAGTGAGTCACTTGCCCGAACGTGCCGACTAGGTCACCAGTGTTGTCAGAGCTTCAAAAATAAAAAACTAGATTGGCCAACTAAAAAAGGTCAAAAAAGCTAAATGACGCAAAAAAGGTTTTTAACAAATCCAGCCTTTTCAACAGTTATTAACAGCTTATATTTTATTTTCTTACATGTATGCATGCCGTAGCTCAGTGGTTAGTGCGTTGGCCTTCTGATCTGTAGGTCGGGGTTCAATCCCCGGCTGATGCATAATAAATTTAATATCGATAAGATTTTTCTTTCGAATGGTACCCACCTGTCGGCAAGCAATTGGCAATTCTTCCGACAGTAACAACTTGCCATGAAAAAGCTTCTAAAAGAACTCTGTGACAAAGCTCAGAAAAAGTGATGTCACAAGGGTTCTGCCGTTCGAAACCGGCTAAAATAACCGGCTATTTAAATATATATCACGAGAGTTTAACATCCTTATGAACTGCGCTTCATACCAGTGTTCAAAGGTGCCTCGGCACCTCGGCGTGTTTCTTCCTTTTAGAATGCGCAATAGGGCTAAAAAGCTTTGATTACAATTTGAACTATCAAATATTTTGTCAGTAAAACAATTTCCCCGAATTTTTGTCCTGTAACAGAAACAAAGCTGACTACTCTCTTGGACCAAAAGGTTTCAAAAGAGCGACGAGGATAAAACCTATATTTCGAAACTAAATGACAAAGGTCTAGCCTCAAAATGGCTAAACTGGCAACACTGCTAACGATATGTTCAAAATCAAGGTACAAAATTTACGGCTTTTGAGTTGAACTCATATAAAATACAGTGCACTGTCACAGATAACAGAATACTAAAGTTGCGCCCATCTTTTACCGCTAATCGATTCTCAGTGAATATGATAGAATCAGCTGTTCATTGGTCCAAGGGTTGCATTATTCATTCATTATTCCGCATTATTTACATTTTTCTCTCCAATTTGTTCGCCATTTTGCCATCTCTCTCGCAACAATAGCAGTGTGAAGTTACAGCAATCACAAATCCTCTCTGAGCAATCCTCTAATTGTATCATTTTTGCTACACTGTGTTGTAGCAAAACTTTTAATATATGGTATGTCTTATGCTTACGTACTAGTAAAGCATATAAGAATTATCTTATATAATATTATATAATTTATTTCATCTGCAATTAGTGAAAAATTTGTGTTAATTGGAAATCATTGACCTGTGCGTATTGAACACATGCATAAGTTTATAACGCAGTGAAGCACACTTTCTCGGTGGTGAACCAAACCAGTCTCAAACGATAGCATTTCAAATCACTAAAAGCTAAACTAAATTAAAAGAAATTTAGCTTTTTCGGTCTAAAGTAGAATTATGGAATTTGAAAAATCATATGTAAAATTAAATTTAGGATAGTTCTTGTCTTCGAAGACTTGTATTAAAGTTTTCTAAGGATTATTTTCTCGAAATATTTTAACCCTCTAGCTACCACCCGTATGGGTCATTTTGAACTTTTTTCGAAAAATCCCTAACACATATAAAAAGGCATCAAAATGATTTCAAAAATATTGCTTCCAAAAAATTGTTTCATTTTGCTATTCTCCGAATAACTAAAAACATATTTGCGTTCTTGTATTGAATTCAATCAATTATCTCTATATAATTCCAATAAAATTTGCGAATCACAATAATAATATTTATACTACGACTTCAATAGAGAATTTTAAAGAAAGCATAAAAATAATAATACATACTCGCATACATAATTGTCACAAATTTGTCATTTGAATGTATGCATAATGCATATTGCCCTTGATCATTGCTTTTTAAGTGCCAGCACATTGTGTTGAATACGAATTGGATTTCCTTTTTTTGTACCAATTAAAAAGTTTTCAAATTTCAATTAAATATCAAATCATTTGAAAGGACGTTTCCTTTTTTTTTTTTTTTGTTGGTTCGACATAAGTAAGATAACAATTTTGTTGTCTCCAATTAAATTCAAACTAAACCAATGGGATTATACATTCAAATTTAAATGGAACTTATATATGTATGTATATATATATATGGCGTATATATGATATACTCGTATAATCTCCATCTTTCATTATTACTTCGCTACATCAGCATATCAGCTATGCCACTTTGTGAGGGGCATGAAATGGTCATATAAGAATATGTTGAAATTTTCCATTTCAAATGAATTGAAATTTGGTTTAATGTTTCCTTTGTTGTGTCGACCATTTAAATCGTATGCTCAAAAAAGCGAAGTGACTTGCCTACTAGATTGTATCTAGTAGCTTTAGCAAATATGATGGCAAAGGCATATTTTACAACAAAAAGACAGCAAAAGTCAAAAATCTGAGAATGTTTATGAAGCAATTAATCTGTTGTTGACCTTACGAGGAATTCAACAAAGAGATGCAAATACTTAGATAAATAGCACAACAACAATACCGATTTTATTCAACGAAGCCTTAAAATTGAAAATATTTCGAGCATTTTGAAGCGTTAATTTGGCTTCTCTTGTGATGTTATTGACCTCTTTGAAATGATGGCCATAGATTCCGATTGTTATGCATCCATATTGTGTAGCAAATATTTTATAATTTACCAATACCAATATCTTCCATCATCTATCTACAATAATCTGCTGTCATCATAAAACTTACACAAATAAACGCCTACTATCACGTATTTGTATAGAAAAAATTATTACTATATTATTTATATGAGTGCTAAACATTCATCTTCAAAAATCAGCAGTAATCAGTACCATTTGCATGAACTTATTTCACAGTTCAACTTCGAGTTCAGGTGGACACGAAACAATCATCAAAAATATACCAAATATAGAAATAAGTTCTTAAGAACTACGCTATCCCAGGCGCTTCTCCACAATCATCCCAGATAGACTGTAATGGAAAAGGAATAGCAACTTAATACCCTCAAAAGATAATTACGTTTGGTCCACAGACGGATCGAACTCAGACGAAGGTACAGGCGCCGGGATATATGGTCCTAATACCAGCATATCTGTCGCAATGGGCTCGTGACCAACTGTCTTCCAAACAGAGATACATGCCATAGAACTTTGTGCACGGCTCAAAGGAGCGAGCACTCTCATTTGCTCAGACAGCTAAGCTGTCACCGATTGCTTCCTTATCCTACAAAAACTCTCTATGTGAAATAAGATCACATTATGTTGGGTGCCGGGGCACAACGGAATTGAGAGCAATGAAGTAGCGGACGAACTAGCGAGAGTTGGCTCGTCTTCTCCACTGATGGGCCCAGAACATTTCTGCGGTAGAAGCTGGGCATCGGCCAAAGCTATGATAGAAAAACATTACCACAAAAATTTCTACTACAATGGACAAATTCGACAGGTCTCCGCCAAGCGAAAACTCTCATCAGCTTCGATGCAGCTTTTGACAGAATTAGTCTTAGCAAAACAAACCTACCGTAGCTCAGTGGTTAGTGTGATCGCCTTCTGATCTGTTGGTCGGGGTTCAATCCTCGGCTGATGCATAACAAATTTAATATCGATAAGATTTTTCTTTCGAATGGTACCCATCTTTCGGCAAGCAATTGGCAATTCTTCCGACAGTAACAACTTGCCATGAAAAAGCTTCTAAAAGAATTCTGTGACAAAGCTCAGAAAAGTGATGTCACAAGTGTTCTGCCGTTCTGAACTGGCTAAAATAAGTAGGTCACTTCTAATACTGTCTAAATTTAAGACGCACAACAGTAATGGAAGAGAAGCTCGGCCAATGAGCCCTTTGGGGCTTTAAGTGCCACATATTTATTTATTTTTTTAAGAACAAACCTACGCCTGATAACCGGCTATTTCTCAGGAAATAACTGGTTAAAATACCACCTCCACAAAATGGGACTATACTCTAACACGGAGTGTAGACCCTGTCTGGAGGAGGATGAAACATAGATCCACATATTTTGCGAATGTCCGGCCTCGGCCAGACTTCGCCTCAAACACTTTCAGCTGAGTTTCCCAACACCAGCTTCAATCATCAAAAGTTCAACGAGATCAATTCTATCCTTCATTAAAAAGCTAGAGGAGATTCTAGTGTCGTAGACGGGCTTGGGTACAAAAGATCTCGTTTGGTCGCAGTGCCCGTATTACTTGTGGTTGGTCCCCAGAGGTATCAGCTATAGGGCTCATATCCTCTAACAGACCTCGGTCTGGTTTCGCGTGGTCCACTTGATGAACAAGGAGTTTGTCCTTGCTCCAACGTCACGCTCTCTTTTGATTTTTGATTGATGTATACGAGTGCAAAGATCAATTGTTTGTAATCACTTGAAGAAAGCTCCGCAGATATAGAAAAGTAGATATATTCTTAAATAACGTCACCTACATATGATCATGTATGTTGCTAAAATTAGGAAAATACGGAAATTTTTACATAAAAAATAATCTTTTAACATTATGCTGCCCTCCAAACTTCCATTTTAAATTAAATAAGAACCACCCTAACCAATACATGTGTGTAAAGTTTTGCTTTAAAACTTTTTTCACATATTTAAGGAGACACACACACAGCTACATACCTTCGAGCGCAGTTGTTCCAAAACTTCAACGATATCACCATGTTGACATGCATACATTAGGCTTGTGCAACCATGAGTGAGACGCTGTTTTAACATTGTTAGTGTAGTTGTTGATACTGTTGCTGTTGCTGCTGCTACAGATGTTGTTGTTGTTGTTGTTGTTGTTTTCGTGTGATTTCGCCTCCTTGCCATGGTATACATGACTGTACCTTGTGATGATGATAATGTGGTCGTTGTTGTTGTTGTTGTTGAGTTTGTAGTATCATCATCATGTATATATTTATTTGGAAAATTTGTTGCTGTTGTTGCCAATGGACTTTGAAATTGTAAATGTTTTTTTTTCACTCTTATTTGCTTTTTCTGCTCCGGCTGTTGTATTGTCACTTTCATTTGATCATTATCAATGTTAATCGTTGTTGTTGTTGTTGTTGTTGTTATAGATGTTGTTGTTAAATCATTAATATTCTTGAATAATTGATTATCATTCAAATAATTCTGTTGCTGCTGTATTTCTTCGTCATCTTCAACTTTCTCTACTGCCTTTGAACTATGCAAACGTGGTGGTTTTTCTGGTGGCACTTTTCCTCCTAATACCCTTGGTAGTGATACTAATGGTGCTAGTTGTGATTGTGGTTTCATATCCGCATTCATTTCCAACGTCGTCGTCGACATCGTTGCTCACTAATTTTATTACGTCGTCGTCGCTTTTGCTTCTGTTTACGTCGTCTTCTGACACTGCTGTGCTGCGTTGTGTCTTTTGTTGTGCTTTGTACTTGTTGTTGTTGTTGTTGTTGTTGTTGTTGTTGTTCAGTTGTTTGTTTACAAGATTCAATCATTTTTTCATTTTAATTTGAATATTTCCATTTACCACCATTCAAATGATACTCTTATGGGTGTACACGCACTCGCTAAATAGTGTGAACATAACACATCGAAGCAAATGCGTATTCACGATACCTCATGTGGAATAATAAGTGTGTTGTAACCTTCCAAAAAACGCATATATGTATATAAAGTAGTTTCACAAGGAAATTCCGAATATAGTTCAGTCGTCATTTTCATCCTCTTACCGTTGTGGAAAATGCACATTTATTTCAACTACAATTTAATGCGTTAACTACTTTCACTTGAATACCTTTAAGTGGAAATTGTACATGTTCACGATCTTCACGCCATCGCATAAAAGCGTGAACGGTGAAATAACAATCTATTTATGTGTATAATGATATAATGTTTGCGATTGCACACGAGGTCGCGGACTATGAACACTGTCAATACTATTTCAAACTAATGAAAAGAACGCGTCAAATTATACCGCCTTTCATCCTATCCTACTTATTTTCGAAACGCACACACACACACACACAAAAGAAAAGTTTATTGTTATTTTGTTCTTGTTTTCATAATTTTTCTCCCCCCTCCACATCATAGTTTTGATATCAAAGTGTTTAAAAGTAATCGCGTGGAAAATAGTTTTGGCATATTAAATTTATAGTAGTTGGAGTTATAAGCATTTAATTTGTGCTTAAACAACGTTATATCATATTAGTTAATCTAATGAATACAAAACAAAAATTCTAGGTCTGATATTGCCCATTAAATTATAGAAGCAGTAATACTTATGAGCCTACATATGAAACATGCATCCGCTCATGCATATTCTAGATATTCAAAATCAATTATTTTCTACTACAGAATATTTGTATCGTACATTAGTGCGTCTTATGCATGAAATTCAAGATTTATTTGACAATATTGCAAGAAAAGATATACATTTAGATTTTCCATATTATTGATTTTCGCAATAATATAGAAATATAATTACATTAGTTTTGGTGCAATAAAGGGTGTACCATAAATATATGAATATCAATTACACGAATTAATGTCGAAATAAATTTACAATAGCGTCGAAAAAAATGTAGAGAAATATATTTTCGACTTTAATGCAAAAATGTTTGCATTAGTGCAATTACTACAAATACGCAATTATTACAATTTCGACATTATTGCGATAATATCGAAAATTATTTTTATAACAAAAAGTTTTCGAAGTTAATTCATTCAACGTTGCAAGTATTTCAGTACACCATTTATTTGATTGTGAATCCCAAATAGCTTGATTTTTATATTAAACGTTCGGGGGCTGATAAATTTTCAATATATACTATGTACTTTTAATTGATCCTTACTTCAGAAGAATAAGCATTCAGCATTCATCATCGTCACTGTCGGCTGGACAATCCTGGTTGGATCTTCGCCTGCTGCAGTATTAGTCTACAATGTTCATGGTCCCGCGCCTGCGACTTCAAGCTCGTATACCTAGGGAGTTGGCGTTGTCATCGACTCCATCTATCAGTCTCTGGCGTGGACGTCGCTTTCTTCTTCTCGTGTGGCATTTTCCAAATAGAATTTGTTGTAGTGGGTAGGAATTGTCAGCTCTCAAGACGCGACCTGCCCATCTGAGTTTGTTAATCTTTATGGTTGTGACTATCGAATGGTTCGCATATAATTGCTATAGCTCATCGTTGTATCTCATTCACGAAACCCCAATGTCATTTGCGAAATTTCTCCGCAAGATTTTCCTCTCAAAAAACCTCTGCTTATCTGCTTCACTGACGACCCATGATTCACTTTCGTTACTAGGCAAGGTATTATTAGCGTCCGGTATGGGGAAACCTTAGTGCTCCGGTTAAGCAGGCCGCTCTTGAGGTGGTTACATAGGGAGACATAGCAGCAATTTGTTGACAGTATTCTTTAGCTGATTTCAAATGACAGGTTGTTGTTGTTGTTGTTGATATTAACTCCAAGATATTTAAAGTTACTGACAACATCAAAATTATACGAACCTATTGCGAGATTGGCATCCACCTTTTTCCTGGTAGAGTCCGATGTCATTGAGACGAGTACCTTAGCTTTAGTTTCGTTTATTAGCACCTCAATATTTCTAGCAGCAGCTTCTATACTCTCGAAGGCTTCCTTTAAGCTTGTTAGAGAGGTCGCGATAATATCGATGTCATCCGCATATGCCAGAATTTGGACGGATTTGAATAAAATGGTCCCATTCGTGTTGATTGCAGATTCCCATCCAACCTTCTCAGCCCAATTACTGGACGACCAGACAGGACTGGAGAGCAGAGCGCATCTAAATGTAAAATATATGTCGGTATCCTAGCTCCTCTTCAAAAACCACATCAAGCAGTCACATATTCAGAATGTACTTCTTGACTTCATGAATGTTCATCGCTCCACAAATGTGGGAATTTGGCTTCTTAAAAAAAAACCACCAATCATTTAACCATTTCCCAGCTGTTCAAAGGTGCAACCCTAGATGCAATATGGATGCTTCTCTGTTTGCGCTTTGTGATTTGCATTACCTTTTGAGTCAATTAACCCTTGTGAGCGAACCACCCAAGACAGCTTTAAATTGCTAATATGAAGAAGTTTCTTCATAAATTTACGTAAAGCAAGGTTGATATAAAAGACCTCACTCGGTACTTACTAAACTCAAATATGTTCGAAATGTAGAGAATAAGTAATTAAATCCACGCAATATCACAATTAGTCATTGTTAGCCTAAGTACGTTCTCGGCAATGACCTACCTATATTCATACACAGAGCAGTTATGGTTGGAACATAACTTCAGCCGAAAAAAAAACATAGGTTAAATTGTATGTAGCAAAATTATGGCAATCTTTCTCAGGGAGAAACTTAAAATTTAGATCGTTTCGAGCATTTCATCCCAAGGACGTATTAAGAGATTCCAAATGGGTTTATTTGTTGATTTCCAGGTGTTTTGAGAACCGAAAAATAATTATAACTAGCTAGCTATAGCTAAAAGCAAAATCTTTTGGAAAGAATTATAAAAAAAACCATCGGTAAATGATCCATTAAGTTACTTTTTTTTTTTTCATAAAACGTAAGACTTCTTAATGTACAATACGTACGTACGTTTCGAATTAAGTTGTTTCTGCTTCAAGAACAAAACAAACTCATTTACAAAATTCCAAAAACACAATATATTCACATAAAGGAAAATTAATATAGAAATGCTAGCAATAAATTCCAAAGAGCACTAACACAATAAGATGGCCACGCAACGAGAGAGAGGGAAAATCAAGTAGAAGAACCCAAATCGTAAATATTCAATCATTTTAATGCTTAAATCATTTAAATACGCTACGAATGCGAATTTGAATTTGAATTTGAATTGATTGGAAGAAAAGCACAAAGAAATTAAAATAAATATTATACTCATTGAGTGAGTACGATAGCCTCGGATAATAAAGGAGGGATATAATAATAGAGTTCATAGATAATATTGTAGAATCCGTAGAAGAATATAATCTCAAGACAATACACACACAAACGCACATACACACATAGATCGATTGATGGAATGAAGAAAAATTATATAATTCTTTTATTTGTACTATTTTGTATGAACGTCACACACAAACAACAACTACGGTGTGCTCAACATCGTCATCGACATCAATATTATGGGCATTATTGCTGTCATTATAAACGCATACATACTAATGTATGTACATTCATTGAGCAGAGAACCAGATTATCGAGTTCCACATGAATAATGCCTATTTTATGTATATACGTACATTCGACTTGTTCATAAAATATGTGTTTTCTTTTGATTTTTGTATTTATAAATTGAAAAAAAAAATTATTTTTATTTCAAGAGAAATTTGCCCATATTTCTTGAGAAAAACTTTGAACTTATTATAGCACTGCATTCAAAAAAATTTTAACATATCTAATGTACGTACATATGTATTGTAAAGAACAAGAACAAATACGCAAATGTAAACAACAAATCCCAATACAAATGATGTTTTCTTTCACAAGAGGGACAAGCAAAAGATGAATCAGAATAGTTAAACGATAAGGAAACGAAATGCCACAGAAAAAATATCGAAAAAGATTGTTGACGTCAATATTTAGCATTTAGTTGATGATGATGATGATGATGATGATGATATGAAATTGAAAACATAGGAGGAAACCACAAAAATCATATAAATACTTGTAACAATATTACACTGATGGATAGTGAGTGATTTGCATTATTTATGAGAAATATCATATTGAATGTGAACAACGTCCTTGACTTATATACATATATCATCCACATCTACATACATACACATACATATGGGTTTGCTGATGCCTTATACTTATTTGGTTAACAAATCGTTTGACGATTAAAAAATTGTCCAACAAGCAGCAATCAATCAAATGGCTTAATGCAGCATATTAACTTTTATATGGGTTACGGTCAATGTAGCTCAAGTATGAAGCTATGTTTATTCACTAATCTCATATATCTGATAATTACGGTCTATTGGTCAAATTGTCAAGAAACCTTGAAATACTGATAATATTTGGATTTATTTAAATTACATGTTGCTTGGACAATGACGATTTTTTTTCGCTATGGTATAAATCGAAATTATTCTATTTACAATTAACGCATATCAACATGCAACCACATATACATTTCATCATATCAACCAGAGTACAACACTACACGTTTTTTCCCCATCATCATCAATATGTTTTCTGGTTATCCGTAATCTCTTATAATTTTGATAGTAAATATTTTCTGTCATCTTATCGTAATGTGAGTAGCACATGTGTAAATATTTAATAATAATACTCATACATATTTACGTATATAAAGGATTACTTAAATGTGTACACAAATATTCAAAGAAATCATAGCAACAATAATATCATACTATATGCCATATGCCACACTTAAATTGTATTATAATAACATAAGTAACAGAAGCCATCACCACAATAACAACAACAACAACAACAAATTGACAAAAATCACAGGTGTACGACTATTAACCGCAACACATTCCTCCTCTGTGTGTGTGTGTGCCTATTTGTGCAAAATATGTAAGTAAATATATATCAAACCACTTAACACTTAATTAAAAAGCTACTCTCTATTCGACATCATTCTATGTTACACTATTGCATACGCTGAAAGCCACTTTTTGAATTCTTTATGTTTGTATTTAGTATTTTTGTTTATTCACCTTTTTTTTTTTTGGTTTTTGTACTTGTATTTGTGTTGATATGTTGGTTTAAGTTAGTATAATATTTCTATGTATTCATGTGTGTGTGTGTATATTTATATTGTTACGTTGGTATGTAAATATTGCCAGTATCATCAACATCATCATCAGCATCATCAACAGCAGCACATCCTTACTATGAGTATATTTGTTATTTGTTGTTGTTGTTGTTGTTGTTGTTGTTGTTGTTGTTGTTGTTGTTGTTGTTGTTGTTGTTGTTGTGATTATTGCCCTGTGGTATACCACTTTATGCCCCTTTTGTGGTAAAATGTGTATGTACTATTTCTGAAACAACACCATCCTTTCTAAAGGTATTCTTTGAGAAGAGCCACTTGCTTCAAAGGCACCAGAAATGTCAATTTACAATTTCACTCATACGCCCCATCCATCGAACTACTACTAATGGGTACCAATATATGGGTACAAATAGTTACATGCATATATGTGTAGGTACTTGTTGTATTATTCAATTCAATTCAATTATATGTAATTTGTATTATTATTATTATAATCAACACAATTTAAATATGAAAGTATCATCATGGCCATCATTAATTTAATACAATATTAACAAGTTGAAATTGTATCAACACGAAACTATTGAAATTTGACGCCTCACATTGAATGACATGCAAAGTTTATATTTTCATAATATAAACTTTATAACATGTAAACATGTCATTTTAGTGAGCGGAAGTTTTTATTTATTTTTTTAATTTTTTTTGTGCAAATATATTTTAATATTTTGCTTTTTTTGCTTGTTTTTTTCACCGATTATTTTGTAAGAAAATATGTCATTTATTTTATTCCACATATCGAAGGGTATTCAAATATTGCTGAAGGTCTCAATGTATGCATCAAATATTAGTCAATTCTTGACGTTAAAATTCAATGTTATTACTGAGTCTCAAGCAATTTGATATGGGATTATTTACTAGTACATATTTGGTGCTAACAGTTCAAAAGAAGCTTAGCCAAGAATTTCTTCTGAATCACATGTGCATTAAACATTGGAGTTATCACATTTTCGAAATCTCAGAACACTTGGGACGTTGCTTTTCCTCACTATCTATATTACAGAGCTATTTAAAAATCTGTCCATGGACAGCACTCACATTTGTATGAAAAAATATTTTGCTTTCTCTAAAAAATAAATTCTTTGGATTAGTCCAACCGGCAATAGTGCAAGAACACCACGAAATGAAACTACAATTGAATTACTTTATAATCCTGGCAATATACTATTGTTTTACATTGGTTTAAATATATTTCTGCAATGTCCATAAACATGGCTTAACACTAAAAATACTTTGCGATTTTACTCTGTTCCAAATATATTTCTCATTCACAATGATCACGCATTTGCTTATACATAGATACACTATTTTTACACTATTCAATTTGTTTATGGATTTGTTGAATATCAAATATCAGATATTTTGACATTTTACTAAAGGCTTCAACTTTGCCCCATTCCATAAATAAACACATATACACACTCATACACATATAATAAATACACATTCTTTGTTGTGGACACTTTGCTCTTGTCACATATATGTACCATTTGGTTGTTGTTGTTTTTTGTGCATTTTACAATTTTCCACTTTTATTGTTATTATTATTTCTCTTCTTTTTTTTCACTCTCTCTCTCTCTCTCTCTCTCTCTCTCTCTCTCTCTTTCCCTCTCTCTATCCAATTTGCTATAAATTCTTCTTTTGCAATTTCATTCTATTAGCACATAATTTTATGATATTTTTCACTCATAATTTTTCTAATATTTTCTGTATGCTCAAGAATTCCAATGCTATCGTACTAATAATATTTTGTTGTGTTTCACCTTTGCCACATGTTCCACAACAATGCATTTGTTGTGTGTATGCAGCATATCGGTCGGTTGTGTGTTATTTGTGTGAGCTAGTGTAGTGGCATATCGTCGCTATGGTGATGTACAGCAATTGGCGCAACATCAATACTTGTCCATCCATACCTCATCAGCACTTACTAATACGCACTAATACATTCGTACAACATATAGTACATATGCAATACTTATACACACATTCACATAATCACGTGTATTGAATCAACTCCAACTCACAATTTACTCCACAATTCACCCACATACACATAGCAAATATATGCTTATATGTGTGTGTGTATTTGACATTAGACATGCGTTACGTCATTTTACTCTGGTCTGGTTTGGTCTGGTCTGGTCTGGTCAATCATTTGCCAGTATAGGGGTGATTTCTTAATCGCACCACTATCCATAAAAGTATTTTTCTTTTATACACACGTATTTGTATACTTTAGCTTTTGGGTGCTTAGTAATTGAGTTAATTTTAGAAAATTACATCAATTGTTTACCCTAAATGGTGAGGGAGTTTCATAGAGCATAGGTAGATATCATAATATGATTTTTGGATGGTGATAATGCTTAAATGCATTTTAATTATGCATTTTCAGAATACAATGAAAAATCAATATTACACCGAAAGAAATATGAATAAATAAAACATAATATTTGAGCAATTACGTATGGAAAACTTGATTTAAAAATAAATTTATAAGAATATAGGACAAAGATACACAAATTTAAGGTCATTTCGGGTAAGGAAGGGAACAATCGTTTTAAAATTAATGTCAGTAATATATTTTTTTCTATTTTGCCAAATGTTCTTTAGTTGGTCATTTTTAATCAGAAGTGAAGGTCGAAAACATTTCCGAAGATATTGTAAAGAGAAATGGATTGCTAAAATCATTTTGAAAATGATCTCACATTCTTATAATGCGACCCTGTATGTTGATGTACTGATGCGATATATCCTAAAGTAGTTCAAAACTTGTGTTTAGAAAAATATAGAAATTAATTTAAAACGTAAAAAACTTGGTTGTATAAAACTTTAGTAATGATAACGCTCGAATGAAAATTTATTCTATAATTTTTTGCAAATTTTCTATACCATATTTGAAGAATTTTCTTTTTGCATCTACTAAAAAACAAATAAATATTCAATACCACAACTGGTACAGAATATTTGACGGCTGTCAAAAAAATTGTATGACTTTTCATTCAACTGACGCGGATTTTTGGCTAAACTATTCATTGCTCTAAGCAATGAAATACCTCAAAGATTCTGTAGAAGTAACTTTAAGGGTTGGTTTGGGAGCATTCTGTACTACAGCCAAATAATATGAATTTTGGATAGGTGTGCTAACCAATGTTGCTCCAGAGCAGCGCCAGAAATCAATATGCTCTTACATGTAAAGTTCTTATGATGGATGCGTTCTTTATAATTCTTAAAATATCTTTGAAAAGGGGTGTGAAGGGTGCTCTGATTTAGCAAGATAGATGAAAATATATTAGATCAAAATGTGGTTTCTATTTTTGATATATATTTTAGAAATTAATTTTTCAAAATTTTTAACCCATAATGTTGCTTCAGATCAATAGTAATTAAAAATCGATTACACATTAACAGAAAAACGTTTTCATAAACTTTGAAATACTTTTGAATAGTTTGCTTTTGCTGTTCTAAAGTACAGAGCACATTCGTAAATGATAAGAACTAGCCCCACAGCAGCTTAAAGAATAATCACAGGTCTCAATCCTCTACACCTTATGGTCAAGAGGATAGCAGCCAGTGCAGCCATAAGGCTTCCGAACTCTATTCACCTGAAAGAAGGCAACCTAAAAGAGCATATTAACATTCTAGACGTAGTCCGGAAATCACCGGGCCTCACGGTCTTTGAGAGGATAGATAAATAACTTATATTCTCCAAACTCCTTGAAGTGATCGTTCACGATCGCTCAGCGTGGAGAAACAACGAAATATTTCTAAAACAGGGCTCACAGCTATGGTGCACTGATGGGTCCAAAATGGAAGATGGTAGTGCTGCAGCGGGAATTGTAGGGCAAAATTTCCGAAAGGCAATTGCAATGGGAAAAAAAGCTTCCATTTTTCAGGCGGAAGTCCACGCCTTAGAGCTATCTCTTAGAGAATGTCTGCGTAGGGGCACTCGAGAAACCAACATATGCATTCTTTCAGACAGTCAGGCAGCTCTAAAATCACTCTAAAATTTCTCGTTCCAATCTAAGTTGGTCTGTAAATGCTTCGAACTTCTCAATACCTTAGCAAAGAGGAACTCTATGACTCTCTAATTTGGGTACCGGGATCGAGGGGAATGCAGGCAATGAAGTGGCAGCTTCACTGGCTAAAAAGGGCGCAGACACTCCTTTCATAGGCACAGAACCCTTCTGCGGGGTAAACAGTAGCTTCATATATAAAAAGTAGTCTAACCGATTACTGGAGAGCCCAAACAGGCATGTGGCTGTCGAAAAGATTCATTGACCCTGAACACATTAAGCTAGATACTATCTTGAAAATCAGCAGAAAAGACATCAAACTCTACACTGAACTATTATCAGGTCATTGTAAACTTAATTATGACATGATGAAAATGGGTGTGGTTAACAACGATCTCTGTTGACTATGTCTTGAAGAGCAAGAAACAGCAGAACACGTCCTTTGCAATTGCCTAGCTGTGGCTAGACGCAGACTAAACTACCTAGGCAATGGATTCATAGTTCCTAGGGACCTAGTTAAAATCAATCCCACAGCAGTAACAAGATTTATAAATTATCTTGAGATCTGCTAGCTAAGGAATAATGCTGCACAAAAGATCTTCAGGTCGCGGTGCTTCATAGCCTTAATAGTAATAATAATAATAATAATAATAATTCTACAGCCTTTCTTTGTGTATTATAGGCAGAGATTCTACGTACTCTAGGCAGATCCATTGTAAGATTATCAAATGATATTTTATATATATAAAATAATTATTTCGTATAATTTAATTTCCCAAGCGACAAAATTCTATCCGAAACTCAATGAAACTGCTGCAATCAAGAAATTTTTATTTACATTATTACGACACAAATACCAAACGCATTCCAGCCTAAAGATCTATCACGTATTGTTCAATTAATTATCTATCTATGTTGTTGATATGCATGAATATCTACTAAATATTATTCTACTTTCAAGATGCACCTGCATAAATACCTTACAAGCATGTAAACAATAGCCTTTTGTAAAATGTTTAGTCGCCCATTGTTATACTTTTAATTAATATACGAAATTTATACCTACATACACGTATATGAATATGTGTATTTAGATATATGTGAACTACTAAAAAAAGTATAAAATTTAGCAAACCATTATTATTAGCACATACATGCATACATAAGTATGTATTAACGTTTAAAGTAATCAGTTGTCCTCTCAGCAACATCAACAACCACCACCATTGTATGAGCAACAATAATAAAGTCATTATATGAAAATACTTAATATACATACATATAAGCAAACACGCCCATATGCACTGATATATAAATGAGCGTCAACAGCACTATCGAGTCACTTAAATTATAAAATCAACACTAAGCAACATTCACCATCATCAACATCACCATCACCACCACCACCATCACCACAATCACTGACATACATATGTATGTATTCATGTACATATGTGCAGCAACAGGCAATGATAACAAAGGCAGTACACATCACCTGCAATATTTTCCTGCTTATACTTGTACAATATGCTTGCTCATCCACTCACTCTCACTTAGTTGCTCACTCACTATTTACTCAGATAGATGTGTATGTTTGTAAACATCAGTTTCACATTTCCAACATGTTTAAGTGAAAACTTTTCAACTGGTTTTTGGCCTGTTGATGATTCTTGGTGCCCCATCTATGGCAACAAAGAAAAAGTAAAATGAATGAACATACTCATATATGTGACGTAAATTCATACAGTCAACAAGGTGTGTACAGTAAGAGGCACACAAATAAGAACACTGCACAAAACTACGTGTATACAAATGTCCACTTGAATACGCATGTAGATATTCATACCAATGAGTATGAGTAAACATATAGTGAGCTCAATAAAGGACAAACTTACAATGGCCCCATGAACATAAGAAACAACAGCAGCAACAACAACAGGACTACTGCTACTACAGACTATGATAATAATAACATGAGTTTTTAATTACAAATCCATTCGTATGTAGTAACAGTTGCCAGTCAGTGTTACTAAAGTGATGTTTAAGCGGGCGTATAGTAGTATCAGCGCACAACTTTCCATTAAAGGATGCTGAGAATTTTGCAAGTTTTAGAACCGTAATTTTGCTGCCATGAAAACATCATTTCAATTCAGACCTTTCCAAGTGGAATATTGCAACCAAAAGAAATAATTACTGGATGCTTCATTAAAATAATTATCAGAAATATTAGCTTTAGCTTCAAACGAATAACGTCTCATTAACTCCAAATATGTTAAGGTATTTAGTTTCACAAACAAATTGTTTATTACTTTATTTTTCGCCATTCATTGTCATAATATCGGCTTGCAACACTGTGACACCATATTCTTAATCTCTCTTATATTAAGACAAAGTCTTTCTTCAAACAAACAACACATATAGTACATATATTACCGAATACGAGTACCATGTAGAGTGTGTTCATATTATAAGTCAACAAACTACCATCATTCTTGTTGCTGTTATTTATGCGGACCCAGCCACTGGCAGTCAAATATTCTTGCACTCTAATGTTTTCACTTTTTGTTTTATATTGTACTTTTTTTTCTTTTGGCAATTTGTTGCTTACATTATAACTGTACTTATGTGTGTAAATATGCTTAACTGAATTTGGCGATAGTGCATTTTACTACACATACCAGTATACTATTGTGCATATCGTATACTCTCACTCAGACATGCATGTTATTTTTGCCTTGTTTGTATGCTGTCAAAATGTCAGAAGCATACATGCAACCACACACACACACACACACATACTTGCACGTATAAAAACAGATGCACAAATAAATAAGTGTATGGTGCTACCGAGGACTAGGCTCTTTAACACAAAAATCCCTGACAGGTGCACTCAAGCACGCACTTTTCTAATGTTCACGATGACGATGACAATGACGATACACACACACACACACACAATCATGACTAAATACATCATGCTCTACTTCTCTAGATATATTGAGTTGAGTTAATCTATTTACACAACACACAAAACAAATAAAAAATTGGTAGTTTTGGTTTTTTTTTTTCTTGGATATTTGTAAAATTAGTCAAGCGTATATGTAACATATTGTGTCGTAAGTAATTTTTTTAAGTGATTGAGGCCGATACGATACAAAGTGCAAAGAATATTTTAACTATTTTTACATTGCTGGCACAATTAAAAAGCTCTAGTTGCCACTTTAAGTAAAATGATAAAGATTTTTATATATAAAACTCGACACAAATACCCAAACTCTGATGATGATGATGATGATGATGATGATGATGATTCGATGATCTTCAAATACATAGTAAATAGGTAATCCTATTAAAAATATGTATTCGATGCAGCTTAAAATTTACTTTCCTTCGAATCGCTCATGGCCATATGTAGAGAAGGACTGTTTCAAGTTAAAATATATTTCTTTAAGAATACATATACACACAAAGGTATTGTTGCTTGAATACGTTACAAGGTGAAACATTTTTTTTTAATAATACTAATGAATAGGTTGATTAAAAAATATCAGCTTTTACAATTTCCAAAAGTATTTTAACACTTTAAATTTTCCTTAGAGGCAGTTTTCTTTAACTCGGTGATGAGAGACTTATAGAGTATAGTAGTCATTCTTTGAAAGACTCAGCTCGACTTTTCAATTGCTTACTTAGCCCAAAGTAGCACCTGTCAGCGAGAGGGATCCGTCTCAATATATCCAGGCTGACGTCATTAATGGTGTTAATGCTGGTACCAAGATACTTCACTACTTCACTTCACTTCACTACTTCAAAAGCGTAGCTATCAATAGTGACGAGCTGTCCAAGATGCCGGGACTCTTTAATTGTTGATACTAGGTACTTTGTCTTGAAATCATTCACCGTAAGCTCCATTCGACTCGACTCCCTTTCCAACTCTGATAATGCTGCACTTACTGCTCGCATGTTCGTGTCGACATCATCGGCATACGCCAACAGCATGACACTTTTGTTGAAGGTAGTGCCATTACATATGCCGTAGATCAGCAGCTCGTATTATTTTCTCCATAATAAGATTGAAGAAGTTGCACGATAACGAATCACTTTGTCTAAAATCCAATTCAGTCTTAAACGGCGGGTTTTTATACAGTGTCATACTGCAAAGACGCATGAGCTTCGCAGGAATACCCAACTTAGACATCATCATCTGCAATTGGGGTGTTCGGGCAATCTCCTCCACTGGCGGAATCCTTCGTTTCATCGCCATACTTGGTAACTTGGAGAAGTGCTACCTCCACAGACTCAGTACACTCTTGGCATCTGTAACCAGATTCCCATTTTGGTCAAGGCAAGAAGAGACCACGGGATTTAAGCCGCCACATAGGCATTTCATCTTCTCGAAGGATTTTCAAATCTCATTCCTGTCTGTACTTATCTCTATCTCTCACAAAAAGAAGGGTTTCATACAGGAGCCCATATAATGGAATGAAGAGTTCAAAAAAAAATATCCTCAACAACTGTAGAGTTTATGCTTCCATTTGTAACACCAAATACGAATCAGAAACACAATATTTTTTATATGAAACAGTACTTACATCCATATTAAACACAAGTGAAATGTAGATGTTAAAGCACTCATCGACTCACTGATTCAATCACGTACACACTTGCGGAATTATTTTGCTTCATGAATTATGTTAATGAAATTTATTCTTAAACAACCACTTTCCACAGCACAACAAGTTAAGCAGTGGCTATGACGACAATAATAGTATTAGCGTATAGTATGTACTTCAATCGCCTTAGTAGTACCATAAGCACAGGCATCTCATACCGCAAGAAGAGCCCAGTCTATCCATTTAGAAAAAAAAAACAAGTAATATATATTGCGAATATATATATTTTTTTTACGTTCATTCCTCGTTTATATGTACTATACTCGTACTTATACATTCGCTCGACATCAAAATTCGAAAATTGTTTGCTCACAGCGTACTAAGCAATATTAACTAAATTGAAATGTGTACTCTTGAGCTATGGACACCTCGACTCTATTGTTTATACCGAGCGTCAATACATCAAGCCACCCCACTCGTGACCGGTGGATTTGAAAATAATTCTTAAGAAAAATAAATGCAAAAATTACTTGCTACAATATTGACAGGCAGACAGGTATTCATTCGATAAGCAAAAGCACTAACTTCTCATTTTAATAATTTTTACATAGAGTAGCAGAAATCCAATAATACTCCCAGCTCGATAAAATTATGTAAACTGTTTAACTACTTTTCTTCATTGTTTTTTGTGTTCCAACGTAATTTTGTAGTATGATAAAAAAATTGTTTTAAATATAAAATCTCCAAGCTTTATAATTTATATGGCACGCGAAATTGTTTTGTTGGTAGTTACGTTCAAGCAATGCCTGCAGGATATACTTTACAATTTTCTCAACAGCAACGAATGAGCAGCAAGTAGGTAAACAACAAAATTCTATTCATACGATATGAGTAATAAAATGTATCCTGTTAAATATTTACGTACCAGCATGCGAATAAAATTAAATAAATAAGAAAATAATTGTTTTTTTTATTCTTATGAATCTTACGTATCCATTTATAGTATACACAGATGTATAGATACTAAGGATATTTAATATTAATAGAAATCGCTTGTTTCCCTTCATTAAATACACTACCTAATATGATCATTTTACATATTAACATTGAATATGCCGAAACAATTTTAAGGTATTCTTTTTTAATATTAAACTTTATTTATTTTTTTTTAAAGTGCTTACAAACAGTAGTGCATTTAAAATTTATAATTAGTAGCCTGGACAATTTCCACCTCGGATGAGCGAATGCTTGGAGTTTTCGAGAGAAAAGTCCTACGCAAGATCTTTGGACCTATTTGCATTGGTGGCGAGTACCGAATAAGGTACAACCATGAGCTGTACGAGCTGTATGCCGATGTTGACATAGTAAAGAGCATTAAAATCCAGCGGCTGCGCTGGCTAGGTCATGTCGAGCGAATGGAAGAACACGCTGCAGCTAAGGAGGTGTTATATTCGGAACCCGCTGGGGGACGACGCAGAAGAGGACGGCCTAACCTCCGGTGGAAAGACCAAGTACTGGAGAACCTGATGGCGCATAGAATTTCTAACTGGCGCCAGCTTGCGAAGAACAGAGATGGCTGGCGAAGCAGGTTATTTTCGGCTTAAATCGATATTCCGTTGTTACGGCCACAGAATTAGGTAAGTAATACGGCGGGTGAGGCAGAACTTACCCTTGCAACGTTTTCAAATATGTTTTTTTTTTTTGTTTTATGCTGTAAAATCACTTTGTCATGTCTCTTGTTGTATTGCGGCTGTTTTTCTTTCAGTACTCGGCGATCCCCTATGATTGTTTCATTAGGTTGCAACAGCTCATAATACATCACATCCAGTTGATCCCACCAGATACATAGCATTACCTTCGAACCATGAATATTGGGCTTTGCAGTTGATATTGATGGATGACCGGTTTTAACCCATGATTTTTTGCGCTTGGGATTATCGCAATGAACCCACTTTTCATCGCCAGACACAATACGACGCAAAAAACTCTTTCTTTTTCAGTTCATAAAAATTAAACAAATAAATATGTGGCACTTAAAGCCCCGAAGGTCTTATTGGCCGAACTTCTCTTCCATTACTTTTGTGCGTGGGAAATTTTGAATAGTATTAGAAGGGACCTACTTATTTTAGCCTGTTTCGAATGGCAGAACCCTTGTGACATCATTTTTTCTGAGCTTTGCCACAGAGTTCTTATAGAAGCTTTTTCATGGCAAGTTGTTACTGTCGGAAGAATTGCCAATTGCTTGCCGACAGGTGGGTACCATTCGAAAGAAAACTCTTTTCGATATTAAATTTGTTATGCATCAGCCGGGGATTCAACCACGACCTACAGATCAGAAGACCAACACACTAACCACTGAGCTACTGACGCACAGCAGTAATGGAAGAGAAGCTCGGCCAATGAGCCCTTTGGGGCTTTAAGTGCCACATATTTATTTTTTTTTTTTTTTATGAATATTATATTGTTAATATTATTATTATTATTTTGATGCTATATACCCACCAAGTGTTTAAAGTTATTTTGTAATTTTATTTGCATTTAGAAGATTTGCATGTTATATTATTGTATAAACACTTAGTATAATGGTAATATTCTCGTTGCAACACATGTATATAAATGGGTGCATATAAACTTAGACACAACAGGAATATTATAAATATTTGCTATATATGTATGTATATGTTGATTTCGTTCTTTGAAAGATGTGAAAGTACAACAGCAGCAGCAACAGCAGCAGCATCAGAAGGAGCAACAAAAATAAAACATTAATGCAATTTAAAATGTCCTACAAAATTTACTTTATTACAACGTAAGTTGAAGTATGTACATTCTAACGAAATGCATAAATATAAACATGCAACAACAACAAATGGTAATTTATGTAAATTTAGGGTATACATATATATATGAAGATATATTTATGCATACACACATACATAGATATACATATATTATATGCGGATGTACATTTATAAGTTGGTATGCGTTGTATAGCAAAATTTATGTTATGTACAAGTTACAAGTGAAGTTATAGTCCAACAATCATCAACAACAAGCAACTAAAAATGTTGCAACTTGAAATGTGTTGTGTTACACCATATTTACACTTTAGTAAAAACATTATTCAAAATTAAAATCATAAATATATATGCACCTATATGTACATATGTATATACATCTGATATCATAAGTATATGTGTAAATGATAAGCTCAATCTAAATTAAAACCCAATTATTATACGTATGCAACCTACATACCTACATGTAAACTATTATATTTATGAACATTTTTCATTGTACGTAGTACCTCATGAAATCCTATACGCTTCTGTAAAATATATTTACATATTACTTTACTTCTCACTACTCCGTATATATAATATATAGTATGTATATCATACATGTACATTTGTTTATATAATTTTCTATTTTAATTTAATACTGCATAGTTTTAGGAGCAAACAATAACTACAACAACAACAACAACATCAAAGCAACAACTTTTACAGATGTAGTTGCACAATTTTAATTTAAAAAATATTTCTTTCTAGAAATTTTCACCCATAATTCCATGAACAGTGTGCTTGTGACGAAAGCAAGCAGGATAAAAATTAGTTTTTCAAAAGAATTATTTTCATAAAAAGTTACTTTGTATTAATTTGTCACTGTAAACATAAGCAAGCAGTGGCCCTTAAAAAATAAAATTTTTCAAACAAGAAGAACAAACACCTTTGAATTGGACTCATCGGGGTTAGGTTCCATGATCTATGCACAGAAACCCAGTGTACTGAATTAATAAGTTCCAGGTCAATAGTGACTAATACAATATCACAATTTCATTTTTTATTGGTATGACATAGCAAAACCATCGTTATTGTTCGTCGGACGACTTTTAGAAGAACACAGTGTCGAATGCTCAAAAAATGTTCCACGGAGCAGAGGAAGTTTAAGAATTGTGTCAAATATACAAAAAAATTCTTTTTTTTTTTTTTTTTTTTTTTTTTTAGCTTATTTTTTTTATTGAATCTTTCTTAAATACTTAGAAACTAACAATAAGTATTCAAATCTTACAAACTAAATAAAACTATGTGATATCCCCTACGTTCCATCACAATTTGGTGAGTCGCGAGATGTAGCAATTTTACAGCATATTCAGTGTGTCTTTTCTTTTTAATCGACGATGCCCCTTGCTCAGCAACAATTGCCTAGCAAGAGGATTCGGATGATTGTGTAATTTTTGAATGTAGCTTCTGCAGTACATTGCAACTTCCTCAGAAATTGTGGATACATTTAAATCTCGATGGATGTTAACGTTCCTCATATACCAAGGCGCGTTTACAATAATTCGCAGACACTTGGATTGTATTCGCTGCAATTTTTCGATATTAGAGGGAGATGCGGTGCCCCAAAACTGAATACCATAAGTCCAGATTGGTTTCAGGATTGCTTTATATAATAGCACTTTGTATTCAAGATTCAACTTTGATCTTTTGTGTAACAGCCACCATAACTGATTCATTTTAAGCTTGATCTGAGTTTTCTTTGCCTCTATGTGATTTTTCCATGTCAGCCTTCTGTCGAGGTGAATACCCAAGTACTTTGTTGAGGAACATTGTGGAACTGATTGGCCATTAATTTTAAGTGGGGGACATGTATCTAGCCTTAGCGTGAAGGTTACATGTACGCTCTTTGATTCATTGACTTTTATACGCCATTTTGCTAGCCAGATTTCGAGAGAATCGACATGAGTCTGCAGGAGTTTAGTAGCTTCTATGGGGTTAGAGCGAGAGCACAATATTGCCGTATCATCAGCAAAGGTCGATATGAATGTATAGTTATTGTTGGGCATATCTGAAGTGTATAAGAGATACAGTAAGGGACCCAAAACGCTTCCTTGAGGAACGCCAGCGTGAATATCCAATGGATTTGTTGTGTAATCCTTGTGATGTACGAGAAATTGTCTTTTCGTGAGGTAGCTACTAAGCAATGAGGAGACATTTGCAGGCAGTAATAGTTTGAGTTTGTAAATAAGGCCATCGTGCCATACTTTATCGAAAGCTTGAGTGATATCAAGAAAGACAGCTGAGCAATACTTTTTTTCTTCAAAAGTGTTCCTTATCAGAGTTACAATGCGGTGGACTTGTTCTATTGTGCCGTGCTGTTTTCTAAATCCAAACTGATGTTGAGGAATCAGTTGGTTGAGATTAATAAATGGAGTTATATTCATGACAAGTAGCTTTTCGAATACTTTAGAAAGTAGAGGCAGGAGGCTGATAGGTCTGTACGATGCAACTTTTGTAGGGTCTTTTCCTGGTTTTGCTATCATAATAATTTTTGAAGTTTTCCAGCATTTGGGATAGTGTTTAATACGAAGGATAGCATTGAAAATGTGCATCAGATGAATTACTGAAGCCGGAGGTAGCTCTTTTATCATTTTACCGGTAATTTTATCTGGACCAGGTGATTTTTTTGGGTTTAAATCTTTATAAATTGCTTTGAATATGTCCTTTTTTTTAATTTTGAGCGTTATTGAGCAAGGTTGAGAAGTTAATTTTGGTAATGAGGACTGTGAAGAAGGTGGATTGGGTGTAAACACACTTTTTAGGTGGTTTGCAAAAGCCAAACCCTTCTCACAGTTGCTTCTAGCCCAATTACCGTCACTCAAACGGATGGGGGAATCAGTGAGAATTGGCCGATTTGATTTTTTTGCTGATTTCCACAAAGAGTAGTCTGACGCTTCACCAGGTGTTAATTTCGCTATGTGCTCTTCTAACTCTTTGTTGTTTTTATTTTTCAAGGCTTGCTTTAACTTTCGAGTGCAGTGCTGTAGCTGTGTTTTCAGATTCGGTGATCTGAATTCTTGCCATTGTCTTCGGAGTCTTCTTTTCTGTCTTACTAGCAATTCAATGTCTGCTGGTGTGTATTGGCTATATTTTGATTGCTTGCATACCTTAGTGCAGGTGGCTGAGCTGAGAGCTAATGAGAGTAGCTGGTTGAATTTTTCGAGTGCTGAGTCTACATCGTGTCCATTTCTTAATACAGTACTTAGAGGAAGATGGGAATTTATATATTTCTTGAATTTTAACCAGTCTATTTTCTTTCTAACGCAATTGCCTTGGGGGCTTGGTGATTTTATAGATATTACCGTGGGTGAGTGGTCAGATGATAGATCATAATTACACTCTGTGGAGATATTTTCCATCTGCAAACCTTTGGCGACTCCAAAGTCTATGAGATCGGGTATTTTCCTCTTGTCCGTCGGCCAATATGTCGGTTGACCATTCGAAATAACATCGTAGCCATGGTTAGTGATGATTGAACATAGTCTTCTGCCTTTTGGAGTTATTAAGCGGGAGCCCCAGTGAGTGTGTTTGGCGTTGAAATCGCCAGCAACCAAGAATTTGCTACCAAGAGTTGAGAAAAATTCTTTATATTGCTGTTCGGTAATACTGTATCTTGGGGGACAGTATATCGCAGATATTACTAGCTTAGAGATGTATTCTTCCAGACATATAGATGTTGCTTGCAAGTAGACGCTACTGAAATCTTCGAGAACATGATGTTTTATTCTGCTTTTTATCAATATGGCAGTTCCACCGCGTGCCTTACCATGCGGATGGTTTGTAGTGTACAGTTTGTAATATGGTATTTGGTAGCAATTTTTGTCAGTGAAATGGGTCTCAGATATCATCATTATGTCGATCTGGTTGGATTCAAGGAATTGAATTAGCTCCAAACGGTGCTGGCTTAAGCCGTTGGCGTTCCAGTGGCATATCTTGAGACAACTCATGGTCTGGATAGCAATGTTTGGAGTAACATCGATTGATTTTTCATCATTTCTTGCATCATTGTTTGCATTGAGTTCATGAATTGGTTCATATTCTGAATTAATGTTTGAATGTTTGAAAATTCTTTAAATACTATTACCTAAAACCGATGTGCTCATGTTCAATGTAGTGGATAACGATTGAGCAATGTTTATAGTGAGCACTGCCAGTATGGCCTTATCTCACGACGCACAAAGCGTAATGTATCAAATTGAAGCATTGATGAGAGCCCCGCAGGACTGGAAAATCGGAAACCAACCTTCAGGTTCCTACGGTACCAATTAGGGCACGTTGAATGGACGTACTACCCTCCTTGGTGGGGATCGGGGCCTACCTAAAACCTCTTCTGATCTAAAGGGTCAAGGGGTCAGCACCCTGGTTGCAATGCAAGTCCACATCGAGTACCCCACTCCTTTTGACGTGGAATACTCTACCCGCGTGTTCTTTGGGTTACCTGAACCACCACGAAAACCTCCCAGTAATGCCGTTCCCAACGATTCCCAACGTTGGAGGGATTCCAACCTGATCACCCGTGGTACTAAATTTAAAGTCTTTTGGTAAGACCTCGTAGTCGAAGCTACTAGCAGTTTCAGCACCATTCGGCTCCGGATTGGTAGCCGCGAAAAAATGTAGAGGACAGTAATATTTTTCCACGTAAACATATAAGAATTATGAAAATAATCTACGTAAATATTCAGATGCATTCTCAGATTGTCTGTCAACGTACTGAAGTGCACAGTTTGTGACCACCGTCATTCAATAATACCGTTTTGCGTTTTCTTGCTTAATTCTTTAATGGGTTTCTTATTCCACCTCCAGCTAATCCGAAATCCTGCTATGTGTCAACGATTATGTGGGTTCCATCGATAAAATGAAGTAGTGTGAACTTAAATCATGCAAATAAACGAAAAGCTTTCTAAAAGAACCTGACGAAAATTCTCTTAAAATTAAGGAAGAAGAACCTTAGAGTACTAATCGAGTCATTACATAACACAACACAGATGGACATCATATAGCCACTATGGGTGTCATCACAGACATTGTCTCGACCATGTGGACATTGCAAAGCATTTTCAGATACTGTTCAGTTTTAGCCAGAACAATACTGACACTGTTGGACACTACTGAAATTCATGAGCTTTTTTTCTCGCTGATCTTCTTGCATTCATCATCATTCTCTCTATAGTGTCCTTCTAGTTTTTGCACTACCGGTTTTTGGCACAATAGTCTGTTCACTGTAAGTTTGGAGTTTAACCTGCTCATCTCTTAATCTAATTCTAACCACTTTTTCAGGGAAATCTAAAAATATTCATGGGTTATGCGTGTCTGGTAATCAAACACTTGGAGCTTTTCGGTCATCACTCTTTCATCAGAGATTCTGTTCATTTGCGGAACAATGACGAATATAATTCTAATAAATCTATGGTGGATGCAGTACTTCAGTGGTTTGCGCGTTGGCGTTCTAATCTGTAGGTAGTGGGTTTAATCCCCTAATGAAGCATAACAAAATTTAATTTCGGTACCCACCTGCCGATAAGGATTGGCAATTTTTCCGGCAGTAGAAAAATTCTTCTTAAAAGAGGCTCTATGGCAAAATTAAATTAAAGTGATGTCACAAGGGTTCTGCCATTCGGAACCGGCTAAATATAAGCAGGTCCCTTCTAATGCTGTCCAAATTTAACACGCACAACAGTATTGAAAGAGAAGCTCGGTGATATTACAATGGGCCTTTCTGGCCTAAGTGTGTCCTCTCAGAGAAAGAGAGAGAACAGCCACATAACCTAACCTAACCTAACATGGTGTATTTGAAGAGAGCAAGCCTGATCTTGTTGTAGTTGTATAATATATAGAAAATATATAGATGTCATAAGATCCTTATTTGTTAGTAGAAAGGCATCCATATCTATTACATATTAGTTCCAAAATTTCAAACGTCGTTCTCATTAAAGAGCATACAGGAAATCCGAATTCAGTGGCTACGGGTAAAATTGTCAGAATGAGGAGTAAAGATTGCAAAAACTATTGGTAATATTGGGATCATCATCATCATTAGGTAGTCATTACAGCTCGGGGTGAGCTTTAGCTACGTCCATAATCGTCCTCCTCGTAATTGCGTAATTTGTAGTTTTTTCAGGTCGGCTAAAACTTGTGGAAGCCAAGTCAGCCTCGGACCCGGGGCGCCCATCTTCCATCCTCCTAATATGTCCAAGCCATCCTATCCTTTATTATTTATAAAGGATAGGATGGCTTTAATTTACAACACCTTCTCCTTTGCACAATTCCAGCAATTCGTCATTGTACCGTATTCGATAAAAATAGAACTCCAAAAGGTAATTAATTTTTCTATGGTCCATATTTCTTTCAATTGTATATATTTTAATTTTAGCACTTCTTCATCCTTCTATTTTACCATTATTTCTACACCAATTTATATTTGATTACATTTAATAAGGAAAAAGCCCACAGTGCTATGCATTTTGCCTTCAAATCACTACTTATTAGATGCTGTTGAATGTTGTATTTTTTTGCAGTTATTCTATCCTGCATGTTTGTCTTATTAAAATACTTGAATGGAGAGAGATATGTATAAAAAGTAATTTCTTTTTTTTTTCGAAAACATCAAATTATAAAGTAAACAACAGCAAATATCGTATGTGCTTACATATGCATGATGAGCATCTTAAATTCGTATGAAATGGAATATTTTCACTTTTACATCAAGAGCTCTTCAATTACATAATGCATACAACATTATTCATTCCATATGTAATAATTGTACAGAATTGAACGTAAGTATAAAGCTGAAAATTCTAACAATAAATGTTATTACTTACCTTAGGCAAATGTACTGTATGACTTCATTCAGTTTTTGCAATATTTTGTATTCCTCTATGTAGCCTATAAAATAGATTAATCAAGTAAAATAAAAACAAATAGTGTTAAAATCAATTTCAGCAACGCGTTGTATTTACGTAGTAAATATAAAATGGTACATTCTTTGAGCGATTTTAAGAAATGCGCGTAGCACAAACGTCAAATTGAAACTGACCACACAATAATGTTTCACAAGACGAATACTCGTACGGCACGAGTCCTTAACTGCTATATGTTATACAATATAAGAAAATGTCTTCAACCAACAATAGGGAACTGAGAACATTAAGAAATTATTGAATACACTGGCAGGCACCATTTGTTAGTGTCGATTACTTGTGCGTGTGTGTTTGTGCCTTTGTTGCACTTTGTTGTGTACCTCCATACTATTTTTTAAATTGCAACTTTTGAATTTTCTTTATTCTACAAAGTACGATACAACGTCAACTGGTCAAATGCGACGATACGACAATACTAACTGAACGTCGGCGCTGTCTGCTGAAGTGAAAGTGAAATTTGGTTACACTTGTACATATTTCACAATTTTATTACCTCTTCTTCTTCTTCTATTTTTCTACCTAAACGCAAATAAATGAAGCAAAAAAAAAAAAAAAACAACAGCGAAAACCCCAATGACCTGTTTACGTAAACACAATGTACAATAATACAAATAGTAAGCGCCTACCATATATTGGTAACAATAAATTTTGACCATAATCGTAAGTATCGTGACCGCATTTGGACTACTTTATATACCCTTACACATCATTACATACAGTCAGTATACACACACACACACATGTCTACATGCTGCTTGATATTGAAACTCACTTTCGTACTGCACACTCATACACATACACCCAAATATATGCGTAGTTACACAGAAAGAAACTTGTGTAACTACTTGAAAGAACTTTTACTTTCAACAATTTCACTTTAGTGAGCAAAGGTTTGTTTTTTATGCGCATGCATATAAACCTACATGTATAGATTTGCATATGTGAGTGTTTGTAACACTTTTCTTACAATATTCAGGCATTCAACACATTAAATACACTAAATATTCTAGTTATCGTTAGACTTGCGATTGTTTTTGTTTCTCTATGTATGTGTATATCAGAGGTAAAACCAAAAGTGAATATTTAAATGTTGAAAGAATGGCAAATAAATGGCACACAATCATATCAACCCACACACACATACATATACAATAGAATTGCCACTTTGAATTTCTTATACTTTCATTGGTTTGTTTTTGTTATTGTTGTTATTGTTGCTTTTTTTGTTTTTCTTAAGATTTTTAATATTCACATTGTACCAGTTCAGTACATATTTAACAACGTACATAGAGTTAAGCCGACAGGAAGTCGTTTTCATTGTAAAGAAACCAAGTCAAATGAAAGTTACGATCGTCGAACATTACTGGGTCAAGCAGTTTACTCTGAAATTATGCCATTAGGTTAAAAATATGTATAAGCTTTTATCAAACAAAATGATTGAAAGCAAAAGAAATCCAAAGAAAGAATTAACTTTGGTCTTATAATTTTCTATGGCAGGTCAGGGTGATATTAACCCCATTACTCCTACTCGCAAACATACCCGAGTGTTCATGAAAATCATCTTTCGTACCGGGTTTCATATAGATCATTTTATATTTATGCGTGCAAAGTTTGAAAGCATATATTCGAAAATTAGTTTCTATACGCTAAGTAGAATATATAATCATTCTGAATAAGCTCATTCACATAATTAATTATTGCTTTGTTAAAAATTATATTATGCACCGAATTTCAGCTCAATATCTGTATACTTTTGAACACCAATTCTGAGAAAATATCATACATTCGATATTCTCAAATTGTACGAAAGTTGAATACATCAATTTACTGTTAAAAAAAAATTATTTTAATTCCAAATTTCAGTTTTCGAAGATTAATTTCGAATATATATATTTAAGATTATACTTTTATATGGAAAATAGGCATGGTTTTAAACCGAGTACTTCTATTTTCGAAGATATTCAGTCACTGGTAAAGATAATTACATCTGTCGAATTTCAACTCAATAGAATGAAAATGGAATTCAATTCGAAAACGCATTTAGTATACGGCGAATATGCGTAGTTTTTATTCGAAAATACCAATTTGCACATTTATCTGGTCATTGATCAAAATGATTAGTTGTCCTGTCCAAGTACTTCCATTTTCGAAGATATTCATTCGCTGATAAAGATAATTACATTTGTCGAATTTCAACTCAATAGAATGAAAATTTATATTCGAAAACGTATTTATTATATGGCGAATTAGCGTAGTTCTAATTCGAAAATGGCCATTTACACATTCATCTGTTCATTGATCAAAATGATTAGTTGTCCTAATTTTCAACTTAATTTCTGTTGATTTATGTGCTCAAATTGTTTAATATACTTACATTGGGAAACATTAATTAAAAAAAAAATATGCGATGACGGCAGTTTAATGACAGAAAAGCGTTACATGCCAAACCATGTTTAAATCGCTTTGAATGTTTTTTCGGATAACATAACAAATTTATTATCGAAAAGATTTTTCTTTCGTACGATACCCACCTGTCCGCAAGCAATTGGCAATTCTTCCGGCTGTAACAATTTGCCATGAAAAATTTTCTAAAAGAACTCTGTGACAAAGCTCAGAAAAAGTGATATCACAAGGATTCTACCGTTCGGAACCGGCTAAAATAAGTAGGTCCCTTCTAATACTATTCAAAAATTTAACACGCACAACAGTAATGGAAGAGAAGCTCGGCCAAAGAGCCCTTCGGGGCTTTAAGTGCCACACATTTATTTTCTTTTATGGTTTTTCAGATCAATCAACAGTACGAACTCAATATAATCATACACTCCTTAATTGTGAATTATAATAAAAGCCAAGTTTATTCCAAGGTATCCAAAAACAAAACAAAAATACATTAAGTTCATAATAATTTAACTTTACCTCAAACACTTCATATTTTTTTTTTTTTTGTTTTCATTGTAATGATATATATTGTGTTAAATAATTTACATACTCATGTGTTTGTAGCAAATACAGACATATGGTATACTTAACACAACTCAACAACTTTTGCATTTATTAAAATAATGAAATGTTAAATAACAAAAACAGCTTTTAATATATTCATACACATACTAGATTTTACAAAAATATATAATAGTAAACATATAACTGTACATTGAATATACTTAAGTATATTCATCATTATTACTATGACTACTTGATTTTAACACTTGAAGCTGATCGATTATTGTTGGTTTTTACCTCAGAAATATAGCATGAATATATACTTATTATAGGTACTTTCTTCTTATAGGTTACTTACTACATTGGTACTATGAACTTTCGTGCTGACCTCATAGTTATATAACTTTTATGTCTGCGCGTATATCGTAAACTTGACTTCATACACCAATGTCCAGTAATGTCAAACAGCAAGAAATTAATATTTCTGTTCATCATGAAATATTATCGTAAGTACAAATATATACTAATTAATACACGCGAAATAAACGAATATAAAAATAAAATACACCTAATTAAAATCATGGTCGAGTAATGTGATTGTTCAAAAAAGAAATAAATAAACAAAAAAAAAAGAAATTTACTCCTTAATCGGATACTAAAATCTTAATAAATGATTTTTATATCTATTTGTGCGAATTTGTATATAATTAATATGATTATTATACGTAATGAAAGTCCTTGGCATTTGCAAAAAAAAAAAAAATTAACTACTACATAGTTCAATTATAAATACGCAGACGGTAATGTTTAATGAAATATTACTAATTTCTAAAAAATAAAATATACAAAAACTGAAATATTGATTTTGTGAAGCCTAGTATGAGATTTAATACTATTAATTCAACACTCTAATGTTTTAATGACCACTTTTCTTGGTATTAATTCTAATTTTTCATTTGAATTTTTTACGCTATAAAATTGAATGTCAAATTATTTTCAATAATATACGTAAACATACATATATATACGTTATCGCAAATTTTGTATAATAAATGATACGAATATATACACATTCATATATGTAAATAATGTCCATAAGTAAATGACTGACTTCATTAGCATAATTAAATAAAATATTCAACACAATAATAACAATATGAAAAAAAATTACTATTATGTCCTTGTCAGTAACCAAATTTGATATGATTAAGCTTTTTTAAATACAAAATACAAACACAGCGAATTGGAATTAATATTTTGTGTATAAATCATAATAATAATTTATGTAGATATTTAAAGACCAAGGTCAACACCAATACACACAAATACCCTCCCTCATATGGCGATTATACTATGTAGTAGTATATACACAAATACTAGGAGGATCAGACTATACGTAAATATGTAAGTATAATAATAAATGAACAAAGTGAAACGCGTTGATTTGTTTATATTGATAATCCATGAAAAAGACCCATAATCATTTGCATTGACCTACTTTAACTGATTTCCATATAATTGACTCTGTGTGTGTGTGTGGGAGAGTGTAGAAGTGTGATTATATACTAAATCGAAAGTTTGGGAGATTAATTACTATCGCTCTTATATAGAAATTAGGTCATCCCAAAGACCAATTACACAATTCACCATTTACCTTCGTATTCAGCAGAAAACAAAAATACGAAAACAATTTTAAATTTATTTAAGAAATATTGTACTATATCAGTGGTGGGCATACGCATTACATCTGGAAGTCTACTTTTGAGTTTTCATAAAACTATTTAGTTCGAATCGAGCGTATTGTGTGAAAGATTGAAGCCCATGCTCCATAACCTGATTGGACCTTATCAGTGTGGCTTCAGACCTGGTAAATCTACCATCGACCTAACTTTCACACTGCGCCAAATCCTGGAGAAGACCCAAGAAAAACAGATCGGCACACACCACCTATTTGTTGATTGTAAAGCCGCTTTCAACAGTCCGGTAAGGGATTACCTCTACGCAACAATGTCTGAGTTCGGTATTCCTGCAAAGCTCATACGACTTTGTAGAATGACACTGCATAACTCCCGTTGTGCAGTGAAAATTGGGAAGGACCTCTCCGCACCGTTTAATACCGAACGGGGTTTTAGGCAAGGTGATTCGTTATCGTGCGACTTCTTCAATCTTATTATGGAGAAAATAATACGAGCTCCACAACCTGATTGGACCTTATCAGTGAGGCTTCAGACCTAGTAAATCTACCATCGACCTAATTTTAATACTGCGCCAAATCCTGGAGAAGACCCAAGAAAAACAGATCGACACACACCACCTATTTGTTGATTATAAAGCCGCTTTCAACAGTCCGGTAAGGGATTACCTCTACGCAACAATGTCTGAGTTCAGTATTCCTACAAAGCTCATTCGACTTTGTAGAATGACACTGCATAACTCCCGTTGAGCTGCTGATCTACGACATAATGGCACTATCTTCAACAAAAGTGTCATGCTGTTAGCATATGCCGATGATATTGACACGAAAATGCGAGCATTAAGTGCAGCATTATCAGAGTTGGAAAGAGAGTCGAGTCTAATCGGGCTTACGGTGAATAATTTCAAGACGAAGTACCTAGTATCAAAAAACAAAGAGTCCCGGCATCTTGAACAGCTCGTCTCTGTTGACAACTACGCTTTTGAAATAGTAAGGGAATTTGTCTATCTTGGAACCAGCATTAACAGCAATAATGACGTCAGCCAGGAGATATTGCGAAGGATCACTCTTGCAACAGGTGCTACTTTGGGCTAAGTAAGCAATTGATAAGTCGAACCCTCTCTGGAAGAACGAAAACTACACTCTACAAGTCTCTCATCATGCCTGTCCTAACATATGGCGCTGAAGCCTGGACAATTTCCACCTCGGATGAGCGAATGCTTGTAGTTTTCGAGAGAAAAGTCCTGCGCAAGATCTTTGGACCTGTTTGCGTTGGTGCCGAGTACCGAATAAGGTACAACCATGAGCTGTACGAGCTGTATGCCGATGTTGACATAGTAAAGCGCATCAAAATCCAGCTGCTGCGCTGGCTAGGTCATGTGGAGCGAATGGAAGAACACGCTCCAACTAAGAAGGTGTTATATTCGGAACCCACTGGAGGACGTCGCAGAAGAGGAAGACCTAACCTCCGGTGGAAAGACCAAGTACTAAAGAACCTAACGGCGCTTGGAATTTATAACTAGCGCCAGCTAGCGAAGAACAGAGATGGCTGACGAAGCATGTTATATTCGGCCTAAATCGATATTCGGTTGTTATGGCCACATAAGTAAGTAAGTATTTAGTTCGAATAAGTTGCAAATCAAATAAATCTAAAGAAAATTGCATTATTAAGAGTTGTTCGCTGCAATTCTATGACGAGATATTGGTTGACTTTTCGAATTTCATTGTGAGGTATAAAGAGGCCCATCACGAGCATCCACAATTTAATTATAGCAATTTTTCCCCAACAAAAATAATATTATAATCATTATAAGACTATGTAAAAATGATCTCATTCAAATTGTCTCCTTGGCTTCGTTTAAATGCAATTTTGTATATTCGATCATTCTCAATGACTTTAAAAATTTAGTTCTTGTCGATAAACCTTAACATATCCCCCGAGAAAAAATTCTAGGAGCATTAAGTCGTAATATTAATCAGTTTTTCCTAATAAAATTGACACTCTGGATACTCCTCCGAACAGAATTGTTCAACCAATGACAGCCGCATTGTCCCACCTCTGCACTATTCGTATTTAAACGATTAGAAGATTAATTGATGACAAATACCCAACACATACCATTTGTGCACGCAAATTTTAATATTCTAATCGTAGAGTTTTTCCACTTTTCACCAAACCGGAAGCAAAGAAATCGTCGAAATGTAAGTAGTAGAAGTGACGACTACAACAAATATCGTTTAAGTTGATGAAAACAATTATGGTTTCACAAGAATTTGGTCGATTGTTAAATTTGACTATATCGCCATTATAGCTGTGGTATCGCCCATGCAACACCCACACTTGCCTACACTCCAGATATAATTGCCTCAATTTGGAAACTGGAACAACACTTAGAGTACGATACATAAGTTTGTAGATACTTATAAAAGTGTAGCAAGCAGGCAAAGCTATTTAGCTTTTCTTTAAATCACCGTTGACCTTGTAGTTAAGTGAACGAATAATATCCATGCATAGGACATGTAAGACAAGTACATATCCATATATAGTTTCTATGCAAAAGTTGGCATAACTTGACATATATACCAGTACACATAATCGTACATAATTTATTTGCAACATTCCACATGACATATGAGTAACATAATATTATGTAAATTAACTTTAAATTTGAATAATTTGCATGCATAACGACGAAAAGAAATGAAAACACAAATCACTTTAAACACGTCTCAAGCACACACACATACACACACACACTCACACTCGTATGCGTTGTGTTTATTTATGAATTTAAAGTAGCAACTTGTGTGCCACAACAACAGCAACAACAACACAACACAATGTTGCAAGACTAATCATCTATTCAAGAGAAGAACATAAATTAAAAACAACCTAGGGGACCCCTATTAGACATAAAATGGGGCATCCACCAGCATTCACCAGTAAATATTGTAAACAGTACGCAATGCGTTAAGTTCAAGGACAATGCCAATACAGTAACAACTACCACCATGGAGACGAAAGCATTAAAATGGAAATATTCGTACGTGTGTGTATTCTATGATTTTTAGTCAGATATTGTTGTATGAGCCACAAACGATATTAGCATAAATAACAAAAGCCGCAAAGTCAAAAACGCCGAATGTGTGTGTGAGTGTTAGTATATCAACTTGGCTTAAAACGCATAGTAAATACTAACAATAGACCAGCACCACCACCACCATCAACACCAAACCCAACCACTTTGAATGCCTACGCCAAAGATATGCACCGTCACATAAGCATTTAATAACCAATCACTCATTTTAATAATTTTTACTTCAAATCATAATATTGAACCAGAAAAAAAATAAAAATACAAAAAATAACAGCAACGTAACGCAACACACACAAAAAAAAATTTGAAGAAAAATATATTTCTTTACTATTTTGAAAAAATATGCTAGATAAAAATTCCAAAATTTCAGTTTTACATAAAATGATCGGACACGGTGACGAAGCTGATCTTCCTTGCGTCGTTCCACAAAATTCCACATTGAATATACGCACAAAGACGGGATTCAGTGAACGCCGCGGCATTCTAGGTGTACAGCACGGACATCAGCATCATTCGGAAGCATCGACACCATTGGACAGCTTTTGTAATTCAGAACCGGCAACCAATAAATGCGCTCACTGTGAGAATATGGCCAAAAATTTTCTGTACTTGGAAAGCCTAATTCGTACCAATTACAATCCGAAATTTCAATGCAGTCTCTGCTACTCGACCATGAAGTACCTACAATATGTTAACAAGAGTATTCTACAGGTTTTCGGTAGCTTTGACTCCATTGTGCAGGCGGCCAAAGCTTTTGCCAGACCACAGAAAAGGCATTTTAAGGTGCCCGGCTACAACTCTCGCAACAATATGTTACATCGTAAATCTAAAATGAGTACGTCCACCCAATTTTCGGCTAATGTTGTTACTGGTGGACATACGGGCAAGAATCGATTGTCCAAGAAAAAGTCCAAATTCACAAAACACACTTCGAATACAGCGACAAAACATGCGGCCACAACAAAAAAGGGTGATAGTAAATTCTCTCTGCAAACCACCAAGAAGATTGTTCGAGGGGCAGTTACGCCAAAGGCTGCGACCCGCAAAGGTGCCAAACATCAAAAATCACGTAGTCCCAATGTGGCTGACCTTAATACGAAAAGTAAAAAAAGTACAAAATCTAGATCAAATATAATATTACGCAGCCTAAAGCAGAAGAATATCAAAACAAAGCGTAACAAGGTGCCAATGCAACGTGTAAGTGCATAATTGAAAACGGGGAAAACATCCAAGATCATGTCATGTCTTTTCTACTTATTATTATTATTTATGAGAAAAATTTTTGTTAAATAAAATTCTATTGATATTCAAGTGCAACATAATCGAATTGATTTTTTTTTTTTGCCATCTTCAAGTTGAAATGTTAGCGACAGTCATCTTTGAAAAATGAAAATAACATCACTTTCTCCGAGCTAAGTCACAAAACAATTTCAAAACAATGATTGATTGGACAGTGTGTACTCGATTTTCGGTTATCAAAAATTCCATACGAATTATTTGCGGAGGTTAATTTAGCCGAAAGTGAAACCGCATAGCAACTGTACCGAATTCTTTTTAATGAAGCTTCATTCATTTTAAAATACAATAAATTGCGCTACTACAGGGTGATTTTTTAAAAGCCTTCGAATTTGATTTAACAAAAAAAAAACACATAAAATTTAGAGAAATGTATGAAATCTTTATTTGAGTCGATAGAACGATCTATACAATTCAATGTTTAAAGATGATTTCATGTAAATATTGACCGCGGCTGCGCCTCATATGGGTAAAATTTTGGCATACTCTCGGCCAACATATCATACGAAACCTCACGAATAAATCGATAATTCATGGTCATCAACAACACTGGCAGATACAGCTGCGATATTTTCCTCTCTCCGCACTCTACCTATGCGTGCTGATGGTTTAATATCCAATAATGTAAATTTGGTGCGAAATTTAGTCAAAAGATTCCAAATAGCCGCCTCAGAAGGTCTCCCAAATTGAATATAAAATGAATGAATGAATGAACCGACCATGAATTTTGATAATAAAATTCAATAATCTGCAAGTGTTATTCGTTTCTAAGTCGATTCATGGTTAAATTATAGACCAAACTGAACATGTTTGACATTAACATGTTAGACAAAAACATCTAAGCAGCCAAAAACAGTGTTGTCAAAAAGAAAGTTGCTAAAAAATCACCCTGTAGTATTCGCATTTTGCTTTCATTTCAAAAAGTTGACAAAATAATATGATTCTTTACGTGGGTTGTGAGACAATTTATCTCACGATACAAAAATTACGTCATTTTCGTTGTCTCATGCGTGTTTACACTGCAGCTATTTTGTATTTTGTATTTTTGAAATGAAACAATTGCTATTAATTTGTTCCATAAATTCACAAAAACTCATAGGAAGTAGTGGACGTCACCATACACTGTGTTTACACACGAGGAAGACAGTGAAAATACAAAATTCCATTTTTGATAAAATAAAAAAAAATAAATAAATATGTGGCACTTAAAGCTCCGAAGGGCTCATTAACCGAGCTTCTCTTCCATTACTGTTGTGCGTGTTTTTCTGAGCTTTGTCACAGAGTTCTTTTAGAAGCCTTTTCATGGCAAGTTGTTACTGTCGGAAGAATGCTTGCCAATTGTTGCCAATTGCTTGCCGACAGGTGGGTACCGTTCGAAAGAAAAATCTTTTCGATATTAAATTTGTTATGCATCAGCCGGGAATTGAACCACGACCTCAATTTTTGATGCATCATTAAAATTATTACTTTATAAATTATATAATTGCCATTTATAATTTTTGGATTCCCACATAAGTTGTGTTTACAAAAAATTCGAAATGAATGTAACGATTTTATCAACGTGAATTTTCATCAACAGCAAAATACGACGATTCATGAGTAAAAGATGAGAAGTGTAGACAATAAAAAATTTAGATTTGGCATCACTGTACTCATGCAATATAAAATGTATGGAAAGTCAAAACAGAAAAAGGGAAATTTTCAGTGAAACAAACCGATAAAGAAACAAATGCTACGTTTTTAACTCAAGGGTTGTCGTGTTGAAAAAATCTGAGCATATTCCACTTTGTTCATTGTGTCATGAATTGAAACAAAATTGATTTGAATTTTCTTTCAAAGCTGAAAAAATAGAAAAACGAAACTTTTTCAAAAAATCTCAAATCTCATCACGGAAAAAATGCTATATTATAATAATATAAAATCTCAATAGCAAAAATAATTTTTATTTAATCATTTTCAATCGTCAAAGGACAAAGACGAATCAACGAAAACTACAACGAAAGTATAAGTGTAAGTTTGCCAAACGAAATATAATTTTTGCACTATCAAAAAATATTTAATTTTTATTCACACAATCTCAGGTGCATCAACTGCATCAAGACCAACACAAAAAAAAAAAGCATAAACGAGAAGCATAGTGCCGGATATAGCCTGGAGGGAAATTTCGTGGAAGCCTTCATACGAGCGCTTTGCACAACTCTCGCTAACCAAACGGAATTTCAAATTTTCCAACACGCCACGCCGCACAAGGAGGAAAGAAAAACGCTTTAATATAAAAATAGCAAAAAAAATAAGAATAATAGTAATTTGCCCCGCAAAAGGGAAGTTAACTATATAATTCATTTGAGGTAAACCGCAACAAGAACAAACCAGATGGGCGATGAGGAGAAAAAGGATAAAGTGAAGGTGGATGATCGTTTAGAATTTCTATGGAATTATATTATGAAAACGATGCGTCTGAAACAGGAGAAATGGAACAAAATGATAACCACAGTCGATTATAAGGTACCTACCCACCTATCTACACTTTTCGCTTTCAATGGTTTTTTTAGACAAATGCAAACTTTCCTCATTTTTTGGTAAATTTTACTTCCGTTTTGTGTGGGGAGCCTACAAAAAAATTTGCAAAAAGCAACGGCAACAACAAAAGAGGTTGTTTTTTTTTTTTTTTTGTTTGCATTTCCATTTTCTCCTTTTGTTGGCACAAAGCCGCTGGTAATTTTAACACGCAACGCGAGAAAAGTAGTAAAATTTTATTGTTAACATTCCGTCACTGATTTTGGATGCTTACCCTTTTGCGTTGAATAAGTTTGTCAGTTGATTTATTTGTTTTTTAGTTTCTTAGTACATAAATATAACCGAGAAAAATCTCGCTTTAAAACCTCACTTCTTTTTTCTTTAAAAACGGATGTTGACAATTTTGTTAGGCTTGACTTTATTTATTTTTAATTTTTAATTTTTTTTATTTACTCAAATACAATATTACAATACTACCAATTCACATACTCTACACAAGAGAATAAATCCTTGACGAAAATAATATTCAAACCTTTTTATAACCTTCTTTGCGGACATTTATTTTTGTATTTTTACAATCAGTGATTATTTTTAGTATCGTTATTGTTGTTCTTCCAAACGGAGGTGAATTAAAGTGAAATCCACTTGAATCTACATCTTTAAATTCATGATATACATGCACTTATTACCTTATTACTAACTAACTGTCATAGCACATACCACGCACCATATTTCATTTACTACTACTGAACACATTGGTTACCAATGGTTTTGGAATTTTTAAAAACTTACATCGAAATACCATATGTGATTAGCAGTTAATAACAAAAATCCAAATTTATACAGATAAGCCTTGGAATACATACATGCTCCTAGGTATATTATATGTACACCACAGCAAATGCTGAAACACTTCTAGTTTGGCTTAATTGGTTGGAGACACAATACATAAAATTTAATCATAACTCCATAAAAGCCTTCCTATGAAGCAGAAGCACCATTTGCATACAAATGCGTACGCAGCGACATCGATACCGATATTATAGTTACAAGGGCCGTCCCAGAACTACCAGACCTAACAAAGAAAACAACAAATTTGGGAAAATTTTTCTTTATATCTCAACATAATCTCCTTTTAGCTGTATACACTTTTCCCAGCGATACCCTGTTTATAGTATGAACTGTCTGGCTCACTAAAATAGCCATCTACAGCAGACTCCACTACGGTGTTCGTCTTGACAGCTCGTACGACCTCGTTTAAACTCTGACATCCAATATTTTATGGTCGTAAACGAAGGAGCAGACTCCCCCAGAGTAGAATCTAGTTCGGCTTTAATATTCGTTGGACTGAGACCTTTCAAATGAAAGTATTGAATTACATAACGGTGACGAATTTTTTCCATGTTTACAAATTCACTGAGGTTGTTAACTTTCCATGGCTCCAAAAGAAATACTAAACAACGTGGAGCCTTGAAACTTAAAACATATATTTCAAAAGGTTACCACTTTTCACCAAAGTAATTTTTTTCAAACTACTGCCGCTGTCTATATGTCAGGACGGGTAGTTCTGGGACCGACTTCGTACATAAGTTGAAATTTTCGTACATTTTCAGTTGCATTCATTGTTGCTAGTTTTATACAATTTTTGCTTAATATAAAAAAAAATTACCCAAATTTTAATGAATCACGGATGTTCGTGCGAATACATGAAGAAAAATTGGTACATGAATTAAAGCACATTTCCTCGATTAAAGATTCACTAAGAACGCGCAAATCATATGCTTCCTCACTTACCAATTCACATTTGTACTTGAATATAATATCATTTTTACATATGACATAAACACCGATTGTAATCAGAGAAAACGCTAAAGCAATTTTACTTTTAATTTAAATAAATGCATATTAATGGAACATTCTATAGTACTATATATGTATGTATATTAGCGCCATTTTATGAGTTGCTACATACACAAATTTGCCTCAGTGTACCGAACAATGATAATATTATTGTCTATTCTCGCTTAGATTTACCAATTTGTAATTACTTCATATGTACTTGTATATATATAAACGAGTATAGCAATGTATGAATGCCTCCATTGGGTCACATGTGTTTACTGTGCCATTGCAAATTGCCAAAATTTAATTGGCAGCACCGTTAACGTAGCATAATGTACCCATTAATTGGCCATTTCATTTGTACAAGAGATGAGAACAAAGAATTTATGTATTTAAATAATTCTGTTATTCTGTTATTATTCCTCCCATCAAATAGGAAATTGTTGTGGGTTTCCTTAATGAACGTTATCAAGAACGTCTTATCTTCACATTAAATTCGGCAGCTCTTCTCGTGCCCGCATATGATTTTCCTTCGCGACCACGTAGCAAAATTATATATTTCGTACGAATGACAGTACCTTCCGAATTGACTCCAGAGAATATGAACGATGTAAGTGAATAATAATCGCAAAGTTCTTTCGACCTGTCTATGTATTACCTAAGAATCATCATCATCATCATCATCATTATCATCGATTTGTAGGTACTTATGATTGGAGATTTGTTACCAAATGTCTTGGAAAATCTCTCAGTATTATGTGATGATGTCATATTTCCATTGCTGAATAATCCAGTCAATCAAAATGGTTGGACATCGGTGATTGTGAATGATATGAAAACTGAATCACAAGATTTACGTAATGGCATTGCTCAAATGAAGGGTCTCGTAATGAATCGCACAATTTTGCCACTACCAATATGTATCGATGAAGTTATGGAGAATGCACCACAAATTGCCCAAGGGTAAATGCAATATTCGCCAGGTATGAAGCTCGTAATTTTCTTTCATTTTTACCTTTTCCGTTCCAGTGATCTCACAAAGGTTGACAAACTCATGAAACACTCGTTGGAGTTTATGGTTGTAAAATGGCTCGATTCAGTCGAAGATTTAGTTTCGATAAAGGCCCGTGAAAGCATCTATTCCAAGGAGGAGTTTCCACGCCCTGAGCATTTGTTCACATTTTGGGATACACGACTGGAAAATCTAGAGAACTTGGCCGATCAACTAGGCGATAAACGTATAAAAACAATTGGCTTTGTACTCGAAAGAGTGAATTCTGTATTTGAGCAGTCCTATCGTAAAATTGTTGAACTTGTACTGGAGGCACTCGCAGAAGCTCGAGATATTACAAAATTCTTAACACCAGTGGTCAGTGGGATGTGAAAAACGAAATCAGATATTAAAAGTGCACTAATTGTTTTCCTTTCCAACGATAGAAAAAAGTTGTAGACCGTTTCGAAACCGGTGACTTGGATGAGAATCGCAAAGATATCCGATTTCTTTTACTCACCGTGGGTCTGCTATGGGGACATTCGAAATATTTTCACACTCTCGATAACATGACCTTACTATTTCAACTGTTACATAATACACTCATCGAATGTTCTATGCGTACCATCGAGCCGGATGCCATTTTTCAAGGAGACGTCGATGAGTCTTATCGCAAAGTCACCGTCAATATCGATCATTTGGAATTCTACAGGTTGGTTGTGTGTTTCTCTCTCAACTTTTGACAAAATAATTGCACAACAATTTCACCAGAGCTACATACAATGATTGTCGCGCTACTTTGAAGAAATTCAAAATAGGCACCGAATTCAATTCACAAGATTGGACTTGGCATCCCATAACAATTTTTGAGCGTTTCGAACGTTACATCGCACGCCTAAAGGTATTGGAAGAATTGTTCGATACCGGACGTGATTTCATCAAATTGGAAAAGGTCATAGTGGGTGGCTTGAAGGGCCGACAAATTACTAACGCTTTAGAGAAAATACTCGAAGAATATAACAATTATTATCGCGAATGGACCAACATACAATACAATCCGCTTGATCCGGATGGTGAAAATTCCACGTTTACGGATGATCGTGCAAAATTCAAAGAAAAAACGGACATTCTGGAGCGTAAGGTGGCATTTCAGTTTGAGAAAGCGCTCGAAGATTCGCACGATCTCATGCTGTGTGGCACGCTACTATTGAGACCAATTATAAAGGCCCAACTGGATCCGCACATGCATATATTGGTTGATGACTTTGTTGACGAAATCGAAGCTGTGAAACGAGATTTCAACGTATTCCGTGACATTTACAAGCAACATGGTATTAACGTAAGCATAGAAAGAATACAGTTTTTCGGTATATACTTACGGTGATGAATTTATGCAAGCAGGCACTGCCGACTGATAGATGTTTTCCTCAAGTATCGGGCGCCATCTCATGGCTTAATAAGTTGCGCCATAGAATAACATGGATCCATACGGATTATGACCTCTACGATTATCCGTAATGATGCTCAATTGAATATAGTCGATTTTTGTAGCATATTTATTTCAGACTTTTTGACAACGAGTACGGACAACACACTTTGGAAATTTACAAGCAAATGTTGGACGAAATAGATGAACTGAAAATGGAAATACTACAAAACTGGATCGCAACTGTGAAGCAACAAATTAAAGATGGCATGAATCACACACTTCTGGCCAAAGATAAAAACGGGAATCTGTTTGTTAACTTTACGATTGACTTACAGGACGCCCTCAAAGACATTAAGAACTTGCGCATTATGAAAAGTGAAATACCTGACGATTTATTGGAATTCTACGAGAGGGACAACGAACTTTGGGTAAGTTTGTTTCTATTCGTACTACAGGTTACAAAAAACCACTGCCTTTATGCTCTATATTCTCTTTCGATGCAGGAGGCTCGTGTTAAACTGATGCGCATCGCCGAATGGTACAACGATACATATGCACGCTCCAAAGAAAGCGAAAAGGGTCTAATCAATGCTGAATTGACATTGATCGAAAGTAAAATGCAGCCGTTAATTGACACAGTCCAATGGATATCATTTGGTATACATGTTGCAACTTGTTCATTACGCATCGATTTGATGCAATGATCTGTGGTCTTATTTTCAGATCAAACTTTCATCAATAAGGTATTCAATAAAATAAACTACTTGTATAAGCGCCTGGTACAGTGTCAAGCTAATCTGGATGCTATTAAACAAAGCATCAATTCGTGGGGCAAAATTCCACTCTACCAGCGTAAGGACAACAATCCGAAGGCTCTGCTTGAAACGAATCCACGTGAAGAGATCATCAATAATCGATTGAGAAAAGCGAATGCCACAAAGCAACTGATTGATCGTCTGATGTATGAAAATGTTAAATTATTCTTCGACATCCCACACAGATATGACCTGGATGATGAAGATGCACCGGAGGAAGAACATGTTGTTGATATTGAACCTCCAAAATCGCTGGCCAAGTTGATAAGAGAATCCAAAACCATTGTACAAGGAGAGGATTCCGAAGACAATGAAGTGGAATCTGAAGAGGAAGTAATCTATTGTATACGAAATCTAAATAAATTTTTGTAGCTAATCATTTGCGCTTCCTCATCACACAGTTAATAACACCCACTCACAGATACGAACTTTTACAAACGCTCAGCGAAGAGGAACGAGACCTTTTCCGCCAATATGAGCTCTATGTAGATCAACAAATTGCCGAACGATTATTAGATGCAGTAATTACCAGTGTAACGTATTTGCGAATGGAAGTTGAAAATCGTTACGAAAACGATGCGCCCATATTTGAAATTATGATGGAACTGCAAGAACCACAAGTCTGCTACTTCCTCAATTTAGATCCGAGTTCAAAAGTCGGTTTTACATATCACATTGAAACCCTTATAGAGGATATGTATAGAATGTTGGGAATGTTGCCGCGCGTGGCACAGGATCCACCGGAAACCAAAGATTTTATGGGTAAGCTTCAATTATATTTACTAAAAATTAATTAACTTTGAATTTCAAACAACTCCTTCGCAACCCAGATGAAATCACTGACAAGGTGGACATACACAAGCATCGCAACGATATCCTGACTAAAGTTAAATATGGCTTGCAATCAATACGTGCTCACTCCAAGATATATCTTGATTTTGCATACCTTTGGGTGTGGGATAAACAGCAGTACTTGGCAGAGTTGAAGAAATATGGCCGACCGCTAACATTATCTGAACGTGAGGCCGAAGCAGCAGGCGAAGGTGAATTAGAAGGTCTAAAGCCATTAAAAGACGACGCCAATCCTCCATTGAGTATGTACAAAGAACAGGTACACTTTCATATTGTAGTTTCGAGCAGAACAATTTGTCTCACCTTCATATTTCCTTCACATTATCAGTTGGATAAGTTTATCGCCTTGCAAGCTCAGATCGAAAAATGGGAAACACATCAAGATTTCAATGTTTGGCTACGTTTGAACAAACGCGGTTTCAAAAATTCCGTACTTAATCAGGTCTCCAAATGGATTAGCCTCTTCAAGACCGATCTCATCAATAGAGTCAAAAACTCATTACAGGTACATAACAAACAAACCCAAACACTGATCATGAATTGTACACAGTCTTGCAACACTTTTCTAGGAATTGGAAGACTTTGTTGAAGAGGCCAATATTGCACTCAAAATTGAGCTCAACAAAGACGACTTTGAGGGCCTGTTGAAGATTTTGTCAGTGCTTAATACCATCAATGAAAAACAATTCATTTATGACTATATGTTTGAACCGCTGAGAGAGATTGTCGATTTACTGAAGACATACAACTATGAGTTCAAAGATGTTGTGCTGTCCCAGGTAAAGAAACCAAAAAAACACAATAACAGAATTCTATATTCAAATGTTTGCTTTTATAGCTGAATGAACTGCCCGATAAATGGTTGAAGGTGAAGAAACAAGCCGCATCTGTTAAACAAATGATCGCACCCATACAATCGTATCAAGTTGATCTCATCGAGAAGCGCATAATATTGTGCGACAATATGGCATCGACTTATCGCAAGAAATTCCTTCTGAAGAAGTTCTTTCGTGTTCCATGCTCGAATCCGTATGAGTTAATAGATGAAAGTGATGTAGAAGTTTGTGCGCTTGAGCAACGTCAACAGTCTCTCAATCAATCGGCTGTACTGTTTGAGCTGCAAGGTCCGGACGCATCCAAAATAGAACGCTGCCGACGTGATCTTCAGCTGCTTAAGATTATGTGGGATTTCTCAATCACCATTTCGTCTACTATTGAGGATTGGAAGAAAACACCATGGAAGAAAATTGACATCGAAGCCATGGATCAGGAGTGCAAAAAATTCGGAAAAGAATTACGTGGCTTGGATAAGGATATGCGTAGTTGGGAACCATATGTGCATATGGAAAATTCACTGAAAAATTTAATGACTTCGTTACGTGCCGTCACGGAGTTGCAAAATCCCGCAATACGAGACCGTCACTGGGTGGAATTGATGCAAACGACAAAAGTTAAATTTAGTATGGATGACTCGACAACCCTCAAGGATTTGATTGACTTGAATTTACACGAATATGAGGAAGAAGTGAAGAACATTGTTGACAAATCAGTCAAAGAAATGGCAATGGAGAAAGTCCTAAAAGATCTACAGAATACATGGGCAACCATGGAGTTCGAAACGGAGGTGCATGAACGAACAGGCATAAAGCTGCTGAAGGCCACAGAAGAAATGATCGAAACATTGGAAGACCATCAAGTGCAGCTGCAAAATATGGCTTCCTCAAAATATGTCGGTTATTTTCAGCAGGAAGTTAACAACTGGCAGATAAAACTATCAAATGCCGACCAAATTATCAGTTCATGGTTTGAGGTTCAGCGCAAATGGATGTATTTGGAGAGCATCTTCATTGGCTCTGAAGATATACGATCACAACTGCCGGAAGATTCGAAACGTTTCGATTTCATTGATCGCGAATTCAAGTCTCTGCTGGCACAAATGAACAACGACCGCAACGTTGTACGCTCCACCAATCGTCCGGGCAGCAAACTCTATGAAACTTTGGAGAATCTACTCAAGCAGCTGTTGCTCTGCGAGAAGGCATTGAATGATTATCTGGAGACAAAGCGTTTAGCCTATCCACGATTCTATTTTGTGTCATCGGCTGACTTGCTAGATATTCTGTCAAACGGCAACAATCCGAAAATGGTAAGTCGTCATTTGACAAAACTATACGACTCACTTGGAAAGCTCAATCTCATTATGGGTACGAAAATGGCCATTGGAATGATAGCCAAGGAGCTGGAGGAATTTGTACCCTTTTTGGATAATTGCGATTGCAGTGGTAAAGTTGAAGTTTGGCTAAATCGCGTCACGGATAAAATGCGCGACACACTACGTGATCATTTCCGGCGTGCGGTTATAGCGTATGAGGACAAACCGCGTCATGTATGGATTTTCGAATGGCCCGCTCAGCCCGCGCTGGTGACAACTCAAATATGGTGGACTACTGAGACTAATGATGCCTTTACAAAAATCCAGCAACGCTACGAGAACGCTCTCAAAGACTACAATAAGAAACAAGTCAATCAGCTGAATAATCTCATCATATTATTGCTCGGCGATCTCACACCGGCGGAGCGACAGAAAATCATGACAGTGTGCACCATCGACGTGCACAGTCGCGACGTCGTCTCGAAGATAATAGCCCAGAAAGTGGAGTTAGCCACAGCCTTCCAATGGCAAAGTCAGTTGCGACATCGATGGGACTTGAAATTCGACGACTGTTTTGCGAATATTTGCGATGCACAGTTCAAGTACGATTACGAATATTTGGGCAATACACCACGATTAGTGATCACACCGCTGACAGATCGTTGTTACATCACGCTAACACAGTCGCTGCATTTGGTTATGGGAGGAGCTCCAGCGGGTCCGGCTGGTACGGGAAAAACTGAAACCACTAAGGACTTAGGAAGAGCCCTTGGCATGATGGTGTACGTCTTTAACTGCTCCGAACAAATGGACTACAAATCGTGCGGTAATATTCACAAGGGTCTGGCACAGACTGGCGCCTGGGGTTGCTTTGATGAATTCAATCGCATTTCAGTTGAGGTATTGTCAGTAGTTGCTGTACAAGTAAAGTGCATTCAAGACGCCATTAAGGTATCAGCATATATTTTCTCATTCATATACTCTCTGTCCTCGGCTAAAATATAACCATTCGTTCACTAGGCGAAGAAAATTGTGTTCAACTTTCTAGGTGAAATCATTTCCCTTCGCCCCACCGTCGGTATGTTCATCACCATGAATCCTGGTTATGCCGGACGTGCCGAACTTCCAGAAAATTTAAAAGCACTTTACCGTCCATGCGCCATGGTGGTACCTGATTTTGCCTTAATTTGTGAAATCATGTTGGTGGCGGAAGGCTTCCAGGAGGCACGTCTGCTGGCACGAAAATTCATTACCCTCTACACACTTTGCAAGGAGCTTTTATCGAAACAGGATCATTATGACTGGGGTTTACGAGCAATCAAATCAGTGCTCGTGGTAGCCGGTTCGTTAAGGGTAAGCAGCAGCGAATGTTAAATTACTATGTCGCTTCCTATGTAACTTTTGCAATTTCGTCTTAATTACTCTTTCCACTAATTGACAAAATTTCTGTAAACCAACTACACAACCGCCCACCCATCCATCCAACTATTTGCTTGAAACCAACCAAGTGTCATCGTATCACACCAGATTTATGTGCATTTACAGCTCTTAATATCATTTGCTCGGTGGCGCACAGCAAATAGTTACATTCATATATACGAGTATTACAGGTACATCTACGAGCAGAGTTCAAAGGTTGTCATTTCTTCTGTAGTTTTATTTCTTTCGGGATCGAAAGTGCACACAGAACACAGAAGATTAATTCATGCACTACGAACGAACATACAGAATGTTTTGCACAGATAATTCTTAGCATTCGTATTGTATTTTATGTTGTCTATTTGTAAATCGTATTCCAGATAAGTTAGTGCAATTTTGCAGCATAATTTTAATTAAAACTTTCACATGATTGGTAATGTAATGCTTAGAAGCATCCTCGTACTCTGCGGTGGAATAGGGGAAGTATGCCGCCTGTCGATTTTGTAATGATAAAAATTATTTAAAAACTCATTGACATGTATGAAGCATTCAATTCGATTCAAACTTTCTGTTTCAGCGTGATGATCGCCAACGACCAGAAGATCAAGTTCTAATGCGAGCACTGCGTGACTTCAATATACCCAAAATTGTCACCGATGATGTGCCAGTATTCATGGGTCTTATCGGTGACTTGTTCCCGGCGTTAGATGTACCTCGCAAACGTAATCCGGAATTCGAAGCCATAATTAAAAAATCGGCAGTCGATATGAAATTACAACCAGAGGAGGGTTTCATTCTGAAGGTGGTGCAACTGGAAGAGCTCTTTGCTGTGCGCCATTCCGTTTTTATTATCGGCTTTGCGGGCACCGGCAAAACGGAGGTGTGGAAAACACTGAATAAAACATACGCAAATCAGAAACGCAAGCCCCACTATAATGATCTAAATCCGAAGGCTGTAACCAATGACGAACTCTTCGGAATTGTCAATCCGGCTACGAGAGAATGGAAGGATGGCTTATTTTCGATCATTATGCGAGATCAGGCGAATTTAGGTGGCACCGGTCCAAAATGGATTGTCTTAGATGGTGACATTGATCCAATGTGGATCGAGAGTTTAAATACGGTAATGGACGATAATAAGGTGTTGACACTTGCCAGCAATGAACGCATTGCTTTGACGAAAGAGATGCGTTTACTTTTCGAAATTGCCAATCTAAAAACTGCCACACCTGCCACAGTGTCACGTGCCGGTATACTGTATATCAATCCGCAAGATTTGGGTTGGAATCCGTTTATACAATCTTGGCTCAATACAAGAGCGAATCAGTCGGAGGTGTCCACATTGAATGTACTCTTCGACAAATACATTCCTCCCATGTTGGAAGTATTCAAGAGTCGCCTCAAGCGAATCACACCAATCTCTGATATTGCCATGCTGCAAATGACATGTTTTCTGCTCGATTGCATGTTGACACCCCAAAATGTGCCGGCCGATTGTCCGAAAGACTGGTATGAAGTCTACTTTGTCTTCAGCGTGGTCTGGGGATTCGGTTCAACGCTTTTCCAAGATCAGATTATTGATTGGCGTAATGAGTTTCACAAATGGTTTATCAACGAATTCAAGTCGATCAAATTTCCTCCTTCCGGCAATATATTCTCTTTCTATGTCGATCACGAATCGAAGAAATTTCTACCATGGACCAATTTGGTGCCCTCTTTCGAACTCGACCCCGACATACCGCTACAATCGAATCTCGTGCACACGTCCGAAACGACACGTTTGCGTTACTTTATGGATGTTCTTATCACTGACAATCACCCCGTTATGCTCATCGGTCCTCCAGGATCGGGCAAGACTATCATAATGAACTCCAAGCTAAATTCATTGCCAACAGACAAATACGCCGTGACTAATGTGCCATTCAACTTCTACACTACGTCAGAGATGCTACAACGTATTTTGGAAAAGCCACTCGAGAAGAAGGCTGGACGCAACTATGGCCCACAGGGCAACAAGCGCATGCTCTATTTTGTTGACGACATGAACATGCCGGAAGTCGATAAATATGGCACTGTGCAACCGCACACATTGATACGCCAATTCATGGACTACCATCATTGGTACGACCGCATCAAGATGACACTACGTGATATACACAGCTGTCAATTCGTGTCCTGTATGAATCCCTCGGCGGGCTCATTCACAATTAACCCACGTTTGCAGCGCCACTTTTGTTCATTTGCTGTGAAGTAAGTTCCTTGCAAACTGCATGTACATACATCAATTCATTCATTCGAACACTTCAATTGTAAATTCTAGTGTGCCCAGTTCGGATGCCTTATTCCATATTTTGAATTCGATACTTTCGCAGCACTTGGCTGCACCACAACAAAAATTTGATAAGGCCACAATAAATCTGTGTGGACCGCTAGTACAAACGGCAATTTCATTGCATCAAAAAATCGCGTCGACATTCCTGCCAACTGCCATAAAGTTTCACTACAATTTCAATTTGCGCGACATTGCAAACATATTTACAGTAAGTATTAGTACATTTTGGGAAGCTCTTCAAATTTATGTGCCACTCGCTACATTAAGTATTCACCATTATGTATATTCAACTTCTTGATTCTGACTCATCCGGTCGGAGTTCAAGCTGTTTCACATATCCTTTCCACATATTCAATTGTATTTTGTTGCTGCAACAACTTTTGCACTTAATACGATTATTTATACCGCACATAAACACACACACATACACATAAACTCCAACTTATACGTTACTCTAGTATCATTTTGAAGATAATCGACCCTAGAGCGATGACAAATTGAATTTAATCCTTCCATATTTACACAAGTAGCATATGCATGAGAGCGGGTCAAATATTTTTCCGTAACTCGCATAGCTAATTTTTCGTTATACTAATACTATAACGAAAAATATTTGCCATTCATAGAAGACAGTACTTCTTCGTCAACATGCGTTGATTCTTTTGCCATAATAATTTGACCCGCCCTAATGCTCATACATCTTCTCACCTGTGTTCCAGGGTGTGCTGTATGCAAATTTCGAAACTTGTCCCAATCCCAATCAACTGCTACGCTTGTGGGTGCACGAATGCAGTCGTGTCTATGGTGACAAATTAGTCGACCAAACGGACATCGCCCAATTCCAGAAGCTCATACAAGACATGGTGCGCAAAGGTATTGAAACATACAGCGATGATGTGGTATTTGCCAAACCACACATTTACTGTCACTTTGCGAAGGGTTTGGCCGATATCAAATATATGCCCATACCGAATTGGGAGCGTTTGAACAAATTGCTTGAGGAAGCACAGGAGCGCTACAACGACTTTGTGGGTGCCATGAATTTAGTGCTCTTCGACGACGCCATGTCGCATGTGTGTCGCATCAGTCGCATAATGGAGTCATCTCGTGGATATGCTCTACTCATCGGTGTCGGTGGCTCCGGCAAACAATCGCTGACTCGGCTCGCAGCATTTATTTCGTCGCTGGACGTATTTCAGATTCAGCTGACCAAGGATTATGGCATTGGAGATTTAAAATCGAATATAGCAACATTGTATATGAAATGTGGTGTGAAGTCGTCGCCATGTTGCTTCCTTATGACCGACTCCGAAGTGGCGAGAGAGCAATTCTTGGTGCTTATCAATGATTTGCTGGCATCTGGTGATATTCATGAGCTCTTTCCCGACGATGAGGTGGAAAATATAATAAATGCCGTACGCAATGAAGTTAAGCAATTGGGAATTTTCGATAGTCGAGAGAATTGTTGGAAATATTTCATTGAAAAGGTTCGCAGTCTGCTCAAAGTGGTTCTCTGTTTCTCACCAGTTGGTACAACTCTACGTGTAAGGGCTCGCAAGTTTCCGGCTCTCGTTAATTGCACTACCATCGATTGGTTCCATGAGTGGCCACGTGAAGCCTTGGAGTCGGTCTCATTCAGATTCCTTAATGAAATTGATGTCCTGCCAAAAACTCTTTGCAAACCAGTATCCCGCTTCATGGCTTACGTCCACAAAACTGTGAACGATATCTCACAAGTTTATTTGGCCAATGACAAGCGTTACAATTACACCACGCCCAAATCATTTCTAGAGCTTATTAGCTTGTATAGCAAGCTGCTGAAGGAGAAAGTCAAAGCAAATCAAGATAGAAGAGTGCGCCTGGAGAATGGTCTTATAAAATTGGCCAGCTGTTCGAAGGAGGTGGACGCACTGCAAGATGTGCTAAAGGTTCAGGAGGTGGAGTTGAAGATAAAGAACGATGAAGCCGACAATCTGATTGTAGTCGTAAGTACAGAGAACGAAAAGGTATCGAAGGAGCGTGCTTTCGCCAGCAGAGAGGAGAAAAACGTGCGTCAAATTGAAGAGGATGTAACAGCGAAAGCGAAACTCTGCGAAGAGGATTTTCGTAAGGCACAACCAGCACTAATAGCTGCACAGGAGGCTCTAAACACACTGAACAAAAACAATCTCACTGAATTGAAATCGTTCGGTTCGCCGCCAGAAGCAGTCGTCAATGTATGCTCCGCTGTGTTAGTTCTTTTTGCACAAAAGGGTAAAATACCCAAAGATCGCAGTTGGAAAGCGTGTCGCGTCATTATGGGAAATGTAGACAAATTTCTCAACGATTTGGTCAATTACGACAAGAAACACATACACCCTGATATCATTAAAGCGCTGCAACCGTATACAACCGATCCCGAATTTAATCCTGAGAAAATTCTCGCTAAATCGTCAGCTGCCGCTGGTCTCTGCTCGTGGGTTATCAACATCAATCGCTTCTATGACGTCTACTTGATAGTCGAGCCCAAGGAAAGAGCTCTTGTGGAAGCCGAACAAGAATTACAAGATGCACGCGACAAATTGACAGCTCTAAATAATCGACTCAATGAGCTGGAGGAACAATTGAACGTACTGCAAATGGAATACGACGAGGCACTGGCTAAGAAACAAAAGTGCCAAGATGAAGCCGACAAGACTGCATTCACTATTGATTTGGCTAATCGCTTAATTGGTGGTCTAGCTTCTGAAAAGATACGCTGGACAGAATCGGTGAAGAAGTAAGTGCGCATAAAATTAGCTGATCATTGAACTTCTCAATTCACTGTACCTTTCCTTCTACTTGTAGCCTGAAGAACAGTCAGATTACACTGCCAGGTGATATACTACTTATATCGTGTTTCATTTCATATGTCGGTTGCTTTACACGGCCCTACCGGATTGAATTGCAAACGAAACTTTGGCTGCCAACTTTCAAGGCCAGTGACGTAAGTTCACTCCAATATGGCTGGGAATTAATTTAACGCAAATATTACTTTGTTTCAGCCACGTATCCCATCGACCGAAGGTAGCGACCCGTTCGAAATGATTTGCGACGATGCACAAATTGCCGAATGGAATAATCAAGGATTGCCCAGTGACCGAATGTCCGCTGAGAATGCTGCAATTTTGGTGCATTCGGAACGTTATCCACTTATGATAGATCCACAATTGTAAGTATTAATTCACACATGCAGTCGAGGGGGGAAGTACTCGCAATCAGACAAGAATTTTGTCTTTGCGTAAATGCCTTACATGGGTTATAGTTGCCATGTCAAATTATCACTATATGCGTGCCTGTTTGCAATCGCGTGTTGATTGTCATGTTAACTGCGGCATTGTAGATTACACTTTAGCTTGTCATGCTGTTGTGCAAATAGTTTTCATTTGCATGTGTCATAAATATGACATATGAAACACATGAATACGTATATACTCGTGTGTGATTTGTGTTGTTTGCTGTCATATGCTAATTGGTGGTAATTATCACCGTCATTTACGTAGGCGCTTAATGCAGTACATATCAAAATCATCACTTAGGGGAATGGGGAAAAGTACCTACTATTACTTTTGACTTAAATATTTCACTTAAACTTAAAGTAAGTATAATCTTCCAGACAAGGCATTAAATGGGTCAAGCAGAAGTATCAGCAAACTTTAGTTGTACTTCGTCTAACTCAAAGAGGCTACTTGGACAACATTGAGAAGGCCGTCAGCAATGGTAATGTCTTGCTACTGGAGAACATTGGTGAGAATATCGATGCTGTTTTAAATCCTTTGCTCGGACGCATGCTAATCAAGAAGGGTACTTGTCTGAAAATGGGCGATAAGGAGATCGACTTTAATCCAAAATTTCGATTAATTCTGCATACCAAATTGGCTAACCCACATTATAAGCCCGAAATGCAAGCTCAAACGACACTTATCAATTTCACTGTGACGCGTGACGGCTTGGAAGATCAACTACTGGCCGAAGTAGTGAAAGCGGAACGTCCGGATCTGGAGGTGATGCGTACTCGGCTCACGCAACAACAGAATCATTTTAAGATTACTCTGAAATTTCTTGAGGACGATTTACTGCAACGTCTGTCGTCAGCAGGAGAGAACGTACTTGAAGATGTAACATTGGTGATGAATCTGGAGAAGACAAAGAAAACGGCCGATGAGATTGAAGTGAAAGTCGCCGAAGCTAAAATTACAGCTGTGCAAATTGATTCGGCTCGAGAAGCCTACCGACCTGCTTCGGAACGCGCATCTATTATCTACTTCATACTGAATGATTTATTCAAGATCAATCCCATTTATCAGTTTTCGCTAAAGGCTTTCACTGTGGTATTTTCAAATGCTATCATGAGAGCTGTTCCCTCCGAAAAGTTGAAAGACCGTGTTGAGAACCTCATTGATTCTATTACTTACTGCAGTTTTATGTACACGTCTCGTGGCCTTTTTGAAGCTGACAAACTCATCTTCCTTACGCAAATGTGCATACAAATTCTCATAAATGCTGGCGAGGTTGAACCAAGTGAATTAGATTTCTTGCTGCGCTATCCGTATATGCCAAATGTAACCTCTAACTTGTCGTTTCTCACCAATGTTGCTTGGGGTGGAATACGCGCTCTCAGCAATCTTCCAGCTTTCAAAGGCTTGGACAAAGATATTGAGGGCTCGCACAAACGCTGGAAAAAATTCATCGATTCCGAATGTCCGGAAAGGGAAAAATTTCCTGGTGAGTGGAAATCAAAATCGGCGGTACAACGTCTTTGCATTATGCGCTGCATTCGTCCTGATCGCATGTCATATGCCATGCAATGTTTTATTGAGGAAAAATTGGGCACCAAATATATCGACGCTCGTTCGATGGAGTTTGCGAAAACTTTTGAGGAGTCCAGCCCAGAAACACACATATTCTTTGTGCTTTCGCCAGGTGTAGATCCATTGAAAGATGTAGAAAAACTCGGCAAAGTTATGGGCTTTCATGGAGATAATGAAAATTTTCACAGTGTATCTCTGGGTCAGGGCCAAGAGATTGTTGCTGAGGATGCCATCGAAACGGCATCACAACATGGACACTGGGTTATTTTGCAGAATATTCATCTGGTTGCGCGATGGCTATCAACACTGGAGAAGAAAATGGAAGCATCTCTCATTAATGTTCATCCGAATTATAGGCTATTCCTGAGTGCAGAGCCTGCCGCTGACCCAGCCTACCACATATTGCCACAAGGTATACTGGAGTCAGCTATTAAAATCACCAACGAGCCGCCAACGGGCATGCAGGCAAATATTCACAAAGCGCTGGACAACTTCAGTGACGAAACATTGGAAATGTGTTCAAAGGAAACCGAATTTAAGGCAATTCTATTTTCTCTATGTTACTTTCATGCTGTTGTGGCTGAAAGACGTAAATTTGGACCGCAGGGCTGGAATCGTGTATATCCGTTTAATGTGGGCGATTTGACTATTTCAGTTTATGTGCTGTACAATTATCTCGAAGCCAATACGCGAGTACCTTGGGAAGATCTGCGTTATCTCTTTGGAGAGATAATGTATGGAGGTCACATCACTGACGACTGGGATCGCCGTTTGTGTCGTACATACTTGGAAGAATTTATGCAACCCGAATTGATCGATGGAGATCTGCATTACTGTCCCGGTTTTCCTGCACCAGGCATACTCAAATATGCTGGCTATCATGCCTACATCGATGATAATCTACCAACCGAAAGCCCTACACTGTATGGCCTACATTTAAACGCTGAAATTGGCTTCTTGACAACAGTGTCTGAACGTCTTTTTCGCACTGTATTTGAACTCCAGCCACGTCTAACAGGTGGCAGTGACTCAGGCGGTGGTGAATCACAGTCGCAAGATGACGTCGTTAAAGCTCTTCTGGAAGATCTCATCGATAAGATACCAACACCGTTTAACATTCCGGAACTGATGTCGCGAGTGGAAGATCGTAATCCATTCATTATTGTTGCCTTTCAAGAATGTGAGCGCATGAACTTGCTGATGTTTGAGCTAAAGCGCTCCCTACATGAATTGGAATTAGGCTTGAAGGGCGAACTGACAATTTCATCAATTATGGAAGATCTTATGAACTCACTGTTTATGGATCAAGTACCAGAGTCGTGGACCAAACTCGCATACCCCAGCTTACTTGGTTTGCAGTCATGGTTCGCAGATTTAATGTTACGCTTACGTGAGCTAGAGGGTTGGGTCGCTGACTTCCGTCTGCCTTCCTCTGTGTGGCTAGGAGGCTTCTTTAATCCACAAAGTTTGCTCACCGCTATTATGCAACAGACAGCTCGCAAGAATGAATGGCCCTTGGATCGTATGTGTCTCAATTGCGACGTAACGAAGAAGTCCAAAGAGGAAATATCGTAAGCGCACATAATTGTATATAATCAATAGATAAGCATTTAAATAATCGGCTAAATTTTCAGCGCACCGCCACGTGAGGGAGCTTATGTTAATGGCCTGTATATGGAAGGTGCACGTTGGGATATGAAAATGGGCACCATTGCAGAAGCATTCCTAAAAGAACTATTTCCCGCTATGCCAGTCATTTATATCAAAGCCGTCACACAGGATAAACAGGATGTGAAGAACATTTATGAATGTCCTGTCTACAAAATACGGTACGTAACTAAAAGCATACATGATCTTTTCCATTCCTTTGTGCCTTCATATTCCCACTTACACCCTACATATTCTATGTATTTTGAAATTTATCAGCATCGTTTTCAATTTCACATATTGATTTAAGTACTTCTTTTTTATTTCAATAGTTAACTTGTTGGTTCATTGGTCCATTGGTTTGTTATTGTGCTTCATTTGCTCTTCATTCATTTACGATTCGACTGTCGTCTGTACAAATACTTACTTGTTCTGACCGTTTATCAATCAAATGTGCATTGTTATTGAATAGTATTTTCCTTGTTTTTCTTCCTATTCATTGTGGTTGATGCTTTATGCTTAACAATGGTTATTTATTTTCCAGTTCAACTTTTATTTTCAATAGTCCTTTAGGGCATTTTCTATTTAGAAGTAGAAAATTGGTATTGATGGATTTGTTAGCGTTTCGGAAGTATTTTTCACTTTTTTATCTACATAGGCTGCATTTAAGATGAGAAGAGAAAAGTATAAGTATGAGAGTCAAGCAGCTACTATTAGCATTTGAAGACAGATGGAATGTAAAACTGATTCAAGAACTAACCTTCTTATTTGGCACCCGTTATCAAAAAAGGACTAACCTAATTTTATTAACTGCCAAAATCGTTTTCATATTTTACCTACTACAGCATAATTCCGTACACATTTACCTGAATAACAATTTTGCAAAAAGTGGTCGATCTGTATGGCATATTTTATATATAAGGGTTTTGCATTAAATTGAAGGTTTTATTTAGCATAGTTAGAATGATCCGATTTAGGTCTAATATGCACCGTTTTGTTCGATAACTTGTTGCCATTTTGAAGGTAACTTCATAATGCTACTCTCATAGAAACCCTAGTCCCTATTGTCAAAAAACTGGGACAGTAGGTTTTCAGAAGCTTCTCTGTAGACGAATATCTCACCAGCAAAATCATTCGCCATAGACAGGAACAGGTAGTAATCACTTGGTGCTTGGTCCGGACTATAAGGTGGATGCATAAAAACCCCCCAACCAAGCTCCCGAAGCTTCTAGTGAGTCACTATCGATGTATGTGGACTGGCATTTTCCCAATGGAACAGAATTCCTCTCCTATTGGCCAAAGCTGCCAGCTTCTGGGCGATTGCTGATTTCACTGTTGGCAGTACAGGTCCAAATTAAGAGCTCAGCCATAGGGGAGCTGCTCATAGTAGATGATTCCCTGCCAATCCCATCAAACACATAGCAAAACCTTCCTGACCATCAATCCTGGTTTGGCCACCGTTTACGCCGACTCACCGCGATTCAACCACGACTGTTTTCGCTTGATGTTGTCGTAAGTGACCCACTTTTCATCACCAGTAACCATCCGCTTCAGAAATGGATCGATTTTGTGGCGATTCAACAGCGATTCGCAGAAGTTTTTTTGTGTTAACTCGTGTGGCACCCATCATTATCATTATCATTATCGTTGTGGGGATGTTGCACCGCGACCTATAAGATCTATTGTGCCCCCTTCGCAGAGCTAGAGTGTGTCTCTCAGCCCAGTTCCCTCGATGAATTTTAGTATTGGTCCCAATTCACAGAGTCTAATTTCATCCTCGGGTATGATGAAATCTCCCAGGTATTTCCTTCTCTTGTGCATCAGTGCAGGACAAGTTCCTATCACGTGTTGTGCGGTTTCGTCCTCTTCCCTGCAGAACCTACAGAGAGCATCAAAGAAAATTCCCAGTTTTGTTAGGTGATAATTTAGCCTACAGTGCCCTGTTAATAATCCCGTAATGATTCGCATAATCCGGTAATTCCGTTCGAGATTAAAGTGCGCACATCTATCTATCGCGTAGACTTCCGCTTGAAAGATAGAGGTGTTCTTACCTAATGGTTCAGAGTATCTTTTCCCTGGTCCGAATACACCTGCCCTGGCTCCGTCATCGGTGAGGGAACCGTCGGTGTACCATGTTATCATGTACTGGTTTATCTTGTATGTTTTCGATATACCTTCCCAATGTTTTTTGTTACTAAGCTCAGTTTTAAAATGTTTCTTAAAGCTGAACCTTGGGAGTATCACGTCCCTTGGCATCGAGATTTCAGGAAGTTGCTCAGCCAGAAGTTCTATCTTCCTTCGGCTGAGGTTACTGCTTGTGCTGACGTTGTTCCCAGCTACCCTCAAAATCGCACTCCTCGCTTGGGACTGGATGTAAATATAGAGGGGAGTAAAGTCCAAGAGTATCTCCAGTGATGCCGTTGGACATGTTCGCATGGCTCCCGTGATACATACACATGCAAGTCTTTGTAGCTTGCTAAGAGTGTTGATTACTGTCTGCTGCTTCGTGCACTTTTCCCAGACTATTGCCCCGTAGGTTATCATTGGCCTGACAATTGCTGTGTATATCCATCGCAGAATTTTTGGGGTACAACCCCAGCTTTTACCCGCAATAGCTCTACACGTCATGAAAGTTTTGATAGCTTTCTGTCTTATCTCCTCAATGGGTTTTCCACAATAATTTCTGGTCCAAGTGGGTACCCAAGAATTTCACTACTTTCTGGAGTTCTATCTCTACACCGTCTAAATGGATAGGTTTTAGATTCGTAAGTTTATACTTCCGTGTGAATGGTACAATCGTTGTTTTTGCTGGATTGATGTTCAGCCCAACCGTGGCGCACCATCCCTTCGTTAGTTTGAGTCCTAGCTGTATTCTGTCACATAGAGTGTCCTCAAATTTACCTCTACAGATAATGACTATGTCATCCGCATAGCCTTGAAATGACAAACCACTGGTTTCCAATTTTTCCAATAGCTCGTCTACTACTATACTCCACATAAATGGTGATAGCACACCTCCTTGTGGGCACCCCCTTGTGGTGTTTGCAATTATACTTCCTGTACCACTTGGTATTTCAACCTTCCTGGTAAGAAGCATATTACTCATCCAAGAAGCTAGAGTATTATTAACTCCTCTTCTTGTAAGAGCTCTTCTGATAGCATCATGTGAAGTATTGTCGAAGGCACCTTCTATGTCTAGAAAGGCGCATATCGCAGTTTCCTTCTTCTCTAGACTGTCCTGCAGTAAGCTCGTCAGTTGATGTAGAGCAGTTTCGGTGGAGTGCCCTGCTCTATAAGCATGCTGACAAGAGTGTAGCGGATTTCTCACTAAAACTGTGGTCCGGATGTAGTTATCCACAACTTTTTCCAAAGTTTTTAGGACAAAGGATGTTAGGCAGATTGGCCTGAAAGATTTAGGGTGAAGCGGGTCCTTCTTACCCACCTTCGGCAAAAATACCACCTTTGCCCTTCTCCATATCCTAGGTATGTAACCTAGCGCTATACTGCTTCTATCTATTCTCGTCAATGGACTTAACAGCTGCTCTATACCTTTCTGAAGTAGGGCAGGAAAGATTCCGTCTACTCCAGGTGATTTCAATGGTTTAAAGGTGTTAATTGCCCATCTGATTCGAGGTTCGGTGCAAATTTCACTTGCCAAGATCCATTCATTCCTGCTTATTCTTCCCAAGTTTTCAGCATCGTCTGTCCCTGCTGCCACGAGTGTGGAAGATCCTGGGAAGTGTGTGTCAAGAAGTAGTTTTACTCTTTCTTCTTCGTTTTCCGTGAAGGAACCATCTCCTTTTTTAAGGTTGGTGGATGATATACTACTGCCTTTGGCTAACACTTTGTAGAGTTTTGACACCTCAGTGGCGTGCTCAATGCTTTCGCAGAAGTTTCTGAAACTTTTGCGTTTTGCTTCCCTAATCTCTTTATTATAGAGTGTTAGAGTTCTTCTATATTCGGTCCAATCCCCGGTAGTTTTTGATCTATTTGATAACCTTCGAACCTCCGTTCTTAGTTTCATTAGATCGTTGTTCCACCAAGGTACATCCTTGGTTGAGTTCACCTTGCTTATTGGACAACTGTCCTCATATGAGTTGATAATTATCTTATTGAAATTTTCTACCGTAGTTTCTAGTTGTATTTCATTTCTGATGAAATCGCCTAATGATAGTTGTCTTAGGTTTGCATTCAGATTATTTAAGTATTTTTCCCAGTTTGTTTTTCTCGGATTCCTTACAATTCTTTGCGTTAATTGCTCCCCCTCTATGTCAAATCTCAGTATGCTGTGGTCAGACATTGATGGTTCGTTGGATACTATCCAATTCCTAACAAGACTAAAGCCCCAGGTGTTTCCTAAGGTTAAATCCAGAACTTCTTTTCGTACGCTAGTTACGAAAGTTGGTGTATCTCCCACATTTAAAATTTCTAATTTATTACTAATGATAAATTCAAGAAGGTACTCACCACGCTTGTTGGTATCCGTGCTCCCCCATGCCTCGTTATGCGCATTAGCATCACATCCAAGTATTAGAGGTTGCTTCTTCCTTTCGCTGTACTCGACCAGTTTGTAGATCAGCTCAGGTGGGGCCCAAGCATCATCCCCCGGTAGGTACCCCGATGCGAATATTACTTCACGTGTACACCCGTTGATGTTGACCGGGATTTGCACCGCTACAAGATCTCTAGAAAGGAACTCTGGAAGACACAAGTATTTCATATTTTTTGTTAGTACTATGCAAGCTCTTGGGTTTACACACCTAATGTCCCATATTACCTGCGTATTGGATGCAGCCAAACCTCTGATTTGGCCCCTGAACACCCAAGGTTCCTGGGCCAGCACTATGCTCAGGTTGGACCTGAGTGTTGCTCTAGCGATGACTGCCGAGGCGGCTCTCGCATGGTGGAGATTGATTTGAGCAACTCTAATGCTGGCCATCTCCTTGTTACTGGTGTGCAGCTCTCTTCTTCGCATCGCTCTCCGCCAGTGCATCATCGATGTCTGCCAGGAGTACTCTGTCGGAGTCTACTTCGGTCAGTCTTAGCGCTGTTAGGTTTATAGCGTTGATGTCTTCGCTTTCGACAGCAAGAACGCTGACTTCGGCTACAGGCATCTCGCTCCTAACCACTTCACTTGCCACTTCTTTTAGGATCTCCTCGGCTTCGGCTGAGTTTTGCTCAGTTGTGGCCTCTGCGTCTGGAGGATTTCCTAGTGCACGTCCCTTGTGCAGATGAACTGGGATCTTGCCAAATCTGTAGGCCACCCTGCAGTCTTTGGCTTTAATTGCTTCAAGCGATCGGTCATCGATACCGATCGTTAACAGCTTCCCGTTCTTCTCGTCTTTGCTGCTAAAGATTCTCCAGAGATTGGTGCTCAGCGCTTTGTTCTGAGTTACCATCAAATCAAGGAGTTTCTTGTGGTCGGTACCCGCTGCTCGAGGAAGGTATACCGTCATCAGATGTACACCAGGGATAGCATCTCCAGTGCAAGTTGTCAGTTCGGTCCCCTTCCACCCCGATAAGCTTGGTATCGTTACTTTCACCCATTCAGCAGCCGCTACGGTGGAACAATCAACCAAGATGAAGCCTGGTCGAAAGTGGATGCCATCAAATTCAAGTTCGGTTTCAGAACCCTTGAACATCTCCTCTATCAGAAGATTTTCGAGTTGCCCCTGCTCCTCGCGCGAAAGGATAACCTCCGGATAAGATTTCGGGATTATAGCCAGTCTAACGCCTTTGGTGACATTGGCGTAGCTGACACCCGCTTTCCTGGTGGTCGCCTCTGGTCTTGGAGCAGGTCGTGGCAGATTTCTTTTCACCACCCCCGGTGCAGTGTCAAAAGCCCTGTTTCTCTTGGCAGCATTGCCATCAGTTGGGCTGATTTCTGTGGCGCCCCTCTTCCTTGTAACAGATATGCTCTTAGGGCGATTGAGCACTTTCTGTTTGGCTTCTTCGGGCGTTAAGCCCTCATTGAGATAGCGCAGATACCATTTGGTACCTGCCCCACTCAGACCGGTTGCCTTTCTTGCAGCGCCAAAAGCTGGAAGCTGCCTATTCTGTCCAGTACTTATAGAGGGCTGTGTAGTTGCGGCCTTGGATGTCGAAGCACCCTCAGCAGCCACAGTTCCTCTACTTTCCTTCCGTTTCTCGGGTCCAGTTACCGTCCGTGGCGTAGGTTCAGAGTTCCTGTCTCTGCTGCCTTTGCCCTCCGTCTGTCCTCTCCGTTTAGGAGTTAGAACTTGGCGTTCAGTGTTGAGAACATTACGTTCCACCTGATCCCCCTAACTGCAAACATCAAGCCGATGGACACGTGCTATCCCGGCTTAGGGGATCACCCTTCTCGTCTGTTCCCTTCTTTTCCATTGGGGTTGGGTACCCAATCTCCAATCAGGGTTAACAGTGCCACCACGTGTAGGTGAGAGGGAGATTCAAAAAGCTCGGTGTGGCACCCATACACCGAGCTTTTTTTCGTATCCAGCCCTATTGAAATGATTCCAAACGGTCTATTGTGCAATGTTTAGCTCCTGGGCAATAGAAGCAGTGCTTACATGATGGTCAGAATTGGCCTTCCAGAGCGTAGTGCATCCTTGACATCAAAATTATCGGTACGGAATCAACGAAACCAAAATTGCACATGATTGGCTATTACAGTATCAGGACCATAAACACTATTCACATTTTCAGCCGTCTGGCTTGCGTTTACGCCTTTATCGAAGAAAAACTGTAAAATATTTTCTCTTTACTGGTTTTCATCTTTGACGCGTGCTCAAACAATACTGAGTCCAGCAATCACAAAACTGCGTGAGAAGTTTATTTAGTATGAAATCCTATCTTTCTAATGACATTTAGTGTAACCCGATCGCGCTTATACAACGCGAGATACAGATCACTAAAACCACCTATTGGAAAAATAATGGATTTCTTTTTACTACATCTATATCTCCGATGTTGATTTCACTCAATTTAGTATTTCCAGTTATTAAGTCGAACTATACAAATCGTAAGCATACTTATTGTTTTTCATCTTCTTTTTATTAATAGAATTATTTTCGGAATTTTGTCTGATGTACAAAAAAATGTTGATATTTGAAATTCACTATTGAATTCAATACTCAATTCAAATACGTACATAGTTGCATACAAGTATATCTCTACAATTTACAATGACCTCAATGGTTATTTAAACTTTCTCTATCATATACGTATGAGTAGTAAGTATGTATGACTGTGTGTTTGTATGCATGTTTGACTGTAAATCATGAGTGTCTGTAAAATTGTGGTTTCTGTGCGGTTCATCAAATTCAACACCATATACATAACGACGATGATGATGATGATGATGATGATTATGATGATGTTGATGATGCACACTGCAGCAGAGTAAATGAACATTTTTCATGTCGGTTACATATTTGTAGCTCTGCACCCGTTTGTCCATTAAATGTAAACCATTACACAATTACACTTGAGCAATTTGGCTTTTGGTACTCTCTTCCGTTTTCATTAATTTTGCTTGCTCTTTTCAAAGTTGTTCTAACATACTTCTTACTGATGTGCGTATATATGTGAGTAAGTAAACTTCACATTTGCCACTTTTAAAAATCACTTTTGTTATGATAACTGCTCACTCAAAAGTGACAGCAAATTCTTTTACAATGGCTCAAAATGGACCTTCACAAACACACACACACACACTCACCATATGTGTGTATTCACATGCGGTGGCGTCATTGTGTCTTTGTCATTCATTCGTTTTAGTTTTCATTTCCACTTGTTATTTTTTTTATCTATCTTTCATTTTGGCAAGACTGATGCTGCCTGCATATGTTGTTGGCATTTTGATGTTTCGTTGTTTGCACATAATGTGAAACCCATCATCGTCAGTGGCAACAGCAGCAACAGCAATAGCAGTAACATTATTATGCCACCAATCATCATCATTTCATCGAGTGTGTAGAAATAAAATCACTTAAAAAAGGGCGCCCATCAATTTCATTGCAATTTCCCTCCCAAATCCATGACATTCTTCTAACTATGATGATAAAGAGTGATTTCATATGTAAATATTATATAATTTTTGGGTAATTTTTTATATGCTTTTCGTCTTCTTCTCTTTTCTTCGAACAGCATGCGTGGTCCCACATTCGTTTGGACATTCAATTTGAAAACAAAAGAAAAGGCTGCCAAATGGACTCTAGCTGGCGTTTGTCTACTTCTACAAACTTAAGCATGATCTCAATGAATAATACTAGAATGCGATATTAACAGCATAACTATTTCACTGAATACAACGTAACGTAAAGACAACACGAATCCATTCATCCATCTATAATCATTTCGATTGTGTCAAATATTTTTCTACAATACTTTTTTCTATAATATCCGCATTATTATTGTATGCAATTTATTTAAAAGAATAAATTTCTATTCATTTAAAACATTTTAATTTAATTCAATAGTGGTGAAGTTACTTAAAATTTTTCGTATGCATAAATCAAGAATATTTTCTCCTTCATGTCTAATGAGAGGAAGAGAGCGAGAGAGAGTCAAGACAAATATGACTGTTGTCACAATGTTATGGCACACTAATCCACAATCTACCGATTACACCACCACAATCTGCTGCTCTTACTGTTGTTGACATAAAAAGCAGCTGTCATGTTTGCTATAGAGAACTGTAAAGGTGTAGATGTGACGTTACACCCGCTCTATGTGTGTTCGCTGCGAGTCTATGGATCTCAATATATAGGGGAATTACAACATTGTTGGCAATTTTTTCCATATAGCATGGAGCGATTTGGATAAATAAATATTTTCTGATTACTTTCTATGAAATCGTATAAATCATATGAATCCACAACAAAGAACTCATAGCACAATTTTTTACAATTTTCGATGGCAACTCTGTCTCAGCGCAAATACCAAAATGGGTTCAATCCCCGGCTGAAGCTTAACAAATTTAATATCAAAAAGATTTTTCTTTCGTACGGTACACACCTGTCGGCAAGCAATTGGCAATTCTTCCGACAGTAACCAATTCAAATAGCAATTTTTTTTTTTCTCACAGTAAAAACACTTCTGTAAACGAGAAACGTCTAAAAATTGTTCTATCATTGATTTAGAGGGCTTAAAAATGCTTCGTTTGAAATATTGAAAGAACCCAAGTCCCAACTATGTACTAATTACTCTATTTTGGTTGGCCACATATGGTGGGTGCAACACACACATACACCCATTTGTATTGCACTATTTGCACAAAACTGCAGCTGAAGGTGATGAGTGTAGGGCTGAATGGCCATAGTCTAGTAGTGCTTTAACTTTTATGGTATAAGTCTAAATCTAACATCATATAAGTATGTATGTATGTATATTTATATGGACATGTACATATATACACACATACATATACATATTTAAGTAAGTGTACACTTTAAAGTACTCCCTTGAGTAGTTTCATTTACGCGCTCCTTTATACTCAACATTATATTCATTATTACTCAACAGCACTATCATCATTATTAGTATCATCGTAATTATTAACATCATCATCATCATCAGCATCATTATCATCATGTAAAACTATTATATTCTTTAAAACAAAATTTATTTTCTCCATTAACTTCATGACCATGTGTGTGTGTGTGTCTGTGGTATGTGAGTAGTTTCGCCTGACCGAATAGACTGTGAGAGATGGCCAAAAACTGCCTGACTAAATGGCATATGAGTATGTTTATGACATTTATGAAGTGCAAGTGATTCTATTTAAATGAAAAAGATAGAATGCAAGAGAGTGAGAGGGAGCAAACGAGTGTGTGTATATATGTGTTTCGCATTTCATTTCAGTGGTTGCACATAAAAATGTAACCACAAATGCTGCATTTATGGTTTTTGCCTCATCTCATATTATTATTGGTATAGCAAATTATTTTTTTTTTTTTTTGTCTGACGTCAAATTAATTAATTATGCGAAGAAGAAATGGTATAGCAGTACATTATGGCTTCTTTCATGAGATCGCAAGTTCGACTTCAGTTTGAATTTAATAAAAATAATAAGGCTGTAATAGTAGCTGAACTTAAGAATATTACGAAATACAGAATTTTCTGTTTAAAATGAATATATGCTTGATTGTATCGAGGTAAAAGTATTTAACAAAATCTGTGAATCGATTGACAATGAATAGCGAATAGAGCCAAGTGTTTTATGAGAAGAATGTTGATATTAACAAATATTTAAATCCCAGCTGCGTAACTCACAAAGATAAATGCCGAACAATCTGTGAATGACTTTCCAACTGGTTCGAATAAACGACAAAAATATAGATGACTGACGAAATGCTCTGCGAACGACTAAATGAGTTGTAATGGTGATTATTATAGCTCAGTGTGTTAGGTTTTTGAATTCAGTAAAGAGTTATGACATTAAGTGTCGGCTAATAGTTTTAAGGATGTCCCATTCAATATTGTACAATTACTTCGGAGCCAATAGCGCCATCATTTTATATTCCTTTATGGATGTTTTGGGCACAAATTTACTAAAAATTTAATTTAGCAAATTGGAATATATTTAAAATACGATAAAAATTGTAAAAGAAAAAAAATATATAGTGATATGAAAAAATACCTCAAGACTAATTGCTAAAATGTGAGTTTTTAGGCCATTAAAATTCGGTCACTTTCCAATTCTGTTTGCATTCAATGCATTTCTTTACTTGCGTGTAGATAAATATATTACATTTACATATATATATCTAAGTACAACCAACTTTGAAATTTAAAAACAACCGGAAGGAAACAGATCAAAATCAACTAGCTTTAGCTACAAACACCAAATACTATGTGTGTGTATACTAACTGTATATAGTAAAAGTAAACCTGCTATAAGCAGTCGTACATCCATGCCTTAGTACTCTGGCTATTATTGTATCTGAATATAGGTACCTACATGAAATTCTACAAATACATTTGTATAATGTACATACATATGTCTAAAGTGTACTATATGCACCTAATCGATTGTTGCTCTAATTAACTCTATGGCTTTTGTTTTAAAAACACTTTGAACTTAACGACGCCACCACGTCCATCACCACCACCATTTGAACTTTTTATGAGCGTGAACACAATTTTAAGGAATTCTTTAATTTGAATTTGAAGTTTGATCGATACATTCAGCGAGAGAGAAAGAGGAAAAAACAAAGGCATGAAGAGCAACACCTCTAGCTCCTCCAAGCCACATATCTTGTGGTAACGCGCATAAATGATGTACATACTGCATATGTACCTTACATACTTTCAGCCAGGCACGAAGTGTTAAAACAAATACCTTAGAGGTCACTTACCAAACGACTCTTCAATATGAATATTGTCTGTAAATGTACATATTAGTGATTATAAAATTAAAGTGATTAATTAAATAAATTCATATATTCTAAAATGAGTGACAATACAGCTATGGAAATAGTGTCTTCACCATTATCGAATCCGAGCATACTACGGCTGATTAATGATCCACGATTGGAGCCTATATCGGCATATACACTGACCACATTACGTCTGAAGCAAGATAAATGGCAGAGAATGATGGCAACCGATGAGTTTAGGGTAAATGTTGCGATATGTGGGAATATATAAATAATAAGCACATAATCAATAGAAAATAGTGGTTAAAAATAAAGCAAAATAGTTTTCCATATGTTCACATCTATTTTCTAATTATTATTCCACAGAAATATTGTGTCAATTGGAATTAGTGCGAATTTTGTTAGAGAATAATTTGATATATTTTAATATATTTATCATTTCTTTTAGTCCAAAACTTGCTTGTGTCTTTACGTACCCTTCGCTGGCTTAATTTGCTGAAATTTCACATAGCTGAACATTTCTGGTCGGTCGGTCATGCATGTACTCGTACTAAACAAATATTGGGGTATAATAAGCCTCAATTTAAAATTCGTATGAAAGTAAAAAAAAATGAACACCAACACCCAACAATAGCATCGAACATCCACTTCGAAAATGAACTAGTTAAACCCGAATCTTAATCCAAAATTATATGTGACATCATGCAAAATGCAAAATGGTGCTATAATGGTATCAATTTTTGCTATATATCAGGTGGCTTTAGTAATCTGTATCACGCGTTGTGTAAAGCGTTAGGAATATAGGATTTCATACTAAATACACTTTTCAGACAGTTTTGTGATTGCTTGACTCAGTATTGTTGGAGCACGCGTTAAAGATGGACACCAGTAAAGAGAAAATACGCCATATTTTACAGTTTTTCTTCGATAAAGGCGAACACGCAAGCCAGACAGCTGAAAATGTGAATAGCATTTATGGTTCTAATACTGTAACAGCCAATCACGTGCAATTTTGATATCGTCGATGCCGTTCCGGTAATTTTGATGTCAAAGCTGCACCACACTCTGGAAGGCCAATTGTCGAAAATATCGATAAAATAATGGAAATCGTCGAGTTTGGCCGCCATGTAAGCACTATTTCTATGGTCCAGAAGCTAAACATTGCACAAAAACCGTTTGGAACCATTTAAATAAGGCTGGATACAAAAAGAAGCTCGATGTATGGGTGAGTTAATGCAAAAAAACCTCATAGACCGAATTTCCATCTGCGAATCGCTGCTGAATCGCAACAAAATCGATTCATTTCTGAAGCGGATGGTTATTGGTGATGAAATTAGTGGGTCACTTACGACAACGTAAAGCGAAAACGGTGACCAATCCAGAATTGACGGTCAGGAAGGTTTTGCTATGTGTTTGGTGGGACTGTCAGGGGATTATCTGCTATGAGCTGCTCCCCCACGGCCAAATTCTTAATTCGGATCTGTATTGTCAACAATTGGACCGTCTGAAGGAAGCATTCACCCAGAACTAGCCAGCTTTGGCCAATAGGAGTGGAATTGTATTCCATCAGAACAACGCCAGGCGACACATATCGATAGTGACTGGCAAGAAGTTCCGGGAGCTTGGTTGGGAGGTTCTTATGCATCCACCATATAGTCCGGACCTGGCACCAAGTGATTACTACCTGTTCCTGTCTATGGCGAATGATTTTGCTGGTGAAAAATTCTCCTCAAGAGAAGCTTGTGAAAATCGACTGTCCCAGTTTTTTGCCAATAGGGACGAGGGCTTCTATGAGAGTGGCATTATGAAATTATCTTCAAAATGGTAAATCGGATCATTCTAACTATGCCAAATAAAACCTTCAATTTAATGCAAAAATAATGGATTTCTTTTTACTAGAGCTTATTTGAATTTGGGAAGAAAGTTCATCCAGTCAAGTCTATCGAGAATAATGTTGCTACGAAATTGAATTGAGTTGTTGATAATTTACTATCAAGAAAGCATATGTAATCATTTTCATAAAGTTCTACTTAATTTATAGGATTTTGATTTTCGAGCACAATCAAAGTCTGAGGTTAAAAACAAAAATATATCAAATCATGTTTCTACTTGTATACTTTAGCGATAGTCAAAGCCAGATATTATTATAATTGCATTATTTTGTTAGCATAAATTCAATCGATATTGCAATTTTCCAGTTCATTGTCTTAGATTGGCTTAATAATGTTAATAGACGTATACTGATAATGACGCTCAGCCCAGGAGGGTATTTAATACCGAAAAACGCTTTAACTGATTTGTATCATAATTATGCTGTACACACACTAATGCCAACAGCATCAACATCATCAATTACAGAAGCGCCAACAGCAGCAGCAGCAGGAACAGCAGCGACAGCAGTAGTCACTGCTGATGCTGCCACCACCAACACTACAATCACCAGTATGGCAACGCCAGCAACAACCCTACTAGTACCATTGCCGCCACCGTCGAGCGGCTTTTCGACGCTCGATGGTGTACCACGTGGTAAATGTGTATATTTTCTGCGTCGTCAAGTAAATACAAGTGAAATGGGTAGTGGTGGTGGTGAAGCAAGAGCCACATCATCATATCAACCTCCACCATTGACGATGGCAAACTTCCATGATCAAATACTTTATGGCGATTTGCCTGTTCATAGTCAAATTGAAACACTCGCCTTGCTCTTCAGTGAAGTATATCAGCCTTTACTCGAGAATCCACTCAACCGGAAGTTATGGCCTGAAATTGTAAACAAAGATTTACAGACGCGTATGAAGGATGTTCGCAATACGCTGACTGAGGTATGTTCTTATGCATGTACTATGAGTAGGAATTTATTTACTATATAAATACATGTATCTATATATATCCATAAAATATGCTTGTTTACGTGATCCAAGATATATACATATATATTACGTATGTATTTACCATATATACATGTACATGTATATCGAATGCTTCACTGATGAACTTCTATTATTTGTTATGCTTAATTGCCAAAAGTTTTCATTATATAATATTTATTTTCCCACATTTTTCTTTTTCTTTCAACTGTTATTTACTTATCGTTATGATGATGCTCTTTATGTTTTTGTTATATTTCATATTTTCGTCGTCGTCATCCTTTGTTGTATCTACATACCTACATTTGCACAAAAGATTAAGGGTAAAACCAACAATCGTACAATTTTATCGTTATTAATTTCACCAACAATCATCGAGGAAGTTGCGTCACATGTTAATCAAGGGTAAGTAGGTGTTTTTCTGTTTTCCTTGTTTCTTTTTCTTCTAGTTTTTATTTATGGTTTTCCATACAGTTTTCAGCGAAAATATATATGTAGTATTCATATTTATATATATAGATATGCATATACGAGGGTGGTCCCAGAAATGTATATAGATGTAGACAGAGGTTTGAAAAAAATTACTTTGGTGAAAAGTGGTAACCTTTTGAAATATATGTTTTAAGTTTCAAGGCTCCACGTTGTTTTTTTTTTTTTCTTTGGAGTCATCGAAAGTTAACGACCTTAGTTAATTTGTAAACTTGGAAAAAATTGTTCACCGTTTTGTAATTCAATACTTTCATTTGAAAGGTCTCAGTCCAACGAATATTAAAGCCGAACTAGATGTTACTCTGGGGGAGTCTGCTCCTTCGTTTACGACCATCAAATATTGGGTGGCAAAGTTTAAACGAGGTCGTACTAGCTGTCAAGACGAACACCGTAGTGGTCGACCAATTGAGGTGGCCACGCCAGAAACGGTTTAAAAAATCCACAAAATGATATTACATGATCGCCGGCTGAAGGTGTGTGAGCTAGGTGAAATTACAGGCATTTCAAAAAGTGCTATATTGCTAGATGAAAAAGCTGTGTGCAAGATGGGTGCCGTATTTGCTCACAATAGAACAAAAACAACGTCGTGAAGATGTTTCTATGGAGTGTTTGGCGATGTTTCACAGTAATAAAGTCGAGTTTTTGCGTCGATTCGTAAGCATGGATGAGGCATGGGTCCACCGCTTCACACATGAGTAGTCAAAACAGTGGACTGAAAGGGGAGAATCGTGTCCAAAAAAGGCAAAGACAGTTCCATCTGCAGGCAAGGTAATGGCGTCTGTTTTTTGGGATGCACGTGGGATAATTTTTATTGATTATCTTCAAAAAGGAAAAACAATCAACTGCTAATGCTAATTTGTTGTAGCGTTTAAGTGATGAAATTAAAGAAAAGAGGTCACATTTGGAGAAAAAGAAAGTGTTGTTTTATCAAGACAATGCACCAATTCACACATCCGCTATTGCGATAGCGAAAATCAAAGAGTGAAAGCTCGAATTCAGCACGCACCTTATTCGCCAGATTTGGCTCCTTAGGATTATTTTCTATTTCCAAATTTGAAAAAATGGCTTGATGGTAGAAGATTTGCAAACAATGAAGAGGTGGAGTCTGCGGTGATGGTTATTTTAATGAGCTAGACAGTTCATACTATAAACAGGGTATCGAAGCTATAGAATATCGCTGGGAAAAGTGTATAGAGCTTAAAGGAGATTATGTTGAGAAATAGAGAAAAATGTTCCCACATTTGTTGTGTTTTCTTTGTTAAGCCGGGGAGTTCTGGGACCTCCCTCGTACTTATTGTAAATTAAGTATATATATTGGTATAATATATATATATATTATACCAATACACATATGTATACTGGTATAAATTCAGAGCTGAATTCAATCTACAAAGTTATTGGCATAAAATTGTTGGTACGAATTCCAGCGCTGCCAATTCAACAATATTTTTAAAAGACCTTTATATCTGTCAGCAGGGGAACTCCCCAAGGCGGCGTGCTGATATTCAACCCATCTTATCTTATTGCAATGAATACACTGTTGCGAAACCTGGAGGAGAGGGGATTTCAGGATGTTAGATATATGGATGATGTTGCTAATATCGTTCGAGGGAAATTTCCCGATACTCCCTGTGAAATCATACAAGGTATATTAAATAAAGTAGACATACAAGTATGGTCTAAATCATGTGGCTTGGGAGTCAACGCTAATAACACAGAACTCATTCTGTTTACTAGGAAACGAATGTTACCTGACGTTAGACCCCGGACTTTGAACTGTATCATACTGCCATTTTGTGACAAAGCTCGGTACCTAGGGCTGAATCTAGACAGAAAGCTGCTTTGGAATTTAAATGTGTGGATAGGGTGAAAATGGCAGCTATACCACTCTATTCGTGTAAAAGAGCGGTCGGAGCAAAATGGGGTTTAAAACCCTAAGTAGTACACTGGTTATACACGGAGGTAGTAAGACCGATTTTGAAATATGGCATTCTGGTATAGTGGCCAGTCCTTAATAAAAGCAGAAGCTAACCACCTACTCCTTCCGTTTGCCAGACCATTGTAGTGTATTTCAGGCTGAAACCTAAGCCATCAAAGAAGCGCTATTAATTACCAAGGAATATGTTCTGACCACAAAAAAAATTAATATCTACTCTGACAGTCAGTCTACTCTGAGATCATTACAATCAGCAAGACATTCATCCAATACAGTGATTGAATGTCATGAACTATTAACAGAACTTTCGGAATATTTTAGCTTTATTTCTGTCTTAGGTTCCCTGCCATAGCAATATTGAGGAATGAATTGGCAAGGCAAGGTACGACAATGCCAATACACCATCGATGCCGCTAACATGCGTTGGAGACAAACCCCTAACTGTTTAACTAGTAGACTAACGTGTCCGGAAGGGAGCTTAAGTCGAACTAAGTTACTTTTGAAATGTAATAGGCTGGACACCAGATGAACAATTGGGGTACTAACTGGCCATTGACTTATTGGTAGGTACGCAAATAGACTAGTGGCATCTTTGTCTGACTGTTGTAGAAGCTGTGAGGATGTTGAAGAGGAAGAAACCGTAGAACACCTTCTGTGCGAATGCATGGCTCTGTGCAGGAGGAGGTTCAATACGCTCGGAATCGACTCTTTATTCGTTAGTTATATCCACAGGATGGTTTAGGGAGGACCCAGTACGATAAACATAAGCTTCAGTAATATCACAATGGGCATACAAATGACCTAAGTGCATCGCAGGATAGCCACCATACCCACCTACCTACCTTTTCCAGAATTTTAATTAAGAAGCATTACTAATTAAAACCACTCTATTATTTGTACTTGTACTTTTAAGAAAACCACACTATTCAATATATTCACATTCATATTTACAAGTACATGACATGAAAATCGAAATATTTTTGAGTAAATGCCAGTATAAATAACTATTATCTTGTAGATCTATACAAAATTTGTATCAAACCACTCGTACAATACAAAAAAAGAACACAAAAAAAGATAGCTCAACAATAAGCAAATCTTAATAAAAATTATAACATTTTATTGCATTCCATTTTGTTTCTTCTCAATGCACAAGGTAGTGTTAGGTAGTTATTTACCATTGTCTATATGTAAAAGAAAAAGAAAATTTGTAAATTCAATTTGAACAATATATGTTTATCAACTTGAGAATACAAGGTGCGACAATTATGTATTACGACTCCCTCTATAAAACACAATTAAAACACGATATCTGCTAATTTTTCGGTATATTTGCTCGAAATATTCTCCTTCTGATTCAATACACTTGTTTCATCGATATAATAGTGATTCAAACGCGTGTTCCAGCTCATGTGTGCCCGTGGTATGGTCTGAATGTCATCAAAAAAGTATTCTTTCAATTTTAATTTCAGTTTTGGGAACAAAAAGAAGTCGCACGGTGCCAAATCAGGTGAATACGGTGCGTGATTCAATACACAGACCTGATTTCGAGCCAAAAATTGACTAATAATGAGTGCTGTGTGACTCGGTGCATTATCATGCAACAGAGAACGAGTTTTTGGATCGCGGTATTTTGGTCGAACACGACGGATTCTGGACATCAAACGCTTCAAAACTTCGAGGTAATATGCGGAAATAACTGTTTGACCAGTTGGAACAAATTCTTTGTGGATAATTCCTTTGTTATCGAAGAATGTGATGAGCATTGTTTTGATTTTTGATGGAACTTTTCGTGTTTTTTTGACTTGTGGTGAGTTTTTTGATTTCCATTCCGCACTTTGACGCTTGGTTTCTGGATTGTATTGGAAACACCATGTTTCATCACCAGTAACAATTGTTTTCAGGAAGTTTAGATCATTTTCTGCAGCTGCAACCATGTCTCTAGAATGACTGACTCTCATTAATTTTTGGTTCTCGGTGAATGAGTGTGGAACAAATCTCTAGCAGACCTTTGTTTTGCCCAAATCCTCGTGAAGAATGAGTCGGATAGTTTCTCTGTTGATGTTTAAGGCCTCTTCCATCATTTTCACTGAAGAATTGCGGTCTTCTGTAATAAAATCACGAACTTTCTGGATCTCTTCCGGCATCCGCACTGAAATTTCATCTTCCAGCGACTCTCTGCCATCCACAAACCGTTTATACCATATAAAAACATTTGATCTTGATAAACAAGCGTCGCCATACGCTTGCTGCATCATTCCGAATATTTCTGATGCACTTTTACTAATTTTTGCGTGGAATTTAATGAACGCTCTTTGCTCCATGTTAAAATTTCAACATCAAACGAACACGTGTTTTGTAAAATGAATGTCAATAAACATTAAATGTTAACCAAATGCCATGAAATTTTGACAGTTAGTAGAGGAAGGTTGAAGCTTCAAAATGTATGTGTTCACACATAGATGGCGCTCTTGGTTGCTGAGATATGGTTTGAGTCCTAATACATAATTGTCGCACCTTGTAGATATTTCTATAGATGGTTAATTAAAATAAATTTCTAAATTCAATTTGAACAATTTATATTTCTCACCTTAAGAATATATATTTCTATGGATGGTAGATTAAAATGACAATATACAAAATATTGGGTAATTCAAAAAGTCTCTGCTGTTTTTTGTTACTAAATGGTATCGATGCCCATATGATCCCATTGTGTCAAATATGTGTTTGAAAGGTGACATTTCAGGCTACATTTTTTGTGAATATCTAAACATATGCTATGTGTTACTACAAAAAACAGTAATACCGCTGCAAAAACATGACGAAAATTTTGTGCGATTTACGATGAGAATGCTGTAAGTAAACGCCAGACCCAGGAGTGGTTTGCTGGATCCCGTTCCCTAAATTTCGATATCAAAGATGCACCTCGCACTGGTCGGCCAGTCACTGAAAAAGTCGATAAAATTTTGAAAAACGCTCGATATTTGGATATCACATAAATTAACGCAAAGAGAGTTTCATCAGCGCAACGCTACTGATGAAACGCAACGAAATCGAACCATTTTTGAAGCGAATCACTAAGAATAATGAAAAATGGATTAATTACGAGAATATCCAATACAAACGATCATGGTCATGATCAAGGCCTGTGACCCTTCACAAACAACTTCAAAGCCTGGAAGATTGAAAAGGGCATTGTATATTACGAGCTGCTACAACAGCTGGTACGGGTAGGGAACGGTTAATTCTGATCTCTACTGCAAGCAACTCGACCGTTTGAATGAAGCAATCAAGGAAAAGGAACCAAAATTGTCCAACAGGTAAGGAGTTGTGTCCCATCATGCCAAAATGCCAGGCCACACACATGACGGAACATGATTGGGAAGTTTTGATGCATCCACCATATAGACCAGACCTTACACCCTCTGACTACCATATAATTTTCGATCTCTGCAAAACTCTCTCAATGACAAAAAATTGACCGACTGAAGAGCCGCTGAAAATCACTTGGCCAAGTTTTTCACCGATAAACCACAACAGTTCTATATCGATGGAATTATGAAGATACCCAAAAAATTTCAAATACTATAGTATAGTTAGTAATGGCCAATAGGTACTTGATTAAAATTGATTTTCAATACAGAAAATTTTTGTTCAAAAATGTACCAAAAAATCGCGGATACTTTTTAAATTACCTAATATGTAAATATTATTTACTGTTATTTGCACCGTTATTTCAACTGCCTTTTATCGAACGATTTGATTGGTCCATTGGCCCAAATACCAAATTATCTTAGCATTTGTTCAAACAATCGTGGTTAGATGACAAACTGACGGACGTCTTTAAATCGTCATTCCTCAAGAATTTAAATGCTTTTCTATTTTTCCACAACTTCTTGCAAGTGATTGCGATTATCTGATATGTAATCTATACATAAATGTAATGGTATCATGTACTTTAGAGAAGCGAATTCTTAACTCTATTTTGTCTCATAAAGTTCGTGTATATGACCACATTTAGAATACTGATTGGAGTATGAATTCACTCATTAATATCGATTCTATTTCAGTAATTTAACACCAGCAATGGATTCGAAATTTTACACATTACTTGAGGAAATGTTCAACAATTGGACAACACAAATACATGAGATTATTAGTGAGAAGTCAGAGTGTATGATGGCAACAACAACTACACCCAATATCACAATGGTAACGCTGCCAGCACACGAAATAAGCTTTTGGACAAATCGCAAATTGAATTTGCAAAATATTTATGAACAACTCTGCTCGCCCGCACACAAATCACTTGCACTCATACTCGAATGCATCGAATCCAGCTGCCGTGAACCATTTGCAAAAGTCTTCAAACAATTAATTTGGACATGGCATGAGGCACAGGATGTTACTTTATGGTTGCATCCATTGCTCAGGCAGACGACAGCATTCAATGCTGTCAATTTCAGTAATTCATACGACTTGGTGGCACCTCTAGTGCATGTTCTCCATTTGATTTGGACAAATGCACGATACTATCGTAGTACACAACGAATGACGGTGCTACTGCGTTGCGTCTGTAATCTGCTTGTACATCGTGCTGGTGAAGATTTGGAATTTCCCGTGCTCTTTCAAGCGGATGCCGATGAGGGTCTGAGAAAAATATCGAAAACTATTGAAATTTTGGAGCATTTCAAGTTAGTGCTCGCATAACATTTCACTTCCTACCTAATTAAATTATTGAACGCTTATATTTTAGAACAAAAATGCTAGAATACAAAGACAAATACACTAGCAGTCAAGAATTATTGCCACCAATTGCATCAACATCACATCAATATGTCGCCAATATCAATGATGCCATGCAAACCAGCGCAACCGAAGTGCAACAATTGTGGCGCTTCTCAAACGAGGCTGTCTTTGGACATTCACTCGATGGATTCCTCATTCAATTGTTGGACATACAGAAAATATTCGAAGCTGCAGTGTCTTTTCAGCAACTCGAAAAATTGGAAATTGGTGGTTTAAGCGGTAAATCACTTACCGAACGTGTGAAACAGGTGAACAAAAAATAACACACACACACATCAATATTGAACAATGCTAACAACCCCGTCGGCACTAACCAATTGAAATGATTTGCATTTGCATACAGATACATCAAGAATTTAAATTACTTTTCGAAGAATGGACCTCAATCGATATCGATCTGACACATTCAGCAACGGCAGCTAATAACCAACAACAGCATCACACCAAATGGAAGCTTTTCAAACACAAGCAGATGCTCTTTTTTCAGAATATGGAAGTGCTCGAAAAAAAATTGGCCACAATTCTGATGCAAGCGTTTCACGATTGCCACAATTGGGAGCAATTAGTGAAGGTGGTGCCGCAGCACAGTTAACATTAGCACACAATCACAAACAGAACAAACAAAAGAAGAATATTATAATATAGTACCTAAAGTACATATGTATATTAGACCGTCTCACGACCTTCTCAAAATGAAGCATGAATGATTTTTAAAACAATTCGTTACCTATTGTCTTCAGAGGGCATTTTTGAATTAACCTAACTAAATCCATTAGATTGTGATTCACAAAGAAACGATTACCATAAACGAAATGTAATGTCACTCCTTCGATAGCTGTTACAAGGTCTGATAGAAGGGTTGGATTGAAAGACCCATTCATATTTTATCGAGGCTCGAAATTAAAAATAATTAATTTATTACTTGCGCATATTAATTCAGTATTCTTTATTCTACTAATCATGTCGGGCAATTTTATAGATTTTTTAATATATTGTATATTTTATTCGATCATAAACCGTCCCTGGCATTTCTTCAATGCATTCCCGAAGAGCGCAGGTATCATACACAAACGGCAGGTTCTATAGAAGCTCATTACTGCTATAAAGCCTGCAATTAGAAGCTTGTTTGGCTTTCAACTCAAAAATCTGTCGAAGCAATGTCTTCCTTTACTTCCAAAAGTTGGGAATTTCAAATTGTAATTGGCAATTATAAAGAAGAAATGTTAACTAGCTTTTATACTTAAACCTCTATATAACCTCTATATAGCTCATTTATTTCCTAAAGGCCTTATGAAAACTATACCGATGTTACAGTTTCGCTATCGAAGGCAATTTATACTCTATAAAAATGTTGGAGAGCATTAAGTAAACCAAAATAAATTTTTAGACACTTTTGCTTTATTTTTACATAGAACGTGAGATGCTTTAATAGACATAAGTACATATTTCCGCACGAAGACACAAATTTCATTCCGTTTCTTTTAATTAAATTCTCTTTCAATTCAATCTCACTTGTGTCACTCGCACCGCATACGCAGTTCACACTGATGTTTGGTAGCATCCTGGCGCGAGACACAATTCAAACCGAATTAAAGGTTGTACTAGTGCACATCTTCAAGGTTTACACCGAAGAATTGCAGCAGATTGAATCAATTGTACATGAAGTGCTTTTGGCATTTGAATACTCTCAAGCACTGTCAACCATTCCAGCAATGCGTAATTTTCCACCGATTGCCGGCGCGATGATGTGGTTGGAACAGCATATGCATCGTTGTGATGCTTTAGCAGCTACCGAGCTAAATGAGTTCATGAAAGCAATGCTAAGTAGAGGGTATGTAATGAGAATGGATAAATGAATGAAACGAATTACGAGCACACGCATATATCTATAGTACATATGTGTTAATGTGTGTGTGTGCGTTTAGAGATGAATATGCACTTTAGGTAGGGTTGTTATCCGTACATTTTTTTCTTCCTACTACGCTTCTGTGCTTTTAGATTCGGTTCGGAAAAGGTCAACATTTTATTTATTCTTCATTTTCTTTTAAATTTTTTAATTTCGTAATTTTGTCCTTAAAATACTCACAATATATTGTATATTTGTGTGGTTTATATTTTCATGATGCAAAGTATAATATTACTGTTTTATAAGTTCTTAAGTCATAACTGCATTCGGTTAATTTTTGTAAATGACTATATTACTTTTTATTCTGTATATCTCCGTAATAATTACTAATTACTAACTTCTTCAAAAGACATTTCTATTTTAATTTTTAACATTTATTTTTGTGACTTAGTGTTTAGTCAAAATGTTCGAATAACTTTAACTCGATGACCTCGATTTAAAAATGTAGGCATAACAACCTTAATTGTATTAAATTTTAAGTGAGTAGAAACTCACACACTCACAAATCATATTTGCAAATTTCACTTATGCCTTGTAGTACATTAATACCTTTACTTTTTTGCATTTTTGAAGAGCCTCTGGCAAAGATACCACCCTAAGCAGCAACTACGAACAACTCAGTGCACGACGTGATATTTTAATAACAAAGTTAAGCAATTTGCAATTGAAAATCTGGCACAATTGGCAGCAAACAATTGGTAAGCGTATTGCGACAGGCCTTGATGTGAAAGTTATACTTCGTAGTACCACGATGGATACAAAAGAACTTGAAGTAAATTTCTCACATGAACTGTTCGCACTGCTCAAGGAGGCTAAATATCTGCTTGCGATGCAGCATATAAATGCCAGAATCAATGTTGAAGAACCCATTGATGCGGGTTCTACAGCATTAGCGACTTCTACAACACCGTTAAACTTACCACGAATACTGCTCGATTTGTATGCACAACGCGATGAATACTGGCAGCGTAAAATCAAACTAATCAACATTACAGAATACTACAATAGCATCCACAGCGATGTACATTCAAATGCTGAGCTGCAATTGATACGCAACGAAATCGATGAGATTGATGAGCGTGTCAATACAGCATGCAACACGATGACATGGCGTTTGTTTGGTAAGTTATACTCAAATCGGCAGCATCAAGTGTTCTATTAGGTATACATTGCGAATTGTTGGTACGAAAATTCAATTTAAATGGAAAATTATAAGTAGATACTCACATTATCCATTTCTTAGATTGCGAGCTAATTGAGGAAATCTATGAAAAATCACAAAAACTCTATCAACGCCTTCAACAAACATTCACCAATCTCGATACCATATTGACAAGCATACGTCGATGGAGTCGCGAGCCGTTACACCAGCGAAGTTTATACGGCCGCAATCTGCTTGATTTGCGGCATCAACAAGAACGTCATCGGCAGCGTATGATGCACTGTGCTGAATCGCGTATGCTACTCAATCGCTTATTGATTGCGAATTTTTGCTTATTTTTCAACTATAATGAACAACAAAATTCTGAAATATATTCGCGTGAGTTAAACGTCCAAGAGGTGCGTACACATGGTACCCATGTACCGTGAAATATGCAAAAACGAATCCCAGTTGGGTTGTAAGTTCGATTTTCAGTTCAGTCACCTAACCAGCCATTTTTCAGAAATAAATAAATAAAAATAAAATTTTTCAGAAATACACATATTTATTCTTGGATGTTCATCAAAATTGTTTCCCGGGTTTTGGTAGAATCGCCACCTTCCAATAGTGTCCAGTCTTAAATCCTTTTGTGGCTCACCAAGAGCTAATAATTCCATCAAACTGGGATTCGCTATTGCACCGAAATTTTGTCATTATAAATTTTAATTATTTAAATATTTATATTTACAGTTTCTTCGAGATGTACCAGATGCTCAGCGTCGCCGTTACAATAAGTATTTAGCATCTGTTGATAAAGTGATTTACAGTGAAATTCGAAGTGCTATGATCATCAGGTTCAATTGAAATATTCAACAGTCAGCATAAAAATCATTCATTCATTTCACTTCGTTCACAATTGCATGTATTATTATTTAAACTTAATTATCTCATTACATTACATTTAGCTTTGAATTTACCACGTCGAAATATCAGGTGTAGTAAAAAGAAATCCATTATTTTTCCAATAAATGGCTTTAGTAATCTGTATCTCTCGATGTATAAGTGCGATCGGGTTACGCTAGATGGCGTTAGAAAGATAGGATTTCGTACTAAATAAAATTTTTAGGCAGTGCTGTGATTGCTTGACTCAGTATTGTTTGAGCACGCGTCAAATATGGACACCAGTAAAGAGAAAATACGCCTTATTTCACAGTTTTTCTTCGATAAAGGCGAAAACGCAAGTCAGACGGCTCAAAATATGAATAGTGTTTATGATCCTGATACTGTAACAGTCAATCATGTACAATTTTGGTTTCGTCAATTCAGTTCCGGTAATTTTGATGTCAAAGATGCACTACGCTCTGGAGGGCCAATTGCCGAAAATATCAATAAAATAATGGAAATCGCCGAGTCTGACCATCATGTAAGCACTGTTTCTATTGTCCAGGAGCTACACATTGCACAAAAAACGGTTTGGAACCATCTAAATACGGCTGAATGAAAAAAAAAGCTCGATGTATGGGTGCCACACCCATCTGCGAATCGCTGCTGAATCGCAACAAAATCGATCAATTTCTGAAGCGGATGGTTACGGTCGTGGTCGAAACGCGGTGAGCTGGCGCAAAAGGTGACCAAGCCAGGATTGTCGGTCAGGAAGGTTCTTCTATGTGTTTGGTGGGATTGGTAGGGAATCATCTATTTTGAGCTGCTCCCCTACGGCCAAACTCTTAATTCAGACCTGTACTGTCAACAATTGGACCGTCTGAAAGAAGCAATCGCCCAGAAGCGGCCAGCTTTGACCAATAGGAGAGGAATTGTGTTCCATCAGGACAACGCCAGGCCACACACATGGATAGTAACTCGCCAGAAGCTCCAGGAGCTTGGTTGGGAGGTTCTTATGCGTCCACCTTATAGTTCGGACCTGGAACCAAGTGATTACTACCTGTTCCTGTCTATGGCGAATGATTTTGCTGGTGAAAAATTCGCCTCAAGAGAAACTTGTGAAATTCGGCTGTCCCAGTTTTTTGCCAATATGGACGAGAGCTTCTCTGAGAGTGGCATTATGAAATTATCTTCAAAATTGCAACAAGTTATCGAACAAAACGGTGCATATTTGGCCTAAATCGGTTCATTCTAACTTACTTACTTACTTATGTGGCCATAACAACCGAATATCGATTTAGGCCGAAAATAACATGCTTCGCCAGCCATCTCTGTTCTTCACTAGGTGGTGCCAGTTAGAAATTCCAAGCGCCGTCAGGTTCTCCAGTACTTGGTCTTTCCACCGGAGGTTTGGTCTTCCTCTTCTGCGTCGTCCTCCAGCGAGTTCCGAATATAACACCTTCTTAGCTGGAGCGTGTTCTTCCATTCGCTCGACATGACCTAGCCAGCGCAGCCGCTGGATTTTGATGCGCTTTACTATGTCAATATCGGCATACAGCTCGTACAGCTCATGATTGTACCTTATTCGGTACTCGCCACCAACGCAAATAGGTCCAAAGATCTTGCGTAGGACTTTTCTCTCGAAAACTCCAAGCATTCGCTCATCCGAGGTGGAAATTGTCCTGGCTTCAGCGCCATATGTTAGGACAGGCATGATGAGAAACTTGTAGAGTGTAGCTTTCATTCTAACTATGCTAAATAAAACCTTCAATTTAATGCAAAAATAATCGATTTTTTTTGTATATGTCAAGATTTGTGGTTGCCTTAGCTCAGTGGTTAGTGTGTTCGCCTTCTGATCTGTAGGTCGTGGTTCAATCCCCGGCTGATGCATAACAAATTTAATATCGATAAGATTTTTCTTTCGAACGGTACCCACCTGTCGGCAAGCAATTGGCAATTCTTCCGACAGTAACAACTTGCCATGAAACAGCTTCTTAAAGAACTCTGTGAAAAAGCTCAGAAAAAGTGATGTCACAAGTGTTCTGCCGTTCGGAACCGGCTAAAAAAAGTAGGTCCCTTCTAATATTGTCCAAAATTTAAGACGCACAACAGTAATGGAAGAGAAGCTCGGCCAATGAGCCCTTTGGGGCTTTATGTGCCACATATTTATTTTATTTTTATTTGTTCGTTTATGAGACATTTGCTTACAATTGACTTTCAAGGAATTTTTAAAATATCCTACACTCAAATTTCGCGAAAGCGGTGAGGTCACCAAAGACAATGAGCAATTTCGTATTAAACAAAATTTGCAAAATATTAATTCATTTATGGGCACTCAGTCAGTAGAGCAGTCAGTGTATGTTAACATCACATTTTATAAAAAATTTCTAGATCCCATTTTTCATATAATATAGCATAAGTGCATATTTAAAAGCCAATCATCAAACAACAAAAGAATTCATGACAGCATTTTATATGTCACAGTCGCACACATACATGAAACTCACTCACATATACATATATGTTATATGTAGTATATACACCATTACCACAAATAATGAATGACTTGTTTTTCTCTTTACTCATACGCCTTATGTACATATGTAACACATTCGTGCGCGCGGTTACAGCTTAGAATATTTGCACAGTGAAATGACAAAAGCAACAAGTACTACGACAGTTGATGCTGCAGTTACTAGCACTACAAATTCAGTACAACTATTACCGCCATTATTACAAACATCTGCCTACAATCGTCCGCTAACACCAGCGACAACTGCAATTGCATCAGCATCAGCATCAGCATCAGCATCATCATCAGCAACAACAGCAGCAGCAGCATCGTTAATGAGGCCGACATCAACAATGCCACTTTTTGAGGTGAAAATGGAGTTAGTAGAGACGGAGATACGTTTCACACCCGCTCTTGACTCGAGTGTGGAAAACAATTTTCAACAAATTGTCGAGCAACTATTGCAAGACATACAGCAGACATGCGAATTTATACCACGAATTGTCGACGAGAATGTGCTGTCAGACGATGATGACAACAATGACGATGACAAACATGAAGAAGATGTTGTGACGAAGGAAGTAGACGACAACGACCGCGACTACGACGACGAGAAGAGCGTTAACGATAACCACTACAAACAGGATGAAGGTATGCAATTGTAATTGTCTACCAGTAAACTAGGTCAATCCATGGTGGTTGTTACTACTACAAAAGCCGCACAAGGAGTACATACCATACGTACCTCCTGTTCGCCCTTTCTTATTTTACTTATTTTTCTTTTTCAATGCTACTCAAACTAGAAGATGAATTGTTATGTGTATTTTACATTTTTCTTCATCCTTCACATTCACATCTTTTTCCCCCAGAAGAAGGTAAGGTGCAACAATTGATTGCTGCAATAAGGAATGAACTGAACGAAACAATGTGTGCCGTCGAAGCATATGCTATCCAATTTAGTGAATACGCCTATTTGTGGCTGCATCGACAAGAAGATGTACTAAGCATGAGTTTGTCATTGGCGCGTGAAAATAGTTCATCTGGAAAGGGTTATGCTATAATGGAGGCATTTAAAAGTGAGGTAAGTGTGCTTGAACCACTGCTAAAGCAACCACAACACAATTTTGCCGATTGTAGATAAGAATGTGATGAAATTACTTGAATAATGGTACTCTACATATTACGACCAATCAAGCTTATTTGTATACTCAATTTTCCTGCACATTTATATTTATATGTGTTTGTACGAAAATGACATCAAAGACATAAGAGCTGTTTTAATGGTCGCATTTAAGTCCACTCATGAGACCTATAACCAGTCACTTGTTAAATTCAAAAGCATTAAGACTGGTAAGTTAGCGATTTGCTTCGAATAAAGTTTACGATAACAGCACCATACACAAATACCGCCAACAATGGCGGTAAACAACTGGAAAAGATTTTCCATGTGAAACTAAAATTATTTTTTTTTTTGCATTTTTTTCTTTTTATCATTTATGTCATAAAACTTATTTTAAGTTTGCAAGTGTAGACGTGTTTAAATTCATAGAAGCTTAATGTTTTCCCGCAAGAAAATTTACTTTATCAGCGCAAACATTTTAACAGTGAAGCAACTAAAACAGGGATAGTAATTATTACAAAAAAAAATTTAATAACAATTTTCTGAGTTTTATTTTATTTTATATTTCTTGCAATCATTGTTTTTAATTTAGAAATTAAAATCAGTTTATACAGTGTGTTCCAATAGTAGTTGTAGTACTTTGTTTTCGATTAAGTCTGCATTATCGACCCTTTTCCGCCATGTTTTATGTCATTGTAATCGTAACAGTACAAGATTTTAGTTATGGATCGCTACACGAAGGAACAGCGCTTAGAAATCGTCGAATTTTGGATCGATGGTGCAAAAGCTACGCTCGATTCACCAAAGATGGGGTCGCAATCACCACATTAGTGAAACAATTGTGCTCGACATTATGAATAAGTTTTATCAAACTGATTCCGTACTTGATGTTCCAAAGCAAACTAGAGTGCGGAATGCCCGCAGTGCTGAGAATATTGCTGCCGTAGGTGAAAGGGTCGTCGAGTCCCACGGAATGTCCAGTCGCCATCGTTTGCAACAATTGACCATTTCCGCGACCTTCATGCATCGAATTTTTTCTTGGACTGGAAGTTACACCCATATTCAGTCCAATTGACGCAGCAACTGTTGCCTCGTGACCATACACAATGCCGAACATTCGCTGATTGGGCCCTGCAAATGATTGCTGAAGATGATGGTTTTTTCCAAAAAATCATCATCTCATTTCCACCTCCGGGGATATGTGAACAAGCAAAACTGCCATATCTGGAGCTTGAAAAATCCACACGTCATTGTTGAGAAGCCAATTCATTCACCGTGAGTCATTGTTTGGTGCGGTTTATGGGTCGGGCCGTATTTTTTCGAAGATGATGACGAAAACGACGAAAATTACATTTCTGAGGGGTACCACAATATGTTGGACGCTATTTTGTGTCGGAGGTGGAAGTTCAGGGTCTGGACAATATGTGGTTTCAACAGGACGACGCTAGACTACACACAACTTGCCTCAATTTGGACTTTTGCGTCGCAAATTCCCGAACCGTGTAATTTCTGGTTGCGGTGATGTTAATAGGCCGAGCTGATCATGCGATTTGACGCCGTTAGGCTATTTTCTGTGGAGTTACATGAAGGGTAAAGTCTATGTGAATGATCCGAAGACGATTCCAGACTTGAAAGGCAATATTACATCGGCGATTCGGACCATTCCGGAGGTCATCAAGAATATGGCCGAAATAGTAAGATATTTACGGAATAGTCGCTGCGAACATAACCACGGAATAATTTTCCACACATAATCCTATTGTGTGGCCTTTGGAACAAAGTAAAATATTTGGAAAAATTCCGAAGCGTTTGCGTTTGATTCAAAATCAAAGTACTGCACGTCTTAATGGAACACTCTGTACATTTAATTTGGTCAGAAATATATATGAATTTTTGAAATAATCATTATTTTCGTTCTCTGCTTTGAAAGCTTCTTCATATAAGCACAATATGTAACATATGTTACCAGAGCATGTTATAGACCATAATAAATTGTATAATAAATAAGAATTGGTTTTCAAATTACGAATATTGTTCAATTAACTTATTTATTTACTGCAAATGCGGCATATTTATGTTCAAATTTTACTCAGCTCTTACTTCGCATATACGACTACGTGCATATGTGTAGAATGATATGTCCCCAAAGTGTTATTAAACACCTAATAGTATGCGCATACATATTGTATAAAGCAATATGTTCACATTCTCGCTCGTCTGTAGTATTTACAAATGAACAATAAAAAATATTTAATTACTTGATGTAATGAAACTATTTCAATAACTAAATACTATGGGACACTTTGGGAATGGTCGAAATAAATTCTGATATAACAAGTGGTCAAAACAGAGAAAAGTGTGAGAGTGAAAGAGAAATATTATTGCCACATGTTATTGTTGGCCAAAGTATGTTATGTTGAATACAATACAATATTTATATTGAAGAAAGAAAAGTGTGAAATAAGCAATAGAAAAACAAGTGTAATTTTATTTATGATGGGCAATTGCTAAAATCCCAGCTGACCAGAATACTAGTATTGGATATTATTTTATTTATGCTTTTTTCCTCCATTAACTCACCACTGCGTTCAAATGTAAGTCAAAAAGTCCTTACACTATCTACTAGAATACTTCGTTTGTACATGAAGTCTTAAAAGAAGTTCGATTGTCAATAGACTGATGTCAACAAAACTAAAGAAGTCCAACATTTTTAAAAATGTAAATATATTGAATTCTAGAAACTATTAAAATAAAAGCAGCTGATCTAAAATTTACCAAGATTCCAATCCATCATAAAAGATTTTGCAATGCTTTGTAAGAACTTATTAAAATATCCTCTAATAATTATGTGCATACAGACATATGTTACACAATGCTTACTCTTTCCTTTGTATACGAATTGTAAAATTCACATTTATATATATATTTGGGAACTATGAGAATTATGCTTCACATATCCTACTGTACTGGTATATTTAAACCTGTGACAATATGAAAGTATGGAAGAAAGAAACAATTAAAGCAGCTCTCTTGCGTTTTTCATTAGCTCATATGCACCTAAATTATGTCGCCACATACATTTATTATTAGGATTTTTTAAACAGATCGATCGCTATAACGAATTGCACGAAATTGTCGTCGAGTTGGAGGGCCGTCATTGCATCAACGGCTGGCTGGCCATCGATGTCAATCCCCTCAAATACGCATTGATAAATCACACTTGCAAATGGGCAAACCTTTTCAAAAAATGGTTATTGCGTTATGTGCAGAAAACACTCAAAGTAAATAATTACTTGTATACTAATATACTCAAACTTCGCACCTAACTCGAATTTTCTCTCGACATGTTGCAGGATATGACCACGTTTATTTCATGTGGACTGCAAATACTACAAATTCATGTTGTGCGCGATGATTTTCATTCACTGTTACGTATTCTTGCAGTTGTAATGCAAATTAAACAACACGAGACTTACGCCGACAATATATTCAAGCCACTCAAGGATATAATATCACTATTGAAAACGTACAATGTTGATTTTGACATACAACTTCTAAGGAAAATCGATCATTTGCCATTGCAATGGAAGCATCTAAAAGATGTGGCACTGGGCAAGACGGAAGCATTACGCGACATTCAGTATTATCATCAAGAACGTGTCACATCACAAATTGCAATATTTGAGTGCCGTCTGAACGCATACGCAAGGAAATTTAATCAAATGAAAGTACGTTGACTAGTAATTGCCCATTACTTTCTTGCCAAAAATTTAATTATGCCTTAAAGTTCTTTAAAGTTCCTTGCCCCAATGTGTATGATATGTGTGACGAAGTGTACGTGCGATTGGATCGTTTCCTCTCGATGCATCAACGCATCTGTGGCTATGCAAAATTGCTTGATATTGGTGTACCTGATGCGACTTCTTTGAAATTATGCTCTTCAGAGGTGAAACGCATTAAGGTGAGCTAATCGCAATTGTTTTACTCTTAGAAGGAAATATATTTTTCAACTCGCACTTTGTTTGTAGCAACTTTGGGATTTTGTACGCGTCATCGAATCATGTATTGGTGATTGGCGTACCACACCATGGCATCGCATCGATACCGATGACATGGAGAATGAGTGTAAGAAATTTACACGTGATTTACGAACTCTTGACAAATGTATACGTGACTGGGCACCTTACATATATATTGCGGCCGTACTAAAAGAACTGATCGCATCACTGCGTACCATAACTGAGTTGCAGAATCCGGCAATTACCGAACGCCATTGGATGGAAATGATGCAATTGACAAAGGCAAGTCCATATTGACATAAAGTACTTACATATTTTGCACTTTTGACATACCGATGGGTCCGAGACAATAGTATACTTTTAAGCTTTTATTTTATACGTGAAACCCTCCAAAAAAACTCCAAGATTTCAAAATACAAGACCGACCTTGCTGTGGAGTAACTAAAAATACTATTGAACGGACCCGTCTGTATGTACTCTTACGATACATCTGTTTACTCGTTTCAAATTTATATTGCAACAGCTAACGAAACAATACAAAATGGACTATCTGGTGAGTAAAAAAATTTAAATAATTACTTACCATTTATTTCTATAAAATAATATCAAATTAAAATGCAAACAACTTTGAATAAAGTATATTAACAAAGATTATGTGTTTATATGTTGCTTAGTAGGTGCCGTAGCTCAGTGGTTAATGCGTTGGCCTTCTGATCTGTAGGTCGAGGATTCCACATACGGCTGAAGCATAAATATACTATCGGAAAGATTTTTCTTCCGAACAGTAACCACCTGTCGGCAAGCAACTAATACTCTAATACTCTCCAATATTTAGCACGAGCAACAAAACTGGAACAAAATCTGCTCCAAAGAGCACTTCGGGACTTATAAGTGCCACGTTTTTTTTTTTTTTTATAAAAAAGTTCATCCCCATTGCTGAAATTTTAGAACTCGCTTACAAGCTCTTAAATTTGCTTAAAAATATTTATTTACATAATAGTACAACAGTTTTGGTTTATTCTTTCAGCTCTCCTTCAAATGCGACCCCAACACCACATTCGATGAATTTCTTCGCCTTCAGTTGCACAAACATGAAGAAGATGTTAAAAATACCGTCGATCGTGCCATCAAAGAAATGACCGTAACAAAAATACTAGACGATATCAACGGGATATGGTCACAAATGGAGTTTGAAACGGAACCACATCAACAACGAACGCAACTGCAGTTATTAAGAGTATCGGAGGGTTTGATCGAAACTTTGGATGACAATCAAATGCAGCTGCAAAATATCGCAACGTCAAAGCACATCGAGTACCTGCTAGAAAAATTGACATATTGGCAGCAAATACTAAGCAACGTTGATACGCTAATTACCTCATGGTTTGAGGTGCAACGCAAATGGATCTATCTGGAGAGTATATTCATTGGCACCCCCGATATACGCATACAACTGGCCAAGGATACTGAACGTTTTGAGGCGATCGATGTCGAATTCACATGTTTGCTGGACAAAGTGGTGCAAACACGTATTGTTATGCAAGTGGTGTTGCGCCACAGCGGTATCTTTCAAGTGCTGTCGGAGCTGCAACAAAGACTGGCTGTTTGCGAGAAGGCACTCAACGAATACCTCGAGACAAAGCGTATGACTTTTCCACGATTCTACTTCATCTCCTCAACCGATTTGTTGGATATCCTTTCGAATGGAAATAATCCACAGGTTATCGATCGTCATCTCATCAAATTGTTCGATTCCATATTGAAATTGCAATACGAGGCGAACAATCCGCAGATTGCCATTGGCATGCACTCAAAGGAGAACGATGAATTTGTACGTTTTACAGCTGCGCCAGATCGCGAACCATCAGCGTCGTATATCGAGTGTACAGGACGTGTCGAATTATGGCTTAACAAAGTGATCGTTCGAATGCGACGCACGCTACATGAACTGTTTCGGCGGGCCCTACTTGCATACACGGAGAAATCACGTGACTCATGGCTTTACGATTGGCCCGCACAAGTGGCACTTTGTTGCAGTCAAATCAGCTGGACATCAGATGTAAATCGTGCTTTTGGATGGATGGAAGAAGGTTACGAGACAGCCATGAAGGACTTGCACAAACGACAAATTGCCCAATTGAATGTGCTCATCAATTTACTTGTAGCCGAACTATCGGCTGGCGATCGACAAAAAATCATGACCGTTTGCACTATAGATGTTCACTCACGCGATGTCGTGAGCAAAATAATCAGTGGACGAGTCGATAGTTCACTGGCTTTTCAATGGCAAAGTCAATTACGTCATCGCTGGGACGATGCCCTGACGATGGAGCAGCATTCGGTATCATCATCTGGTGATGATCACGATGAGGATTGCTTTGCCAATATATGCGACGCAGAGTTCCGATATGCCTACGAATATTTAGGCAACACGTCACGTCTAGTAATCACTCCATTGACCGACCGTTGCTACATCACTCTAACTCAGGTGAGATATAATTTTTAATGAAACATCCACTGAAGCACATACAGAAAAGAGTGCGCCTCGCTTTAAGAAACGAGGAGAAAAGTGTTGCATAAATTAGCATTTTTTTCAAGAGCAGATAATGCACCAGAAGAAAAAGTTAATATAAAACATGCTCGCGAAAGTGTGCATACAAATTAAAAATAATTGCATAGAATATGTATGGTGTAAAATGTAGCGTAAAATAGCTGAATAGATGAAAGAATATATTTTATGAAAAATAATAAATAATATTTTGCTTTTACCGTCCTCTTCTTCGTGCTGCTTCACACAAGTCTTTGCATCTCATTATGGGTGGCGCACCCGCTGGCCCAGCTGGTACTGGTAAAACCGAAACCACAAAAGATCTCGGACGGGCATTGGGTGTTATGGTTTATGTCTTCAATTGTTCTGAGCAAATGGATTACAGGTCATGCGGCAACATATACAAGGGACTTGCACAGACTGGTGCTTGGGGTTGTTTTGATGAATTCAATCGCATTTCAGTTGAGGTATTGTCCGTAGTTGCCGTACAAGTGAAGTGCATTCAAGAAGCACTAAAGGTGAGCTATTGAATTATAGCTACACAGGTTACTCTATAGTTGTATTACATTTAATTCTCATTCTTAGATGCATCGTGCTCAGTTCAATTTCATGGGAGAGATGATTTCGTTGGTGCCTTCCGTTGGCATATTCATTACTATGAATCCTGGTTATGCTGGTCGAACAGAATTGCCTGAAAATTTAAAAACACTTTTTCGTCCATGCGCCATGATTGTACCGGACTTTGCATTAATTTGTGAAATCATGTTAATGGCCGAGGGCTTTCAGGATGCGCGTCTGTTAGCGCGTAAATTCATCACCCTTTACACGTTATGTCGAGAGCTACTCTCGAAGCAGGATCATTATGATTGGGGCTTACGAGCAATAAAATCGGTGCTGGTGGTGGCAGGCACACTCAAAAGAGATGATCATAGCCGTCCGGAAGACCAGGTCCTCATGCGCGCTTTGCGTGATTTTAATATACCGAAAATCATCACCGAAGATATTCCCATATTTATGGGTCTCATTGGTGACTTATTTCCAGCACTGGATGTGCCGCGGAAGCGTGTATATGATTTCGAAAAAACCATAAGGCGTGCCGTCAACGAGATAAAATTACAGCCTGAGGAGGGTTTTCTCATGAAAGTCGTCCAATTGCAAGATGTTCTGGACGTTAGGCATTCCGTGTTTATTGTTGGCAATGCGGGTACTGGTAAAACTCAAATATGGCAAGCTCTGCGTGAAACGTATCGCATACGAAAACTGAAACCTGTTTGCAGTGTTCTCAATCCGAAAGCTTTGTCCAATGACGAACTCTTTGGTATTGTCAATCCGACAACGCGCGAATGGAAAGATGGCTTATTTTCCTCAATAATGAGAGAGCAATCGAACATGCCAGCTGGAAATCCGAAATGGATCGTGTTAGATGGTGACATCGACCCCATGTGGATTGAAAGTTTGAACACACTAATGGATGATAATAAAATACTGACTTTGGCCAGCAATGAGCGTGTTTCGCTACAACGAGATATGCGTTTACTTTTCGAAGTGGGACACTTGAAGGCTGCAACACCAGCCACCGTGTCACGTGCGGGCATTTTATACATTAATCCCAAAGATTTAGGCTGGTCACCGTAAGTAGAAATTTATTTGTGCGTCCAACATCTAAGCATTTTACCTTAGGTATGTTTCATCTTGGCTTGAAACTCGTATCGATATGATTGAGCGCGGTGTTCTAACGAATCTTTTTGAAAAGTATTTCCCCGCACTTATGCAAAGGCAGCATGAATTTCGACGCATTATTCCCATCACCGATATGGCAATGATTCAAATGACCTGTCACCTATTAGAATGTCTACTGGATGTTAGCAGCGAAGTAGCCTCGTGTAATTCGTCGCCTCGTCAAAACCAACATACTCAAATAACTCCCGAGTCGATGGAACTTGCTCTGGAGACGATTTTCGTTTATGCAACGATGTGGAGCTTTGGATCCGCCTTGTACGAGGACCATATAATTGACTGGCATCGTGAATTCCATAAATGGTGGACTGTCGAATTCAAAGACATTAAACTGCCTTCACAAGGTACAATTTTCGATTATCACTTGAACGTTCGCACGCAGAAATTCCAACGTTGGACTGACTTGGCTGCTATTGAAAAAATCGATTTAACCGATCCAGTACCGTTGCAGGTACGCACAAAAATATAAATACTTAATGTTTAAGCCTCTAATTTAACTAAGCTGTATTCAAGTAGAATATACTTATACCTACAATTGAAACGGTCCGTCTAAACCAATTTCTCAAAATGCTTGTTGATCGCAATTTGGCCTGCATGTTGGTTGGAACATCTGGTTGTGGCAAAGGCGCTATATTCAACGAACTCTTCAGCAAATATGCGAGCATGCAAGAATTGTCGGAAATTGCAATGTCCTCCACATCGTCCGCTTCGGGTCAGAAACGTAAACGATCGTCTGTACTACAAGTGATAACCGTTCAAACGACTCACTTCAATTTCTACACCACTTCGGAAATATTTCAGAAAATACTTGATCGCCCTTTAGAAAAGAAATCTGGCCGCTGCTACGCGCCCAGCGGTTCAAATAGACGACTGATCTATTTTGTCAATGACTTAAATATGCCGGAGGTGGATACTTATGGCACAGTGCAGCCGCACACGATCATGCGCCAATTCATGGATTACAGGCAATGGTAATTACTATTCATTGCACAAACAATGATAAATCGTAATCAGTATAATTGCAATATTTTCAGGTACGATCGACAACGTTTACAAATCAAAGATATCCGCCATTGTCAATTCGTAGCCTGTATGAACCCGACTGCGGGATCATTCACTATCGATCCACGATTGCAGCGGCACTTTTGCGTATTCTCCGTAGCACCTCCATCAGATGAGATACTACAGTCAATATTTGGTAGTATACTGCGCAGTCATTTGGAAACCGATGCAAATGGTTTCAGTAAGGAAATCAAATCGATTGGAGACTTGCTCGTACAAGTGGGCATAGCGCTACATAGACGTGTGGAATACGCCTTTATGCCAACAGCAGTGAAATTCCATTACGTTTTTAATTTGCGCGACTTGTCCAACATTTATCAGGGTCTAATGAATAGTATGGGTCCACTCACAGCCAGTTCAGGTGGAGGGGGCTTGTCAGGCGCTACTGGCAACGCTGCAGTGTGCACTAAACCTGCAGAATTGATACGTCTCTATGTTCACGAATCATTTCGGGTTTACCACGATCGCTTGGTGGATCCCTATGACATAAAATCGTTCAAATCATCAATACGCGATATATTCAAAAAGGACTTTGAAGACTTTGATGAGGATTTTGTATTTGCTGAACCATTAATATACAGTCACTTTGCACAGTCGCTAGTCGATCAAAAATATATGCCACTGAAGAGCTGGGCTAGACTCTACCAATTGCTGATGGAAGCTCAAGCTAATTATAACGAAATCATCGGGTACATGAACCTTGTTATGTTTGAAGATGCCATGATACATGTCTGCCGGTAAGCTAGTTGTGTTAAACTGTACTAAACGTAATATGTATTGTAATTTCTAATCGAATACCTTGCTGTACCTCCAATCAAATTTCAGAATAAATCGCATTTTAGAGAGTCCACGTGGCAATGCTTTACTCATCGGCGTCGGTGGATCCGGCAAACAGACCTTAGCGCGTCTGGCTGCGTTCATCTCATCGTTGAGTGTGTTTCAAATACAACTTAAACGTGGTTTCTGCCTGCAAAACATGAAGGAGGAGATCGCTGCATTGTACATGAAAGTGGGCTTAAAAAATATCGCTTCGGTATTTCTCATTTCTGATGCGCAAATACCCGACGAATCATTGCTTATGCTCATAAATGATCTACTGGCAACCGGTGAAGTTCCAGATCTTTTTACGGATGATCAATTCGAAGCAATCATCAATGATATACGCAATGAGGTGAAACAAAGTGGCAGCCTAGATACAAAGGAAAATTGTTGGCGATATTTCATCGATAAAATTAGACGTCTTCTAAAGGTGGTATTATGCTTCTCTCCAGTCGGCCAAACCTTACGTATTCGTGCCCGGAAATTTCCAGCGATTATCAGTCGTACATCAATTGATTGGTTCCATGAGTGGCCGAAATCTGCCTTGGAATCTGTATCGCAGAAGTTCTTAACTGAAATCGATGATATACTTCCGGTATGTTTTAAATTGATTCAATTATTCTTTGTATTTACTTATATAAATTTAAATCCATTTTCACGAGGAGTCTTGCAAAATAAAACCGACAAATATTCTTAGCCGCCTTCAAATTTTATCTTTACATTTCGAAAGTCCCTATCCATCAGCATTACTTGCCTTTCAAAATTGCTTTTTTTTTAGTTCATGTGGGTGCCGTAGCCCAGTGGTTAGTGCGTTGACCTTCTGATCTGTAGGTCGTGGGTTCAATCCCCGGCTGAAGAATAACAAAATTTTATATCAAAAAGATTTTTCTTTCGGACGGTATCCACCTGCCAGCAAGAATTAGTAATTTTTCCGACAGTGACAATTTGCCAAAAATACTTCTTAAAAAAGAGCTCTGTGACAAAACTAAGATAAAGCGATGTCACAAGGGTTCTGCCGTTCAGAACCGGGTAATATAAGTAGGTCACTTCTAATGATGTCCAAATTTAACACGCACAGCAGTATTATAAGAGAAGCTCGGTGGATCACAATGGGCCTTTCTGGCCTAAGTGTGTTCTCGCAGAGAGAGGGCAGCCACATAACCTAACCTAACCTAATTCAGGTATAGTCGCAGTGTCCATGGTTTTCATAAAGGGTTTGAAAACTTATAGTATTTGTCCTGAAGAATTAAATCGATGAAGAATTTCTTCAATCAAAATTGAACATTTGGGACAGCCCGAATTTCTTGTAGTTCATGGGCCACAGAAAACTGTCAGTTTGGAACCTTTGATAACACTTGCAAATTATCACAAAGATTGGTGTATTTATTTCATATGAGTTTTGACTTTCGAGGTAAATTATTAATGGATCAAACCAAATTTCATAAAAATTTATATTCATAACACACCTTAAACATTGCGAAAATTTATTAAACAGCAGTGTTTTAAAAACTTTTACTTTCTCTTTGTCCTTTGCCACAATTTTTATTTTATTTTATTTTATTAAAAAACATATTTTTTAGCATCAGCTTATCGCTCCAATTGGATGCTTTATGGCATATGTCCATGGAACGGTGAATCAGATATCGAAGATTTATCTACAAAACGAGAAGCGTTACAACTACACAACCCCAAAGACCTTTCTCGAATATATTTTTTTATACCGTAAATTGTTGGTGGAGAAAAATGGTGAACACGCGAATCGTATACAACGTCTACAAAGTGGTATGTCCAAATTGGCCGAGTGTGCACGGCAGGTGGACACTTTAAAGGTAATGCAATTGGTGTACTATATATGAATATCAACTACATGATAGATGGATGATAATGTATGTAAGTTCGTTGCACAATCCTGCCACAATCAATTAGTACAAGTAATTGAATTGAATTTCGAACAGCACAAAATCACATTTGTATTTTTCTTGTTTTCATTCATTCGTTCACACTATCAAAAGGCTTTTGGGACTCAACCTGTGTGTGAGTGTTCTTTGACATTTTATGGCACTCATGCAATACAGTGTTATCGCCAACACGTGTTGTACTCTGCCCCCGATGCATCTATCAGCATGATTTACGCACAAAAATAATGATAAACTTTACTTTGATAGTGAAACAAATTGGAATAAAATGAATTAAATTGAATTGCGTTGAATAGCAATGAAGTTGATTTTGTTTGTCGCCGCCATCGCCAAAAATTGTTATCGTCTGTTGTGTGGGAAAAGTTTAATTTTTCTTTTTTCAATACAATAACAACAACAATTGAGTAGAATGTCACCAAATTATTTGTTTTTCATTTGTCTACTTTACTTTGGTAAATATTGAAAATTCGTGCTTCGCTTCAATAAACGATTTTTTTTTTTTTCAAGCTTTTTTATTGGATCTTTCTAAAATTACTTAGAAACTAACAATAAGTAATCAAATCTTACAAACTAAATAAAATTATGTGATATTCCCAACGTTCCATCACAATTTGTTGAGTCACGAGGTATAGCAATTTCACAGCATATTCAGTGTGTCTTTTCTTTTTAATCGACGATGCCCCGTGTTCAGCAACTTTATAGCACTTTGTATTCGAGATTCAACTTTGATCTTTTGTGTATCAGCCACCATAACTGATTAATTTTAAGCTTGATCTGAGTTTTCTTTGCCTCTATGTGATTTTTCCAGGTCAGCCTTCTGTCGAGGTGAATACCCAAGTACTTTGTTGAGGAACATTGTGGAACTGATTGGCCATTAATTTTAAGTGGGGGACATGTATCTGGCCTTAGCGTGCAGGTTACATGTACGCTCTTTGATTCATTGACTTTTATACGCCATTTTGCTAGCCAGATTTCGAGAGAATCGATATGAGTCTGCAGGAGTTTAGTAGCTTCTATGGGGTTAGAGCGAGAGCACAATATTGCCGTATCATCTGCAAAGGTCGATATAAATGTATAGTTATAGCTGGGCATATCTGTAGTGTATAAGAGATACAGTAAGGGGCCCAAAACGCTTCCCTGAGGAACGCCAGCGTGAATATCCAATGGATTTGTTGTGTAATCCTTGTGATGTAAGAGAAATTGTCTTTTCGTGAGGTAGCTACTAAGCAATGAGGAGACATTTGCAGGCAGTAATAGTTTGAGAAGCTCGGCCAATGAGCCCTTTGGGGCTTTAAGTGCCACATATATATACATATATATAATAGTTTGAGTTTGTAAATAAGGCTTCTATGGGGTTAGAGCGATAGCACAATATTGCCGTATCATCTGCAAAGGTCGATATAAATGTATAGTTATATAGTTAATCCTTGTGATGTAAGAGAAATTGTCTTTTCGTGAGGTAGCTACTAAGCAATGAGGAGACATTTGCAGGCAGTAATAGTTTGAGAAGCTCGGCCAATGAGCCCTTTGGGGCTTTAAGTGCCACATATATATATATATATATATATATATATATATATATATATATATATATATGTATATATAATAGTTTGAGTTTGTAAATAAGGCCATCGTGCCATACTTTATCGAAAGCTTGAGTGATATCAAGAAAGACAGCTGAGCAATACTTTTTTTCTTCAAAAGTGTTCCTTATCAGAGTTACAATGCGGTGGACTTGTTCTATTGTGCCGTGCTGTTTTCTAAATCCAAACTGATGTTGAGGAATCAGTTGGTTGAGATTAATAAATGGAGTTATATTCATGACAAGTAGCTTTTCGAATACTTTAGAAAGTAGAGGCAGGAGGCTGATAGGTCTGTACGATGCAACTTTTGTAGGGTCTTTTCCTGGTTTTGCTATCATAATAATTTTTGAAGTTTTCCAGCATTTGGGATAGTGTTTAATACGAAGGATATCATTGAAAATGTGCATCAGATGAATTACTGAAGCCGGAGGTAGCTCTTTTATCATTTTACCGGTAATTTTATCTGGACCAGGTGATTTTTTTGGGTTTAAATCTTTATAAATTGCTTTGAATATGTCCTTTTTTTAATTTTGAGCGTTATTGAGCAAGGTTGAGAAGTTAATATTGGTAATGAGGACTGTGAAGAGGGTGGATTGGGTGTAAACACACTTTTTAGGTGGTTTGCAAAAGCCAAACCCTTCTCACAGTTGCTTCTAGCCCAATTACCGTCACTCAAACGGATGGGGGAATCAGTGAGAATTGGCCGATTTGAATTTTTTGCTGATTTCCACAAAGAGTAGTCTGACGCTTCACCAGGTGTTAATTTCGCTATGTGCTCTTCTAACTCTTTTTTGTTTTTATTTTTTAAGGCTTGCTTTAACTTTCGAGTGCAGTGCTGTAGCTGTGTTTTCAGATTCGGTGATCTGAATTCTTGCCATTGTCTTCAGAGTCTTCTTTTCTGTCTTACTAGCAATTCAATATCGGCTGGTGTATATGGGCTATAGTTTGATTGCTTGCATACCTTTGTGCAGGTGGCTGAGCTGAGAGCTAATGAGAGCATCTGGTTGAATTTTTCGAGTGCTGAGTCTACATCGTGTCCATTTCTTAATACAGTACTCAGAGGAAGATGGGAATTTATATATTTCTTGAATTTTAACCAGTCTATTTTCTTTCTAACGCAATTGCTTTGGGGGCTTGGTGATTTTATAGATATTACCGTGGGTGAGTGGTCAGATGATAGATCATAATTACACTCTGTGGAGATATTTTCCATCTGCAAACCTTTGGCGACTACAAAATCTATGAGATTGGGTATTTTCCTCTTGTCCGTCGGCCAATATGTCGGTTGACCATTTGAAATAACATCGTAGCCGTGGTTAGTGATGATTGAACATAGTCTTCTGCCTTTTGGAGTTATTAAGCGGGAGCCCCAGTGAGTGTGTTTGGCGTTGAAATCGCCAGCAACCAAGAATTTGCTACCAAGAGTTGAGAAAAATTCTTTATATTGCTGTTCGGTAATACTGTATCTTGGGGGACAGTATATCGCAGATATTACTAGCTTAGAGATGTATTCTTCCAGACATATAGATGTTGCTTGCAAGTAGACGCTACTGAAATCTTCGAGAACATGATGTTTTATTCTGCTTTTTATCAATATGGCAGTTCCTTCGCGTGCCTTACCATGCGGATGATTTGTGGTGTACAGTTTGTAATATGGTATTTGGTAGCAATTTTTGTCAGTGAAATGGGTCTCAGATATCATCATTATGTCGATTTGGCTGGATTCAAGGAATTGAATTAGCTCCAAACGATGCTGGCTTAAGCCGTTGGCGTTCCATTGGCATATCTTGAGACAACTCATGGTCTGGATAGCAATGTTTGGAGTAAATCCATTGATTTTTCATCATTTCTTGCATCATTGTTTGCATTGAGTTCATGAATTGGTTCATATTCTGAATTAATGTTTGAAGCAAATGTTCAAGGGTACTTGGCTGTTGGGTGGGCAGTGAGTGTTTCTGCTCATTATTTACATTGCTTTGTTGGTGTGGGTTTTGTTTTAACACGCTAGCGTATGAATTGGTTTGATTCTTGTTTGGGATTGCAGAGAAGAATTGTGTTGGATCAATATTTTGTCTCTTACTTGAGTTGGCTATCTGAGTTTGCTCAACTGGTTTTAGAGGTTGATTGCTAGCGGAAAAATTTAGCTTTAGGGTTGTATATACTGGGCAACCTCTATAATTTGCGGTGTGATTACCTCCACAATTGCTGCATTTTTTCATGCTAGCATCGCCTTTAGATTTTGGGCATATGTTTGATTTATGGAGATCTCCACAAATCACACAAACAGCTGGCAGAGTACAATATGTCTTAGTATGTCCATATTCTTGGCAGTTACTGCACTGAGGAGGTCCAGTTCTCTTATGGGGTTCTTCGATTGTGATTTTGCGATGCAATAAATATCGAATTTTATATATGGGGTGTACTTCACCTTTTTTTAAGGGTTTTGTTTCAGGCAGAAGCTCAATACGATATAACGGTTGAGGTATATTGCTCTTGTTGAGAATGTTGAATACTGTTTTGGCTTGAAACCCTTCTTCCTGAAGGGCAAGTTTGATTTCGTTAATGTCAACGTTGGGTTCGACGCCTTTGAGTACTACGATTAAGCCTTTACTACTTTTTAGCTGATATGTGTAGTAATTCTTTTTTACAGCATCAAATTCCGCAATTACTTTGCGATAATGAGTTTCGCTGTAGATTTGCACTTTCGTTTCCTCAATTTGGCCTTTGCGAATAAGAACAACGTGGAAATTCTTTGGGCCTATAAGACTTGTAATTCTAGAAATCAACTTATCTGAGTTGCGTTCTCTTAAGAAAATGGGTGGGGGTTTGAAATTTTTCTTGGAGATAATATTTTCGTCGCTTTCATCACCTGAAAGCAAAGCGTATCTATTTTCCGAACTAATAGGGGCAATGTTCTGCTTTTGAATTTTTGTTGAATTCATTTGTTTTGAATTTTGTGGACTTCTTTTTCGCTTTACTACAGTAATGTAGCGATCAATTCCAGTTTGAACAGCAACTTTATTAGTCATCGCACTAGTTTCTTTAACTACTGGGTCATGCACTTCAGTAGAAAGGCCGTTATTTGTTTGCTTTGATGTTGTAGCTGTTGGTGTTACAGCAGGAGAAGCGCATTGTACACTCCACGGTATAGAGGGAGATAGTATATCACGAGAGAATAAATTATTTTTGTTGTCTGTATTTATTGTTGTTGCAAATTTTGATGTAGTGTTAGAGTGAGGAATATGTACAGGCAAAAGATTCGCACTGTTACTTTCACTTGTGCAGTGTGTATCAACTGTTTTTTTTGATAATGCACTTATCGGGGGGGTTTGCGCGGGTGATTGCAAATTATTGTTTACACACACATTAACAGGCGATTGCCGTTGTCGGAGAGGAGAGCGCTGAACACTCATATTATAAACAAAATGTTTGCAAACGATATTATTGTTTTGTTTATTTTTTGCCATTTGCAATCTAGTATTTTTTACGCAGCAGGTGCCAGAAAAAAAAATCGAACTGCAATAATTTCTTATTATGAGATGATCATAAAATGATTTATTGAGAAATTCATTCGAGTATTTTTTTCGCATATAATCTACTGAAAATTTATCAATTTTCCGTTCTTATTACAAACAATACAGGATCAATTAGCCATTCAGGAGATTCAATTGAATGCAAAAAATGCTGCCGCCGATAAACTTATAGTTATTGTGAGTGCCGAAAGTGAAACGGTGAAACGTGAGAAGCACATTGCTTCCGAAGAGGAGAAGCGTGTTCGCATCATTGAAGAAGACATCTCAATCAAGACCAAAATGTGTGAAGAAGATTTACGTAAAGCTGAACCGGCTTTGATTGCGGCCCAAGCCGCTCTTAATACGTTAAATAAGAACAACCTAACCGAACTAAAGTCGTTTGGATCACCACCAAAGGCGGTGGTAAATGTTTGCGCTGCAGTTATGGTATTACTAGCGACAAATGGAAAAATACCACGTGATCGCAGTTGGAAGGCGGCCAAATTAATGATGGTGCGAGTCGATCAGTTTCTCAATGATTTGATCAATTATAATAAGGACAACATACATCCGACTATTATCGAAATGCTACAAGAGTATTTGAAGGTTTGATACAATAAATTTGAAATAACATACATTGTAAGTTAGTTCAGAGTGGGTGCCGTAGCTCAGTGGTTAGTGCGTTGGCCTTCTGATCTGTATGTAGTGGGTTCAATCCGCGGCCGAAGTATAACAAAATTTAATATCGAAAAGATTTTTCTTTCGAACGGTATCCACCTGTCGACAATCGGCAATTTTTCCTGCAGTAACAATTTGACAAAAATGCTTCTTAAAAAAGAGCTCTGTAAAAAAGCAAATTTAAAGTGATGTCACAAGGGTTCTGCTGTTCGGAACCAGCTAATATAAGTAGGTCCCTTTTAATGCTGTCCCAATTTAACAAGCACAACAGTATTGGAAGAGGAGCTCGGTGGTATTACAATGGCCTAAGTGTGTGTGTTTTATTTTTCCTAATCCTCCCTTCTTAACTTAATATAAGCTGACCAAAGTCCAGGGTTTCAAAAATCAGAAAAAAGAAACCATTTAGATTTTTAACAAACTGAGACATTGAAAAGTTGGAATTCATTAATATGCCAATTTTGAAGCAAAGTCCTACCATAATTTTTTGTCCTTTATTTTCTTTTCAGGATCCCGAATTTAATCCCGATAAAATTGTACAGAAATCTGTAGCTGCTGCTGGACTTTGTGCTTGGGTTATAAACGTACAACGTTATCATAACGTCTTTCTAATAGTCGGACCAAAACAAAAGGCTCTACAAGATTCTCAGGAAGAATTACGTGAGGCGCGTGAACGTCTACAATATTTGAAATGTAAAATATGCAATTTGGAGGAGAAACTCTCCGAGATACAGGCAGAATTTGAAGAAGCTGTTGCCGCTAAGCAAAAATGTCAAGCTGAAGCTGACAAAACTGCATTCACCATTGATCTGGCACATCGTTTAATAAATGGATTGGCTAACGAAAATATCCGCTGGAGAGAGTCCATACAAAGGTACGTTCTAATATTAATACTAAATTTATTGAAGATATAGTTTTGTGCTACTCATTTTATAGATATTTCAAAAATTTTCACATAGATTAACCTTTGAGAACGTCCACTAGGGTACATTAGAATTTGATTTAGAGCATAATTTTAGTTAAGAAAGAGTTCTAAGGAACAGACGCTGTTTTTGCGAATGCTCCTGTGGCATATTTATATCGAAGCTACATTGCCGCTTTATTCATGGCGATAATTTCATCTTTAAAAACGCTCCAGAGTTCGACTAAACTAAACCTAATCCTAAAGCACATTTTTATACAGCACCCAATGAATTTTACTATTTTAATTGAAGTATTAACTATTACTATTTCAATGCTAAACTGCAAATCCGTATGAGTATCCATATAGGATACATTATTTGCGATACTTATAAATTTGTATTTTCTATACAATCATGCATGACAATGATGTGGGACACTTGCAATATTTCATTCGAAAATCAATAGAATCAACATACTCTTGGTATGGCAATGTACATAAGTAACCCCTTGCGTATGCCAACACCTTTTGCATGCATGTCTTCCCATAATAATGAAAATATATAGCACAAAAGTGCATATATGTTATGCATACGTCATATATGTACCAATGTTTTTGCAGATACTTAGAATATAATAAAATTATAACGCACATATTTACATAGATAAGCACATACATCATTCGATACTCATATGTTATATGAATGTTTGTCTGAAACTGCCAAAAAGTGCCAGAAATTTTAACAGCAATTTCAAAATATGTAAATATTTACGCACATGGAACATCCTTGTAGGTAAACGTACTAATTCTAGTGCATCATTATGCAGTTGGTTTCGTTTTTTGCGATTTAAAACAAATATGACTTTTCAAAGGTTTTTGTACTTCTTTGTGGGATGAAAGCAATCATTAGTCAAAATTTTAACATAGACACAAAAAGTTAGGTTGGAATAGAAAAAATCATTCAAAATTGTTTCATGTACTTAATATTATTGAACAACAATTTTATTGTATTTACTATTTACCTATTAGTAAGCATAGTTAACAACCGATCGGTTACTAATTTGCCGCATGGGCAATGCAGCACAGGTGTACATACATATGCATTGCTGTAATATACTCTTCAAGCAGTTTTCATATGTACGGGTATTTCTCTGCACTACTTACTACATACTGAAATGCATACACATTAGAGTGTCCCTTATTTTGCAAACTGATTTTTCATTTTTGTTATTTTACTTCAAAATATTACAATAAAATAAATTCACGACAACTTCATGCCAACTAGCAGCTTAAGGGGGTCTTCTACCTTGTGGCTTCATTTTTGACACTGTTTTTTGAATATTAGTTATAGGAAAACTAAAAACGCAATCGAGGTGCGGTTTGTTGCATTCAACTTGTTTATTTAAACACATTTAACACTAATTTTACTGAAAATTTACTGTCTTCGATTTGACCGTGACTTGACCTTGAAGTGTCCCTTGCAAAAAATGCATACACAAATGGTTGACACGATTTAGCTCATGAAAATCGTCTGAAACAAAAAAACCAAAATGATTTAATTTTTTTATCACCTTGGCTATCGTTTGACAGATGGCATTTTCAAAATTTGAAAATTTCGCAGAACAGGCAACTTTAAAAAAAAAATTTTTTTTTTTTATGTTTTCGGGGTTAAAAACATCTGTAAAAATTGTTTAAATAAAAAAAATCTAAAAAGTATCTGTCAGACGATAGCCACATGTTTTTCACAAATTTTGATATATAATTTCAATCAATCAACCAATTAGTTTTCGAGATATCATGTCAACCAGTTACAAAAACGCAACTTTTGGGAAATCGCATTTAAAGATATTCATGTATATAACAAGCGGGATGTTTCCGACGTTAAATTCTCTTTCAAACTGAATGGACCGAAAATTTTATCATGCATAACAGAGATTACATAGATACAGATACATCAGGTATTCGATAGAACGTTAGATAACTTTAGAAAATCGCGATGGGCCAGCTTTTAGGTGGTCGCGAAGAGCGCTGCGATAAGAGCACGCGTAACTGTCTTCGACGGCTCGGAAAAACTCGAAATAATAAGATTTCAGTTATATCCTTTTAAGGGTATATTCCTAACACCTTCTGGGTTGGAAAATTGAAAAAAAAAATTCGAATTTTTGAACCAACAAGGTAGAAGACCCCCTTAATATAACAATATATCTTACGAAATATTTATTTTATTTATTTATTTATTTAATTTATATTTTATAAATAAATTTATAAAATATATATATGGGAGCATTTTGCCCCTCTTTGATGTCAGTTGATTTATACTGCAAATGTTCAGTTGTGTTTGTACAGTGCATCGTTTATAATGGAGATGGTGTCTTCTCTGCTGCAGTTAGCGACGTTGATAGATTGGTGCTGCTTGCGGATAACGTGCAGTCCTTTAATATATGTTCTACGGTAAAGGTGGCGGCGCATCTAGTGTGGTTCCATTGAAGAGGTGCTGAGAAGCGAACGCAGTCGTTCCGACTCTCATTCGCGCAATGTTGATAGTTTTTTTGGCTGCATCATCTGCTAATTCATTCCCAGTTATCCCAATATGTCATAAAGGCACTAAGAAAAAAAAAATCTTACAAAATATAATATAAGTTAGTAGCCAAAACTAAATCAAAGTCAATAAAAATAATTTCAACGATATATAATATTTGTAAATCCGCCATCCAGTGTCTAAGATATTATAAGAAAACCCTTTGGCTGTGTTTCGTCAATACAAAAACAAACAAAAATTTATTATAAATGGTCCCGAGATGCTCTTAAGGTAATATTTGAAATAAAGGGTCTGCGTATTTCGTTTGTGTGAGGAGTGACCAAACCTACTGTACACTAGAACGGCAATCAATTCTCGGGAAAAACACTAACAAACTGAAGGCTCGAAGTTATATTACTAGAATGTTGGAATAAAATGGCAATGCACCAAGCTCATTCAATAACAAGAGCAATTTACTTTCTAAAAATAATATTTCCTAGATAAATCACAACAAATGACACAAAGAGGTTTTGAAATATACGAAAAATGAACTTATTTATTGAGACATCCTCCGTTGGTGGCAATTTATTTTTGCAACTTGCCAATTTTCCATGAATCAATGATCTCAAATTCATTTTTATATTAGTTTGTCCAGTATTTCTTGGTTTTTTTACTTTTTTTGTGATATTGCAGCATGTGAGAAACAATGCATTCCATGGAAAGTATGGCAATAGTTGTTCCTTATATAGTGAGTTAGTATTGCACCAAGCACCAAGCTCATTCTATAACAAGAGCAATTTACATTCTGAAAATAATATTTCCTAGTTAAATCAGAATAAAGGACACAAAGAGGTTTTGAAATATACGAATTATGAATTTATTTATTCAGACATTCTCCGTTGGTGGCATGAATGCTCCATGTTCCATAAATCAATGATCTCAAGATAATTTTTATGTTAGTTTGTCCAGTATTTCTGGGAAACAATAAATTCCATCGTAGTATAGCAATAGTTGTTTCTTATATAGTGAGTGATTATTACTTACTTACTTACTTACTTATGTGGCCATAACAACCGAATATCGATTTAGGCCGAAAATAACATGCTTCGCCAGCCATCTCTCTTCTTCGCTAGCTGGCGCCAGTTAGAAATTCCAAAAGCCGTCAGGTTCTCCAGTACTTGGTCTTTCCACCGGAGGTTTGGTCTTCCTCTTCTGCGTCGACCTCCAGCGGGTTCCGAATATAACACCTTCTTAGCTGGAGCGTGTTCTTCCATTCGCTCGACATGACCTAGCCAGCGCAGCCGCTGAATTTTGATGCGCTTTACTATGTCAATATCGGCATACAGCTCGTACAGCTCATGGTTGTACCCTATTCGGTACTCGCCACCAACGCAAATAGGTCCAAAGATCCTGCGTAGGACTTTTTAAAAGAATTGTTAACTTCATAAAAGCCTCCCATAATCTAATTGGCATACAAAAAGGGCAAACACTATATTTGTTGAGCTCCATATAAAATTAAAGATGTAGGCATCCAGAAAAGGAAACACACATATCCGGACTAATAATTTGATTCCTTTATTGAGTAATAAGCAAAAAAATCAACTAATTTATTAAACAGATAATTTCAGACTTTGTAAAAACAAAGGTTTCGTCCATATAAGGGTCACTCTAATGTACATATGTACATATATGTATAGTGTATAGCAATCATATAATATTAAATAAAAATAAAATAGAATAAACATGAAATATAAGAAAATGGAATATAAATAGAACGTATAGTGAACAATATAAATTATAAAATATACGCAAACATATTTACTTGAATGTACAAGTACATTTAGTACAAATATCCATATACTAAATATATGATAGATTTGTGTGGATTGTAACACATCAGTATCAGCAATATTAGTATTTACTTAACACACTGAACAGCCTGTACAGAATTTTTGAAATACTCATTTCAAGTCAAAAAACTTAAAAAAAAACAAAATAATAATAATAATAATAATAATAAAGACCTCAAAATAATTACATCTTGTACCGATTACGGTTCCCAACTATACCTCTTCCATATACCTAAAAGTGAAACCAAAATTCCCTGTGTATACCGACCAAACAATACATTCGCATACTTACCTAGTTAGCATCATCTTAAAATTGTACAAGTAATTTTAATTTATTTATTAAGGTGACAATATTGTCGGTGGTATGCTGCTGCTAACAGAAAACATTTTTATAAGCAATTTTATTAAATTCATTTTTTGTTTGCCAATAAAAAAACATGAACCACAAAATGATGCCACCACTGCCACCTTTTGGCAACAACAACAATAGCAATAACATATATATATATATATATATATATATATATATATATATATATATATATATATATATATATATATATATATATATATATATATATATATATATATATATATAGCATATGTACAGGCGTTCCATAGATTAGACGAAGGCGCGGCAGCACTTCACATTCAATTACCGCAAGCACAATTGCTGTCGAACACGCAAATGTTGTACAAGCAGCCGCCAATCAGCCAACTAAGCAACCAGCCAACAAGCCAAATGAAAAATTTATAAAACAATTTCATTTGACATTCCTAAAGAATACGTATGTATAAATATTGCATCCACATACATGAAAATAATTGAAAAAAAACCTCTGTGTTGCCGCATTTCCTTACTTGAAATATTTATTAACTTTAAAATTGTTTTCAAATTATATAATTTTCGTTAAATATGCTACGTTACAACAACGCAACGTCTATCTTATAGCAACTTTATAGCTTTTTATTGCCATTGAATGTAGGTGTATAGGTATATGTTGTAGTACGTGCTTATATTACTACGTAGTACCTAATATTAAACCAGCATTTTTAATCTTCAAATAATGTACATAAATAAATCTCCATTTAATTTCAAATACCATCAACTAGTTTCTTTTTAAAGTACATCTTCTTTTGAAACTGATACATTGTTCGCATTTCTCAAAATGGCAGTAACTACGTATCACATCTCCGTTTTATTATGAATTAACCTTGAGAGCAACTCATAGTTGGAAATACAGCCAAAATTATATTTTTGCCATAACTTAGCCATTTAATGGCCGAATAGCAAATATTTTATATCGTAAAAATGCCTTAATGACTCAGTAGCTCAGAGTTTGTCCCTTCATATAAATGAAAAAATATCCTTGCATTGTCCCTCCATTTATTTCCTAAAGCTTACAAGAAAAAATCGGCACACTCCCAGGTGACATCCTGTTAATTTGCTCCTTCTTATCATATGTTGGTTGCTTCACCAAACGATATCGTGAGGAGTTGCAATACAAAATGTGGATGCCCAATTTTCAGAAAATTGTGGTATGTATGACATATAGTAGACATGGAAGATGTATTCCTTTTAATTATAATTGCTTACCCTCCAATAGCCTCTGATACCACATACGGAAGGTGTGGATCCTTTGACACTATTCTCGGACGATGCACAAATAGCCACTTGGAACAATGAGGGTTTGCCAATGGATCGAATGTCCACAGAGAATGCAACTATTCTGGAATATTCAACACGTTGGCCACTAGTGATTGATCCACAATTGTACGATATGCTACATATTCCATACAACATTTAACCAATTATATTTCAGACAAGGCATCCGATGGATAAAGAATCGTTTCGGCGAATCACTCGTTGTTATCCGCTTAACACAGAAGGGCTTCCTAGATGTACTCGAAAGGTCGATGTCAGCTGGTGATACTGTACTCATCGAACAAATTGGTGAAACAATGGATACAGTTTTGGAACCGTTGCTCAGTCGGGCGTTAATTAAGAAAGGTCGTTACATACGCATTGGCGATAAGGAGATGGACTTTAATTCGAAATTTCGATTAATTTTGCATACCAAGTTGGCTAATCCACATTATAAGCCCGAAATGCAAGCACAGACTACACTTATTAATTTTACCGTCACTCCGGATGGTTTGGAGGAACAACTACTGGCTGAGGTGGTGAAAATTGAACGACCCGATCTAGAGCAAATGAAAACCGAACTGACTCTGCAACAAAATACATTTAAAATTTCACTCAAACGTTTGGAGGACGAACTATTGGCACGTCTCGCCTCGGCTGGTGAAAATGTCCTAGACAATCACGCATTGGTCTTGAATCTGGAAGCAACTAAACGTACTGTTGATGACATCGAAATGAAAGTGAATGAGGCGCGGGTTACCTCCACACAAATCGATGATACGCGCAATATATACCGTCCCGCAGCCAAACGTACGGCAATTGTATATTTTGTCCTAACTGACCTGAACCGCATCAATCCGATTTATAAATTTTCTCTAAAATCGTTCATGAGCGTTTTTAAGCAGGCAATTTCGATAGCACCACAAAGTAAGCATTTCGAGATTCGGGTTGAACATCTTGTGGATTCCATCACTCTGCAAACTTTTCTATACACCCTGCACGGTCTCTTCGAGACGGATAAACTCACATTTACGTCGCACATGGTTTTGCGTATCATGATAGCAGCCGAGAAGATTTCAAGAGATGAAATCGACTTTCTTTTGCGATTTCCGCACGATCCAAATACAATATCGCCCTTAGATTTTGTCAGTCGCAGCGCTTGGGGAGGCATCAAGTCGTTAACTATGATGGAACATTTTTATGGTATCGACAAGGATATGGAAAATTATCCAAAACGTTGGCGAAGTTTTCTAGCCAGTGATGCACCGGAAAGAGAACAGTTTCCAGGCGAGTGGAAACATCGAACATCACTTCAGAAGTTGTGCATAATTCGGGCTTTGAGACCGGATCGAATGGTTTACGCTATGAAGTAAGTTTCTTTGCACGTATACTTCATATTACAAACTGTTACAAACGTTTTCTTTCATAGGCTGTACATTGAACAAACAATGGGTCATCAGTTTGCTGAAGTACAATCACAGCCATTCGCAGAAATCTTCAAAGAAATCACCACAGCTACTCCAATACTATTTATTTTATCACCGGGAGTAGATCCTATTTGCCAAGTTGAAAAGCTTGGTTCACAATTAGGATTCAATACTGATGCTGGCACATTAGTTAACATATCGATGGGGCAAGGACAAGAGGAAATTGCTGAAAAGGCAATTTGCGACGCCCTATCGAATGGTGACCAGTGGGTTGTTCTACAAAATATACACCTGGTAGTTAATTGGTTGCCCACGTTGGAGAAACTCATCGAGCGTATTGTAATTGAGTCCGAAAATGCAGGTGCTGACTCTAGTTTTCGCTTATTCATTAGTGCCGAACCAGCACCAGATCCACAATATCATATAATACCGCAGGGTATACTCGAGGCTTCGTTGAAAATAGTAAATGAACCTCCAGCTGGCATGGCTGCAAACCTACACAAAGCTTGGAATAACTTCTCGCAAGACACTTTGGAAATGTGCACACAAGAAGCGGAATTCAAATCAATCCTATTCGCCTTGTGCTACTTTCACGCAGTGATCGGAGAACGACGAAAATTCGGACCGCAAGGCTGGAACAAAGTATATCCCTTTAATATAGGTGATCTGAGTATATCGGCGAATGTGTTACACAACTATCTCGAGGGCAGCAATCGCGTCCCTTGGGAAGATTTGCGTTATCTCTTCGGAGAGATAATGTATGGCGGTCACATTACCGACGATTGGGATCGTCGTTTGTGTCAGACATATCTGGAAGTTCTACTGCAGCAGCAATTGATCGACGGTGATTTTGAATTGTGTCCCGGTTTCTCAGCTCCGCCTAACCTCGATTTTCAAGGTTATCACAACTATGTAAATGAAGTACTACCGCCCGAATCACCCATCCTATATGGACTACACGCAAATGCAGAGATTGGCTTTCTGACAAGCGCCTCCGAGCAATTGCTAAGGACTATTTTCGAATTACAACCGCGAGAAACGGAATTGAGCACAAATTGTTGTGCGCCACGTGAGGAACTTGTCAAAATTATGATCGATGATTTTCTGGATAAACTGCGAGACGAGTTTAACCTGCAAGCGCTGCTTAATCGTGTAGAACGAAAAACACCCTTTGTTGTGGTAGCGCTTCAAGAATGCGAACGCATGAATATGCTAATACGTGAGATAAAACGATCCTTGCGCGAACTCATGTTAGGCTTGAAGGGCGATTTAACGATAAGTGAGGAAATGGAACGACTCGATCATGCCATCTTTTTCGATCACTTGCCAGAAACATGGTCTCGGTTGGCCTATCCCAGTCTACTGGGTTTGCAGGGCTGGTTTGCAGACTTGTTGCACCGTATCAAAGAGCTAGCCAGTTGGCTGAATGACTTCAAGCTGCCGTGCACTATATGGTTGGGCGGTCTCTTCAATCCGCAGAGCTTTCTTACTGCAATCATGCAAGAGAGTGCTCGCAAACATGATCTACCGCTGGATCGTATGTGTTTGAGCTGCGATGTCACAAAAAGGGGAAAAGATGATGTGACGTAAGTGTGACTGAGCTGTATTTATTTGGTTCCTTACATCTTTTTTATTTCACATTTTCTTCTGATTCGTTTTCTTCCTCGTCGGTCTATTTTCCACAGTTTACCACCAATGGAAGGTGCATTCGTACATGCTCTATACTTAGATGGAGCGAGCTGGGATTGTCAACTTAATTCAATTGTACCGCTGCATCCGAAAGAGTTGATCTGCACGATGCCTGTCATTTACATAAAATCAATCGTACAAGAAAAGCAGGAGTTACAACGAATCTATGAGTGTCCTTTGTACAAGACCAGGTGAGTTTCGGCTAATGCCTTACGATTTGTTTGATTTTTATACCCTGCATAATGCAATATGCATGGTATATTCATTTCGGTCAGATGTTTGTGTCCACTTGAAGGAATCTCCGGAGATATAGACATAGATATATATTCGTGATCAGCGTCGATTAAATTTTCGATTTAACGATGTCCGTCCGTCACCTGGCTGGTTCGCACGATAACTTGAGTAAATATTGAGCTATTTCGATGAAATTTGGCATAAGTAATCTATGATCCAAGGGTACGGAGGGGATTGATATTGGGCATGATCGGTCAATAACCACGCCCACATCAAGCATTCAAAGCGACTAACCTCGAAATTTTCAGAATCTTTAACTTGCTATAACTCACATAATATACCACTTGGGACAACAATATTTGGCACATAGAGTTATATTATACTACTATATAACCTCGCCAAAAGTGGGTGAGCCACTCCTACTTTTTAGCGTAGCTCTCATACAAAGTGTCTGTACTTCTTTTAAATTGAAACAGCTGTAACTTCTACAATCTTCTGTCCAGAATAACCATAATTGACACTTAGATTAACATGGCAGTGATAAATAATATGGCAGAAAATCAGTGTGCCACGCCCACTCCTTTTTGGGTCTCCCATACAAAGTTGCGGAAATTAAAAAATATGTTACCGGTTACAAACCATTTAGCGTAGGACAACGAGATTTTAGGTATGGCTTAGTATTGTACGAGCAACTAGGCTCACAGAAAATGGGCGCACCACGCCTACTGTTTATCGTAGCCCCCATACAAATTTTAAATTGAAACAGCTGTAACTTCGGCAATCTTCTGTCTAGAATAACCATAATTGACACTTAAATTAATATCGTAGTCGGCAAAAATCTGGCAGAAAATCAGTGTGCCACGCCATAGCTTCATGAGTCTCCCATACAAAGTCAAGGGAATTAAACTAAAACTTTTAAGCTCCATAACTTACAAACCATTTAGCGTAGGACAACGAGATTTTAGGTATGGAATAGTATTGTACGAGCAACTAGACTCACTTGAAATGGGCGCGCCACGCCCACTGTTTATTGTAGTCCCCATACAAATCTTAAATTGAAACAGCTGTAACTTCGGCAATCTCCTGCCTAAAATAACCATAATTGACACTTAGATAATATCATAGTCGTAAATAATCTGGCAGAAAATCAGTGTGCCACGCCCACTCCTTCATAGGTCTCCCATACAAAGTCGAGGGAATTAAACTAAAATTTTAAGCTCCATAATATACAAACCATTTAGCGTAGGACAACCAAATTTAAGGTGTGGATTGATATTGAAAAATTAATTAGATATACAAGAAAGAGATACGTCACGCCCACTTTTTATATAGCTTCCGTACAAAGTCTCGGATTTATCTTAAACATTAAAACACTCATAACTTACTAATTAATACGCCTAGGTCAACCCATTGCAACCTATGTAGTTTAGTATTATAGGCAGAAATTGATCCTCCAAAATTGGTGAGGTACGCCTGCTTCTTAATGTAGGTCCTATACAAAGTAGTGGAAGAAAAGGATGGATATACGAGCAAACTTTTTATATATACCTCTACATATGCAGGGTATAATTTGGTCGGCCCCAGCCGACTGTAAGGAGATGTTTTTATTTCATATTACGCTATTTTTACAGATCTCGTGGCAGCACATATGTTTGGAAATTTAATTTGAAAACTCGTGATCATCCCTCCAAATGGATATTGGGCGGTGTTGCATTACTATTGCAACCCTAATGGAATAATGATCAAGATTTACATAAAAGTGCAATGAAATTAAAAAATGCATATGCTACAATTCTTGAAAAATTGTTGTTTTGCTTTTTCCGTCCCATACATATAATAGAATATTACTTTACCCAATTATTTGTAAAGAATTTTTGGCATTAATTCTCCTCTCCAAGCTCTCCGACAGGCCACCAATTAAATTTAATATTGACTCTTCAATTCGAGATTAAGTATAGAGAAATTATAGAGAAGCTGGACCCAAGGTAGTTCATTAAACCTTGGGTCCAATGAGCTGATGTCGTATCTATAATAATCAAAGGCATCCATGAAAAGACTATTGGGTACTTAATGCAGAATGCCTTAAATACAACATGGGAGTGGTGTAGGTGAGAGGGGTTATCAATTAACCCCACCAAAGCTACTATCGTCCCCTTTACCAGAAAAAGTATATTTTTCACTCCAATATTAAAAATAAACAAAACAGAGAAACCCATGAAGGAGGAGGTAAAATATCTAGGGATCATCCTGGACAAAAAACTCACATGGTAAGCACACTTCAATTCAGTAATAACAAAGTCCACGCCTTTGCTTTGTAGCCTTTGGACTACAAAGCAACTTCTAGGGAATTCCTGTGGTCTGAACCCCAAAATGACCTTTTGGATTTACACCCAAATGGTTAGAACCATCATACTATATGGGGCATTGATATGGTGGATAAAAACCAATCAAACAACAGTTATATAAAAATGTGCAAATTACTAAGGCTAGCGGGCGTAAGCACCACAGCGGCTATGAAAACTACTCCAACTGCTGGCATGGAAGCGTTGTTAAACTTACCACCACCACACATAGCAATAAAAGAAGCTGCTGCAAAGCAAGCACTCTCAATCCATATGAAAGAAAAATTCAAACCAGGTGGACACCTAGAGATCTTAAACAAGTTCGGAACTGTTACACATATGACACAGACAAGTGACCACACAGACCAAGTACTCAATTTCACCAGAGATACAATGTCATTTTCCCATCAAGGGAGGAATGGAACTCTAGCCCAACATGGTTACACGATGATTCGCAAAACTTGTATACAGTTGGATCTAAAATGCTGAGGTTGTAAGAGCAGGAATAGTGTGACCTAGAACACACAAATCAATAACACTAAGTGCGGATACCACAATTTTCCACGCGGAGCTTATTCTATAATGGAAACAGTAGAAATCTTATCCAAACGAGGACTCCAAAGATTCAAAATTAAAATACTCTCAGACAGATAATCAGTCCTCAAAGCTCTTAAAAGCTACACATTCACATTAAAAGACCTCACAGAGTGTAACAATGCACTCAACACACTGGCCACCCACAATCAGGTCTTTCTGATCTGGGTGCCAAGACATGAAGAACACGAAGGTAATGAAAAGGTGGACCTTTATGCCAAAAAAGGGGCTGAAGGGTCATTTATCGGTCCAACCCCTTTCTTTTCCTTCAATAAAAACAACGTTATACAGGATACCAAGAAATGAATCCAGCATAAAATCAGAGAATATTGGAATCACATTGGCGGTCTCAACCATTCACAAAGATTCCTGAGCTTTGATGTCAAAAGAGCAAACACCGCTCTCACCTTAAACAAAAAGAGCCTTAGATTACTATCCGGAGCACTAACAGGCCAGTTCGCAAGCAATAAACACGCAAAATAGAAATATCTAACACAAGTACTTCCAGATTCCGCTATGATGAGGAAGAGTCCATGGAACACTCAGTCACAACCTGTGATGCACTTTACAACAGGAGGCATAAAATCCTAGGTTCATACTTACTAGAAGATGAAAACCTTCAAATGCTACCGCCGAAGGTGCTGGTTCGATTCCTGGATATATTAAATATACTAAATATCTAAGTACGAAGGGCTGCACAATAGATCAAGCTGGTCGCAGTGCATAAAGGCCTTAACCTAACCCGTACAACCATTACCATGACCATTAATGAACTATGCAAAGACACTACAATGTTTGATTTCGATTTGAAAATAATTTATTACTGACGAGCACCCCTATTGCTTTTCATAGTTAACGATCACTCTTAATGATCATTTTGTCGTCAGCTACTCAGAAGAGAATAGTTCAGCGGAAAGTTTTGAAAAGTTAATTTTCACCTTCTTACAATAAATAAAATAAAAAGCTTCGTAACCAAATCATAAATCATTTTGATGAATCGATCGTGACGCATTCATTGTTAAGAAGTCATTAGAGTAGTCTCTATTTCGTATTTAGTATGTGACTTTGTGGTTTCAAAAAATGGAAATGTACATAATGGAAATTGTTATTTGAATATGGATTTTTGATGAAATAAAACTTATATAATAGACTCCATCACGAATATTACATTCACTGCATGTACCGAACTGAATGAATGAATGCATTGTTGCCTTCGACTATTTAACAAATTGAATGTGACTACAGAGGCTGCAATACTGAATTTCGAATTCGAATCCGATTTTCATAATTGAGGAATCGATCTAACGGTCTTGATTTACATTCATATTTGCAATTTTTTTTTGCATTACCATTTTGTTTTCATTTTACATTTTTTTTTTTAATAGCCCGCTCCGCCGGAAGAATTGCCAATTGCTTGCCGACAGGTGGGTACTATTGGAAAGAAAAATCTGCGATATTAATTCTGTAGTTGTTGTTGTTGCTGTGCCTGGGACTGAACCCACGACCTACAGATGACAAGGCAACGGATTAACCACTGAACTACTGCACCTCTACTGAGCGAGGGCACCCAAAATTTAGATATGCAATAAAAATTTAAACAACTTAACTGGTATAAATTATACTGTTTAGATATTATATTTCAACAGCACATGTTGCGTAATACGAATCCATATTTTGATTTTCATCATTACCCTCAGCTTTCTTTCTAACCTCAAAAAATAGTTAGAAAATAATGGTTTTGACGTTATAAACTTGTGAGTTCGGCTTATCGAATATTTGATATATTCGTTAATATTCGAATACGTTATCATTCATTCGATTAACGAGTACTAACGAATAATATAACAAGGCAGTATTCCAAATAGTAACAAATACTACTCGCTTTTGTAACGAATATAATGGTTTTGACGTTATAAACTTGTGAGTTCCGCTTATCGAATATTTGATATATTCGTTAATATGCGAATACGTTATCATTCTTTCGATTATCGAGTACCAACGAATAATATAACAAGAAAGTATTCCAAATAGTAGCAAGTACTACTCGCTTTTATAACGAATATAATGGTTTTGACGTTATAATCTTGTGAATTCTGCTTATCGAATATTTGATATATTCGTTAATATTCGAATACGTTATCATTCTTTCGATTATTGAGTACTAACGAATAAAATAACAAGGCAGTATTCCAAATAGTAACAAATACTACTCGCTTTTATAACGAATATAGCGAAAAGAGAACAGTATTTGATTGCTGCTTATAAGCTTATGTTCTCGTTTCTATTCGTTTCGATTATTTTAATTCTTCATATGCCTCGAACACCAGTGTCACTAGTGTACTATGTAGTTACCGAACGAAATATGTATGTATGTTCGTGTAACAAATATTAACCAGTCTAATGTACATACATATGTTGTACATACGAGCATGTGTCATATCTATCAACACTAAAAATAATCCACACAATGCGGTAGAAATCCATGTGGAACATGACTCGACGCAAAATTTTCAATTATGTCACACGTAGCATTTGTATTTTTATCTATTTATTTTATATGTAATACATATACAGGTATAAAATCGAATATATATATGTATGTATATGTATTTGTCTAAAGTTTTACAAATGCTTATTATCAAGTGGGATTAAAATTTATTTAATATTAGCTATGTTCTTCACATTTTCGACAAAAAATTAGATTGTGATATTGAGAATCATAGTATAAGGTGTAGTAAAAAGAAATCCATTATTTTTCCAATAAATGCTTGAGTAATCTATATCTCGCGTTATATAAGTGCGCTAGATGGCATTAGAAAGATAGGATTTAGTACTAAATAAATTTTTCGGGCAGTTTTGTGATTGCTTGACTTAGTATTGTTTGAGCACGCGTCAAAGATGGACACCAGTAAAGAGAAAATATGCCATATTTTACAGTTTTTCTTCGATAAAGGCGAAAATGCTAGCCAGGCGGCCAAAAATGTGAATAGTGTTTATGGTACTGATACTGTAACAGCCAATCACGTGCAATTTTGGTTTCGTCGATTCCGTTCCGGTAATTTTGATGTCAAAGATGCACCACACTCTGGAAGGCCATTTGTCGAAAATGTCGTTAAAATAATGGAAAACGTCGAGTCTGGCGTCATGTAAACACTAAATATTGCACAAAAAACTATTTGGAACCATTTAAATAAGGCTGGATACAAAAAGAAGCTTAATGTATGGGTGCCACATGAGTTGACACAAAAAAAAACCTCATGGACCGAATTTCCATCTGCGAATCGCTGCTGAATCGCAACAAAATCGATCCATTTCTGAAGCGGATGGTTACTCGTAATGAAAAGTGGGTCACTTACGATAACGTCAAGCGAAAACGGGCGTAATCGAATAGCGCTGAACCGGCGCAAACGGTGGCCAAGCCAGGATTGACAGTCAGGAAGGTTTTTCTATGTGTTTCTTGGGATTGGCAAGGAATCATCTACTATGAGCGGCTTCCCTACAACCAAACTCTTAATTCGGACCTGTACTGTCAACAATTGGACCGTCTGAAGGAAGCAATCGCCCAGAAGCGACCAGTTTTGGCCAATAGGAGAGGAATTCTGTTCCATCAGGACAACGCCAGGCCACACTCATAGATAGTGACTCGGCAGAAGCTCCGGGAGCTTGGTTGAGAGGTTTTTATGCATCCACCTTATAGTCTGGACCTGGCACCAAGTGATTACTATCTGTTTCTATGAGAGTGGCATTATGAAATTACCTTCAAAATGGCAACAAGTTATCGAACAAAACGGTGCATATTTGACCTAATGGATTTCTTTTTACTAGACCTTATTTATATTTTTCGACTGCAAAGTAACACACAAATGTAGTGTGATATTTTTTTTCAACACAAATCAAAATTAATTATAGAATTATTTTTACATTTTTATTTCGAATTTTCAATCTATTATTTACAGTAATAAACTTGTCATTTCGGTTATACTAACTTGTTCTTTTATTTACACAATTAAATGAATATAAATACATTCGTCAAACATCACTGTATGTAATAGTGCAAGATCTGTTCGAATGACTAAGGGTAAAATATACATAGTACCGTCATAATTTTTCTATTTAAATATTACGATCATGCACTTGACATTGTAATTATATACTTACTCTCTGCCTCCCACTTTTTGTCTACCAATGTCTCGATTTCCATCTCCCCCAGCTGATTGTATGTTCTTTTAACGGCCAATGTTATTAGCCACGTTCGGCTAGACACACACATATGAATATAAATTTACATACATACATACTATACACATGTAAATAATTATAAGATTATATATACTTTATATATGTTATGTACATACACACATAGTTGGTAGTATGAGAATTGTTTTTGTAGCCGAGAAGCAAGCACATTAAAAATTATTGAAATGTTTGCGAAAAATTCAGTGTGAAATTTTTTGCTACATTTCAGTGCCACATTTTCTAGGTAGCGAACGCATGTCTGTAAAACTATTAAGACAAATAAAAGAAAAAAATAGTATTACTTCATCCACATAGGATTACTTTATCAACATAAATAAGATAATCATTTAAAAAGTGTTCGAAACTCAAAATACGTTAAATTGACCTGTGAGTGTAGACACATGTTGTACACGCGCCTGTGTGTGATTAATAAACAATACGATAATCGACAAACATAATATGGGCACTCACACTCTATCTTATTATCTTCTTCTTTGACAGTACTACCATATAATATCATTATGTCAAAACAATCAGCACATCCACATGGTGATTACAATGGTGAACCGGGCTGTCAAACACTAGATGAAATCAATAAAATGTATCGCAACTTTTGGGATCCAACAGCGTATTGGCAATGCGAAGCACAAGGTAAACGTGCACTGAAGCGTCGCTGTCCACAATCACAATTATTTTCCGATCAACTAGGCAAATGTGTTCACTATACAGAATGGCAATGGACCGAACCAAATGTACCGCCAAGTCGTCCAAAAAGTTGAATGATTTTATCATAACATAAATATTAGCAAAAAAATCTAAATATCAAGACACAGATGCAGTGAAATTGTGTGTGCGTTTGTGTGCTGTATTTCGAAATAAATCGTAATATATATTATCTATTATTGAATAGTGCGTTTGTTTAATTGATTGGAAAAATCGTTCTGCTCGAATCGTCTCATCTGTGAACATACGGCCGTTACAGTGTAATACGAAACGTAATTCGATATTATGTGATTATTGGACGTACTTATTCGTACGAACTGTCATTCGATCAACAAGTAGTAATCGTAAAGCGAAAATATTTTTGTTTTTTTTTATATATATTAAAAATTCATTTAATATGATCCACAACAATTTCACGCATATGTTATGTAAGGCTGGACACACTTGAGCAAAGCCTTTACGGGATTATATCTTACTCTTTTGACGTTTCTATAAATACAATAATACTTTCAATTCCATGTATCTGGCCTTGGAGTGAATGTTGTTAAACGTGTTTTCACTTGCAAGACAAATTTGCTAAATTCCATATATTTGTGTTAACTTGAAATCGTTCCTGCAGAAATTATCCCTGAACCGAATGTCTGCAAACGAAATAAATGTGATATGTTCCTCCATATTTGCAATTGAATGCAGTTTACATATTCGTAAATTATTTTTCATTGAACTTTCTAACTTATTACGCCAAAAACCATTGTTTTATATTGCTTTTTCAACGAATTTGACACTTAAACGTCTACTGTGTCGTTCGAAAAGTAAGAACATGGCTAATATGGCGCAACTTGAAAAAACAAATTACGTTGAATCTCTCATCTGCCACCATTCCATTCTGTTATGTTTATTTTCGTGTGATTGCTATTCCGTTCGCGGATGAGACGATTCGACTCTATATTTTCATGTCTGAGTTTTCTTCTTATTTTTTTACTTTCAACGCATTTGCTTTAAAAATACAGAACCAATTTTGGAATTTGTTTAGTTTTTATTTAATGAAAAAACACATTACATATTAGTAATTCAGTACAAAAAGAAATTAATTATTACAATGTGTATAATCATAAAGATCATAAATTAAAGATCAAAATAGAAGAATGAAGTAAAAAAAATTTAAATACTCTTAAGGCCAAAATACATCAAATGCATGCAAATGCAGACTAGGTAAATCTTATGAAAAGTACGTTTCAACACAATGCCATGCAATGCACGTTCGGAGGTAATGTAAAAAGTGTAAAATTCAAAGTGGCAAAAATAATTCGTACATTTCAAAGAAAATTGAAATGGAACATTGTGACCGTTAAATCATCAATGTGGCATTTAACTCCAATCTACAACACATTAGACTACCTGTTTGTGATAGAGTGTGAAAAATCGGACGTTAATTGATTCTTCCAGATGCGATGCGTAAAACTCTATTGCTCAAACTGTAGCGCTACAATGAGGATACAAAATACATCAAATTTGGATGACATTGGGCATGTTTCTTTATTCATACCAGATGTAGAATGTTGAATAGTCGTAGTTTATCCCGAATAATGCGAATAAAGAAAGAGAAAAGAATTAAATTAAGCTCCAATCACGAAAAGAATGCATTTCGATTATCCAGCCAACATTTTGAAGTGTACTTAATACATTTGTCCGCTACATCATCGATATTTGAAAATTATATATAAAATAGAATATAAAATCCACTGTGTTTAGGACATGCTTAGCATCTATGCCGTCTTATAACCCAAAAGATAGCAAGTTGTCGCATAAAAAACCCCAAATTTAGACAACTTAGGCATAGGTGAAGAATTACTGCTCAATAAATTTTATACGACTATTCCCATGTACTTTAACTGTATTCGCTAATATCCAAAATGTGCATACTTTTTATGTATTTTGACCTTTATTCATATGGAATGTTCAAATGGGTACAATATATTAAATTCAAATACATTAATGTTTCATTTGGGAATGTTAATCAGAAGCTGCTTCTAAACTCAAACTCAATATAGTGATAGTGATAGTAATAATCTCAAATAGTCTAAATAAATTTTTCTCTTAACAATAAGACTTCGTGCATTTGCAATATTGCATTGTAATCTTAAGCGAGTTAATTTAATTTTACATGGTTTCGTTTTGTTGAACTATACTATTTCTTCTTCTAAGCTGTCTTCTTTTGCAATAACCTCTTTGTTTTTTCATTACATCTTAACTGAGTGCTAATACATACTGTAACAGTTAATCGAATTGAGTAAAAGCTGTAAGGTTTAAAGTTCTACATGCTCGCCACGTTGATTGATAACTTTAAGCTTATCAAATTTGGGCGCTTTATTGTCGGATGGAATTTCCTCCTTTACCGGTGCAGGCTGTTTTGGTGGCACTCGCTTTGTAGTTGTTGTTGGCGGTTTCGCTGTTGTTGTCGTTGTTGTGGGTTTAGCTGCGGGTTTTGGCTTCGATGTTGTTGTGGTCGTTGTTTTTGCTGGCGTTGGTTTCGGTTTTGGCGTTGTCGTAGTCGTTGTTGTTGCTGGCTTACGTGTTGTAGTTGGTGGTGGGGTGGTGGTTGTTGTTGTTGGCTTTGGTGTTGTCGTTGTTGGCTTGGCTTGTGAAGGCTTTGGCGCGGTCTCTTTCACAATAGGTTCTATGTCGAGACCTTCGTAGCGTACATTCTTTACCTTAACAGTGGGTTGCGATGCTTTTGGCAGTTTTACTACTCCCACGAACCGATTGGTCGGCGAACCCAACACCAAATAGTCCTTATATTCTGCCACATGAGACACACTGCCAGCTGTCCCATCGAAACCATGCAGAGATCCCACAATATTGCCATTCCAATCGACACGAACAATGGTTGCACGTTTAGGCAATAAAAATCTAAAACTTTCAAAATGCCCTATAAAATGGGTAAAACGTTGAGCCAATTTGTTCGGGTACACATTGTACAGTAGACGGAATGGCAGCTCAAAGAGGCTGAGCATACGAGCCATAAATAGACGGAGATTTGGGAAGCGTGCAAACATCATAAACGTACTCGGATGTTCACTATCAGCAGCAACAACCAATGGCACCCAAATACCATCCGCATCGGGTGTTAAATTATCAGGGGAGCCGGGTAGGCCTTCAACGAAAATCTCACTCTTACCGGCCTTTGCACCTTTGAGGTGATATTTCATCAAACGCATAGAACCGGTTTCTGCAACAACTATGAAATCCTCATCCGGACTTAAGGCCACACCATTGGCAAAATGCAACTCATCGAGCAGCACTTTACTCACATTCTTGCTACGATCATACTTGAAGAGACTGCATGTAAAGAAAAACAAAAACAAATTGGTAAAATATTAAACAACCTAACATTGCACTAACAAGTATATTTGCCCTTTCGGAATCAATCCAATTGTGTTGATGTATTTTTACCAACAATAAAAATGTTCTCTATATGGGATTTGTAAACAAATAGATAGTCCATGTTTACACAATAATAACTTTAGTCGATTTTAAGTCATAATTAGCATTAGTAGTATCTAGTTTAGTAGTTGAATAAATCAATTTAAATTTTGGTTAACTACCTTTTTAATTAATAAACCGAGAATATCAATTGGCAATTGTCAATTGTCAATTAAGAATTTGTAATCATTAAATTGAAGAACCGCATTATTGCAACTATGAATCAAATAAGTTTTCGATAAGCAACATACATTGTGAATAATTTACAATTATCAAATATCAAAGTTCGTTTAACACAATGAGCATCTGCCATATTAATCTATGAACTGAGCGACCAACATATACGAAACAAAGAAGAAAGTCGAGAGCATTTGAATAAATTAATACAAAAGAAAACCCGTTTTTGTATAGATTGTACTATGCAAATAGTATGATGTACCGAATAAAATTATGAAAATGCGTAAATAGAAAAACTAATTAAAATTGGAACATAATTTTATGGGCTTCTACTCACCGGCCGGATGGGTTGGCAAGTGATGCAAATACCAAATCCTGTACTGTAAAATCGGATGTTGAATCCGTATAGTAGATATCGCCATGTTTGTCAATAGCTACACTATTGATTGTCTTAGCCGGTCGATTAATTTCTTTACCAGGTAGTTCTTGACGTGGCGAGATTAATAACTTCTTTTTATGTGTGGCCAAGTCCACAATCCACATACCGTAGTAAGCATCAGCAACAATTAGATTATTGCCTTTTGTATCAAAAGCAAGTCCGAGTGGGCGACCACATAGCTCCTCCTCATAGACATTTTCTAATAAAAATATAAAAGTAAAAAATTATTTATCGAAGTGCTTATACACGGATTAATTCAAAAACACACCACAGGGTTCACCAATTTTAATAGTTTCCTTCAAGCCAGTCAATGTAAACTTGAGGACGTTGCCACCGTGGACACCTGTATAAAATTCATTATCACGTACTAAAATACATTCCGGTCCAACAAGACTATTTTCAAATTTACGACTAACGCCATCCAAATGTTGATTGGGCTCAAGAGCGCCCTTCAATTCTTTAGGCGGACTAATTCTAAGAACAATATTAAAATAATAAAAATTAATAAATGCAAGTGGGAAGAGAACTTTCTGAAATTCAATACTTACTCGAATTCCTTGAACGGAAAAGTGGTGCGTGGCGGTAAACTTGGCAAAAGAATTATAATCAGAAAGAAAATAATAAAGTTTACGATACGCAAACCAATACCATACAGGAGACCCATTTTAAATATACTTATTTGAAATGAAATTTTTGGCTACAGTTCACTCGAATTTCACTGCTATATCTCCAACGAAAAATATACCGAAATCGCCGATGAGACAAATGACTCCACACAATCTACCGTAGTGTGGCGAAATGCTATTACACCTTTAGTTTTTCCCCCATTTCGCTTCGGATTAAATCTTCTTTTCCAGGGATGTTATATTCATACTGCAAACATGGGATCTTAATATAAGGTAGAGCCATTAGAGAGAAAGAGATAAGGCAAATAAAACAACAACAAACATATGGCCAAAGAATAAGGAGAAGAAGTGGAAAAGAAAACAATACACTAACACTGTTTGAAGCAGTTTATGATATACGGCGCAGCCAAGAGAATTCTTTTACAATTGCTCTACCTTCATTATGATGTGCTGCTTTTATTATAAAGGTAGAGCAATAAGAAAAAGTTCTCACGAGGTATTTAGTGAATCAGCAGCCCTATTCCAATTGATTTTTTCGCTTAAGCTCCATCTTCTTCTTAAATGATAAATTTTAACCGAAACGTCACAACATAACACCTTTTTCTTATGAGTACTTTTTTCCATTCGCTCGATATGACAGAACTAGCGCAACAGCTAGATTTTAATGTACTTTACTGTGTCCATATCAGCATACAGTTCGTAATTATACTTCATTTCATTTCTGCCGCCTCAAAAGTCTAAAATATCATAATTTACATTTCAACAACTAGAAGCATATTCTTATATGTCGTGGAAATTGTCCAATATTCTGCACCATAGATAAGGGAAAACATTATGATATGATGATTATGATATGACTTATGTGCTTATAATATTAATATTCAAAGTTATTCTAATTCACAATCAAACAATATTTAAAGTCAACTATTATTTTTTACACACAATTTCTGATTTGGTCGTTGAATCTAACAAAATATTAAAATTAAATCTATGCCTCCGTTTATACGCGAAGACATTTGCATAAAAAATATGTTCAATTATATTTTGTTGTTTCGTTCGCGTTTACACTAACAAATATGTTTCTCGGCAACACGTAAATTCGTTGTATGTTTTCTTGTTGTTTGGCATTACGAATGAGAAGCATGAAGCGTGTCGCCTGTACGGAAAACAAAAACTCTTCCCCGTGCGTCCCTTGCTCACAAACAAAATGTTTTTCATGCAAATGTCTTCGCGTCTAAACGGGAACTATATGAGGGAAATGTCGTCAGGTGAAATTAACTTTTCGTCTCAGTTGTACCCAATTTCACATACTCTTGGGCGAATAATGCCATATTATAATACCATATAAGCTTTTTGCTGCAACATATTATTTTGCCTCAATTCCACTTTATTTGACGTGATAAAGGTTACTTTCATTCCTCCGTTTTACTATATTCATTCCTCAACATCTATTGCATTGGTTTGAGAGCAAAATATTGATTGTATGTTAAATTGGATATTGGTTATTTACTGGGTTAGTGTGTAGTGGGTTGTGTTGTCAAAGCATGTAACGCAACATTGGGTATCAGCGCAATAACGCAACTGTGTACAATGGTACTCACCTCTAATTTAATCTATTTATATAAAAGGAACTAGAAAAATTTTGGTGATAATCTTTCAAAAATATCGAAGCAACAAAGGAAATATGTCGGAAAATACATCAGGTGAGATAATAAAACAAAAATATATTTTGCCATTTTGCATTTGCATTATTGAGTTGCGCTACTCACACTTTTAGGAGCTCGTGACGACAACTGGATCATGGACCATGACCAAGAAGTGCACGAAGGCAGTAGCAAACACTACTCTCGTTGTAGCAGTGCAGGCAGTGCACACACTCCTAATTCTTCTGCGCATAATTCAGGCAATTTTCTTTACCGAATTACATATTAGAAACTACTAAGCTGACACTGCATGAAGCAAAAATCATTACGTAGATTTTCTTTACATGCTCTGCGCACAGACGAGGACGATGACAGCGGTGATGGAAATTACACAGGACGTAGCGGCAGCTCGTCAACAATGTCATCGACACTGAGTTACAAAGAACGTCGACGCGAAGCACACACCCAAGCCGAACAGAAGCGTCGTGATGCTATCAAAAAAGGTTATGATGGATTGCAGGAGCTAGTGCCTACATGTCAGCAAAATGACTCTGCCTCTGGCTACAAGCTGAGTAAAGCCTTAATTCTACAAAAATCGATTGATTATATTGGTTACCTGAATCAGCAGAAGAAGAAACAAGAAGAGGAAATTGGTGCCTTGCAGAAAGAGGTTATCGCATTGCGTATCATACAGAATAGCTACGAGCACATGTTACAACATCAGCAAGCAAACCCGGGGCCGGAAGAAGCACGACTCACTGACGAGGCTAAATTTCAAGTGGTAAGAGAGCTGCAAAAATCTGAATGTAATATGATAATTGTTTGATGGTAATTTTTTTCCCTTTCTCAACTATTCGCTTCGCTGGCAATTTTTATTTAAATTAATGCAGTTTCAAGCCATTATGGACGAAATGTTCGATACTTTTCAGCACATACCTATGGATAATTTTAAGCAATTAACGACAGGTGTGATACCGTGGTTAGAGGAACATTGCAAGCCGCATATACTGCGCAATATATTGGGTCATACTCTACAACAAATGGCCCAAGCACAAGAAAAACAACATCAAGACCAACAGCAACAAAATAACGGCGCATTTAGTAGTTGAGTGCGTTCAAAATTCGCCCAATTGGTGCCAGCTTGTGCTATGTTGTGTATGCATCGTAAAAGACAAATAAAAAAGTTTTTTATTTCATTGTATATTCATGTTACATCAAAACTGATAAATTTATTACGTCATATCATGTAGTAAATGCATACATATATATTTGGTTTCAAATTTAACTTCATTGATTTTGTGGTAATTCTGTTTTTTTTTAGCAAAATGCTTGTGTACATTATAATTTTAATATCTATTTAGATGTAATTCTGTTTTATAATAAAATCTGTTAAGTAGCTCTACTAAATAACTATTTGTCTTATAACAATCACTAGATTATATTGAGTAAAATACTTTCAAATATATTAAGAGGGTCAAGTGACCACAATATATTGCTGCTTTGTGGAAATTTGTGTGTCGAAATACCCCATTAAACACAGCACAGCGTGGCTATTTTAAAAAAATTGGTACTTGTGTGAAAATCGTAAAATCGACGCGTTTTCCACATAATTTCACTATTTAATTTGCAATTTTTGCAACACTCATGGACCACACATCATATCCAATGCAATCCAATGACGTTGGTTTGACTTTGACTAGTTCAAGAAATATATGCGATTCTCGCTCGACGCCCAGCAACACTAACATGTCTAATAATTTTGCTAAGTTATAAAATCTAAGTGACTTCAAATTGAAATTTGTTTCGAGTTTCGCTTTTAACTCCCGCATAAAACGTTCCATCTCAACCAATGGCACGGTGTGTTTGGATTCATGTTCAATTTTCAGCACACCCTCTGTCATTACATATATCAAGCCTTGAAAGAAGTTTTCACTCTTCACTTTAAAAATAATATCAGTTACACGTAGTAGCAGATTTGGCAATTCACATCGTATCTCATGTGTTCGAACTAGGCTCATAGCGGCTAACTTGCGCACAGCCTCACAGTTATGTTGTAGCAAATTCCAAGTGAGTTCACGTAAACGCCGTAGAAAATCAACACCTTCCATCTCATCTTCATATTCCCATCTACGTAAATGCTCCACTTTGCTGAGAAAGCCCAGAAACAAGATAATCGAACGTGTACATGTACTTCGCTGCTTTTGCTTATTGCAATATTCTAAAATATATTCGCTTGTCTTTGGCAGTTTCCGTAATATATCACTAAAAGTGATTTCTGATGATTCCCACATGATAGGTTCATCGAACTCCGATGCCTGACGTTGTCCCACAATTTTAGGTATAAGTGCTCCAAATAACTGCAGCGCAGCATTGCATACCGTCCAATCAGGGTTGTCGATTTGTTGTGTGGCAGCCATCAAAATATCGTCGTAATACCCGTTCATAGCTTCACGCAATTCCGTATCCTTAACAAGGACACACAGATAATGTAACGTTAGAGTCTCCATACGATCATAATTCCAAGATTGCGAAGTAGTGGCCTCAATTTCAGTAGCTTCTCTTGAACTGGAAAGTCGACTCAATATATTATCGAGCGCACGCTTCAGCAATGGCCGACTGCATTGTTCCTCGTTCTTGGCAATATGTAGAAGCATTATCGAAAATCCAGCGCCACGTCGGGTAGTACTGATTAGCTTGCCATCGTCGAAGAGCAACTCCAAGCACTTGTGTAGTAACTGATAAGCCGCGCTGTCAGTATATACCCGAGTAGTAATACATTTTGTGAGCTTGCCGATGCTGACACCAGCAGCTTCGATGGCGCCTTTGTGACGACATCGCGTCAATACAGCAACGTTAATATCCAAACATTGCTTCAACACGTCCAAATCAGCAATGCAATTACCAGATGTTGGAACTAAAATGCAACCAGCCGTTGTAGCTAGGTCACAACAAGCCTAAAAAAAAAAATTGGTATTTTTAGCAACCTTCGGAATATATATTTTTAACTTTCCCCCCATTACCTTTAAAGTCAGCCAAAACGATAATAACAAATATTTGCGACATTCCTGTGAGTCTATATTAGCTATGTCAACAGCGCTAGATTGCACTAACATGTCTAAACTTTCATCCATATCTTGAAAACTTGCAGTATTGTGATTTGTGTTATTTTTGACATTAGCTAAACTCAACATATCAATGACGGTATTCACAATCTTATCCAAAAGATTAAGCAGATCCCTAAAGCTAACCGGTAATAGATGGGGATGAACAAAGATGACTTCGTTGATGGTGTTCAAGTAGCCGAAAACATGACCTTTGGTTTTACACATCAATAGCGGATCGTTTCGAAAGGCTGTTAAATGTTCCACTGGCTGTAATGATCCACAACAAAATCGTATCAAATCTATGACTTTTGTACTCATCTCATTTGTAGTGTCATTGGTTATGGTTTGTGCGACTACTTTGGCATAGAGGCAAGACAAGAGGCATTCATCTATATCTGAATTAACACACGCGTCCTTACACAGGTGAAAGCTCTCGTCCAGATTGTTCTGGTGTAATAAACTCAGCAACGAAGTAATTAATAATAATACATCGTCGTATCCGACAGGGTCGTGTAGAAGGCTGAGAAGGCTTGCTGATACTTTTGTAGCATTGAATACATTATGTTGTATCAGAAAATTACCCAATTGTTGGTTCTGTGATACGTTACAATTTTTAGCGTTTTTCTTTATGTTTTGTGCATACAAAGACTTAAGCAAAATTTCCAAAATCTTCAGCGAGAATATCTTTGGTTGGTACACTTTACTAGCGATGTCGGTCTCAATCAATTGCTGCAGTTGTTGGAAAAAAATGTTAATACTTTCGGAAAGTGTGGAACCGCTGTCAATTGGCTGTACTTTGCTAAATGACTTCGATATATAATTAATAATTGTTGGTAATTTTCCAAGAACGCTATTGCGAAATTGAGCATTTTCAATGCATTTATGCTGCTTAATAAAAGTCAGTATAAACTCAAGGCAATCCTCTAAGGCGAAACTACATAAATTGTCAACAATGAACATATAGATGAGCAACTGAGCATCAATCTTAAATTGAAAACAATTCGTTATCAGTTCAGTGCTTATTTTGAAGAAATGCAACTTGGAGACAGCGTAGATCTGATGTGAGAAAATACTGAAAATTAAAACCAGACGATAGTTTTCGGTGCTGTCATTACAACTGGATGATTCTCCAAGAAAACGTGCTATCTCCGGTTTCTGCTGCAACAACTCGAACAATTCATCCTTTTGCGCGATACGTGCAAACCATTGGGAATGAAAGTTGTGCAATTCCATGCGTGTGCCTCGCGTTAGTATATCCGCACAGAGGTCTAAAAATTCTGCAGAATTCTGATTACTGAATATTTTTACAAGCCATTGACTTGCAGCTAACAGATTCTTGTACTGCAAACTTAATCGGACACCAGCGAAGAACTCTTGTGGCGACTGTTCCGAATTTGACAAAAAATCCGAGAGCTTATGTTTATGCAAAATACTGCTAAGGCAATAGAATTTGTTGCGATTTGTCCATGGCCAAAATGTTAAAACGATTTGGAAAATGTCAAATGCACGAGTCGATTGCCTACAACAATGTTGCAGCAGTAATAGCGTCTCCTCGCGCATACCATTTTGATAACACTGAAGGCAATCGTAGATTTGGTGCAGCGATACATCAATTGGTAATGTAGGATATCTTTTGCACACTAAATTCAATGTCTTTAAAATAATCAATATACTACTGCTATTTGACTGCAGTGCCTTGCGGAGGGTATGTATACAATGATCTCTTACTGCTACACTATCGGTATTTTCCCAATGATCTGATTGCAGTATAGCAAAGAGCATTTGAAATGTAGCATCATAATACGATAAATTTTCCCCAGCTAGCATGAAGAAATATTTATCTTTTAGATCATATGCGCGCTGCACTCGGTAATAGGAACGAAATGCAACATTCAACACCACTTGGTTTATGGATGAATGATTTTCCGTAATTTCGATCTGTTTCAAAATGACTTCCGCTATTCCCTCGAGGACTTTTTCAGCTTCTGAGGCGTCCTTTGGGGTTTTAATCTGTGTCTGAAATGAGGAAACAAGTTACAACAATTTTCAACCAAGCACAAGGCACAAATCAATTTACTTGCATATGTGCTACAATCTGAGAAATGTTCATTTTTCTGTTTTCCATCTATGGATCAGTAATTCAAATTATTCCAAACAAATCCAGTTTTCCTCCGAGCTGTGCCATCATAATACATCCATTCCGATTAGTGCAAAGTGAGAATAATTTATTATCAAAATGAAAAGGTAAAGTGAAATTTAATATTACCACTGTTTTCAATTTTAGTGCAGCAGAAGCATTGAGGAACAAATACACGAATTGGCAGCACTGCGAAATTACAATGTGCACCCTGTGTTTTCACATTTTCGCATTGCTTTGTGTACACATTCATCACTCACATACCAGCTCCGTTTTCATAATTACTTCTTCTATCGCTTTGCTTCAGCGTTTTTTACATTCACTTTGTGACAAAATGGCGAATGAGACGAGCAAGCTTTTGCTTGCTACACAACAAGAAAAACCAAATCATTACACGTAAATTGAAGATAAATTGTTAAAAAATATCATCAAATTGTTCTAATTGTAATTGTTTTCCTATTGTTTCATATGTGAATGTGATATCGCTGCTGCAGATACCTTAAGGAATTCCGAGTCGAACAGTGTCAGTCATTTCTGCAGCACAAATGCAATCAGCATAGACCTTTTATTTGCTTCAACTGGCATTTTCAAAATCAGCGTCGTCGTAGACCAATTCGCAAAAGAGATGGCACCTTCAATTACAGCGCAGATAATTACTGTACCAAATATGATGAAACCACTGGAATATGTCCGGATGGTGATGAGTAAGTTGCGACAATATTTCTATACATAATAAGTAATTATGGTGATGGGTGGGTGCTCCAGCAGCCGTAGCGGTATTAGATGCTTTTGCGTCTTCTTAATTCGTTGGCTCCTTCGTCATTTTTTGCATACCTTCCTATCATTCCTTTTTTTTTTTGTCATGGAATATGTATTTTCATTTTCTTTTGCAGCTGTACATTTGCTTTCGTCATTTTGTTTGAGTACATATATACGTGTGTGTGTGCACACATTTGTGTATTTCTTATTTGTTTCGCTTTTGATTGTTTTGTGTTTTTTGTTTTCCTTTTATTGTTATGTTTTCTCTACGATTCCATTTTGTTCATGTTTTTCGCATCTTGTATATATGTTCCTTCTTGTTTAGTTGTGTCAATTTTACTTTTCGTTGTTGTCTTCTATTATCACCCTTTTATTATTTACTCGATTTGCAATCCCCTTTTGCCGCGCTACCGTAAAAGCAAACAAACAAACGTGCAATGGAAATGCCGAGTACGAGATTGGAAGTAGCAATAACAAAAAAAAAAAAAACAAAGATGAAAAGCGAAAGCGTATTATGTATATGTGTAGTGATGTGCAAAATATTATTGTTTACAAAGGTACTCAATATAATTAATTACAAGCGAAGCCCATGGTGGAACCCCATAGACTGCCTTATATACGCATATCTGACATCCTACTCACTGATAAAGTTTTATCTTTGGCGTACGGCGGATCAAATCATAGTGAAAAATTCCATTTGACAAGTTCCAACTTCTGATACCAATTGCAATTGCTTGATATTGGCATAGCTTAGTCTACCAAATTGTGTGATGATGTGTACCTGACAAACCCAACATCTGATACCTATTTCTATTGCATGATATTTGCATTGCTCAGTCGACAAAATTGTATGATGTTCTTTAATTCAGCAGTTGCACTACTTTTTTATCATAAAAAATATTTTTGTTGTGATATTTTAAATACTAATATTCTTTTATCGATTTTCATCGATTTATTTGTATAATTAGACCGTTTTTCCATTTGACAAAAATCCAAAATATGGATTTTTAATTGATTATTCAATTATTAGATATACAGTATTGTGCAAAACTTAAGCAACTGGCATAGTGCTCTCATTGATTTCAAATTTACTAAAAAATAAAAGCGCTTAGATTGAATGTTTTAATATTTATTTGTTCCTTCATTAAATACATAAAAAACAACAACCATAAAAAGTTCGGTATTCTTACGAAATTAACTGTAAACAACAAAAAACAAATTATACTCATATTTCATCTGTGCAAAACTTAAGCAACTTTTAATATTTTGTGTAGTATCCCTTATTTTTAATTACTGCAGCACACCTTTTGGGCATAGAAGCTACTAATTTCGTTAAATATGATTTATTTATATTTTCCCATTCAGTTTTGAGGCCTAAAAATAGTTCGTCTTTATTTTTAAAGCGCTTTGAGCCCAAGCCTCGTTTTAAAATTGAAAACAAATTTTCAATAGGATTCAAGTCGGGCGATTGTGCCGGCTAATCAAGCACTTGAATCTTATTTGACTGTAGCCAATCCTTCACAAACTTCGATGTGTGTTTCGGATCATTGTCGTGCTGAAACACCCATCGAAGTGGCATATTCCATTCCGCAAAAGGCAACATTGCAGTTTCTAAGATGTCCTTATACATAAATCTGTCCATTTTGTGGTCAATCCTATGCAACGGACCAAGTCCACTCCCCGAAAAACACGCCCACACCATGACGTTCCCTCCTCCATGCTTTACAGTCTTTTTACAGTATCGCGGATTGAGGCCTTCACCTTTCACATGTCGAACTCTTATTATTCCGTCTGAATTAAATAAATAATCGTATCCATCTTGATATCATAGATTTGTTGATATTTAATGATTTTGCAATGTCATTCTGTGGTTTTCCTTCCTTAAATAACGATATAACCTTCATCTTGAATTGATGACTATAACGGACACGTTGCATTTTGGATTTCAATATGTTTGAAAGAACTGTGCGCTAAGAAAGACTTTTTTGTACTGAGTTAGATCAATGTTAATGCACAAAGCAGAAAAAACTCCGAAAAAGATCCGTTATTTTCTGAACAAAGAAATATCGAACACCTTTGCACTCCGAGTTGCTTAAGTTTTGCACAGATGAAATATGAGTATAATTTGTTTTTTGTTGTTTACAGTTAATTTCGTAAGAATACCGAACTTTTGTTGTTGTTGTTTTTTATGTATTTAATGAAGGAACAATTAAATATTAAAACGTTCAATCTAAGCGCTTTTATTTTTTAGTAAATTTGAAATCAATGAGAGCACTATGCCAGTTGCTTAAGTTTTGCACAATACTGTATGTAGGTTATTTTTCGAATTTGTCTTGCAAAATAGTTTTTATTTCAGTTTTTTTTATCTTTAAGACCTGACCCATTGACCGGAACTTTAAGATTTTTCTTTTTCTTTTATTTAATGTATTACTTTAATGGAAGTAATTATAAAATAACACCACAAGTGGGTCTCTCTCCGAAATGAATTAAATTATTCAAATAAACTAGATTCTAAGTGCTCAGGGATATGGCTATTCATACTCGTCATTTTGTGCAATTTTAGTATTCAGTTAATAATCATATTGTGCGCCTAATTCTGTTTTTTTTTTTTGTTTTTTTTGAGTATATTTGATTCTAAAGTAATTTATAATAATGTGTTATTTATGAGACATTAGAGTTATTATTTTTGACCGTTTTTCATGTGTATGTGAATCCAAAAGATGTGGATGCCGTAGCTCTGGGGTTAGTGCGTTGGCCTTCTGATCTGTAGGTCGTGGTTTCAATCCCCGGCTGAAGCATAAATTAAATATCGACAAGATTTTTCTTTGGAAAGGTGCCCATATGTCGGCAAGCAATTGGCAATTCTTCCGGAAATAACAATTTATCATGGAAAAGCTCAGAAAAAGTGACGTCACAAGGGTCCCTTGTAATAATGTCAAAAATTTAACACGTACAACAGTACTGGAATAGAAGCTCGGTCAAAGAGCCCCTCGGGATTTATAAGTGCTTATATCTACTTATTATTTTTTTTTTTTTTCAAGTCCAAAAGATTCATATTGCTGCCTATAACTATATTCCATTGTGTTGCTTTTTACCAAATGAAACTTAAAATTCTAAGATGACTCCAAGAAAGGATGAAAACATAGCACCTTGCTAGTTAAAATTTTAGTCTTTGTAGAAATACCGATGCCTGATTCGTAGTTTTAAACACCAAAGCTTGGAACTATACTATAGAATAAGACTGTCCAACAGATTTTTTCAATTTACCTATTACAAACAAATCAAGTTACCTATTTCAAACAAATATAGTACAGTATAACACGTATATATACATTCCCAAATGAATTGAATTAACTACTGTATACACAGATTAGAACAACAACGCATATAGTGTATGTATGTATGTAGAAATTTCCTTGCTAAACAGTTCACTTGTGTGTATGTGTACGGGGGGGAGGTATGTTTGAGATCATTGTTTTCCACATGAAAACTTGTGTTTTGGCCAACTTGAGTTAAATTATTTGAGTGAAACATACATACAATCATGGAATACGTTACCCTGGCGTAAGTACTGTAACAAGTGCGTGCGTCATTGTTTGTGTATGTTTTGTTTTTATTACTTTTCATATACCGTGATACATATTTCATTTTAATTCACACATGACGTTTTTTTTTTGTTTTGTATTTTCTTTTGATGTATGTTTTTATATCTCTTTCTTGGTGTTTTGTCTCCACTTACCGCGTTATTTAGTTTTGTATACCTACACATTCCAAGGGGATGTAAATAATGTAGCAAAAGTAATGAATAAGATAATACGCAATTTCGTCAATTTGTTTTCTCTGTGTATTCTTTTCTCACCCTCACTCTCTCTAAATGGAGAGACATCAACAAAATCTACAACATAATCAATGTATGCTGCTTTCAGCGGTTTTGTGTGTTAAAATTATGAATAATAATTTTACTATTGGGGGAATATCTATTTGCATTTAAGCTGTAATATTAACTTTTTCAAAATTGTCTTTATCTTTCTTTGCGCACAATAGTTGCCCCTTTCTTCATCGCACCGCAGGTGACACAGAGCGTCGTTATCATTTGCGATATTATAAAACATGTATGTGCGTCCATGATACCGATAGTCGCGGTTATTGCGTTAAGAATGGTCATCATTGCGCATTTGCACACGGTATTCAAGATCAACGTCCTCCCGTTTATGATATCAAAGAATTGGAGACATTGCAAAATGCAGAGATTGCATTGGATGGTACAAATGCACAGAATGCACTCGATAAGGAGCGCAATCTAATGAATGAGGACCCCAAGTGGCAAGACACCAATTATGTATTAGCCAATTATAAGACAGAACCATGCAAGAGACCGCCACGACTATGCCGGCAAGGCTATGCATGTCCACAATATCACAATAGCAAGGATAAACGACGTAGTCCAAGAAAATTTAAATATAGGTAATGTAATGTATTTAATTTTAATTTGATTTGATCAATAGTTGTTAATGTGTTTCTTTTTTCTTTGTTGTTGTTGCAGATCTACACCTTGCCCGAATGTAAAACATGGCGAAGAATGGGGTGAGCCAGCCAATTGTGAAGCTGGCGATAATTGTCAATATTGTCATACACGCACCGAACAACAATTCCATCCGGAAATTTACAAATCAACCAAATGTAACGATGTGCAACAAGCCGGCTACTGTCCACGTAGTGTATTCTGCGCCTTTGCGCACGTTGAACGTAAGTTTGCGATCGAGTTGACATACATAGTTTATGTTCAATATATGTTGTATGTTGTGTATCTTGTTTGTAAAAGTTATTTCTATCTTTCTCTCGTTCTTTCTCTGTCTCTATGTATCTATCTCACGTATGTATGTGCTATTTTCCACAACCATTCAAGTATTTGAAATATTCATCGCTATCACGGCGTCCATTGTCGTCGAACTATATTTGTAACATATTGATTTAGCGGTGTTGTCGTGAGAGTGGTGAATAATTTGTTAGCGTCTACTATAAATAGTTGCAAACTTGATGTATTTGCTCTGAAAGTATTTTTAGGAAATTATGTTGTAAGCCCAGTAATAAACTTACTTGCGTTTATAATCTTCTTCCTCTTCTGAGTACTGCATAGTATTGTACACTTTGAATTTGTCGTTCTTCCTTACAAAATTAATTTTTGTACGCTTCAAGTATCCATACCTGTATATGTATCGTATCACTTAATTTGATGAATAGATAATGGATAAAGTTAGATAGATATTAATTTTGGCTGCAATTCTTGTGAATGAAAAGAATGCTGCTGCATGAATGCTGGCCATAGTTAAATATGTAGACTAATTTTCGTGTGCTTATATTTATTTTGTTTGTTTTTTTTTTGTTGCTTTTTTATATTATTATTCTTTCATTTTTTCAAATATTTTCCAAACCAAAAATCAAACGATCAAACAAAAATGCACCACCACCACCACCACCAACAATCAACCAAACACGTGTGTTGTTCATTCTTGTGCCCTTGCCACTCACCAATTTCAAACCAAACGAATATATTTTGTTGTTGCTTTGCATATTCCCATCATCTGTCATGAAGCGTACATTATAACGGAGGAAAAAGCGCGTGAATTAGATGGCAACATAGCTGCTGCTAATATTACGACCACATCGGGCACAAGTTTATCTCTAAACGATATATTATCGAACGCCATGCCGCATGATATCAAAACAAAGGAGTCAAACAGCAAACCTGGACAATTCATTACAATTGGTGATAATGTACGTATTTTCGTTTTACATCATTCTCTCTATCTCTCTCTCTGTCTCTATCTGTCACACACACACACAAACACACACGCACACACTGCCTTTCTGACAAACAAAAATGACAACTGACCAGTTGGAAAATACATTACAACAACAAAATGTATTAATGTTGTCATTTGTTCATGAAACTATACATGTTCGTCCATCCGTGATCCAATCAATATCCTGAATAACCTCTGTTTTTGTTTTGTTTCGTATCGTTTTATCATTACTCGTGCAAATCTTCCTTCGTAAAATGTGTAAAATTAGAAGGCATTGGTGATAAATTGGTGATAAATGTTATATAAGCATTTAACACTAAACCGCATCGAGAATTAGAATATAATCGGTTTGCGAAGCCAATTCCAATATTTCACATTATCCTTCTAAACCATGCAGTTGTTTTTGTTGTTCTTGTCTTCAAACATTCGATCTGCCATGGAGCGAATACGACAAATTCTTTTCTTCCTCTTCTTGTTCTTCCTGATGTTTTTGGTATTATGTTTTTCTCTCCCGCTCTTTGTAGTTGTTGGGTATTGATGTTAATGAATCGAATAACATGTTAGTAAGTGCATTGGAAAAGAGCGCAAATCAGGGCAAATCATTTCTAAATTTTTCTCTGCCTTTGGATAGACTTTGTGAGTATAAGTTTGAATTGTTTGTGTTTTTGTTTTTCCTATATAAATATGGTTGTGGATAAATTGCAAAAATAAATTGAAAATTAAATGATTTAAAGAAAAAAGCCATTATTGTGTAAAGTTAAACGTACAATAAATGTTGGTTCAACTTGCAGCAATAATGGACATTACTATCTGTAGTATTAATTATAATATTGTATAATTGTATAAATGTACTAAGTACTAACACAAAGAAACCTACTAATAATGATAATAATAATATTATTTTTGTATTATTCTGTTTGTTGTTATTGTTATTGTTGTTGTTCTGCATCACACTGACAGCTGCTTGTTCCATTGATGATCCACGCGAGAACTCACTTTCGGCTAGCCTAGCTAATTCAAGTATATTAACACGCTCCTCAGCGCCAATTAACATTCCTAATTCTTCATTAAGTAATTCAATAAATGGTGAGTAGTAATAATTGTGCATAGAACAGGGACCGGAATAATTTCATTTAGATTAAATTTTGAAGTATTTTTACCATTAAACATTTTAACTAATTTTATAATTATTTTTTATTTAGATTATTGGCAATTAGTAACTATTTTTGGGTAAATTTTGTTGATCAGCGGAACAGGTTTTTTATTTTTTTGTTTGGAAAAATTTACTTTAATTTCTGAGTAACTTTAATAACAAAATCAGTAATTTATCATGTTTCCGGTCCCTGGCATTGAAATAACATCTTAGCTGCTATTGATGATTGGATTTGATTATCTCCATGAAATTGTCGACGACGATTATGTTTCTCACTTGCAATTTATTTTGTTGCAGATTTTAGTTCTGGTGGCTTTGCCGTCAACATTCCTAGTAGTTCACTCACTTATAGTCCAACAAATCACTCCAATCTCTTTAGTGTTTCGGATGCATTCAACTATAGCGCTGGTGTTGCCAATTCGAATACAAATAAGCTGAGCAACTCATTATCGGCACAAAACGACAGCAGTAATCTATTTTTTCCGTCGCGCATTATATCGCCCGGTTTTGCAGATGGTCTCTCGATAAGCCCATCAGTGCGGTAAGCACTAACTAAATTGCGCTAATAATAATGAAATACAAATTTATATACTTAAGTTATTGATCTTTATAGAATATCCGAATTGAATTCAATACGAGATGATATTAATAGCAGTTCCGTTGGCAATAGTCTATTCGACAATACATTGACATCAAATGCAAAGAATGCATTTTCATTACAATCGCTACAAAATCAAAATAATTCGGACGTTGGGCGTTTGAGCACAGAACTAATGACAAAAAATTCACAAATTTTATCCTTATCGAATCGCATCGATGAAACTATAATAAAGGTAATTTGTTAAAGTACTTGCAAATTTATCATATTACTCTAGTATTTTTGTTGTTGTTACATTTGCAGTTAAATTTAACTGAGATACAACGCGAAAAAGCAAAACAAGAAGCATTAGAGTGGAAGGAACGTTTCGATTTAGCGCAAACACAACTTAATTTATCAACTGAATTGCGTAATTTATCCATACAAAAACTTAAACAGTTGCAAGTGAGTAAATGATAGTAGTGGATGGAGAATAGATAAAATTTTACACACGATTCATACCAGAGTTGCAAAAGAATGCATTCAATAACTACTCATAAATTAGAAATGGATACAAAATGTAATTAATTATTCGTGTAACCCAGATAAACCTAAATGTATTAATTATATGTCGCATAAACAAATTTCCAACATGTTTACTAGTTCAGTGTTACACTAGTTAACTAGTGGTGCTCAAACTGGAAGTTAGTCAAAGATAAGCAATGCAAAATTATAGCATTTGCTTCGAATAATGATGATTTCAAATAATTTATAGCCGTGATTTATTAAACATTCACACTTAACTAGCAGCTTTAAGTCGCTAAGTATACTTAGCATGTTGCTAAAGTTTACTGCTACCAATTACTGTCTTTTTTTCTACTGTACAGAAATGTTAGCTACTTAGAGAATTTAGCTAGCATCTTTAAAACGCTAAGTATATTAACATGTTGCTTAAATTTAGTGCTACCAATTACTTCAATTTTTTCTACTGTACAAAAAAATCTGATGTTTTCAAATTTTAAAACATTCAATGGTATTATTGGTAGGAGAATGTAAATTCGATCTTTTGTGCCGATCTCAATTGCTTTATTCCAACCTTATGCACGATACAAATTTTAACGAATTGCAAATCTTATGATTTGAAAATTATGACTGCCTTGGAGGCATTTGAAGGCACATGAATGCACTGTAGCATCTATGATTGAAACAAAATTGAATGCATGCTTTTGTAACTCTAATATGCTTTTTTGATTAATTGATTTCTTTATGTATGTTTGAATTTTTTCCTCATTAATAGTCAAAATTGCGTACGGATTTGGAAGAAGTAGAAAAAGTATTATATTTGGAGAATGCCAAGAAATGTATGAAATGTGAAGAGAATAATCGTACGGTCACATTGGAGCCATGTAATCATTTTATACTTTGTGATACATGCGCCTGTTCGGTGACAGAGTGTCCATATTGTCAGATACCAGTGGTGACAACGCACACCTGAATTAGGTAAGCGTGGACAGAAAAGGGCGCCCATAATATGCTTGAAAGTGTAATGCAAGCATTTGCAGAAAACAAAAATAATTTATACAGAAAAGAAAGTAAACAAATATGGGTACGAAATAGTGCGATTGCAAATCGAAAATAAGTTAAATAAAGAAAGAAAGAAAGAATGTTAGAATGTTATGTTAGGATACTAATGAATTATCAGAAACAAAAAGCAAAGATTATAGATATGTATCAAACTAGGAGAACAACCAAATATGTGTTGTATTTAATTTGCAAGTAGTTGCGATCGGCAACTACTAATTAGCTGCATTAAATCATTAAGTTTTGCGTTTTTTAAAAAATTTTATTTTTACATAGTTTACTATTCATATTTTATTTTAAGTATATTATTACTTTGCTATTACGCGCACATAAATGTATACACACATATATTGTTTTTTTTTAACATTTCGTTTTTTGAAATTCCACAAAAAAATTGTCCCTTAAATACACATACACATACATATATCTATATTTAATGAAACAACAAATTTATAAACACAATTAGGCAACGATAAACAAATTTATAAAATTTAGTGATATTTAATTTAAACAATAAATAAGGACGAAGAAGAAGAAAAATAATATATATACCTGTTTTTTTTTTCTTTAAATCATATTTTAATAATTTTATATAATATTGATATTTCCTATATTATAAAAAAAAAAAAACAAACAAATAGAATCGATTCAATATTGTATGATGTCGAAAAAATAATCGTCAAGTATACGTTTTCTTTAATACCATAAGTATAATATAGATTCCATATAAGCAATATATGAATATTGAGAAGAACAAAATTGCTTTCGTTATAAAGAAATTGTATACAAAATTAGTCACAAAGCACTATTCTGTTCAATATTACACATTTCATGTTTATTTTATTTATATGTATTTAGGTAAAAATTATAAATTATACGTACATAGATACGTAGAATAAATTTGATCATTTCTAACATATTTTGTTTTTTGTCTATTAAACGTACATACAGACATATGAATAAGGTCAGAGAGAAATTATGCAGTATTCATTTGTAGCTAGTGGGAAAGAAACTGTTATGGTAAGGCAAATGATAATGAAATTTTCTTAAACAAATTATCCTCACCACTTTGATATATTCATTGCATTATCCGCTTTCCCACTGGATACATTAAAGTATCGTTCAAGAGCACACAATCTGAAAAAAAATCAAATTTTGATCAAAAGAATATTAATCGTAATAGTATTTTTATTTAGGTACATAATACATTAACATATATTTACATTAGGATGCCTTACACTCCAAAAAAACATTATTTTCTCTTTACTAGCGAAAAATGAATTGTGCTATATTTTATGACGTTTACTAAAGTATTTCGGCTCAGTAGAAAGCAATTCGTAAAAGATGTTTAAAACTCGAATTTTCCATCAAAAAACTTAGATTTCTATTGATTCGATTTTTTTCAATGAACGTCATAAAATAATCCCAGCTTCATGTTTAGCTGATAAAAATAGCAGTTTTTTTTTTGGGAAGCATCTTAATATACATACTTATAAATATATTTTAAACAACAATGATATTTTAATGTAAGCAGTGATGGTTAAATTCAATTCCATTGTAATTTAAATAATAATTCATTTTTTTTGTCAATTTCATTTCCGGCAATTGTAACTGACAATGAATATTTCCATTTCCTCAGTAATGGAATTGGGGAGCAAATTCAATTCCATTAAATATGGACAATATATAATGGAAATAAAAATTTTTAGCTCATTTAATTATTGTGTAAATCTTGGAAAAGTTGGATTATGAAATTAAATTCAAAATTATTCTCCATGTTCATTATTTTAATCATCTTAATGTTCCTAAAGAGTCAACATAAATGAATTTATAAAATATAAAATTCAATAAATGAATATTTTTAGATGAGATTATGGATCTAAATTTGAAAATATATTTTAGTAAATAAAGGAACATTATTGTTGCTTGTCCAATCCACCGAAATGGTTAATATTCAATAGTGCCGACGTTCAAAGTATTTTTTAATATCAAAATACATCGACAAAATCAATTAAATGCTATTTTTAAGGAACCATATTTGATAAAATATTTTCTAAAAACACCATGATATGTTTATCGCAAAAATCATTTAGATGCTATCTAAAATAGCTGAAGTTAACAATAATGGCATTTTTTCATAACAATGTTAAAAGTATGCATTTTTACTAGAAGAGACTAGACGTCAAAACTAGTTTCACAGCTCTAGGTGAATAAATACACGATAATGGGGGAACTCCCCTATGAAAAATTGGAAATTGAAAATTACAAATTAAGATTTTTTTTTTATGAATTTGTGTATTTTTCGCAATTTCATTGCATTTAAAATTAAAAATGTTAAATATTAATTATGAAATTGACAAAAAAAAAACAATTTTCTATTTAATTGCAAGGAATTGGATTTGTAAATTACTCGTAAATTACACCCCGAAAGAATTAGAATTGAGAAGAAATTTAATTCCAAATGTGATCATAATTGAATGCAAAAATCACATGCTCACTTACAGATATGTATACACGCGCACGTTTATACATTGAAATTCGAATTTTAGGCAAATAAATTTTTGCATATTTTTTTTTTTTTTTTTTTTTTTCATTAGATTTTTGTTTTGTTTATTTTGTTCTAATTCATATAATAAATATCATATACATATTTTAAATTGTTCTCTCAAGTATATAAAATTTTCTCTTTGCTCATCGTACAAGTGTAACAAACGTAACAAGAACCACCATAAATAAATATAAGCCTGTAATCCTGTAACAAAAAGATAATGATGATGATTAATGGAACAAAACGATTTTTTAACGTGATCATGTTTGAGTATTATAAACAAAATGCATTTTAGAAATACAAAGAAACAAATAAAAACGTATGTCAGTTACTCGTACATACAATATGATGATTGTATTTGCAAACGGATGACTGAACTTTTTACACTAAACTACAATAGCAAACAAATTTAATATTTATATTCGTTTTCACACACACACCCCCGCCATATGCAGATACACTCCTACAGTACGAAATTATCATTATGTACCATTTTGGATACATTTTGCATCACTGGCCTATCAATATTTCATAACCATGACCAACAAATATAAATTCATCTTAATAAAGGAATAAAGAAATAGCAACAAAATTTTATACACACAAACACACACACACACACACACATACAAACAATTATTAATCAATAAGCTAAACTTCAGGTTTCTAAAGTCTACTCTTTTTGGACATTTATATATATACACATATGTATGATTGAAATTCAATAAAATACAACACAACCATGTGAATAGGACAAAAAATGTAAAAAAAAAAAAAAAGCAGAATGAACAAAAAAAAAAAATAGAGAATTATGTATTTTTGAAACTGTGTTAAGATCGATCTGTAACCATTTTAAGTGATCTTTATAATGTAATTTTAATTTGTGATAAGCTTCAATTAATAATATACATACATACATACATACATACATATTTACACTTGTGTGATAAATACCTAATACATAATACAGAAACTAAAACCAGAAACCAGACTATTACCTAGCAACAACAATAATAATTGTACGAGGAATGAATGTTCACAACACCAAACTACAACAACACTTCCAATTTTTCTAAAATTAAATTTTGGTTTTCTGTTTTTAAACAACTCCCATTTTTTTTCTTTCAACTTTATATATACATATATATAGTAGGACACTTCACCATCTACCACCTACATACAATTACTCCTTACAATTAATGATGAAGGAACGAAATTAGGAATGTAAAATGTGTATTAACACAGTGAAATTGGCAAACATTATTATTTTGTAATTTTGAATATTGTTGTTAAAAATTAGACAAAATAAACTATATACATATATATACAAAATACGCTCGTTTATTATCTATTATATACATAATTGTTGTTTAAGAGAGTATTAGTAAAAGAAAAAGACAAAGAAGATAACAACACTAATCATTAAGGGGAAACAAAAATGAATGTTCTAAAAATTGTGTGTGATGATTTATTAACAATAATTTGTTAACTCAAACAGCGAATACAGCGAGCAAAACACCTAGAAACATGTATTAGAACATATTGAATTGGAGAAAAGAACAAAAAAAGAAAAAAAAATTGTGTTAGATGATGAAATGTAAAACTACTTCTTATACATACATAGTTACATTCGTACATTCAAATACATATGCAATATACTACACAGAATGTTAAAAAAAATTGTAAAAAAAAAATTCAACGTGAACGCAACTTATTAATAATTGACTAGATACTGTAAGAAATATGAAAAAAAAAAAAAAAAAAATATATATATATATATATATATATATATATATATATATATATATATATATATATATTAATAAATATGTGTGTATATGTAAGTAATTAAAGCAAATAAAAAACGATTATGAAATAAAAACGTGAATAAAGAGGAATTAACAAATCAAACAAATAATATTATAATAATTGCAATAAATTAAAAACTTTAAATTGTGTTAACAAGTAGAAATCGACAACTAAAATGCTTTAATTGTAACTGCATAACGATTAAAGGATAAATTAAAAAAGAAACTAGCCTATTATATTGCTCTGAATCATTGTTATGAATAATTTAATTGCACATTGAATCGCACACACACACACACCGGCTTGCATATCAGGGGACAATTGTTGACTAATTTTTTTTGTCATTTAAGTGTGTATTTTGTTAAATGAGCTGTTTTTTTTTTTTTTTTTTTTTTTGATTGCTTACGTTCCCCTTTTCATTGAAAGCATTTCATTAGTACATAATATCAATTCTATTCTGAAAAGATGGCTGTCACTTGTATTTAGATTATCAATCAATATAATATCGTGATTTACATATAATTTAAATTAAATAATGCTGTGCAATTAATTGTTTAATCAGTGAACCTTTATAAAAGTTGTGATTTTCACTATCACACGACTGTTTACATCGTGAGCATGAGCGATTAAAAAAAAATACATTTAAATTGATGGGATTCTATGTCAAGGTCCAATAGTGAATAGTGTGAAATGCTTTTTTGTTTCATCCAAAGTGTACACTAAAGATGAACTTTGAAACATATTTACCCACACTACAATTTGGATGAAAGAATCATTCCCCGGACCGATGATTTATCCAAAGTGAAGGCACATAATCAAAAATGTGAAGCTATCTATTAATTTCAGTCACATTCACTATTAGTGACAGCGTGCATTAAAGGTGAACCACAAAATTGCATGTAAATTTGTAAACAATAATTATTCTGGATGATTTCACTCTTCATTATTCACTTTGGGTATACGTCAAAAATGATACAGTATAAATCTCAGTTTTCTTGGTTTATATAAATTAATATTTGCTCTATTTAGCTATTGAGTAAAGGTATATATTTACCCATTTCCTAATTTCGAATAACAACGCACGATTATAAAATGCACGCCATATGTCAACCAAAATACAGCTATCTCTTCCTTTTATGAAATCGATTTTGCAAATTTATTACATTTGGTATTAATGTGAGTTATATTCCACCGCTCTCATATACAAAACATTTGTGCGGCTGATGACTAAATGAATAGGTACATAGAAATTAAATAAGAATTGCCACCGACATTTCGACATTTCTACATTGAAGCAGTCTATTGAAGAATATAACAAGAAATTGCTATTTTTTTCCTCTTTTTATTCTTCTTATTTTGATACATGGCCATTAATACACGAAAAACATAAAAAAAAAGATTTTGAAATAAACTTCTTATCATTAGTATTAAATACTTATTATTTTAACATAAAAAAAGAATAATGCAAATACAAAATGTAGTTAGAAATATCAAAGTTAACAAAGCTTAGTTGAAGATACAAATATTTAAGATAGAATGAAACTTCAAACAATAAAATGTATAAAGAAAACATTTTAAAAACAATATAACACAGAACAATAATAACAAAAAATAAAGAAGTGAACACATGTTTAGTTAAGTAATTTACATATAAATGAAACAATTACAAATTCTAAACATCTAAAACAGAGAACACCGAATAGGAATTTTTTTTTTCTTTTTATAACAAAAAAAAAATAATAATAAATAATATGTCACTCTTTATAGGCGGTATATTTTTTATTTTTTTCTTATCTGAATACGCAAGTTTCGTAACCACATCTTATACGTATACGTCTACTATACAATGCTAAACAGTAAGAAAACCAATCAGTCGGTCAATTAATTACATACGGATGCGTTAAACATATTTTGTGTAAATAAAGGATAACTCAATGATCTGGCTATATTTGACGCGTTGTTTATATTTAAAATACAATTCTTCAGACTACTTCACCAAAATTTGATATTGAGGAAAACATTTAACAGCAGCTTCATTACAATATGGTTGTATAAATATATAAGTCATATATATTTATTATTTCAAAATTCAACTCAATTTTCCCCCTTTCCGTCCATCGTTTGGATCTTTTGATATCTTATATTCACACATTGGAATGATCACACTTTAAACTTGATATTTTGCTAAATTTCTAAATCTGAATCAAGGCATATTCAATCAACAATCTTGATGTGAAAGCTGTGTGAAAAAAAGGAATTATACAAAGAAGAAAATTTCTGAAGTAAAATGTAAAAGAAATTTCGTTTAATTTTTAACTGATTTAACTGTTTTGACAATACTTTTGACAAGTCATTTATGTTCAATAGCTTTTGTTTTGAGTAATTTTCAAATAATAGCATTTATATCTAAAAAAAAATGATATTTTATTTTTAAGCTCGCTACTATTTTGACTATTTTTTACACTATACAAACAATTATCACAAAAATACATTTTTTATACAATTTTACTAATTACACTACTCGATAATTTTTTTCTCTTTTGTGAGTACCTTAAAAAAAGTAAGTTTTCTAGATTAGTTGATACAAAAGAAACTTGCCTTCATTCATTTCTCCCACGAAGCATTTTTGAGATATTTGCGAAAACGTGAATTTTTGCACTTGTTTTGTACTTAATGGAAAAAATTTCGAAACGAATTAACCATTTAACAATACACACCACAAAGTGTGAAAAAATATATATGTCGAAGCATAATTTTGTATGGGAGGTAGGCGAGATTTTCATCCGATTCCTGCCATTTTTATATATATTAGTTCTCTGCTAAAGAAAGCTTTACGTACCAAGTTTCAATTCGATAGCTTCATTTTTAAATGCATATACAAACGAGTTTGTGTCTAAAATATAATTTGCTTATCATCATTCAATGCTTAGTACTACATTTCTCGTCTGATTTCTGAAGTATTATGCTTAAAATTTTCACCATAAAATTATCTGTCATCTATAAACTAAAAAATATCTGAAATAATTTTTTTTTCCATGTCAATGGAACGACTGAAAATGAGTCATTTTCAAAAAAGGCACATTGTCAGAAAGAAGAAGACCACAGCCATCGAATGGTGTACAAATCAATCAATCAATTAACTAAAAAAAGTGCAAAATATCACGCTTTTCGCGAATATCTCGGAAACGCTTCTTTGGAAAAGTAAATGAGGACCATTTTCTTATTTGGCAGGCCAATCTTAGGCTAGAAAACTTACTATTCTTTATGTACCTTTTTACTGTCGATTAGTGTTATTTGTTTTTTATCTTTTTTTTTATCTGTGATTTCATTGAGGTGACAAATAAACAATTTCGATACATATGTACATACATACATACATGAAATCATAAATTATTTGTTTTCAATCTATATACTTTCAAATGATATCGTTCTTATAAAATTCTGCAAGCGAATACAAAATAAACTTAAAAATTTATTGCAAAGTTTCATTTCATCTTTCATAGTAATGGTCATCGTAATGAAGTAATTTTATATTACTTAAAAATTGAATATAATTACATAAATACATACATATAGATTAAATGAAAAAAAAAAAATATATATATATATATATATGTATTCAAAGCAATTGTAAACAATTAATATTAGATGAACAAACAAATATTCGTTAAACAACATTAATAAAAATATATTATATGCAAATAAACATATTATATATATATATGTGTGGAGTAAATATGCCAAAGCCAATTAATCTAATTTTCAATAATAATTATACCATAAAATATTCCGAGAGATGATAATTACATTTCATAAATATCAAAATATATCAATTTTAGACTTTTCATATAATTCTTGCCACTCAAAATTTTTAAAAAGTGTTTAATAAAATGTTGACCGAATGGAAAAATAATTGCATTGGCTTTTGAATATTAACTCCACAAATATTTGTTTGTACATACATAAATACTATATATTGTATATAAATAGAAAAGAAAAAATCAAAAAAGAAAACATAATACAAAGTAGAAATTAAACAATTTTTCAAAATATATAAAAACAAACTATATAATATATATATATATATATATATATATATATATATATATATATATATATATATATATATATATATATATATATATATATATGTATATATATATATATATGTATGTATATATGTATATATGTACATATATAAATATATAGAAACGCGGAAAAGTTAATCGCTCGGCTAAGTTAACCGAATTTCAGCGTCCACATACCGCTCTAAAAAGTGAATTTTTAAGTTAATTTTCCTCAGCTTATAAATTTTTAAATGAACTCTTCATTACGCAAAAAGCAAGCGCGAATTCAGTTTATTGTTTATTGGGATTTCCCAGAATCTCTTCTGTTTAGGGCGGGTATTTCTTGAATTTCTTTTCTGTCTTCATCGTCAAACCAGAGTCGTCGTGACTGTTTGAATTTGTGAGTTGTGTATTGTTTATGTATTTAAAAAATGTCAACAAAGCAGAACAAATCAACAAATCATCCTACATCAGATTAGATTAGATATATCAGAAAGTGGAGATTTAAAAAAAAAAATTATCAAGGTATTGACGGAAAACGATTGGCGTTGGATAATGGTGTATCTAAAGCAACCATCTCAAAAATAAAGAAAAAACGTCATAAAATTTTTGAGGCAGTGTCGAGCACATATGAAAATGCACACAAGAAAACTCTCCTTATACCTGAATAGGCTGATCTTCAACCAAAGTCAGCGTAATTCTGCAATGACTGGTCCAATTTTAAAATCAAGAGCTAAGCCATGATGCACCTTGGAAAAAATTTTACGCAAGTTATGGATAGCTGGCAAATTTTAAGAAACGGCACGGTATTCGGCATCAATAAATTTATGGGGAAATCCTGAAAATCCAAGTGCCAAATACAAACAAGTCTCGACTGCTTCTTTAAACCACCATGTACAAATTAATATTAGGTTTCTGCGCATTAGAGTGACTACAAACTTTAAACCAGTCGGTAGAAATTTAATCTAAGCTTCTTTTTCGTAGTAATGACAACTAAGTCATTGAAATAAATTTGGCGTGTTATTATTGTATTTTTTTTTATCAATTTTGAGAACCGATTCGAAAAGTTAATATTCGAAAAAGTGAATTATCCTTGGGACATTTCGGTTAACTTCTTCGAGATTCTGCTGTATATATGTAATATATATATATATATATATATATATATATATATATGCATATATATATATATATATATATGCATATATATATATATATATATATATATATATATATATATGCATATATATATTTATATATATATATGCATATATATATTTATATATATATATATATATATATATATATATATGTATATATATATATATATAAATATATATATATATATATATATATATATATATGCATATATATATATATATATATATATATATATATATATATATATATATATATATAAATTAATTCTAGATTTTACAAATATATATAACAAATTGTGTAGTTATTTTAGTTATTTGAGAAATTTTTATGTAATTATAAAACATGAAAAAAGGAAAAATTATAACAAAACCCCAAACAATAAGTGAAAGAAAGCAGACAATGAATTATTATGATTATGATGTTGAGAATATACTAGATGATGAGAATTGAATGATATGGTTAAACACGATATTAGCAATGGGCAAAAGAGATAATACCTACTAATGAAAAAACAAAGGCAAAAAAAAAAGGAAAACAAATAAAAACTAAAAAAAAAACTAATTATGTATGTATAAAAATTTAAATAAACCAATTATTTATAGAATACAATCAATAAATACATAAAAATATATTATTACAATTATTAAGTATGCTCTTAACAAATTGAACAATTATAAAATTATGAAGTAATATATAAATATATTTAAAAATATAAACAAAACAATTAAAATGTGTTAAAAATATGATTTTCTTATAAACTTGCAGTGGGTGCCGTAACTCAGTGGTGAGTGTGTTGGCCTTCTGAAGCATAAAAAATTTGATATAGAAAAAGATTGTTCTTTCGAACGGTACCCACCTGCCGGCAAGAATTTACAATTTTTCCGACAGTAATAATTTGCCAAAAATTCTTCTTAAAAATAGCTGTGTGACAAAACTAAGTTAAAGTGATGTCACAAGGGTTCTGCCGTTCGGAACCAGCTAATATAAGTAAGTCCCTCCTAATGCTGTCCAAATTTAACACGTACAACAGTATTGGAAGAGAAGCTCGATGGTATTACAAAGGGCCTTTTTGGTGTAAGTGTTTCCTCTCAGAGAGATGGCATCCACATAACCTAACCTAACCTGTGTATATTTTGCAGAACGGCTAACATATGGTTACAAACAATAAAAAAAAATTTGACCTCGAAGTGCAAAAAGAACAATAGCGTATTTTTTTGGTGAAAATGGGTGAATTAAAGTGCTACTGGAATGAACTGCACTGCTAATTAGCCGTCGACTATTCAGATGCCTTTGCGCATTCAAAGCTGATTTCTTCAGTTGCCATCGACGAATATCATCTTAGTTGCGTTGCCTGAAATTCAACTATCAATTAACAGTTTTCAGGTTAGTTAGTTGAACTCTTCGGTTGCCATCGATAATACGAATTTGATGTCACAACTGAGTTGAGTTGTAATACGTAATAGGGACAATGACTCTATGTATTGCCTTTAATCCAAAATTCTAATTCCTTTGTTTTCTCTAGGTAATAATTGTTGACATTTCTCCAGCAAATGCCAATGTGATATAGACAGAAATAACTTATTCGAAATTTAGCTTATAGTATGTTGCCCAATGTGAATAATTTTTTTTTTTCAATTTCTAAACAACGCATTTATTATACATATATTCAATTGAGGGCTTGTTATGTGTTAGTCTCGTGGTTACTGCTACTGTTTTCTGGCTTAAGATTATTTGCCCTCGTGTAAATGTTGAAAATGGCAAACCACAAATGGCGTAATGCAATCAGCTGCAACAAAATCAATACGTTCAAATAACGATAAACAGAATATCGGCAGTTATTGTACACTGTACGTCAAACATTAGCCAACATATGCATCAGCAACAGCAGCAGCAGCAGACAGAATTCTGCTTACTCTATGGTTGTAGCGATTACAAAAGAAAAGTATGATGATCATTATAGACATGGTCTTGGCGGTTAAAATTGATGATAGCTGCTGTTGTATAGTGAAGATGATTGCAACGATAGACGGCGGCGGCAGAGTACTCGTATCGTCGGTAACTTTAACTTCGTCGTCGCCTTGTTCGAGTTAAATAGATTTTTGGATTTTTATGTATTTGCGGCTTCTTTGCTTTCCAACTACGAATACTTCAAGTTGATACACGATTGTATGTGTTCGTGTGTTATGTACGTATATATTGAACCGACTTTTGTATTGTTGCCTGAAGCGGTGCAGCATCCATAGCAATGACGACGACAACATACAGCAGCCACAAAAAAAAAAACGACGACATGTTGCAGTAAATTGAAATAACTGATTCCATCAATGTAGCCATTTTTATGCAAGTTAATATATACAAATGTATATCTTTGCTCCTATCCATATTTTTAAGCATAAACTTGTATTATATTAGGTCTACCATTTGGGTAGTAATTGGAAGGAATTTCCTGTTTTCAGAGGTTCATTTCTATCAGCAAATTTGTATTAGTATTGTCATTTGGAAGGAATCTTTCATTATGTTCGTGTTCGTGATGTCAGTCAGAACTAATTTTCAATATGATTGACAATATAATGCCCTTATTACGAATGGCAACTCTATCTAGTTGCGTTACCTGTTCAGTTGCCGTTGTTCATTCAGATCAAAGCCGTTTAATTCTTCGGTTGCCATCGATAATACGAGTTTGATGTCACAGTTACTCCGAAGACAACTTAAGCAAGCTGAACTGCCATCCGTAATAGGGGCATAAATACCAATACTCTTAATTGAGGGCAAACCATAATGCAAAGTCGTCCTCGAATTATAGTTAAATCTTCAAAGTTTGCGAGACAACCTCAAATTTGACAGCTTATTATTCTTACGTTCCAAGTGGCAGCATAGTCCGTCAAATCCAAAAATCTACTTTTACGGTTTGTTATAGTCACAATTTTATCATAAAAAGATGTATTCTATTGGCCAAATATTTGTCAAATTGTTGTTGCTGCCGCTGCTAAAAGCGTGAGGGATGATATATGCCTATCGATTCTTCATACATAAAAGATATCCATTATTTTTGCATGAAATTGAAGATTTTATTTAGCATAGTTAGAATGATCTGATTTAGGTCAAATATGCACCGTTTTGTTCAATAACCTGTTGCCATTGTGAACGTAATTTCATAATGCCACTCTCATAGAATCCCTCGTCCCTATTTGCAAAAAACTGTCGATTTTCACAAGCTTCTCTTGAGGCGAATTTTTCACCACCAAATTCATTCGCCATAGACAGGTAGTAATCACTTGGCGTCAGGTCCAGACTATAAGGTGGATGCATAAGAACCTCCCAACCAAGCTTTTGGTAACTCCCTATCGATGTGTGTGGCACAATTCCTCTCCTATTGGCCAAAGCTGGCCGTTTCTGTGCGATAGATTCCTTCAGACGATCCAATTGTTGACAGTACAGAACCGAATTAAGAGTTTGGCCGTAGGGGAGCAGCTCATAGTAGATAATTCCTCGAGCTTCTTTTTGTATCCAACCTTCTTTAAATAGCTCCAAACGGTTTTTTGTGCAATGTTTAGTTACTGGACAATAGAAACAGTGCTTACATGATGGTCAGACTCGACAATTTCCATTATTTTATCGATATTTTCTGCAATTGGGCTTCCAGAGCGTGGCGCATCTTTTACATCAAAATTACCGGAACGGAATCGTCTACATTCTTTCTCTAATATATTAATCTTAGAAGTAGAGGGCAAAAAATCTGCTCAATGTGGATTTTATAGCAACCCCAGTGTTAATTCAAAAATTGTCGTAGTTATTCAGTCGAGCCTGGTACAAACTTCTTGAAAGGATGTCTCTCATTCAAACTATGCGGCTACAGTAGATTACGGATTGAGCAAGTCGAATACAAATATCAATCACTAGGTACTTGCGATTGTGGTTGCAAAAATATACTAATTCTGTTCATTTCCTGCATTATGAAATAATATTATATTTTTTATGTAAAACCCACTTAGGCATTAACGACTCTACATAACCATGTATCAATGTAGCAATGTAAGTACACACCCAACAACCAAGTGTATTCGCACACTTGCAATCACACGTAAAGTTGACATAAAATATTAACAACAACAACAACTATAAGATGAAAAAGCAAATGTATGTAAACGAGACGAAGCATAAGTTCCCACATAAATTGTGCGCGTTGTCAAATTAAAAAACCCTAATGAGATGATGTTGGCTGCCACCATCAGCCGCCATCAACTCAAGATACAAATGCAGCAACCATGGATGCCGTGGATGCTCATGTCGATTGTCAGTTGGTGTGCAAAAGTAGAAGTAGAAGGAAATGTATGTATGTAAATGTATAAAAAAAAACTATGGCAACAGTCTGGTGTATGTGTTTGCGTGTGCAACACACATTAGAGTAAAATGCAGAAGAAGAATATGATGCAGCAGCAGCAGCATCAACATGTAGAATAAAGGCGTTGGATGTATCGTGTTACAAATGTTCCTCCAATTGGCAAATTGCCAGCCAACGCCACAAGAACGCAAAGGGAGGCAGATCGTGAAAACGAAACGAGTTTTCAAAATGAACCGCTCTTGTTGCAGCTGATGTTGTAAAAGTATTTACTTTATTGCTGCTGCCACTCGGACCCATTTAGAAAAGCATACCTACACTATTCCATGTATTCGTACTTACCTATTTACTTGTACCTACTTATGTCCAATAGATGATGTGTGGAGAGTATCTAAAAAGATGTACAACACATACTTACACCCAAGCGCAGATAAAAATAGTTTCACAGAGACTGACTACAACAATAATAGTACAATGCCAAACCGCCACCACTTTTGCCAATGACAAATTGCCTGACGATGCGAGTGGCATGTGCATTGGACACGACATGCATTCGAGTACATGCATCATATTGCTCATACTAAGTATGTACGAGAATGTACTAGTTGTTGGTCTGCATGAAAAATGGCAACACGTTCAAAATACTGTTGCCAGCTTCTTCCCTTACATAAATACTGCACACACACACGCATAAATATATAAAAATACAATTGTATGTGTGATTATAACTGCGCGATAATCAGTAGTGAGTGGTGAGTGTATGGTATCATGTGATAGTAGAATATAGAATGGTAGTCATGCACCATGGCCATGTGTATGTATGTTGGTATGTTACAAAAAGAAAACATACATCTTGTATAAATAAAATAAAAATTAAAATACCTATAAATTCAACAAAACCCAAGACGAACTAACCGACTATCAACAGCACAGGAACTTATTCAAGATCAACAGTAACAAAAACAACAACACCAACAATAATGAAAACAACAAAGCCATTGTGGTTTTCGAACAGCAACAACAACAACAACGAATTTAGAAAAAACTTGCTTTGGTAATAACGACACTCAGATAGCCTACTTTAGACAGGCAAACTAATAGATAAATGTCGTAATTTTTCATTTGATTTTCGAATATATTTTAAATTTCTCAATGCCCTGGCAGCAAGGAATCCCCTGTCACCCTCATGTGAATGCCGGGACAGGAGGGACACGAGAGAAAGGAAATGGACGACTCCCTTGCAAAAGAGGTCGCAAGCACTTCTTTCATTGGACCAGAGCCTTTCTCAAACAGTTACAAACAGTTTCATAAACAACTTCATATGTGAAAGAGAGAAACGAGATCTACGCGACTACTGGAGAGCCCAAACGGGAATGCGGCAGTCAAAGGGACATATTAATCCCCCCGCACATGTTAAGGTGGATGCTGTTCTTAACCTCAGCAGAAATGAAATAAAACTCTACACGGAGCTGCTCACTGGGCACTGTAGACTCAACTATCATATGAAGAACAAACAAGGTGCTTCAATTATGTATTAAGACTGCCTCTAGAAAACACAATTAAAACACGATATCTGCTAATTTTTCGGTATATTTATTCGAAATATTCTCCTCCTGATTCAATACACTTGTTACATCGATTTAATAGTGATTTAAACGCATGTTCCAGCTCATTTTACGGAATTGCCTCCAGTGCCCTCGTCGAAGCTCGTTATATGGTCTGAATGTCATCAAAACAGCATCCTTTCAACTTCAATTTCAGTTTTGTGAACACGGTTCACACGCTGCCAAATTAGGTGAATACGGCGGGTGATTCAACACACAGACCTGATTCCAAGCCAAAAATTTGACGAACAATGAGTGTGCTGTGTGACTCGGTGCATTATCGTGCAACAGAGACCCAGTTTTTGGATCGCGGTATTTTGGTCAAACACGACAGATTCTGAACATCAAACGCTTCAAAACTTCGAAGTACGATGCGGAAGTAACTGTTTGACCAGTTGGAACAAATTCTTTGTGGATGATTCCTTTGTTATCGAAGAATGTGATGAGCATTGTTTTGATTTTTGATGGAACTTTTCGTGTTTTTTTGGCTTGTGGTGAGTTTTTTGATTTCCATTCCGCAATTTGACGCTTGGTTTCTGGATCGTATTGGAAACACCATGTTTCATCACCCGTAACAATTGTTTTCAGGAAATTTAGATCATTTTCTGCAGCTGCAACCATGTCTCTAGAATGACTGACTCTCAGTAATTTTTGGTCCTCGGTCAATGTGTGTGGAACGAATCTCGCGCAGACCTTTGTTAAAGAATGAGTTGAATAGTGTCTCTGTTGATGTTTAAGGCCTCTTCCATTATTTTCACTGAAGCATTGCGGTTTTCTGAAATAAAATCACGAATTTTCTGTATCGCTTCCGGCGTCCGCACTGAAATTGGCCTTCCTTCTTTTATTTCATCTTACAGCAGAGAGTCTCTGCCATCCACAAACCGTTTGTCATATAAAAACATTTGATATTGATAAAAAAAAAAGCATCGCCATACGCTTGCTGCATCATTCCGAATGTTTCTGATGCACTTTTATCAATTTTTGAGTGGAATTTAATGACCGCTCTTTGCTGCATGTTAAAATTTCATCATCAAACGAACACGAAACATTAAATGTCAACCAAATGCCAACCTTCCTCTACAGTTAGTAGAGGAAGGTTGAAGCTTCAAAACGCAAATAGGCTAGAATTGTTTTAGTTGGGCAATAGGCACAAAAAAGGTCTTTTAGGTCTCAGTGCATTGAATAGCCTGAATAATAATAATAAATAAAAATAATACTATGCGTTTTTCGTAATTATCATTCGATTAAACCCACTTTCGAAGGTATAATAATAATATAATAGAATAATAATATTTGTGTTGTAAAAGAACAAAAACCTATTTTCAAACATATTTTTTTGTATGGGAGGTAGTTGTGATTTTATTCAGATTAAGCCCATTTTTGAAGATATTCATTTGTTGATTAAAATTGACCTTATGTGCCGAGTTCAAGGTTAATAGCTTCATTTTTGTGTGGTAAAAGTACACAAACATATTTTCGAACACATGTTTTTTGTATGGAAGGTAGGTGTAATTTTCATCAGATTATGCCAAGTTTTGAACATACACATTCGTTGGTAAAAATAGTCGTATGACCCGAGTTGCGCCTTGGTAACTTAATATTTAAGTACACAGAGACTGCAAATTTATCTTCGAAAATATACTCTTTTATGGAGCGTGCTGTTGGTTTTCATCCGTTTGCTGGGAAAAATTAGCGTATATATATCCAGTTTCAGCTCGATTTCTCTCTATACACATAAGTATAGCACTCGAATCTATTTCTTATGACTATCACAAACGAATATTTAACTCTTTGTAGTGTAGGGTATAAAAAAAAGAAGAAGTTGAAAGTATAGTAGCAGCAACAAAAAAAAAAAAAAAAGAAAAGAAAAGATCAAACAAACACAAATAAAATAATATTTAAAAGATGTGCATGCGCATGAGATCTGAGCGCTATTTAAAAAGCACATCAGAACAGAATCAGAAGAATTGATTTTAAAGAGCACACAAACAATCACAGCTACAAGTATGCATTTGGCCGGCTCTTATGAAAAAAGGGTTCCAACATCATCGACAAAAGTATGTGCAACGTAACAAATTCTCACTCGTATCGGCAAGTATGTACGATATGTATTTAAGTATGTGTATGCATGTATGGGATATGTAATCATGTGAAATCCGGGACCACACAAATACAGGCACGCGTTTGCTGACAGAATAAAAATTGTTGCTTTGGCGTTTAACGCGCGTGAACGAGGCGATATTGTTGGATACTATAATGAATGTATGGACGGACGAACAAACGGACGGATAAATGAACGACTGAAGAGTTGTTTGGGGGCATACTTGAGGAAATGTATGGTGTTTGAGTGCGTACGTCCGTCGTCAATGTGTGTGTGTGTGTGTGTCTATTTGAAGTCAGCTGATGGCGTTGATGCTGATGCTGTACGGTTTCGTTTCTGCTGAACATTTTGCACACAGAGTTTCAACTCAATGTTATGGTTAAGGTGATGGTGTCGGCTCGGTGGCAGTCAGGCAAAAAAGTAGTTAAACAGCCTGATAAAAAAAAAACAAAACAAAACAAAACAAAAATGCGCAGCTATCACAGAGTGATTATCGTGCATTTTAAAATTCTTCGTACAAGTTTTTCAATTTTGTTGCGGTTCCTTCTCCTTTTATTATTTTGGTTTCTTTTTTTGCTTTTTTTTTATTCTTTTTTGTTTTCTTGTATTTGCCTTTTTGTTATTTATTTATTTTTTTAACAAAAAATTGAAATGATTATCAAGATCAGGTATAGAAATAATAAGGGGCCACAACAATGCTTATCTTCTGCTGATCCACATCATTATCATCATCATGATCATAATGATTACTATAATTATTATGGTAATCATCGATATTATTAACTTATTTTTGTACAAAAGATTTAAGAAACAAACCTTTATATGCAGAAATATGTATTGTATGATAACGACTTAGGGATGGCAATTATGCGATTACTTTCTGACCCCACTGTATTTTTTCGTATTTGCAAAAGTAACGCTGGACTCCCGAACGTCGAAATTTCATAATAAATAAAAAAATTACCTAACAAAATTGTAGAAAAATAAGAAACTCACATATTGTATGGATACGAGTTGAGGTTGCCTATTTTGACACATAAATTGCAAGTACTCAGACTAAACTGTTTCTGCAATGGTTTCTGATTTTTAAAATATTGTTATTTCATTAAATTAATTTAAAGCAGTCATATGATCATAATAACAACCATACTTAAGGTAGTAGTCCGGTGTGACGGATTCAAAAAATTGATTTTTTTACATTTTTCGGAAGAAAAACATCTTAAAAATATATTCTAAAAACTTCAAACCGAAATTTTGAATATTTTTGAAGTTATAGCTAATATAAGAGAGCGTGCCGTAGTGTGTATGAATCTGTTGTCAAAACTTTAAAAGCGATTTTCTCAAAACCATGTTTTCGAAATTTCGGGGAAGCACTGACTCAAATCTATTCAACCGATTTGGCTAAACATTTTACCCGTTATTCTAGACACACATATCTAAATACGTAACCTTTAAAACATTTAATTTTTTAATAATAAACTATTTTATTGAAACAATTTATCAAGAAAAAAAATTAGATTTTGAGAACTTTTTTTCACAAGTCCGCCATTTTGCTTGGTTTTTTTTTTTTTTTGTATATTAGAGGTTATATATAAATCCTATAGTTCCAAGGAGGAACAAAGGGCCACAACAAATTTCCTCCATTCAGATCTGTCTTGTGCCAGCCTCTTAACTTCGCTCCAGCTAAGGTTCACAGACCGAGTTTCCGACTCCAGCAGTCTTCTCCAAGTATTCGCCGGCCTTTCTCGTCTTCGGGTGCCTTGCGGGTTCCATAGGTTAGTTCATTAAAAATCTTTTTGCATTTTTTGTTTCAGATGACTTCGGAAGGCTGTATGCTTCCCCGAACCAACTCATCTTTTTTCGGGGACTCCACTCTGACGTCAAAAATTAAAAACAAATTAATGTAAAATTAACTTTAAAAATTTTTTTTTTTCTATACTTGAAAACACCAATAAAATAAACACCAGTTAAAATTTTAAAACGATCGCATTTTATTTTCTTGTTAAAAAAAAATTCATGAAAAGACTTCGAAATTTCGGTCGTCACGCCGGACTACTACCTTAATGCAGATATGCAAGTGATGATAATTCACTAATCAATTGGAATTATACGATAGTAAATTGTTCACAATTCTACCGTACAAGAATATCGTAGATGATATTGATAGGGATATACAATTTTCTCATCGAAAAATGCTCACTATTTGATGTAGTATTTTTTCCCCCTTTCTTTATATTATTAAGTACTCTTCTTCATATTATTCTTATGATTATCTTTGTGTTGTTATTATTGCTGTTCAATTTGATTTCATTACAAGCGCCACTTTACTGTCAACATTCGTTTGAAAAAATGTTGTGAATGTGAATTTTCTAAAACAAACAAAATATTAACCCACTTCAAGTCATCTCAACAATGAAAGCAACAACTTAGCTGGCCGTTTCAAAAGTTTATGGACACACAGATACTCGAACAAACAAATGATACTTAAGTAAGCATCGAGTGGTGGCAGTCAACACACAAATCAGTATAATATTGTATATATTCGTATGTATCGTAAATGTTTGTAAGTGACAATGGCAGTGGCAGTGGCCCCCACTATTTAAAGATTTTTATTCTTTGATTATTGTTGCTATTGTAGTGATTCTTACCTTTTGCTGTATTTTGACATGAATGTGCTTTATTATAGAACGTAGGTACTGTGAGAATGGTGAAGGATGTATATTGTTGTTGTATATACATATGTGTAGATGTCCGTATTGTTATTGTTTTCTTTTCTTCTTCGTACTGTAAGAGCACAATGACTATTCACTTTTTTATTGTTACTATTGTTATGTTATTTGCTGTTATTACATGCATTTACATAGCTTAAGCTTGGGTTAAAGAAATACGTACTTGTACTTGTAATTTAAGCCCATTAACAACAATAAAATGATGAATGAAATCTCCATAAATAATCATATTTTAATAAGTATAAATTTTTCATACACAAGTGGATTTATAGTTACAGATTTGTACACAAAAATTTTTGTATATAATTTATATACTGGCCAATCGGCGGTTAAGGTCCTACATCATTCCCTATTAGTTCGCTCGTAGCATTTCCTGTCATACACATGTCGGTCTGTCTAGCCATCCCCCAAAGAATATATTGCCTTCCGATGAAGGCAATGCTTGTTTCGATAAGAGTAAGTACTAGCTTCGATAAGGTTGCTAAACGATTCTATATAACTTTATTCATATGATCTATAGGTAAAAAAAAAACACATCCTTTGTTGAGGAGAAAAATTAATTAGAACTTCAGTACAAGGCTCATTAGAAATAGGAAAAATAATTTTTTCGAGAGAGCTTCTGGATGGAAGTTATAATTTTGAATGATTTCTCTTACAAAATCAAACAACGAGGCGTTACAGACACTATATGTAGTATATGAATGACACTTTCATCATCAGTTGGACAATTTCTTGAGCCTATGATGATTTGATAAAGTGTTTATGAAAATCGGCGTTTTTTCTACAAGTGTGCACTGTGCGAAAATAGTTCAACTTAATTGGGATTTCAAATTGATTTTTATGAAAAGAAATGTAAGAACAAATGATGCCAGAAAATGTTTTAAAAAATGCAGTAAAGAGAGTACAGCAGCTGTCAAAAAATGTCAGTGCTATGTATTTTACCTCTCTTCGAAATTTTCACTTAATTTCGAAATTTTGAAATAATCTCGCATGCGATGTATAACAGCGAGAGTTCTCGACTTCGAATTCGAATGCGAATCTGGCATCACATCACGCGCTATGTAAATGAAAGTTAATTGTGAAAACTTGGCTACTTCATTTTACGATAAAAATGAAGTAGTAGAACAATCGATGTGAGGAGATAACCCAGATTCGAATAGCGACGGAATGATAGTGAGAAGTAAGTTTAATTTGTATTTCAACGATTTATACTGGATATTGAATTTCAATATCCAGTATACCAGTGCACTGTGCGAAAATAGTTCAACTTAATTGGGATTTCGAATTGATTTTTATGAAAAGAAATGTAAGAACAAATGATGCCAGAAAATGTTTTAAAAAATGCAGTAAAAAGAGTTCAGCAGCTGTCAAAAAATGTCAGTGCTATGTATTTGCACCTCTCTTCGAAATTTTCACTTAATTTCGAAATTTTGAAATAATCTTCATTTTACGATAAAAATGAAGTAGTAGAACAATCGATGTGAGGAGATAACCCAGATTCGAATAGCGACGGAATGATAGTGAGAAGTAAGTTTAATTTGTATTTCAACGATTTATACTGGATATTGAATTTCGAATTATAAATATTTTCCAAAGGAAAATAGAATTATTGTCAATGAAAACAAGAGAATCTTGAAATAAATTATTTTTTTTTTTTAATAATTTTCCTCTTTTTCAGTTTCTATAAGGCTTAGATTAACCTTCGTCTTTTATTCGGTAGTTTTCATGAGCCAATTTCGATAAGTGAAAAACCGAAACTGCTTTCACTAGTTCTGTACTAAGTCTGTACGGAGGGGAAACTGCTTCTATAGACACCTATTAAGTGCAAATTGCTACGTGGGTTATATGTACCTCTTTATACATAAGGCCGAGCAGAATGCTAATATGAGTATATTTAGTGAAAGTATAAACACTTTCATCTTGGCGGAGACCAGCTGTCACGATGTCACGCCATCATAATGGTGCTATTCTATGATCTATGAACATTACCACTAAATGCACCACATTCTTACATCGAAAGACTTTAGCAGCAAACTCTGTGTAAGCACAACTCTACGGAAATGCATTAACAAGAAATAAATTCAAATAATAAATTAGCCAAAGTGGCAAACACAGAATGAGCAGCATTTAAACATTTCAATTCTAGGAAAATGTCTTCAATCATTATTTGAAGCTACCGCTCACCCATTGCCTTATTGTATCGCACACACACACACACACAATACGAAGGCGTGTGACAAGACATCCACTAACGGATCTCTCGACATTAATGGTAGCTATATAATAAAGTATAATGTCGCATGTTTGTACATATGCTGACAAAATTTACGTTCTACTATCATAAATATTCCTTTCTATTTTGTTACATTGTAGTCACATACATACATTTATTGCCTGTATGATGTCGCAGAAAGGTCGAAAATTAATTGCCCTTTAAAAAAAAATAAGTGTAAGTCATAGCCGACACTGCAATTGATTTCAATGACTTCTGGCCTGCTATGGGTGTACCTACGTATATTGTATTTAGGCATATAAATTTGTATAAACTCTTGTCATTGGGGAATTAATAGTGTCACAGCAGCCAGCATAAACAACAACAAAAGAATTCCATTGAATTTGCTACTAATGCACCAATACCTAAAGGTAATCAACCAACAACGGCAACAAACAAATGCATCACAATCGCAATATTTGTTGTCAAGATGAGGTGAATATAAAATGAAAGACAAAATACATACAAACAGGGGCATATGCAATATAACATATATGTATGTGTACGAGTATCAATAGTATCAATAATGGCTGCTTGGCATGAGAACAGTTGTTTGAGAATGACTATTTGATTTTGTTCGGCATGTGGGTAAAAAATAAATCAGCCCAATATAAGGCAAATTAAAAGAGAAAAAAAAATACCAAGCAAGAACCATTAGAAATCATATACATATACTCGTATATGCATGTATTAGTGTCCATGTGCTCAAATCACCTTTATCGTTTGACTTTGTATTTGATTTTATGTGCGTAAAGGGCCAACAGTTGCACTCTAGGACCATGTTAACTTGAGTATGTGGTTGTTGTAATTGTTTTATTATTGTTTTTACTATTATTATTATTGGTATTATTAACACAAGTAGTTACTGCTATGTTGTGGTAGTCACATATGTATGTATATAAAGATTTGATGTATGAATATTCTGGTTATATTTTTGATGTGTGCTTACTGCTGCTATGTATTGCCATTGTTGTTGTTATTATTGTTACGGATTGCCATTTGCTGTAAATCGCCTAGACCGCATTAAGACCGCATGTTGTGCATATTGGCAAACAGTAGAAATTTATTATTAGATTGTTTGCCTGCTTGTCCCATCGACTCGTCTATTTGTTTGTTCATTCGTTTATTTAACCATTTCAAATATGTTTTGTATTTTCTTGATGCATATTTTTTTCTATTTATTCTTCTTCTTCTTCTTTTTCTCTGTCTACTACTGTTTCAACCACAACAAAAGTATTCATATATTATTTGTCATATTCTTGTTATTGTTTCTATGTTCATTATGAATATAACAACTATACATATTTTTTGTTAATTAATTCACATCGGTAAATGCATATAGGCACATAAGGGCAATCAAATGATTTGCAAAAATCATCTGTAATTCCATTATAAAAAAATAATGACGCAGATCTATTACAAAAGCAAACATACAAAATCGGCTTAATTTGGGTATATTCTTGAGATATGTGGAAAAAAATGATATCGCTGACTGTAACTGTTCCAATGGAATTAGTCAGTAGTATGCACTCAAATCAAAGGTACATATGTTTAGTTTATGCTTCAGTTTATAATCCCCAAAAGGAAAGGTGACAGAATCACCATCCACCAACAAACCTGTCCATTTGGTGGTAATATATGCTATTATGGCACAATAGTTGCCACAATTATGAAGCTATTTTGCTCAAAATTGCTACAGAAGATCATTTTGATGAAATTGGGTGCCTACCTACCATACAAAATTATCGAATAAAAATATGTTTTTATACTTAGTACACATAAATATATAGTAATAGAAATGAATCTCAGTATATAAGATTAATTTTAACATAGAAGCAGCATTTTCAAAAATGACGGAATCGAAAAAAAAATTAAGCTTACCTCTCATACACTTCACACTTTTTTCATGAATATTTAAAGTGGAATATCAAGTTGAAACTCTGTAGGTACGATTATATTCACTAAATAACAAACCAGACCGATAATTAACGTTATTATATTAAAACCACACCTTCAGTACAAAAATGTAGTTGTTCGACAGTATATATTGTATGTCTATCTGTCGTAGTGCAGGATACCTAGAATTAAGTATTACCGATTTATCGGGTAAATTTAAAACACAATAAAATGGAACTTCAAACGTAGTACAATGGACCAATAAATATCTGAGTTCTCGCTTGCTTACTTATTATTCCAACAAAAAAAAAAAGTATTACCGGCTTTAAGTTTTAGACTCTTTTTTATTTACTGGTTTTTGGTTCGTATTAATCAAAATAATGAAGTAAAATAATTATTTTTGAACGCAATTGGAATTTCTACATAAAGACAAAAATATATTAAAAAAGAAAAAATGAAATAAAAATAAAGAATAAATAAATAAATAAAAATGCATATACATAAACATAATAAATAATCGAAAACTGCTTAATCCCTTCTACAATAACAATAATTAGCCAGCTAAAGATGAGTTTAAAATTGATTAGAGAAAAAATCGTAAGTGGTTGTTGTAAAGTAAAAACAAAACAACAATAACAAAGTAAAAGAAAAATAAACAGAAACAATAAGCATATCCTGGTTTTCAGCTGGCTTTTGTTATTGTCCCATAAGCTTTATCCTCCTAGAGACAGTCTCATGTACTGCCAATTTTACAACCCCACATACAAAAAATTATATGTCCAATGGATTCAAATTTTGGAACCCTGGTTTCGAATCTATAAGCGGATTTCCAACAACAATCTCAGAGTTCTTTCCAACCTCAACAAACATTGATTTTCAGATATCTTTATAGGTTTTTTGAGGTTAGAAAGCAACCCAAGGATTATGGGGGAAATCAAACCACGAATAACCACAATAATAACCAAAAATCCCTAGAATGTCACTATTATGGTCAGATGGACATTTTGTGGAACTGTATCATACTGTTTCATATTTATTTTTATATAAGAGATGCCCATCCAAGCATGGTTCTACGTAGCCTATAAATGCTAATTATATAATTATGTATTTGTATTTTATATGGAAATGTAATATTATATTTATTATTATTGTATTATTATTCTTATAACTATTTCTTTATTTCATTGGCATGGTATTACTCATTCGCTAATGTCACTATCGGTTTCTTTAAAATTCGTTTAATCATTCGAATAAAACCTTTTACTTTAATTAATTTTTTTATTTTTGTTTTTTATTTTATTATCCCAAAGTGAGACAAAAATAAAATTACAAAAACAGCAATAGCTAGTTTAACCGAGCATTTAAAGAAATTAAAACACCGATTGACCGCAACTAAAATGGAGTTTCTTTTGAAAACAACAACAAGAATAACAAGAGCATAAAACCCATGATACGCGCTGATCCAATCATAACCACCAATAACTAGCACCAACACTAATAAAAATAACAATCAAAACTACAACAACAACAACAACAGCAATATTAACAGCGAATGACTTAAGCATTTCCGGTTTTCTATTGGAATTTAATTTTTCTTGTCTCGGTCGATACCTACTTGATTTCTTTTCTTTTGTATCAGCCAAAATACAAAAAAAAAACAAAAAAAATTATTGTGTATGGAAGAAAAGTTGCTAGCACTACCTCTACTACTTGTAGGTATATGTACATTTATAGTAGTAATGGCGGCTAAATGCCCATGATGGCTTCTATAGCTCCTGTTATTGTTGTTGTTGTTGTTGTTAAAACATCTCCTACCACTGCTGCTGCTGCTGCTGCTGTTGTTGCATCAGTTTAAAAGATGTTCCCATAATGCGCGACATGTCAATAAAATTACACCACTAAACAACATTTTACCAACAGCATCAACGACTAGAAATGCGCATATCTACAATATATTTTCTCATGTCCATCAAACATACTATTCCCATATATACATACTTCTATATACACACAAATACATACTATACATATTAGAGTGTCTGAGTATAATAAAAATAAATAAATAGCAGCGATAAGAATGATGCCAGCTATGCGCCATTCATATGCACATATACACCTTCATACACATGTGGACAAAATAATGGTACACTCGTACTTATTTATATATAATTTGAAATCTCAACTGCTTCAGTGCTTCAGTGCCGACTGTAAATAAAATTTTACGGAAAATACTAGGTATTGTTGAACAATTTATCTCTTGTTAGGACTTTTTTTAAAGAAAGAAATTCCTCATAGCTTACTGCCGATTTACAATTATAGGACGTCTTTATTATTGCTACTTAGTCAAGGATGAATTTAAATGTGAAAATCCATTTGCAAATAAATTTTGGGGGAAATCCCAATAGCTCATTTTCAATCAAAGGCATTGCCTTATTAAATTCAATTACTCTACCTATTATTTTATCTATATATGTGTATGCCTCTATTTACGTTTATTTTCAACGTCATAAAAATGATGAAGATGAAAATGAGATTTTACAAAGGGTTTATATATAGTCATCTTAGAGGATATTAGGACAAGAAGTGAAAGAATACACAAAGATCAATATTATTATTACGGACAATATTAATATTCTACTAAATATTGTACTTCATACTTATTTTAGTTCTGTAAAGGCCGTCAATGTTTGTGATGTGAATGGCATTCTAATACTCCGGATATTAAGAAGTCTAAGAAAAAGGAGAAAGCTTTTAATTTTAAAATATATTTATATAGTAGAATGTTGTGAATATATTCCAAGTCCCAAATCAGTACTGCATTACCAATAAATTTGTAAATATTTTATTCGGACTTTCATAGTGACACTTTTATAAATTACCGGGTAAACGAAGCGGTAATCAAAGAATTGAAGAAAAAAATATATGTATTTCTTTTGTTATACTCATATTTACACTTCTAAATGTCAATTTTCTATTACATCGGAATATTGAAAATTTTCAACATTTTCCCTTACCATAGCCGAAACATTTCCTACAGAGTGAACCTTTAGTATTTTTAGTAAATTAGAAATACCAGAATACACTCTAACAAGACAACAACAAGAACATCATTCGTAAAGCGATAAACATGATTATCATTAATGAACAATAATAATGAGCATTATCAGCATTATGACAGTAATATTGCGACATTACATACGAGTAGTTACCTATATAAAAATACTCTGATATCTTGCTACCACACCGCCACCGCTACCAAACCGCCGGGAACAATGGAATATAAAAAAAAAAAACAATACCAAACCAGAATAAAGTGTTTTGAAAATATTATACATAGAAATATCAGTTGTGGGGAAAAAGAAATCCATTTATTGTATTGCTCAATGGCTGCGGCAGAATGTTTTGATAAAATGCTTTGGAACTCGTATTCATTGTAACGTTCTGTAGTGGGTGCCGTAGCTCAGTGGTTAGGGTGTTGACTTTCGGATCTGTAGGTCGTGGGTTCAATTCCCGACTGAACCATAACAAAATTTAATATCGATAAGATTTTTCTTTCGAACGGTACCCACCTGTCGACAAGAATTGGCAATTTTTTCGGCAGAAACAATTTGCCAAAAATGCTTCTTAAAATAGCTCTGTGGCACAACTAAGTTAAAGTGTTCTGCCGATCGGAACCGGCTAATATAAGTAGGTCCTTCTAATGCTGTCCAAATTATATACGCACAAGAGTATTGGAAGAGAAGCTCGGTGGTATCACAATGGGCCTTTCTGGCCTAAGTGTGTCCTCTCAGAGATAGAGGAGCCACAATAACCTAACCTAACATTCAATTCAAACGGCGGATACTGTTACATCCAACTAAAATCAAATTTTCATCTGCGAAGCCTTGATCAAACGGCTTGTCTCTATGCGAAGAGCATTATGAAGTTATCCATAAAATAGCAACAAATTATGAAACAAAACAATGCACATTTGATTGAAATCGAACAATTCGAATCATGTTAAATGTAATTCTTTTTCTCCAACCCAATATATACATACATGAATATATTTATATATATATGCCGATGGTAGCGTAACCAGCTTGTTACACTATTGTTGTCTTTCATATTCTGATTGAGTACATACTACTCGTATTATTCAAGGTTCATATGTACAACGAAAACACAGTGCATTACATACTGCTGAGCGCACGAGTATGTTATGCATGTAAGCAGTTATGCGGTTTGTATTTGTATGAACGTTGTAAGGCTTCAATAGGATGTCTTATGATCAAATTGTTTCTTCCAATTTTCTGAATATTCATATTCCAAATCAATCGATCACGTTATTGTGCATGTATGTACGAGTATATGTGTTTAAGTACGAGTATGATAAAATTAATTTTTTGCGGAAAATTGGCAACTTAACTCCAACGAATATTTGGTGGAGCTATGTATAAGTAAGTATGCACATTAGGCTGGTCCTTAATAAGTTGTTGCCTAATATTTTGACTACAAAATTATTTGTTATTTTCTATAAAAGTCAAACAACAAATACGTCAATGCAAAGTTAAGATTCATTGAAACGGTTATTGCCTTTTGCAGGGAAGTTTACGTACCTTACCATTTCAGATATTTTGCCAATAGATATATAACACATATCAACAACTTACAACCCTATATAACCAAATTCGCAGCGTCTAGAAAATTGACAAAATTTTGTTCATAACTACATAATTGATGACTCATAAAATGCCAAAAATATGCCAATGTAACACTCGTAAATGAGTCCAAAAAGGATCATAAATTCATCTAAAACCTAGTAGCAAAACGTTAAAAAATGAGCTTGTTGTAATTTAATATTCACAAATAAGTTTCCAATAAGACTCCAAAATTTATCCAAGAAGGAGTCATATTTCATCGAATTTATGACACTGAAAATTATCCATTTTATGAGTCTTCTATGTGCCATATTTAAGACTTACTTATTATTCAAATTTAGGAGACTTTTACGGCTCACAATGTGGACTCATAAAGAGGGTACATGCAGGAGGGAAATAACACTCCAAATTTTATCCAAGGAGGAGTCATAGATCATCCAATTTATGACTCAGAAAGATATCCATTTTATGAGTCTTCCTGTGCCATATTTAAGACTTACTTATTATTCATATTTAGGAGACTTTTACGCCTCACAATGTGGAATCATAAAGAGGGTCCATGCAAGAAGCAAATAACACCCATATATACACTCTTTTATGAGCTCAAATACAATCAAAACATTCCCAAAAAAAATGAGTTAAGTTAATAAAAAATATTTTCTGAGTATTTTGGTTTATTGGGTATACAAGTATGCTTGCTATGTAATTTTATATATGAATATATGAATAACACAGCCAGAGCCAGCAAGTATTAAGAAGAATGAAGAAAATTGGTATCATGAAATCAACAATAAAAAACATGAATCTTCCATGTGATATGCATTGTTTTTTTTTTTAATTTTTTGGAAGAGCAACAGTATCAATCGAATTGATTCCCATATTATACGAATTTGGCCTTTTATTTATGCTCTTGCTTTAATTTGTATCGCTTCTTCTGTTTCCATTGTTATTGTTGTTGTTGTTGTTTGGCATCCATGTTATTGATACTGGATGCTGCGTGATGCTTCACTTCAACTGCAACTGTTGTAGCTGTTGTTATTGTTGTTGTTGTTACTGCTGATGCTGCTGTTGTTGCTGTTGTTGTAGTTCATTCACAAATATACGCCTAAAGCAACTCCGCCCCATGTTACACCAACACATCAACATATACATACATATATAATCAGACATACGCACACATGTACGTAGATAATATACACACAATAGCTACAAATGTGTGTGTGTATGTGTGCGTACATATAAGAAAGTTTTTTATATGATATGCTACTATATATTGTATAGTTATTGTTTTTGTTACCATGGTTATTTATTAACATGCTTGTAGTTGTTATTGATGTTGTTAGTGTTTTTGTTTTTTTTGTTTTTTTTATGTTAGTATGTAATATTGCGGCATAATGTGAGTGTGTCTTATAGTTTTTAATGCACGAAAAACAATACCAGTATCCGTTAATATAACTACTATGTATGTGTATGTATGTATTTAACAACCAATGAACTCTTAACTGGTATAAGATTCTTTATTTTATACTTTATGTTGTTGCTTTCTTATTTTTTTTTATAGAGATAAGTTGTAAAATTATAATAATAAAAAAAAATGTACAAAAAGGTTGAAAATATTTTGATTATTAATAAAAGTATGTATTCACTTCAATTCTCGAATGTGTGAGAATTCGATTTTCTTTCTAGATTTCTCATATTTAACATATATATATATATGTAGTATATATATATATGTAGTTACAATGATCTGAGATGTTGATGCTCAGTGTTGATGACATTGATGGGAAATGCGCTAAACATTCCACATTGAACACGAGTAAAGCCTTCAACCAAGCAACTGGTGACCAACAGGTGCATAAAGCTTCATATTTAATGGTTTTTAGTTGAAAAATTGATTTAAATTACTTTGGCTTGTCGGCAGGGTCATTGATTTTTTAATATTCTTGTATTTATGTATATATTTGTATATATTTTCTTGAAAAAATAAAAAAACAAAAATAAAAAGAAACGAAATATATTAAGATGCCGTCTATAGATGTGGCAGACGTTTATTTTATTTCATTTCATTGTTTTATACTTTTACAATACAAATTAGTGAAATTTGATGGTGTGTTTTTTAATTTAAATTTTTTATGATTTTTTTTTTACAAATTTAAATTTCAAATAAATGGATATACACACGAGTATACGACTAGTATGTATATATATAAATACATCGGCTTTTGATGTATCCCGTAGAGACAATTTCGATTGTAATGTATTCACAAATTATCGCATCTTCTCAACCACTAAATGATATGTATGTAAATATATTTTTGAAATGCTTGTGATCAAAAAGTTTCTGCAAATTTTTTAATGAAACTTAATCTATTGATTTTTTAAATTAATTTCATCGTCTAGAAAGTAGTCGCCTCCAAATAGTTCTTTTCCGGGATAGATATATATTGTATCTCTTCAGTGAACTCGGAGTTGTGTACCGGAATCGATTTTGTACTCGTGAATATGGTGGTAGCCTCGAAAAAATCGAGTATTTTGGAAACTAAATGAGATGAGGTGAGGTTCCTAGTTGTCAAGTGTCAATTGTTCAGTCCAAATTTGGTATTTCCTTGACGTGATTCTCCTCAATTTATTTCGATGGCCATTCAGCTTGAACCTTTACGTTCATAAATTTGTCATACACTCTTTCAAATTTGCAGAAACTTTTTGATCACATTAGTATTTATATATGAAAAGAAATTTGCTACATTTTATTTATTTAATAAAAAAAAAAATATATTAAAAAAGAAAACAAACACACATTCTCCTTTCAAATCATTAAGCTTATACTTAAGTCTATAAATTAATTTTGATCAATTTATAAACAACTAAAATAGTATATATACATATATATGATAATGATATGATAGTAATAAAAATAAAATTCATTAATGTGTTGAACATAAAAATCACACATACATGCATCAACATCAACAAATCATAAATTCACACTTTAACTAAGTAATAAATTTGTAATTAACACAACTCGTTCAAATAGATACTATTACAATATATTCACATATGCATGTAGATGAATACATACTCATATAAATTAAATGCTTATAAAAACGACAATAAATATGTAATAATTTATCATTTAACGTAATTGTGCGATTTATAATTTTTTTTTCTTTCATTTAATTATTCAAAAAGTGTATCTTTACTTTTGCTATGATTTATAATTGATAATGTTATAATTTCTGAAGAAAAATGGACGGTTATCGTCCAAATCGACAAAATGAGATAATCCAAATAAAATAATATAAATTAATTTAAGCGAAATGCTTGCTTACAATACGCGTAAAACCTGTTAGTTCTTATATTCATTCCGAAGCTTACGAGATGTTGAACATTTCGAAATTTGACCATCTGTTTGAGGTTTAGAAGATTTCTCAATTCTCTCAGAAACTTTAGAATAACAGATTTATTTGCGAGATATGGAAGTATTTTATAATAAAAATTCTTCTGATTGTTTTAATTTAATTTTACCCTTTCTACTGGAGCCTCTCTATCTGCAGCTCGAATTGGATTCCTAAATGTCCACAATGACTTGGCACCCACATCAGATGAACTCTGTTATTAGATGCTAGTCTTTTTAGAAGTATTAGACAATCCCACACTAATTTCGATTTAATTTCGAAAGCACTAAGAGCTAGCAATGCAACTTTTCTATCAGAGTGAATATAAATGTAACAATTTAATGTTCGTCTTTCTAATTCCTCTCTTAAGCACAGCTCTATTGCATATATTTTGGCGTGAAAAACTGAATTCTATTGACCAATGCTAGCAAAAATACTCCTTCTGGGTTTTTCTCCAAATACACCTGCACTAACACCTTCACCGGTTTTTGAGCAATCTGTGTACCATACATGAGACTTAGTTGCCGGTCGAGGTATATTCTGTTCCCAATTAACCCTATCAGGGAGTGTGACCTTACAGTTACATTGGAAGTTATACTGAGTTTTACAGAAGTCACTAATGATAAAATTAAACCTGCTGGCCGAGTGGAACCTTCCTCATTTGGTTTTTTCAAAATGCTACTAAAAATAAAATTTTGGTCATCAGTATCGGCTTTTTGTTGACTAAAATTGGAGTATGGAGTTTTTTTTGATTTCAGCAGAATGTTGTGCCGTGCCAACCATCATGGAATGGTATTATCGACAGGCGTCTTGACGAAGTCTCTTGTTCGCCTCAGAACTGCGGGTTGATATCGGTGTACTTCTTTTTTTTTTGTATGCGGACAAGCCAGAAATTAAGGGGAATATCGTCCCAGCTGTTCGTAAGATGGGCTTAAATTAGATTGATAGTTGGCGCTGTTGCCAAGTCACCGGAAGCAGCTGCGTAGATGAAATATTTATTTATTTTATTTTATTTCTAAATATAAACTCGTATTTGGGGAAACTTTTAACATGTACTTTCAGTAGCTTTTTTTCCTTGTATATTATTTCTGTCGAAAAAAATTGCAAATTTCTTGCCGGTAGACGGACACCGTTTGAAAGAATAATTATTATTTTATACCCTGCATAATGCAATATGCAAGGTATATTCATTTCATTTATTCAGCGAAGAATAACGAGATTTAAGGTGTGGATTAGTATTGTAAGAGCAACTAGGCTCACAGGAAATGGGCGCACCACGCCCACTGTTTATCGTAGCCCCCATACAAATATTAAATTGAAACAGCTGTAACTTCGGCAATCTTCTGTCTAGAATAACCATAATTGACACTTAAATTAATATCGTAGTCGGAAATAATCTGGCAGAAAATCAGTGTGCCACGCCCACTCCTTCATGGGTCTCCCATACAAAGTCGAGGGAACTAAACTAAACCTTTAAAGCTCCATAACTTACAAACGATTAGTATTGTACGAGCAACTAGGTTCGTAGGAAATGGGCGCGCCATGCCCACTGTTTATTGTAGCCCCCATACAAAATGACTGAAATTCTTTTAAATTGAAACAGCCATAACTTCGGCAATCTTCTGTCTAGAATAACCATAATTGACGCTTAGATTAACATGGTAGTCGGAAATAATATGGCACAAAATCAGCGTACCACGCCCACTTCTTATTGGGGCTCCCATACAAAGTTAAGGAAATTAAAAAGAAAATGTTACCGGTTATAAGTTGCAAACTATTCAGCGCAGAATAACGAGATTTAAGGTGTGGATTAGTATTGTAAGAGCAACTAGGCTCACAGGAAATGGGCGCACCACGCCCACTGTTTATCGTAGCCCCCATACAAATATTAAATTGAAACAGCTGTAACTTCGGCAATCTTCTGTCTAGAATAACCATAATTGACACTTAAATTAATATCGTAGTCAGAAATAATCTGGCAGAAAATCAGTGTGCCACGCCCACTCCTTCATGGGTCTCCCATACAAAGTCGAGGGAACTAAACTAAACCTTTAAAGCTCCATAACTTACAAACGATTAGTATTGTACGAGCAACTAGGTTCATAGGAAATGGGCGCGCCATGACCACTGTTTATTGTAGCCCCCATACAAAATGACTGAAATTCTTTTAAATTGAAACAGCCATAACTTCGGCAATCTTCTGTCTAGAATAACCATAATTGACGCTTAGATTAACATGGTAGTCGGAAATAATATGGCACAAAATCAGCGTACCACGCCCACTTCTTATTGGGGCTCCCATACAAAGTTAAGGAAATTAAAAAAAAAATGTTTCCGGTTATAAGTTGCAAACTATTCAGCGCAGAATAACGAGATTTAAGGTGTGGATTAGTATTGTAAGAGCAACTAGGCTCACAGGAAATGGGCCTGCCACGTCCATTGTTTATAGTGGCTCCCATACAGGATGACTGAATTTATTTTAAATTGAGATAGCTGCAGCTTCTGCAATCTTCTGTCTAGAACAATCATAATTAATAATTAGGTTAATATGGTAGTTGTACATAATCTGGCAAAAAATCAACATGCCACGATAACGGGGCTATCATACAAAGTTGCAAAAATTTAAAAAAATTTAAACCGCTGTAACTTACGAACTATTCACCGTAGGACAAACAAATTTAAGGTGTGGGTGGTTAATTTGAAAAATTAATTGGATTTACAAGAAAGAGGTAAGCCACGCCCACTTTCTATATAGCTCCCATACTAAGCCTCGGAATTATCTTAAAATCCTTTAAATTATCCCTTTTACAACCCTCATAACATACAAAGTACTTCATCAAAGTCAACCATATTTCGGGTGTAATTTAGTATTATATGCAAAAATTGTTTCTCAAGAAGTGGAAATAAAAGAAAAAGATGGATATTCGCGCAAACTTTTTATATATATATCTAGGGTATAATTTGGTCGGCCCCAGCCGACTGTAAGGAGATTTTTTTCTATTAAATATTTTCTTTTAAGTACAGCACATGGTACAGGTTGTACGTCTTTTCAGTGGAATACAATGCAAAACCATGCTTAAAATTAATCAACTTAACTTAAATTAACCTCTTTTTCAAACCAAATGCACCCTTTCTCAAATCCAATACATCTTCTTCCTAACCATGTGGGCCCTTTACCAAGTCAATTTCAACCTTCTGTACTCCAAATTAAGATAATTTTCAAAGGAAATTCAAATTTTAATCCTTTTTTTGGTCAGAAATAATAACAATTTTTTTTATCATTCCCTCAAACCTCATCATCAAAGAGCAGTAAGAAATAAACAGAGACGATTTTCGTATAATTCATTCAATAAATATTATTATCAATATATTGCAAGCACAAATACGAATGAACAATAAAACAAAAAATATGCATACAACAAAGAATTGAATCAAAATAATGAAACGGAAGTTATTCGAGTTTCTTTTGCTTTTATTGTTTTGTTTTACTTAATAGTGGTTAATTCAATGAAATTAAAAAAAAAAGAAATATAATAAGAAATATATAAAAAAAAAAAATAAAATAAATGAAAATAAAAAATTTAATGAATGGCAGTTACTGAAGATACACCCGGAACATGATTATGTAGGTACTTTATAATGAAGAACAAAAACAACAACAACAAAGACAACAGCAACAAAATAACAAATAAAAAGGCGCAACAAGAAATGCATAAAAGTGGTTAACAATGTTGGTAATAAGGCGACACACAAAAAAAAAAAAAAATAAAAGAACTCACAGTAACAAGGGAAAACATCAAACATATAGTGCAAGTGTTAAAAAATTGCTCATATATTCATGTATGTAATTACAAGTATATAGACACGTACATATGTAAGTAGTACTTTTAGATGTATAGTATACGTAAAACGACTTTGTAAAAAAGAGTCCCGTATGTGAAAAAGTCATATTGAGATCTCTTATTGATCCCTTCCAAGACATCGCCGCCGTATCATCGAATTGGTATATAATCTTATACATATGTCGATACACTCATATCATATTAGCCATATTGTTGTAGCCAGTATTGGATCTGTAGTGGTGAAAATTGCTATTGCTATTGTGTACATTTATATTATAGTGTCATCCCATTCTGGCATACACATAACATGTACAATGAATATGGATGGCAAATGAATACATATAACAATGATCGGCACACTGCATATGCGTAGCATAGCAAGCACAGAGTCCAATGAGATACTTGCTTAGCCAGTTTATTTGAATGAATATACGATTCATTCTTATTCATTTTGTGTGTTGTGTTCATCTCACAAACGAGTTCATTTGCGGCAGACGTTGCTCTTGTTAGAGTACTATTGAAAATGAAGCCTATGTGCGTACTGTTTTAGATAGATGAACGGCAGAAAATGAAGGTAGTAAATGTATATATCTATATACATATAATAGTGGTAATAGTGGTAGTGTCAGTACATAGTTAGAGCAAATGATGGGATAAACAGTGAAGATTCTTGAAAGCACCCTCAGAAAGTAGTGTCATTTGTCAATCAGTGTGCGAGCACAACGGTCGACCGTGTCAGCAATTCCCAATCACACTATAAACACACACGCGCACGTATATGCACACCAATACACACAAAAACACACATACGCACATATGTACATATATCGAGTAATATAAAGTGTTGTTGAAAGTTATTCAAATGATTTACCGGATATAACAACCTACATGTGAGCTTTAATCATGCGTCGAATGGTAATTAAATGATACATTTCCTAAAAATGAAATTTTAAGAAATTGAATAAATCGTTTTTTATTGAAAGAAAATGAATTAACTCGCTCGTACTTTATAAAAAATATATCGTGTTGAATTATTGGTGTGTAAAAACGAAATTTTTACTACATTTAATCAGTGTTTCTATAAGAAGAAGAAGAATAAAGAAAAAATTATTAGCAAAACCAGTGTGAAAAGCTATTATGCAAATTGATTCTTGATATTATCGAATCGAAAATATAAACAAATTATATCCAATAATTTTTTGGTGCATTGTGCCAGCAATAAGAATAATATACAAGCAAACAATGGAGACTCTATATGAAAAGGATTCTGTACAACGACGCTTACATACTAACATTGATTCCACCACAATCATTAGACATACTTGTGCTAATTGTCAGCAACGAAAGATGGCTTCTACAAAAGCAATCGATGCCTCTCACTTCTTATGCACCTCCTTCAATTACACTGTCAATTCGTACGCCTCAACGATGACCTCAGCTTCATCGGCCTGCCTAGTATCGACGACGACGACGACGACGACGACGACGACGATGACGACAACGTCGACGATGACACAATTGACACACATACCTTTACGTCGATTTTGCACACTTCTTCTTTTCTGCATGCTCTTCACATCCGCCCACAGTTGTGGACCAGGACGAGGTATCGGTGGACCACGTAAAAATCGTAAATTAACACCGCTAGTATTTAAACAACATGTGCCAAATATGTCGGAGAAAACATTGGGTGCCTCCGGCTTAAATGAGGGTGCCATTAAGCGGGATTCACCGAAATTTAAGGATTTAGTACCGAATTACAATAAGGATATTATATTTAAGGATGAGGAGGGCACGGGTGCTGATCGTGTCATGACAAGGGTGAGTTACTAAAATTATAGAAAATACACCGGAACTATTCAAAATATGCCTACGATTTTCAGAATATTTTTGTGTAAAGAAATTGTTTTTTGAAAGTTCTCTGGAAAAATATTTGGGTTTTGGAGTCAATTGAATTATTAAAATATGTTTAATACATTTATTTGCAACTAACATAAAGTGAAATTAAAATAGTAAAAATATAAAATTTTTAAATAAAGAAAAAAAAATTTTATTAAATAATAAAAAGTGAACGATGTAATGTAAAATACGTTTCCAGAATTGTTATGTGTGCTATTTTTTAAAGCTCATCACACCTCATGCCTGAATTTATTTTTCCGGAAATATCTTCAATTGTGGGAATAGCAAGATATCAGAGAGGTGGTTGAAATTTGAGGTGGCTGTTGCATTCATATTTTAATTCATTATTTGATAAAAAATTAATGTTTCTCTTTTGGAGGCTATGTCATTTTTCACGAATGTTTTCATGCAATTACTCCAAAATGTTACAATAACAATTTAATTTAATTTTTAAACCATTTTGGGCTTCCTCAACTAATAAAATTTATTTTGTATCCCATAAAAAAGCTAATGCTTTAGCTGTCTTATCCTACTTCTAGAGTTCATCTCGATGCCAATGCACCAGGATTAGTCCACTATTTAGCTTCTTGACTGCATCAAATGATGTTTCTAAACAAATTAGCCTTTATATGTGTTTTTCCTCCATTCCTCCTATTATGCACACAGCTTTTTGAGGCCTACAATTTTACTTCTACAAAATTCTTCTCGGTCAAGCGATTAACTTCTAAAACCAATATTCTACTATTTTTGCTATGACAGTAACAATTTCCCATAAAAACGCTTATAAAAGAGCTCTCTGACAAATCTCAGAAAAAGTGACGTCACAAATTTAACACGCACAATATTACTAGATGAGAGCTAAACCAAAGGGCATTAAATTACTATATCTTTAAAAAATATTTCCACATCAAATAAAAAATTATTTAAAATAATTGCTTAAGTTATTTCACCACCAGGGTATGCTTTGAGCGGGGTAAAGCATTTATAAAAATCATTTCTTTTTTGTTTTGAGAAATAAGGTATTTAGATTAAACACAAGAAAATTACTCACGTTTATTAAATTTTTCTCTTAATAAAATTTATTTAAAATTAGAAGAAGGAAAGAAGAAATATTTCCTAACCAATACCGCTACCTGTTGTCAGCTAAAATTGTGAAATTTCATGTTCTAAGTGCTGTAGAAAAATATTAAAACAATTCATCATACGAATTGTTTTCAGAAACTTGTAAATTAGAATTTCAGTTAAGGTTTTCAAACACAAAGAAATACCGAAAAAGTTGGTCCCTAGCTATTGATTAATTAAAAATGATTAAAAATGAGAAAACATTTAAATATTCTTGCTAAGATTTTTTTTTTACAATTTGCTCTTTTGGCAGATACAACATTGTTGCAATTTTCATTTACAAAAACTTCCAGCGCGTAATAAAAATCATATTTTGAAATTTTGAGCGGTTCTAACCTACACATTGTATGTATGTTTCAAGAAATAATTGTGTAAAAATGCATTTTTCAAAAATTCAACAATCAATATTTGCCAATTTTTTTTTTCCAACTCTCTGTATTATTACCATTGATTGGCAATTTTGCAAAGAATTATCATATTTTTATGATATCATAAAATTTATATTATGTTGCAATAAAAAATGAGGAACAAAATAAGAAATATGTCTGTAGTTTTTAAGAAGTGTAAAAAACAAAAGAAAAACAAACCTATGAAAAATGTTTAATAAACAATTGTAAATAATTTAACGACTTTTCATTGAAATGGTCATATGATGAGGACAATATTATTTTTGATGTATTGAAAATACATTCAATGCCATGCAAAAATCCAAACTTTAATTAAATAAACAAATTTATTTGAGTTAAACTGGTTTATTGTTGAAATGTTTATTATTTAAATTGTCTGTTTAATAAGACGTATTGAAAGGCAATGAAAATAAACAATTTATTTATTTCTAATTCGCTATACTTTTAATACATTTTTTTTTTTATAAAAATACTTTCGAAAATTGTAGTTGGACATTTCTATATAAGTATTGAGTTGCGTCACCATTCATACAAAAAGGAAAAGTCGCTATGTACCAGCTAAGCATGAAGTTTGGTATATTTTATGACGTCTATCAAAATATTTCGACTCAAAAACTCAAAAAATTGAGGTGTGTTTATTCTAGTATTTAAAGCATTTTATTGGAAGGAAAATGTTGAGAATTGCATTTTTTCTCATAGAGAACTTGATTTTCAATGATTTTTTTTCCAAGATAGTTTATTAGGGCATCATAAAATATATAAAACTCCATTCACTGGTAAAAAGAGCAATTTTTTTTTACTGAGCCAACCTAATGAATTTAAGTAAAGCCACTGACAGCAGTCATAAAAATGTAACAACAATAATCATATAACAGTAATAACAAGTGCATTAAACTTTTAAAAGAGTACTCGTATTACATGATCGATAGATTAAATAAATAAATAAATAATTTATATGAATTATATGTTATTGATATGTACAATATGTGAATGTTTAAAATAATTTAATTCGCTAGACTTCTGACAAGTGTATTGTGAGTTTGTAACAGCGTGAAAAGCTTTTTTCATGTTATCAATTTTTTCATAGTTGATAAAATCGAAAGTAGTAGGAAAGAAGGTGTAAAGAAAAATACTATAACAACAACAACAAATAAATTGTAAATTAAATAATATTTATTAACACAATTTATGATGTTGGAATGTGTATCGTATGCTTATCTTATCTGTAAACAGGGTAAAATAACAGTAACATCAACAACAATACAAAATAATATTAAGGTAATACAATATGCAGTAATGCGATATGCATTTTGTACTAATATCTTCGGAAGAATCGTGATCCACAGCTGTTAATCATATTTATTTATAAAATTCTCTTAGCGAATTAGCCGTGCACTTGAACGTCTGTCTATTCAGTTTGATTACCCCCATGACACAGTGATATTTCATGGTACTACAAATCAATCGAGGGTGGGCGCTTAATTGCCGAACATCGGTTCTTATCACCTTGCTGATATCACATCTTAAAATTGTGAAGTTAAAGTGTTTGTAAAATCTTAAGGAAAATTTGACTTAACATCCATAGAAGATGGACCCTAGTAGCACGACAGAGAAAATAAAAATTACAATTTTCAAACTTCTTTGACTCTTTTATGTATCTCAGAATGCTTTCAACTAATAAAGAATTTACTATGTTCATTTCGAATATTAAATACAGATAAAATGGTAAAAATTCACGCAGACAAGAGACGCGACTGTAATTTTAGTTTACATCCACGATTGACATCCATACTCGTACATATGTTGCCCCACGGTGTATGCTATGTAATCAACCCGACCATAGATTGTAGGTCCCTCCTAGAAGGAGAGCTGTTATTTTCTTGTTTTGGCTTTGAGGAAATGTTTGGTTTTTATCAGATGGTTGACCTAGAAAATTGGTACTTGAAAATGTTGTTTATTTAACCCTTGGTACAATAGACAATAGACGAACCCGTTTACTGTTGTCAATGGGCAGGAAAACCATCAGTAATGTAGTCGCCGTACTCACGGGCCACTGGCTTGTGGGTAGGCATGCTACAAGGCTCGGCTTACCGGCCAACGATTTTTGTCGCAGCTGCCAGGACGAGGAAGAGGAGTAAAGTGTTCACCACTTCCTCTGTAGATGCCCCGCCTTGGCACGCAGAAGGCACACTCTACTAGGGAGTGCCTTTTTTACAGATACCACTGAGCTTGCACCCATGGATGTCAAGGACATTGCTCTATTCATTAGGAAATCCCAATGGATTCGCTTAACAGAGGAGATAGGATGGTAAGCATCAACGATGCATGGTGACACAATGGGCCAATTATTTGGCCTAAGTGCGTCCCCCTTTGGGGGCGGCCGCATAACCTAACCTAACCTAACCCTTGGTATAGTTTAGAGTACCTGCTAAACTCAATCCTATAAATGACTCTGGTATCATTGGTTTTCTCTCAAATTCAAATTGCCTATTTCTTGACGACAGGTAGGCACTGTTAGTAACAACAAAATATTCTGTTGAAAGACCAGCAAACTGAATGATTTTGATCTGATAATGCCCATTCTCAGACGGCAACACGATTAATGTCGAAAAAATATTTTATCATTTGTTAAAAAAATGTAAATAATGTCAAAGAAGTGTATGGGATTAGATTTTCGACATTATCGCAAAGATTTTTGCAATGATATCAAAAATTTTGCTCCTATAATTTGATGTGGAGAAGCCCAATCTTATGTTTTCATGCACAAAATCAGCAAACATACATTCGAAAACCTACTTTTGTATGGGAAGTCCCCATATATGTATATATCCATTCATTAGTATATTTATTCCTTAGTGAATATAATCGTCTGTTCTTAGCCTCAGTTCGTTATCTTTAGATTTTGTTGGCACAAAATATGCCAAAATTTAGGGCAAACTAAAATTTACAAAAAATAAAAAAAAAAAGATTTAAAATTTACTATTCAGTTTGAAGCCCCAGAGTTTTGTCAAAACATCGACATATATTTGAGATTATTTAAAAATGCTGTGAACATTTATGGGTTAAGTGTTTAAACGGAATGGATTGTTGTCGGCTTTATTGATATACATTAGCTTTACTCGTGTATGCCACGCGCTCAATTTGTTATAATTATTTTACAAAATTTGCTTGCTGTCATTCAGTAATGTTGTTTATGGCAATTAGCCAATTCTCTTAAACACATTACCTATTATTAACTTGAGCCTTGATTTTTTTTTTAATGTGCCAAACAATTAACTGTTGCGCTCGTGTCGATTGTTCTAAGCAAAGGCAAATTCACCGAAATGAAAAGAATTTCACAGAAAATTGACTTTGTTCTTCTATTAACATTTTGCAATCAAGGTGAAATGAAATAAAAACAGAATGAGTACATATATTTATTGCATATTGGATGCTTCTGTTTGTTGTCAAACATTTGTAGGGTGTTGTGTTAAAACACAAGCAGACATACTTTTTAAAAATTGCCCGAGGTCAACCGGGCACCATAAATGTAACTACCCAAGGACATGTAAGATCATTTGCTTCTGTATAGTACTCTAAGCAAAAGGATGTGTGTGCATTATTATTTCTTGTTCTTCGTTCGTTCTTCTAACTACTACTACTTGCTACTACTTTGACTACCATTTGACATTAGTTTGGCATGTAGCGCAACGAAATTTGTAATTTTATGAGCCCATTTGTTAAAGTGAAAATAATCAATTGTGTCATTCAGTAAAGCAAAAATTAAAATTTGTTGTGCCTATTAAAGCGCAACAAAGTATATACTTATAATTCATACATATGTAGTTGAAATACTAAAAAATGTGTCAAAATGTTATAGAAAAAATATTGTGTATAAAGGTAAAAATCTACAAAAATGTCCTAAATATTTTTATTACTACAATATTTAATTACATAACACATTCAATGCACTTAACCTCCATATGGCAACTCAAAAAATTGCATTTCGTATGCATGAGTTTCAAATTCCGAATAAATTAAAAAGCCACAAAATATTTAATTAATTACGAGCCCATAAAAAAGAATTTATTACCTACATACCATAAATTTTATAATTTATATTCGTATTTCTTTTCTTCTCCCTCACACTCTTTATGAAATAACACTTTGAAAACAATGATAAATTATATGAAACACTACAAAATGACACTTTATTTACGTTTCACCCTCATAAACAAACCGCGAAAATATTTGGCATCATTTGTTAAATGCTTCAAAATGAACAATGTGATTGCTCGAACGGAATCGGCAGCAGCACTAATAACATATTAGTGCTGCGATAGTATGTAGTATGTAGCGATCTAAAGGATCATGCTAAATGCATAAGTGGTCAAAATGCACCAAAAAACAAAAAAAAAACAATAACAATAATACCAGCAACAAACCAAAGAAAACAATAAACCACAAGCACCAACTCAATAAAACAAAGTACACAATAAAACAATAATGATTCTTTTCAGACGCGATTTATGATCTTCCAGTGTTGATGACGCCTGTTAATTTGACTGTGTATGAAAATACATAATGCAATATCTTTTATACAAATATGTATGTATGTTTGTTTGTTTATGTACACATATATGTATTCACCTAAAGCCTAGGTGTTAATAAATTAACAAATCCTTATGAATGGAATGCCAATGCTGAGTGATAAGTGCGTTAGCGTTATCTGCATGAGCTGCGTATCAATTCCTTGAATTGACCAACTCAAAAAGTGTTTTTTTTTTCTTCAAAATAATTGGAATTTGTTACTTCAAACGGTGCCCATCTGTTGTTAAGCAAATTCGTAATTCTTTCGATAGTAAAAATTTGCAATTGAAAAGGATTTTGAACGAAGGTTGAAGTATCAAGAATTCTACCATTCGAAATAGTCTCATAGGAGTATTTATAGAATATTCTTATTAGCCTTGTTCACGAGTGTAGCAATATTTGAAGAAGAAAAACTTGGTCAAATGTTATCTGACAGCAAAGATTTGTAATGAAAATGATTCTCAAAGAATAATTGATGCCTCAAGTATTTCACCATTCGAAATCGTCTGATATGGATAATAATTATGTCCCTCCTAAGTTCAAAAGCACAACAACATTTGAAGAGATAGTTTGAAGTTTGAATTTTGAAATTTGAAGAGTATTATTTACACTTTTTTATTACTTTACCTGGTTCAGGTGCAACAGTATATGTAGAGTCGTTCTATATTCCCAGCTCTATTCCATTTCATTTCTATTTATCAGTATTTGTCATCGTCCTTGAATTATGTATTTTAAATATTGTTGAATTTCACAGATCTGAAAAACAAATAAAATTATGATGTCCGACGGATCAGAGTAGTCCAATGTAATGGATTTGAATCTATGATTGGATTTTCGCCATCATCCTCAGGTTTTTTTTTCTAACTTCAAAAAACCAATAAAAAAAAGCCTGAAATTGTGCTTTTTGAGGTTAAAATTTATTCGTTTTATATACTTTTTAGTAAACCTTCCTTATTTGTTTGAGGGTGAATATATTTACTGTTGATTTGTATATACCAATTCATTGAAAATTGTCAAAACGTAGTAGAAATCTTATGCATCGCTGGCAAAAGTGCACCAATTTGTTTTTTTCTACATCAGACACCACGAAAATCTATATTCATTGCTCTCAACCGGACCCGTTATTTACATATCTTAATATTATTTTTACATAAGTGGATTTAATTTGTTTGTTGTTTTTTTCTTCTATTAGACGAGGGCTTATTATAAGTGCGCCTCATTAATAAATTCAATAAATTCTAATTGCATTATTACAATCAAACTTAACAAAAATTATTCTTACCACAAATTGTTTCTTCCTAAATAATAAAAGAGTTTTTAATAAGAGAGAGAGAGCGAGAGAGAGAGAGAAAGTGAAAAGTCACTTATAAGTAAACTACACTCAAGCACAAGTTGTAAAATATTCTGAACTATCAAATACAGTACCCCCTCTGTAAAAATTAAAATCTACAAAGCATTCTAGTGCAATTCAAAATTACAATCTCTCACACGAATACGTACAGCAGAATAACTTCTAAAATTTCATAAATTATACACAATGGACCAGCCGTCAAATAATAAATGAAAAATAGAGAGAGAAAGAGAAAAAAAAAATAATAATAATAACAAAACCGAGTAATCCGATCTGATTATTAATATTCAATGCATTCATTCCTTTATTACATACAATATGCACATGTTTGTGTGTGTGTACGAGTATGCACATCAAAATTATATAAATATCTATCGACCAACCAACCAAGCATTAATTGTATACATTTGTATATATGTATGTACATATTGATCCTATTAATATGAACAAATTTCTACAAACAACAGCAACAATATACAAAGGCAACAACAAATCTAAATTGAATAATATATAAGAGTATGTGTGTGTGTAACATTATGAATGTTAGTGATGGAACTGAATATATATGTATATCCTCGAGATAAGCAAAACTCCCATAGAAGCAGTCCCATATACACACATACACACACACACATGAAAGAATTTGAAATTTGTCAAAATTAATGCACAAAGTGATGATGTCACTTTTAATTTGTCTACCAAAAGTGCCGCTTAAGATAAGTAATATCTATCTACTCATACTTATACCATTGTCATGTGGACGACATCAAATTTCAAAAGATTGCGCGAATTTTTTTTTTGGCAGAAATTAACGTGGGAATTTCGTTGTATTCTGAATCACTCAAATCATAAAAAACCAAAATCACAGACACATACACACGCACACACACACAAAGTTGAAAGCGCAAAATTTTGCAATCGATCAAAATATATCAACACAAATTCATAAAAAAATTAAGCACACACTCACACACACTTATGCAGGCGCTAAGCTTGCCGCAACAACCTAAAAATCGTTCATAATTTCCATAAAAATGGTCATCGATACTTTATTTATTTATTACGATGAGAATTATGTTTCGTTGTATTTTTTCATTCTCACCATTTAGTTAGATTTTGTTATATTTTGTTGTTATTATTTTATTATTATTTATAACATTCGACTTATTATTATTATTATGTTTTTATTTTAGTTTATAAATATTGTCTGCTTTTATTATCACTTTACAATATTTACAATTTCTGTTATTGTTGTTTTTATTGATGATCGCATCACATTGCACTTAGTTACGCATTTTTATTAATCAATTTGATACTTAAGCATTTTTGCTTTACTTTTGTTTTTTTTTTTGCTTCTTTATGACCACAATTTGTGGCATATACTGGTTTTGAGTGCGAAATAAAACAAATTTAAATTAATAAATACCATAAATATGAGTATTTGCATTTTACAGATATGTATATTAAGGTGGTTGAAATTTTTGGATGAGTGAAAAATATACAATTTGGATTATGTCAAGCAATTTTTCCTAAAGAAGCAAAAAAAAAAAATTATTTTCGTTGTGAAAAATTGCTTCGAAAACATTATTTAAAATATTCCAAAACAAAAAAAAAAAAAAAAAGGCCACAAGAGTTCTGCCGTTCGGAATCGACTAATATAAGTAGATCTCTTCATATACGCACCTATTCCAGATCGATGAAATGTCATCTTTAGTGAAATAATATTCATATTATGCAGCTATTAAATTGGTATAAATTCCTTCTTATCTTTTTAGAATATCATATTACATCGGAAAAATAAAATTATATAAAATTCCTGCAAATCATATATGCAAAATATTTTTTGTTTTTTTTTTAATTTAACCTCGAATAAAGTTCAAAATATATACACATTAGGGATAACAATCCCGAAATCGATCATAGGCAAAATTAGATATTATTAGGCATGATCTGAATGTCATTTTCGATCGAAATTGTTTTGGTAATCAGCTGAAATTTTGTAATGTTAAAATATGTTCTGTTTGACAGGCTAAAAAAAAAGTAATTCAATATAGAGTATTTTGTGCTAAATCAATCCAGAATAAAATTGAAATAGCTGAATTTGTCAAATAGTTTTGAGTTTTAGGTCACTTCGTGTCAAAAACTCAAAATTTAACTCCGTACATGCCATTATACCGGTAACACTGTTAAGGATATTTAATTTATTTCCAAGTCTAACGACCAAATATCCAAAAATTTCAACATTTCGGCTACCGGGATTAGCAACCTATAGTACACACATAGTTCTACAATATACATATGTATTGTATATATGTGTATGCGCTTAAATTGTGGCTCATAATTCATCGTCAGAGTTAATCACACATCACGGATTATGGCGCTTATCGTTTAAAGCCTTTTATGTCCCAACATAAATGCATATGTATGGATGTATATGATCATAAAGGCAACAACGAATTATACACGTCTAAATGATGTTTGTGATGGACACAAATAAAATACTAAAAAAAACAACACACAAAGAAATACAGTAAGAAGAATGGTAGAATGAAAAAAGAATGATTTAATTTACGATTTTCTTTAAAATTAATAGCATTTAATTAATAACAATAAAATGACGCCTTTTATATGCATCTACATACAACTGTGTGTATGTGAGTGTGTTATGCGTATGATCATGAAACATGATGTGTCGCCTGAAAAGATGTGACTTTGCAGAAGAGTAGATTAGAAAAGTGATACACATGTACTGCATGTATTGATATGTAAGAGGTGCAAGTAAAGGGTGTGTGGCAGTCATTTAAGCTTAAGTGCTTTTTTATTAAGCCTTAATACATATGTATGGTATGTAGGTACTTAGCAATTGCCAATAAATTTTTGCTTATGTTTGTAAGTATATTTAAAAAATGCATACATGAATATACATACATTTCACCACTCTAGGAGCGATTTCTCGGGATCTATTAACGATTCTTAGGGAATAAGTTTGTTTCGCGAAAATGTTAATGAGGAAAAATTGCTTGTTTATGCATTTTATCACTCTAGAGGCGCTACTTCTGTAGCTTTTTCTTTTAAAAATTTCACATACCTTAATATATATCCACAGATCAATTGTCAAGAAAAAACGCAGTCAAATATTTACTGATTTAGAGCAACAAATGTCAGAATTTCATAAAAGAAATTTATGAAAAAGAAAAGTACTAAATTTTGTCCACACATACTTAAGATAAGCTAATCCGACCATTAGTCTTTGCCACATTTAAAGAAGAACAAGAAAAATAATCACCAAAATCACATAGCAAAAGTAAAAGATTATAATACCAAGATAACACCATATACAAACATATTGTATATGAATGTATACACAAAACAGCAGCCAAAATAACGCCAGGCCATACAATACAAAGCTAAAGAAAGTTAAGACAAGCCAACAAGTCACAACAAGCATTGCATGCCTGCATGCATACACTCACACACGCTTAGACATTCACATAATTAATAATAATGAGCCACAGCACAACAAGAAAACAACCAACAAATAATTGTAATCCCCACCTCAGCATACGTCAATCGAACTGAAACATGAAAAATTATTAATTTGTTGCAACTAAGGCGACTAAGTGGATCCATTAAGGTACCTATGATACCGTATTGGATGATTGGATGCAGCAGCAGCAGCATAAACATGCTGCATGATGATGCATGATAGCATCGAACATCATTGGTGTGAAGTAACTTTTGGAATTGGTTAGCTTAAAGCGGCACAACAAATCCGTCATCACGACATGGGTACACTCAATTTAACATGTTCACCTTTAAATGAGATTAAAAATACAGCTTTACACCCGCCGTTACCCCCTTTTTTATCCAATATCATTTATCCATACCGCCGCTACAGACAGTCACAAGCATTTCGAATCAACGAACGATCAAAATACATCGAAAACCAAATGAAGAAAAAAAATTATATTAATAAAAGACAATGAAAAAGAGAAATGACAACATGCAATCTTAAGCAGATAATGAAAGACCACCGAACAAACCAAAAAAAAAAAAAAATTGAAATGAAAACAAACAAATAATATATATAAAATGATTTCAAATGAAATGGTGCTGTCGCAGCTACAGAAGCTTTAAACAAGATCACCACCACCACCACCGTAACATACGGTAGTTCTTATCGTTGATCATTGCAAAAAAAAAACCATATGATTGAATGGGTGGAGAAAAAATTAAAATTAATGCACGAAGCATTTTTTTCTTGTCTTCTTCTATCAAATCGATCCAATAATTAACGTTCGTATTTTCCCATAATTATTCCTGACTTCTGGAAAAAGGCCATGAGAAGTGTTACCTTCGAATCCCAAAAATTGTGACTTCTTGGGAACAATCTCAGCCAGGAGGGCTGAGATTCATCAACGATGACAACAAAATAAAATAAAAATAAAAAATTAATATAAAAATATTGAAAACATCTGAGGAAATATTGCATAAAAAATATTTTCGTAGTACATTTTAACCTTTTATCTCCCATTTACATGGATATTTTGAAAACTTTGGGCAATGAGCAATGAGCATATTGTACATGGATGGTTTTTCACTCATAATTTTTTTTATAGTAGATCACTCAATTGTTGGTTCTGTACTACTGTGCTGTACCACCATACCAACTATATTGACGTGGTACTACATATCATTGTAGTGAGGAATGAAGATTAAAGACGGTAAAATTAATTAATTAATATTTTCATTGATTATTGCATTTACTAATAATAAGATTTTGAATAAAAAGGAATAAATAAAGCAGCAGAAACAATAAGCCAATAGTAATAATAATAACAAAATCAATTGTCACACGGTATTGCAAATGTTATCCTACAAGACGTCAATCGCAAATCATATATTTCGATTATTATGAAAATGACTCATTCGAGGAATTGTTTGATTGATTTCGATCGCATTGGCATTCATTGGAATAAACAATTTTATGAAGAATATAAACAAATATTTTTCTAATAATTTTTTTATTTGTTTATTTTAATTTTTTCATTTTCTTTTTTTGCTGTAATTTAACGAGCGGCAATTTTGAAACAAGAGGCGTCATATATGTATGCATACATATATATTGTATTTAAGCGTTGGTGGCTACTTTGATTATTGATTGATATCGTTTTAATTGTGAGAAATATTTACGATTTTTACTTAACTCAAAAAGCTTCCTTTGAATATATGAGCGCATATTTATTGTATATATTTATTTATGTATGAATTCATGTTGTATATGTATATGAAACCAACGTTTATTTACATTCATAAGCCGTTGTTGTTCGTTTGTTTATTATTCATATGATTTAATTGGCTCTTTTAATGATGTGAATTGGTTGGAATGAAATGTGATTTCATTTGATTGAACTACTTTTGTGCTACAGCAATTTACCACAATATAAGCAATTTTATAAAGCGGTTAGATTATAACAAAGGGGTCAGTCATACATTCCATCATTATAGAGACGATTTATGGGCAATTGTGGGGATATAAGTCAATGTTCAGGCTTTTTTTAGCTCGTATTTTGTAGGGGAGCGCCTTTAGCGGGTAAGTTTATTTGAGTAAAAGATTGCAGCAGAAGAATTAATAAGGGTAGATCATACATTACACCGTAAAATTTTTAGCGGAACCTCCCTAAGAAGTGAAAATAGGTAGTAAATATGTTTAGGAAAAATGTTGGACAGCAAAGAGATATTATGGTTGGTCATATATTTTGTTTCTCAATGGACATCCTGGGAGCGGTGATGGCAAGTTGCATACAAACGTTATTTTTTTTAAGATTGCAATTCTTGCTTTCTACAGCCGCAATACTCATCCCCACCTTTTAAAATCACAATGCCAAATTGTTTACAAAACGTTTACTCGAGTAGAAATTTGTAACGATTTAATTAAATTTAGGATATCACCTGTTTCGTTACACACCACAGGTATAACAAGATATTGAATTTAATTTCATATTCGCGAGCAATGGCAGGAAGAGTTGCAAAAATAAAAGTTGCTAATAAAAAAGATTTAGGTATTCATGCTGATTTGGCTCAAACTGGGGTAATAATTAAATATTAAATTACAACAAAAACATGAAAACATTTTAAAAAATAACATAATTATGACAATATCCAATGACGGTTTTTTTTTTCTTGTGTGCGCTCAGTTTTTTGGTGACGATTGCTTTCAATATAAGGTTCAAGTACAAGAGTAACAGAAAGAAGGAAAAGAACAGTTTAAATTAAAAAAGCAAGGGATGATATTGGGTTACCAAATAACCACATAAATTTTCATTGTCACTGCCATCATATCATGACCCCGGCAATAATGTGTCACTCAGTCAGTTTGTCAGTTGTACATACGAGTATATGAGTATATACGTGGATTGTACCTATACATATGTACAAATATATGAAATACAAATCAGTGCACAGCACACACAAATAGTGTCATATGCGATCATATGTGCCCAGTGAGAAAATACAAACGATGGCGATAAAATGATATACATACACATCAAATTGATCGAATCAAAATTAATAAACAATTTTTTCTAAGCGTAGGTACTTTATTTTGTAATGCATGTGTAATGCGGCTGCACAATATAATTTTGGATTAAAACTCTCCCTTAATGTGATTTTTCAAGCATTAGAACAAGCATTACAGAACACATTGGTCAAAAGATTACGGCACTAAACAACAAACAAAAAAAAAAACCTTTTCTTTCCCAAATTCAAAAATTCGAAATTCGAGATTATATTTATAAAAATTTGGTTATACAATATTTCGAATATTATTGATTGTGTTACATTGAATTTTGGTGACGCTACCTTCTGACGGCAGCTTCTGATGCGATTTGGATCTTTGAAAATTATCTTTTAAGGATTGGTATTAATTTCAAATTTGAATTTTGTCAACAAGACATTTTTTGAACTATTCAATTATTCATTCTTGGAAGTTTTTGACCAAAGTGTGTTTACATAGCACAAAATTTAATGTTAAAATATTAAATATTAAACAAAAATTAATATTTAATTTTCTATGGAACTTGGATGACATTGAAGATGCATTCCAATAACAGCAAATTTCATAAATTCGGAACGATTTTGGTGATTTTAATAAATTTCATTAGAAGACTCACACATAAATGATTGGCCTTTGGCCAAGTTTCTCTTCCAGCACAGTAATGACTGTTAAATTTTTCGACAATATTAGAAGAGACCTATTTATATTAGCTACTGACCTTTGTCACAGAGTTCTTTTAGAAGTGTTTTCATTGCAAATTGTTACTGCTGGAAGAATTGTCAATTGTTTGCTGGGAATGAAGCTCATTAACTACGTCTCAGAAGCCCGAACAGATTAATCACTGACGTACACACCACCCACGATATGAGAATGCTGTAACAAAAGTAGTAGAAATTCTGCCATGGCAGTCTGAAGGGTTAAATATGAAATAATACATTACAAAGGCATTACTTTTCCACCTAGGTGTACGTGTGTTTGTCTTTTTCATTAATAAAACATTTAAAGTGGTGCTAATTTCTGTACCTTTTGTTCATTCTTGTTTGCTTTGCCCACCCTTTTAACATTTGTTATTGTTGTTGTTCTTTTCTCTTTTTTTTTTCTTTACTCATTTTTAAGTCAAAGACGCGCACGCGCACAAACTTTTGTATATATGTATTGCATGTATGTAGTCATATATTCATGTGTAATGTTGTTGATCCATATTTGCATGTGTAATTAGATATTTTATATCCCTTTGAAAGCGCAAGTGATTTATTATTTAATTTCCTTTTTTGTTATTTTTGATTATCGTGGCAGGAAGAGAAAACTTACAACTGAGAGAAGGAAATGAACAATTTTCAAGTAAAACGAGCATTAAAGTTCTGATTTCATCAGTGCTATTGGCGCTAATATGAGCCTTTTAATTCTTATCGAAATGCTCGTCAGCTGAATCCCTTCATTATTTTTTGCAAACAATTTTTTTTAATACAATTTTTATAAAAGAATTTTGTATTAGCAATTAAACCCTTCGTCTTCTTACGTGCATACAGATGTGTCAACATTTATGCACTTATTTCTTGCTTTATTTTTTATTCGTAAGTATTTAGTTAATTCGTCGGTGTTTTGTTATTTTGCACCATTATTGTATCGGTATTGATTAGATTGATGTTCATGTTGGTGTTGTTTCGACATCACTTGGCACCTATGTGTGTGGCATTGCTTAAGAAATTGATTTATGCAATTTCCTGTTTGACATCGGAAATCAAAAGGATAATAGAGGATGCCGTCGATGAAGTGTGGAATTTCACTGAAGTACTTTTACATGTTTATACAAGTATATATACATGCGTATATGAGAAGATTTGAAAAGGGATTCAGAATATAGAGATATATGTGAACTTTGTATGTGCTCGTATGTACGTACTCGTGTCGTCAACACAATGATCAAATTGCATATGCAAAAATCGTAATAAATCTATTTTTATAAATATACATACATACACACACACACACATATACAGTATATTAACAACATTTACATAGATGGATGGATGGATGCATGCACCACTTAAACGCCTAATGATGATGATGATGACCCTAATAACAGGGTTTCTGTGCAATGTGTTCACACACAAAAATATACACGCAAGCAAATAGCAACCAAATTATTATTAATGTTTTAGTAGAAAAGTGGAAACAATAGTATATATATATATATAGAGATTGACTATGAAATCACAACATTAGTTCATCACTTGTACATATACATATGTATGTGTCATTATCTTTTGATGCTAGCCATTAGTGATGAGGAATAATTTAAATCAATTTGATGCAAACATCTTGACAATGTATTATCATTAAAATTCATATTATTGTCTAAAAGCATTCATCTATAATTAAAATGTGATTAAGATGATGCTGATTATGTTGTGCTGTTTTGTGCTTCAGAGACAACCACACAAGAACATAACGTACCTAACTGAAATATTAAATAGTGTTGAGTTTCGAATGCTACATATGATAACATGATCATCACATCACCTTACTTCTACACACTTCTACACATTTCGAAATTAATTAATTGTTTTGTTGAAATATAACGAAAGATAAATGTTAAAATGCAAACAACAGAGAATTGCTATTTTTACCTATACATATTGATATTTCACACCTATTTGTGATTCATGTCGGATTGAACATCAAATGATCTTGTTACTAATGCTGCTGCTGCTGCTGCTGCTAGTGCAGCAATGAAAAATTTTAATTTAAATATCAGTACTGTATGTTAATTGTATATGTATGTATACAAATACATTAGAGTTGTCCAAGAAATGTATGAGATTATTAAAATGATTTTTTTTTTTCATTATGCGCTAAAAGCAATTTATGGGGTTGGGCCTGCCTCAGACGGTGCCAAAAAATGTCGGTTTTGTGCTTAGAGATAATAAATTCGCAGTTTTCGAAAATATGTATTTTAATTTTAATACAGATTCTGTATTTAGAGTTGTTGGGCTTGAGAATTTCTGGTAGGTTCGTAAATCTTTATTTGGTGAAAAGCGGCAAAGGAACTGGGAGATATTGGTTCAAAGAATTTAGAAGTGATCACAGAGCAGAACGTGATGAAGACCGTTCTTCCGCAAGATCATTGAAAATTTCCACGACGAGGTTTTCACTGATCGCCGGATTAATGTCAACGAAGTAACAGAGAGAGTATTCTTATAATTCGTACGTAAAGCAATATTTTACATGATAAGTTGATTATTGGAATACCGTGGGCCTGATCGATGCTGCAATTAGTTACGCTGAAAATCTAAAGCATACAGTAGACAATGGCGAAACAATGTCTGGGCCTCTTTAAGCGAAGCATGAAGGATTTTTGTGTTGAGTCGTCACCGTTGATGAAACCTGGATTCGTTAATATACATTTGAGACCTCAAAGTGACTGGAATTGCTGCCGAACTTCCTGCACTCACCCGACGTGGGTCTCTGCGAGTTTCAGGAGGTGTTAAAGAAATGGCAGAAACGTTGGGAAAAATCGTGTTTTAAGGAGGGGCTAAAGAAATGGCAGAAACGTAGGGGAAAAATGTGTGTAATAGAAGAAAAAATTGTTAAAAAATTGCATCTTCTTTCCTAAAATCGGAACATGATGACGAATTACAATTAGAAATTCTAATTAAAGCCAGTGAGCCAAGAACAAAAATTTTGTATTGTGAAGAATAACAAACCTTTCGAAAATTTCGACAGATCTCATATACAATAAATAATAGTATTTATACGCTCTTGATTTAGTATGCGCTAGTATGATCACACTCATATGTACACGATCATGATCAATGCCATTGTAAGCATTGTTTTACAATAATCACTGACAAATACAACAACAACAACAACAATAACAACAATAATCGTGTTAACAACACATAAGCACATTATTGAGCATTTAACATGCACTTACATGCATATAAACACACACACGAACACACACTTATACATATGTATGTATATGTATAGAACGGGTAAATAGAAAAATTAACTTATTTCTTATTTAATCAATGCCAATGTTTATTTTACGCACCCATCGGCATTTTTGTTTCCATCTTTCATTATTTCATACTCATTCATTACAACAATAATATATTATATCTACATGTATACATATTTATGTACGAGTATATACATATTTATACAATATTTATCTATTTTCAATATCATCATACACTAGAGTATATGTATGTATATTAGTATTTGCTGCTGAAGATTGTAATGCAAATTGGCAAATATTTAAACAGCATTGATGGAAGAATGTCCAATTCAGACAACATACACACACACACATGCAGCCAAACAGAATGTTGTTAAATAAAAAGTTGCTAACAAAATGTATGGTACACCAATAATAGTAGTTGGTACATACAAATAGCCACCTTTTCATTTACTATTTTTGTTTTTTGTTTTTTTTTTTTTGTATATCGTTTATCTCCTTTTAAATACAAATTACAAAGCGATCGCACTTATGGTGGCACAAACCACCATTATCGATCCCAATCCCAATACAACAATCATCACAACTGCATTAGCATCTTAAGCAAATATACTTACATTACATTACGAACTGATGAGATAAATAAATATGTAAATAAAGAATAAAATATACACACACACACATATAAATATGTATATAAAGAAAATTGCTAAAACAAAAGACGCTGTTACGCACTTGTGCTCATTAGCAGTTGACCATAAGCTGCTATGTTGATATGCTTGATGATGATGATAATGACGACGACGACGACAACTACGACAACACATTAGTGTAGTCGATTGCTTGCACTTGCACTTGATGGTTTTCATTATTTCACATACAAACGATGACGATATTGTATATACATATTGTACCTACTTGTACCTACCACTTGCCACAGCCAACAACACATTTAAATGCTCTCTGGAATGTTGCATATTGTTGTAGAATAAAGCTTACTTACTTTCATAAGTGTACGATGGTAAGTTAGTACTTGAAGTTTTAAGCCTTTTAATAAAACAAACGTTGAGCAGACACATATTGAAATGATCAAGTGGCTAGCAGCTAGCTAGATGACCATGTAAATATTCATTGTAATGTCGATTGCAATGGAGCGATCCATAAGGATGAAGTGTTATGCTTACATTGTAAATTGTGATTTCATATTTGTGATGTAAACGATAAATGAATACGAAAACAAATTACATATTTGGTATATACAGCAATTCGGAGGACTTTAACGAAGAACAATATCAAAAATGCAATTTTTTACAAAATAAATTATTTTAATATTAAGCAATACATATTTCTTTAAATTTTCATGCTTTCATCACCACCATTGCAATTCAACAATCATAATACAGCACTTTGGAAGACTTTAGCGAATAACAATATCAAAATTGCAGCAAAATTGCAATTTTTTACAAAAGAAATTATTTTAATATAAAGCAATACATATTTCTTTAAATTTTCATGCTTTCATCACCACCATTGCAATCATAATATTTACAAAAAAAAAAAATAAAAAAGCAAATCCAAATTGGTAAAATTTTGCTAATTCCAACTGTGACAAATTACAAATCCTATTTACACGTTTAAAATTAGAATAGAATATATATAAGAGTAACAACACCAAAATCGGTTAAAAATATATATCCATTTAGCTATGGTAAAAAATCAGAAAAACGAATTGATTTGATGCACACCACAATTACCACAATCAATTAACAAAACAACCGAAAATTAAAAATGACAAAATACTATGAGTACAAATATAAAATGGGCATATGGCTTAGTTACACCACATGCGTACTCGTACTCGTAGAATGCAACCAGGTGAGCTAAAACTCAGGATACACTCACATATTGTTTATGCATCAATTGCATTGACTCGTATAAATTGTATAACCGTTAATAATTGCCTTTGTGGTCATGCAGTTTTATACAGTATAAATATATACATACATTTCCATTGGTATATTTATAGATGAGCAAAATATAGAGAGCCAAGTATAAGCTGAAGCAAATTCAATACGCCTATATTTTAGAAAATTATTTGCAGCTTTTCCAAATATGAGTATGATATATTTTTCGATTTTTTTTTAATGGCATTTCTTATGACAGAATAGAGTATTGAAAAATCTTTCAATTGCTTACAATCATTTTAATTCCTTTATTCTTGCCAATAACAATATTTTCATCTGAAATTTGAACTATCGTAATTATTTCTTTATATTTTAACTACTACAACTATATTCGTGAATAAATATTTTAACCGCTACTAAATCGTGATCAGCTCAACAATATACCAATCAATATTTTACCAATTCAAAGTCTACTAAAAAAATAGATCAACTATTTTTTACATCCCTCCCATACAAAGTCATATTTTAATGTTTAAGTAATCGTTTAGAAAAGATTTACAAAACCACGCTTTACATATGCAGAGTATAAACGAGTCGACCTAGGCCGACTGACTGACTATATATGACCATTTGTTGCATTTTACTTTTTTATAGCAGCTGCACCACCGCTATTGAAAGAGAAAATTTTGTAATCATCGAAAAAGAACAACTATAAAAATGAAACCTCTTGAACTATTGAAATTTTATACATTTTCTTTTCAATTTTAAGCAAATTCATTTAATTCAATATTTACTGCGGCGGCTATAAACACTTTGAATCCTTTGCTTTGCTTATGATGAAAATTGGTAAAGAAAATATAGGTATAAAACAGAAATCTAAAGAAAAACGCTTAAAGAGCCGCTTCGAACAAATACGATATGCTTGAAGGGGGGCAAACTGCAAGAACAAATACAAAAGTAGTATTTAAATGATGAAAAATGAGTAGGAAATCGAAGGAAAAAAATGTGAAAGGATCAATATTTACCTATTCTTGACCATTGCCGTCGCGTTTGCAAAGATCGAAAAGGACACCTTTACCGGTATCAGATATTTATGCGTTATTTTAATTTTTTTTTCTTAACATTCTTATGGCAAATACAAATAAGAAAAATACATAAATAAATTCTTGTCATATTTTTAATGTATTTATTGATGATGTTAATGATGATGAACATTGTTTATATTGATGTTGCTGAAAATGATAATGTTTAGAAACATACTATTTTGAATATACATTTTCATTCATTTCGACAAGTTTAAAGGATGTTATCCAATAAAATAAGATGAATAAAATAATGGAAATTTACAAAAATTAAGAAAAGCAAACATGTGTGTGTATATTAGACCTGTCGAACAATTTGAAAATATGACTTTCTTATACACTGAAATTTTTTAACAAAAGTTTTTTGAAACAGGACTATGCGAATTATTTTTGTAATCGATTCCACTAATCGCAAAAAATGAGATTACTTGAAATTAAATTGGAAATCATTACAAAAAACTCAAGTGACTGAGCCACATCAAATACTCTGTCATGTTATGTCGTAATTAATTAAACCTAACAGAAGTAAAAATATAATATAATATAAATGTCTGTACATCTATGTAATTATAGAAAATGGTACCATATACACATATATAATTTTCATTTCCAACATCGTTTAAAATGAACACTTGTAAAATATATACACTCACACTCTTATATGCATGCATGCACATTGTAAATATTGGCCTCCAAAATATGCTCTTCAATATAAAATAATTCATTTGTTAAAATGAACATTTGCCTATACCACGCCTCGCTGCTGTTCATGTATGAGTGAGAGCACATACAATGCAAGCAATAAAAATCTCTTTGTCGATTAAGTAGCAGCATACTATTTCTTCATTGTGATGGTGGTTGCTGCCGATGGCACAGGTATTATTTTTCACTCGTCTTCTTTCTTATTATTCTTCTTTGCTTTTCAGCCTATCAACACAAATATTGTATATACATATACACACACACTTGTACTATATACTTTAATTAAATTTCGAGCCGATTTATACATATTTCACAAAGATAGTACGAGTATATTCCCTTGTTCCATAGCTGAGTCTATATATACAAACAATATAAAAACAGTAATCCACACTAACAGCTCCGAAAAACCTCTGCAATCTTTTGTGCGTATTAAATTTGAATACCGAGTACCAGAAGAAATATACTAATATTGACTCTTTTCGAACTCTTGTGGCACCACTTTACACAAACTTTTGTCACATAGCTATTTTAGAAGCCGTTTCATGGTACTGTTTCTATCTACTGTTGGAAGAACTGCCAAATTTTTGTATTTCCGTAAAAAAGAAGGCAAACGCAATAACCACTGTACTATGCCACCCATTGACAGAATTTATCTGATTGAAAAATGAGACCACGATTAATTACATTTCATTTCAAATGGATATGTTCATGTCAGATGCTTTTTCACAGAAAAAAAGAATTGTCAAAATTAATGTAGCACGATTAATTGTTTGATTAACTAATTTGATTAATCAAAACTTTGATTAATCAATTATTCGATCGATCAAAATGTTGATTAATCAAATAGCATATTATTCGAATAATCATGATTGAGATTAATTAAAATTTTGATTAATAAAAATCAAGAATTCGATTATTCGAACAAAATGTCTTAAATAGTTTACATTTTCAACGTAACTAACACAACTCGCGAAAAAAAACAGTATGTCCAACGACGAATTTTTGGTCGTTGAATCTTAGTCTGAGTTCGAATTAAACCGTCGCCCTTAGGTTTGTGAAAGTAAAGTTTAATCCAATTATTGATTACTTAAGATTTTGATTAGTGAGAATATTTGAGTAAACGATTAATTCGATAAAATCTATTGTTTTAATGGCATAAAAGCCGACCTATGATGAAAATTCCTGTGAAAATTGCCAAATTTCGTTTGCATTTTGTAAAAAGTAATATTTTTATAGATCCGCATGAGTTTTTTCAATCGTCAAGTTTTCAGAAACTTTAAAATAATTGACAGTGTTAAGGAGACATGATTTAGTGGCTTTACCTTTAAAGAGACAGTGTACATTTAAGCAAATACATCTTTGCTTATGCGGAACCATAGCGGCTCGACCCATGGCATTTTCTCAGAAAACATTTGAAATGCATTCTAATGGAGATATGGGTTTCTGGTTACTGATTACTGGGAAGATAGTCCGAAGACTAGTTCAATATCATTACGTCAGTATTCCGTGACGAAGTGCGTAATAGATCTAATTGTGGTCGGTGTACTACATTAACGTCGAAAATTTTGTGCAACAATGTCGAATTTTTTTATTTTAACAAAATTTGTCGAAATTATTGCAAACAATTTTCAACTAATATCAAATCCGCTATTTTTACTAAATTTAATTTCGTATTATTGTAAAAATGTTTGCAATAATGTCGAAAATCTAAATCCATACCTATTGCAAATTATGTTTTCAATGTTATTGCAAAAAACGTTCACCATTAATTCATACTGGTTACGAAAAAAGTTGTTACTATTTATGCTTATAAAAATACTACGCACACAGAAATTTTTTAAGAACAAGTACTCAATAGTGTTCTATGAGATTAAGGAATTTTTGAAATGTTGATTCCTTTTTCTTCTCCTTCTTTTTTTTCTAATGATTTATTGATTTTTTTTCATTTAATCCCTGTGTGTAGCGCTGCAAAGAGAAACTCAATACTTTAGCCGTTTCCGTTATGAATCAATGGCCCGGTGTTCGCCTACGCGTCACAGAAAGTTGGGACGAGGATAACTTACACGGTTCCGGGTCGCTACATTACGAAGGACGTGCCGTTGATATAACAACGTCCGATCGTGATCGTACGAAATATGGCATGTTGGCACGTTTAGCCGTTGAGGCCGGTTTCGATTGGGTGTACTACGAAAGTCGCGCTCATATACACTGCTCTGTGAAATCAGGTAAGCATTGCATTAAATTTAACTTATTTACTCTGCTCCACCATGTAAGACATTTAAAAGTGTAGAATATGCTCATACTAAAGTTTAAATATCTTATGATTTTGCTTCAAACGACTTTCATATGTAAAACTTGTCACATTCCATAAATATACTAACACAATAGTGTCTTTTCCATGCACCGACACTAATAGCAGCGGTCATTTTACATGTTCAATGTCAGCTTCCGACATATCGTATACTCGTTCTCGTACATAAACATATGAGTACATCTGATGTTTTATTCTATTGCGGTTGCACAACATTTATGCGATACTAATAAGCTGACAAGCATAAGCAAATTTTCTTTGCATCTTATGTGGTGTAAAAAATTGAAATATTCATTCATTACACACAAATCTATAAGCTATTTAGATTCGTTCAACTTTGGCTAACTTGACTATGGGAATAACGTGAAGAATTAGAAGTGGCACAAAAGACACAAAAATAAGCAATTTATTGAACAGAAAAGAAATGAGAAGAACTGAACAAATGGACAGAATTTGCGTTTTCTTGTTATACAAAAAAAAAAAAAAAACGGCCCGACAAATGAATTTCAACGAAATGAGCAAGAAACAAGAGGGGTCGAAAAATTAAAACCAGAACATGAATCGAACATAAACATGAAGAGCACAAAACAAAATAAAAAAAAGTAAAATAAAAGAATCACACACACACACACACACACATACAAACATAAAAAACCGGACAGTCCAAAAAAGTAGAAACCGACCACATCGGGTTAACCGCATGTTATGTATATGTATGTTGTTTTGACATGTTTAGGTTTGCGCCTGTCAAATTAAACGAATTGATGATACAACACCCAATGAGTTTCGCATGCGTACCCAGTACTCGTTTGAATGTATATGTCCATATATATGTATGCACGACAAACAAAGCTACAACTGAAGATTATACTTAGTAGATCCAACAGATTCAATAGTTTTGATTGTTGAAATAAAGAGAGAATAAAGTAGTAGTGCTAACACTAATGACAACGATAAAGAACAATAAGGAATCAATAAATTAAAGAAATTTGTGAAATTGTCAATAATTTTATATACCCTATAGATAGCAATAAATCTTATTTACAGTGCCCGATTAAGAGTTGTTCAAAGTGTTCTCATGAAGAGGGCGATTGTAGTGGGACACACATGGAAAATCGTTCTGTATACCTCTTATGATAATACTGTACCATCTCTAAGGACCTTAACCAGTTGGACCAATTACGAAATTACGGTTCAATATTGCCCTTTACCCAATTTATCGCGAAATCCCTGTGAATCACTCTGAAATTTAGTATGGTACCGTTTGACAGATGACAGTAAACGATGGTGATATCAGCTTCTCTCTACTCTCGTAGAAAAGTGCATATATTCTTTACCAAAATCGCCTCAATAGTCGATTTAAAGATGCCCATCCGTCCATTTGCCTCTCAGGTGGTATATTAGCAGGATAACTTGAACAATTGTGGAGATTTTTTTATGTGGAACTTATAATCCACAAACAGGGCAAACAGTTTTTTATCGTAATCCATAATGATCGTGCATGAAATGGATGTGCCACACCTACTATTTAGTGTAGCTCTCATACAAAATTACAGAATTAAAAAAAAAAATCTATCATAATTTACCTAATATATCATTTAGAACAACAATATCTGGTATGTAGATTAATATTGTAGTACATAATGATCATGCTATGTGCTGGGTCCCCTATATAATATAGCTTCCATATAAAATCACCAAATTGTTTGAAACCGTCATAACTTACTTAGTATTACTCCAACTTTCGTCTAGAACAATTATATTTAGTACGTAATTCAATATTGTAGGTAGAAATATTTTCGGAAAATTTAGGTGCGTCATGCCCAGTATTAAATGTGGCTTCCAGAGATAAAGTTGCTGAATTTGAAATGAATTTAGCTCTTCTTGTTGGAGCAGTATTGGAGAGATATTACTTATTCTGGTACATTCTGGTACATTCTGGAACGACAGAACCCTTGTCACTAATCAAGTAAGCTACTGCCTCTACCCATGCACAAAATCATATTCAATAGCCCAATATGAATATAAAAAATATGAAATAATTTAAAGTTAAAACAAAATGCAAAAAAAAAAATCGATTTTACGCATATGAAAGATTTGAATCCCTTAAATTAGCTTACAATTGGAGCAAATTCGAATTTACTGCACGAAGCATACAAATCTGAGCAATTTGAATTGTTTGAATCACTCTAATATACATGCAAAATAATGATGAGCACAATTAGCATCATCATCAGTATCATTATAACACCATTTTTTGTTTTCTTTAACAATACAAAACAACAAAAACAACAAATCAAAACTGGAAAATTACAAAGTACAGCAGCAGCAACAACAATAGCAATCTTCAAACTACCTTTGCACCATTTAAGATGAGACTTGTTTTGATTTCAGTACTTACGCATACATATGCCATGCGAAGAGATTGGAACAAAGTGATGGCAGAGAAATAACCATAACTATAGCCTCTTAAAACTATGTACAATGTATGTAGTAGGTGCTTACATATATGTATGTATGTACATGCTTATGTATACCCCACCTATACATACACTTGCATGTTTACGTATATACAATCCGGTCCAGACTTAGCCAACGGCCAAACACGAATCAACCAACGTACTGACCATCAGCCAACGAACGAACCAACATCGACTAACAAGATTGCATACTTATATTGAATCAAGCAACAAACTAAGCAACCAACCAACCAAACGAGCAATACACTAAAACAATTAATTTTAACCAGCTTTTCTATAGTTTTGTTCGCTGTCTTCTCTTTTCCTTTGTTCAACATTTAAAACATTGATTTAATCTACCCAACTTGTGCTCATACTCGTACAAACATACTTATTTAAGCATTGTTGTTGTTCTTATATATTTTCAATAATCTGTAATGATTATTATTGCTAGCTGAAAGCTGAGATAGTTAAGCACACAATTTAGCATTTTAACATATCACGATGAATAAATAGACTGAATAGATAAACTGTACGTGTAAATAGTATACATTCTGTAGAGGCGTATAGCAAAAGCGGGTGCAAGAGAGTGCTGCAATTGTTGACAAGCAATAAAATAATAACAGTTAATTTTACCTCAACGATTATGCTGTTGCCAATTTTATGTACTCGTATTTGCCGCAACATTTTGTCTTCTTTTTTTTTTCATTATACGAGCCGATATGTTTTGTTCCAAGTAACATTAGCTCGTGGCAGGCAGAAAAATGGCGTTCATATTATTTATGATGGCATTAAAAAGATTTATTATTTTGTGATTTTTTTCTTTTTTGTGTAGCAATTGCAATTGGAAAAAAATACATATACTACGTAGACAAATACGAGTACTAATGCTGATTTACTCTTTCGCACATCACATCAACGTTGCAATGATGCTTAAGGTGGAATAAAAGCGATATGTACATATTATTGATGTCTAGTCAATAATTGTATTGGATTGTTTGGAAAAATCATGACGCATTTCATTCGATAACATACTTTTATAAGGAGAAATATAGATTCGTATTCGTGCTCAAAGTTTTCAATCATACATACCCAAACAAACTTTTGTATGGGAGATAGGCGTGATTTTAATTCTATTGTATTAGTTCTAAAAATTATTAATGATCTATTAAATATGCAGCATACATGCATGTTTTCAGCGTGATAGCTTCATATTTTTGTATGAAAAGTGTAAAAATATACATTTGACCACACACTTTTGTATGACAGGTAGGCGTGGTTTTAGTCTGATTATGCCCATTCTAATTCTTAATAATTCAGTAGTAAGCATTAGCATATGAGCTAAATTTTAGCGTGATAACTTTATATTTCCAAGTGTAAACTGTGCAAATCAACATTTGAAAACATACTTTTCTATGGCAGGTAGGCGTGGATTTGATACGATTGCTCCCATTTTCAAACTTATTCATTAAGAAATTAATATAATAATATGTAACAAGTTTCAGCGTAATAGCTTTAAATTTTCGTATGGAAATTGAGCAAATCAGCATTTGAACACATACTTTTGTATGTGAGGTAGGCGTGGTTTTCATCCGATTTCTTCCATTTTGAAACTCATATATTAAATAGTAAATGTAAGCATATGTGCCAAATTTCGGCGTAATAACTGTATATTTTCGTGCGCAAAATATGAAATTTAGCGTTTGAAAACGTACTTTTATATGGAAGGTAGGTGTTGTTTTAATCCGATTACGCTAATTTTCACACTTATTTATTAAATAGTAAATATAATCATTTATACCAAGTTTCAGCGTGATAGCTTTAGATTTTTGTATGGAAAGTGAGAAAATCAGTATTTCAACACATACTTTTATATGGGAGGTAGGTGTGATTTTAATCCGATTATGCCCATTTTCAAACTTGTCTATTAAATAGTAAACATAATCAAATATAACGAGTTTCAGTGTGATTGTTTTAGATTTTCGTATGGAAAGTAAGAAAATCAGCATTTGAACACATACTTTTATATGGGAGGTACGTGTGATTTTAATCCGATTACTCCCATTTTTAAACTGGTCCATTAAATAGTAAATATAATCAAATGTAATGAGTTTCAGCGTAATAAATTTATGCACTTACTCTATGGTGCAAAAAATACGTCATGACTTCTTCTACAAAATAATACTAATAATAATAAACAAATGAAAAAGTATAGTCGGTGAAAATTGCTTGTCAAAACAATAATTATCCAAAAAAAAAAAATACAAGTTTCAAATTGAAAAAAAATCAAGTTCGTTTCTTAAGTCTTTTGCTTTTGGCTTTATGAGAAATCATGCCATAAATTTGTGAGACAATTGTGCAATACATATATATGAGTGTTTGTACGGATGTGTGCACCTTCTGTTCATTCTTCTAGAAATGAAACAAAAAGAACCCACACTCAAACAAAAGAAACAACAAAGCCACAAAATAGGATAATATTTTGACTTCAAACTGTCAGCGTAATTGCATTTCATGTATGCATATACATTGTTGTTATTGATGTCTAGCATTTGCGGCACAAGTTCAAAGGATACAAGTATAGGAAAGTGTATACATATGAAAAATGTCCTTGCGCACAGTGTGAGTGAAATGAATAAAACAACAACAACAACAACAACATGCTAAAAACATGAAAGAAAATTTGTAACTTATTGATACTCAATAATGATCTTGCACACATTTGTACATATGTACATACGTACTATATACATACAAGTACTTGCATATAAATAATCTTTGATTCTGAATTGAATTTAATTGCGTTCAAAAAATGAAAAGGCCCGACAGCAACAACAACAAAACGAACGAAATAAAGGTGAAGAAACAAACGAAATGCTAAACAAGCAACCCCACAGTGTCTTAGTACTGCCACCACCAAATCAATGTGTGGTCTACTGCTGCTGATATCCTTTTGTGTAATATCGTGTTAAATGTGTGTGTGTGTGTGTGTCGTACTTTGATATTTCGGTCATCAGCAGATAGCAGCAGTGTTGACTCTTTAGGTAATACTTTTGTAAAAAAAAAACCAAAAAAAAAAAGGGAAAATTACACAAATACAAACCTATATCCGTTATCCACTCATTCATCCACTTACTCACAAACTAATTCGCTCACTGCTCACTGTGATCAGTGTCTAGATCATTGCTGCTGATATAAATAGAATGACAGAATGTAAAAACATTAATATTACCTGCACATCAATGAACCTTTTATACCATTTTGTATCCTGTGAAAATATTTTTTTGTTTGTTTTTGTTGCTCTTTTTTTGCTTTTTCTTTATCATTGTGGGCGCGGTAAGAGGCGGTATATTTTTCATTGGATTTTTATTTTCTATAATTGTAAAGGCAATAGTGATAAAAGGCGGTAACATCAACTGTCTTATTAGCGCAAAAATATCAATACAATGTAAATCGAGCGATTGTAATCGGTATAGAATCCCATTAAGACTGTTCAAAAGTCAAAAACTCCAGGTGGATGTGACCGATCTTGAGGAAATGGGAGAAATAATACTCGAATAATATTTCTAGGAGAAAATTATGAAAATATTCCTTCGAAAATATGAAAATTAAATGGAATTGCATAGAAATTCATCGATAATATCTTAAAACCAAATTTTGTCAATTTATGTCGCCACAAAAATGTTAATATTAAAGTTGTATTCTTGTGCGGTCATTTTTACTTGTAAAAATGTTAATTTTGAATAGATCGCAGACAACCATAAACCATTTAGATAAATAGAAATTGTGGTGGAATTTACCCACTGAACGTACACCATTTTTAAGAATGGGTCATGGATTAAGCCGCTTACTCCTCTTAGACTTGATAGAGGAGGTCTTGGGACTGAAGTAGCACTCGAAGGTCTAATAATCGCCAAGACAAGTAACGAGGAGGAGAAAAAATAGTGAAGGACCTTCTCTGTGAGTGCCTCAGTCCGCGAGTTGACGAACTATTGAAAATACGAACCAAGTATAATATATTGATGCAACTTAATCCCATGGACTTGAGAAACTATCGGAGCTGGTTATCATACACTTCTGCAAAACTTTAATTTGAAGTGAAAAAATTTAATTGAATTGAATAGATTTACAGATTGTTCGAAAAGTATGTTCGACCTACAGTTTCATTGATATTCTCGTTGAGAAACTTTCATGTAATCAGTTTTTCTTTCAACTAAATCTTATTACCGTGAATTTTAATCCCAAAGTAATTTAATTAAAGAACTATTTGCAAATGTGACAAATTCACTTAAAAGAAATTCCAACAAAGTAGTCATACAGCAAACTTTTTTTTTACTTTTGCAACTCTCACACTCACGCTCACACACACACACACTAATACACTAATACATATTTTCTTGACCATACACAACCGCATCAATATACGAATATATGTACATACATACCATATATACAAAGCCATAGGAGACGTGTGCAAAAGAACGAATTTTTCAATTAAAATTCTCGTGAAAAAAAAAGAGCAAATCTTTCACAAAGGTGTAAAGTGTTAACCAAATTAACCACATCAACGGTATACAACATAAAGCCGCCGATATTACAGCATTCACAAATACACGTAGGTCTGTATATTTACATACCTCGCAGCAAGCATAACCAATTTTAATATGTTCGGTTAACAAGCATTTGAACAGCAACAAATATAAGTAACACCAACAATGACATGAAATGTGGAAGAGTGACATGACAAAACCGCCGCGCTACGTAAAACCGAAATACATAATAGAACACAAAAGTAATATTGCTACAGCGCACAGTGGTTGCAATGGTTAAATGTGTGTTTATTTATTTTATTTTGTTTATTATTTTATTGAATTTTTTTTTTTATTTTTATTTTTTATTTATTTTTTCCTTTAAAGTTTTGTATTTGTTTTGTTTTATTACAATTAAATTCAAATTCATCAACGTCACATTGGATGAAGAACATGTCAACAATGACAGCTAATAAAGCAATTGAAAATTGTCAGAAATTTTCACAAATTTCTTGTGATTGATGGAAAAGTCATAGTTAACCTATTTTTACACAATGTCAGTTTTCTAAAATTCTTATAATATTGTCTATAATATTAATATATAATAATTTTGCCCAATTATATATATGATCATTACCACGGTGTATTCTATAACGTCTGCAAATACACAATTTGCTGGTAATATGAGTACCTGTTGGTTGATTCCATCACATTTACAATGGGATTTAATTACACTTGAAACAATATGTTCACAAAATAGCACAAATATAACATAAAATTGGATTTTAATCACCAAGAGATAAATATAATCCATAATCAAAGCTATGAACACTAAATACACAAACATTCACCAGCATCACCATACCTTCTTTCTGTGTATGTACAAGTGTAAGAATATTACATATATTTTTTTTCGCATTGTTCATGTTATGTATGAAAAATATATGTTCCAACAATCGGACACGGTATATCACTGTCAATTGCATTTTAATATCATTTTAGATAGCATCCATAACGTGATCCATGTGTCTGTGAATGTGTGTGTTGAACGTGTGTCTGTATGACAATGTTACATGCCCAACAATAAAAACAAACCATTAAACAATGGCACATTAAGAAAATATTTAAAGTTGTACCAATGTACTATGGGAAGTTTTACACATTTTTATGATCAAAATCTATGACGTAAAGGTAATTGATATGAAATATTGATTTTGCTCATCAGACAAGATAATCATTTCTATATGTATTTTGGATCACTTCACTCAGTCAGTTTCACTAATGTTAGTTTCATTCGGTTAGGTCGCATGTCGTCCTAATAAAAATAATGAGACTTGAAAAGTTAAATTTAAATACTAAGAATCGTCTCTAGAGGGTTAAAATATTGTTTCTAATCAACCTTCTGACATGTCTTCACTCCTTAGAGCGGCTCTCATACAAAATTGGTTGTAAAATTTAATCCCACATTCAATAAAATTTTACGAATCGCCCCTAATGGGTTAAAATGTACGACCGACCCCGCTAATTTTTATTATTCAACATTTTTCTGAACACTCTTTTGCCCTACTTTCACCCTTCAGAGGGGCTTCCATATAAAATTGATTGTAAAATTTACTACCTCATTCAATATAATATTCAGAATCGCCCCTAGGGGGTTAAAATGTCTGAATATGCTTATCACCTATCTCCACCCTTTAGATGGCCTCCCATACAAAATTGAATGCAAAATTTTGGATTTCTCTTTCTAAATACATATTATAAATATGTTATATGATTTTTGCTTCTAATTTCCATAAGAAATTTTGTCAATATTTTGTCATATTAATTCTATTAATTTCGCACGTAAAAGTCACCAAAAAATATTAAAATCTCTTTGAAAATACACTCAAAAATGTATATGAAATTTAGAAATGATGATTTCTCCTCAAACAAAATTATGTATGTGTTGCCTTTATGCATAATTTTGTCTCGCTGAATTACATAAAAAGCCACACTGTGCAACAGAAGCAGAAGCAGACACGGCTGCTGTCTCATCATGCGGCAGTAACAACAACCAACGGATAAATATAAAGAAAAATGGCTTTAAACCTTTTTGTCGACACTAATTTTATTGTTGTTGTTGTTGTTGTTAGTGGTTTTGGTGGCGGTGGTGATTTTATTTGAATTCCGTTGTTACTGCTGCTGCTGCTGCCACTGCTGTTGTTGTTGTTGTGGTATTCGTATACTGTCATTTAGTCGGCGAGTAAAAAATTATGATCATACGGACAAATTTCTCTTGGATACACGTGCATATGCATTCTCTCACTTCTTGGTGAAATCTCTGAGGTCGTTTTACAACAACTACAACAACACATGTGATTCCCAATTGCGGCTCATTTGTGTTGGCCATAATGTGTTGTCCTCTGTTTTGTAATAATTTATCAGTTTAAATCACCCAGCAAACAACAACAACAACAGCAGCATACCATTTAAAAAATAATGAACAACACAAGAAGACAAGCAACAACAACAACAACAAACAATAATAGTAAACGACAATAAAAACCAATTCAAAATCTGAAAGAAGTAACATAAAGCGCAGAAGCAAAACGAGGAGAGCGAAAAAAAAAACAAAATCAAAAGACGAGAGTCGAAAGACTATCATTTTAACAAATTTAATGGTTTATTAATTTATGACCCTTCAACTCCAACTTCATGTCGTATCATCTTCTTATTCATTTGCTTCATTTTCTTACTCTCTCTCTCTCTCTTTCGCTCTTTCACTCAGTCTTATATGGCCATAGCGTGTATCTTGAATCTAATGTTTTTTCTCGTAATATTTGTGATTCATGTATTCATGCTGATCTTCAAGCGGCATGTACTTCACACGTCTATAACCGTATTTATATATGCACCCAGCAGGTGAACTATATGGCTACACTTAGACCGATAAAGAGACTGGTCCACGAGTAAACCTTAACAGTTTAAGCGAAAAACAAGCCTTTGAGAGGTAGTGCAGCCACAATGACCTCATTCTTCAGTTTATTTCGAAGCTCTTTAAAGCGATTAATTCACCAATATGTCAGTATGCTGGTCAATCATCACTGGTCTACCTTCCTCTAATGTTATCGCCTTGCAGAGTTCTTTGAATACCCATATATATTTTGCTTTTTATCAATGCAAAAGCAGTTCATAGGCATTTCTCTTCAGCCCGCACTTCATCATATAGTTCCAGCTTTATAATATTGGTCTTATTATCACCCTCTTATGATGTTTATGATACTCATTAATTGATATAAAGGCCACAGTGAGTGGTCTTATTTACATTTTGGGTTTGTTTGTGTTTTTATTCAATAATATTTCTAATCTGAATTTAAATTACATTGGCGCTTCGTTCATTTTAATTGTTGTTGCTGTTGCTGCTTATGTTGATTTGTATCTAAACAATAATATCAATGGAATTTCCATTGATCATCAATATCAGTTGATCAACATTTTTATTTAAACCGATGTTTTTCAATAAATTTCACATAAAATGCATAATATTTGAAAAATGTTTAAATTTTTATTCATTTGTCATGAACAAATACTTTCCTTATTTAAATAGCATATAAAGTTCACATTAGAAAGGTAGATGAAAGGGGTTGCATTCTGTAAATATATTGCTTCTATAAGGCGTTCATTCGGATGTTCATGATTTTATAACGTCTTAACAAAGTTGAAATTCTCGAGACTCTACAGCTATACCTCGCTATACGGCCTAAGTATGTTCGGTGAAATTTGGCCATAAAGCGAAAAGGAAGTGCATAATTTTATAAGTAATTTTAACTGCTATAAATCTTCTGATATAGACTGACATTACATTGACAGATTTATTTAACTAATGACTTTGTTTCCATAGAGAATTGCCGGAAACTCTAAAGAAGTTTTAACAGAGTTGAATTTATCGGTACTCTACACATACGTTTCTGTATGGCCTAAATACGTTCAGGAACTTTTGGCTGTGACGCAAAAAGCCGTATAAAGTACTAATCTCACACAAAATTAATTGGATACGTTCATATTCTTATTCACTCTCCCAAATATTCCTTTTGTATTAAAAGCAACAACAACAAGTCAAGTCAAGACCTAATGAATACATTAATTATGGTCCAATTAATTTTTGAAATAATACCCAAAAAGTTTGCTATGCTGTGCATTAATTGGCGAACGAAAAATTTTTGCAATACTGTCGAATTTCTTTTACCGTTTCGACATTATTGCAAACAATTTTCAATATGTTGTATATCGAAAAAAAATTTAAGGAATTACTACAATTACTTACAATGTTGAAAATGTAATTTTCATATAAAAAAACTTCGTCTATACTGAAAAAGTGTTCGACATTAAATATTCCAATCCCACAGTAAAGCATTTTTTGGATCTTATAATGAAACATTGTGGGTCGAATAGAAAAAGGCATTTATAAGGTAGCGAAATGCCGTATAAAGAGGTATAGGTGAATATTCTTAACTATTTCCCCCGTACCTCATTAACTGAAATGTTTGTCTCGAGGCAACATATGGAAGCAGTACAGAAGCAATTGCTACCATAATTTGATTTTTTAGCCGTATCGATGCGTAAATTCTTACTCTGGGCTTGTTCTTGTTAAATAAAAAAAAAATTATTCTATAATTATTCTCAAATATATTCTAGAATCTAAATGTATTCTAAAATATATTCTATAATATAATAATTCGATAATTCCTTTTACTATAACTTGCAAATTTTAACAAAAAATTTATTGGAGAGAATCTCTCATTAATCATTTATAATTTACATAATATTTTTCGTAACTAAAACTTGAATACAACAATTTTATTGTTATGAAAGTTCATTGCTAGGACCCATTAAAAATGTTTTCCATTTGTTGCCGCATACTTTGCTTAGAAACTGGGTGGCCTACATTTTGTATGCTTGTTATGTGTTGTGTAATTCTATATCATCAATAATGATTAACAAGAACAACAACAATAACAAATAAGATTACACATCTTTTTTGGTTCTTCTTTCAATTACAATAATTACACAATTTATATGTTATACCTATGTATATACAAAGGTATGTGTAGGTGTATTCAATTTAATGGTTTTACCATTAATTAAATTCTCGTATACATTTTTCCTCTTTACCTTTTCGCCATTTGCTTGTTTATTGGTAATTTGAAACGTTTGCAATAGTACGATATGAATTGATGAAACATGTGTTTCATTTCGAAATTGTTATGGATATGAATTTTCAACAACAAAAACAACAAGAATTAAAATAATGAAAATCCCAGGTATTTTTTTTTTTTTTTTTTTGTATAAGTTTGGAAGGAAAATTTAATATTTTCACATGAAATATCATATATTAAATGTGTACATATATTTTTAAGGTATTGATAACATACCTCATATGGTCATATTTACGTTTGTATCTACACATAAGCTGATTTTGAGCCTACGCAGTTTAAAATGTGTTCGATAATCAAGTATTTATTTAGCTGGAATGTATTAGTATTGAAATGTGAAATTTTGAATATTTTTCCATTTAGCTAAACAAATGTTTACTTTTCTACATGCTTGACAGCTAATAGAAATCATTTAAATATTGCAATTCTTCATACACTATACATGTGGTGCGATGAAATGACTATGTAGTTTCTAAAAATCTCCATGACAAAACATATTAAAAATTATTCGAAATCGACTAATATTGTATATGTGCATTAGGGTGGTCATTATTTAGAAATGTCTTTTCCGACTCTAACTTGTATACCAGGTGTACAAGCTTAAATCCGCTGTTTTTCGTTAAAAAAAACACATTTTTTTTCATAGAAGGCCAAAAATTAATTTATTCAAAGTATTTGCCCTCACCAGCTATACATTTTTCCCATCTCTCGAGCAATTTGTGTATACCATGCCAAAAGAATTCCTCATTTTGCGAGGCAAACCACTCGTCAAGCCATTTTCCGACGTCTTCATACGAATCGAAGTGCTGTTCGGCAAGCGCGTGACCCATCGACGAAAACAGGTGGTAGTCAGAAGGGGCCAGGTCTGGTGAATAAGGGGGATGAGGTAGCACTGCACCTCCCGATTGAGTGTGTCCAAGTAGTTTTGGACCAGTTTTGACGTATGCGATGAGGCGTTGTCGTAGAGAAAAATCAGCTTCTCATGTCTTTGTTCATAACCAGGCCTTTTTTCACCCAAAGCACGGCGCAATTTCACTAGTTGTTGGTGGTAGCGGTAAGCATTGACAGTTTCACCAGGTTTCAACAGCTCGTTGAGGATGACACCCTACTGATCCCACCAAACGCACAACATCGTCTAGCGTCCAAAGCGATTTGGTCTTGGAGAAGAAGTTGCTGGTTGGCTGGGATCGACCCACGATTTTGTTCGTTTAGGATTGTCAAAGTATATCCACTTTTCATCGCAAGTCACCACAAGATGCAGGAATAACTTTCTTTTTTGTCTAGCAAGCAAGATTTCTCATGTGTTTTGGCGTCGCTCCATCTGCCTATCGTTCAATTCATGGGGTACCCATTTTCCAAATTTTTGAACCTTCCCCATGGCTCGTGAATGTATGGAAATGGCTTGTTGAGTAACACCTAACTGTTCTTCAAGCATTTTTTTGCGATTGGATGTCGTCCTCATCCAAAAGAGACTGGAAATCATGGTCCTCAACTTTTCTGGGTCTATTTGCACGCTTCTTGTCACTCAAGTCAAAATGGCCTTCTTTGAACCAACGAAACCAGTCTCTGCAAGTGGTTTCCGATAGCGCACTGTCACCATAGGCCTCCACAAGGATTCGATGAGACTCAGCAGCAGATTTATTCTAATTGAAGCAAAAAAGTAGAGTTTCCCGCATATGCTCCTTTTCTGGCACGAAACTAGACATGATTATACGAGGTAAAATGTATATTGTTGTATGAAATCACTTATGATGTTTACTAATTGATGTAAACAGGTGTCGAATTCATAAAAAAAAGGATGCACAGTCGATAATAGCTCAATGTGCTCACTAACTTGATGTAAAACCGCAAAATATAAAGATGAGGCTTAAAATTGAAAAAAGAAATTTCTCAACATGTTTCTTATTATTTATCTAGAATATCTTGCATCTAGAGGTATCAAATGTAAGAACGACACCAATTAATTTTGTCTCTCCAATATTTTACTTTACTCTTATTAATTTTTCCTTGCCAACCTTTTCTCCGAACATAAGTATCCTCCTCTATCTCCACCCTTTAGAGGGGTTCTCCCACAAAAATATGTTTATTTTATACCATTGGCTCTCCAAATACTACCAGGCTAACTCTAGAGTAGTCAAATGTATGACCAACCCCATTAATTTTTTCATCATTATACGTCTGCCAAACATACTTAGCAATTAACTTCATCCCTTAAGTGAGTGCCCATTAAAAAAACGAATTTAATATACCTGAAAATCGACAAATAACTTCATATAGACAATATTAACTGCCCGAAACTAGTTAAAAAATTTACATGCAAATATATGTACTATCGCATTCCATCCATCGACTGCATAACATATTTAATCTTATATTACACTTTATATGGTATATTTAATCTCCTTCACAGAAAACTTATCGATATTGTATTGTATAGTATTATTGCAATATTACTGATGTTCATATAATGCAGATGTAATATATGTACCTACATACATTCCATATGTTACATACGAAAACATTCATATTCATACAAATACTAACCTTTGCCTTTGTTGCATTCATGCAATCCAAAGTAAGCAGGCGCAACCCAGAAATCTTATTATTGCCGCAACAAAGGAGGCTTGTGGTGAAAATAAGAAAAGAAAAAAACACCTCTTTTCTTCTTTAAGCTGTTGTTAGAAACATGCATCTGTGAAGAAAGCCGTTTTTGACTTGTTCTACTGGATTTCAATTATCCGACACAATGCAGAGGTGTACTTAGGTACACGTACAACCAATTTATGGCGTATGATGATTTTGCATTGCTCTGTGTACGTGTATGCATGAAATATGTAACTATGTTGGAATGTGTTGTGATCTAGCCTTTTTTGTTTTGCCCCGATTTGGCTGTGGCTTATTAACGCCAAATTAGATTAGAAGTACCCTGCTGTTATTCTGACCAGCTTGCCGGCCTGTCTGCCTACCTACCTGTCGGAAGATGAACCCGCTCATTCGTTTATTTGTACATAGAGAACATAAGTATTTTGACTTCCAACTGTCAGTATTATTGAATTGAAGAATATGTTGTAAAATTGTATTTGTATGATGATGACTTTTAGTTTAGAAACGAAAATATTAATTTTTTTTTTCGAATATATTGAAGTAAACTAAAATCAAATTCGAAAATGATATCGAAATTTGACGAAAATTGCTGTTTCGACATTATTGCAATACTTTTGCAATAATGCCCAAATTTGTTCGTTGCATATAAAAAAAAATGTCGACATTATTGCAATAATTTCTCGGCAATAATCTACATTCTTTTGATAATTCATTCATATCCATTTATTTAATTACATCTCTGTATTTTTTCTCTTTCAGATACTTTCCATATATCTCATGTCAGTGGCTGTTTTACCAGCGACAGCACTGTACTCACTGAGCAAGGCATTCGAAAGCATATGAGCGAAGTGGCGATCGGTGATCGTGTGCTCAGTATGAGCATCACTGGCGAACCAATCTACACCGAAGTGATCCTCTTTATGGATCGTAATCTCGAGCAGATGCAAGAATTCGTGCAGATAACCACAGAGAGCGGAGCAATTCTGACAGTGACTGCAGCACATTTGGTGCGAGTATGGAATCCGGACAAACAATTAAACGACTACGTATTCGCCGATCGTATTGAGGAAGGTGATTATGTGCTAGTGCACGACGTAGATGCACACCTGCGACCACAACGTGTCTCACAATTGGCGGCAATAGTGCGGAAAGGTGTCGTTGCACCGCTCACAAGTGAAGGTACAATTGTGGTGAATTCAGTGGCGGCATCTTGTTATGCGATCGTGAATAGTCAATGGATGGCGCATTGGAGTATGGCACCGATGCGTTTGCTGGCGACACTAAAACATTTGTTACCGTCTGACAGCACGTCATCTGACTTAGTGACGAATGAATGTTGTGGCCAAAGGACAACACAACAGAATGGTATTCATTGGTATGCCAAGGTATTATACACACTAAAGGATTATGTGGTGCCACATCAATGGCGATATCAGTGATAAGCAATGCACACGATGGGGAATGGGGGGGGGGGGGGGGTTTAGCATTTATATAAGAAGTACACATATTTAATTAGATACTTTTCAAAATCACTCTGGGTGAGGGGAGGAAAGAGATGATTATTTAAATGTTTCATTACTAGCTATTCTAAGATGTTGATGATAACGAACGATGATGATGATGATGATGATGAAGAACCACAAAAAAACAAAAAAACAAAAACAAAAAAGATACACGCTTATTCATGTGCCCAAGTGCTTTTAATATTTATTATTAATATTATTATCGACATACCCTGTATTATATAACAATTTAGATAACAAATCGTTGATGTATTGTAGTAATTATTTATGAAAATCTTTATTCGATTGAGTTGATTGTAGAAATCTTGTTGAAGTGAATTCTAGCTAGTTTTTAAGTAGGCAATCTAATAAAAAAATTAACAAAAAATTATAATCAACTGGCAAATGTCAAATGAATATATTTACTAATTAAAAATCATGTGAAATGAAATTATTTATTATTCTTTTAAATACATATGTATGTATAAACTCACTTGTACTATGTACTATATGTGTGTGTACGATTTACTCGTATAATTACAATTAATTAACAAAAAGCAAAATGTGAGCTGCTCATACATGTATGTACTATAGTATGTAAATAGTGTTTCAATGATTCGATGACTGATTCGATTCAATGTTTTGATTTATTATATTAAGTTTTTCAAATCTGTGTAAATAGCATTCAACTGTCATACATATTACTTATACCGAATATACGAATATTTAATTATACATATTAGGTATATAATTTGAATATAAGCAATTTGACTGTAATTTTTTAAATTTAAATTAATAATTTATGAAACTTATTTTTTATTATCTTATTTTATCGTATACTTAAGTACATACTCGTACATACTATACATACGATACCAATGTATGTATTTGCATATGTATGTAGTAATATAATATTTAAAAAAAATATAATTAATTTAAACAAATTATTCAATTGTGGTATTATTATTATTATTATTTATTATATTGGAATTAATTGGACGTAACTACTTATGGTATATATTTTTCATACATACCGGGAAGGGTTACAATAGTCACCATTGTTACAATTGAATACTTTGGCTACAAATATAGCAAATCGGTATTCTGAATTGTTACCTGCTAACAAGAAAGTAACTAGCTGCTACCTCCTAAAGGAGATTTCATATATAATATTGTAGCACACTTTTAGGCTCTTGATGATTTAAATAAAATGTATGTGACATTGCTCAGAGCTGTAAAAGAATTGAATCATTATGGAATTCAGTCACTCTTAATTCAAGAGACTGCACTCTTTTGCTTCGAATCCGTTAAGGAATGACAAGCGAACTATTCGTCAGTCTCAAAAGCTTAAAATTATCATACTTTCCTACTCAGTAAAGAGTGGTACTTGAAAAATATCAATCCCATTCTTGCTAGGCCTAAAAATATTATGAATTCATTCAATATTATAATTCTTTTAAACTCTGAAATACTGGAAATATGATAGTATTTATTACCATGAAAAGCATAGCTGCTTTGGAACAAAACCCATGAAGGTAAAGCAACTACAAAAAATTCCTCTTGGATGTGCCATATGTCAGAAACTGGCTTCTTATAGTGTCAAGCAAGTGTGTTTCTTGTTCTTTTCAACTTCTTCTTCTTCTTTTCCCATGTGTTTGTTGTTGTTTTATTTACATTTTCTCCTTCATTCATGAGAACTCCAGAATGGCTCTACCTTGAGTTATTATACTATGACAAAACCAATCAGCTGTTCATCATTATTCACATAAATAAATTTGATGTAACTCGCACAGTACCCTGGAGTTTTGTATTACATGTGCAACAACGCACAAGAATTCCCCCTCTTTTCTTAAAGTAGTCTGTTGAATCGAGCTGTTCAATTTATATACAATTTAATACAAATATGATAGAAAAAAATTTGTCATATAAAATAGCGTTTACAACAGCTTGTTGAGGCTCGTACTGTACTTCTGGTGATGACTTTAACATTGATGCCTCTAACGCAGACTTTTCTGAAATAGGAACAATCAAATCAAAGATCGGATAGTTCTTCCCATTCTTCAACGATTTGTTCACTTTGCGATGAAGAATTCTCACAATCAATTAAATTTTCATTTTCTTTTGACCACATTTTTAAATTTATCTCACAAGCTTCACTTGGAAGAAATTCGCGTTTGAAAAGAAATTAACGGATCAGTATATATCTACGCATAATACGTAAATATGCGTATATACGTAAAATTCTTGTAGGAGGTCAAACTACCAGGAACAAATATGCTCAATTTATTAAAAAGATTACGAAAAAACAAACAACAAAATTGTAATACGAAATAAAACTTCTATAATTTTTTGCATTTAATACTTCCTTTATATTTAATATAAGCCAATGGCAACCCAGAAATGAAAGATCTAACAACCATACAGATATTTTGTAAACAACAAAACGCGAAGAAGAAGAAATTCTGTCAGCTTGCTACTGAGTGGATATCGCCTCTCCCATTCTTTTTAGGCTGCAGCCATCTGCTGCTGCATTCATCAAAATTTCACTTCTGTGTGAATTCTTTAGGTTTTTCAATTCATGAATTGAAAACGAATAGAACTCATTCATTTTTACCAGCCTAAAGACTTTACAAAGTGGATGCTGGAAAAAAAGTAGTTCAGCTTTTCAAAATTTAAATAAAAGAATTAAAAGTGAAAATGACTTCACACTTTTACAGCTCTGGTACATACTATGGTCTCGCAAAAGTGAAAAACAGCAAATATATATTTCAAACAATTGCCAAAAACTCCTGATAATTTTACAACAATGTGAATCAATTTGATTTAAATTCTATTCTATATCACCTGTATGAAGTGTCAAATTCATTATTGCATATACATAACAATTATATGCTACATGTGCACCATGTATACTGGATCGTTCACATGTTTTCCAGCCAACGATTTCTGTCGCAATTGACAAGTCGAGGAAGCAAAAGGCACTGTTTCAAAGGTATACCCTATTAAGGAGTGCCTTCTTCACAGAAGTAACTGAGCTAGGACATGTACACATCAGGACATGGCTGTCTTCATAAGAAAATCCCGGTGGATTCGTTTTACGTGGGTTTATGACCGATTGACCAATATTTTATTTTATTCGTTCAATTTTTAGTATGCGTTTAATTTATTTAATGTACATAAATATATTCTAAATAACTGCTAACCGGTTATAGCGACATCTGCAAGAAAATTATTGCAATTGTTTTAGCAAAGATACAAACCAAATTCGGTTTCAACAAAGAGGATAAAACAAAGAGGATAAAATCCTCTTTGGATAAAATAACAAGAGATGAAACAAAGATGAAGATGATGATAAGGCAAATATGTAAATTTGTTGAGGATTGGGTAATTTTCCAGCACCCTTTTTAATATAAAATAACAAGAGATGAGACAAAGATGAAGATGATGATAAGGCAAATATGTAAATTTGTTGAGGATTGGGTAATTTTCCAGCACCCTTTTTAAGGTGTTTTCGTCTCCATGAATTTAATTGCGATTTGTTTTGAAAATGTACCTACTGATATTGCTGACCACCAATATAATTTGATGCAACTCCTCTTAATGCCATCATTGATATAAGGCATCAGCTAAAAATTATTTCATTCCTTTTGATATAACCTGATTTGAATGTAGAATATTTCATAGTTTATGTGAATTTTCCAGTATGTATATCAATTTTGAAATTTGTCAGAATTGCTGGTTGGTTAAAATGATAGTTCGTTCTACGAATTTAATTAGCGCTCAATCACCTTTTCAGAGAAATTTTGTATTTCGCTTTGGTAGGTCATTCAGGTTCATATGGCCGGAAATTTGCAGAGGAATGAATTTTTCGGGATGATCTATCCGAAATCGATCGTTTTTTGAACAGTAGTAGACAAGACCTTCTTATAATAGCCGGTTCCGAATGGTAGAATCCTTCTGAACCTTTTTCTGAACTTCTGTAACTAAAATTCTTTTAGATGTGTTTTCATTGCAAAATTTTACTGCCGGAGCACACGAACTACGCACTAAGATTTTTGGGATTACTAATAATAATAATTGCCACAAAAATAAATAATATGCAATAATATAATTTCACTTACATTAGACCATCATAAGAGTCACCACGTCATCAAGTCTTGTTTAAAATGGATTTATTATCATTGCTCATTTTTTACAATTATTTAGTCTTACATAAAACAAATTAATAATCTACATTACACATTATAATACAATACATGTATATAAATATGTAAATATGTACAGATACTTATATTGTTTATCAATCTTTATACCTACACTCATATAGTATTCTACAGAGTTTTGTGCCCAAGCACTCTGTACGCTTTTGAACGAAACCTCCTGAATGCATGTAATACATTTATTGCAGGAATCAATTTAAATTATTTGCGATTGGGGATACATAATATACAATCGTTGTAATATAAATTAAATGCTTTCGAAAGGCATGCTCAGGTAGACTTGCATCAAATAGTTTGATAGTTTATAGTTATAAAATGTACATAAAATATACTTTGTAATGATGATATTTATATTATACATTACTACGGAATGATGTTGATTTTTGTTTTAACTTTTATTTTCAGTATTACATGATTTCAGTATTTTCAATCAAATTACATGATATTTTTTTTTGTTCCTTTTCCTGTTTACAATTTGATTACAACTTAAAGCTAAATGTAACACGCTATCATTTCACAAGTATGTAGTTAGCATTTTATTGGGGTATATGTATTTAATGGGCCAATTTAAAAAAAAGTAAATTGGAAAGTTAATACAATTCCCTTCTTATTATGTAAAACGATAGATCGGCCTTAAGCTTATAAGCAATTTACAAAATGCTTCCATTCTTGTATGTACATATATCGATTTTATCATTTATCACTTTATATAATAAGAGAGCCAAAAAAAAAAGTTTAATTGAAAAGGCACACATATAGTAGTAATTTGAATTATTATGGAATGCATCTCGATAGAACAATTCTTCATTTTCTATGAACGATATATGTCTTATTTACATTACAAAAAGGATAACATAGTTTTTTTTTTTGTGAAGAACTCAGCCACGGACATATAAATAGCACATTTGTATTGAGCAAAATATTAATTTAATTCTACATCCACACCCCATACTATGGCTTAAAATAATACTGCCAATGGGCTAAATGGAATATTTTGTTTTTGGAATTCTAACATCGCGAATACAAGTTATCATTATGTATATATTGGGAAAATGCAATTGAGTTAGTAATTTAATGAGCATTACATTAACTAAACTAAATGATAATACTATCGGCTTAATAATGAAATTGAGTTTTCTTCCTTATGCAAATATTATTACTACGTTTTAATCAATCTACATATTTCTATATATGTGTATGGGTTGTTCCTATGTCCATGGCTGTGTGATGTGTGTTTGTTGTTCAAAGAGACGAACATAAATGTAGATACATGTATACATTCTTCAAGTCTATGTGGTATATTGAGCCAACTTATATACTAAATATGTATATAATTTTTGTGTATAAGATTTCTTCTTAAATGCATATGCAAAGTTTAATAATTTTTCCATACATACACACACATATACGCATAGATGCAAACGTACACATATAATTATAATACATACACATAAAATATAATAGAATAAAATATGAATAACTTTGTGCTTGAGTAGATAGACTTTTGTAGATATATCTTACGTCTCAATTTCAGACCCTCACATTACCACACACACACACGCACATACAAGCGCACACACACATTTTAATACACATACTGTCTAACTACTATCTAATGAGTTGCTATGTACAACCACAGCCATTCCTAGCCTTGGAATATTTGCATGCAGCATCAGTACGATTGCAATGACCACAACTAAAAGTTGCTGGTTAATCGAATTGGTGCATGCACCACATATTAAACTATCACGTGGATATTTATTGGCCGGTGGTGCCTCCTCGCGCATTCGACAATAACTGCACATATCCTGACAGGGCGGACAAATGATGGCGCCCTTGTGCAGCCATCCATTAGCCGCAATACGTATTGAGAGCTGTTGACCTGGAAAATAGCATGTATACGAATAATTGGCTACCAGTATATTGAGACGACCGTCGCTGCAGTTGAATTTGTAGCAACCAGAACCCCAATGTTGCCATTCTCGTGTCTGATTGCATGAACGTTCCTCCCACATCAAATCGCTATGATCGAAACATTTCGAACCATTACCATAGCTTTCCAGTGCAAAATTTTTCTCCGGCTCTAGAATTGTAAGAAATTTGTGTAAGAGTGCTGCATGAAAACCTTAATTCATCACTCACTTGGATTATTCTCCATAAAACTACAATGCGATCCACGCACAATAATGTTTTTATTACGCCAGGTAAACTCCTGTATGTATGGACAATTATCGGCCAATGATACAGAACCGCCATAGTAACCTTCTTCACCATCTTTCACATGATTGATGCTATCAAAATTCTATGAAAAAGTACATATTGTGAAAATGATCATATATATTTATTATGAATTTCAATAGCAAAATACCTGATATTGTTGTGGCAATTCATAGTCATGTCGGATAAGATTACAAAGTGCCACCGAATTACGATCGTCAGAGCATTCAGTTTGTAGTGGATCCTGTTTTACTTTTGAACAAAACGGATGTATGGATCGCCCTCTGGAAAGTTAGAAAAAGAAGAAGATGAAGAAGAAAATTTTAGTCTAATAATTTTAGTCGAATTTAACTAATGGCTCTAGTGTTGCCACTATCGATAATGATATATACCTATGTAAATACCTCAATGAGTTATCCGTTTCATTGTGTGAGCTTGAAAAATGTAAATATTGTTCTTAATAGTATGCAAATTAATTAGGGTGGATCGAAAAAAAAAATGTGAAAGAAATCTCAGCAATATTAAATAAAATGGTTTGGATATAAATTTTATATTTTTGCTCGATTTTTAAATAGGATATATAGTGTGCAATGTCCCAATGAGCACTACATTTTCTTCTCAGATGACATTGACCTGGCTAATGAACTCTCATTAACTTATAGTCGTATTCTTGAAACTTTTGGGCTTTTAATTTGTTTAACAAACAATACTCATTTGATTAAAGTTATTGTTATTATAATTTTTTTGGTTGGTTCAAATGATGTTGTTTTGGATATTTCAATGTCAAAGGTGCACTTCGATCTAGCCGTCCAATCACGGAAAAGTCCGCAAAGTTCTATAAAAACCCGGTGAGGATCAACATGCAACCATTTATGATATCACTAAGGAGCTAAACATTGTATAGAAAACCATTTTAAATCATTTGCAGCGGATGGATTCGTCAAAAAGCTCGATAAATGGATGAATTGAGTGAGAAAATTCTACTCGACTGCAATTGCGAATGAAATAACTTGCTGAAATGGTTGGATAACAGGCAACTTCTGAAACGAATGGTCACCGGTGATGAGGATTGATAGCGAAAACTTTTATGGCAAAAGCAAGTACACTAAAAACAATAGCAAAGTCAGTTTTAATGAATAAGAAAGCAATGTCCTGGTAGCACGATCGATTCGGAACTGGAACGAGAGCTATTATGTAATGAATTGAGCACAGCAATTTACAAAGTTGCGAGGTCATATCCTTCTGCGGAACAATGCGAGATCTCACACATCTTTGGTAATTCGTGGAAAACTGTAGGAGTTTGGTTGAGAAATTTTGGTCCATCCACCATACAGCGCTGATGTTGGATCTTCATACTATCATCTATTCCGGGTGCATGAAAACTCCATAATGGCGGAAAAAATTGCAGTCTAAAAATGTATCCAAACAGCACTTGTCTGCGTTCTTTGGCCAGGTACTATGGAAGTTCTAAGAAGATGAAATAATGGCTTCACCCGAAAGATGGCGAATGGCAATCGGAAAAAATAAACATCTCAATTTATCGAAAAAAGAGTACATTAATTTTTATTTGACCTGTATAATTTCGGAAAATCGACAATCAAACGTCAAATATATTATAAAAATACCACTATTTTATGACTGGTTAAGAAACAATATATTTGAAATCGTAGGCTTTCAGTTAAATTTTTGTTTGTATAGGGAGCGACACAACCTAAAGCAATATAATTACTCCGTGGATAATATGGATATAACAGATGGAAATTAATAAAGAGAAAATACGGTTTATTTGATCATTTTATTTGATTAAGATGAAAATGTAAGCTACTGCATGGGTCAGAAACGATAATATTGTGAGAAAATGATCGTGGATAAATGGTTTACTCTGGATTCCCAAAGGGATACACTACTATGAGCTGCTTTCATATGGCAAAACATTAATATCAGACTTTTGCTGTAATATTGTATAATTGAACCATTAAAACATTAGTTGGCATGTTAAAGAAAGTGTAATATTTGTGGATTTCATTTTCCCCAGGCCTATTGCCAACTCAAAAACCATATACATACTATTATCGTATATCTACTAGACCTGAGTTACATTTTTCTCACCTTCCATTGTTCAATTGTATCCAATCTTTGCAACTGCGCATCACAAAATTACAACCCAATCCTTTGCCCCAAGAAAGTGGTGCCGCCATGCTATAATTGGCACGATACCAACCAGAATCCTCCATTAGAGCCAATGTAATGCGTGAAAATACGGGAGATTGCGTATGTGTTCCAGTCATCGCCTCATTCTATGCGAACATGAATGCATATATTAAGAGACCATAAGGAACACAAAATCGAAGCATCAGTATTACCTCTAATATACGTTTCTCCCAATGTGTCAGAGCTGTACCTTCTCCACCCTGATCTTCCAATTCAGCACCTTCCAATTTGTTGCAACTAAAGTGTTTGCGCACCTCCTCGACAACACGCGGTGTTACCATCATGTCAACAGTTTTTGTAACGTGACCACCTCGGACGGCCCAATTTTTACGTACTACTTTGCGTATAGTTTCGTTACTCCACTGATGAATTTGTAATCTATATAGTATGATTATATATGAATTTATTTATTAAATATCAAAGTGAAGAAATGCAAAACCGTTCAAAATCATAATACTTACTTTTCATTTAGATATGGCTTTCCGGTATCCGGATTACGTGGCGTTCGCGGCTTACCTTCGTCATCACGAAAGAACGCGTATAAGCTTACTGAAAAGCCAAGCGCATGCAAAATTTCATGTTTCACAGTCGACAGCAACGTTTGCAGTTCTTGTGGCTTTGTACTAATGCTGTCCGGACAAAGATTTGCATGCCCTGCAATGGGTCGATCCAGTGTGGCCTCCTGTTGGCAATGTGCAGCATAAGCTACCGTTAAACCCTTGTGACAACGTTCAGTTTGACGTGCCGACACATAGAATATAAAGTCGGCATTTTCAATACCCTCGCCACGTTTCGTATTCTCATTAATGCGACAATGCTGGCCGGTCGAATTGCATACACGACATACCTTTGTGAAAGGCAAACAATTAAATATTAAATTAGTTAAAAAGTATTGATAAATATGTAACAATGTTAGAGTACACACATCTAAATGCTCCTCAGGTACAATTACTTCACCACACATTGTCACCGACTTGCAATCATCGATACAATGTGTTTGGCCATTTTTCACAAACACCTGCGTGCTGTCGCATTTTCTATTACAAATTTAAATCACAAATGAATCATTTATTCACTAATGAATTTTACAAATTTTCTTCTTACCTATTCAAACGTATAACGCCTTTGTGTTGGCGCACCATCAGTGCCTGCTCCCAAAAACTCACAGCCTCTGGTAGGACAGTATTCTGTAAGAGAACACGATCATTTGAATGATTATTATAATTAACATAGATGCCACTGTTTTCATACTTACATTAATAAGATTAAATTTATCTTCGCTTAATCTGTGAGAAAGAAAAATGAGGGAAAAATAACAGTTAATAAAATGGAGATAGAGCATACAAGTAGCTATTTACATTTTGTCAAATAAGTACCCGGAAATTCTCATTTTTTGAATACACAAGCGAAACACAAAATTTCACACAAACTCTTTGTTCGATATTTTTATCCATAGTAAAAATCGCAACGCACACAAAAGGTTGACTTGTTCCTAATGACGCTGTAACCAAACTAAATGACACATAGCAATAAAAATTCACAGAAAGGTGGCTGACAGTTGTGCCAACCTGGGAAAAATTTTTTTTTTTAAATATTCTCAGAGGGAAAATTAAAAATGAGAATTTCCGATTTACGGGTACTTATTTGACAGAATGTATTATAGTTTTTTATTTAACTATGAAAATTCAAAGATTTCGAAATATATAAAAGTAATAAATCTTAATTCGATGAACTTCCTAGCCCGATGCCTTTTTTGCAGACCCCGATTAGGGCAATTCAATAGCAATTTTTCACAACGACCACACACAAATTATTTCCAAGTAATTGGAAATGTTTACAATAAATGAGAAATCACTTTTATTTTTAATTCTCCACAATTAAAAGTGTAACATTTTATATGCAGTAGATACAACTTATAAATGCATATGTCTTTTATTTACAAATATACGTTAGAAAACATCATGTATGGTATTTCCTAGCAAGTTTCATTATTATTATAATTATTATTATTATTTAAGGAAATCATTATTGCTCAACAAGTGTGTACATGCGAGTTGTTGACCTTGTAATCAGCTTTGTAGTATAATAACCATCTGCACAGCTGTGCAACAAGCACCTACTTTTATGCGATGGTGTTATTACAGATTTCGCATACAAAGCATATTTATTGTCTAGCACAATACTTGAACAAGTGGGGTAAGAAATACAATTAATTAGGTAAATGGCAGCCGTAAAACAGTTTTTATCCGTTGCCATAACATATCAAAGGAATAGTAATAGACTAAGAATTCAATAGAAAAAGGGAATATATATATACTATATATTACAATATTAGCATCGTTGTAGAGATTCAATTAAAAGTATGTACAGTAAGGTGTGTCAAATTTGCATTCAGCGAAACACATCAAGTTTGAATCGTTTCAAACACTTTTTTCCTATTTGAATCAAATCTAGGGTAGTGAAATATTTGATCGACCTTAATTTCTCCTCCAAACAAATTTATGACATTTTCTTTTTTCTGCTGCATAAATTTGCCTGTTTTATGTTTATTTCTAAATTTGACACGCATGTTTGTAGACCTTCCTTTTTTAACCCTTGCCATTTAACGTCGTTTTTCGCACTTCTTCTGTGTAACGTCGAGTCACTTGTGTACGGCTCTTAAAAAAGTACATAAAAGTGTTCAAAAACATTTGAAAAAATTCACGAAACTTTGTTGAGGGTTCTATTTTAAGGATCAATCGCTATATTATCGATTTTTTAATTTGTTTAAACATTATAAATCTTTAAACAAACAAAAACGTAGTCAGTTGCGGCAAGGCAAATGTGACCCGACGTTACACGTTAAGGGTTAAATATGCTAATAATAGAAAAATGAATATTGCCTTATTAACTGCATAGGTATCGAATGTTGAATTATTTGACGGTAACAAAAGAGAACGCCATCACTCTCTATCTTCACCCCTTAAGGGGAGCATATAAGTACGAGCTTGCATATGCCCTTTGCACCCATAGTCCTATTGAATAAGTGTTGAACTTGATAAGTGCATCCCCTTAGTCGTTTTAAGGGGGAAGACCACTTTGACGGTTTGAAAAAATCTAATTTTTTTTTTGCTTGAAATGTTCTATGAGGTGTGTATTTTAATGTAGTATGCATCTATAGTCCGCCAGAAACATTTAAACGAGGTAACGAGACGATTTTTTAAAAAATTTCCGGGGCACTGAGCGAGTTTCTAAAACTTCAAACGCGTTTATCTCGAAACGACATTTTGTAAACTGGTGGGACATATCACGCTTGCAGTTTTCAACCGATTTTGATGAAACCTTGCAAAATTATCGAAAATTTAATTCTGCATCGAAATACTGAATGGGATTTTTGATATTTTATAATTTGGATTTTTAAAGCAAGATTTTGAGGCAAATTTTACAGGTAAAAAATTAAATATTTTTTATAGCCACCATTTTCGTAAAAATTAACTTTTCAAAAAACGGCTTCAGTATTTCAGTGCGAAATTATATGGAGAATAACCTGCCTATCTAACTCTTGTTCCAGATTCACTTGCCAAGGGTCCAGATGTCCCACCGATGGGGAAAACCGGGCTGGAGGGGGCTACGCGACCTGGTGCAGCGTGTACAGGGAACCCGAGATCCAAGCAAAAAAAATTAACATTTATTGTAAAAAAGATAACTAATAAAATCATATAAAACATTTTATCATTGCAAGTTGTTTTAATGCTGAAAAAAAATTCCGAAAATACTTTATTTTCCGACAGCTCAAGGTGGTCTTCCCCCTTAACAGCTTCCCAAGAGTGGACGGGTCTACGTCCCGGAAGCAATCGACCATATGGTCGGCCAAGGACCATTCAACACAACAGAATACGGAAATGCTTTGTACGGGAACAAAACAAAGCATCTCCGTATTCTTGCTGCTAAAACAACAACAACAACAACAACAACAGTCGTTTTAACAATTAGTTGTAACACATCCTGAAACCCTCAAAAAGTTTTGGATATCGGTTAGTCCCAAATCCGTTAGTTCCTGGAGTCCATTAGCGAAAGCCACACCAATATATTTAGTTTGTCTTCTCTGAAGAATTTGGTAAACGTAGAGAAAATGCTATAGTGTTTCCTTTTCCTCGTCGTGACCACAACTCTTGCAAAAGTAACTGAAAGGGGCTCCGCATAGGGCGATCAATACGGTTATTATAAAATACCTCATAAGAGTATTAGTTCTTTCTTGGTTTAGTTCAACCCACATACTACGAGATGTTTGATTTTGTATCAAACGAAGCGATTCTCTGAAGTGGTCAACGCACTTTGATTTCATCACTTTAGCATCTAGTGCCTTGATCGCAGTATGAGGATCCACACAAACGGTTGTTTGCGTAGGACTTAGCTTCCTGGAGGTACTCGTCTGTGCGGCCTGCTCAATGGCATAGTTTTTGGCTCGGAAGATGCTACATAAATTTGGTAGTCTAAAAGTCACATCCACTTCTTCTGTGTCCGAATAAAAGTCCGCTCCTGTATCGCTGTGCAGCGCTTTAGAGTCGTTTAGTCTAAGAATTATTTTTTGAGTGCGATGCTTCTATACATAGGTCAATTAGTAGAATATGCAATAGTCTTTCCAGTCCTGTCTGTTGTATCAATTGCTCCTGTTATGCCTAGGCAAACCAGTCTTTGCACTTTACGGGGTTTGTCTGCTAGTGACAGTGGCAGTCCATCACATCAACGCACCGTAAATGTGAATAGGTCTAATGACCGCCTTATTCAATATATGGTTCTGGGGTCCAATTCTTCTGAACGTTCTATATGCACCTATATAATGCATGTTTCTCTTCCAAGAGTATCTAGTATTTCCGTGTGAACAAAATAAATTCGGTCTTCCTGCGACTTTCTCCAAGACCATTTTGTGTAGCCCATCCCATTAGTTTTTCTTGAATTATTGAACCAACCATACAATTTTTGTCTCCTCAGTAAGAAAGAATTTCCTTTCTTGTCTCCTTTTTTACTTTTGTAAGTATCGGTGCCCAGCCTGGTGGATGGTTTCTTTTGAGAGCTTAATTTCATTTCTTTATCAAAAGTTTGTAGAGAATCGGTCAACGCCTAAAGGAAACTCATATTTTGAAAATCCCATACGCTTTTGCACCGGTTTAATATACATACCCGTATGCAAATGAATCAAATTAACAGCAAATTAATAGACTTTAAAGTTCGTCAAATATTTCAAGTAAAAATAGCAATATTCATACGAGTATTATAGTAATTATGTATACATTTAAATACATATATACATTCATACAAACATATTGCTTACCCACCTGATTACAGAATCATCATAGAAAAGTAGTATTCGCAATGGCTGTTCGACAATACTACGTTTGCTTTTATGTGCTATTCCAACACCGCCGCCACCGCCGCCGCCGCCAGCATCTAATATTTGTAGTTGTGCTCCTTCATTTGCCGCACCAATACTGTTGTCAAGATGTAGATGCGCATTTTCTTCTACAGTCTCGATTTGAACGCCATGAATGACCTAAAAAAATGAAAATCATCATCAGAGCTTGCAAAGTAAGAAATAACAATCAGTATTGAGTACAATTGAATAATAATAATAATAAGAATTAACAATGTATAAATATGTATGCTTAAAGTAAGCACGTAAAATTATACTTAAAAGTTGTAACACATAAAAAAAAACACACACACACACATATTGCATAGATATTATTAACAGTAACGGAACGAATGGAATCGGTTGCAAGCTGTACGTCGACATTTTCGATGGTGTTTTGTAATAAGGTACCTACATTGCAAAATGTCAAATGGTGAGAAATTAAGGTGTTTTATCGACTACACTCGCCTTGAGTTCAGGTGTTTGGTGTTTGGTGTTTGGTGCGGCGTATAAGGAATTTCAACTTAAGCAGTGTATTGAGCAAGACCAAGTACACAATTTATATAACTTGATTAACTGCAAAAGCTGTCTCACTGTCAGCTATCATATAAAATATACATTTTTCTTCCTAAACACTTAGCGTGTATTTGATGAAATATAAATAAGTAGTAAGTAGTAGAACTTGACCTTGGCTTGTCATAATATCAATTTCAATTTAGGAAAGATGGATGTAAACTGGTGTACGAAATGCTACAGCAAAATGCTGCAAATAAATTCAATACATAATGAAAACATAATGAAAATTAACGCATATTAAACAGTTACAAGTAAATATATATAGTTAGAGTTATTAAAAAAGTGCTTCCTTTTCAATTAGGTTTGGCACTTTATAATCAAAAGATTTACGATCGAACAGCGAATACAAATTACCAAAACCATAATCGATTCTACACTTTCCGATTAACTGCAAGTGCTTGTGATGTGATGATAAAATACGTGAAAAAAGAAAATAAACTACTGAAAAAATCAGATCAATGCTGTAAGGTGATGTGTAAGTAAGTAATCAAATCAATAAATTGCACGTTTTCCTTGAGGAATAACTTGAAAAATTGTAGATATTTATATTTTAGGACATTACAACTTTAATACTGAAAAGATTTTTCTTTCGAGTGGTATCCGCGTGTTGGCAAACAATCGGCAATTCAACCGGCAGCAACAATTTGCCATGAAAATACTTTTAAAATATCTCTGTGACTGATCTGATTTTGGCGTTCGGAACCGGCTAATATATGTAGGTCCCTTTTATTACTGTTCAAAATTTAACACGTAGAATTGTACTGGAAGAGAAGTTCGACTAAAGAGTCCTTCGGGGCCTAGACGTGCCATTTATTTATTTTTTTTTTATATGACCCTGTATAAGTGTATGTTTAAAAAGAAGTATAAGCAACATCAAACAATGAATTCTTTAGTTTGGAGTGCATAAGGTTTTGGATTAACCTTTGAAGTCATAGCGCAAAACTCTTGCTACATAACTTGAGCTTTGTCACAGAGATCATGTATAACACGAAACGTCCCAAAACAATCGTTAAAAAATAGTTATCATTTCCAAATCGATTTTTTGACCATTCTGGAAAGCAGATCTTTCGTAAGGTACCTTCCCTAAATGGTTTGGTTGGCTTAATTAAAACAAATCGAGTTTTTTGATAAGAAGATCTTAAGATGTCTAATTTTTTAATTTAATAGCAATTTTTCAAAGCAGTCCATTTATTGCAATCTATTACAAATTGTCGCATTAAACTATAATGAATCATTAAAGTATGGTTTTAATTTGAATACAGAGAAGGAACCAATTTCAAATAGTAAAATATTGCAAAATCAATTTTTTCAATGTGGAATTATTACAACTAACATAAATAATAATATTGAAGTTGGAATCTTGTTTCAAATGTATATTTATGTACCGTATTTATTTATAATTTCATAATCATTTCATAATGAATCAAATGGAAATTGCATCAACACTACCACCAAGTCAGATTCAATTAGTAAATTAACAAATGCAAATTGATTGATAATATTTTTAGCCTTTGACAAATTTTATATGGTTTTTTTTTTTGTAATAGTTCTTTTTGAATTTATGTATATATTGTATATGGGCATTTCCACAGAAGGGTCCACTGTGACCAAAAATTCAAATGTTAATAAATGAATGATATTTCCTAACATTACTTTAAAGAAATGACTAAATTGTTATCATATAAGGTATTTACAGTTTATCTAAGTAGGAATTATGAAAAACTTAGCATGAAAACTCGAAATATGTTTTTCTTGCTTTAGCTTTTTTTAATAGCATTTTGTTTTTATCAGTTTTTGCCTATACGTATATCGTATTTATGTTGTGTTACGTTTATGCAATAAACTCTTTCTAACAAATATAAATAAATACAGAAAAAAACGGAAACGGATAAAACTAAACGCGATTAAGAGCAAATTTCTATTTTGTTTTCACTGATATTCTATTGTCGAGTTCTTGTACCAAAATCAACATTTTTTATCAATACTTCCCGATCGTTGTAAGCATGTATGCGAATTTCAATGTCAAATAAATTTAGTGGACCCTACTTAGAAAAAAATTACTTTGTTTATTGAAAGAATGTGTCGCGTTCGTCATCGTATGTGTATACCAGGTGTACAAGCTTAAATCCGCTGTTTTTCGGTAAAAAAAACATTTTTTTATAGAAATTCAAAAATTAATTTATTCAAAGTATTTGCCCTCACCAGCTGTGTGTATACCACAAATCATGCATCCTCAAATTTTCTGGGTCTATTTTCACGCTTCTTGTCACTCAAGTCAAAATGGCCTTCTTTGAACCGACGAAACCAGTCTCTGCAAGTGGTTTCCAAGACCTCACTGTCACCATAGGCCTCCACAAACATTCGATGCGACTCAGCAGCAGATTTCTTCAAATTCAAGCAAAAAAGTAGAGCTTCCCGCATATGCTCTTTTTCTGGCACGAAACTAGACATGATTATACTAGGTAAAATGTATGTTGTTGTATGAAACCACTGATGATGTTTACTAATTAATGTAAACAGGTGCCGAACTCATAAAAAAAGGATGCACAGTAATAGCTCAATATGCTTACTAACGCCATCTACTAGTAAACACAGGATTTAAGCTTGTACACCTGGAATAGTATGATTTTCGATCTTCGAGAGAGGGCTCGACTACTCAATTGCTTATTTACCCAGGCTAACGTCATTACAGTTAGTGATGCTGGTTCCAAGATAGACGAAATCTTCCCCACTTCGAAAGTGTAATTGTCAACAGTGACGTGTTGTCCAAGTCGCGGGGACTCCTTGTTTGTGGACACTAGGACTTCGTCTTGCTCTCATTCACCGTAAAACCTATTCGACGTGCCTCTCGTTCCAATTCGGAGAATGCTGCATTGACAATACTACACTGTACAGCACTACAGGAGTATAAAGCGATTACAAAACCCCTTTTTTGGGTCCAAAACTCCTTACTATCTCCATCTATTTCTAATTATTTTTTATATGAAACGGGCCACTTTTGAATGCATTCCATAGAACTACTTTCAGAAGGAGTTTTTTTTTTTCAAGCACTCCAGTAATGCCAACATTTTTTCATTCAATGCAAAATGTGATTTCAATATAAGAATTACAACATGTCCCTTATTTGCTTAAAACATTACCTTCTCGCTTCTCGAGAAGGACTCTTGGAAGCAGTATGTATAGAGCAATGCTGAGATGTGGATTTCACCTGCTTCAAAGCTGTTCTATAATGTCTTATGTTGGCAAGGTATTGACAAATTTGCTGCTGGGTATATAAATACATAAATATAAACACATGCATATTCGCTTGCACAAATCATGTGTTAGTTTGTTCTACTCCATTCTGAATTGTAAGGGAAAACCAATTGGTGTCCTCTCTTTGCTAATGTAAATTAAAATGGATATTAAAAGTGTAGTTCACAAAAGATTTTTTAATCTATGTCATAATAGAATATGTGTAGTGATAGTATCTAAATACAATTGTAAAGTACGCATTCACATACACCTACATATATAGATGTGTGGGTTTTGTGTATAAGTAGTACGAGTATTGTAACAATAGTAACAACATAAAATTGAAATTGAAAATTTCAAAAGAATATATATCAATATGTTCTTAACAAATTTTCATTAGCACAAATATGCTTAATTGGAATTTTCAATTCAATTATAACCGATAATGAAAGGAAGATGTAAAAATTTCAATTTTCACAAAGCCATAGTACCTATTTATTTATTTTTACCATTGCCACTGTGCATTGTACTATTTGAGGGTGATTGAGGGTGGTTTAGTTGTGGTAATGAGTCGGCTAACACAAGTAAGCCCCCCAACTGTCCAAATTTAATACATAGTAACAGTACTGGAAGAGAAATGTCAGCCTTTAGTACCAACTTACTAAACCACACAATTATATACTCTGTGCCTGTGGTGCTTCAATTATTTGATTTATATTGTGGTGTGCAATTAACATTTAATACGATCTAAAAATAGTGAACTTGTAATATGAACACCTACGTTAATAATTACTATAAATGTTGAAATTGATTACGGGGAAAAATATTGATTCCCCAATCATCCAATGTATCTGCTTACTTTACCCGACATATTCAATTCCATTAAAGATGAAAATAATGAAAATTAATTTTCACAAAAATCAATTAATAAACGGATGGTCTGAAAATCATATATTTAAAGTACAAAGTTCCCCAAAATTGTATTTTTTTAAACACATGAACTTTAACATTAACTGTATTAACTGTAATTTTAAGAAATAAACGTAAATCCAGGGAATAGTTATAGTGCTGTGGGAATTTCTTTAATAAGAGCCGGATTTCCAAACATTTTTGAAATCTTGCATCCATAATAAATAGTTGCTAGGTTCTCCGTTCTCAAATTTGGTACGAAAATATTGACAAATTATCAAATTGCTCTTTTAGAAGTCATTCGATATATATGGCACTGATCGATTATATTTTTAGGTGTTTCTTTTCCAGATCATTCTATACGAGGGTTACTATTTATATTTCGGGAACTGGCAAGACTAATGTCATTAGCTAAAATATGGCAACACCATAATAAAATTTCACATTTTTTAGCAGAAACGTGTTCACAACGTTTTGATCTACAAGTGCTTTCTGTTAAGAAAATCAATTTGGCCCAAAAATTGAAATTTTAAGAGAAGGTTTTCGTTGGATAATTTTTCACAACTGTCGAGGTGGATTATCTCAACAAGAATGTGTCGATGAATTCAGTTCTTTATATGGCGATAAAGCACCATCAAAAATCACAGTATATCGCTAGTATTGTGAATCGAATTCCGTCAAGGTCATCTAAATTCGGTTGTTGTGCCACAAAACATCGATGGAGTGTATGAACTGATAATGCAAGATCATCATGTGACATATCCTGAGATAGAGGCATCCTTGCACATTAGTTCCACTTCAATACATACGATTTTGCATGAACAGTTAGTTGTAAAAAAATTTTTGCAGTCGTTGGACACCCCATAATTTATTAATAGCTCAATAGCTCGCGTCGAATCATGGATATATGCGTATGAACTGGAAACAAAACAACAATCGACCGTGTGGATGTTCCAAGGTGAGCCAAATTCAACAAAAGTTGTTCGGACCCGCAGCACATCGAAGCAAATGGTCGCCTGTTTCTTCGGCCGAATGTGTCATTTGGCCACTGTTCCGCTTGAGCAACGTAGGACGGAAAATTCTGAGCGGTACACGACCATTTGTTTGCCGGAAGTCTTCAGAGAAATTCACAAAATCAACCGCCAAAGACGAACCATTCTCCATCGTAACAATGCGAGCTCTCACACATCTCGTCAAACAGGTGAATTTTTGGGCAGTCCTGATTTGGCACCCATTGAGTTCTTCTTGTTCCCGAATATCAAACGTAAACTGCGTGGTCAACGATTTACGAGCACCAAAAAAGCAGTTGAAGCGTTCAAAAACCATGTTTTGGAAGTGTCCCAAGGGGAATGGAAAAACTGCTATGACAAATGGTCTGAACGAATGCAAAAGTTCATTGCTCATCTTGGTGAGTATTTTGAAAAACAATAAAGCCGTTTTCATTCAAAAATGTTTGTTATTATTTGCTATTCCCGAAATATAAATAAACATACGAGTAGATGTTGTTTTAATTTTGAAAGAGCATTTTCACAGATGAATTTATTTCTTCTGAATTTTTATCAAATCCAATGCATCATAAAGTTAATAAAAACTTTCATTTATTCAAACAAATGCAACTGAATAACAGGTTACATTTGTTGGTCATACCCGTATGTAAGTATGTACATACATAATAATCACATGTAAATGATGAGGAAACAATTAGCAAGTTATTGAGCACAATACCCGAAAATGGAAACAACACACACGCTATATACACGATAGCCCTCTACATGTTGCTTCTACCTTATTACATACTACAACATATATTTGCATATACATATGTACTCGATATGTTTACATTTTCAGTCTGCTGCCAAAACAAGTTGCTCGTAGAGAATACAGGCAATGCAAATTAATCGAAATAACAAAAGAAAAAAATACAAATAAAATTACAACATAGCAACAAAATTGATTCGTCTTCATTAAAACTATTAAAACCCCGCCATAATAGCACTATTAAATAATACGCTAAACAATAACAACAGCTATAGTCTGACTATAGGCCATACGTACTAATGGAATATCTACAAGTGTGAGTATCGACAAGAAATACATAATATACTGCTATATACGTATGATCATAAATATAATAGTAACAATAAAATTAAACGTTAAATGAAATGAAAACAAAAGTGAAAGCCCCCACGCGACTCTGACATGGTATTAGCATTGTAGCACTGTATCAACATTAGCAGCGTTCACACTAGGTACTACCGCATCATCACTGACACGGTAAATATGAGGGCTATATGATAAGTACCCGTATTAAGTGATATGCTCGCCCCGAAATCTGATTTTGATTTAGCTTTATGTTCACTAAAATACAAACAATAAATATTTGTTATTGCAATTTTACAGGTAAATGTGTGTGTAAAATTTCCTACCAAACATAGATACAATACATTTTTTCATCAAATTTATTTTGATTTTTCTCTATATGATATCACTGCTCCCAGCGATGTTTTTATCACTTTACCGCTTCTAAATATGTAGTACTTGCCGTCTTTCTCTGCAAAATAATCTTTTTCGGAGGCGGTAACCTCCTGATTTGACGAAAACATCTGACCTCTGAACGCATCTTCTAGCTTAGGGAACAAAAAAACGCTTGGGGCAAAGCCTGTAGGATAAGGAGGGCAGTCAAGCAGTTCAAACCATAATTCGTAGATTTACGCCATGGTAGCTGGTAAATGGTTCAATTTTGTCAGCTTTCCAAACAATGATACGTATTCTGCGTAGTATCGATTAGAATAACTCTATGACTATCCTAAAAAAACAGGCGCCATCATTTTCCACACAAAGAAACAGTTTTTTTTTTTGGAATCATTTCACCCTTCACACTGAGCTTTATTTTTCTTTCTGGTTGCTATTGTTGTTGTAGCAGCAAAAATACAGAAATGCTTTGTTTTGTTCCCATCTAAAGCATTTCCGTATTCTAATGAGGTAGTCGAGCACGTAGTCGAGTGCTTCCGGGACATAGATACGTCCATTCTTGGGAAGCTTCTTTCTGGTGTGATGTCTGTCCTGTGTTCTAGTCTAATGGTGCATCGAAATTTCATCTACAGTGATTAATCAGCGCCAAGGATCTGATTTATTGCACTTAAAATGCACCAACAGAGTGTTTATTCGAACACATTTTTTGGTCCAACGCGTTCAAATGTGGCACCCAACGCGGGAACAGCTTTCTCATACCTAAATCTTAATCTAAATCTAAATCTTAAATGGCAATCTGCCATTTTTATACCCTGCATAATGCAATATGCATGGTATATTCATTTCGGTCAGATGTTTGTGTCCACTTGAAGGAATCTCCGGAGATATAGACATGGATATATATTCGTGATCAGCGTCGATTAAATTTTCGATTTAACGATGTCCGTCCGTCCGTCCGTCCGTCCGTCCGTCCGTCCGTCTGTCTGTCACCTGGCTGGTTCGCACGATAACTTGAGTAAATATTGAGCTATTTCGATAAAATTTGGCATAAGTAATCTATGATCCAAGGGTACGGAGGGGATTGATATTGGGCATGATCGGTCAATAACCACGCCCACACCAAGCATTCAAAGCGACTAACCTCGAAATTTTCAAAATTTTTAACTTGCTATAACTCACATAATATACCACTTGGGACAACAATATTTGGCACATAGACTTATATTATACTACTTTATAACCTCGTCAAAAGTGGTTGAGCCACGCCTACTTTTTAGCGTAGCTCTCATACAAAGTGTCTGTACTTCTTTTAAATTGAAACTGCTGTAACTTCTACAATCTTCTGTCTAGAATAACCATAATTGACACTTAGATTAACACGGTAGTCAGAAATAATATGGCAGAAAATCAATGTGCCACGCCCACTCCTTTTTGGGTCTCCCATACAAAGTTGCGGAAATTTAAAAAAAATGTTACCGGTTATAACTTGCAAACTATTCAGCGTAGAATAACGAGATTTAAGGTGTGGATTAGTATTGTACGAGCAACTAGGCTCACAGAAAATGGGCGCACCACGCCCAGTGTTTATCGTAGCCCCCATACAAATTTTAAATTGAAACAGCTGTAACTTCGGCAATCTTCTGTCTGGAATAACCATAATTGACACTTAAATTAATATCGTAGTCGGCAAAAATCTGGCAGAAAATCAGTGTGCCACGCCCACTCCTTCATGGGTCTCCCATACAAAGTCGAGTGAATTAAACTAAAATTTTAAGCTCCATAGCTTACAAACCATTTAGCCTAGGACAACGAGACTTAGGGTATGGATTAGTATTGTACGAGCAACTAGGCTCACAGAAAATGGGCGCACCACGCCCAGTGTTTATCGTAGCCCCCATACAAATTGTAAATTGAAACAGCTGTAACTTAGGCAATCTTATGTCTATAATAACCATAATTGACACTTAAATTAATATCGTAGTCGGAAATAATCTGGCGAAAAATCAGCGTACCATGCCCACTTCTTATTGGGGCTCCCATACAAAGTTGAGGAAATTAAACAAAAATGTTAACCACCATAACTTAGAAACTATTCAACGTAGGACACCAAATTTAAGGTGTGGATTAATATTGAAAAATTAATTGGATTTACTAGAAAATGGTAAGCCACGCCCACTTTTTATATAGCTCCCATACTAAGCCTCGGAATTATCTTAAAATCCTTTTACTTCGTCAAAGTCAACCATATTTGGTGTGTAAATTAGTAGTATATGCAAAAATTGTTTCTCGAAAAGTGGAAATAAAAGAAAAATTGGATATTCGAGTAAACTTTTTATATATAAATCTACATATGCAGGGTATAGTTTGGTCGGCCCCAGCCGACTGTAAGGAGATTTTTCTACCTTTAATTCGACGGTTTTCTATCACCATTTAATTAACTTGAGCTAGGTTATTGTCAGTGACTGTAGTTTTTGAAAGTCGTTCGATGCGATTCGTTCGATTTTTTCCATTTTCACAAAAACACTCACATCGAATCACACAAGCGTGTGTCAAACAGAAACTGTGTATCGAAAATGGCTGACATTTTAGCTTTTGTTGAGCAGAGTGCTGCCAACTTCATAATGAAGACGATAGCTTTTCCTAAAGGGCGACTGAACGAACCCAAAACAATTACAAACACTTTTTCCGATCCACTGAACCGAACAAGTTGGCACATTTTTGCAATCCTAGTCTTACTCACAGACGATATTACGCAAGACGACCACGAAATATGATTATGTAGGCGGACGCATTTAACATATTAATAAATAAATTGAGTGAGAGAGAGAGAGAAAGGGAGATAGAGACACACACACACACCAAATATTACGCATAATAATTATTTGTTTTAAATGCTTGTCACGCGACGCCATACATATAAATATCGTACGATCGTTAGATCAAAACTGTTGGAAGAGCACTTTTGAATTCAAGACCTAAGAAGAACAAAAGCTTGTGTTACAAATAGACCAACAAACGATATACCCACATACATATTTTCTTAGTAGTTGTTTACTTTTTGCAATTACTTCTCGCTTTGATTATACTTTTTTGGCATTTAATAAAAGTGTACTGGGTATTTTTATACCCTGCATAATGCAATATGCATGGTATATTCATTTCGGTCAGATGTTTGTGTCCACTTGAAGGAATCTCCGGAGATATAGACATGGATATATATTCGTGATCAGCGTCGATTAAATTTTCGAATTAACGATGTCCGTCCGTCCGTCCGTCCGTCCGTCCGTCCGTCCGTCCGTCCGTCCGTCCGTCCGTCTGTCTGTCACCTGGCTGGTTCGCACGATAACTTGAGTAAATATTGAGCTATTTCGATGAAATTTGGCATAAGTAATCTATGATCCAAGGGTACGGAGGGGATTGATATTGGGCATGATCGGTCAATAACCACGCCCACACCAAGCATTCAAAGCGACTAACCTCGAAATTTTCAGAATTTTTAACTTGCTATAACTCACATAATATACCACTTGGGACAACAATATTTGGCACATAGACTTATATTATACTACTATATAACCTCACCAAAAGTGGTTGAGCCACGCCTACTTTTTAGCGTAGCTCTCATACAAAGTGTCTGTACTTCTTTTAAATTGAAACAGCTGTAACTTCTACAATCTTCTGTCCAGAATAACCATAATTGACACTTAGATTAACATGGTAGTCCGAAATAATATGGCAGAAAATCAGTGTGCCACGCCCACTCCTTTTTGGGTCTCCCATACAAAGTTGCGGAAATTAAAAAATATGTTACCGGTTATAACTTACAAACCATTTAGCGTAGGACAACGAGATTTTAGGTATGGAATAGTATTGTACCAGCAACTAGGCTCACAGAAAATGGGCGCACCATGCCCACTGTTTATCGTAGCCCCCATACAAATTTTAAATTGAAACAGCTGTAACTTAGGCAATCTTATGTCTAGAATAACCATAATTGACACTTAAATTATTATCGTAGTCGGAAATAATCTGGCAGAAAATAAGTGTGCCACGCCCACTCCTTCATGGGTCTCCCATACAAAGTCAAGGGAATTAAACTAAAACTTTTAAGCGCCATAACTTATAAACCATTTAGCGTAAAAGAACGAGATTTAAGGTGTGGATTAGTATTGTAGGAGCAACTAGACTCACAGGAAATGAACGCGCCACGCCCACTGTTGATAGTAGCCGCCATACAAAATGACAGAATTTCTTTTAAATTGAAATAGCTGTAACTTCTGTATCCTTCTGTCTAGAACAATCATAATTAACACTTATGTTAATATGGTAGTCAAAAATAATCTGGCGAATCAGCGTACCACGCCCACTTCTTATTGGGGCTCCCATACAAAGTTGAGGAAATTAAACAAAAATGTTAACCACCATAACTTAGAAACTATTCAACGTAGGTCACCAAATTTAAGGTGTGGATTAACGTTGAAAAATTAATTGGATTTACTAGAAAGTGGTAAGCCACGCCCACTTTTATATAGCTCCCATAATAAGTCTCGGAATTATCTTAAAATCCTTTTACTTCGTCAAACTCAACCATATTTCGGGTGTAAATTAGTAGTATATGCAAAAATTGTTTCTCGAAAAGTGGAAATAAAAGAAAAGTTGGATATTCGAGTAAACTTTTTATATATAAATCTACATATGCAGGGTATAGTTTGGTCGGCCCCAGCCGACTGTAAGTAGATTTTTATTAGTACATATTATGTCTGACCATTCAAATGCTTTAAACGATATTTATAGTAATATATTTGTATTTTGTAATTTATAATTGTTTCGAGGCAAACAAATACTGTGACAAAATTTAAATATTAATTAAGCCTTATTGAATTATACTTAAGTACCCATTTGGCAATAGAGAAAAATGTTAACTTAATATGTGATATTAAATATACACAGCACAGCAAAGTATTACGATTATGTACGCACATAAATAATTTATTAAAATCTCACATTGTCTTACATACTTGAAATGTTTTGCTTTACTATAATAGATTATGGCATATTGCATTTACAAGAGGAGCCAGACAACAGCAATTCAATGGAAAATCTTCATACAAGCAACATCGTGAATTGAATTAGAAATGGGTGTAAATATGTGAAATTATGTAAATCTATTCACTTATGTATACATATGCATATATACTCATATACATATACATATATATACATACATATACATACGTACATATATGTGTCATTCAAATGTGCCAGTGTGCTTATTGATGAACACAGTTATACTACACTACTTATGTACACACTGCAGTGCATATGTAAAAGACCGCCAACAGCGGAAACTACCGGCAGTTCTAGGCTCCAAAAGTTGAGGGCCTTTTTATTATGGTATATTTATATCTTATGGCTATACATTATTAAATTCTAAATACTATATTTATCAAATACGAGCTGCTGATCTACGACATAATTGCACTATCTTCAACAACTATGTCATGCTGTTAGCGTATGCCGATGACATTGACATAATCGGTATGTATACGCTAGTAGTCAGTGCAGCATTCTTAGAGTTGGGGAGAGAGTCCCGGCGAATGGGTCTTAGGGTGAACGAGGGCAAGACGAAGTACCTATTATTAACAAACAAAGAGTCCCACCATCTTGGACAGCACGTCATTGTTGATAACTAAGCTTTTGAAGTATTGAAGGACATTTTCTATCTTGGAACCAGCATTAACTCTAGTAATGTCTTCAGCCTGGAGATATTGCGAAGGATCACTCTTGCTAACAGGTGCTACTTTGGGCTAAGTAAGCAATTGAGAAGTCGGGTGCTCTCTCGAGCAACGAAAACCACACTCTACAAGTCTCTCATCATGCCTGTTCTTACATATGGTGCCGAAGCATGGACAATTTCCATCTCAGATGAGAGAGAATGCTCGGAGTTTTCGAGAGAAAAGTCCTACCCAAGATCTTTGGACCTATTTGCGTTGGTGGCGAGTATCGAATATGGTACAACCATGAGCTGTATGAACTGTATTCTGAAACCGACATAGTAAAGCGCATTAAAATTCAGCGACTGCGCTGGCTGGGTCATGTCAAGCGAATGGAAGAACAAGCTCCGGCTAAGAAGGTGTTATATTCGCAATACGCTGGTGTACGACGCAGAAGAGGAAAAGCTAACCTCCGGTGGAAAGATCATGTATTGGACAACTTGTCAGCGCTTGGAATTTCTAATTGGCACCAACTAGCGAAGGAAAGAGCTGGCTGGCGAGGCATTCTAGATTCGGGCTAAATCGATTTTCGGTTGTAACGCCCACATAATAAATACTTAATAAATATTCATTATTCTCGTAATAAAAATTGCATAGGAAAGTTATACCATTTTCTGGAATACCCACATATTTTTCGAATAATCAGAAATGACCAGAATGTATACCTCGTCAAATATTGCTCAAACAAATTCAGTCTTGTGTTTGTTTGAAAAAATCACTTTCTGTATTAGAAAACGATGATTTCACAGTTTTAGAGTTATAGGATGTACAAAATGGAAGTTAACGAAGACCAAATTCGGTATATTTTACAATTTTGCTTTGACAAAGGCGAAAATATAGGCCAGGAGGTTGAAATTAAGAATGTTGTTTATGGTCTCAATATTGTTACAGCTGAAATCACACAATTTCAGTTCCGTCGGTTTCATTCCGGTATTTTCGATATCGAGGCAGACCGCCAGGTATAAAGCTAAATTGAAAAATAAACTCGATATTGCGGTGCTTCACGAATTGCCACAAAAACCTTAGCAATTATATCATAGGTCAGGAACTAAAGATCGAACACAAAAGAATTTTAAACTAACTGTATAAAGCTAAATTCAAAAAGAAGCTTGAGGTGAGGGTGCCATACGATTTGCCACAAAAAAAAAAAGACATGACAGATCATATTTCCATCTGCGAAACCTTGACCAAACGAAACGAAATCGACCCATTTCTTAAATAGATGCTGACTGGATATAAGAAATGGATAAAATATATGTCAATAATGTTTGGATAACGATCTTGAGGAAATGGCTCAAACGGTGAGAAAATCAGAACTAACTGTCAGGAAGATTTTTGTGTATCCCTTGTGCTCAGAAACGTCCAGAAAGTTACATTTTTGTGTAACAATATTTGTATCGATGCATTTAAAAGTTATGTTTCGTCACCAAATTAAATTTCCAACCTGAGAAACTCCGAAAATTGATTTGGTTTGCATTGCTGCATTTGAAAATTCGCTTTCGCCATAAGGTCAAAATATCATCCTTGAAGACCTATAGCTCAATTTTTAACGCCAAATGAGAAAAACTTTTCAATTTTTCTATTCTACATTAACATCAAATAAAAAGTGGACATCGTGTTATAACATTATTAGTGCTTGTGAAACAGCGCCCACAATCCGTCCCTGGATGTACGATACATATGTACATATGGTATATATGAATATAATGTAATAATAATTAAAATAAAATCAGATAAAAAAAAGGAGAAAAATGAACGTATCACAAACTAAATGAATTTATTACTAACTACTGGTAATAATTGATTCACTTATTTCAAGTTTCAATTTCACATGTCAATTAACTAAATAGAAAAGTACCCCTCTATTGCTATTTGAATTTAATGAATTTTCTTTCATTATTTAGATATTTTTTATACCATCAAATATACTCTTTATATCATAACATCATATTCATTACAAAATTTCTAATTTCAGACAAATCATAATTAATATATAAATGTTAATAACCATAACTACATTTTATCGACAAAATGAGCATTATAAAATATTTAGTTCACATTATTATATATTAATGGGATATTTGGTTACATTTATTTGTCTCTCCTTACCTTTAACGTTACATCATAAATTGGGCAATTTATTCACGCATTAGTTTTAAGCAATTAAAAAAAATATATAAAATAATATTAATAACGATAGCAACTACTCAAAAATATGAAAAATCATAATCTTGAAATTTAGTTGTGCAGCAAGCTAATTAATGAATTGATTGCAGCAAGCTCAGCTCATAAGTATGCACATTACAGTGGCTCGTAAAAGTCTTATGTAATATTCAAAATGTATTCATCTAGTTCGAAGCTTAGATATTTTATATTTGATGTGCAAACTGTAGAAATATTTACTGGAACAAAAAGACATATATTACATAGCTTGCCTGCTAATGGAAACGTATATTATTTCAGACCAGAGACCACAGCTCTGATATTTTATATCAATACTTATAAAGAAAATTATATTGACTATCTGGTAAAACAATAATTTAATTAAAAAAAATGCAATTTTATTCTATTAACTTTAATTACAATAATTTAACAAAAATCCAATTTTTTATATTTTCTGATACCTAAAACTTCCAATAGGTCACTTGGTAAATTCATAATCACTGTAACATTATACGATCACAATATAATTTTACATTCAAAGATTTTGGGTCAAAAGGAAGCCTTTTCCTGAACAATTTACTATACTCGCACATACATATCTGCTAAGCGCTACAATGTTAATTGTAAGCTGTCTGGTATACAATAAGCAGATCGGTAGCAAACAGCTGTATTTCACTAACACATTTTGCACAACAATTTAGAGAATGTAAAATCAAATTAAGTACTTGTTGCTGATCTAAATTGGTTTTAATTAAATCTTATGTACACATACTTCGATGTAAATATGACACACATCTCTATGAGCAATAAGGCGTGCCAATTTAAGCATGAATTTTAAATGAGGGTCCCATTAAGAAGTGTAAATATGGGCTAGATATATTCAGAGGAAATGTTAAGGAGGAAAAATTAATTAGGGTAGCTAATACATTTCACCGTGCTAGTGCCGATTTCTGGGCAGCTATAATATTAGTTGTCGATTTTCAGTTGTTTTTTTTGTCATTTTGTATGTAAGTCTCGTTGAGAGTTGGATATAGAGGTTAAGTATTATCGAAATAGATGGAGAGGAGAACTACCGCACAGACCGTAACAAACCAAACGCTTTTCTTTCTAAAACATATTAAACCCAATCGGAACGTAAACCATTCACATGGCAACAATTAAAATATGAAAAAAATATTACATTATTCTACTAGCATACTAATAATAAGTGTGTAGGCTTCAATTAATATCAATTAAGTACAAGAACGAACGCCTCCACAAAACAGTACAACAAATAGCAATTGCCAAGTTGCCGGTCAGTACAAGATGGTAACAAAATGCAATAATACTATAGTGATATCGTACCTAGAGTCAAACCCTGACCAATTATTATTATTATTTACAGTAGTTATTTAAACAAGACATTTTGAATAACAATGCTAATCACTTTGTAGCTTACTCGTATTGATGACATTTATGTGATTTAATATTTTTCTACAACAGCCTTCGTACTTGACGTTCTCCGATAACATTGTAAGTTTTGCATTACAATGCGTATTTTGCAACAAACCAAAAAGGTATACTATTTTTTTTTTATATACGGTGTACTTAACCTTCATTAGCGTTTATAAGCGATTTCACGTAGGTACACGTACATACATATTTATTAATAATGCAAATACAGACACATACATAGTTCAAAATTAATTAACCGGCAAATTGTTTCTAATTGTATGTATAATTACTTAACTAATTTAACCTGCATATGATTGTAAGTTTTTTTATTTTCGAACTTTCAAACGTGCGAATATGACTTCAAAGATCATTGACATCGGAGAGGAAAATGTAGTGCAAAACCTTTACAATAAATTTGTATGATGGTCAAAAAATCATTTTAGAGCTTTTAGCTCTATGTATACATATTTTGTTTTTTTCTTTGACTTCATTAATATATTTCAAAATAATTATTTCAGACGGAAGTTTTTGCAAATTGTGTTATTGCACCCAACTGAGTTTGTGTCTATTCTTGGCATAATATTTGCATTTTGTTTACAAATTAAACGCCAACAACTGAACAAAACGTTTGATATCACATTAAGGCAATCATCGTGTGACAAGCTTGCAATTTAAAGTAAATACAATACAAAAAATACCGGTTACAATTTTATGTGTGTAAAAATTTCCAGCCAAATAAAGGTTAAAACAATACTTGTTACAAATGTTTATCAGCATTTTGAGGAAGCAGTGCAACCTATAGAGCAATGTGCTTGTTATTCTCAGTTTGAAAAAAAAAATGCAATTACCTATTACAGTTATGAACAAGAGAATTCTATCTATTATTTTCACTTATGTATTTACAACTCCACCTGTTTTACCAGTTTTATAAATATGCACATATGTATTAAAACCTACACACAAGCCAATTAGCATTTACCCAACAGTACAAATACATACAAAATTATGCAGGGCTGTGATAATGCGATTAATCGTTCAATAAAAAAATCTGAGTAATCACTTTTTCGATTAATCAGTATTGACATTAATCAAAATAGACATTTTTCAATTATTCATAATTTTGATCAAACAAATTTTAAATTATTCATATTAATCAGAATTTTGATTTATCATTTATAATAAAAAAAAAAAACAATAAAAATTAAGTATTACCGAAGATTAAATACTACACTATGACACACAGATAGACACAGATTCAAAAGACACATTCTAAGTTTTAGCCCTTTAGTCTTAAATTTGTGCGTAAAATCTGCAAATAAGCATTCGAAAGCATACTTTTGTATGAGAAGTAGACACATTTTTAATCAGATTTCTCCCATTTTTAAACTACACTAATTATTAGTAAATGCAATGGAATGCGCAGAATTTCAGCTCGAAATATTTGTATTTTCATGCACAGTACGAAAGCATACGAAAGCATACTTTTGTATGCAAGATAGTTAGGTGCAATTTTCATCTGGTTATGTCCATTCCTAATCTTGTATATTTGTTAAAAAATATAATCATATCTACCCAATTTCAGCTTGAAAGCTTTAATTTTCGGCGCGTTACGTGTGAAATATACATACGGAATCATAATTTTGTATGGAAGATATGCATGGTTTACGTGCAATACCACCTATTTATGAACACACGCATTCGTTAGTAAAAATGAATCCACTAACACATGCAAAGAAATCTAAAATGTGAAATATTCACTGTCGTTTGAATGATTTTCATGCTTCCTAAAAACTATTTTGTTATTAAAATTTAAATCACATTCGCTTTTAATTTCCTTCAAATTCAATCGATGAACTATAGCAAGAGCGATACTAAATCGTACTACAGCGTGTTGTTTAAGGTGATATTTGTTGTTGTAACGGCAATATTTTTTCAGCACTACAAAAATATTTTTTTTATCGATAGACAGTTTTATGGCATTAGTGATGCAAAACTGATTTCGAGCATACGAACATTACGGGAGAGTCCGAGGTACAAAATTCCTGGAGCACCAATTTTCGACTACTTTCCAAGACTGCAATAGTTGCTAGCTTGTTCACGTAGAAGTAGCCGCATACAAAAAACAATACCACGACATTGAATCACATGACCTTGGAGGCCGGTGTACACGTCCATTTAGAAAGATAATCTATTCACGTTGGTTTTGCAACTAGTACGGCATGTGACTCCAGTCTACTGTAACCGAAGATCTTCCAGATCATATCCATGCCATTTTGGTGAAAAAAGGAGGAGGATAATAACTCTATTTTTTTCGTTTTTGAAGAAGTATAGCTCGATTATGCTTCCGCCTCACAAATCGCAGCAAACAATGCATTTTTCAGAGTGCTTTAGTGGATTAGTCTCGCTCCATTTTGTTTATTGACAATGCCACTAAGCAGGAAATGAGCCTCACCGCTGAATACAATTTTATCGTAAAACTTCATTTTAGTTAACACTGATTTTGGAAGTAAATTTCAACCATTTGCCACAAAATACTCTCAAATAATAATGAATAAAAAAACGGTATTAACTGTAATAATGGCAGAGTTTCCAGCTATTGGAAAAAAGCAATTATTTTTCACAAAATTGTTTCCTTGAAAATGCTAGCTGTAACCTACTTGATTTTTACAATTTTTTCTTAAAATTTAAACATATTGTAATTAGTTTTCTATGTTGCTTAACCCTTGTTAGGTTATCTGAATTCACAACGTTCCACTTCATTTTGCTTTAGTTTCAGATTTCATACACTTTTTTACTACAATTTTTAGACAAAAAGTAGTCAGCCAAACGTGTAATAATATTGTTCGACGCCGAAAAATTGATTAGAAAAAAATTATACATAGATTCGGTGAAAATTAGCACAATATGATTACCTTTCTAGGGTTAAAGTTTATTGTCTGCCGATCCCTAAATATTTTTTAATTTCTATATTTTCATGCATAACTTCAACCTAAACAAATAGGTTAAGACGACTGTTCGTAATGTTCGGAATTGGCATTAATGCTGGCGTGTTTAACACCGATCAATATAGTCGCATTATTTGCTGTTAAATGATTTTTACGGCAATGAACATAGAGTGTTGGAATGTCATTGTTGCCGTTATTATTGGACGAAATACTATAGCGATAATTTTAATCTACATACGGATGTATGTATGTACAATACAATACATACATACATATATTTACATAAATTTGCCAGCAACTGTTTCGTCTTCTAGCAATTACTGTATAATGTACTAGAAACTTTGTATGCTAAAATATATTTGCAACTTTACAATAATACATACATACAACATACATGTGTATGTGATTTTTTATTTAACATTTTCCTATTGCGATTATTATTCCATTATATAAAAATCTCTGTTATTCAATTCGTTTGGTATGCTTTAGTATGCCAACTTATCTTTATGAATTTATTTACATATATGAATTCGCATATAAAATGGTATCAAAGCACTTATTCATTCACTCTAACAAATAATACAACAATTGCAGCAACAAGTGTGTTGTATACTTAGTATATGTAGATATGAATATATATTCTTAATTATTCTTTTGAATTTAAATTATTTTATTTATTACTATACTTTTGATATGTAATTGATATCACGTAGAAAAACGTAGTTTCGAAAATTGACTGAATTGAAATTTTTTATACTTAAAATATTCAACTAAAGTCAAACATGTTGAAATTGTATTATTATGTAAAATTTTATTTTAATTAAATAAACACGTTTTTTCAACACTTGAAATATCGTATAAAAATAATCGATATTATAAAAGTATTCGATAACTGCACTACTGAACACTGTTCGCTCTTTGTTCTATTCAAGACAGTGTTTGTGGGTACTCATGGAGAGTAGTCAGAATGACAAAGAGAAAGTGTATATTTTCTGAAGTAATGTAGAGAGAAGTAATTTATGTAATTAATAGAGAAATTGAAAATCCTCAAAAATACTATATTAGAACTTTAGAAAGCTGATATGACTTGATACATCCACTAAAGAATTATATTGAAATTAATAGTGACAAAATTAATTGTTTTTTTTCAACAAATTTAACAAACTTTTGTGATTTATGATGAGTTAAACTATTAAATTCTAAAAATGGAATCACATGCATTTTTTTTCCGTTTTGTGATTAATCGCAAATTACGATATGATGCAAAGTATTGATAGTTTCACAATGCTTCCTAAAACCAATCATTGTTTATAATTTTGACTGAAATTTTATTTTGGTTACCTATCAATACAACATATGTATGTATGTACTTCAAATCATCATTATTGTTAATGTTTACAATGTGCAAACTGGCTCAAACACGTAAATACATAAATATGTATGTGCATACGAGTATAGACATACTACATATAAGTAATTATTAATATTACAATCACGTAACAATGTCATCAATGCAATAGGAAATATCCATGATTACTTTTCGGTATCATAAAACATTTATAAGCTTTCATTACAAACGCAACATCATTGATGGCTTATAACATACTTACATATATTGTACAATGTATGTAACATACTTGTAGACATGGGCATTTCTTAGGTTATGGACGTGATATCGATTGATTAAAAATTACAACAAATGCAAGTGCTAGAAGAGTACTAAATTTAAGCAACAAATTGTACACTGTGGAGGATTTAATTTCAATACAGTAATTATTTTCCGGCTGCATCAGGGAATTAACAAAACCTGTGATATTTGGATTTGGAATTTTTTTCTCCTCAAAATAGTAAAATTAGGTTAAAATCTGATATAACTTCCTTTATGAGAATATCATTTGAAGTTTCTTTTGCACAAGATAAATTATATATAAGAGATGTGACATAACGAATGCGAATGGGTGTAGTATACTGGTTCAAATATTCTATTTTGTTTTGAAATTAAAATAAAATGGAAAAAACATGATATTTTTCGACATTTATGGAACACAATTTTATTAATACGGCTACTCCGGTTGGCTTCGATGAAGGGCATCTAGTGAAATCAATTTTGGAGGACGAATTTCACCAAATCGAAGCTCCGAAGTGATTGATATCACAATGATATACATAATAATTTGGGCAAATTTCTATTGAATAAACAACAAATTATACAATACATGAGTATTAAACCCAATGACATGAAATAGTCATAATCTTTTTAGAGATCTAAACATTCTACTTACTGAGCATCTATCAACTCAGTAACCTTATAAGCTATAATGCTGAAATATGTTACGGGAGTTAACTACACGCATATGCGCTAAGATTATGACTATCATGTCAATATTGGATGGGAATTGCGAATGACACTTCTCCTATGAGCCACAACATACTGCGACCTAAAAGATATTTTGAGTTTGCATATAATTATATTCGTATATTTGAAGAATATGAATAATTTTCCTGTATTAAAATGTTTTTCCTGGAAATGCCTTTATTTATGTACTTATTGTGCATATATAGATGATTGTACCATAAATGTCATAAAGCGCGTAACTTTCATTTCCAGCTTTGGTTTTAGCGTTTTTTTTTATCAATTTAATTTAGCTTTTATTATAATTATTTTCGTAAATTTATTATCTTGTTTTTTTTTTAGCGGATATATTCAATTTATGAAATCATTCAACAACAATAGCAAATAGTAACAAGTAATATTGTTTCTCTCTGTTGAATCATAAAATTATAAATTAACATCAAATAACCAATTAATAAGCTAATTAGTGTATAGGATGATAACGAGAGATTTTATGAAAGCGTAGTACAAAAAATAAGAGAGAAAAAAGTGAGAAAAACATGACCAACAATATTAATAAAATTTATTTTAATTTTTTATTTTTACTTTTTACACATGAGTACGTAATGTTTACGTGTATATGTACCTTTTAAGGAAGATAATAAAACTATGAGACATATGAAAGGCGGCAAGATTATATGGAAAGAGAATATGCTTGTAAAGTGCTCCAAATTATCAACATAATTCTAAAGTCGAACCATTTCGAAAGAGAACTAATGCAGGTTTCTCAATAGTAAATTCACAGTGAAACCTTTCAGCTGCTATATTATATACTTTTAAAGTAAAGTAAAGTCTTCTAAGGAAATTTCATAAATAGGGATTCATTCTTCATAATCAACTCACACACACAGAAGACTAACAAACACACAGGAAATCTAAAATTAATACACGCAATTTAACTTACCTCATGCGCCTTGGGATGTTTATGTTGGCAGTTGTTATGTGCTACCACCTTTGGTGTCACCAATAGTAACAATATCAGTAATGCCAATAATGAAGTTGAAATTGAGCAACGCCATAGGCCAATGTTGCCACACACATTACCACTTGTATTATTGCTGCATCCAAAAATATACTGTCGTTGTTCTGCTATTTCCACATCTGCTTGTGGTACGTGTGGGCATTGTTCTTGCTGGTGTAATCGTTGGTGTCGTTTGTTTTGTACTAAATTATGTTGCGGTTGCTGCTGATGGCACATGTCTGCTTTTGCATATAGCAAGGAATTACTTTTCATAACCATATATTATTTTATTAGTCGATTTAGTCGATGTTGCAGTTACTGTAGTAACAGAATTGCTGTTGTTTAATTTCAGGTAGTTGTAATCTGTAACATTATGCTATAATTAAGATCAAAATTATGCTTGACTCGTTTCTATAAGGAGTAATAAATTGCGGTTGGCTTCTTGATTGTAAATCCTAATGTAAGCTCAATTTTAATCTTTAAAAAGATATAGCTACTAATCAGTAGAAGAGCCAAAAATTGTACACTCTTTTACTATTTCATCCTTGTTAAGATCAAAATTATTAAAATTTCATTTCGATCTGTCAATTAAGGCTTGAAATATATTGGTTTATAACTGCTCTGGCACCTTCATTCGGAAAAATATGTTCTCCTCGAAGGTATTAGAACAGGTAGTAGTTACGGAGACAAATCTGGTAAAATTTTATTTTTTTCTTCCACAAATCAAGTCTATCCTCACAAAATTTAATATCCAATATGTCAAAACGCTGCAATACTTGACTTCTTTTAGATAATCTGTCAAAAAATTTTCTTTTCACAATGATAGATCCAAGTCAAATTCATAGGTACAAAATAACGGACAAAATCAGTTTTATTACGCTTAAAACGATTTAAATTTCCGTGAAAAATATGTTTTACAATTGATTTTCTAGAATTATTAACGAATACGACAATAGTTGTCCAAATAGCTTTTTCACATGTAATTCCTAGTGTAAAAAATTAAATTGTGTAGTAACACTTGGTCCTTCGCAAAGAACAACATGTATTTACTCAATGATTTCCAGGGTTTTTGCTCCTTTGTTGTTCTATCTAAAGATCTTTAAATTGATTCTAAACAAAAAAAAAAAAATTGATTGACAAATTGAAATGTAATTTTGAGTATATTCGTAAAAATAGGATTTCAAAACTTTTCACACAACCTGTATGCTCCGTAGCTCTAAATCAAATGAATTGCTTTCATAATTATATTTAAAGTAGAAGTTGGAAGTAAAAATACAATTTTTTCTCGTTATCTTGTTTTTCTTTTTTGCTGATTTATTTTCATCAAAATAAGAGAAATACGACCCTCACAAAAACAACAACATGGCATTTGTAAAGTTGATAATAAGTTCTTCTTATTTCATTCATTATTATCGTATACATAAATATATTGTATTTATCGAAAAAGAACGAATAACTATACAGGCTTTTGCCTTGAAAACAACGTTTTAGAATTGGATTACGAATATATTATTAACAAAGATGAAATACGACCTTCACAAATTTATACAATAATAGGGCATTCATAATGTTGACAAATTCATCATATTTCACTAATTATCATATAAATATTTACCGAAAAATAACTAATAAATATACACTTTTGAGGTGAAAACGGCTTTTTACAATTGCATTAAAAATATATTATAAACAAGGATTAGAGAGCTGCGTGAATGTATTTGATTTTCGAATGATTCTCTTTACTCTCAAAACATGTACAATATTTGCAAAGCATATCTAAATAGAATGAGAATGAGTGAGAGTGAAATATTAGGCAAATAGAACACCACTCATTTCTTGTACAAGAAATATTCCATACATTCGTTATTTTTGTCTTCAAATAAACGAATGTTTGAGAGTACACTACGAGAGTTTGAGAGTACTACGAGAGTTTGAGAGTACTACGAGAGTTTGAGAGTACTACGAGTATGTTGTACGTTATAATTTTTGTTGCTTTTCATGACAGGCACTGATAATTTGTATTACTGCGTTTTGCCGCATCATGTTCTCTTATCTACTGTATTTTTTGCTTATATGTATTTTAATGTAGAAAAGAAAAACGATTATTTAGAGTACTCTCAAATGCTTTATATCCATTTACAAATGTTGAGATTCTACTCATTCCATTCCATTCTATTTTATTAATTCTAATTCGTATTTGCTTAGAGAGAATGAATGAGAGATTCTATTCTAACATCAATAGTGTTTTGAACATCCAAACGAATACATTCCTGCAGCACTCTAATCTGGATGTATAAATGTAGAAGCTAACTAAATACAATTAAGGAACAATGTAAAAAGTGGGCCCTTTACGTAGGAGGTCAAAAATACGAGCATATACAGTTAAGGAGGAAGCTATTTAAATAATAACTCGTATAGCAATAATTTTGACGTTTAGAATCTGCCAATATTCATGAATAGATCTCTACCAGCAACTTCAAATTTAACATGCACAACAATACTATGACAGAAGCTCGGCCAAAGGATATAATACGAGTATATAATATTCTTTATGAATCCCCGTGAAAAGTGGACGAAATATATTATATTTTTAGAACTTCCTTATCGCAGAACTCATCTATCGGCGTACGTACGAGTTTAGTTTATTTACGAAAATACCTCAATACGATATGGTAAAATACATAAATGATGTGTATTTTAACGAATGAAACCTGAAAAATCTATATAAAATTTTATTATACAACATCCAGATTATTGCGGGGTTCACTTTCTTAAGAATTATTCGGCACATTATATATATATATGAAGTAATATGCAAATGTTCCTGATGGATGTACTGGTTTTATGGGACTTTTCTCAATCTTCCTATGACAATAATCTTTTAATTTCCATTGTTATTGTATTCTGTATATTTTTATCACTATTGTTATTCAATATTTCATTTTAAATTGACTGTGTATGTACATATATTTTGGCAAGCACAACACAACAATACATAAACAAAACACATTGGCAGTCCGAAAAACGAGAAACAAGATATTAACTAAGAAACTGGATTTTTTATATTGGGTGTGGGTTATCTGGGTTCGTATTGTACCCCATTATCGCCCACTACCACCTCTTTCGCAAATATTTCAATCGGGAGTATAAAATTGCATAAAATGTCAAAGGCACATGATATTTATATACAAATACAACATATACAAACGGCATTTTTTATTTAACCATAACAAGTGCGGTCATTATGTTTATAACATTACAATTCCGATTATTTTTATTGCGGTTTGTTATAAGAATTCTGTTATCACACATTCAACAACAATAATGCCTCAGTATGTTTTTTGCGAAACTACCAAACAAAAAACAACAAACCGCGACACTACAACTTCATTGATATTTCGATTACAAATGACTGTGTGAAATGAAAAGAAGAAAATCAAACAGCTGAATTGATTTCCCCATGCAAATACGAATTACACAGAATACTGCATACAGGGTTGCTTTTGAATTCACTTTATTTCGATGCCAGTTCAAGTATGAAATATATTCACAACTAAGCGATAAAACTCAGCTACTACTCGATTAGTTAGCGCACACACATTTATACAAAGACGAACAGAATGATAACGACTTGACCAAACGACAGATTTTATTGTCGACGGTAATAGATTTATTTCTTTAAACCACAAAAGATAACTGGGATATGACATTATCGTTATATAAGCAAAAATTAAACATAGATAACACGGATATGTTATTAGGTCTGATTGTTTACTTTCCCAGGAAAAATTATACAGCAACGAAATTTTAGAGATTAAGAAAGAATTCGCTCTCAAACAGAAAAATATCCAAAAAAGTAAACAAAGAGCAATTTGCAAAAACTTGAAACAGAAACAGCTCATTGTGAACATCAATTTCAATATCAAAAGGAGGCGATTCCAAGCACCTGTCTCACGAACTCACAAGTGTTTGCTGGATACTGGTTTAAACGACTTGAATTACTTAATAAAACCTAAATTGTGTGCGAACTGTCATTTTACGCTCTCATTTTCTCTATCATTGCAAATTGTTTGGTGTTAACAAACACCATTTGACAAGAAATGATGATAATTTGTACGAATTTGTACGAAATTTCTGTAAACACCTATTGTCAAACTAATGAAACTGTTGCTGTATTGAGACATGTACTACCATTACAGCCAATGACGTCTTCCGCAGAGAGAAACAACTTTCGAATGTGAGATGTCGTAACCTTACAATACTTAAATCATAATTCATTCCTCCTTTTTGCAGCGTTCATTCCTCACCAAAACAACATTAACATTTCGTTGGTTCGACAACAAAACATATCTCACATTGAAAGTGTAATATCCCAGATTGAATGTGTGATATGCCCAGAAGGTCTATTCTTTAACCAATGTTGCCACTAAATAAATTGTGTTCTCAAAATTCTACCAATATCGACCTACGTTACAAAAAATAAGATTACGAGTTTATCCAGCTTTTAACGAGTTTATGAAAAACGTAAACACAGAAATTTATCTCACAGATTTTTTAATGTTTCCATGTTTAATTTCATTTTGCTCTCCTGAATATTGTCAAAAATAGATTAAGCCCTTTTTCATTCTGTACAAAAATATTCATTTATGCTGCAATTAGCCACCGACGTAGCGTACGTACGTACCGCCCGTACGTAAGAACATACAAAATTGCATTGATTTTCTCCGCTCCGAGCAACGTCTACGTCACCGTCATACGGTGGTGAGTTTTCGTTAACACAACGTTCCCATAAGATAGGTCGTGTCAGCTGACACGTTCTACGTTTTTACGTCGGTGGCTAGTTGCAGCATTAGACAACAAAACGCTACTGAAGTTTACATTTTATGTAAAACCAAAAATAAATCGTATCCCAATGTAGCCGCCATGTAGCAAGAGATTATTCTATTTTTATCAGCGAACGACTTTCGTGGAAGTTGTATGGATGACAATGTAAAAGAACAATCTAGCTAGAATCTACCGATATCAGTCGTTTTGTAAGAAAATCCATTTGGTTCTATATTAGGATGGAATTTTTAGGCAGGTATTTAACATCTTAGGTAAACGAAAACTTCTAACGATCAATATTAATGATAAGAAGGCAATTGTTTACCAGTTTATTAATTTGTTGTTGTGGTTCTTTCAATCATTTACCATTATATTGAATTGTACAAATACTGCTATTTACTGTAAAGCTATACGACGGAAGTGATTATTCAAAGGACCTTCGTCAGAATAACCAGCAATCTCCTGCGGTACAATGCCCGATTCCTCAATGGATGTACACGGACGACACATACATTCTAGTGGTGCCTTAGTTAGGACTTTCTTAAATTTGCGTTCACCTTGTTTAGCCTTTGGACAAAACAAAGAAACGGCTGCTTCACGTTCACCAGACTCTTGGCAGCACATACACGAACGTTCCATTTGCCAAATTTTACTACCCGATACCTGCAAAAAGAAAAATCATTACCAGTTTAACACAGTTCAAAACAACAAATCTAATGGGAAACCACACCTGTATATAACTGGCACAACGTCCAACGCATGCAAATGACGGTATTGGTTTTGGCACACAACCAGGGTATTGCAGTACATGAATAACCGGAGTCACTTGGCAATCATCGCCTATATGTGACACATCTATAGAAATGAAGAGAAGGAGAGTAACTTGAATGAGTACATGCTACTCACAACTATCGATTACGTACCATTATCAGGTGCAATAATTGCATTTTCCGCTTGCAATACACTCACTCTCCAAAGTAAGATATGTACGCAATGCGTAAAAAATACCACGAAAATTCTTCTGTCACTGCAAGCATACGAAAAGCACTTGAACATTTCTAATAGTAAAACACAGCCGATAAACGCACAAACACGGAGAATTTTGCCAAAGTAAAGGATCAGCTTCCAAGATATGCGCTGGTTTTTATACTATGTGTACGCATACTCGAACACCAGACTGTGTTGGTTGGCTAACAATTAATGGATGCCATGTTTCTTTTGAATTATATTCTAATAGCCTGATAAATTATACAATGATATTATTTACCACCATACACATGCACTTATGTATCGCACATATTTTTTGAGTAATTGTGGACACCATAAGTGCATTAGTGTGGTTTAATCCCACTGTGAAGTATTTGTTTATAAGTAGCGCATATTATGGATACAACTTATTGCCTGGATTTGCTTGTTAAATGGTGCGAGTACATTTTTATGGGCACAAGCTTTGCGAGTAAATGTTTTCATAGAATTCTATGGTTATTGTTATGGTTTATAATAAATATACTTGTACTATTAAAGTGAATTGATTTCCACACACAACAGAAAAACGATTTTATTTTTACTCAAATCTTAAGCATACACAGCACTAAGAAAGATGTTAGTGGTAATATCAAAGAAGCTAATGTTTTTTCACTAGCATTATTCCTTTGATTCAGATATGTCACCAGTCCTGGAAGACGTTTTTCGGACCATTTTAAATTCTTCTTAACATTCTCAACAGCCGCATGCAACTTATCGACTGACGTACCAAAAAGTCCACCCTTCTCTTCAATGAATTCCTCCAACATTAGTTGCTGTTCAGTGTTCGTAAAATGATCAGCCATATCGTAAATTACATCAGCCGTGTTGGACCAACTGTCAAGTCTTGAAAAGAAAAACAAAAGAAATTGTCTTGAAATATTGAAAGCGTATACCTATAGTATATTACACATACTCCTCTGTGAATTTTTCTACAGTTCGTGCGACCATATGAAATAATGGTGTAACATTTTCTGCATTCTCTTTATAAATCGCGCTGAAGGCAACCGTTTTTTGAGAACGCGGTACAAGTGCACTCAATATTCGCGCATACTGGTAATCCAAAAAGTTTATGGTGCAACCCATTGCACGAAGCAGTAACTCTTGTTCCTCTATTCTCGTCTCAAGTGCATACCATTTCTCAAGAGTGTTGTAAAAGTCGAAGGCACCTCTTCTGGCAGCACTGCAGTAGAGTGTTTCACGGAAGTCTGGCGTGGGTTTTTTGTCTGTATTTTGAGCAATTAAAAATAATTTCTCTGTCCCTGTCTTACAGTCGTTATGTCCATACTTGCACAACCAATAGATAACCCTATTTCGATTGTAAACGTCGAGTACAGTATCATTGTCGTTATGAAAATTCAAAATTTTGTACACTCTTTTAGAGATATCGAAAATAAATTTTCCAAAATGTTGCTGGTTCGCAGCATTCAGACGCTGCGAAATTAATTGAAAACCTGTAAAAGCGGCATGCCATGGCAAATATGCCGTTTCATTTGCTAAATATTCTAGGAACTCAAACACTTTAGCATAGTCAAGCATTCCACTACGTCCATAGTTGAGCAAATCATTCACCAGTTGAGCGCGATTGTTGACATGTACGCCACTGTGTGATTCTTGCATCAGAGCTCTTCGTAATTCTTTCAACAAGTATTCATCATAAAATACTCGATAATAGTTAGATTGTTGCAAATTGAATATTGCCCATTTTATGGCACGACCGTTATACCACGTATATGCTTGTTTCGTTTTTTCTAAATAGAAGCTGGGCTTTAGATCATTGAAATTACGTTCGATGTTGGTGGTAAACGTGATTGGTATTGTATAAGAAATATTTTGTTCAATATTCTGATCGTCAAAATCGAGCAGAAATCGTCGCTGTTGTATTGTTAGAGCACGCCTATCATTAGAAATATTGACAAATAGCACAGGGAATCCAACTTGTTCAGTCCAGTCGTCAAAAAATGTATCTAAGTTGACATCATGATCACTAGGCCAATGAAGTTTTAATTGTTGAAACAGGTGATCTGGTTTTGTATTGCTTAAGTGGCTGAAATACAAAAAATACAATATTTTTGAAGTTGTTGATTTTGCAGAAAAAATGTAAACAAGAAAACCAGAGCTATAAACAAAAACATCAATGGTGTAGCGCACAAATGTGGCAAGTGACAAATTAAAAAATTTCGGTAACAAATTGTCGATAGATGGTTCTAAAATGTAACATCTATTGTAATATTAATTGCATCTTATTAAAATCGCATTATTCTATGAAAAGTTATCTACGCTTAAAAATGAGTGAAAATTCGGAACATTATCGTCATATTTTGCTTTTCTATGTATTATAGAAAAGGTAAAAATGCGTCGAAAGCTGCTGAAAAAATTTGAGAAGCAGCGAAGTGGTGGTCTATATGATAAATTTGGTATTAAAGATGCAACTTGCTCTGGTTGACCACTGAAAATAAAAATGAAAATAGACTCCCTGACGATGCATTGATAAAATCCGAAACTCATGGAAGAAAATTAAAATGAAAGGTTTTTTCTCTAACCACATTGCCGATCAAAAAAGCCCTACAAACAAACACACTGAAAAATTCGATGAAATCATGGAAAAAAAATTGAGCAAGACCGGCACATAAGCAGTGTAGGCTTTGCTAGGAAACTAGGCATTCATCACCAAACAGTTATCAACAATTTGAAGAACGCTGGATACACAAAGAAGTTCGATATTTGTGTGCCACATGAGTTAACATTAGCACAACAATAATTTAATGGACCAAATTTCCATTTGCGATGGAACGCAATCGAACCATTTCTGATTACGGGCGATGAAAAGTGAATAACGTGCGCCAATAATGTGCGAAAGAGATATGGACGAAATGAGGTGAAGCCTCGCAAACGGTGGCAAAGCCAGGATTGACACCAAGAAAGGTAATTCTGTGTGTCTGGTAGATTTGGAAGGGAATTTTTCATTATGAGCATCTATAACCAGGTCAAACGATTGATTCTGACCTCTACTGTAAGCAGTTAACGTAATTGAAGCAAGCAATTCAATTAAAACGGCGAGATTTAATCAACAGAAAAGGTGTTGTATTCCGCCATGACAACGCCAGACCACACACATTTTTTATGACTCCGCAGAAACTGAGAGAGCTTGACTGGGAAGTTTTGATGCATCCACCATAGGATGCGAGAATCCTTGGCTGAGTTTTTATTCCAGTATCGTCGTTCATATTCACTTTCTAATATTTGCACTTTCTGAACGACGTACCTCTTATAACGTTTGACTCAGATATGTTACAAAGCTGTTTTAGAAGCTTTTTTCATTTCTTCAAATGTTTACTGCCTGAAGAATTACCATTGCTCTCCAAGAAGCGTGAAACAATCGAAATAAACAATTATATATCAATTTTAAAAATACTGTCGAGTTTGTCTAAAGCTCAATTGCAACAGTACAAGCCACCTCGACCTCGGCTAAGTTTTCTTTTAACTTACTTGGTTTTCAAATACGTTCGTATGGCTGCATCAAAATTATCCCCGCCCATGAGACCTCTTATCATACGCACAATACAAGCACCCTTAGCATATGCTATGGCGCTGAACTTTTCACCTATCTCATATGGGGTCTGAACACTTGCCTCAGGGCTCGTCATCGGCTGTGTAGTATTCAGAGCGTCACGTTCGAATATTGTATGCATCTGATCGACAATAAATTGCTGATCTAATTGATATTCGGGATATAACTGAAAACGTGAAATGATTGCATACATGAATGTATCAGGTGACGACGTTACCACATCATGCTACTTACCTCGTGTGCCATAAAGAATTGATAGTAACGTGCAAATGCCTCATTTAGCCAAAAATAGCTCCACCAATCAAATGTTACCGAGTTACCAAACCACATGTGCGCCGTCTCGTGAACTATAATACTGATAGTGTATTGTTTATTACTCCAGCCGTCGGTATATCCTGGCTCATGCACCAGAACTTGATCCCTTGCAAGTAGAAGTAAACAAATTTTGAATTGCAACTCAGCACGAGTTGACTCAATATGACATTACACATACTTAAATATAACAAGGCCCCAATTCTCCATACCGTTGTGTGGAAATTTTGGTGAAGCGACAAATTGTAGTATTGGATTTCCAAGTGTCTCGTATGAAATTTTCGTGTACTCGTTATACGCCATTAACACATTTACACTCACATTGAAACTGAAATCGGTTTTATTGTAAAACTCAGATCGCATTATAAGAAATAAGTTGCTCTCATTACGAACTACAAATTCGGAGAGCACAAAAGCCACAAGATATGTAGACATTGGGGGAGTTTCTTCAAAAGTATCCATGTAACGATTATCTCTATGCAAACGAAATCGGAGAGTTTATGATTGTTTTTCTATTACAGTATCCTCTCACACATCTGCACTAAACTTACCCATCTGGCTCGGAATATGCAAGTCTAGTATTAAAGACGGCATTGTAATGCCTTGGCCGACTAATATGCATTCGGAATTTGGCCTTGTATGCTGGTTCATCGAAGCAGGGAAACAAAGTACGTGCATCAATGCGTTGTAATTGGGTGAGACCAATCGATCTGTAATCGATTTATCAAACTAATATACCCAATTAATATATAAGAATTACAACACCTTACTTATTTTTGCCGGCGGAATCTATGTAACTGGCACGATATAACCCCGCCATTCCATCGCGTATTTTACCCTCATAAAGAAATTGTAAATTGTATCTTTCGTTTACAACCAATGGCGCCTTCAGGGGGATTTTTATCTTATTTGTTTCCAATTCATGCCAGAGGTTTGCCGGTTCAATATTCTGTATTATATTTCCAAAATTATCCGAAAGCGTAACATTCATTATGGTTAGCATATCGCTGTGCAAAGTTATTTCGAGTACATTGTTCACTTCGGCATGCAATGTAATGTTTACAGCCCCATCAAAAGTGAATTGCTTCACTCCATCCTCTGGTAGTAAATAGGGCTTAATAGTGATATCATAGACCTCTGGTAAAACCGATTTGCTCAGACGATAATCAAAGCCAACTCCATATATCGTTCTTATATATATGACTATCAAAAAATATAATAACACATTAAATACTTTCATTTTTTTTTTTTTTTGTGTGGGGTTTTCACCCAAAATATTGTAAAACTAAAAGATTTTTATGCGCTAAATACGTTCTATATCATTGGATTTAAAATTATACTGCGGTATAACTGAAAACATTGTTGTTAGAAACCAAAAAAAAATATATATATAAAATCATGATAAGATACAACGACTAATAAGAATGAATTAGTTAAGCTTACATATGCACAAGGTATATTTTTGTTGTTCTTTTTATTTATAAACATACACATTAGAGTGGTACACAACTATTATAATTTGCCACATATATATTTTCAGTATAAGTAAAGTATATATTATGGAGCAGGTAATCGTTCCTTATAGTCCTTATGGTTATTAATTTAATTTTCAACACTTTCGTGAAAATATATCGCACCTATCGCAATATTTCTCCTTCTTTCTTTAAGAGGTGTGATCTGAAAATGTCCCTTTTACACTATTACGTTCTATGAGAACCTTGGTCTGTCACGTGTTTCGGGTGATAAACCTTCCTCCTTCACCTTAGAGGTAACATGCTAGAAATGCATCGGAGTCTACGTTTTACAAATTCGTGTGTGACCAAACTTATAATGAAAAAAAAAAATGAATCCCTCTTTTTATATTGTACTAGAATCTAAAATGTTATATCAGAGATGGTGTTAATATAAGTAAATGTAATAAATTTTATATACATATTTCCATGCGAAATGTTTTAATTTCTTAGATTTTTGTATTTCTCACTTTAATTTCAATATTTATTACTTTAATTATTTTGCATTTGGGGTAAAAATAAGGGGTCTGTTGCCAATATACATTATAGCAGTGAAAAATCGCGTTTTTCTGGCAAGGTCAGTTTTATTTTCAAACGTTTATTATAAATTCTGTTTTTTTACAGGTAGAACTCTTTGAGGTATTACGGTATTAGTGAAAATGAAAGTTGATAGTTAAGGGCTACTTTAGCGTATGTATCTATTTTAATGTAAAAAATCATAGATACATATTAAAGTGAAGCTGCGATTATCTGTGATGGTCGGGATCGGACGCTGTACTGATAATTAGTTGGTCGAGGCAACTCTTTTTAAATGTGTATTGATTTAAATTTTATTATAATTAATTTATGTGAAATATAAAAATTTTTCAATAATAAACGATGAATGAATAGTTAATGAATTAACTAAGTATTTACATACAACCGATTGAATGCGTATGCAGGCCATAATTATTAATAAAGGCATTAAAGGTTAAACAAAAACAAACATTGTTAAATTCTCTTTTGACAATTGAAACAAGCACAAAATATGAAACATAACGGAGTAATCAAGGTTGTCACTTAAGCGCATCATCGAATAATTGCGGCCTCACTGTATTTTCGTCTATTCTCCTCCATCTGGTATTATAAGCATTGAAAAGCTCAATCATATTTAGAAAGCTTATTGTCTACCACTTAGCACTATAGTTATTTTGTCTTTTTGTGTAAACAATTCAGTAGAATTGTGATAATATTTAGTGCAAAACAAGTATTTTTAAGACTACCCGGGGAAGTACTTTAAAGCTGAGCGAGTAGCTAATAAATTTCTGTTTGACATTTTTTTTTGTGCTCATATATATTTGTACAATACGAAATAATATGAGTATGTGTACATGTCATAAAATCATAAAATCAAAATTTGTCCACTATCCATATAAAATTTTATTTCCATGGTCGCGATAAATACTGGTACTAAAAAGCAATATGAATCAGAAATGCGTTTTTTTTTTCGCTAATCTTTTCCCCAACAAAATTATAAATAAAATCAGGAAAAGATCAAATCGCAAACCGCATGCAAAATATGGTTAAAAAAGTTCAAAGTTTCAAAATAATCCATAGTTAGTCCCAGATGTAGTGTTACATATTGTCTGTTTTTATTAAAGCTAAATCATTTTTTGGGACAAATTTAATAAACATTTAATATAAAAATTTGCTGATGAACGTAAATAATATAATTGTCAGTACAGAAAATGCGTTTCGAGTGGCGCTTCCACCGGTAGAGCGCTTCTTTAGATACGCTTGGAAATGGATCAATCTTTCTTTCGACCATTTTAGATTTTCCAAAACCGCTTTCTCAGCTGCCTCCAGCGTAGATGCCGCACTGCCGAATTTCGACTTGTTCTTCTCATTGTATGATTTTAATTCTTTTTCTTGCTCCTCATTAGTGAAACGTGCCGCAATGCTCGAAATAACCGAAGCAACAGCAGAGTAATCACCCAGCCTAAATAAACATAATAAAAGGATTGTAAATACTATGATAATTACATATCAGCTACTTACGATTCGGCCAATTTGTCATCATTATTTGTGACCAATTTAAAGACAGGCAATACATTTTCATTATTTTCGGAATACAGGCTTGTCAGTGCACTCGATTTGTCTTGACGACGCACAGTATCGCTAACAATGGTCCAAAAGTATTGTTCAACCAACTTGCTATCCTTCACACAGCCCAATGAACTCAGAATCAATGTCTGTTCGGTAGCCACTTTTGTTGTATTGAAACGTTTGAGTAAAACTTCATAGTCGTCAGAGGTACCTTCACGCATGGCAGTACAATACACAACAGAGCGTATGTTTACTGGTACGGGTGTGCTGTCTAACTTTTTGAAGTATTCCTTTGACTTGTCGATACATTCTTTATTACCATATTTGCAAGACCAACTGAGAATCTTGGCACGATTGTAGATAGCTAAAGTACTGTCTGTGGTCTTCTCCTCAAAACCGAGTTCTTTGTATGCTTTTTCTGTGAGTTGCTTGATATAATTGCCAAATTCTCCAGTATCAGCACCCAAACGTATGGCCAAATATGAGTACCCATTAAAAGCAGCCGTCCATGGTAGATAGTTTATTTCGGTACTCAAATATTCAAGCACATCCAATGCCAGACTGTATTCAATTAATCCGGCACGTGCAAGATTGAGCAAATCGTCGACTATTTGAGCGCGATTTAATTCATGTATTCCACTCCAGTCTTTTGCAGTTAATGCATGATGTATGCCATGCCAGTTTTTGATATCGTAGTTGACACGATAATAGCCTGTCTCCTGAATATTTGCAATGACCCAGTTGACTTTAGCATTTAGATGAACACTCTGCGTATCAGATTGAAGGAAAAACTTTGGCGTGGTATTTGAGAAATCCATCTGCTTATCCGTCGTGTATGTAATGGGAATTGTGTAATTTAATAAACTATCGGAGCCATCATTTTCTTTCAATAGGAAACGTTTCTGCTTGACTTCAAAACTGCTTCCATTACTAGCCACAGTAACATGCACAACTGGATAGCCAACTTGTTCGGTGTAACTTTTGAAATATGAATTGGCATAGTTTTTAAATTCTTCTGGAAAATACTTGATCCATTCATCGAAAAGATTTTGAGGGACAGTATTTTGATTGGAACTTATTGATTGAGAAAACAAAACCTTATTAATCTTATGCTTACATGCATATATATTGAATAGACTTACTATTTCTTCAGATATTCTTGTAATGATTTTTGGAAATTTTGCTCGCCGATGATATGTTTGAGCATTCGAATAAATGTTGCACCTTTATTATACGAAATACTGTTAAACATTCTACCTAGATCAGCTTGGGTATTTGTGTTAATATCGCTCATTGGATTTGTATTATTTGTGGAATCCATGCCCATTACAATTTGAATTTGATCAACAACAAATTGTTTCTCCATTTCAAAGTTTGTTTCAACCTAGTGGAACAATTGGAATTATTATCATTATTATGTCGTCTATCGACTAATTTCTTTTTAAATGATTTGTTGTTTTGGCGTACATGCCTAGATGCTTTTAACTAAAAATTATAGATTGCTGGATGTTTTCAAGAAGAAAATGCCACTCAAGATCTTTAGTACTACTCGCATCGGTGGTTGGTATCGAAGAAGGTACAACCATGAGCTGTATAAGACGTACTCAAGACGAGTCGAGCAAATGGAAGAGGATGCTTGATAGCTCAACATCAATGTCCTATCTCCGCGGTACGAATTTAGTCGCTTTACGCTTGAATATCATTTCCAAAGTGGATCCTGTATAGTCGAAGCAGCTCTAGCGGAAAAGACATTTCTGTCAAAATAATGTTACGATTGCGCATGCTGTATATTAAAAAATTCTTGAGATTGACATAATATTCAGTTGACTCCGGAACCCTCATATATGTATATGATAATCCTTTTTTTTGCAAGAAGTTAAAACACTGGATACTAGCAGTCCGTTTGAAAAAAAAAAGTTTCTGGGTTTAAAAAAAAACAAAGAAAATAATATTGAGTTGGCCGGTCTGGGAACCGAACGGGTACAGAAAACCATCATACTAATTACTAAGCTTTGGTCTCCGTCCGAATAACACCTACCTACACCTACATATGCTTATATTAAATATTAAACTGTTCTACACAATATAGACACAAACCTTTCCTGTAGCAAAGTATTGAAAGTAACGTGCAAAACCCTCATTCAGCCATGTATAACTCCACCAATCACAAGTGACTAAATCGCCAAACCACATATGTGCCTGTTCGTGTGCTACTACTGCGGCTATGTATTGTTTTGAATTCAATGTTGTAGAGCCCTCATCGTACAATAGAGCACGTTCTCTGAAGGTCAGCAAGCCCCAATTCTCCATGGCACCAGCCGAAAAGTCTGGTATCGCAGCCAAATGCATTTTATCCACGCCCATTTTATAGTAATTGATATCCAGATACGAACTCAATTCATCCAATAGTTTCTGGCCAACATCGAAACTATATTTTGTTTGATTATAATATTCGGGTCGAGCGATCACTCCAAAATTGACATTATTCGAACGCTCCTCAAAGTCGGAAACAATGAAAGCTAAAATATATGAGGACATTTTTGGTGTCACCGCAAAGACATCAATTACGTTATCGCTATTTAAAAAAAAAAAAAAACAACAACAAAAATAGAATGATATTAAATGGCAAGAACTAAATCAATTACTTACCCAACAGCAGTACTGCTAATATTACGAGTATTACTAAAGGTTCTCATACTTTTGTGGCGAACAATTGTCACTTGGAATTGTGCTTTAAACTTTGGCTCATCGAATGATGGAAAAGCGCGGCGTGCACGATTCGTTTGAAACTGTGTCGAACCAATCCATCTAAAATTTTGTATAGATACATGAATATTAATTATTGGCATACTCATATGGCTTATATTATACATACTTGGTCTCATTGTTGGCATCGATGTAGGAACTACGATAAAAACCCAGCATATCATCATCCATTGTACCATTATAGATAAAATGCAAATAATATGTCTGATTGGCAATCAAGTCGTCCTTTAGTGTATATGTTACTTTATCCGTCACCGGATTAGGATCAACATTGTCCAACTTTAATTTGGATGCAGTATTCTTCTCGCTCCAATACTCTCGCAAAGTGTAATTCAGATTTTTTGAATGCAACACAATCGTTTTAGTTGATTCCCTCGGCACAATGCCGATGGTCACTTCGCCGTCAAATGTAAAACGTTTAACTCCATCTTCTGCTCGCAAATACGGTGTCAATTTGATTTCATACGTCGTTGGCATAATCGTTAGAGGCAAACGATAGTCTTCACTACCGGCCAAAGGGATGTTCACTGTATTGTCATCGAACGGAGCGCTAACTGTCGTAGCAATACAACAAGCTACCAAGAAAGTAGCCACATGAATCGGTAACATTCTGTAGTTACGAAGAAATCAAGATAATGTAAAATCTTCATATTATTATCTTTTTTCTTTTAATTAGTAGAAGTAAAGAGTGATTTTATCAAACGTATATACACATTAAAGCCCTTTACGAAAGTGACTGTTTATATCGACTAAATATGTATCTTGATTTATTTTATTGTACGGAATAGGCTATTCGCCCAGAAGGTTTTCCGAAGTCTATAGTGGGAATTGTAACTCATACGACTTTATGCAGAACTTAATAATTTTATAACATTATTTATTGCTATCATTTAAAGTAACGCAATGAAAATTGTTGCCCCTAATTGTACCTATTTTCTTTGTAATAGTCCAACATATGAACGATTATCGCAAAAACCGAATTTTTTTTTTTTCGAATCACCATAGTTATCATTTTTAGTGATTAACAAAAGCAACTATTTTCCGTTGAGCACTCTAATGTAGTGCTTTTCGATCACTACGATTAAAAAACAGATTCTAATGTAATTATTAATGCGTAATATATACATATATGTACATTTATAAGTTTTGCTTTCCATAGAATATTGTAGTTTCAATAAAAAAAAAATACACCAAAAATTTGTCCAGACGATCTAGACGTTGCCAAGTGCCTTAACCGGCTCATATGTGACATCCTATTATCGAACCTTACTAACACACCAAAGAAAATAAACCAGTGACCAACCTAATATCACTCATTCGGTGGCCATTTGGCAAGTTCGTTTCGCGAAATCAATTTTTTGCGGAACTTTTCCTTCAATAAATTTATAAACTCTTGCATGATGATCAAAATCTTGCAGACCTTCCATGTAGGTGGACACAAGCTTAATTGCTACGCATGGTGCGTTGCATAATTCACTGTGTGCGCCGGTGAGCGTTCTTTATTAGCAAGGTATCGAGCTCGAAATTGCTAGATGGAATTCCGATTTTTGCACATTATTGAAATAAAACCATAATATCAAACTTTTCTTAATAAGATAGTAAGCATAATTGAACATAAAACTACACTTGGCTTGCCATATTAAATACGCTTTTGCCTAAGAGAACACACACTTTTATCTCAACTTGAAAATAAAAAATGGAATTTTGAAATATCCTTGTACATATTTACGTGTACATATATGCTCACACCTTCTTATTACGAATGATCCTTTAGCGATCTTTGCGTACGTATGCTAAAATTGATCGAAAGCCAACTAAATGTTGGTAAGAAATAGGAGTTGTATTTATAATGAAGCACTTACGTTTATCTGTGGTCTTAAATTAAATATATATATGGGTATTATATTATAGGGGCTATAAAAGAAATTTCTACTCGTATTAGTGTCGTATTAATTCGAACTATTCTTGTTGTTGGATTAGACGTGCATACATACTTACAGATAAAAAGAAAATACGCGTATGTATATGTAATATAGCTGATTTAATTTAATAATTTTTTTTTTCTTCTTCAGCTATAGGTATTCTTCAATTAAATACTTTTAGGTTACTGGAAAAACTCTCGATACCAATATCTATATTACACGTATGTCTATGCTATACATCATTCAAGGCATTTTTTTGTTTTTTCTTAGAATTATATGAACTCGTACATTATCGTGCTTTAGTGCCAATTAGATTTTGCAACTTTATTGTTATCGCTATCTAATCAACTATGTACTATACCATACATGTAATTTTTACAAGATGCCCTTCTCAAGGAAATATCCATCCATTTATACATGCAATATCATTACTCGTATATTACATTAAATTTTCTTTTTCAATTTGTAATGTTTTTTTATCTTCACCTTTCATTATTGAAAGATGACAGGTAAGGAAAAGCATATTGTAGTCAAATACAATATAATTTTTCTTCAATTTATTTTTCATTTTTCCACATAGTCCGTATAAGTTTGCACTCTTCCACCGGCGATGCGCCGATCTCTTCAAACCGTTCAAATGGTATTCGGCGTAATGCAAAATAATTGTTTACGATGAGGTTATGACTTCTTCATTTTACGAAAATCTCTATTCTTCGAGTGCAAATGTTAGCTTAGTGAACAAAAAGAGTTACATGGGGCTAAATCTGGTGTGTATGGAGAGGATAGTGATTCTATTCAAATGTAAGATGACACATTCTCTTGGTGAAACAGTTTTTCTTCTGCAAATATGGCGATATTTTGCAATATTCCTACCTTCAGCTTGTCAAGTAATGATGCTTAGTGTGCTTCTGCAATGGTTTTTCCGTTTTTAAAGATAATCGATTAGGATAACACCATAAAAAAATAAATATGTAGCACTTATAGCCCCGAAGGACTCCTTGGCCGAGATTCTCTTCCATTACTGTTGTGCGTGTTAAATTTTGGACAGTATTAGAAGGCACCTTATTTTAGCCGGTTCCGAATGGCAGAACTCTTGCGGCATCACATTTTCTGAGCTTTGTCACAGAGTTATTTTAGAAGCTTTTCCATGGCAAATTGTTACTGCCGGAAGAATTGCCAATTGCTTGCCGACAGGTAGGTACTATTCGAAAGAAAAATTTTTCGATATAATATTTGTTATGCTTCAGCCGGGGATTGAGCCCACGACCTACAGATCAGAAAGCCAACACACAAACCACTAAGCTATGGCACTCACAGGATAACACCATGCATATCTCAAAAAATAACTGCCATCTCATCAACAGCCGATGAAAGAGTGAAGTACCAGTGTTTTCATAGCCGATTCTCCATTTGCAGTTCACTGTTTTGATATAGTTTTTATTTCTGTGATATAATGGTTTATCCAATTTGTAGCTACAGGAATTAATCAATTCCAAAATGTCGATTTCTTACACCTAAACTATGCCAACAGAAGGTTGGAAATATTCATTCGAATACGTTTTTGATCCAAAACACTTTTTCAGCTTTCCCATGCCAAAGTCTTGATCCAAAATGTGACAAACACATTCTTCTAACATATTCATAGTTTATATCTAACACTTTAATTCGCAAATGTTGACCATTTCCAAAGTTGATTCGACCACGCTTAAATTCGTCTGTCCAAAATTTCACTTAGTATACATTTAACGCGTCTTGGATTTGCTTTGGCATATTACCTTTCAAAGGTAAAGATTTAATGACATCGTGGAACCCGATCCATTTTCTCAAAACCCCTTATATCGACTCGCTCAAACGATTTTCAAACAACAGCTGTGCATTTAAAGTGATTGAAATCTGGACTAGTTCCTTTCAATAAATGTGCAAATAAATTCCTTAGTCTTCGTTTTAAAGTGTTGTCATCTTCTTGAGTTGGATGAAAATCACACCTGTCTGCCATACAACAGTACCTGTATAGATATTTTCAGACTGCGCTCCGTAGTATGAATCTATTGGACTGAAACTTGGTTTGAAAATAGTCGTAATTGGATAAATATCACACCTATTCCCCATACAAATGTATGTATCCGTACGTAAGTTTTCAAACTTTACGCTACGCATGACAATATTTTATAAAACTCTCGCACTGAAACTCGTTACATAAGAATACTGTAATGAAATCACAGCCCAGAAACCAATCCAACAATGGATTCAACATTTCTACAACTATTCCAAAGTTGATTTTCTACATACAAAGCTATATATTGGATGTTATTTCACAGAAACGTATCACTTAAACGTATGAATCACTTAAAAAAGTTTTCCACATGTACCAAGTACTGAGTTCAAATTCAATAAAAATATCAATGTACTTTGAACAACCCTAACATATTTTCGATGTGTAACCTAAGCGAAAGCCTTCAAAGCTATAGTTGTACACATTGTTCATATTGTTTTATATATATTTGACTTGCACAAAGTATCATATGTACATTACAATTTCTATTTAGAAGCTACAATTAGCAAATTTTTAATTATATACCCAACATACGAGTATAACTATTCTCATACTTATTATTGCTTATCGAATTCATATTAAATATTATTGATGATTTATAGACGAACTACATACATATATTGTATGTTATTATCGTGACATTTATGTTATCATAAATTATCATTCTTTATATATCTACATATAGTAAATTATGGTGAAATCTTTAATTTTATTATTATTTTTGAAGAATTGCCCTTCATACATCGTAAATAGTCAGAGTAATCAGATCAAATAAAAGTGCAAATATTAAATTTTTGTTCATTTTTCAATGGGTGTGTATGTATTGTGTATTATTTATTATATATGTTAAAAAACCGACAACATTTTATTAAAAACTTATTCTGTATGTATCCTTAGATTTAAAACAGTCTCAATATGAAAACAGTACTGATAGTGACGATCGTCAGTACTGAGGCGCTCAGTGTCGAACTTCCGCCAGTACGATAACGATTTACCCACTGCATTAAAGGATCACGATTGCTACTAAGCCAATCAAAGTTAGCATTCATATTCGACTGAACTCGAACTTCTATGCCCTCCGACACTTTGTCGCTATTTTTCACCCTATCCACCAAATTATTCAACTGTGTTGTAGTGCAAAGAAAAAAGAGAAAAAAAAATAGATTTAATAATGCTCTAACGAGGTTATGTGTATGTGTATTACACGTTTACCTTCTTCTCTTGATCACGATTGACTACTCTGGTCGACATGCCAAGTATATCACTTTCCAGTGGATTTACGCCTCCAAAACCAGGTGTCAGTGCAGCATAAGCTTCCCAATGTTCATCCAAAAAGGCAATGGATCCCAATAGGCCTACTTCACTGCTTGTATACGCAGCACTTAACAACGTTGGACGCTCTTGAGTTCGCAACTTATTCGAATTGTCAATAGAGCTCTCTATGAATTTTTTTATTTGACTCTCTTTTTGCGCACAACCCAGTGAAGAGATGAGTACACGTCGTTGAGCTTGATCTTCCGAATTCATCAACAATTGGTAAACGGAGTCGAAAACATCATCTCCAGACTGTTTCAAACCATTACAGAATGTTTGTGACTGCAAATTCGGTTCAATTTCAATGCCATTTTCAATGAACTTTTTCAATTTGTCATTCGTCTCTTTCAAACAACTCTCGATACCTGCAAGGCATGCCAAATTAATTGCAATAGAGCGGGTGAACTTTTGATAGTGTTGTTCGCCGGGAATATCATTTACGCCCAGCTTTTCGTAGATGTTATTCACCAATTCGCCAATGAAAAATTTGAAATTGGCATATTGAGCATCACCACTTAGGAAGCGATTGTATGACGTGATGATGCTATTAGCCGTAGACCATGGTGCATATTGATCTTCATTTGTCAGATAGGTTAACATTTGAAGCAGTACGCTATGAACAAGACGCTTTGAGCTAGTAAAGTGATAAGCGTCAAACATAAGTTGAGCTCGATTTCGTGGATGAATTTTATACGGTTTCTCAATTAGCCCATCAATGATGAGGTTCCAATTTTTCAAATCATAATTAATGCGATAATAACCTGTGGATTGCTTATTAAGCAAAAGCCAGTCATTGGCCGGCACCTTTGTGTCAATCGTAATTGTAGGCTCATTCAATAAGTAATGTGTCGCTTCGGTATCACGAAAATCTGAATTTGATTGAATGGCATAGTTAAATGGCACATACCAGGTACTATTACGCTTGATGGTCTCATTATCGAAATATGCTTCTTGTTTCACAGAGAATGATCCATCGTTGTAGTTGCGGTCCACTATCAATAGAGGATAACCGCCTTGATGCGTCCAACTGGACATCATATTTCTCACGGTTTCCTTAAGTTGGTAGTTTTCCTCTTTGGCGGCATTTTGAATGGCATCAAAAAGTTGCCATTCTTCAGCACTTCCATATTTACTACAAAAAAAATACAAACTTCCATAACATCCTTTTGACAATGGCGCGAAATCCTACTCACTTGACATTTAAATAATTATGCAAACCCCTTCTGAAAACCTTGTCCGTCAATGCATTTTGCCACATGTGGAGTACTGAACCTGCTTTTGAATATGATATTGAGTCATACAAACGAGAAATTTCGCTTGGCTTCTGCACATAATGAGTCATAGGTCTAGAATTATTGTAGGCATCGCTACTTAAAGCTCGCTGATAGTCACTTGTATGGAACTGTTGATAAACACCCCACTCAGGATAGGCCTAAACAAAATAGAATTGTACACTTTTTAACTACAAAGCATGTTGAAGTTGTATAGTAACTCTTACATCATCAGTTGCTTGATATGAGAATAAGGTAGCGAAACCTTCCTTTAGCCATAGATATGTCCACCATTTTATCGCGACTAAATTACCAAACCATTGATGGCAATATTCATGAGCAATAATATTCGCCACACTAGTCTGTGTATTTACAGTGGATGTCTTCTTGTTGTACAATAGATATTCTTCACGATATGTTGCTAGCCCCCAATTTTCCATGGCGCCTGCCGCAAAATCAGGCACAGCCACCTGATCCAATTTGGGCAATGCAAAATCGATGCCATAGTATTCGGCCAGGCGTTGCGTTATAAGCATGCCCGAAACCAAAGCAAATTCTTGATCCTCCTTGGTACCAGGACGAGAGAATACTCGTTGCGGCAATTCATTTAACACACCTTCGGACCATTCAAAATCGGATACAATGAACGCAATCAAATAGGTTGGCATACGTGGTGTCGTCTTAAATACGGTGACACCATCCCTAAGTGAAATAGTAAATTGCTTTTGATCAATTAGCACAACGAATCACCATTCGTCCTGCTCGCCCACTTACCTGCTTTTGGTTGTATCCACAGGCATATTGGATATAGCCTTATACTGTGGGCTGTGATTAATCGTTATGGTGAAATTGGCACGCTTGGCAGGCTCATCATAGCAGGGGAAGCCATGACGGGCATCTGTGCTCTCAAATTGAGTCGTGGCCAGATAACTGCAGGAGCAAGTACAAGCACATCCAATTAGACGGCACATTTAATTAAGAATGGGGACACTTAATCTTACCGTGGCGCATTATTTTTGTCAAGGTATGAGGATAGGTAGAATCCACCGTTATCGGTACGAAGTTCACCTTTATAGTTTATGGTCAAAGTCCAATTACTATCCTTGGCTAGGTTCAGTTGCTGATTTTTCGGAGTTAAACGTAAGAACTCTAGATTCTTATCTTCCTTTACATCCATTTCCTGTTCTGTAGCGCCAGCATTATCCCTACTTTTAATAGTAGCCGTGAAGCCATTGAGTTTGCGGGCATGTACAACGATTTCTCGCGTTGGCTCGATAACGATTAAATCAATTCGCACCTTGCCCGTGAACGCTTTAATGCCCTTATCCACTTCAGTGGTCAGCTCAACATCATAATGCACTGGCTCAGTATGATTCGGTAGTCGGTAGTTCACATCATTATTAATGTCGTCCAGAGCATTGACACGCAGATTGGGATTCTCACGAAACAGTGGTGGTATATTGAATCGTATGTCTCCATTAACGGCGGTAATTAGCACTACACCCAGCAATGTAGCTCCCAGCAGCGTAAACCCGTTCAGCCGCTGCATGTTGTATTCATGCGAAATTCAACGGACAAAATATTATGCAAAAACGAATTGTGCTTCTTTTAAATGGCGGCGTGGCAAGGTTTTATGAACATTTCATATTCAACCAACTACTACTATTTTCAATACTTTATCTATCTAACTATATCGAAATCGATGAATTTATATTATCAACGATCATACTAATAAAGATTAGGTCTAATCTACGCTATTCCATCGTGACATTTGCACGCTCCACTTAAAGTAGTGAAGTATGTACGTACGTAAAGTTCGTGAATTATAGGGTATCATTAATTTAATAATAAATACCTCATATAAGGTGTTATTATTAGTGGTTATCTACAAAATATATAAAATTGTACACATACATACACTTAATTACTTATGCGACTTACACTTTGCACTAAAAATAAGTTATTACATATATGTAGGTACCTCCTGTTCGTAAATGTATATTTTATTGCAGCAATGCACAATTTTAGTGAATTTTCGATATTGTTGTTCTTAATTTAATTTCACAATTTCAACTAGTTCACTGTACAGATACTTCGCACATTTTCATACTGTCGCAATGATTGTTCCTACTCATTGGTACATGAAATAATTACAAAACTAAGACATTACTTCGTTGATATCGCATCTGATAAGAATTGATAATAGGCGATGCAAAGATCTCTGCATAGATATGGAGATATGTAGGTAGTGCTGAAACAAAATGAATTCTGATCGAATGATAATTGAATGAAATGGAATTTTACATGAACATCGACAAGGTTTTTAACCCATTTCTAACCGCAAATTTGAAAATAGTGGGAAAAAAATAAACTGTAAAAGTAAATATAAAAAAATAGTGAAATTTATTCGTGACAATTATATTTCCAATATATCCCATTGTTATGTTGGATAATATATAACTCCAAAGAGTTAAAGCTCTTCAAAATATATCTTTTAGTGCCACTTTGTTTTTTGGTATTTACAATTATCTTCCTGAAACGTTTGCCTATATGTAGAATGGTGACGTCATCATATATTTCCCGATTCCAATAAGTACGACAATCTTTCAAAACTTGGTACCTGTGTTGAGGTTGGGACATTGTGTTCTAAGCCAAGCATAGAAGAATTTACAAAAACTTTTATTGAAAGAAAAAAACTACGCATTGATCTGTGATCTCTTGCGCAATGCTGTGTGTGTCATCTCCACACATGTTTTCTATTTAGCTTGATGCGTTGTACCTATTGTTGTGAAAATGTTGACTGTTTTGCGGCCACAAAAATCAGCCGAGTGCCGGTGGCAGTCGCTGCAAAGTCTTATCTTTTTTTACGCTTCTTTGTTTTCGTCCATTTCTCTGTGACTAAAAGCTTTCTTTCATGATAGCTATCCCCGCTTTATTATTTTATATTTGAAGCATCTGCCGGTGCACCATTTCGCGTGCTACCTACAATTAGACGAAGATCTAGATCCAACTCGGTCGGTCGATTCTATTTATATATTGCCAAATTTTCAGCATATTAATTTTTTCCCCATAATAGTATTGACAAATTTATGGTCCTGTTAAAATAATAAATGGCACTTTTCGTATCCGTTATAACCATGAAATTGAAAACCTAATTGGTAGCGAATTAGATGGAAAGGCCATGTTATACGAATGCCAGCTGAAAGAATCCAAGAGAAAGTGTTTGCACTTCATCCGATTGATGGAAGAAAGAGGGGCCGGCCAAGAAAGAGATGGCTTAACGATGTAGAAGCAGACCTGAATACGATGAATGTTCGATATTGGAGAGAGGAAGCTAGGGAGAGAACAAATTGGAGAAGAGTTGTTGGTGAAACTATGGGCCACCCTGGATTGTGAAGCAAAGAGGAAGAGAGAGAGAGTATTGAAAATAGAATTCAGTCAACAAGGTATCAACCAATTTGAACATTTTGGGCCATTTTCAATCATGATCAAAGTTTCTTCAGTCAACCTCAACCACTCTTAAGGTTTTATAGCAGACTGTGACTATATAAACAAATCATAAAATAGATGATGCGCCAAAATCAATGTCAGTGTCGGCTCATCCCACTGTTTTTCACAAACGGATAATCTAGTGTCCTGTAAATTCTGGTTAGCGTTGAGCTTTTAATCAAACCCAATTTTTTTAACCAAAAATTAAGAAATGCAACGGATTAGATGTAAAAATAATCTATTTAGTCTTGAAGTGATTTAACAGTTCGACTCATATAAAAAAATAGCGAGTACTCTATTCTCTATCTACATATTTCAATATGTTAAGAAAAAGAACTTGCAAACTTTGCATATCCAAATATCATATTTTTGTAAATTTAGTATTGGCTTTTGGACAGATTTTTGTTGGGAAATTTGTCGATCAAGTCAATCAAGTAAGTTTAAGATGGATATTAATTTTGACTATAACTACATGACAATATCCTGTAGTATGCAAGTATGTATGTATAAAAATAAATAAGCAAAGGCACCCTCCTAATATGTAATGCGCAAAAAATTGTCACATAATTGCACAGAAGTGTTAATTCCATTACGAACGTTACGATCATCTTACAGGGAACACACGAGACATATGAAGTACATACATGTGCATATGCTCGAAAAAGTCTGATCTACTATTCATATAGATTTATTGATAAGTTATAATCTAATCACGCTGTACGCATATATTTCATTGTCCATATTTATTATTATTATTATTTTTTTTTTCTTTATTTCCTCTAACAGAAGGTTGCTATTAAACTAGTAATGTCTACCTACAAGCAAAAACTTCTATCAAGATTTTGTTAATTCTGAATGAGACATACGACATATAGTATAAATACTTAAATGAGAAGCTTTGATTGTATAGTCAAATTTATGATATAGTTAGCAGCCTGATAAACGAACGAATTTTACTGGTAGTTGGGTTAGGTAATCAAGTAGGTATTAGTAAATATAGATTATGAATTATGACAAAATACCAGCTACAATTTAACTTTTAACATCTTTTTATATAACGAACTGACAAATTGAAATATTGTCGGACTTGTTCGAAGTCCATTATTGTGTGCACCGAATATTGCAGCAGTCTGAGTGGTTCGTGACAGATGATCACGCTGCAGCCATTCGTATATTTGCCTTCCGAATTTCGATAGGAAAGTTTCAGTCATTCTCATCTTTTTGCCGATGCGACTAGATTGGGCATCTATAAGAACATCCTCAACATTGATGCCATTTGTTTGCAGCTCCACAGCAATAGATTCGCGCAATTTAATGTACTAGCAGAACAAATAAAAAGAAGAGAAATTTTGTTTGATGTAATTGCACGTAAGGATTAAAAACCAGAAAATCAGAATCTCACATTGACAAATTGCTCTGGTGATATATACTCTGCAATGCGATTAAAGTTCTCCACAAACATTGGACTATGACAAAACTTTCTATAGTTGTGCTCCAAGTACTGCCACACCACTGGTCGTGCGCCCATATTTGATTTGAACAAAAAGAATAAATACAACAGGGCGTCGTGTTCTTTCAAAAAAGCGCGAGTCGAATTCGGACTGAATAGTAGATTGAGGTACTGTTTCTGCTGTGAGCGCCTTTGTGTGCAGTGCAACGAATAAATGATGTTTTCATTCAGCAATATATTCGGATCGGATTTCGTGAGCAATTCCATGATGGCATTAAATTCATCATCGGTCAAATACTTTAGACCCCAACATAAAATGGATTCAGTTACTCCAAAGTAGCCGTTATCGCCATGGAACTGGGAATTTCGAAAGATATAATCATGTGCCAATTTATGCGTGTATTGTAAACAATCTTGCAGATCAACCTGACACGCCAACTTCATGATCTTTTGTCGCGCAGATATTTCCATATCTGTTGTATCGCTTTCAGATCCGTTCGCAAATTGCCTTCTAAAGATAGGTGTAATCAGATGTCGCATGAATTGTTTGTAGAAAGCATGAGATGCTGTTCCAAATAGAGTGTTATCGAAAAATTCAGCAATGTCAGCCACAAAATTCCACAGTATCAGTTCTTCTTCGTGCTCAAGATAGCGCAGTAACTCAAATATGATATGCACTGATCCGATTTCATTATTCTCAATTAACGGACATAGATCCTGGAATATAGCTGCTCTATTCAACGTATGTATTAGACTATGATTCTGTTGCAGCACCCGTGCTATATTCAGTAAATTTACATCATCATAGAGCACGTGATAGAAGCCCGTTTGTTGCTTATTGATGATCAGCCAGTCTTGTGGTTGAACCCTGAAGCCGACGATATCTTGCACACTTATGGTTACTTCACTTACAGGTGGCATAAAATAATCGGCACGGGTATGCTCGAAATCCGGCTGTGACGCTGAGGCGAAATTAATCGGTATCCACCTGTGCTCCAGTGTATTGGTGTCCTTCGATTTCTGCCTAATGGTTATGGTGTCATTGTTGCGATTGTATATGATGGTTACAATTGGTATCCATTCACTGTGAGTCCATGACATCATCATATCCGGTATGTCCTTAACCCAGTTCCGTTGGACACCCATATGATTGTCTTCCTCGACTGCTGTTTGTATCGATGCGAAAAGGTCCAGTTCATTCACTGATGAGTATTGACTTGAGAATGTAAAAACTTTTTTAAAATTAATTGCTATTTACCAGTTTATTCTGTATTTTCTGCTAATGCAGTGTGTTTCAAGACGACTTACAATTTGCGTAGATAATTTGAAATACCACGCACAAACGTTTTCTGGTCGAGGGCGTGATGGAACATTTTGATGACGCATGCAGCTATCCTTCCCAACATTGACCGAATAAGAAAGAATTTATTATTTGTGTGAGCGTATGCAATTATTCACCCAGCAATCTCAATGAGAGGTACAGAAACGAAATGAATTTTAAATACTGAACTATACAAGGTGTGTTCCAAAAGAAAAAGCCCTTTTTAAAAACCACTGATGTACTGTGATTTGTGCAAATAGAAAAGGAGTCGAAAGTGGCAGTATATTTGTGTTATCGGTACAGGAATGACAAAAAAAAAGACTGAATTTGACAAAAGCTCCATTTTCACTGGTGATGAAATGTGGTGTTTTAATATGATTCAGTAACCATGTGTTAAGTCATAAAATCACGTTTGCAGAGCTCAAAAGTGAAGATTTGTGCGAATAGAAAAGTAGTTACTGTATCGAAAGTGACAGTATATTTGTGTTATGGGTACAGGAATGACCAAAAAAAAAAGCCTGAATTTGACAAAAACTCAATTTTCAATATTGTCACTGGTGATGGTGAAATGTGGTTTTTTATTAAGTCATAACATCACGTTGGGTGAGCTCAAAAGTGAAGGAAGGTGAAGAAGTGATTTGTTCACACGATTCTAAGGGAATTGTGACCAAGCTGTTTGTTCTACTAGTTTGTTTTGGAACGCACCTTGTGTTAATAACAAAAATAAAAGTAAAATGCCCAGGACTGACTGCTATGGTCTGTCCGGCATCTTTCTTTAATTTTTTGGAGTCTCTGTAACAATCATTTCTGATTTTTCCGGAAAAATTTTGAAAATCCACCTCTGTGATAAGTAATTAAATCGAATATTGAAATAATATCACTTTCTGTCTCCACATAGTAAGTCATAGGTCGTGCATTAATATAGTTGTAACTGTAGGCGCGCTCAGCAGTGTCGGTTATAAAAAAATCCATGACTTTATACTCTGGAAAGATCTGAAATAATCACAACCATATATGTTCCATTAAAGAGCATTGCAGTTGAAATTCATGAATTCACACTTATTACCATATCCGTAATAATATAACTGAAATACGTAGCAAACCCCTCATTCAGCCAGATATACGTCCACCATTGTGGTGAAACCAAATTGCCAAACCATTGATGTGAAATTTCATGACTTTGAGTTATTATATCTTTGAGCTGTTTATGCACATCGGCATTGGGTGGCAATACCAAATTGTCCTGTTTGTATGTGATCAAACCCCAGTTTTCCATGGCAGCACCATAATTCTTCGTGAGTGCAATGTGATCCAATTTTGAAAGCGGATAATTAACACCGAAATAATCCTCTAATGTAGCTACGATTTTCACAACATTCTTCAAAACTTTCTCACCTTTGTCGACGGTGTCGGGTGATGTGAAAATACGTTGAGTGACACCCCGATATTCGGCTGATATGTGCTCAAAATCAGAGATGACAAATGCTACCAGATATGTTGAAATCGGTGGTGTTGTCTGGAAAGTTGTTGTTGTTAAATTATTACCATTGCTAAAATGAAATAGAAGAAAACAGAAAATAAAATATCTGCATATCACATATATATATATAAATTTACACTTGCCTCTCTTCTGAATCAAGCAATCGCAAGTTTTGCACATCCATATTTGAGATGGCATGGTAATTGCTACCATGTGTTATACTTATTGTAAAATTCGCTTTAAAACCTGGCTCATCATAGCATGGGAAAGCTAGCCGTGCACTAGTCGGCTCAAATTGTGTAGCTGCCAAGTATCTGTAAAATAAAATGTGTTAAATTAGTTAGTCGTATTTTATTTTTACGCAATAAATTTCAGAATCTATTAATATGTGGATAAAAATATTAGCAGCAGATGCTTGCAGCTTTATACAATATTGAAAACTTTTCAGAATTTCGGGTGTATTTGAGTGAAGACCTTTCTATTAGGTCATTAACTTAATTACCGCCCACGAACGTTAGAGGGAGATATAAATAGTTTTAGTAATCATTAGTCATTGATCTTGTACTTCTTTTTTCTTTTTTCATGGATCTTGTATTTCTTTTTTAGACATTTCTCTATCAAATTCAGTCATCATAAACAATTATTTGTGTAAACAACAACTTTTTTTGCTTTGTGAAAAATGGAACGCGATAAAATGTTTTTTCGACATGTGCTTCTGCATTACTTTGATTTGAAAAAAAGTGTAGAATATTGTGGTGAATAAGCCCCATCACATACAACATGTAAAAAGTGGTATAGACGATTTAGAAGTAATGATTTTGATATCGAAGACGATAAATTGCAGACATTATTGCATGAAAACTGAAGCAGCTGTCCAAACGTTTGCACGCCATGGGAAAGGTCCAAACGGAAGGAAAAAGGGGACCACATAATTTGTCTGAAAGTGCCATTCACAACCGTTTCAATATCGCGGTTTCCTTGCTTGCCAGACAGAAAAATAAGAGTTTTCTCTGGCGTATTGTGACTGGCGATGAAAAGTGGATCTACTACGACAATCCCAAACGGAAGAAGTCATGGGTGGACCCAGAACAGCCATCAACATCACAGCCAAAACGGAACATCCACGGTCATAAGGTAATGCTCTGCATTTGGTGGGATCAGCAAGGAGTGGTGTACTATGAGCTGCTGAAATTGAATGAAACTGTTACTGCTAATGTCTACAAACGTCAATTGAACACATTGAATGATGAGCTGTTGCGAAAAAGAGCAGTAATAGCGAGTAACAGGCGCAAGGTTAGTCTCCTTTACGATAACGCTCGGCCAGACGCTGGAAAAATGGTCAAAGAAACACTGACGCAGCTCGAATGGGACACTCTTCCTCACCTCCTCCTGATTACCACTTGTTCAGATCGGTTCAGCACGGTTTGAGCGGTACACGTTTCCGAAATGTTGAAGAAGTGCGAAAATGGGTGGATGAATGGATTGCTTTGAAAGCGACATCGTTTTATCGAGATGATATTGCTCATTTGCCAGAAAAATGGAAAAAAGTTGTAGAAAGTAATAGAAATTACTTTCATTTAAATAAATTGTATAAATTTATTTCAATTTATTTATTAAATTAAGTTAAGCACCTAATAAGAATTATAATAAAAGTAAAAGTGGGTACCGTGGCTCAGTGGTTAGTGTGTTGGCCTTCTGATCTGTAGGTCGTGGTTCAATCCTCGGCTCATGCATAACAAATTTAATATCGAAAAGATTTTTCTTTCGAACGGTACCCACCTGTCGGCAAGCAATTGGCAACAACTTCCCATGAAAAAGCTTCTAAAAGAACTCTGTGACAAAGTTCAGAAAAGGTGATGTCGCAAGGGTTCTGCCGTTCGGAACCGGCTAAAATAAGTAGGTCCGTTCTAATACTGTCCAAAATTTAACACGCACAACAGTAATTGAGGAAAAGCTCGGCCAATGAGCCCTTCGGAGCTTTAAGTGCCACATATTTATTTATTTTTTTTTTTTTATAAAAGTAAAAGTACTATGAATTTGACTTGAAATTATTTTTAAATTACTATAAAGCTCCTCAATTAATAATTTCTAATCACAAAAATTACATTGAAATATTAAAGAATGTGTTCGAAACCCTTATGTCGATTTCGAACTATGGAATATGATCTCCTTTTTATTTTTGAATATGAATAACGAGTTAAAAAAAAAATTATTCACTGAGACCGAGATAGAGAAGAAAAAAAGGTCTGTGACTTTGCTCCAAAAAAACAAAAAAAAATTTTGTATATGCAGTAGAACACACCTTGAGATCCATCACTTTCATTTGCACATTGTGACAGATTGACACATTGTTTTACTTCAATACACAAAAGTTCTTGATTTTGTTGTTTTCATTGATAAGCGCACTTTGGAGCGTCTCTATATTTGTTTGTACTACGATATCACTTTTATGTTTTGACGACTCTGCAGCCCTCTTCGAGAGGTGATAACAACACATGCATACATGCAAGCCATATCAGTTTGTATTGACTGGCGTCAGTGACGTCGCAGACAACAAAATGTACTAGTATACGAGTACATGTATGTACCAATATATGTACTATGTACTCAGCGTTTCAAAATTAAAGTGTTTCAATAGAAAGCGCATTTTGATTATTAACTAATGAATGATTTCTTTCAAAATAAATTTATAGGATCGATCTGGTGTTTAATAATTCAATAGGTACCCACAAAATAGATCCTTATGACATACTTTTAGAATATCAAAAATCGTGTAGCGCATCATTACCCACTGGGTACATAAGCAACGATTATTATTCTCTGTCTTATCAACAATGCGTGTGTATTTATACATAAACCATACAATATACAATACATTGATACGCATTTTAATGATTTTTTTTTTTTTTTTTTGGACTATGTACATACATGCATGTATATGTTTGATGTTTAAAACTCTTACTTTTCACATACACGTATTTACAACGGAGAATTTCAGTTGAAAATCAATGACGATCAGTAAACACTGGTTTTCTATGGAATTCCCAACATGACAAATACATATGTACATATGCTCCAATATTTATGTGCATTAAAATTCCTTATCGCCATCAGTTACCAGAGATACACACATATACATATATGTATATAACATAAACGCGCCTAAATACACACATGTGTACCTATTAGTATACTTACTTATCTTTTATTTGTACTCACACAGTTCGGTTATTCACATCGTTATAGGTTAGCCAGTAAATGCCAAAGGTTTTTGGATTCATTATTCCTGTATAGAGTATTTCGACGCGTAATTGCTGTCCCTGTTCGAAAGCCTGATATTTTTCGACCGGATGAATAATTAGAAAATCACCATGTAGATCGTATGAGTATGTGAGATCATCAAATAATTCTCCAGATTTTATCTCGTGCGCTCGGATCGATGTGATGGTCAAATTTTTGGAATGCAAAACTATTTCATTGGTAGATTCTCTCACAACAATGTCAATGGTAACATTTCCTTTGTAATCGAATGCTTCTAAATGAATATTACTGCTAATGTGTAGTCTATAATGCAACGGAAATGTACTATTGGGCAAACGTAAGGGCCTCTGTGTATCCTCATGCGATGATGCTGTTACACTTTCCGTAGTTTCATCGATCACTTGCGTCAATTGACCTTGCACCATTGAGAAGATCGCGGTCAGCAAGAACGCGTGTTCTATTCGAATGGAGCTGATACATGAATATAGTAACATTGCAGTTTATTATTCTCTATGAAATTAATATTCTATAATAATACGTAATTATCGTAGATGTAGACACTCTAAGAACTCAGTCACAACTGATTTTTTGTCACAGTCATAAGCTTAGAGTAAGTTACATTTAAACGAACACACACACACACACGGTCAACACATCGAGATAAGATAAGGAATCACAATTTTTGAAACATTATAGACATAATGAATCTTCTCTGGTTGTTAATAGGTGGATTTATGTTCATTATTGTTGTAGTCACAGAGCAAACAGAGCTCAATTCAGAGTGTGCTGGACTCTTATGAGCCGTGTTCTCTGTGAAGAGATATAAATTTTTGAAAAAATAACGCTAAGTACAACTGAATAAGATTAATAAAGTCGGTTGGGATATTTTTTTTTATCAAACGGAAGTACGTAAATTATTTATGTTTCAAATATATAAATACCAACAAACTTAACCCTATTTTAAAATAAAAAAGGATGTAAATAAACGCGTGAATTAATTGCGATGAAAACGTATGAGTAATGTTGAATCTAACAGATGTAGGATGCAAAGTTGAGTGTTAATTTTTTTTTTTTTTTGTTATTGTTAATATGTTGTAATAAGTTGAACAGTTTACATATATACAAAAACTCAAAAATCAAAACAAGGTAAGATCATTAAGGAATTGGTGATATACGGTAGCAATGATGTAATCGAACTGCTTTACGACTCGATATCTAACATCAATGAAATAACAACAATATTAATTGATCTCTCTACACATCATTTTAAATGCCGATAATAAATGCTTGCTTAAATAAAAAGTTTAACTATATACCCAAAAACACTAGTATTCCAGCGTATACAATATATATTCATAGAAAAAAAATGAAAGCATCTTCTTAAAAGAGTTTTTTTTTAACTCAATATTTGACATAAGTAAGAATTCCCTACCGAACTCATTAGTTGTTTTACTTTTTTTAACAAAATATTAAATTATTATTACGATAAATTACTTTCATTGTCTGATAAAATCCAAACTGAGTTTTAATAATCTTTTTAAACTAAGAGTGATATTCTCATGATTCAACAACTCTGAATTCAGATGATTTGGATACACTTTTAGCCGGTTGATATAATAAAAATATAAAAAGTTTACTCGAATATCCATCTTTTTCTTTTATTTCCACTTTTTGAAAAACAATTTTTGCATATACTACTAATTTACACCCGAAATATGGTTGATTTTGACAAAATACTTTGTATGTTATCAGAGTTCTAAAAGGGATAATTTAAAGGAGGTTTTTAAGATAATTCCGAGACTTAGTATGGGAGCTATATAAAAAGTTGTCGTGGCTTACGTCTTTCTTGTAAATCCAATTTATTTTTCAATACTAATCCACACCTTTAATTTGTTTGTCCTACGTTGAACAGTTCGTAAGTTATAGCGGTTTAAATTTTTTTAATTTGCGCAACTTTGTATGGTAGCCGCATTAAGAAGTGGGTGTGGCATGTTGATTTTTTGCCAGATTATGTACAACTACCATATTAACCTAAGTATTAACTATGATTGTTCTAGACAGAAGATTGCCGAGGTTACAGCTGTTTCAATTTAAAAGAATTTCAGTCATTTTGTACGGGGGCTACAATAAATAATGGGCGTGGCTGGCCCATTTCTAGTGAGTATATTTGCTCTTACAATATTAATCCACACCTTAAATCTGGTAGTTCTACGCTAAATAGTTTGTAAGTTATTTCGGTTAACATTTTTGTTTAATTTCCTCAACTGTGTATGGGAGCCCCAATAAGAAGTGGGCGTGGTACGCTTATTTTTCGCCAGATTATTTCCGACTATGATATTAATCTAAGTGTCAATTATGGTTATTCTAGACAGAAGATTGCCGAGGTTACAGCTGTTTCAATTTAAAAGAATTTCAGTCATTTTGTACGGGGGCTACAATAAACAGTGGGCGTAGCACGCCCATTTCATGTGAGCCTAGTTACCTACCTACCATATCGACTTTGGTTAAAATCCTTTGGTTTTTTGGATTACCCATATCTTGCCAGATTCTTCTCATTCTCCCCTTTTATAATTTAATTCTTCCATTTACTCGACATGACCTAGCCAGCGTAGCCGTTGAAATTTAAGGCGCTTTACTATGACGGTGTCGGCATACAGCTCATACAGCTAATGGTTGTACCTTATTCGATACTCGCCAGTAAAGAAAAAAGGTCCAAAGATCTTGCGTAGGATTTTTCTCTTAAAAAATAAGAGTAGTCTCTCATCTGAAGTGGAAATTTTCCAAGCTTTGGCGGCATATGTAAAGACAGGCATGATAAAAAAAACTCGTAGAGTGTGGTTTTCGTTTCTCGAGAGAGGGCTCAACTTCTCAACTGTTTATTTAACCCAAAGTAGCACCTGTTAGGTTCCAAAATAGACAATAGCACTAGCGATGCCATATTTCCATGGTTTGTGTGAACCATAACCAATCTCTTTTTTTTAATATACGTAATACAATACAAGTAAGTAAGTAAGTAAGTAATGCAATTTTGATTCTAACCCGCTTATATACAATATGTCTAAGGTTATTACGCTACATGGTTTCAAAAAAAGTTTACAACCTCTAGATATCATTCGTCTAGAACTCTATTGAGTTTGTCATTGTCATCATTGCCAAAAATAAATCTTGAGCTAAAGGTTCAAAAAAGTAAGCACTAAAATTTATCACTTTTTGTTGGATTATTTGGGATATTTTACTATATACTGATCCAAAAGTACTGATGTGAAAGTAAGATGATCTTTAGTCCTTAAGTAGTATAATTGTCAAGTCGTCCAGAATCAAAAGTGTTTATTTGCAGCTTCTTTGTTTTTTGTATATTTTCAGAATATTTTTTAAGAACTTAAACTAATTTAAGGATTTCTTCCTTATTTGAGCTAAACTTGAAAATATCCACTAATCTAGTGTTATTGAGACCTAACACTATCAGATGCTTTTGGTTTCACTCAATACCGAGGCAAATAGCTTAATATTGTCTCATATTGTCTCATATCTCCGAAGTTATGCTAAATATAGTCGTAAAGTAATAGCATTTAATTTTGTTTTATTTATTTAATTACAATATCAATTCCATCAAATTTCAAATAGCGTCGCCTGGGAAGAGGTTGCAGTATGAGAAAATGCTGAAATGATGAAATTATTTAAAAATTCGTATTCGTTTCCAAGATGTTCAGACTTTATACTCACCTCGGAATTTTTTGATATTTTGAATTGTCATAACTTACTAATATTTAATAGTTCACTCATCACACTGCGTGTGATCTATTCGCTCATCCAGCCTCCCTCTTTCTATTAAAAATCACTTTAAGATCATTTTAGTGGATAAAATTTGTATGTAAAATTTATATACTCCAAATAGTTTTCAATAAAATTATTCTCCATTAATTTTCCAAAGCTTTCGATTATAACATACTACAATACTTGGAGTATTTTTGGCAGGCGTCGATATATAAAAATGATAGTCTGCATTAACCTCCACACCTGTAGCTGTTGAACAACTCTAATGTATATTATGTTATAAAAAAATATGTACTTAAATTCTCCAAAAGATTATAAATATTTTATACTACCACTACTATAATATATAGCAAAATGTCCAATAATTATATATTTTGTTTACTGTTTTTTAAAAGTAATTCAGATTATTAAATTAGGTCATCATAACCATAACAGAAGTCAAGTGATATCAAACAAACTTGATTCTTTTCATTTCTGTAGTTTTCCTTCCTCATTATTGTTCGTAATGAATTTTAACTGAAAGCCAAAATTTCACTTTATTAACAATTTCTATAAAAATAACAAAAGCAAAACAAATGCAAAAATGCCAGTAGCTACATAGAGAGCTGAAGAGGTAAAATAAAACGTGATAGAGCGGGTGTGACTAACCATTGTTGTGATTAGTAAACAAGCATATGTACAATACTCGTTTACTACATAATTTTATTTGAAATATACTATAAAGCAAAGTGCAGAATAAGATGCACAATGTTTCCTTGTTAGCCAAAAATGAAATTAAATTAATTGATTGCGAACGTATCTTAAATAATTAAAAAATAAACGCCAAAATTATGGAAAATTATGGAATAGTCAATGTTAAAATCATCTTAATGATAGAATCCACTTGTTTGACACATTTCCCCATACAAAGATCTGTCAAAAAGTGTATTCTAATGGGCTTATATTTTCAAGAAATCCTATTTACTTGAAAAATATTTGCCTAATTAAGTTAAATTTAGTGATTTCTGCGTAGAGCAAGTGCTCGCTTTCATGTAAACATGTGTATAATTAGGGGTTGTGATCTACAGCATTTGTAATAACCGATTATATGAAATTGTGACACTGTACGATGCCTCTCAGATGCCAATACATAATAAAAGGTGTTCTTAGCGATCGTTTTCCGCAGTCAAGTTCGCGAGTGCTAACAATAATGATGTCTTCTTATCGCTTTTTATTTATGTTCGTTGCCATATGTTGTTTGAGTGGTGTATATGTGAGTTGATTAGATTTGTTGTTCAGTACGATTACATATACTATACCTACATAATACATATGCTTATGTATGTATGCATACATTTTGGATTGTTTATTCTGTTTATAGTGTGAAAATAAAAATACAAAAATACAAGATGATGCACTTGAATTGCGCACTAATGATGTACTACCAAATAACGTATTGAGACGCCATCAAAGACAAGTAAGTGTAGACGATACGAATATTGTAGAAAATACTGAAGCACCAATTGTTGATGTCATTGCCGATGAAGCAACACAATCTGAACGAAAATGCAAGGAGATTGGTGAGAAGGTAACGAATGATAATCAAATATTAATATTTCCAAATAATTATATTCCATCTAAAATGTTTTATTTCCTATACATATACTCGCATATATAATATTATAGTGCTTCAGAGAAAGTGAATGTTGTGTTCCATTACGTTGCCATGGATTTCTACATCAATGCGTCACATAAACAATGAACAATGAGAATTCGATAAATAAATAGCAAATAAAGCGATACGCATGCGTTTGTGCATTTTGCTATTAAAAAATATCAATGTAAACTGTACTTTTTCCCAGTAATACCTACAAATGAATTTTTATTATGCATATTTGTCGATATAGAATTAATAAATATACAGTATTTTATTTACCATCAATAAGCGATTTTTAACTTGCAATTACGTGGTGATTATTTTATATTATTCTATCATCGGTTCTAATTATGCCGACATATTTTATGTTCACTTTTATTCTTTGTCTAGCAACAATGTTGCTAGATTTCGTAGTTCAAATGACGATCGCATGAAATAATTGTTTGAATTAAACTGAAAATGTTGTTTTACCATTATTAGCTAATTTATATTTAAAACTCAAGGTGATTGCGAAACAAAATCGATCTATTTTCGATGCATGATGGTAGATCGTCACTAAAAGGTAACAAAGCTTAATTCACAAAACATTTCTAGTCAATCTGTTACTACAGGTAAATTTACAAACATCGAAAAAGTAACTAAATCCGTATAACATACCAATTATTTTGTGGCAAAACATAATTTAGCATTTCGACAACAGATCACTGGAAAAAAAATGTAGCAAAACTACGTAATCAAATATTGGACTACAAATTGACGTTGTGCACAAAGTAGAAAACCTCCATTTTTTTCATATTTTGAACTATTTTCATTGACGGAATTGTATTTGAATCAACTTGAAAATATTGTAACAAATAACAAGTTTTTTAGAAAGAAAACAAAAAAACGTCTTTTAAACAGTGGACAACAATAAAATATATATTGTTTATAATATTTTTATTGTTTTTTTTTTTTATTCAGTCTATCAACACTCATACTCTCATACTCTCAGATTGTACATTTTTAAGATAAGAAAGTAAGCATCAATTTTTGTAAATAATAAAACTGAAACCAGAGCAAATTCGATAACTCAAAAAAAAAAAATTATCTTTGATCAATTAATTTTGGCATTCAAAATTGATGGTTGCTGCAGAATTTTTGGAGATTACTTGTAAATTTGCTAGGTCTATAAAACTCAACGAAGGTTTTATTCGGTTTTACTGGATATAAAGGGTTATCCATTTTGCGGTTTCAAAAGTAAATGTAAATAAAATACATATAAAATATTTTTTATCATGATATTTATTTTTTATTATAAAGTTTGAACGTTGACATTATGTGTGAAATACTACATCGTTTAAATGACCACCACGCGAATTGTTGCAAGCATCGATTCTTTTGAGGTAATTTTCGACCACTTTTTGACACATATTGGGCGGTATCTCAGCCATAACGTGACGAATGTTGGTTTTTAGGTGCTCAAGAGTTAAAGGTTTATCTGCATAAACACGGTCTTTCGCGTAGCCCCACAAAAAAAAGTCAAGCGGTGTCAAATCGCATGATCTTGGTGGCCACTTGATATCGCCACGACGAGAAATTACGCGGAGAGAAAATGTCTCTTGCAATAAAGCCATATTCGCTCGAGTTGTGTGGCATGTGGCACCGTCTTGTTGAAACCACATATTCTCTAAGTCGTATTCTTCAATAGCAGGCAAAAAACAGTCGGTTATCATATGACCATAACGCTCCGAATTGACGGTGACAGTCGTTCCATCGTCGTTTTCGAAGAAGTAAGGTCCAATCACACCTCCGGACCAAAGAGCGCACCAAGCAGTGACTTTTTGTGGATGTAGTGGCCTCTCTTCAATTACTTGAGGATTCAGAACCGCAAATACGACAATTTTGTTTGTTAACATACCCACCGAGTGAGAAATGTGCTTCGTCGCTGAAGAAAATTTTGTTCGAAAAATCGCCGTCCACCGCCTGTTGTTCAAGCACCCATTCGACGTATCTACGACGATGTGAATGGTCAGCTGGCTTCAGTTGTTGTGTGAGCTGGATTTTATATGGATGTGCACCTACATCCAAATGCAAAATACGCCATAATGTGCCGTAAGACAGTCCTAATTCCTGAGAACGTCGAGGAATCGACACATTCGGGTCTTCGGCAACACTTTCACTTACAGCAGCGATATTTTCAGTGGTACGAGCGAAACGATGATGCACAGGTATTACAATATCTGTAACCGATCCAGTCTCTTCATATTTCTTCACAATTTTGCCAATTGCTTGCGTAGTTGGACGATTATGTAAACCATAATCTCCTCTTAAAGCACGATATGTGGCTGTGGCAGAATCACCATTTTTGTAGTAGGTTTTTACAATTTTAATGCGTTGTGCGATAGTTAAGCGATCCATTTTCGCAAATGTCAGACTTTGAACTGAAAAAGAAAGAAATTGTTTTAACTCAGTTTGACAGATGACGAATTCTAGCCCTATACTTTTGAAACCGCGAAATGGATAACCCTTTACTTTCCTTTCATTATGGCCACTTACCTTTCCTATCACTTCGAAAACTCTTCTAAGAATATCACATCTGTTACGGAAGTGTATATATAATTATAAAAAGTTTTCTGTAGTATTTAATTTTGCTTTCGAACGGTACCCAACTATCAGCATGCAATTGAGAATTCTTCCGTCAGTAACAATTCGCCATGGAAAAGCTTCTAAAAGAACTCTGTGAACTCTCAGAACAAGTGATGTCACAAAAGTTCTTGTTTTCGGAACCGGCTAAAATTTCAAAATTTAACTCACACAAGAGTAATGGAACAGAAGCTCTGCCAAAGATTCCTTCGGGGCTGATAAGTGCCACATATTAATTTTTGTTATTATTTAAAAGTATGTATGAGTGCCACTATTATTTTTGAGAACAATACTTCTAAAGTAAGAATACATTTTGTAAATAGCAATCATATTTTGGGACTCTTGATTAATTTTAAAGGATTTACGAAAGATGGCGTAGCTTGTGTTGTTATGCATCGATTGCCACCATTTTTATTTTTCTTTTTTGTCTGTCATGATATTACAAATTTCAGTATTAGTCACTGCGTTGAAGCGTTGACCATCGAATATGTCGAGTTTTCTACCAAGGTTTTGCGGGAAAAATTACTTCTTTGCATGCATTAGCAAAAATCTGCAACTGAGAGTCGTCGTACGCTGTAGAAATGCAAGGAATCTTATGTGAAACAAGGCCAACTAACGAAATCAACGGCAAAGCAGAATATTCATAACGCGAAGATAATGCTGTACTTTTTGTGGGTTCAGACGGGTGTGTTATATTATAAGCTGTTGAAATCGGGTCAGACGATCACAGGGGACCGGTACCGAATAAAATTGATTCGTTTGAAGAGGGCAATCGTCGAAAAACTACCAGAATATGCGACTACACATGAGTCTATAATATTCCACCATGACAACGCTCGGCCTCTGGTTACAAGACCGATTAAAAATAATTTGGAAAAAAGCTGCTGTAAAGTCACCCGCCTTATAGCCCAGACATTGCCGCGTCTGACTACCATTTGTTGTGATTGATGCAAGGATATCCGAAATTAGCTTGATTCATTTTTGGCCTCAGAAAATGAGTAATTCTTAGGGGCGGAATATATATGCTACCAGAAAGATGGGAAAAAGTCATAGCTAACGATGGCCAATACTTTGAATTATGGCTTCATATATTTTGTTATTGAAATAAAGAGGAAATAAAGGACTAATTGTCACTTCCTTTGTGACATTGTCCAACCTGGCGTATGGGTAATGTTAATCCATTAAATTACAAAAATTTCTTACGTTCAAGAAATTCGCTGTATGGGTAATTTTGTCAGTGAGTTTTTCACTTAAGCATTGTTGTACTTCACTCTCATGATATCACATTTTGTTACAACTGACGTTATACTTTATAATATAATCATAATCTTAATCATAATCACTACTCGACAATTTTTTCCTCTTTTGGAAGTACCTCAAAAAAGTAAGTTTTCTATACTAACTTTAAGTTGCTGAAAAAGAAGTTTGTCTTCATTTATTTCTCAAAAGAAGCGTTTTTGAGATATTCGAGTAAAAATGTCAAAAATCTCTAAAAGGTTTAATCCATATAATATGATTTGCACACCATTCGAAATGCGTGGCATTTTTTCTTTCGACGATATATCATTGTATCAATCGGATCAAATTTCCCTGAGTTATAGGCGATGAACATAACATACCGAATATCGATTTAGGCCGAAAATAATATGCTTCGCCAGCCATCTCTGTTCTTCGCTAGCTGGCGCCAGTTAGAAATTCCAAGCGCCGTCAGGTTCTCCAGTACTTGGTCTTTCCACCGGAGGTTTGGTCTTCCTCTTTTGCGTCGTCCTCCAGCGGGTTCCGAATATAACACCTTCTTAGCTGGAGCGTGTTCTTCCATTCGCTCGACATGACCTAGCCAGCGCAGCCGCTGGATTTTGATGCGCTTTACTATGTCAATATCGGCATACAGCTCGTACAGCTCATGGTTGTACCTTATTCGGTACTCGCCACCAACGCAAATAGGTCCAAAGATCTTGCGTAGGACTTTTCTCTCGAAAACTCCAAGTATTCGCTCATCCGAGGTGGAAATTGTCCAGGCTTCAGCGCCATATGTTAGGACAGGCATGATGAGAGACTTGTAGAGTGTAGTTTTCGTTCTTCGAGAGAGAGCTCGACTTCGCAATTGCTTACTCAGCCCAAAGTAACACCTGTTAGCAAGAGTTATCCTACGCATGATCTCCAAGCTGACGTCATTACTGCTGTTAATGCTGGTTCCAAGATAGACAAAGTCCCTTACTACTTCAAAAGCGTAGTTGTCAACAGTGACGTGCTGTCCAAGACGCCGGGACTCTTTGTTTGTTGACACTAGATACTTCGTCTTGCCCTCGTTCACCGTGAGACCCATCCGACGCGACTCTCTTTCCAACTCTGAGAATGCTGCACTGACTGTTCGCGTGTTCATGCCGATTATGTCAATATCGTCGGCATACGCTAAGAGCATGACACTTTTGTTGAAGATAGTGCCATTATGTCGTAGATCAGCAGCTCGTATTATTTTCTCCATAATAAGATTGAAGAAGTCGCACGATAACGAATCACCTTGTCTGAAACCCCGTTCGGTATTAAACGGTGCGGAGAGGTCCTTCCCAATTTTCACTGCACATCGGGAGTTATGCAGTGTCATTCTACAAAGTCGAATGAGCTTTGCAGGAATACCGAACTCAGACATTGTTGCGTAGAGGTAATCCCTTACCGGACTGTCGAAAGCGGCTTTATAATCAACAAATAGGTGGTGTGTGTCGATCTGTTTTTCTTGGGTCTTCTCCAGGATTTGGCGCAGTGTGAAAATCTGGTCGATGGTGGATTTACCAGGTCTGAAGCCACACTGATAAGGTCCAATCAGGTTGCTGAGCATAGGCTTCAATCTTTCACAGAGTACGCTCGATAGAACCTTGTATGCGATGCTCAGGAGACTTATTCCACGGTAGTTGGCGCAAATTGTGGGGTCTCCTTTTTTATGTACAGGACAGAGAACACTGAGCCTCCAATCATCAGGCATGCTTTCATCCGACCATATTCTGCTTATGAGCTGGTGCATGCGGGTGAGCAGCTCATCGCCTCCGGTCTTAAACAACTCGGCAGGCAGGCCATCAGCACCTGTAGCTTTGTTGTTCTTCAGCCTTAAAATGGCCGTTTCAACCTCGTCATAGTCGGGTGGTGGAACATCAACACCATCATCTGTAATTGGGGTTATCGGGCATTCTCCTCCGCTGGCGGAATTGTTCGTAGCATCGCCATTCAGTAACGTGGAGAAGTGTTCCCTCCATAGGCTCAGTATACTCTGGACATCCGTAACCAGACTCCCATTTCCATCACGACAAGAAGAGGCTCCGGGATTTAAACCTCCACTCAGGCGCTTGATCTTTTCAAAGAATTTTCGAGTCTCATTCTTGTCGGTACACATCTCTATCTCCTCACACTCGCGTCTTTCCAACTCCCTCTTCTTGCGCCTGAAAAGACGTCTCTCTGCACTCCTTTTCTCTCTATACCGCTCCTTAACAGCTCGCGTTACGCCTGCACGCAGGGTTTTTCTGTAGGCGGCGTCTTTCTCTGCGGTAGCGTCGCGACACTCCTGATCATACCACTCATTCCTCAGAGGCCGGTAGTAACCGATTACCTCCTCGGCAGCAGTAGTCATGGAGTGGGATATATGTGTCCACCGTGCGCATGTATCATCAAGTGGGGGAGTGTTCTGCATAAGCAGATCCGATAGTCGAGTGGAAAATGCATCTGCTGTCTCTGGTGATTGCAGCTTACTGACGTCGAGCTTTCTCTGTGTGGGACTTCTCTTGTTATTTGCGACACATAAGCGTGTGCGCACCTTAGCTGCAACAAGGTAGTGATCCGAGTCGATGTTGGCACCACGGATCGATTTCACGTCCATCACACTGGAAGCATGCCTTCCGTCAATCAACACATGATCAATTTGGTTTCTTGTACGATGATCTGGAGACAGCCATGTCGCTTTGTGGATGTCGAGATGCTGGAATCTGGTACCACCAATTACCATGTTTCGTGCTGCGGCGAAGTCGATCAGCCTCATTCCGTTATCGGAGGTGTTCTGGTGGAGGCTGAATTTTCCGACAGTTGGACCAAAGGTACCTTCCTTGCCCCCCCTGCATTAAAGTCGCCAAGCACGATTTTGATATCGTGGCGGGGGCAGCGGTCATAAGCTTCTTCGAGGCGCTGAAAGAAGCTCTCCTTGGTCACATTGTCCTTCTCATCCGTCGGAGCGTGGGCACATATAAGGCTGATGTTGAAAAATTTTGCCTTGATGCGGATTGTGGCCAGCCGTTCGTTCACAGTTTTTATTTATTAAGAATTTACATAACAGAAAATACATAATAAATATATTTTTTATGTTTCCTTTAAAGTCAATCGTCGTATAAAAAAGACAACATTACATTACAATACAAATTACTCCGACAAAATAGAAATAGAACAACTTAGAAACTTTTGTAGCTTGTATTTATTTAATGTTTTTCTTTTCTAAATCCAATTGTAACAATAACAAAATTATTTGCCACCTAAAGGACCTAAGCTAACACATCTATTACCATAAGACATACATGTTAATCCTTTACAACATGAACTCTTTTCGCCAATACATTTTTCACCCAGTGGAATACATCTTCGACCAGTTACATTCTGCATTCATGCATTTGTACATACATATACATATATAATGGCAAAAAATGTATTAATATGAATATTTGGCAACGTTAATATAATCATACTTACACATGCCAAGAGTAGGACAAATGTTAATGCCAATGTTATGTTAAGAAGGATTTTCATATCTCTTCGAATTACAGCACTCCACGAGTATGCAATTTAAGATGATGAAGAGAAAAGTTTGATCAGCTTTTATAGCAAAATCACTCAAAAAGTATTTCTTATTGTTTATCATTTTTTTTTTTTTTTACCAGAAGGCATCAGTTGATTAAATATTGATTAAATGTAGTCATAAGGCATAACAGGCAAAATTTGAAAATACAATTTTCAGTAAATGTACTGTGAAACTAATGAATGTTACAATATATAAAAAAGTGCATTCAGATCGGATCTATATATATTAGCATAACATACAGCTTTTTCATGGTTAAATGCTTACTTCCGAAAGAAATACCCACATTGGCATTGTTAAAAAGGACAATATTTAGTGTTTCTACAGAAATAAGCCCAATATACCATGCCTGAATGTAAGGTATATTTTGCATTACCAATCCATAAATATATTTATACTAACTAATTTCTGACTCAAGTCTACTTAAACGGTTATATATTGTAACCACAGGCATATTTCTTAAGCTCTTTTTCTGGGTCAATTGTGATAATGCGATAAGATATTGCCTAAATAATTGAAGTTAAGCAATGTTTAAACATCTTTCAACAATATAATTCATGCCATAATACAAGGTAAAGTATCTCCATTTGCATCTACTCTATTTTGCCACTAAAATTTCAAATTTTGCCCAAAATAGTAATAAAATATCGTTTTCTCTCATATTGGACGTTACATAATATTTTCTATATTTATTAAAGAAAATAAATTGAAATTAATCACATATTTTCCATGGATCCTTAAAGATAAAATAGGCTGTTTAAATAGTTTCAAGGTTGTTTCTAAAAAAATCTTTTATTTTAATTACTTTAAAAAACACGCAAACTTAAATAAAAAAAAAACACAATTATTAAAAGATTCGCTGCTAAAATTATATTGCTGTACTTTGAATGAACCCGTAAGCTATATCAAATACTATGGTAGGTCCCAGTGTTGCAAAAATCTCCGTTCACGTTGTTCAAAGTTTTACCAAATAAATATTAAAAATTACTTCAACTATACTATATAGGCCAAAGAAGTCTCAAGATTTTTTAATATGTAGCGCCACTAGTAAATAATCTTGATGCGAGAGGCTCATCTGTCACTGGTTTGTGTATGAAGTTTCACGACATTTGGTCCATTTGTTTAGAAGCTACAGTCATATGAGTGACGCTACTTTCGCCGTAGTAAAACTAATGGAAAAACAGGGGTATCCCATCTTGATCAAATATTAATTTTTATAGAAAAAGTTTCGAACAATCATTGCAATGGTTGGCTAAAATGTTATCCCACATCTAATCCACCGAGAGTAAAAAAGTTTATCAGTGATCAGTGATTTAGTGAATTTCAAATGGATCGAACAAGCACCGAAGACCCACCTTGCTCTGGAAGAAAAGAAGCCTTCGAATCGAATCGTTTTGAGTGATGAAAAAGTGAAGTTGCGCAAGTTGGCTGAAGTGAGTAGTTCAAAAGAATGGGTGGTATACGTTTTGCACGATGTTTTGTAGAGTAAAAAGCTATCGGCGCGATGGGTGCCGAATTTGTTGATCATCGACAAAAACGTCGGTCTATCCTTGTTGCAGCGTAATCGAGCAGACTTTTTCGACGATGAATGAAACGTGCATCCGTTACTACACGCCTAAGTCCAATAAGCAGTCTGCAGAGTGGCTGGAAAGCCACGAAGGTCGATCGAAGCTTTTCGAATTGGCTTTGCGGTTTTTGGTATTCGCATGGCTTAATCTTCATCGATTATCTGCAGAAGAGAAGGTCAACCATAGGAGAGTATTATGCAAATAACGAAATGACGGCTTCATATGGCGAAGAAACAAATCTCTATACTACAGAAAAGGGATCGAAATATTGGAAACTTGCTACACCATGTGTATTGATCTCGAAGAAGGAATAGGAGGAATGAATAATAATAACTTTTAAAAAACGGTTGTTTTCTTTATAAATCTCGTGACCTTTCAGCCCATGTGGTATATGCAGCTGAACATATACAATAGTGGGATTCATGCAATTGTATAAAAGCCTCGTAAACTGCGTAAACCTTATAAAATGATACGGTCGTATATCAACTGTCATATATTTGTATGAAAAAGATTTACGTGCCTCGTTAAATGACCAGAGCTGCATTCTTTTGTAAGCGGATTGCAAAAAACAGCAACTCGCTTATAATTTCCCTTTTACTTGCTTATAATTTTCCTCTATTTACTTAGCAAAGCAAAGGTGGTATATATGGTTGTTTGTGAAATTTGTAAACGAAATTAAAATAAAGAAGCAATTCTGCTAAATCTCTGGTAAATATATTCGTTTATTTAAAATAAATTTTTATTTTCACTTGCTTTATTTTACTTAGTTTAGTTTATATTTACAGTAAATTGACGTGTAGTTGAAATTTCCCAAGCACATTCTAAGAGGCTGTTCACAATAGTACTGTTTTTTTTTTTTTTTTTTTACTTCGCAACCCTATAAATTAGGTCGCTTATATTTTAAGTGAGTTCAATTGAAGTCGCTTATTTTTGTTAGTGCTTTACGTGCAATTCGATAAATAACGAGTGTTCTTTTGCAACTCGTGTGCAAAAGAACGCATTCTGTAACACGTTAAAGTATAGGTGGAATTTACTTAATTTATATTAAGGATAATTACTTTCATTTCTGCTAATTTTCGGCATTTTTATTTTATTGTTGTTAACAATGATATGCTGATTGATTTACGGGCTTTACACAATGTCTTGTTTGGTGCTTTCATATAACAATACGTGTAAACGATATAAAATTATACGGTTTATATGGTTATACGATTGCATGAAGCCTACTAATATTTATACCAGTTTTTGAAATCAGTTATAAAACCGTGTAAAACCAAAATCATGTAAAAGTACCGTATGTATACGATACAAATGAAGTAAACTGACTACGAGTAAATATAGAGTACTTTTCAGCGATAATTTTTTACATTGATACTTTTCTTCGATACTTGTGGTAAATACAGGCATCGAGTAAATGGCGGTATCGGAAAAACGCAGGACTTAATGAGATGAAAGTATTACGTGGAGGTGGAATGTAGTAAATCGGTTGCCTTAAACTTGAGCTGAGTTGTAAAATCGAAATGTTTTGTTCTAAAGATTCCGCTGTACTGCAGTGTCGTCAAGTTCGTTGGCAACTTATCCCACCTTAACTTTAAGGCATCATGTCATAACATGGTTTGTGCAATAACTAATTTATATGTGGTTTGTGCAATAATTGAGCGAGTGAAAAACATAATAAAATCACATGGTTGGCTCACTCATATGCAGCTACCTATTTTCTTCTTTATCTAACACGCACTAATTCGTGAGGACTGCAGCATATTATTATAATACATGCAAAAGAGTGTGACACATTAAAAAGACCACCAGAAATTTTGTGATGATTGTATATCGGTAGCGTTTTCTCGCTACGCATTCACCATGTAGTGACCGAGTAGGAAAGAACGACGAACGTTTTGTGTTGTATGTATTTGCGGCTGAAACCTCTTCATTTTACTACAGCACAGTGCTAGACAATTGATCTCAGCTTGGAAAAAGGTATATTTTTTGTGTGCCCCCCTTGTGTATGTGTACACGGTTGTGAGAAAAATTGTGAAGAAAATTGTGTGTATTCGAACATAACTGCTGAAGTTTTGCTGCTGTAGAGAAGTGTAGTTCGTGAATGGAAAAAAATTATGTAGAATGAACTGTTAATAAATAATGTTTTATTAATTAATTAAAATATTTAAAGCAGCAGCAGTAGTTACTCACACAAATATACGTGTATAATTAATTTGTTAAAGTGAAATTATCATTATTAGTTAATTAAGAGAAGGTGCTAATCCAAGTGAAAAAAGTTGCACAATTACTCTATGTTAAATTGAAAAACGCAAGTAAAGGGAGATGGTTGTTAATAGTGCTGTGAAAAGGGATATTCCAAGGCGTTAATTATATGATGATTTCTGTTTTACCATGGAGCATATATGGTTCGTAATGAAAAATTAAAATTGTAAGAATTATGTACATGGAAGCGTTTGTGTGTGTGTGTGCAAATTTTTAGTATACTATCGAAAAAAAGAAAAACCCACCACCCTGCGCCTTGAGTTGTGCACCGTCGTAGTGTAGAAGACACATTTTTTCGCCACTGATACTATACTGAAATCGTTCTTTCAATTAATTTCAGTACATTCACGTATTGGACGGGAATATTTTATTTTGGATTGTATTAACCAATTGAAATGTAAAATCGAAAATCATATTTAATAAAGTAGAAGAAGAAACGTAAGTCTACTTTACAAATTTAACATTCAATACACCCATATTAATTCCCGAATTGTGTACAAAAGTTTCGATAGAATGAGAGAGAGAGACACTGAGAATATTGTGTTGTGAGAGAGTCGTCATAATTCGGCTTACGTCTGCGTCGTTTCAACCACAACAACAACACGCTATTCAGCAGCAGCAGCATTTATTTTCAAAGTCATAGCAATAGTAGTGACCAATGTTGCCATCAATTGGAAAGGAAAAAGATTGGAAAAGAGGGAAATAGGTATAATACCCTAATGAGAGATATTAAAAAAATTGATATTCTTTAATGTAGCGTTTTCTGTTAATAATATCTGATTCTTGTAATAATTAGTTGTAGTTCTATAGCAAAAAAAAAAAATGCCTTTATATCCCTTGTTCTGTATTCTTTATTTCAATTAAATATTAAGTTACCAACCCAACATCGCACAATAGAGTGCGATACCGGAATGATGGTTGTACTAGGGATGCTCGATATATCGATTATTAATATCATTATCATTATGAATGCACCCAACCGGTTTGACGTTGAATCGTCAAAATATGTCTATATTTACGTTTCCATGAAGGAAAATATACAAAGAAGATCTCCTAATCAGAGTTTATAATTTATTCACATTCCAGTAACGCCAGAATATATAAAATAAAAAATAAGCTCATAAACATCTATTAATACTTAGTATATACATTGAAATTAAAATCAGGAAAATATGAAGTTTCTCTTTCATCTAGTGTGATCTATTAAATTGTATGGAATTTAGCATCATAACATTGAAATATTCACATATACATATTTTGTAAATTAACTCGCGATAACATTAATATATTTTTGTAATTGAATTAAATTTGTGTTTTTCTTTATTTTTTTTTTTTTTGTCCGTAATGAATTCATATTATCGAGTATTGACTTCATTGAATTCCAGATTTATTATGAATAATTTATCTTAAAAAATATGGGTTTGCATGACACACATAATCCCCCTGAAGACTAATTTATTCCTTCAAAAAAATCATAGAGAATAAAAAAACAAGAAATGAAAGTGGATTAAGCAGAAAAAATTTTTTTTTATTCAGTATCGTTAAATTATTACGATTTTTGAAAAATAATTAAAGTAATTAAAATCTAATGTGAAACGAATACATTTGTACGTAGTATTAATTGTTAATTTAATATCCCTAGCGATGACTTCTGACAGTGCAATTTACATAAAAAACAAATAACAGAACCATTATTTATCCATATAAAAATACGACTGCTATTAGCCAAAACTTATTTCATACTTAATTGTAATTATATAGTAGCGTCTGTAGAAAAAATATTGAAAATTTTGCATTATAATATTGCCAAGTATATAAAGGGTGATCCAATAGGGTTTGCAATAGGGATTCTCAGACATCTCACGTGTTATAACTATCATGTTCATATGATATTTGTGTTCATTATTCATTGACATTTCACCATGAATAGACTTACGCCAGAACCACGTTTACAAATTGTAAAAATTCAGTCTTCAGTGAGAAATGTTCTTCATTCACATCGACCATTTCATGGTGTTACGTTGTGGTTATGGTGTTCAGATCTTGTGATCTGACGCAGTTGGATTACTTTTTATCGAGCTATGTGAAATTAGTTGTTTATGTCGATAAACCACAATCGATTCCTGCATTAAAAGCGATCATAACACGCGTAATTAACGGAATATCGGCCGAAATGCTCGAAAGAGTGCTCGAAAATTGGACCCATAGAAAGGATCATGTTAGAGCCAGTTGGCCACAATATTTAAAATAAATTATTTTCAAACAATAAATGTCATAAACCGAACTTACGTCTCAAATACACTTCTTGATTATTAAATTGATTTTAATGCGTTTTATTAAAAAAAAACTACCGGAAGCTCTTATTGGATCACCCTTTACATGGTTTCCAATTACAACACATGGACTTATTGAAATTGAAAACAATTGTCATGAATTCTATAGAACAGAATTATATGTTGAGTAAATAGCAGCCCACTTTCACTTAAATATCTGAACATCAATTTATATTTTCCACACGTCTTTGAAACTCAATCCCCTCTTCACATTATGTTAATAAAAAACACCTTTTGTTTGTCTAGTGCCTTGGATGACATTATTTTCAGATTAGTTTAATTTTTACATATTTGAAAGATTATTAAAAAAAAATTATTTACTTAAAAAAAATATAACAAGAAAAAATCGTTATCGTTGAAGAAAAAAATTTGTTTCTTTTTTCTTTTTATCCTTTTTTACAGCAATCGAATGGTGTTGACCATTTTTCTAGGTTAGCTCTAGGTTGCGTCAAGTTTGTATTGATAGTACAAATAACAATTTTTTTTTTTAACAAGTTTTTTTTATTGGATCTTTCTAAATTACTTAGAAACTAACAATAAGTAATCAAATCTTACAAACTAACTAAAATTATGTGATATTCCCAACGTTCCATCACAATTTGTTGAGTCGCGAGTTATAGCAATTTGAAAGATTATTATAAAAAAATTATTTACTTAAAAAAAATATAACAAAAAAAAAATCGTTATCGTTGAAGAAAAAAATTTGTTTCTTTTTTCTTTTTATCCTTTTTTACAGCAATCGAATGGTGTTGACCATTTTTCTAGGTTAGCTCTAGGTTGCGTCAAGTTTGTATTGATAGTACAAATAACAATTTTTTTTTTTAACAAGTTTTTTTTATTGGATCTTTCTAAATTACTTAGAAACTAACAATAAGTAATCAAATCTTACAAACTAACTAAAATTATGTGATATTCCCAACGTTTCATCACAATTTGTTGAGTCGCGAGGTATAGCAATTTCACAGCATATTCAGTGTGTCTTTTCTTTTTAATCAACGATGCCCCGTGCTCAGCAACAATTGCCTAGCAAGGGGATTCGGATGATTGTGTAATTTTTGAATGTAAGTTCTGCAGGACATTGCAACTTCCTCAGAAATTGTGGGTACATTTAAATCTCGATGGATGTTAACGTTCCTCATATACCAAGGCGCGTTTACAATAATTCGCAGACACTTGGATTGTATTCGCTGCAATTTCTCGATATTTGAGGGAGATGCGGTGCCCCAAAACTGAATACCATAAGTCCAAATTGGCTTCAGGATTGCTTTATATAATAGCATTTTGTATTCAAGATTCAACTTTGATCTTTTGTGTAACAGCCACCATAACTGATTCATTTTAAGCTTGATCTGAGTTTTCTTTGCCTCTATGTGATTTTTTCATGTCAGCCTTCTGTCGAGGTGAATACCCAAGTACTTTGTTGAGGAACATGGTGGAACTGATTGGCCATTAATATTAAGTGGGGGACATGTATCTAGCCCTAGCGTGAAGGTTACATGTACGCTCTTTGATTCATTGACTTTTATACGCTATTTTGCTAGCCAGATTTCGAGAGAATCGACGTGAGTTTAGTACCTTCTATGGGGTTAGAGCTAGAGCACAATATTGCCGTATCATCAGCAAAGGTCGATATGAATGTATAGTTATTGTTGGGCATATCTGAAGTGACAATTGACAATTGACAAATAAAATACAGTATGTTCCAATAGTAAATGTGGTACTTTGTTTTCAATCAAAATCTGCACTATCGACTCTCTCCTGCCATACTTTGTGTCATTGTCATCGTGACAGTATAGGATTGTAGTTATGGATCGTTACATGAAAGAACAACGCATTGAAATCGTCGAATTTTGGATCTTAAATTCCAAGTCGATGGTGCAAACCCTACGATCGATTCACAAGAAATGGAGTCGCATTCACCGCATTAGTAAAACAACTGTGCGCAACATTGTGAGTAAATTTTATCAGGCTGGGTCCGTACTTGATGTTCCGAAGCCAACCAGAGTGAGGATTGCACGCAGTTGTATCGTCAAGTCCTCCGGAATGTCTATTCGCCATAGTCCGCAACAATTGGTCATTTCCACGACCTCCATGCAGCGAATTTTGCGCTTGGACTTGAAGTTACACCCATATAAAGTCCAATTGACGCAGCAGCTGTTGCCTCGTAAGCATGCACAACGCCGTACATTCCTGGATTGGGCCCAGCAAATGATTGCTGAAGATGATTTCTGCCAAAAAAAAAAAAATAATCTTTTCGGCAAAACTGCCGTACTGGGGCTCGAAAAATCCACACGTCATTTTTAAGAAGCCAATGCAACCACCGCGAGTCACTGTTTGGGGGGGTTTAAGGGGCTTAGGCATCATCGGGCCGTATTTTTCCGAAGTTGAGAACGGAAATACCGAAAATGTCAATTCTGAGCGGTACCACATCAAAAATATGGCCGAAAGAGTGAGATATCTACGGAATAATCGCGGTGAACATATATTCGACATATTTTTCCGTTGACGTTTTATTCAAAATCAAAGTACCACACGTCTTAATGGAACACCTCGTACGTATTCGAAATTGGGTTGATGATATAAAAATTTTTACAGTTATATTGTAATAAATGTGATTGAAATCAGCACTTGGATATATTACACAGAGAAAAAATAATAATTAACATAATTTCAACTATATGAGAATATAACTCTTTCCTTAATCGTCCTTTTTCTTTAATTTGCCTTGTTTGACGTTTATATATAGGAAATTTTCGATCGATTTCGGCCATTGCACTGAACTATTTGATCTTAAATGGATTTATGCATTGTACAATAAGTCTAAAATTAAGATTGCACAAGTTTTCGTACTCTAAATGGTAATCCGTAATAGAGTGAAATTAACATTAAAGAGCACTGGCTGAAACGTTCTTATCTTTAGAAATACCTACTAAATAGCAAATTATTTTTACAAATACTTTAACTAGTATTATAATGAAAAATTATTTGTTGCACTAGGATTTAAGCAAACAAATAAATTATGCAAGAGTGATTCTGCATCCTAGTACGTTAGTGTAAAAACAAAAAATACTTTTTATAATGGAAATGTTTAGCTTAGATGACAATGTTGAAGATCTGCATATGCTCAAATCAATGTGACCCGTAACTTCGTGTTTCATATAATTCGGCGGTTTTATTATATTAAAATGTCTCCTGTTTGTCGTAGCTCACCTATTTAGTACGTTGCCCTTCTATGCATGAGATCGTGCGATCACACCGCGCCCAGTACAAATTGAACAACATTCTTTGAAAGTTGTGATAAAGAACCGATGTAATACAAATTCTTTTAGATATTTGTCATAGAAATGGTGTATCATCAGAGCTAGTTTATAGGTTTATGGTATTTACATTTATCAGATACACAACACAATTGTTGTATTGATAAAATTTTTCTTTCTTCATACTTGTTTATTTTTAAAAGTCAACACCAACAATCGAGAAAACTTATATAAATATACATTAATAATTTTTCGTGGTATTATATATAAGTCAGTATAGATATGTACGCATTTATCATACACCAAACGTATGTATATATAAATAAAATGCATATGGGCACCTACATAATTTCATGCGACAATCTTCAAAATGAAATTATAAGTGCGGATTTAGTTAGCGTTGACTCCAATGGTGTTGCATAGAATTTTCATATCTAAATTTATATCTTCTTACTACGTAGCATATATAAATTTCATCCAGCTGTCAGGTGTGTGTGTGAGTGAGTGTGCTCGCGACGATATTTCTCTATTTTTTTTTCTATTTAAATTCAAATTAAACTAAAAACGAATAATTTTCACACAACAATTTTGTATTCTTCGATATCGCTTATGAGCTTTCTTTCAGAAAAATTAATTTTGTATGACGGGCTATTAAATATCGCCCTATTTCTCCATAAAAATAAGAGAAAACGATGACAACATGATATATTCATATGTTTTATTTTATTCCTTTTTCTAAAAATCATATTTAAACTTTTGATTTATTATAGACTTAACAACTTCAAATATTTTCTTATTTTTTTCATTTTTTTTTTTTTTGTCCCGATTTTATTGCATTTTTATATTTAGTAACTGCCGCAGCATTACAAACCAATTATAGTTTATATTAGTGTTGTACAAAAACTATACTCACAATAAGTACTCAAAAGTATGTTACTCAGCATGGAATCGATAATTGTAATTTTTCATATTGAATTTAATATCTATTGCCAAAGTCACAGCTGTGTCATAGACGTTTCATACGTATAATGTATGATAGTTTTTAGTATGTAAGCAATATTTGCGCAAGTATGTGAACCAATATTCTTAATCTTCAATTCTTGTAAAAAACAAATCTTTTAGAAAAAAAGTACTCGGTACTTCCTGATACTTTATATGTACATATACAAAATGCAATATATATTTATATATAAGCAGCGTATTTTGACATTATTCTTATAGTACCTATCTACTATGAGCAAGATATTTTATGAGTAGAGAAACTAACAAAGTGCTTCAAAGAGCTCATCATGAGTGTTGGGATAAAGCAATGAAGAAAACAATACAATAATAGCATGTACTAATGATATACATAAATGTATGGGTACATTGAATATAGCATGCTGGTGATACTACCATACTACAATATATAAGTAGTGGCATATTTGTCTCAAATTTTACGGCCATGAGAATATTATTTTCGAATCCGAAATTATATATTTGGAACTTTGCATTACACACAGCCACAATATATATTTATTCGCTGCACTCAAAGAGTCAAGGCTGAGGCTGAGTTTGTGCTTCCGTTTGTAACGCCCGAACGAGTGGTGACAGGTATGAAAAAGTATATCGTCTCAATTCTGCGTTAACGTCGCAAAATTAAACTTTTAACTTCTGACCAGTGCTTTCGCTCGCCATACATAAAAAATATTAGCATTACCGAAGTTTAAATTTTCAAATTTTCTTTTCTAATGATTTTGTAAAAATTCCTTCAGGCTTCAATAAGAAGTTAACCTTTAAATACTTAAGGACAATGAGTGTAAGAAATATAAATATAACGATGTGTGAAATGGTAGAAATGTAAAATAATTTTAAGAAGTTATTGAATTCGGTCATGTGCAGCTGTTGAAATACGAAATTGAGTTTCAATTGAAGTATGTGAAGTTTGTGGTGAATGTAATGGACACACTTATGAAAATTTGATTTAAGTAAAAACTGACATTATTTTCAATCTCTCAAATCCTCATAAAATTTTAAGGCGGCACCGATATCTCCGAAAAAAATATAAAAAATATGATTTTTGGACATACTGTTTTATGGATTCTCGTTTGAAATATGAAACAATAAAATAAAATTGAATAAATAAAGCGTGATCCATTTCGAGGTTCCCTACTTTTTTAAAGAAAAAAACACAGAAAATTAAAATTGAATGGGGAATGTTTATTATTATTTGAAAAAACATTCTTTGGCATTTATTTTTTGAAGATTATGTTCGAGCATATCGACTGGTAACTGGCGAATGACACGCGTGATGTTTTGCCTGAATCGAAGCGGGTTTGTCCGCATAAACTTTAGACTTTACATATCCCCACAGGAAAAAGCCCAAAACGTGAAATTATCTGCTCACCGAAGTGTTCTCTCAATAAATCCATTGAAGTGGCTCCGTCTTGTTGAAACCAAATGTCGCCGAGATCACGAGCTTCAATTTCAGGCATCAAATAGTCAGATATCATGGCACGATATCGCCATGATGGTTACGTTCTCACCGGCATCATTTTTTAAGAAATATGGACCGATGATTCCACCGGCCCACAAACCACACCAAACCGTTGTTTTTTTGGATGAAGTGGCAGCAATGCGGCAATTTTGCTTGTTTACATATCCATTGAGCCAGAGGTGGGCCTCATCGCTGAAGAAAATTTGGCTCGAAAACGTCGGATCTTCTTGGAACTTTTCAAGAGCCCATAGAGCGAAGCGATGTCGCTTGGGAAGGTCGGGCGGCTTCAGCTCTTGCACAAGCTGTATTTTGTACGCTTTCAATTTAAGATCTCGACGTAAAATGCGCCAAGTCGTTCCATACGTCAGTTGGAGTTGCTGCGAACGGCGCCGAATCGACTCTCCACGGTCTTCGTGTACACTCTCAGCTACGGCCGCTATATTTGCTGGACGTGGTCTAATCGGTCGAATATTATCCAATAATGAATGCTGGTTCTCAAGATACCCATCTTGAGACTCAGCATTCATTATTGGATATGTTGCGAATAGTACGCTCAGTAGGCCGATTATGTTGACCATAAGTTGAGCGAAGTGCACGGAACACATTCCTCAGAGAACGTGAATTTTCGTAATAAAGTTGAACGATTTGTAAACGTTGTTCAGGAGTAAGTCTTTCCATGATGAAATGCCAAACAATACTAAACAAAAATAACATGACAGCATGGCACGACTCACACGTGATCTGTCAAAAAAGGCTATTGAAAATAGTATATCTACTTGGATCACCCAATATAATTACACAGTGCAATTAGTGTTTTTGTAACAGAACGTAAGGCTTTTATTCTATCTGGATGTTTTTAGCGCATTATTTTTAATTTATTTTTTTTTAATGCTATTTTTAAAATTATTATTTTTTACTGAAATAATGATATTAACAATAGTAACAAAAATTAAAATTAAAAATTGTTGCATTGTCTTCTTTATTAAGTCGCTAAATCCTTTTCAATAGCTCATTTAAACGTGGAATTCATTAATAACTAAGGTGGATCGTCCCCATTTTGCATAGAAAATTATGCTAACAAATACACACACACACACACGCATACAAATATATTCTAATATACATATGAATGTGTAAACTCATTAATTTTACAATCATATTTGTCGTCTACCTTTATTTTTGTTGCATTACAGAATTTGTACTCATCTTAAGTAACTGAAATGACGAAGGAAACGAAAGGAAACAGAAAGGTGGGGACAATAATATATTTACCGCCTTTTCTCTTACAACATTATTCGTGTAAAAATGTTCCTGTAATAAATGCAACAACAACAACAACAACAAAGACAACGACGAACAATACTAATATTACAACAATAAAAAATACAAATGCAACTCACAACTCAACACATGCAACAATATTCACAAATAGAGCAGTTACAATAAATGATGATTATACCAATTACAAGAACAAAAACGACACCAGCAACAACAACAACAACAACAACAACGACTTTTGCCATCATCTTCAACAATGGGAACAGAAAAATTATGAAAAATATTCTACAAGAACGATGACAATGATGATGCCATCAATGTCGTCGTCATCGTCGCCGTCGTCGTCGGTGTCGCCAATAAGAATAGCAACAACTACCACTATTGTGCAGCAGCAACAGCAACAAGAAAAACTTGAAATCGCTACCCCACTTGCAAAAAGTATAAAAGAACGCCACATTTATGTCTTGCCTCCAACAACAATAATAACAAGAGCAGCCGCCGCAACACAACCATGTTGCTATATTTTATTAATAGAGCAGCTAACAGAGCAAAAGAAGAAGAAAGGTGGAGGAGAAGAAGAAGAAGAATTACACAAAAATGTTAATTCATATAATGCTGAAATAAAGGATGTAACAACAACAACAACGTCAACAGCAACATCATATTTTTTAAGAATATTATTAGCACGGTCCTCCTCATCATCATCATCACCAACGTCTTCGTTATCAACCATCTCAACAGGATCGGTATTATCAGCAAGACAAGTGACAAAGACTTCGCAAGATGAGGGAAACTGTGATGTGGTGATCGGCGGTTGTTGTGATGGAAATTGCAAAACTCGCTTACCGGCAGCACTAACACATACTAGTAGTAGTAAATTTAAATTATGCCACACACAATTATTAATGGCAACAGCATGTCATGATAGTAGTAGTTGTAGTTGTAATAGTGGTAGATTAGTTATAATTAATAATGATGATGATGATGGTGATGATGAGAATGAAATGCTCGGTCAGAGGTTCGCTGCTGAGAGCGCAGCAGAAACGATGATGGTCAAAGTGCGAACTGCCAATGGGGCAATAAATATTTCGCAAACAACGATATTAGATGGCTGTAAGTGCTTTAAGAATAAATTCGACAGTGATAACAGTAATATTATGACGCTAAACAACATGAGCGACAACAACAACAACAGAAGCATCGCATATGACACCATTGGTGAAATGCGACCTATACGAACTGCAACAGGTTTTGAAACGCTCCAACAGTTTTGTTTAAATCTATCACAAACTGTGAGAAAGAGATGGACAATATCGCCAATGTTGTTAATGTTAATGCTAATATTGCTACTAACCTCCTCAGTTGAATGTTGGTCCGGACGACAGGATGGTAAGTATTTTTTTTTTAATTAGTTTTCCAAAATGTATCTACATACATATACCAAATAATAAAACAAGACTTATGGTAATACTAAGGCATAAAATTACAACGACAATAAAGTGAATGTATGAATCATATTTCTTCAGCAATATCGATTGTAGTGATCTCACCTTTCTGCTGACGTCGTGCAAATTTTAAATATGTCTTTATCAACAAGTTGAATATTAAAACGCATTAAAAGTTTTGTCATACCTCAGTAAAAATGATATGGTTTGCAATGACTTAAATTGCTATACTCGAAATTCATGCTTCTTTTTAAAAATGATAACACGTAAAATAAAAACGCTTCACTACTTAAAAATGTTCGTTGGATTACGCATCTATTTTACCAATAGCCAATACCGATAGACCATAGAAAGAATTTGAATGCCCATCTGTCTATAATATAAGGTGTAGTAAAAAGAAATTCATTATTTTTTCAATAGATGGCTTTAGTAATCTGTATCTCGCGTTGTCCGATCGGGTGACACTGGATGTCGTTAGAAAGATAGGATTTCGTACTAAATAAACTTTGTGATTCCTTGACTCAGTATTGTTTGAGCACGCGTCAAAGGTGGACACCAGTAAAGATAAAATACGCCATATTTTACAGTTTTTTTCGATAAAGGCGAAAACTGAAGCCAGACGGCTGAAAATGTGAATAGTGTTTATGGTCCTGATACTGTAACAGCCAATCACGTGCAATTTTGATTTCGTCGATTTCATTCCGATAATTTTGATGTCAAAGAAGCACCACGCTCTGGAAGGCCAATTGTCGAAAATATCGATAAAATAATGGAAATAATAGAGTCTGACCGTCATGTAAGCACTGTTTCAATTGCCTAGGAGCTAAACGTTGCACCAACAACTGTTTTTAACCATTTAAATAAGGCTGGATACAAAAAGAATCTCGATGTATGGGTGCCACACGAGTTAACGCAAAAAAAACCTCATGGACCGAATTTCCAACAAAATCGATCCAGCGGATGATTACTGGTGATGAAAAGTGGGTCACTTACGACAACGTCAAGCGAAAACGGTCGTAGTCGAATAGCGGTGAGCCGACGCAAACGGTGGCCAAGCCAGGAGTGACGGTGGGGAAGGTTTTGCTATGTGTTTGGTGGGATTGGCAGGGAATCATCTACTATGAGCTGCTCACCTACTGCCAAACTCTTAATTCGAACCTGTACTGTCAACAAATGGACCGTCTGAAGGAAGGAATCGCCCAGAAGCGGCCAGCTTTGGCCAATAGGAGAGGAATTGTGTTCCATCAGGTCAACGTCAGGCGACACACATCGATAGTGACTCGCCAAAAGCTTCGGGAGCTTGCTTGGGAGGATCTTATGCATCCACCTTATAGTCCGGACCTGACACCAAGTGATTACTACCTGTTCCTGTCTATGGCGAATGATTTTGCTGGTGAAAAATTCGCCTCAAGAGAAGCTTGTGAAAATCGACTGTCCCAGTTTTTTGCCAATAGGGACGAGGGTTTCTATGAGAGTGGCATTATGAAATAACCTTCAAAATGGCAACAAGTTATCGAATAACACGGTGCGTATTTGACCTAAATCGGATCATTCAAACTATGCTAAATACAACCTTAAACTTAATGCAAAAATAATGGATTTCTTTTTACTACACCTTATATATAATAATTACTTCTTTCTATATGATTGCAGTGCGTTATTAATAATACGTACATCTGATATTTTTTCCGCATCTTTTAGTCATGTCAAATTGCACATTTCCTGCACGATGGGAAGGCTCCTGGTTTTTATCGGGGTATCAGCAATCGATACACATCAAAGGATCACAATTCAGTTATCGTGGCAAATGTGCAGCTTCGGATGGTAACAAATATTTAATTGTTGACGAGTAAGTTTCAATTGGTATTCCATTTCTAGATTATTATTATTAAAATTAAAATAAACGTTTCATATTAAAGTCGTAGAGTTTCATCAAGATATTTAAATTAAAGTGTAAATATGTTTAAAAATCTAGTTGTGGAATCATCATACCAAACTATAGGCATTTCAAAGCTTTTAAAGTCAAGTTTCAAGTGCTGTCCAACACTATGCCCTCTTAACAATAAGGTTAAGGCCCACCAGCACTTTCAGAATATTCTTAAAACGTAGACTTCATCATATACATATATTCTAGCAGCTTCAAATTTTTAGGATCATTAGCAGAAGAAGCATAGGAAGCCAGAAAAAATTGTAATTCAAAATTGTTCAGTATTATTCAGCTTTCCGTACAAAAAACAATAACAAAAGTTCAGCTATAGATGTATTTAGTTCATATAATTTTTGTTTTAATTTAAATATTGCATATAAACAAAACAATTGCAGTTTTCGGTTACCAATTTGTAAAAACATTTACGTCTCCATAACAAATTGATTACCAACTTTTTTATCCTAAACACTAGAGATTTTTTTATAGATTACATGCATTGCTGACAAGCCAAGAATTTCATGTCAATTTTTGTTAGCAATAGGCCTGATTATAATATAAAGAGGAAGAAACTACGAGGTGGAACTACACATACGAGTATATCATGAGAGAGAAGAAAAAAAACAGAACACTTGAAGGTAGTCGTTCATAATTAAGTTAGTGATAAATATGTACAGTCAGCGTTAGTATCACAAGTGTAATACAATATATATTTCGCTATTCTAGAAAGGGCAATATTACAAATAAAATAATTTTACATACGAGGAATGGCTGATAAGTATGTAATAAATGCAGGATATATCACTGCTATCAGTGACATTATTTAATTTTATCATATGGTTGTCACTATGTTCATAAGTTCAATTTTGACAGTCACTGAAAGCAGACAAGGTTTATGTTTTTCGTAGAATAGGGAAAAAAAATTGTTAAAAAAAAAGGATTTTTTGAGGAAAAACCAAAAATCAAACTTGGAAGTTTTATATGGAATTATTTACGTTTCGTTGTGATGGTATAAGCAAAAATGATCCAGGACATGTAATTGAGATCACCGCAAATTCATGATATCGTTTTAGAAGAGTAACGAGGTTGAATGAGACATACTGGCATGGTAAAAATCTTTTAAAAGAACTTATAGTCAATATCTCACATGAAATTCTAGGTATGAAAAAGTCATCGGCGGTATGGGTGCCACCATATTTATTGAATTGCGTTACGAACTACTATTACATCCACTCTATCGTTCAAATTTAGCCGCCTACGACTTATTGCAAGGAAGAATTCAACAAATCGTATTATTCGTAATGCATAAAAAAAATTACAACATCGTTTAGCAAAGTGCATTGGGCTTAAATTAGAGGAAACGTTGAAAATAATTTTTTGTTGAATAAAAAAATATTCGATTTTTCATTTATCATGGACTTATCAGCCTGACCTCGCATATACATTTCTTTCTATAATAGGAGCGTTTTATTCGACACTCATACTTTGCTATCACCGCTAAATATATGACCAAACGACAACAAAGGTGCTAACTTTAGCGAGTATAACTTATAGTTCAGTGCTGTCAACTTCTTTAATTTTTTCTACTGTACAGAGATGTTACTTATTGATGGCTATTTATTTAAACTTGAAAAATATTTTAATTAAGAAGAAAAATAAAAGGAAGAACCTTGGAACATTTTATAGATTAAATAAGAATTTTTCAGAATTTTTTCTATTTGAAATAAATATACTATAAAATAAAAATCAAATAAACTCTTGACACAAAGATTGCCTAGTTGTCGAATAAAACAAGGCTAATATTTAATTAACCAAATTTTTTTATTTTCTATATTTATACTTTTAAATCAAAATCAATATTTCAAAAAGAAATTAATATGCAAAAATCTGAATATTTTTTGCTAAATATTTTATATATGTACCTATATGTTTTTTTTAATATACCTCATGTCAGAAGACATCCCTTCTCTTAAACAGTGAAGTAATTATCTAAACCTACAAATACCATACAATATATATACAATCAGTTCTCGAGTTACAATCACCTAGATGTACAACGATAAGAGTGTATAACATTGTTTAAGAATTACATGATTAATTTTCGACTTGCGTTCAAAGATGCAAAACCGTATCCATCACAAGTCGAGAAGCGACTGTATACTTTAAATCAATTTATAATGTTTATATGTGCGTCTAATTTTGATGTATAGTTTTTTATTTAGTTTATTTTCGATAAGAGTATCTGTCGAATAAGATAGAAACAAAAAATATGAAACCAAACTGTGTGAGATTGAGTGTTGAAACATTTTGTAATTATATTTAAAATTTCAATTTAATTGTTTGACTGTTGGTCTTCAGTTGAAGTTAATCCAACCAGCAATGATAGTGTTTTTGTGTGATATTTTTTTTTATGTTATCATCTTGAATAATTTGGATTTTATTTAAATAGTATTAACAAACAAACCAAAAACAAACAAAAAACAAAGTTTATTTTTATTATTAATATGAATGTGTCCTTGAAATAAACAAATTTAAATGCTTCTTTTCCGTTTTTTTTTTCTTTAAATAATAGACTGTATACAATTGTTATCAATTCCCATTTTCTCTTTGCTATTTGTCATGATGTTTAATATACGATATTTAATTTGTAGATGAAATGTGTGAATTTTTGTTTTTATTTTAGTTACAACAGATTCTTTGTGTGATACAATTTGTACGAACAAGGTACACACTCTTATTTTGAAATAAATTTTTTGTTCTTAATTCTTGTTTTGTTTGTTTGCCCTCCTTTTCAGTTTAATTTTTTCTTTGTTATTACTCGTATTTGTAGTTCATCATTCATTCATATTTGCATATACCCAACTCTGATATGATGTGGTTTTGGTTTTTTTTTTTCGAAAGTTTTTAAAAATGCATTGTCTCACAATTCGATGCCATGAAGTCCTACTTATTCATTTGTACCAGTTATTTAAATTAGTTTCAACTATATTTGGTTTTATTAAATAAATAGGCACTAGATATTTCTCCATTGAATGTGTGAGCACATTCAAATATTTTAATCTACCCATATGGTGGGTTGCGTCTTTTGTATTATTTCAATTTTCCTTCAGATATTCACATTCCATGCGTAGAATGATAATCAATTGATTTAGGGCGATGGTAATCGAATAAATTGGATTATCGAAAGTTGCACGAAAAGTTTGTAGCTTAAAACAAAAGAAATTAATTTTTGAAAATATTCTTTATTTTATGTTTTTCAAAGTATTCTCCATTTATTATAATAATGACTGCAATCTTCGGAAGTCCACGTACTTCACTGAATTTATCCTTGATGATTGGAGGAAGAAAAAAGTAACAATGTACTAGGCCTGGAATGTAAGGTAGATGACCAAACAAATTCCACTTCTTCCCATTCCAAAAAATATTGTTGCTGTCGCTGACCTTTCTGGAATACTTTTGATATATTTTGGTAATGACCACACGCCTTTCTATCCTCCATAAGAATCGTATCTAAATGGACAATTGAGAGACTGCTTATGGTTCAAATATCCAACATATCCAAGTCTCGTCATACATAATTTGAAAATCCTCAATTGGATTTTTGTATAGTTTTCTTGCACAATTTCACGGGCTGGTGTTAAACTATGTGTTATCCAAGGAGAACATTCAAATTATCAAGCAAAATCTTTTGTATGGCTTAAATTCCATGCGCAAGGCTATCCGAATACAATTAATTATTACACAATTATCTTCTAAAATTATGTATAGCAGCAATTTTCTCTTCATTAACAGCTATTTCTAGACGACAAATACAAGACTTATTCGCTAGAAAATTACGTTCAACTAAGAATTTATTGTACTATACCTTTATTGTTGCTAATGATGCAGAGCCTCGACCAAAACAATAAGTAATTGTTAATCCACAATTGAAATTGTAAAAAATTTAACTTGAAAAACAGTCAGGATAGTTTCGAATTCATATTTTAGGGATGTGAGGCTATAAACTTTTCGTATAACCCGTACCAATATTAGTACTCGTATCTATAGTATCAGTTGAAAAAAACACACACACTACCATGTCAATCATTAATTCAAAATAAAGAATAGTGTATAATCTGAGCGGATTAGAAAATTGCACTTGTTGTACACTTGATTCATTGTACATTCGATGGAAGCTAGAGTAAAATAAACCTGTTTAAAAAGTTTCTGTGATACCTGCTCCATTTTAAATGTGTTTTAATCTTAACTCAAAATGTTTTTTTTTTTTTGTTTTTGTTTTTCTTGTTATGCATTTACTTCGTTGAACAATTTCAATGTACCTCCACATTAATTAATTAATTAATTTTTCTGTTCCTCTTATTTCATTGCTTTGATGATGATAATAATTATATACAAATATTTTTTATTGATATAAATACAACTACACTTGATATCGATTCGTTTGTGAAACGAAATATATACCATTTTTTGTTTGTTTAATTGAAAACCCAAATAAACAAAACACACACCCATTTTAGGAAAGGATGTCATCGATGCCTGGTGATCTATGAGAAGCACAAGAATGTACTGCAATATAAAGAAAGTGAGTGCGAAGGTGATAGTATGTATATGCATCAATCCAATCCATCTGCAATGGCGATGCGTAGCGTTTTAAAACAAACAATCGGTGATCATAGGGGGGGAGCTCATCCCAATACGAACGGCGGCGGCGGCGTCGGCGGCGTTCATTCAAGACTATCCTCATCGGATCAGTACATAATGCGATCCAATGATGATATGAATGATTGTAAGCATTAATTTCATTATGGTTTTTCTGTTTTTGTTTTTTTTTTTGTGTTTTGTTCATCTTATTCTTTATCTTATTCTTTATCTCATAACTCTTCTTAGTACATTATCACTGTCCTTTGTTTGTATCGTTTTTATATTTTCATTATTATTTATCGTAAATTTATTTGATTTTTTATTTTCTTATTTAAAATTTAACAATACAATATACATACATATAATTTCGCTCATTAAAAACATGGTATTATTTTGATGATTTCATTTCTTTGTTGGTTTTTCTTCGAATTCTCATTATCACTTGTGCCACCAACAACCAACCCATTTACCAAGTGTACCGAATTAAATTTTTTTTTTTAATTATTTTTTAAAATATTTTTATTTTTTTAGTTTATATTTATTTTAAATTTACCACCAAATAAGCAAAAGATAAAAGAAAAATTAACTATAAATCATATGAAAAACATGTATATAGATAACAGACTTACTTAACTTATGTTTTTATTTCATAGCAGAAATAAAATTTAAAATTTACATATATTTTTGTTTGTGTTGTTTGTTCGTTTTACGTTAATTTGTCATGTCAAGAAGGGTCCTCTCTCAGTTCGATCAAACGTATTACAATGTAAATGATGAGAATAATTTTTTAGTGGCAATCTAACAATGTTTACTAGTTGCAATATAAAAACTATATATATATATATATATATATATATATATATATATATATATATATATATATATATATATATATATATATATATGTATATGTATATACATATATATACATATATAATCAAAAGTATTAGCGGATTAGCAGATTAACCCGTCCCAACTTTTGTGTAAGATATTCACAGAGAAAAGAGTTTTATAAATAATTACTAAATCTAATTAAATTAAATACAAAACGCCTCTTTTAGTTTTAGTTATTGACGTTTATTTTAATGTTTTCTTTTTTTTTCATTTTACTGTTTTTGTTGTTTATAAAACTGTAAATAATTGAAAATTTTGTAAATACAATAAAAATTGTTTGTTCATATGTTTTAATACATATTTAAATATACATATACATATATATACAATTGCAATTTTTACTAAAAAAAAAATATATATATTCTTTCTACATATACATATGTATATATGTATGTATATAATTGTATGTGCGCTTTTTAATATTTACCTACATAAATATCAAATAAATTTTTCACTTGTTAATTTTTTGATTTTCCATCTTTTTATTTTGATTTTTTGTAAATATTTTTAATAACGCGTTTTACAATCTTGTGTATGCCCACCTCTTCTGACACTCTAGCAGTGTCCCGCTGACAATTTGCAACAGATTCACCACATGTGGTAACCATTTAAAGAAGTTCAATCAATCGCCATTAATATGCATTTTTGCGAATACTTATGATTGCCTCAAGCTATTTTTTCATATCAATACCAGAAGTTTGTCACCAAAATTGTAGTAAAAGTTGAAAAGTTGTAATACAGCATGTGATTCTCATATTTGATAGTACAATTATTCGATACAAACGTTAATTAGATCTCTCAATTGAGAACATATTCTGTCGCAAATGTTTATATTCAAAAATTTGAAAAAAAAAGCATCATAATAGATAGAAGGAAAATGGTAATACTTGTATTGCACTTTTTAATCATCGGTGATAAGTATGATTTAAACACGTAACTCAACAAACAATTCCATTTCCATGAACGTCATAATGACATATTCACTCTCACTCATATTTCCAATAAATGTATATATATATATATATATATATGTATGTATGTATGTATATATATACATATATATTCACAATCTCATGTGTAAATAAGCCATATCATTAACACAACAACAATTGACAGAGAGTCATACTACAGATGTGATTCAACAATCAATGATAAAATTTATTGTAAATTATGTAAAATGCTTTTCTTTGTTTTTACGTTGAGTTCATTTGCACGCCTGAAGTCAAACAAAAAATTTTCTTTATTCATATCAGACATATGTATTTACATTTGACATTTCTTCAATTATTTATTCTTTCAATATTTTAGTGTTTAATTAATTTTTATATTTTATTATTCTTATATGTGTGTGTCCTTGTGTGTGCTGTCTAACCTAAATAACTCTTCCCACTCCCATATACCATATCAGTAATAATACCTACATATAAAAAAAAACAAAATTATCCTACACCCTTCAAAATATGAACTATACCCAAAATTCGAATCATGATAAGTATATACATGGTATATACATATACATATACGATATCATAGCATAGAGAAATTATATTTTAGGTATTTAAATAAAAACGTTTTCATAGCATTTAATGGTGGGCCTATCTGATCTCAATGATGATCTATATTTCCATATAAGTACTATCCTTAAAAACGAACTCTAAGATTTACAGGTAAACATGTAGTAGTTATAATTATATATAATTAATATTAGGGGTATTCGCTTAACCACGGAAATTTATACAAAATGAAATGCTGTATTATATTCAGATAAAATATTGGCAAACATAGAATTACATTATTATTATATTGTGGAGGGGGAAAACTCTATAAAAATTATCACGATTATAATTATTATTATTTTTTATTTGTTTTGGTTTTGTTATTATGTGATTATACTTATTTTAGATCTTGACCATAAGCTCCACATTCGTAATTCTTCGTATGTAGATATTTAGGCCTAAAGATAAATAAAAAGGTTTGTTATTTTTATTTGTTAATAATAATTATAAAATGAAAATGTCACAATTAAATTTTAGTTGTACATTTTAGTATTAGTAGGTATAGGCATATAGTACAGGGTGATTTTTAAGAGCCTTCGGATTTGATTTAAAAAAAACACATAAAATTTAGAGAAATGTATGAAATCTTTATTTGACCGCGGCTGCGCCTCAAATGTTTCATACGCTGGGTCCAATTTTGGCATACTCTCGATACTCGATAATTCACGGTCAGCTGCGATATTTTCCTCTGTCCGCACTCTACGTATGCGTGTTGGTGGTTTAATGTCCAATAATGTGAATTTGGAGCGAAATTTAATCACAAGGTTCGGAATAACCGCCTCAGAAGGTCGCCCAAACTGACCATAAAATGAATGAATGAATGAACCGAGCATGAATTTTGATAATACTATTCAGTAATCTGCAAGAGTTGTTCGTTTGTAATTCGATTCATGGTTAAATTATACACAAGAAAACACCTGAGCTGCCAAAAAGAAAGTTGCTAAAAATCACCCTGTAGTATAGGTAATTTCAATACAAGTTTAAGCCTTGGTAGTGACATAGAAGTACGAATAAATTGTATATAATGCGCTCAAATCAAAGGCCAAGCATATAATATTGTCAACAATAATGTGAACTAAATTTGCATTTTTAGATTTCATACATAGATATTTTCAAGACTCCTCAGCTCTACTTGAGAGTATATAATAATAGGCGCACAAATAAGTAACGAATTATGTTCAATATTTTATCCCCTAATAGAGTGGGTGTCGTAGCTCAGTGGTTAATGAGTTGGCCTTCTGATCTGTAGGTCATGGGTTCAATCCCCGGTTGAAGCATAACAAAATCTAATATCGAAAAGATTTTTCTTTCGAACGGTACCCACCTGTCGGCAAGAATTGGCAATTTTTCCGGGAGTAACAATTTGCCAAAAATGCTTCTTAAAAGAGCTTTCTGACAAAACTAAGTTAAAGTGATGTCACAAGGGTTCTGCCGTTCGGAACCGTCTAATATAAATAGGTCCCTTCTAATGCTGTCCAAATTTAACACGTACAACAGTATTGGAAGAGAAGGTCGATGGTATCACAATGGACCTTTCTGGCCTAAGTGCTCCCTATGTAATTATCCAGGAATAGCCACTTAGTTTGCGAAAATGTATGACGGTCCCCAAATAATTACCGCAATTTAATATCAATATATTGTGGATAACCCTGGAGATAGGTAGATAAGTATTTTCTGGGGAAATGTTGGGTTAGAAAAATGAATGAGTCGGATTTTATTTATCAATTTTCGGGTGCATTTAAGTTCATTTAGTAGATGAGATCCTCCAGAGAGTGAATATAGTGAGTAAATATATTCAGAAAAAATGTTGAGTAGTAAAAATTAGTGGGCGCCGTAGCTCCGTAGCTGGTTAGTGTGTTGGCCTTCTGATCTGTAGGTCGCGCGTTCAATCCCCGGCTGAAGCATAACAAATTTTATATCGAAAAGATTTTTCTTTCGAACGGTACCCACCTGTTGGCAAGCAATTGGCAATTCTTCCAGCAGTAACAATATGCCATGGAAAAGCTTCTAAAAGAACTCTGTGACAAAGCTCAGAAAAAGTGATGTCGCAAGAGTTCTGTCGTTCGGAACCTGCTAAAATAAGTAGGTCCTTTCTAATACTGTCCAAAATTTAACACACACAACAATAATGGAAGAGAAGCTCGGCCAAAGATCCCTTTGGGGCTTTAAGTGTCACATATTTATTTTTATTTTTTTTAGTAAAAATTAATGGAGTTCAGTCATACATTTACCGCTCTAGTGTAATGTATGTCGACCATCCCCGAACTCAAATTCATCGACATGTTAATATCGCCTGCTGTACAATACTTTTTTTCGTCCAGGTATGTATTTGATACAGTTCCCATATTCCTTGCCTATGCACCTTTCCGAAGTTCGCATAGATGCCTTTGTATTGTGATCCAAATGGACCCAAAGCTTCTCCATAATTCTTGTTTACTAGGAGCAGATTCCACTAGACATTTCAAAATTTTACCAAATTCAGCTGGGCGCTCTCTTTGACGAATCAGCAATAAATAAAAAGAATGAAACCACGGATATGATCCTTAGAAGGGTCGAAAGTCGTCATTTTATTAAAGGACTGTACATAGGATATTCAGGGCTGCTTTACTGAAACGAAATTAATTCATTTAAAAATAAGTGTTGGTTCTTCTACGATAGATTAATTCCAAATAATTGATTACCATAACCAAATAGCCAAATAAAATGATGTTTCATTTAAGGGCTAATAAAAATGAAAGGTTCTGACAAATTCTATGATTCGTGTTTGCTCAGAATGCGAAATATGCTCATGTAGGGGTGGTCTAATAAAACGTCTATTGCTATTAAATTTTTATTAGATTTTTGTTTTTTAATAAATAATAAATGAATCAGTATGTTATAAAATACATATTATTATGTGGGGAAAAATTGCTCGAAATAGTAAAATTTCAATATTCATTATACTGGTCCATACTTATATTGCAACATATCGTCTATAATAACAAGACCAGTGTTTTTCAGTTTCTAAAAAAGGGAGAAGAACTAGTTAGGCGAATAATTCTGTAAATTGAAATGTATTATTAAATGATTGACCAAATTACATCAATGAGACAATGCGTGATAATGGATTGACAATATCCTGATACTTATATGAGAAAATGATATAATTTGGCAACACGGATATTGTAACTGGTCGACTAAAAGTTAAAACTTCAATGGTTAGATGATTGCAAACTTAACATAAAAGAGCATTCGGTAAATTGAGGAAATACTTATTAATTAAACAAAAAAGTTTACGACAATAATTCCATCGGACATATAAATTGTAAACCAAAAATATTGAACCCATCAGGCTTTTAAAACACCTCGTAATGAGTTAAACAACAACAGAATTTGTGCATTAAGTAAGTGTATTTTAAGTTAGAATAAGTTAGTATAATTTTTATGAAAATTCCCAAGATTTGGAGACGGGTTAAATTCGCTACTTCCTTTTCAAATAGTCTCTTATGACATTGCTGGCACTTAATTTCTAATAACGTGAAAATCATTAAGTGACACAAACCCTCAACTAATTCAATTATGCATAGCATTGCAAACTATTCGTAATTTACATTGATAATAAAATAAAACTTTGGCTCTAATGTTGCTATAGCAAAATGATGAAGTATTAGTTACACTAGAGAGTGAATATCGCTCAAAATTATGTATGTGTATCAATAAGTATGATATTACAATGTTTTAACCCTGTCAGTATGAATATTCTAAATAAATACTTGCGAGTATATACAAATTGATTTGAAATAAAATTAATGTAGGACATATTTGCATTGTACACACTCATATTTGTATTATATATTATATATATAAATATGTGTGTGTGTGTGTGTGTGTGTGTGAATATATGTGTATATATATATATATATATATATATATATATATATATATATATATATATATATATATATATATATATATATTTATATTAAAATATATATATATATATATATGTATATTTATATTTATATATATGTATATTTATATATATATATATATATATATATTTATATTAAAATATATATATATATATATGTATATGTGTATATATATATATATGTATATTTATATTTATATATATGTATATTTATATATATATATATATATATATATATATATTTATATATATATATATAATATTTATATATATATATATATATATATATATATATATATTTATATATATATATATATATATATATATATATATATATATACATATATATGTATATATTTAATGACATAAAAGATCAGAGAAGAGCAAATGGAGATACATTTTGTATTTTTGTCATTTTATAGCAGTATGTACTCGTATTCGCTAGCATAGCTGTCAAGGTTAAAATGTCTGTGAATATGTAACAAAATTTTTGAGGTATGCTTGCTTTTCGGTGTCGAACAAATGTTAAGTATTTTCTTTTTCACTTTGATTTAATTTTACATTCTAATTTGAAATCATTTTTGTTTTCTCTTGAGTACTAATATTTCGATTATATTAATATTGTTAGTTTATTCTTCTAACAAAAATTAATATTGCCACATACACACACGGTCACACACACAACCATCACTCATCAAAACACGCTGTAAATAATATTCTGTAAAAAGTTAGACATTTTTTGAGTGTGTTTTATCTTGTTCTGTTTTTTATGTCCTTTTTGTTTTGGTTTTTTTGTATTATTTTTTTTGACAAATTTCCATTCAAATAAAACCTAACCTGATAGATTTCATTATTCTAAAAAAAAAAAATTGAACAATATAAAAAAAGAAAACCAAATACATGCTTCTCATTTCTATATCTGTAATTCGATGGCGTACCCAATTTGGTTTGCTGAATTTTGAATTTGGATTTTGAAAATTGTCTTGAAATGTACGCTTTTGAATTATGTATATGGAATAGTATAGTAAAATTAAATAGAATATATTGTATTGCAGTCGACAATATATGTATACTACCAACATATTATAATTTGATTTATTCTTTGGTGCTGCTGTTACTAATACTACTACTACTACTACTACTACAACTACTATAATAAACATATTCATTGAACACATTAATTTTTTTGCATTTACAACTTTTTTACTATCGATTCAATTTTCTTTGTAATTACATAATCAATAATTAATCAATGTTCTGAACTTATGAAACCTTTTCGCTTTGGTTTTATTTCATTTTTAACTGTAATTCCAATTCTAATTTAAAACAAGAAATGAATGAAAAATTGAAGAAGAAGAAGAAGAAGAAGAAAATGAGATGCTCAAAAGAGTGATTTATACACTAAACTAAAAATTTTCAGCACAAATATGCTGCGTAAGAGAGAACATGAAAAATGTTGGGATGGGCTGCCCGGTGACCGCTAGTATTATGTATAATTATTACTTATATTTAAATATAATTCGTATCTCACATACTACATATGTCGTGTGCATTAATTACTTACTTAGAATATATGTTGTTGCTGTTTTTTTAATTTTTTTTTTTATATATTCTACATTTTATTGTTTCGTATGTACTCTGTTTTTTTTTTTTGTTCTTTTAATGTAACAACAAGCTATGCAACAATCTGTTTTATGAAATACATACATATTTTATGATCATATTGTTAAGTTGTAATTGTATTTTGTTGTATTCTTTTTTCCTTTGTTATTTTGTTTTATTTAATTATTTAAAAAAATGTTTTTTTTTATTGAAATGTGATAAATGTTGTAATTGATATTATTGTTAGAGTTCATGTAGAGTTGCACCACCTTCGCTAATGTCATTTGCATTTGCTCACAAACACACACACACACAGACGTACAAACACATCATCCTTTACTTCTGTTGTAATTCCTCAAGAAATATGTAAATATTTTTAATTGAGCGTTACAAGCAGTCGTTTTCTATAAAAAAAAAACACACACACACACACACACACAAACATTTACAAAATCTAAACACTCATTTGGCAAAATCACTTCACTTGCTTAGAGTTTAGTCAGTCACCCACAAGTGTCCCCCCTTACATCCCCCCATTTTCATACTACTATTTACTTACTTACTACTATTAATGCTCTAGTTGTCGTATGTGTAGTTGACTTTTTGTCATTTTCTTTTTTCTAATTGAATGTTCATTTGTTGTTCTTCGTTGTATTAGCGTGTGTTTTTGTGTGTGTGCGTGTGAATATAAATTTGCAAATTATGCTTGTTGTTCCCGTAGTAGTCAAATTTTAGTTTTCTTACTTTGTATATATAACAAAAAAAAAATATGAAAATAAAACTGTTGACTTTTATTTTATTTTATTATTTCTTTTTTATATATTTTTTTTTTTTGTAATATTCGATAAAAAAAAAAAATTAATACAAATCGAAAAAAAAGAGAATATAAACTTAAATATAAAATTCAAGAAGAGAGGACCCTCTGGCACTAAACACTACTACTAATATCTAGTACTACCTACTATCTACGACTGCTACTTGCCATTCCAATCATCGCTAAAGCCGCACCTTATGTAAGACGAGATGACTTTGCTTCAATTACTTTCATAAAATATTAAATCTATAAATCTAAAATACTCCTAATATATAGAATTAAATGGAATTCTAAAGCTCTAATGAAGACATAGCTCTAAAATAAATTTCCAGTTACTCAATATTTGTTAATTGCCTTATTCATTAGATTTTCCTATGGATATCTAAGGAAAAATTTATCTTATTTCTTCTTTGGATTATTGGTATATTGTTTTTTTCTCAAAATCATGCCTAGAATTGTGTTTTGTTAGAACTCAATAAAATGCTTATATAAATGCTACTGAAGATTGTCGTAAATTCAATTCGTCTAATATAATGATGGCTGGCTTCTATTGGTGTTTCACATGAGTATTGTATGTGTTTCGAGTACAGCATTAATTATTTAAATTGCATTATTTTTGATTAATTTTTCATACATATGTGTATCTACATTTTTTTCCCCCTTTATAATTGTTGCTGTTGTAGTCGAGTCACGATGTCATCGTTCAACCAGATGAGACATATGGTTTAGCAACATCGAATGAATACCATTCATGTTTGCATATTACTACACTCTCTCATAACACACATTATGTACCTATAACATGCAGAGAAATTACACTCGATATACACTCGATGTACATTAATACTAATTATAACAAAAAATGGCAATTACAATTGGTAGTAATAATATGAATAATAAATGCAATAACAATAACAACAGAAATATTATTATTATTTTTTTTTAATAATACCATGAGACTCACCACAAACCCCTGATATAGGACGATACTAACCTAAAGCTCCAACGTGGCTTTTTTGTCACATTCCATATTTTCAAAGAAATGTAATGCAAGTCAAATAAAAACGTCCGTCGAATCGGGTCTCTTAAAAATTAAATAATTTTGTCCTATCTTCTAATAGGATATATCGTAAATGGTTAAAAATTTTACATTGCTTTCTTCAGTATAATCATCTAACATGAATGAATCGCAAATATTTTAAAAATACATTCAATTTTTCAACATTTGACCACAAAAACGACCAATACAACTACATGACTTGAACTACATTTCGTTGGAAGAAAATGTTGAGAAATTTTCAATCAGTTTCCGTATATTGGTCTTCACAAGATGGTGAAAAGTGATAAAAACGTTGAAACTTTAGAGCGCGGTATATGGTTGAGTGTTGGAATTCCATAGATCGATCCAATTTTATCTCATCGTGTAATTAGGGAACGAGCTAGATGATTTTTACTTGATTTTTGCATGTTCAACTAATTTGCAATTGCTTTGAGAAAAAGATACGAGACAGTTAAATTTCACAAATAGCATAATATTTATTTAAAAACATTATTCCGATATTAATTATACAATATTCTTCTCTTCAGTGTATAAAACAACAACATGAACTCAATGTCTATCTATTTATATGATGTACTACATATTTACATACATATATTGTATTGTACATAAACCGTCACAGTTGTTGTTGTATGCGCATAAAAATGAAAAAGAAGGATGAAGGAATTATATGTATAATACAAAAAAAAAAAAAAAAATGTAAGCTTTTTAGCAAAAGCAGCAGAAGAGAAAAAAAAAACTTATCTATCGATTGATAAACAACCCCCAATTCCTCCTATCCATCCACCTATACACTACTCATTAAGTCCAAGTGGCACACACTCGTCACACCACATATATTTTGCGGTTAATGAATGACTCGGTTCGGTCCTTACTCGTTTATTGAACCCGTAACTAGTAACATTTACGGAAATGCCATCATAATTCGTGTTGCGATTAAAATTGCCACTCAGTACATACATTGCCGCTTTTCAGCAACAGTACATACTTTTGATTAAGAAACTTATCGTGATTCTAAGAAATAAGATATACTACTCGCACCTATGCATTTGTATAATATGTGCCACCAAAAGTAGGTAATAAAACTTGAAGTCATTGAAGAATATATGCTAAATATGTGTAACAAATTATGACATGTTATATATTTTTTCTATTATAGATTGGGTGTTCTTTTATTCGCGATTTATTTTTCGGTTTCTTATATTCTTAACATAATAAATACTTGCGATTCTCCAGAAATAATACTAAACTTTCTGCCCTTTCCATTTTTATAATAGCATATCCATATATTATTTATTAAATAATTAAATTTAAAGTATTTACAACCGCACCGGTTGTACATAGTATCGTCGTAAGCTTATAATTACTGCCTCACAATTTTTGTTTGAAATTTCAAAATTTCTTTAAATTTATTTATTTTTTGTATCAGCACTCTTTTTTTCGTGCATACAATAATTAAAATGGATCAAATGAAACGCCTTGACTCAACTAGAAACATAAATTTTGAATCATTTAAATCATTTTTCCCCAAGGAAGAAAAATGAAAAATTAAAACAGCCACCTAATTGTTTAAAATAGTTTATTTTTTCGGAGCAAATGCAAAATAGTACTCTGAAGACCTAGACCCTAGAATGGTCTACAACTGTATAGCCCCTTAATTTTTCCACAGCATTTCTTCTTATAATAATTCTTATCTATCTTTACCTCTTAAGCCCAGAGCTGTCCACGAATCGCCTCCAGACCGATGAAATGTATGACGGAGCCCCAATAAATTTTCCACCCTAATATGTTAGGTGTAGTAAAAGGAAATCCATTATTTTTACATTAAATTGAAGGTTTTATTTATTTAAATGGTTCCAAACGGTTTTTTGTGCAAAGTTGAGCTCCTGGGCAATAGAAACAGTGCTTGCATGACGGTCAAACTCTACGATTTTCATTATTTTATTGATATTTTCGACAATTGGCCTTACATCTTTGACATCAAAATTACCGAAACGGAATCAACGAAACCAAAATTGCACGTGATGTTACAGTGTCAGGACCATAAACACTATTCACATTTCAGCCGTTTTCGCCTTTATCGAAGAAAAACTGTAAAATATGGCTTAATTTCTTTTTACTGGTGTCCATCTTTGACGCGTGCTCAAACAATACTGAGTCAAGCAATCACAAAAGTGCCTGGAAAGTTTATTTAGTACGAAATCCTATCCTTCTAACGCCGTCTAGTGTAACCCCATCGCACTTATACAACGCCAGATACAGATTACTAAAGCCATCTATTGGAAAACTAGTGGATTTCTTTTTACTACACCTAATATTTTCCGAACATGCTTAACCTCTACCTTCATCCTTGAGGGGGTTCCCCTATAAGCTGAACGCAAACATCTAGAAATTGACAAATAACAAAAAGGATGATCTGTACGACCGAACGGTTTGCGTACAAAATGAAAATCGACAAATAACCCCATACCTCCAAAGTACCCTCCTCAATATGACTTCCATACGAAATAAAAGAAAAAACACCTAAAAGGTGACAAATTACTCCTGATCTCCCAAGAACCGATTTCTTCGCCAACATTTCTTACAAACTTACTTCCTACATTCTCTTCTTAATGGGGTTTCCTTGCTAAACAGAGTTCCTGGGCCACTAAAGGTGGTCTAGGACTGAATCCAATCAAAACGGAACTGATGCTACCACAACTGAATGGACAAACGATATCTCAATCAAACAGTGTCATATATCTCGGGGTAATATTGAATACAAAGCAAGGTTGAACAAAAATCCTTGGAGCGCCTCTACGCCTATAAATAAAAGGCCCGGAAGGAACTAACGCCTCCAACCCAAGTTATCATTATGGAAGTATACGGTTGTCGTGAGAACTGTCCTAACTTATGGACCCGTGGTATGGTGGAAAGCCACTAATTAAGACCATATTGTGACAAAAATTAGAAAAATTTATAGCTCCGCGTGACACTTGATGGCTATACATAGTAAAATCTTTTAACTTGGGTAAAAATGCTTCAAAAGATTAAAATTTTGTTTTTCTCTAATTCCGGTAGTCGAAATTTTGTCCTATATAATTTAACTCAAAAGTCGATTTTATTTCCAAATTATTGGCCTGATATTGTGCCATATGTTATCATAGGAAAGCTCTTATAAGATTTTTTTCACCTCAAACCTTAATAAATATGGATTTCCAAAACAAAATGAAATTGACAAAAATTGTTGTTATTGTTATTGATATACGGTAATTGTGTGTCCTTCTAGTATGTATGTATTTACAAACGCCTTAATACATTTTTACATACGACTACATATACTATTATTAATGTTGCTGTTCTTGTTGTTGTATTCGAAATATTCAAAGATTTTGTTGTTTGTCATTACTAAAAAAATAATAAATCGTGCAATTTCTTTGAATATTATGTGGTTTATTTTATAGTTTAATTATTTATTTCATTAAGTTTTTTTGTTAATTTCATTTTAAACTTTTATTTTTTATACCTATATTTATTGGAATTTAGTCATGAATTCTTGCTTTTCTCTTGTTATTTTTATTTTTACATATAATGGTAGTTAAAAGATGATTTCATGAAAATTGTGCATTAATTGATTTTCTTTTTGTGTAATCTTTAAAAAAATTATGTCCCCCAGATTTTTGCAAAGGTCGTGAAACGTTACAGAACCTTTGTGATCAAATTCCTGGCGATGCGCTATTATATTCATTATTTCGTGAAAGCGCCGAACCGGTAAAGTGTCCTCTGAAGGGTAAGCACATTAACATGGCAAGAAATTCTAATTCTTCTAACAAATATTCTAATTTTGTTGTTGTAACGATAGGACCTTTTGTATTTACATATAATCGTGGTCATGGTGAGTGCAAAAGTCCCGTCTCCAATATAGAGAGTTGTACAGAGGATAGCCGCTTGTTACTAAGTTTTCAAGCTTGTCCCGATGTTCAAGGAACTGAGAGTACCGGTAAGTAGAGTAAAATACCACCATTATTTCTTCATCACAATGTGCAACCAACCATAGTGGAGGAACTGACTTGTTTGGCTACATGGAAGGATGGTAATTCGCGTTACCTCGTTGGCCTAGTATCGCATCATCACGCCATCTCAAACGAAGAACGTTATCGCTGTTTTGTTTATGAGAAAATCTCTTCTCTAATGGGTAATTCAGAAGAATTCTCTTGTAAATTCGTTTTATGATTCGCTTGTTTCCCTCACATACATAATATATAGGTGGTCCCAGTATGATTAGTTCAAAGGACGCTGAATATAAACTGGCGCAATCGGGAGATGCAACTTGCAATGGTTTAGACAGCGCGGAGGTAATTGCAAAGCATTATAAAATTGACAATTTTTAACACATATTGTTTATATTAAAGGTTGGCTCACGTATAATGTCATTGCGTAAACCACCACTTGCCGAACGTTGTGTTTTTCCTGCTTGGTTTAAAGGTCCAAGACATTGGCATGCATTGATGGGCAACGCTGTCTACAATTATCACTCCAAGTAAGTTGATTTTTTTTGGAATTATGGAATATTGTACTGAATTGTGCTGTGCTACTCATTTCAGTGATGGTTCCGTGCATATTATAAAATCGAATGGCTATATGGAAACACGCGCACTATGCGAACAAATCAATAAACAAACAGCAACTGAGACAATGGCCGTTGTACATTACACTACTGGCTGGTAGGTTTTCTATTTGTAGCATCGAAACTAGTAAATCTTGGATTTATTTCGAATTATTTCTCTCATTTGCAGCCAATCGGGATTCATGTGTATGATGTTTTATCGCCGTGATACGCATGTTATTGAAATTCAAACAGGCAAACAAGCATCTAGATTAGAAGATGCGTGTGCCCCTGATCATTTTGATATTAATCACATGCCCTACATAACCCTTTTGGGTAAATATAAATATTATCTGATAAATGCAGTATTTCTAAAATTTGCATAACATTTTACCCGTTCTTGCAGCAAGCAATCCAGATCCACAAATCTGCCCCATGGAGGGATTGTATAACCTACGGGGAGCCATTGGACCGCCATATTTAACAACACGCCATAAAAGAAACCACAATAACAATAAAAATAATCACGGCAACCATGGTCATCATCATCAGAATCAGAATGATGGTTATTCCGATGGCAGTGCTTCCTCAATTGGAAGCAGTTATGTCCGTAAAAGGTACGCGTGGTTAGTATATGACAAATGGCTTCCAATATGATATCCAAGAATATTTATGATACGTGTGTATTTATACAAATACAGGCAAACACATAGTGCATTGAGCTTCCGAAATACAGATGGAATTGAACGAGATTCTTGGCACACCAACACCCGAGGAGTTGCCATTAGAAGTCGCCGTAATGCTGGTACTAAAGACGATATTGGACTATTGGATTCCAAATCTACCAACAACGCAACCCTAAAGAATAATGCAACGGTGACTACGTTCCAGCTAGCTACAGAACAGATGCGCTCAAGACGTGATGCTCCAGGTTGTATCACCAACTATAAAGCACAACGTCAACTATGGGTCGGTTGCACTGAACGAAATGTAATTGATGTGCGACCACTGTGTAATGACGATGGTGACGAAGGTAATACTACAAGAGAGTTTATGTTTGAAGCGCAATAATGTATGATTCGACAATTTCTAGAATATTCTTGTCATGGCTCATGGTCAGAGAATGGTACCACATACATCATTGCTCGACATAAGGGCACAAAACATGGCGTTTGCATTAGCTATCGTCCAGTTGAAAGCACGATGGCAAAATTGATAATTGGTGATGCCTGTTATCGTGGCGGCGATGGCACTAGTGAAACACTGGCCCTCAAGGTGCCAGAACATCATTTGGTCGCCAATCTTTCAGTGTTTGGTAAGATTTAGACTAGCAATTGAAGACGTTTATCGAAAATGTCCGTGTTCTGATTACAGGCAAATGCGGAGAGACTGGTTCTGCTTCGTCATACGTACATCAGAGGAGATGGTATGAGATATTGGCTGTGGAACTTACATTAGTGTTATTAGTGCAACTGTATACATGCTTAAATCATAGATGACTTTCAACATGAGACTAATATTATCACTTTGATCTGGTTATGGGGTGTGGTTATGGCATTCCAGAACATAACAATTTTAAACACAAATACATAATTTTAAAAAGAAATTGAAATTATTCATACATATAATACCTACCTACTAGGATTTTTGTAATGCACCACAAACGACAACGCCGACGACAACAACAGCAACAGCAACAACAAATTTAAATTATACAACCATCAAGAAAAACAATAACTATAACAGCAAAAACAACTATAGCACATAGATATTACGTATTAAGAGGTAAATGTAATGGGTATAATCAATCGATTGAGAATAGATAGAACGAGTGAAGATTTTGGGACATCGTCTGAAGTTAAGCCGACACTATTCGGCATGTACATAGTGAAAGATATATCATTCATACGTTTTTCATCAAATTTCTCCCTAAAAAAAATAATAAAAAACAAAAAATCAAACCAAACAAAAAAAAACACGAATATATTTATGTGCAACTTGACTTTTTTCATACCACTGATCGAAAGACAATGTATACCCGTTGGATTAAGACTTATTTTTGTAAATTATCACACTATATTGATTACTGATCAATTTGTAAATAATATAACTATTCTAATTACTATTATTATTATTATATTTTTTATTTAGTTTTTTATTATATTGTATTGTTTTCATACATATGTATTGTATATTAAGGAAAAGACAAGAACTACTCTTTAAAAAAAATGGTTTGCAATAAAGCCTTAGCTGTGTATTTTGAGTAAAATTGAATGATTGCATTAACTAATTTATTAATAAATTATTAAAAAAAAAAACACAAACAAAATGATAGAACAAATGTGCATCATGTATGTATATTTATGAAGCGAAAAAATTTAGAGCCACCACTGCTTTACTACATAGCATTATATTCAAGCATTTAATTTCTCTTCTCCCTCTTCCTGAAAATGAGTACATTTTAATTGTTGATACTATCGGACGTGGAAAAGTTTATTGCACAGCAATTACAATACTTCAACACTAAAGTAAAATTTATATGTACATATATCATATATAAAGTTGAGGTCTAAATAGCAATTGTTAATTTATGCTACATACTTATGTTACCTTTAGTTTTCAGAATCAGATCTTAAATAAAATTGAACAGAATTGAATTCCAATACTTGAATTAGTTACAAAAATTCCAACTTATACAAGTTGATGCATTTTAATATACTATAATATTTCTGATTTAGGTAAATTCAATTAATTTAATTATTTAAAATTGTGTACATTAAATTGCACCTACCGATCAATGTGTTGTGTTTTTCATATATGTATATTCCTCTTGTTTTCAATAATCGAGTATAGAGTAGATAGTTATTTTTGAGAATACATACTACATACAATATTATAGGTAAGCTGAGGGCTGTAAAAAATAGTAGCTGCTGGATTTTTTCTTAATATTTCTATCATCCTGAATTTTAAGAAATTTATACTATTTTATATTATTATGTAAAAAACAAGAAATAAAAATAACAAATCATGATATACATACATACATATAGAAATATAATACATGAAATGATTGCATAGGATTCCATTGGTTTCATAAAGAATAAATATGTATTGTGAAGTAAAATACGAAAAGAAATCGAATAAAATAAATAGATTATAAACCAAACATTTTGCGCACGCATTTATATCTCAATCAATTTGTATTTAAGCAAAAATAACGAATCGACAAAAAACCAGATATATTAGTGTGGCAACACAAAAACTAAAAATATAAGAATAATAATTAGGAAAAGTAATTACGAGGTGATACTAGATAATATAATGTAAATCACACAACATGCATAAAATGTAAGAAGAAAATTGAATACATCATGAAAATCAACACTCTTATGAAAGCATTCGAACATGAAGGCGAATATTCACTGAATTATGTATAAGTAAGTGTACCCAAACAAAATTAACCAAAAATAATACTACATACATACATACTTGCATATATCAACAATTTTTCGAGAACAATCGAACGTTTGCTTACCCCCTACCACCTACATATTGTAAATATATATGCGACACCTGATGAAAATTACTGCACAAAATCCATAAATTGATTCGTTGCAATGACTTGTGCAGCGTTGTGTTCGTAATCGGGTATTTGTGTGTTTGGTCGTTTGACTTTCTGGGTTTAACTCTCTGGAGTTACATACATAGTAAACGTGAGTGCAAAATAATAATAAAAAAAAATCAATTAAATTACATTATTACATATAATTTTCCTTGTGAATACATACAAATACACTTTTTAATTAATGTAATAATGAAACAATATGTATGTCTGCAGACTTATGCAAAAGTACATAATAAATATAAATAAAATTACAAAAAAGAAAAATTTAAATACTTACGTCATTAAACCGTATATTAAATACCTTAATTTTTCTAATTTCACTCTTAATTTTCATAACATTTTGGGTAAATGGCTAGCGAATGTAACTTAAGTACCAACCAACGAACAAATCACATATTTTTCATATACTCTGTGTAGGATGGCTGGTATGGATTGGACATATACTTACTTCATTTTCTTGTTAGGAAAATGACCGTGAAATGGATCGTATATGAAATTTATATTGTCTATAAAAGTCTATAATTTTTTGAAACTATATTTGGTTGAGACATCTTAAAACGTCATAAAATTTTGTATGTACATTTTTGGTGCCTCCTGTACTACATAACGGAACTAATATAATGCACTCAAGAAAGTTTTTTCTTTCATTTTACATTGGACACGAAAGTTATTGGTGGCGTTCTGTTTGAATATGGAGTGTTATTTAACCGTTTGAACGGTGAAGTAAGATTTCGTTTGTACCCAAACGTACTCGAAGACTTGAACGTAATACGTACAAGCATTTTTCATAATTTAACGAACAATTTGAATTTGATTAAAAGCACATTGGTATAGAGTGGATATTTTAGATGAGTGATATAAATCCACAATCAGCGGCGAAGGCTGCTTTGGACCATCTGAGAGCAAAAGTTTCTGTGGAGGAATTTGCACCTGATCGAATTGAAGTTGAACAGTTGTTACAGTCGGCTGAGAATTACTACTCTCGATTCAACAATCATCACCTGGCTGTTGTTGGGTAGGCTCAAGAGGCGGAGTAGCACAGCGTGTTGGCGGAACAAGTAGAAGAGGTCTACAATAAGATATATATAAAGTTACGGCGCTGTATTTCAGCACACGTATCTGACTGTGACATTGAATCAGTTCAAGGTATGCAGAGATGCAATTAGACCGAAGTCTGGATCCGCTCACAATTCTGGGTTTTGATGGAAAACTGGAAAATTGGCTTATATTTCAGCATCTGTTTGAAACTCTCGTCCACAACCAACCCAACATGGAATCGGCCTATAAACTTGGCAAATTGCGTCAGAATGTGACACTGGTGGCTATGAGGAGGCTTGGGAGGAACTTAAACACCCCTACGGCAATCCACGAATGCTGACAAAGGCTCATGTCAAGCGATTGCTCTCTTTGCCAGACAATCCTCCAGATGATCAGCCGACATTGCTTGCGATAGTAAATTGCATGGGTAACACTAGACGTGCACTGCGGCTGATGAAATTACCCTTTGATGATTGGAATACTATCGTGGTACCGCTTGTTGCCGAAGTTAGCAGTTGATTCATGGAGAGAATGAGCAAAGAGCCTGAGATCCTATGCTATTCCAAAAGTATTAGATTTGCTGGCCTTTTTGAAACAAACGTCTCAAAATTTCAACCGTCAATCAATTCGGAAGCCAGTGCGAGTAAATATTGTTCAGCCAAGTTCACCACATGCCAATGGAGTGGTGAATACCTTAGCTTGTCCTCGTTGCAAGGGAGCTCACCGAATCACTAAATGCCTCGAATTCAAGAACATGGCGGTGGGTCAATATTGGGAGATAGCGCGGAATCTTTCACTGTGCTTCAATTGCTTGTCAAGTGGACATGTTTCCACTGAATGCTCGTCATCAATGTGTCAGATATGCAGACAGAAGCACAACAACACGCAACAACCACAGGGCATATATCGTAGCAACAGCGATTGGCCAGACACCAGGTACGTTGTCGCTTTCGGATCAAGCCGTTATAGTGGCCCACAAGTTTTATTAAGAAGGCAATGAATAGAAAACAGCAGACAGTCATTCTTTGAGCATGGCAACAGCATCGTACTACTAGCTACCGCTTACGTATACATTCTCGATCGCCATGAGAATCATCATCATTGTAGATTTTCTTGTGATCCAAGATCTCAGGTGAGCTTTATCACCGAATCTATATTTAATGTGTTAAATCTTCATAGAAGACGCTGTGAAATATCTATAGTAGGAATTGGCACATCAGCTCATACATTCACAAGAGGTCAGACAACGCTTACGATGCATTCAATCGTGGATGACAATTTCAATATCCAGTTTGATGCATATATACTACAATTAATTACGTCAGATACTCCATCGACAAAGGTTCATGCGAATTGTTGGCAACATTTCCGAGATCTGCAGTTGGATCCGAACTTCGGTACGGCTGGGCGCATTATGGTATCATCGGTGCAGGCATGAATTATTTCGGAAATTTGGCAATTGGAGGAGCCGCCGTCAAATCCGAATGCCAATTCGGATGGCTACGAACAAATATTTACAGACACATTCATTCGCATCAGCGACAATCGATACTGTATACAAATCCCGTTTCGCCCTGATGCACCTGTTCTTGGAAATTCTCATCAACTGGTGTTACGACGATTTCATCAGTTGGAACGCAAACTGCCCAACAGTAAGGAATTACGCGATAAATTCATCGAATTTATGGGCGAATATACCTCACTCGATCACATGGAAGCTGTCCCTGATCAATATGGTGATCCATCGCAATGCTATTATATTCCGCATCATCCAGTAATAGCCAAATTTCATATTCGACGCATCCGCGAAAACAAGTAAAGGAATCTCGCTTCTCTGGGCCACAGTTGCAAGATGCACTCGTGAATATTATCTTCCATTTTCGAAGCTTGGCGATTGCCATAACAGCTGATGTAGATAAAATGTTTAGACAGGTTGAGGTTGATCCTTGTAATCGCACCTACCATCTGAAGACAGTCACGTATGGTATGGCATCTAGGCCCTATGTTGATAATTACGAAATCATCGCTGACAGTAACCTATCAAACACAGCGAGAGACCGAATACTTAGCAACTTTTATGTAGATGACTTCCTGGATAGTGCTGATTCACCAGAGCAAGCAATAATATTGGCTTCAGACATCGATACTATCCTGCAACACGGCAAATTCCACTTACGAAAATGGAACTCGAACGTGACGCAGACACTTGCAACTTACATTCGTCTGCATCTGAACTCTATCTAAGTGGATATGATACAACGATGCTTGGTTTGCATTAGAATCCAGTCAACGACCAGTTTTTCTACAAGATCTAGGTATGTGACACTGATACTTTATCTACTAAACGGATTGTTCTTAGTACTGTAGCACGGCTCTATGATCCGATGGGAATGTCAGCGCAGTAATCGTTGTTCCAAAGATGTTTATACATTTCACCAACTGCTTTTGTGAACTACCGGTCTATACAATGGTGTGGAATGGTTCGCCAATTATACGTCAATATATTTTTATATCAGTGCTTTAACAGCGTTGTAGCGATTGCTACACATTACAGCTTTCGTGATGCTGTTACCTCCAGCCGGGCGAGTGTTTTTGCATACGGATTTCATCGCGGCAGAAGAAAGAGAGTCGGCACTACGTTGGCACATACACGAAGCACAAGGTAATACCTCTGCAACTGAAATTAATGCATGCTGTTCCAGGGGCTTAGGCGATAGCTTTGATTTGTCATTATCAACCATCAGCGTAATTATTAATAAATTTCATAAAACTATTCATAAATTTCTTAAACCTACAAGTTATAAAATGGCACAGTGTGCAAAAGCAAGAACAGTCCTCTAGATTTTTTGGGAACAAGTGCGGATTTTCCAGAGAAATTGGTCATGTATAAAATAAGGTTATACTTATAACGCTAACTTCATAAAAAGTATATTTATATAGGTTGCATTGATGGATCCACCTGAAAATGAAAAAGAGGACTATGTCGACAGAAAAGGAAATACTTCCTTATTAGCGTCTGTATTAGCTATCCTGGATCATGTCACGATAGTTGGGTTCTAAACAATATAGCCAATGAAGATGACTTAGAATTCAATGTAGAACTACATCCCGAGGTGACTAATGAACTTATGGAATATGAAGAGACATCAAGAGGCAATTGTGTGAGAGATGTTATATCTCAAGAAATTCAAAGACGCCAAGTTTAAATTTTTATTATTATTAATACATAGATACTACTATTGCCAATCAATAATATAAATTGATTCAATCCACTTGTTACATCGATTTAAAAGTGCTTCAAACGCGTGTTCCAGCTCATTTTTCGGAATTGCCTCCAGTGCTCTCGTCGAAGCCCGATGTATGGTCTGAATGTCATCAAAAAAGCATCCTTTCAACTTCAATTTCAGTTTTAGGAACAAAAAGAAGTCGCACGGTGCCAAATCAGGTGAATACGGAGGGTGATTCAACACACAGGCGTGATTCCGAGCCAAAAATTGACAAACAATGAGTGCTGTGTGACTCGGTGCATTATCTTGCTCCATGATAAAATTTCAACATCAAACGAACACGTGTTTTGTAAAATGAATGTCAATAAACATTAAATGTCAACCAAATGCCATGAAATTTTGACAGTTAGTAGAGGAAGGTTGAAGCTTCAAAACGCATGTGCTCACACATAGATGGCGCGCTTGGTTGCTGAGATATGGTTCGAGTCTTAATACATAATTGTAGCACCTTGTATGTAAATTTAATAAAAGTAACAAAAGCTCAAAATATTGTACTATATAGTTGTTTTTATTTTTTATATATTATATATGTCAGAAATGGTAAGTGTTAATAATAATAAAAATAATTAAAAATATTTTTACATATCAGAATATAAAAGATCAGTTCTTGACCAGGTTGTAGGGTCGGCAGAAAATAAAGAATTGTGTTCTCGATGGTATTAGCTGAAGAAGAGGTTCCAACAACATTGCCAACTTCAGTATCTGTAGATGGAGAAGTTGTAGGAATAGCTGGACAACCAATAGAAGAAGAGGCTGTTGTGAAAAGTGTACCGATTACACCAATAACGGAAGAAGGATAATATGTGGAAGAGGAAACTCCAACCTGCTTCAAATTCACATGGCTCGAAGCCATACATTTATTCCTTAAGAATTTTTGACAGCCTCTATCATCTCCATTTTCTTTTTTTTAAGTTCCAGTTTATTTTTTCTTTTTGTTCTCTACGATATTTCTCAGTAACTCATGAAAACAATTAAATCATCCATTTTTTCCAGTTTTTCTTGCCCGCTCTTCCGTTTCCTAGTGGTTGATGATGATGCGGATGTGGATGGGGATGGGGGTACGCATATGGATGGCATAACTTGTGCGGCATCTATATTCAAAATAGCATAAATAACACAAATCGTAAGCATGATTGTATGACTACCTGATATATCTAGATCGAATGACTCGTCTAAATCTAGTGCCATAACAGGCGTAACTTCTTCTAGAACCATTTCCGGATAAATATATTTTTTATTTACTAGAAGGTCATCTAACTCACTGTAAAAACGAGTGTTATTGAAGTTAACATATTACATAAATTCACAAATACTCACGCTTGAAATGGACAACTAAGCCTATTTCGGCCAGCTTTGGTGTTATGGAAACAAGTGCAGAATGCGGACTCCTAAGGGAAAAAAATAAAAAATTGCCTCGGATAGAGCTTATTTTTGTGAATATAAAAAATTAAAGATTTGTCGGTGCAAACGCCCATATAAGACCTGACTCAAGGTCAAAGTTCAAAATTGAGGTCGAGATTATTCGATAGACACGCAATTTTTTTCTACAGTATGGGTATCATAAGAAAGGTTTTAAATACTTTTTTACTGATATATATTATTTAATACCTATTTTTTACAATTTAAAAGTTATTATCCAAAATATAAATTTGAATTTTTTTTTTTCAAAAACCAATTTTTTTTCGAAAATAAGCCCTATTTACCTATCGAAAATTTAGCACCATACTAAAGCCTATACAATTACCTTTACAACGGTGTATAAAACATGTTTTTCAAGAATTTGTATGCATTTAAAAAATGTTTTTCAAGCTGATACTTCATCACGTGTTTCCAATATGGACGGCTTTCGATACAATTACCTGCATGTCTTCAAATTCAGTATCGCAACCAACAGTATTTTAAGATAAAAGCTTTTTTTGATAGCACAAAAAAATTAACCCTTATAGGACCGACGCCGGCTACGTGACCAACAATATTTTAGGATAAAAGCTTTTTTTGATAGACGGCCTTCGGTCGGGCGCAAAAAAAAAACAATCACCTTATAGGCCTAACGCCAGCTTCGCGACAAATGTTTTAGCATTGAAATCTCTTTGTAATTTTTAGTATTGAAATTTTATTCATTTGTTTCAATATTGTATTCACCATCAGGATAATCTACAACGCAGGGCTCTAACAATGTTGTCTTTATCAGATTAAAAAAAGAATTAGTTAATTATACTATTTCATCCTATTTTTCCTAATTCTTTTGTCTATGTCTACCGCTATGATTATAACTGTCTCACTATTCCTCTGTGCACATATGTATTTGCTATAGCGAAAGTATGATCATAAAAAAATATATTTAAAATACATATATAAAAATTCTTTAAAAATATGTTTTATATACCATTGGAAAGGTAATCATATGATCTTTAAAATAATATATAATTTCTGGTAGGTTAATGGGGCTTTTTCGAAAAAAAAATCGGTTTTTACAAAATTTTTATAAAAAATTTATATTTTTCTTTATAATATTTAGAAAGTTAAAAACTCATATAAAATATTATATACCTATAAAAAGGTATTAAAATTACCTGTGTTTTGATACCCATATTGAAGAAAAAAATTTCTTGTCTATCGAGTAATCTCGACCTCAATTTTGAACTTTGACCTTGAACCACGCCTTGTGTGGGCATTTGCACCGACAATTTTTTAGTTTGTTATAACGATAAGAATAAGCTGTATCCGACGCAATTTATTATTTTTACTTTCACAAGGAGTCCGTATTCTGCACTTATGCCATTCAAAGTTTTGTTTTTATACTCTTCCAGAATACCGATGATGGCAAGATGTGTGTTCTAAACAAACTTGTATGTATGTGATTCCAGATGCTATGACAGCTGATTGGGTGACCATGTTTCTAAAGGGAAACTTTTAAAACGCAGAGGGATAAATATAATAAATAGACAATTTAAAAAGAAGAGCAATGCTTTAAAAAAAATCCTCTATAAAAGGCACATTTTAGAATCAACAAAATCTTTTAGTTTAAATAACTTTTACTTTCAATAAAGAACACGGAAAAAATTTAAAAAATGTTTTGCCGTTGCCGATAGCGAGGCTATAGAGTGGACGTCGGGCTAAGTTCGCTGTTCGCTTTCTCATATACGCCAGTGTGTTCTATTTTTGAATATTCGGGAGGAAATATTCACTGTTTGCCAGTATTGTGCTTTGGCGGCTATTATGTTGAGAATCATATGATTGGCAATCACGGAAATATTACGCTTTTTATTTTGTAACCGATTGCTGTTCAAGTAACGAATGTTATTTTCACGTGATATAAGTAACACGCAGTAAGTATTGCTATCATGCATATTCGATACATTTTTCTATAAAGGCATCAAATGTCGCTCCTAAAAGGATTAAATTGTCAAAAAACGTTCAACGCAACCCTTGCCGTGATCTCGAAATTTGGTGTCGACAGCCAAATCTCCAAAATATCTTATAGCCTAGACAGACGGCAGCCTAATTCCGGATTACCGGCGCACTTAATCCGAATAAAATAATAACCTGACAGACGGCAGTATTGCGGATTAACTAAACAGCTGATTGCTGTTTTATTAGGTCTGTCCATTACATTACTATCACTATCAATTTCTGTCAGTGTTAGACTCTCGATATGAGAAAATCTACAAGAAGTACGTGAACTGAAAACTATCAGAAACTTGTAAATTGACATTCACCGTTCATAATTGACAGCTGGATTTATTTGTTCGCCAACACTTTTCATGTTGAAAACTATAAACAATTGTTGAAAGTTTTTCGTTAGCGAACACACCTAATGGTTTGTAAAATGGATGGAGAAAAATTCACAATAGACAATTTTCAGCAGTGTTGCCATCGCAAATTGCCCCAATCCTCTTTTATTTTGAGAATTAACTCATAGAGTTTATGCGGATTAGCTGTAGTTAATGCCCGAGTTAATTCGAATTAACTCGGTAATCCGGCATTAGGCTGCCGTCTGTCTAGGCTATTATCCGATATATCAGAGAAATATAAGTGAGAAATATCAAATAGATTATCTATCTATTTGTGCATTTGAATATTGTGAAATTTAATTTAAAATAGCATATTCGCCATTATTTTTGGATATTTTGTCAATAATTTCTAAAAAATAAGCATTTTGTGAAAATTATTATATGTACAATATAAATGGATAAATAAATGAATTATCAGAATGTGACAGTTTATAACTGTCGAAATAAAAAACAAGCGAAGCCAGAATAAGAGAATTAAAGCAATTAGAATTGCATCTTAAATTTATGTTTTGCTTTTGTTTATAATTAAAAGAAACATGCGTATTTTACAAAAATGAGTTCTGTTAGAAATATTCCAATGCGATTATGAGCAACCTTGCAGCTATTTTTATTATTACTTTGCCTGTGTTTTCTTTTAACTGTGTTTGATTCTGCGTACCTTACTTTACGTTTTGTTTTTGACATATTGTTTCATTCGAGAATAAACTTGCAAACTATAAAGTTAGTTCAGGCAGCATTTTTAATTTCGAGATTCAACAAGTTCCTGATCAAGTTCCTGCTTCGGGAACGGAACCAAGTTTAGAAAACAAAAATTTAATAATAAAAGGCTTAAAGGTGAAAACTTCGGTAGTATCTGTGGGTGATGAGCAAATTACGTAAATGGAAATGCACTTCATGCAACTAAATTCTTAATTGCGGCAAGTCTCATTTGCTATAGGACCCGAAACAAAAATGCTTCAGAAAAATATGAAGGCAATAAAAGGCACGTCTTAAAAGAAAACCCCAAGTAAAGCTGATGCTTCTAAGAAATTTGAAAATATTATGGTGAAAATGTAAGAAAAAGTTGTAGGGAATTTTGTAGAAAAGATATATGTAAGCATAGGCAAATGTAGATTTTTTTGGGTTGTGTAAGCAACTAAAGCGCGCACGCATTTACATTTTCGTGTAACCTTCTAAGTCCAGCTTTAGGGTTTATGCACGAAGCCATTTGCATGAAAAACATATATTATATCATTTTAGAGTGTAACAACTGCAAAGTAAAGTCAAAATAATATATTAACGGTATTCATCTAAACGTTTACATACAGTGTTAGACGAACCCACTTCGTTCAATTTTTATATAACATAAACAGCTGTCCATTACTGGGAATTGCTTTCTGCCTACGATTAAATTTACGCAGAGAAATCTTCGCTTCTCCACTTCTCATACAAATTTTGGCAACTGTTTAACGATGTCGTAAGTTTAAGAAGTTTACGTAGTTTACGAGGCATTTAAGGGATTAGATGAGAATAATTATGTTCTTGAATTCCCACATAAAAAAACTTTAATATAGCTTTATAGCATATTTCCGAAATTGACAGGTAGTTTTATTTTATAGCAATGTAGACAGGGAGTGGAAGCTGAATTTATACCTTATAGCCTAGACAGACGGCAGCCTAATTCCGGATTACCGGCGCACTTAATCCGAATAAAATAACCTGACAGACGGCAGTATTGCGGATTAACTAAACGGCTGATTGCTGTTTTATTAGGTCTGTCCACTTACATTACTATCACTATCAATTTCTGTCATCTATCACTCTCGATATGAGAAAATCTACAAAAAGTACGTCAACTGAAAACTATCAGAAACTTGTAAATTGACATTCACCGTTCGTAATTGACAGCTGGATTTATTTGTTCGCCAACACTTTTTATGTTGAAAACTATAAACAATTGTTGAAAGTTTTTTGTTAGCAAACACGCCTAATGGTTTGTAAAATGGATGGAGAAAAATTCACAATAGACAATTTTCAGCGGTGTTGCCAGCGCAAATTGACCTAATGCTCTTATATTTTGAGAATTAACTCATAGAGTTTATGCGGATTAGCTGCAGTTAATGCCCGAGTTAATTCGAATTAACTCGGTAATCCGGAATTAGGCTGCCGTCTGTCTAGGCTATTAATATCAGAAATGTTAAAAATCACTTTGGATACGTCGTATTTTCCGTCATTTACGCCACCGTCAGCTGCATACTTTTCCTTTCCGTAGATAACGTATAATGTCAGCCATAGCCTGTATAAAATTTGTTATTCTAAGTTGGCAACTGTGATAGAAGAAAAATCGATTAAGACGAGACGTCATGGAAATTTCTTGAATTTTCTCGGCATTCGCTCAGAGCAGTATAAATAGAGTTGCCCAGGTAGATCTCGCATCATTTGTGTTTAGTACTTGGTGCGATTTGGTGTAATATTATTGAAGGGAAAAAGGAAAAAATTTTAAGCAGTGAAGTGAATTGTATTGAAAAGTATAGGAAAAGAAAAGTGATGTATTTAACAATTGTGAAAAATTCCAAATATTCATCGAATGTGAAGCCGAAGTAAATATTCTGTGTGCTGTCCATTGGTCATGGCTAGTATTTGGTAAAATCTATAGAAGAATCGTGGTTAGATGTACTGCGTTATTCCCGTGCAGGTAGAAAAATGGTGCAATGGGTGTGGTCTGAGATAAGAAGTTTCTGGAATTCTGCGTAGGAAATGAAATTGATATATTTGAATAATGGAGTAAGAGACGCCAATGGGAGGAGTTTTTCGTAAAAGTATATAGGTAAACTAAAGAGGTCTAAGATTGGTTTTGCGTGTAACAATATGTATTAAATTATTTATATATAGCGTAGTAATGCAATATATTGCGTCGTATTTTAATTTAATTTTTTTTTTTTTTTTTTTTTTTTTTTTCTCCTCAAATTTGAGATATGATGTCAAAAGACGCCTATATTCATTTGTTTTATTAGTCATTTTCACCAGACTACTATATATGTATGTATATATAATTTTTTTTTCTTTACAAATGAAAAAATTGTGAAATCGTTACGTGTACATACATATGCATATATGTACATAAATTGCAATACGTTTACACTTGGCGTTCTAGTATACACACACAATTACGTCGTATTTTAATTTCTACTTCTGTATTCGTTGCTAAAATTAGCAGTATAACGACGATGATACATGTAAAGCTTTTTCTCTATGCGTTGGAATTTCGTGTATCGACGAAATAGCAAAAAATTGTATTATGAGTAAGATTTCCTGCGAAACTTGTACTTCTAGTATCTACGATTTCAATTTTTTTTTTTTCCTCTTCGCGGACCAGGGTTCTACTCATGAATTATTAGTTTTGCAGGTCTAATGTCTTATTATTTCTGTATTTAAGTATATATTAATTTTGCATATTATTTACCTACTCTTGAACAGTTTTTAATGTTTTGCCATCGAAAATTATTTTTTGTAACAATTGAATTTCTTTCTTTATATAGTTGGGCGTCGTTTTCCGTTGAAATTTTATCGTGAATTTAATTGCTGCATCAATAAAGAAAATACATATATTCTCGAAGTTTCTTGAATGAGAATAAGAAATATCTCGCCAGGGAAAGAGAGATTATACTTAGTAAGGAGAGATGGCAATCATATGAAGCAGACGGCAATCATGTAGATTTGTAAAGCTATGATTTATGTCGTATGTTATTTGTGCACATCTTCTGTATAAAGTATTCCTCGACCTGATATTTGCACGAATACATAAAAATGGAAGTAAGGAAAATTTTGTAGTTTCGACTTTTTGTGTAGAGTTAAGAATATATTACATGAATTGGGCAACTAACTTTACGTACTTACATAAGTTGATTGCATTAGAGATTGGGGGGATAATATGAAGATATCCATATATTGGTTATTCTTGTATGTGGCCATTTATAATTGAACATCGATAATGACGGTATATTACTATGCCATTTAAATGCTACTAACAATTGATTTCTGCAACTGAAAAATACTTTTTTTTTCTTTCAAACAATTTATAATGCTATAATGTCACTGAAAAAAAATGCAAAAGAAAAAGAAAGAGAAAAATCAGTGAGCAGTATTTAAAATAAATGACCCCATACGATTTTTAAAACGATTTTCTTTAAAATGCATATTACATTTGTCTGCAGCACAACATAAGTGAGTATAGATAAATAAGTTAACATAGATATTATATTTATATAAAATCAAATTAAGAATATATTATAGTAGTTAATCAAACAAAAAAAAAAGTTCTCCAAATACTATATTTTTTATGATGAAGATAGTTGCGCATTATCTAACATCGCCTGAGTAATTCTTACGACGTGCGTTTGGGGATAGTTTATGTAACAGTATAGCAATTGACAAACTGCCAAAATCGATACGAATGTCGATGAGGCTCTTTTTTTTCGTAATACATATATTAAAAATAATATAATTAAGCTAAACTCATTGAGGGTAAACATATTTGTCTGATATTTCATACAAAGGACTCAAATGTAAAATAATCGCCTTTATTCAACATAGGTCCCAAATTCACCATAGTGGATTTTATTTCTGCATTTTACATATACACACTGCGTATTTCACTGCGATTCTAAAGATTACAATGCGTAATAGTTAAGTTCTAGTTGTTATGAAAAATGAGTTTGTTAATGATTCGGAATATATATTTTTTATTTTTTTAGAATTTTTCCTTTGTGTTCAGACACCCCTCACTTTATTATAAAAATTTGAATCTGACGAAATTTACTCACGGAGTAATTGGCGGTAATGCAGTTTAATATTTAGAAGTAGAACCGCGATTAATCGTTCAAAAATTTTGAATAATCAATTATTCGATTAATAAGTATTTTGATTAAAACAAAATATTTTTCATTTTTATTTTGCTTTGTTTTTGAAATTTTCTTTGGGGAAATGGACATTTAAAACACATTCTCATATTTGTAGTTACCTATCGTAATTTGTATTGGAAGAAATGTTATAAATATTTTGAATATTTTATTCGAATAATTTTGTTCTGAATCAAAATTCTGAATAATCGAATAATTTCAATTTCTGAATATTAAAAAATCATTCGAATAATTTCATATTTGATTGAACAAACCCTTAATCCATCCCACAGTCCTAATTGGAAGTGTGAATATTTTGCTAGTAAAACAGAGCCGGAGGAATGCTGAATTCGATCACTTTAGTTAGTGTCAATTTGACGAAGGGTATTTAATGAATAGAGATTCAGAGTTATCTGTATCTGCCGCTTTAGTCACATTAAGCTTTCTGTTGGACTGAAAATCTCTTCACCAAAATTTGTTAATTTTATGATAAAATCTCAAGCAATGATAGTTTTTGAATTACATCTCTTATTAAAGGTGCGATGTGCAATTTAGTACCAATATTTTATATAAGTAACATGCTGAAGTGCCGAAGTTGAAATTTGAAATATAATTTTTTGAACATGCATTTTATATGTAAGACGTTGAAAATTACCAATATCAAACTGGCTACGCAAAATCCTAAATAGGCATTAAATTTATTTTTTTTTTTATGAAGTATTTCAAAACCTAGTTAAATTTACTCTGGTAAAATAACGGTTATATTAAAAGCTTATATTCTTAATTTAGATAACTGTTGTACATAATCGGTTGACAGTTAAATTGGTTGTCTTTTAAAGCAAATATTCAATGAACATTATTTCGCTTCTCTGAGTTGAAGCATACAAGGGTTACTGGCAACTGCATATCTGACATGGATTGTTTTATATTACTAAAGTGAGGCTCTTTTGCATTACTTGCCATGACATTTCGCTTGTCTAACCATATAACGGAAAACTTTCAACTAACACATTCTTGAACATATATTTGAAAACTTCCTGAACATTTAATTTTTTATTCCTAGAAGTATTTTGTAATTTTAATGAGTTTCCAATATTCCGCATAAGTAAATTTAAGCAAGAAATTTGTACATGTTTACGTTAATTGAGCAGCTGAATTTGAAGACACGGAACTGCTTATAGTTGTAAACATAATTGGACTGATAGGCGATATTCGACTTGCCGAATTCGCCCGGTGAAAATTAAACTTCGTAAGAGCGTATGAAATTGCGCAGAACATATGCGAAAAGCGCTCATATAATTTGGCGTCAACGACTAAATTAAAATTGTGTCAAAAAAAAAAAAAAAAGTAATAATGTTTGATTGTGAATTACCGTAACTCTGAGAATTTATGTTTTTTAAATTTAATTTTCAAAAATGAAGTGCCCAATTTTTTGAAAGAGCAAAATTCACTTCAATTCGTACATCACCGAATTTCTGACGACGTCGGCGCCCTGTGCTACGCCAGTTCGCTCCAATTATATTTACAGACTATCGAGCAAAGCGCGTATCAGTCATTTTAATTTGATAAGGTTTTAGAATGAACAAACAAAAAGAGTGCGTATCGTTTCACGTAATTCCGCTGTAAATGTTGGATAAAGGCAAAGCAGGCTTTCAAAATACTACTTTATGCCTCTATTATCATTGACAACTTGCTAAAAAAAAAATGCCTGAAAATATTCTGCTATCTTAAAAATGAGTTTTCTTTGTGACAACTGAAATCAGTTAAGTTATGAATCATAAATAGATACATTAGTAGTTTGTATGGAATTTCAAACAAAGACGTACTGGTTGAGAATTATAATACCACTTAAAATACTAGATAAAGGTAATAATATAAGAGTAGAAGTACTGATAAATTTTGAAAATATAAAATTAATGATATGCCAATGTAAATAACTAAACATAAAATAAATTGCGAAATCTTAGTTCTACTGCTTGGAAATTGCGTATAAAATATTTGTTGAAAAAGGATAATGATATAAGAACTTGGAAGATTTGAAGTATATTGAAAACATTTATTGGCTTACGAATTGAAAATTTGAATATTCTGCGAAAATTTGAAAGGATTATAATGGTTGAAAATAATGAAATACTGCGAATGTAAGAGTTAAGAAAGTTGGGAGTCGAGAAGACTGAAGTATAATGAAAGACTTAATTGATCTGCGAATTTAAAAATTGAATAGTCTGCGAAAATTTGAAAGAATTGTAATGGTTGAAAATAATGAAATAATGCGAATATAAGAGTTGAGAAAGTAAGTTGGGAGTCGAGAAGACTGAAGTATAATGAAAGACTTGATCTGCGAATTTAAAAATTGAATAGTCTGCGAAAATTTGAAAGAATTGTAATGGTTGAAAATAATGAAATAATGCGAATATAAGAGTTGAGAAAGTTGGGAGTCGAGAAGACTGAAGTATAATGAAAGACTTAATTGATATGCGAATTTAAAAATTGAGAAGTCTGCGAAAATTCGAAAGAAATGCGATACTTGTTAATAATAAAATACTGCGATGTAAATGTTGTGAGTTATGAAATAATGAGGTGTACAAAATATTTGGTATAGAAGATGGTTATGTGGGAGCGTATTAGGTTAAAGTATATTGAAAGAAGTTATTTATAACGAAATACTGCAAATGTAAGAGTTGAGAAAGTTGGGAGTCGAGAAGACTGAAGTATAATGAAAGACTTAATTGATCTGCGAATTTAAAAATTGAAAAGTCTGCGAAAATTTGAAAGAATTGTAATGGTTGATAATAATGAAATACTGCGAATGTAAGAGTTGAGAAAGTTGGGAGTCGAGAAGACTGAAGTATAATGAAAGACTTAATTGATATGCGAATTTAAAAATTGAGAAGTCTGCGAAAATTTGAAAGAAATGCGATACTTGTTAATAATAAAATACTGCGATGTAAATGTTGAGAGTTATGAAATAATACGGTGTACAAAATATTTGGTATAGAAGATGGTTATGTGGGAGCGTATTAGGTTAAAGTATATTGAAAGAAGTTATTTATAACGAAATACTGCAAATGTAAGAGTTGAGAAAGTTGGGAGTCGAGAAGACTGAAGTATAATGAAAGACTTAATTGATCTGCGAATTTAAAAATTGAAAAGTCTGCGAAAATTTGAAAGAATTGTAATGGTTGATAATAATGAAATACTGCGAACGTAAGAGTTGAGAAGATTGAGAATTACGAATAATTGTTATGGTATATTGAAAGAAGTTATTGATCTGCGAATTTAAAAATTAAATAGTCGAAAATTTTAAAGAAATGCGATACTTGTTAATAACAAAATACTGCAATGTAAATGTTGAGAGATGAAATATGAATTGTAATGGTAATGAATTGTAATAGTTGATAGTAATGAAATACTACGAATGTAAGAGTTGAGAAGATTGAGAATTACGAATAATTGTTATGGTATATTGAAAGAAGTTAGTGATCTGCGAATTTAAAAATTAAATAGACGAAAATTTTAAAGAAATGCGATACTTGTTAATAATAAAATATTGCGATGTAAATGTTGAGAGTTATGAAATATGAATTGTAATGGTAATGAATTGTAATGGTTGATAGTAATGAAATACTACGAATGTAAGAGTTGAGAAAGTTGGGAGTCTAGAAGACTGAAGTATAATGAAAGACTTAATTGATCTGCGAATTTAAAAATTGAATAGTCTGCGAAAATTTGAAAGAATTGTAATGGATGAAATAATGCGAATATAAGAGTTGAGAAGATTGAGAATTACGAATAATTGTTATGGTATATTGAAAAAAGTTAGTGATCTGCGAATTTAAAAATTAAATAGTCGACGAAAATTTTAAAGAAATGCGATTCTTGTTAATAATAAAATACTTCGATGTAAATGTTGAGAGTTATGAAATAAAGCGGCGTACAAAATATTTGGTATAGAAGATGGTTATTTGGGAGCGTAAGAATGTATCAGTATGAGAATGTAAGAGTTGAGAAAGTTGGGAGTCGAGAAGACTGAAGTATAATGAAAGACCTTATTGATATGCGAATTTAAAAATTGAGAAGTCTGCGAAAATTTGAAAGAAATGCGATACTTGTTAATAATAAAATACTGCGATGTAAATGTTGTGAGTTATGAAATAATGAGGTGTACAAAATATTTGGTATAGAAGATGGTTATGTGGGAGCGTATTAGGTTAAAGTATATTGAAAGAAGTTATTTATAACGAAATACTGCAAATGTAAGAGTTGAGAAAGTTGGGAGTCGAGAAGACTGAAGTATAATGAAAGACTTAATTGATATGCGAATTTAAAAATTGAGAAGTCTGCGAAAATTTGAAAGAAATGCGATACTTATTAATAATAAAATACTGCGGTGTAAATGTTGAGTTATGAAATAATGCGGCGTACAAAATATTTGGTATAGAAGATGGTTATGTGGGAGCGTATTAGGTTAAAGTATATTGAAAGAAGTTATTTATAACGAAATACTGCAAATGTAAGAGTTGAGAAAGTTGGGAGTCGAGAAGACTGAAGTATAATGAAAGACTTAATTGATCTGCGAATTTAAAAATTGAAAAGTCTGCGAAAATTTGAAAGAATTGTAATGGTTGATAATAATGAAATACTGCGAATGTAAGAGTTGAGAAAGTTGGGAGTCGAGAAGACTGAAGTATAATGAAAGACTTAATTGATATGCGAATTTAAAAATTGAGAAGTCTGCGAAAATTTGAAAGAAATGCGATACTTGTTAATAATAAAATACTGCGATGTAAATGTTGAGAGTTATGAAATAATACGGTGTACAAAATATTTGGTATAGAAGATGGTTATGTGGGAGCGTATTAGGTTAAAGTATATTGAAAGAAGTTATTTATAACGAAATACTGCAAATGTAAGAGTTGAGAAAGTTGGGAGTCGAGAAGACTGAAGTATAATGAAAGACTTAATTGATCTGCGAATTTAAAAATTGAAAAGTCTGCGAAAATTTGAAAGAATTGTAATGGTTGATAATAATGAAATACTGCGAACGTAAGAGTTGAGAAGATTGAGAATTACGAATAATTGTTATGGTATATTGAAAGAAGTTAGTGATCTGCGAATTTAAAAATTAAATAGTCGACGAAAATTTTAAAGAAATGCGATTCTTGTTAATAATAAAATATTGCGATGTAAATGTTGAGAGTTATGAAATATGAATTGTAATGGTAATGAATTGTAATGGTTGATAGTAATGAAATACTACGAATGTAAGAGTTGAGAAAGTTGGGAGTCGAGAAGACTGAAGTATAATGAAAGACTTAATTGATCTGCGAATTTAAAAATTGAAAAGTCTGCGAAAATTTGAAAGAATTGTAATGGTTGATAATAATGAAATACTGCGAACGTAAGAGTTGAGAAGATTGAGAATTACGTGTAATTGTTATGGTATTTTGAAAGAAGTTAGTGATCTGCGAATTTAAAAATTAAATAGTCGACGAAAATTTTAAAGAAATGCGATACTTGTTAATAATAAAATACTGCGATGTAAATGTTGAGAGATATGAAATAATGCGGCGTACAAAATATTTGGTATAGAAGATGGTTATGTGGGAGCGTATTAGGTTAAAGTATATTGAAAGAAGTTATTGCTAATGAAATACTGCGAATGTAAGAGTTGAGAAAGTTGGGAGTCGAGAAGACTGAAGTATAATGAAAGACTTAATTGATCTGCGAATTTAAAAATTGAATAGTCTGCGAAAATTTGAAAGAATTGTAATGGTTGAACATAATGAAATACTGCGAATGTAAGAGTTGAGAAAGTTGGGAGTCGAGAAGACTGAAGTATAATGAAAGAATTGATCTGCGAATTTAAAAATTGAATAGTCTGCGAAAATTTGAAAGAATTGTAATGGTTGAAAATAATGAAATACTGCGAACGTAAGAGTTGAGAGGGTTGAGAATTACGAATAATTGTTAAGGTATATTGAAAGAAGTTATTGATCTGCGAATTTAAAAATTAAATAGTCGACGAAAATTTTAAAGAAATGCGATACTTGTTAATAATAAAATACTGCGATGTAAATGTTGAGAGTTATGAAATAATGCGGCGTACAAAATATTTGGTATAGAAGATGGTTATGTGGGAGCGTATTAGGTTAAAGTATATTGAAAGAAGTTATTGCTAATGAAATACTGCGAATGTAAGAGTTGAGAAAGTTGGGAGTCGAGAAGACTGAAGTATAATGAAAGACTTAATTGATCTGCGAATTTAAAAATTGAATAGTCTGCGAAAATTGGAAATGATTGTAATGGTTGAAAATAATGAAATACTGCGAACGTAAGAGTTGAGAGGGTTAAGAATTACGAATAATTGTTAAGGTATATTGAAAGAAGTTATTGATCTGCGAATTTAAAAATTAAATAGTCGACGAAAATTTTAAAGAAATGCGATACTTGTTAATAATAAAATACTGCGATGTAAATGTTGAGAGTTATGAAATAATGCGGCGTACAAAATATTTGGTATAGAAGATGGTTATGTGGGAGCGTATTAGGTTAAAGTATATTGAAAGAAGTTATTGCTAATGAAATACTGCGAACGTAAGAGTTGAGAAAGTTGGGAGTAGAGAAGACTGAAGTATAATGAAAGACTTAATTGATCTGCGAATTTAAAAATTGAATAGTCTGCGAAAATTTGAAAGAATTGTAATGGTTGATAGTAATGAAATACTGCGAACGTAAGAGTTGAGAAGGTTGAGAATTACGAATAATTGTTACGGTATATTGAAAGAAGTTATTGATCTGCGAATTTAAAAATTAAATAGTCGACGAAAATTTTTAAGAAATGCGATACTTGTTAATAATAAAATACTGCGATGTAAATGTTGAGAGTTATGAAATAATGAGGTGTACAAAATATTTCGTATAGAAGATGGTTATGTGGGAGCGTATTAGGTTAAAGTATATTGAAAGAAGTTATTGATAATGAAATACTGCGAATGTAAGAGTTGAGAAAGTTGGGAGTCGAGAAGACTGAAGTATAATTAAAGACTTAATTGATCTGCGAATTTAAAAATTGAATAGTCTGCGAAAATTTGAAAGAATTGTAATGGTTGAAAATAATGAAATAATGCGAATATAAGAGTTGAGAAAGTTGGGAGTCGAGAAGACTGAAGTATAATGAAAGACTTAATTGATCTGCGAATTTAAAAATTGAATAGTCTGCGAAAATTGGAAAGAATTGTAATGGTTGAACATAATGAAATACTGCGAATGTAAGAGTTGAGAAAGTTGGGAGTCGAGAAGACTGAAGTATAATGAAAGACTTAATTGATCTGCGAATTTAAAAATTGAATAGTCTGCGAAAATTTGAAAGAATTGTAATGGTTGAACATAATGAAATACTGCGAATGTAAGAGTTGAGAAAGTTGGGAGTCGAGAAGACTGAAGTATAATGAAAGACTTAATTGATCTGCGAATTTAAAAATTGAATAGTCTGCGAAAATTGGAAATGATTGTAATGGTTGAAAATAATGAAATACTGCGAACGTAAGAGTTGAGAGGGTTAAGAATTACGAATAATTGTTAAGGTATATTGAAAGAAGTTATTGATCTGCGAATTTAAAAATTAAATAGTCGACGAAAATTTTAAAGAAATGCGATACTTGTTAATAATAAAATACTGCGATGTAAATGTTGAGAGTTATGAAATAATGCGGCGTACAAAATATTTGGTATAGAAGATGGTTATGTGGGAGCGTATTAGGTTAAAGTATATTGAAAGAAGTTATTGCTAATGAAATACTGCGAACGTAAGAGTTGAGAAAGTTGGGAGTCGAGAAGACTGAAGTATAATGAAAGACTTAATTGATCTGCGAATTTAAAAATTGAATAGTCTGCGAAAATTTGAAAGAATTGTAATGGTTGATAGTAATGAAATACTGCGAACGTAAGAGTTGAGAAGGTTGAGAAGGTTGAGAATTACGAATAATTGTTACGGTATATTGAAAGAAGTTATTGATCTGCGAATTTAAAAATTAAATAGTCGACGAAAATTTTTAAGAAATGCGATACTTGTTAATAATAAAATACTGCGATGTAAATGTTGAGAGTTATTAAATAATGCGGTGTACAAAATATTTCGTATAGAAGATGGTTATGTGGGAGCGTATTAGGTTAAAGTATATTGAAAGAAGTTATTGATAATGAAATACTGCGAATGTAAGAGTTGAGAAAGTTGGGAGTCGAGAAGACTGAAGTATAATTAAAGACTTAATTGATCTGCGAATTTAAAAATTGAATAGTCTGCGAAAATTTGAAAGAATTGTAATGGTTGAAAATAATGAAATAATGCGAATATAAGAGTTGAGAAAGTTGGGAGTCGAGAAGACTGAAGTATAATGAAAGACTTAATTGATCTGCGAATTTAAAAATTGAATAGTCTGCGAAAATTGGAAAGAATTGTAATGGTTGAACATAATGAAATACTGCGAATGTAAGAGTTGAGAAAGTTGGTAGTCGAGAAGACTGAAGTATAATGAAAGACTTAATTGATCTGCGAATTTAAAAATTGAATAGTCTGCGAAAATTTGAAAGAATTGTAATGGTTGAACATAATGAAATACTGCGAATGTAAGAGTTGAGAAAGTTGGGAGTCGAGAAGACTGAAGTATAATGAAAGACTTAATTGATCTGCGAATTTAAAAATTGAATAGTCTGCGAAAATTGGAAATGATTGTAATGGTTGAAAATAATGAAATACTGCGAACGTAAGAGTTGAGAGGGTTAAGAATTACGAATAATTGTTAAGGTATATTGAAAGAAGTTATTGATCTGCGAATTTAAAAATTAAATAGTCGACGAAAATTTTAAAGAAATGCGATACTTGTTAATAATAAAATACTGCGATGTAAATGTTGAGAGTTATGAAATAATGCGGCGTACAAAATATTTGGTATAGAAGATGGTTGTGTGGGAGCGTATTAGGTTAAAGTATATTGAAAGAAGTTATTGCTAATGAAATACTGCGAACGTAAGAGTTGAGAAAGTTGGGAGTCGAGAAGACTGAAGTATAATGAAAGACTTAATTGATCTGCGAATTTAAAAATTGAATAGTCTGCGAAAATTTGAAAGAATTGTAATGGTTGATAGTAATGAAATACTGCGAACGTAAGAGTTGAGAAGGTTGAGAATTACGAATAATTGTTACGGTATATTGAAAGAAGTTATTGATCTGCGAATTTAAAAATTAAATAGTCGACGAAAATTTTTAAGAAATGCGATACTTGTTAATAATAAAATACTGCGATGTAAATGTTGAGAGTTATGAAATAATGCGGTGTACAAAATATTTCGTATAGAAGATGGTTATGTGGGAGCGTATTAGGTTAAAGTATATTGAAAGAAGTTATTGATAATGAAATACTGCGAATGTAAGAGTTGAGAAAGTTGGGAGTCGAGAAGACTGAAGTATAATGAAAGACTTAATTGATCTGCGAATTTAAAAATTGAATAGTCTGCGAAAATTTGAAAGAATTGTAATGGTTGATAGTAATGAAATACTGCGAACGTAAGAGTTGAGAAGGTTGAGAATTACGAATAATTGTTACGGTATATTGAAAGAAGTTATTGATCTGCGAATTTAAAAATTAAATAGTCGACGAAAATTTTAAAGAAATGCGATACTTGTTAATAATAAAATACTGCGATGTAAATGTTGAGAGTTATTAAATAATGCGACGTACAAAATATTTGGTATAGAAGATGGTTATGTGGGAGCGTATTAGGTTAAAGTATATTGAAAGAAGTTATTGCTAATGAAATACTGCGAATGTGAGAGTTGAGAAAGTTGGGAGTCGAGAAGACTGAAGTATAATGAAAGACTTAATTGATCTGCGAATTTAAAAATTGAATAGTCTGCGAAAATTTGAAAGAATTGTAATGGTTGAACATAATGAAATACTGCGAATGTAAGAGTTGAGAAAGTTGGGAGTCGAGAAGACTGAAATATAATGAAAGACTTAATTGATCTGCGAATTTAAAAATTGAATAGTCTGCGAAAATTGGAAATGATTGTAATGGTTGAAAATAATGAAATACTGCGAATGTAAGAGTTGAGAAAGTTGGGAGTCGAGAAGACTGAAGTATAATGAAAGACTTAATTGATCTGCGAATTTAAAAATTGAATAGTCTGCGAAAATTTGAAAGAATTGTAATGGTTGAACATAATGAAATACTGCGAATGTAAGAGTTGAGAAAGTTGGGAGTCGAGAAGACTGAAGTATAATGAAAGACTTAATTGATCTGCGATTTTAAAAATTGAATAGTCTGCGAAAATTGGAAATGATTGTAATGGTTGAAAATAATGAAATACTGCGAACGTAAGAGTTGAGAGGGTTGAGAATTACGAATAATTGTTAAGGTATATTGAAGGAAGTTATTGATCTGCGAATTTAAAAATTAAATAGTCGACGAAAATTTTAAAGAAATGCGATACTTGTTAATAATAAAATACTGCGATGTAAATGTTGAGAGTTATGAAATAATGCGGCGTACAAAATATTTGGTATAGAAGATGGTTATGTGGGAGCGTATTAGGTTAAAGTATATTGAAAGAAGTTATTGCTAATGAAATACTGCGAATGTAAGAGTTGAGAAAGTTGGGAGTCGAGAAGACTGAAGTATAATGAATGACTTAATTGATCTGCGAATTTAAAAATTGAATAGTCTGCGAAAATTTGAAAGAATTGTAATGGTTGAACATAATGAAATACTGCGAATGTAAGAGTTGAGAAAGTTGGGAGTCGAGAAGACTGAAGTATAATGAAAGACTTAATTGATCTGCGAATTTAAAAATTGAATAGTCTGCGAAAATTTGAAAGAATTGTAATGGTTGAACATAATGAAATACTGCGAATGTAAGAGTTGAGAAAGTTGGGAGTCGAGAAGACTGAAGTATAATGAAAGACTTAATTGATCAGCGAATTTAAAAATTTAAAAGTGCGAAAATTTGAAAGAATTGTAATGGTTGAAAATAATGAAATACTGCGAATGTAAGAGTTGAGAAAGTTGGGAGTCGAGAAGACTGAAGTATAATGAAAGACTTAATTGATCTGCGAATTTAAAAATTGAATAGTCTGCGAAAATTTGAAAGAATTGTAATGGTTGAACATAATGAAATACTGCGAATGTAAGAGTTGAGAAAGTTGGGAGTCGAGAAGACTGAAGTATAATGAGACTTAATTGATCTGCGAATTTAAAAATTGAATAGTCTGCGAAAATTGGAAATGATTGTAATGGTTGAAAATAATGAAATACTGCGAACGTAAGAGTTGAGAGGGTTGAGAATTACGAATAATTGTTAAGGTATATTGAAAGAAGTTATTGATCTGCGAATTTAAAAATTAAATAGTCGACGAAAATTTTAAAGAAATGCGATACTTGTTAATAATAAAATACTGCGATGTAAATGTTGAGAGTTATGAAATAATGCGGCGTACAAAATATTTGGTATAGAAGATGGTTGTGTGGGAGCGTATTAGGTTAAAGTATATTGAAAGAAGTTATTGCTAATGAAATACTGCGAACGTAAGAGTTGAGAAAGTTGGGAGTCGAGAAGACTGAAGTATAATGAAAGACTTAATTGATCTGCGAATTTAAAAATTGAATAGTCTGCGAAAATTTGAAAGAATTGTAATGGTTGATAGTAATGAAATACTGCGAACGTAAGAGTTGAGAAGGTTGAGAATTACGAATAATTGTTACGGTATATTGAAAGAAGTTATTGATCTGCGAATTTAAAAATTAAATAGTCGACGAAAATTTTTAAGAAATGCGATACTTGTTAATAATAAAATACTGCGATGTAAATGTTGAGAGTTATGAAATAATGCGGTGTACAAAATATTTCGTATAGAAGATGGTTATGTGGGAGCGTATTAGGTTAAAGTATATTGAAAGAAGTTATTGATAATGAAATACTGCGAATGTAAGAGTTGAGAAAGTTGGGAGTCGAGAAGACTGAAGTATAATGAAAGACTTAATTGATCTGCGAATTTAAAAATTGAATAGTCTGCGAAAATTTGAAAGAATTGTAATGGTTGAAAATAATGAAATAATGCGAATATAAGAGTTGAGAAAGTTGGGAGTCGAGAAGACTGAAGTATAATGAAAGACTTAATTGATCTGCGAATTTAAAAATTGAATAGTCTGCGAAAATTGGAAAGAATTGTAATGGTTGAACATAATGAAATACTGCGAATGTAAGAGTTGAGAAAGTTGGGAGTCGAGAAGACTGAAGTATAATGAAAGACTTAATTGATCTGCGAATTTAAAAATTGAATAGTCTGCGAAAATTGGAAATGATTGTAATGGTTGAAAATAATGAAATACTGCGAACGTAAGAGTTGAGAGGGTTGAGAATTACGAATAATTGTTAAGGTATATTGAAAGAAGTTATTGATCTGCGAATTTAAAAATTAAATAGTCGACGAAAATTTTAAAGAAATGCGATACTTGTTAATAATAAAATACTGCGATGTAAATGTTGAGAGTTATGAAATAATGCGGCGTACAAAATATTTGGTATAGAAGATGGTTATGTGGGAGCGTATTAGGTTAAAGTATATTGAAAGAAGTTATTGCTAATGAAATACTGCGAATGTAAGAGTTGAGAAAGTTGGGAGTCGAGAAGACTGAAGTATAATGAAAGACTTAATTGATCTGCGAATTTAAAAATTGAATAGTCTGCGAAAATTTGAAAGAATTGTAATGGTTGATAGTAATGAAATACTGCGAACGTAAGAGTTGAGAAGGTTGAGAATTACGAATAATTGTTACGGTATATTGAAAGAAGTTATTGATCTGCGAATTTAAAAATTAAATAGTCGACGAAAATTTTAAAGAAATGCGATACTTGTTAATAATAAAATACTGCGATGTAAATGTTGAGAGTTATTAAATAATGCGACGTACAAAATATTTGGTATAGAAGATGGTTATGTGGGAGCGTATTAGGTTAAAGTATATTGAAAGAAGTTATTGCTAATGAAATACTGCGAATGTGAGAGTTGAGAAAGTTGGGAGTCGAGAAGACTGAAGTATAATGAAAGACTTAATTGATCTGCGAATTTAAAAATTGAATAGTCTGCGAAAATTTGAAAGAATTGTAATGGTTGATAGTAATGAAATACTGCGAATGTAAGAGTTGAGAAAGTTGGGAGTCGAGAAGACTGAAGTATAATGAAAGACTTAATTGATCTGCGAATTTAAAAATTGAATAGTCTGCGAAAATTTGAAAGAATTGTAATGGTTGAACATAATGAAATACTGCGAATGTAAGAGTTGAGAAAGTTGGGAGTCGAGAAGACTGAAGTATAATGAAAGACTTAATTGATCTGCGAATTTAAAAATTGAATAGTCTGCGAAAATTGGAAATGATTGTAATGGTTGAAAATAATGAAATACTGCGAACGTAAGAGTTGAGAGGGTTGAGAATTACGAATAATTGTTAAGGTATATTGAAAGAAGTTATTGATCTGCGAATTTAAAAATTAAATAGTCGACGAAAATTTTAAAGAAATGCGATACTTGTTAATAATAAAATACTGCGATGTAAATGTTGAGAGTTATGAAATAATGCGGCGTACAAAATATTTGGTATAGAAGATGGTTATGTGGGAGCGTATTAGGTTAAAGTATATTGAAAGAAGTTATTGCTAATGAAATACTGCGAATGTAAGAGTTGAGAAAGTTGGGAGTCGAGAAGACTGAAGTATAATGAAAGACTTAATTGATCTGCGAATTTAAAAATTGAATAGTCTGCGAAAATTTGAAAGAATTGTAATGGTTGAAAATAATGAAATACTGCGAATGTAAGAGTTGAGAAAGTTGGGAGTCGAGAAGACTGAAGTATAATGAAAGACTTAATTGATCTGCGAATTTAAAAATTGAATAGTCTGCGAAAATTTGAAAGAATTGTAATGGTTGAACATAATGAAATACTGCGAATGTAAGAGTTGAGAAAGTTGGGAGTCGAGAAGACTGAAGTATAATGAAAGACTTAATTGATCTGCGATTTTAAAAATTGAATAGTCTGCGAAAATTGGAAATGATTGTAATGGTTGAAAATAATGAAATACTGCGAACGTAAGAGTTGAGAGGGTTGAGAATTACGAATAATTGTTAAGGTATATTGAAGGAAGTTATTGATCTGCGAATTTAAAAATTAAATAGTCGACGAAAATTTTAAAGAAATGCGATACTTGTTAATAATAAAATACTGCGATGTAAATGTTGAGAGTTATGAAATAATGCGGCGTACAAAATATTTGGTATAGAAGATGGTTATGTGGGAGCGTATTAGGTTAAAGTATATTGAAAGAAGTTATTGCTAATGAAATACTGCGAATGTAAGAGTTGAGAAAGTTGGGAGTCGAGAAGACTGAAGTATAATGAAAGACTTAATTGATCTGCGAATTTAAAAATTGAATAGTCTGCGAAAATTGGAAAGAATTGTAATGGTTGAACATAATGAAATACTGCGAATGTAAGAGTTGAGAAAGTTGGGAGTCGAGAAGACTGAAGTATAATGAAAGACTTAATTGATCTGCGAATTTAAAAATTGAATAGTCTGCGAAAATTGGAAATGATTGTAATGGTTGAAAATAATGAAATACTGCGAACGTAAGAGTTGAGAGGGTTGAGAATTACGAATAATTGTTAAGGTATATTGAAAGAAGTTATTGATCTGCGAATTTAAAAATTAAATAGTCGACGAAAATTTTAAAGAAATGCGATACTTGTTAATAATAAAATACTGCGATGTAAATGTTGAGAGTTATGAAATAATGCGGCGTACAAAATATTTGGTATAGAAGATGGTTATGTGGGAGCGTATTAGGTTAAAGTATATTGAAAGAAGTTATTGCTAATGAAATACTGCGAATGTAAGAGTTGAGAAAGTTGGGAGTCGAGAAGACTGAAGTATAATGAAAGACTTAATTGATCTGCGAATTTAAAAATTGAATAGTCTGCGAAAATTTGAAAGAATTGTAATGGTTGAACATAATGAAATACTGCGAATGTAAGAGTTGAGAAAGTTGGGAGTCGAGAAGACTGAAGTATAATGAAAGACTTAATTGATCTGCGAATTTAAAAATTGAATAGTCTGCGAAAATTGGAAATGATTGTAATGGTTGAAAATAATGAAATACTGCGAACGTAAGAGTTGAGAGGGTTGAGAATTACGAATAATTGTTAAGGTATATTGAAAGAAGTTATTGATCTGCGAATTTAAAAATTAAATAGTCGACGAAAATTTTAAAGAAATGCGATACTTGTTAATAATAAAATACTGCGATGTAAATGTTGAGAGTTATGAAATAATGCGGCGTACAAAATATTTGGTATAGAAGATGGTTATGTGGGAGCGTATTAGGTTAAAGTATATTGAAAGAAGTTATTGCTAATGAAATACTGCGAATGTAAGAGTTGAGAAAGTTGGGAGTCGAGAAGACTGAAGTATAATGAAAGACTTAATTGATCTGCGAATTTAAAAATTGAATAGTCTGCGAAAATTTGAAAGAATTGTAATGGTTGATAGTAATGAAATACTGCGAACGTAAGAGTTGAGAAGGTTGAGAATTACGAATAATTGTTACGGTATATTGAAAGAAGTTATTGATCTGCGAATTTAAAAATTAAATAGTCGACGAAAATTTTAAAGAAATGCGATACTTGTTAATAATAAAATACTGCGATGTAAATGTTGAGAGTTATTAAATAATGCGACGTACAAAATATTTGGTATAGAAGATGGTTATGTGGGAGCGTATTAGGTTAAAGTATATTGAAAGAAGTTATTGCTAATGAAATACTGCGAATGTGAGAGTTGAGAAAGTTGGGAGTCGAGAAGACTGAAGTATAATGAAAGACTTAATTGATCTGCGAATTTAAAAATTGAATAGTCTGCGAAAATTTGAAAGAATTGTAATGGTTGATAGTAATGAAATACTGCGAATGTAAGAGTTGAGAAAGTTGGGAGTCGAGAAGACTGAAGTATAATGAAAGACTTAATTGATCTGCGAATTTAAAAATTGAATAGTCTGCGAAAATTTGAAAGAATTGTAATGGTTGAACATAATGAAATACTGCGAATGTAAGAGTTGAGAAAGTTGGGAGTCGAGAAGACTGAAGTATAATGAAAGACTTAATTGATCTGCGAATTTAAAAATTGAATAGTCTGCGAAAATTGGAAATGATTGTAATGGTTGAAAATAATGAAATACTGCGAACGTAAGAGTTGAGAGGGTTGAGAATTACGAATAATTGTTAAGGTATATTGAAAGAAGTTATTGATCTGCGAATTTAAAAATTAAATAGTCGACGAAAATTTTAAAGAAATGCGATACTTGTTAATAATAAAATACTGCGATGTAAATGTTGAGAGTTATGAAATAATGCGGCGTACAAAATATTTGGTATAGAAGATGGTTATGTGGGAGCGTATTAGGTTAAAGTATATTGAAAGAAGTTATTGCTAATGAAATACTGCGAATGTAAGAGTTGAGAAAGTTGGGAGTCGAGAAGACTGAAGTATAATGAAAGACTTAATTGATCTGCGAATTTAAAAATTGAATAGTCTGCGAAAATTTGAAAGAATTGTAATGGTTGAAAATAATGAAATACTGCGAATGTAAGAGTTGAGAAAGTTGGGAGTCGAGAAGACTGAAGTATAATGAAAGACTTAATTGATCTGCGAATTTAAAAATTGAATAGTCTGCGAAAATTTGAAAGAATTGTAATGGTTGAACATAATGAAATACTGCGAATGTAAGAGTTGAGAAAGTTGGGAGTCGAGAAGACTGAAGTATAATGAAAGACTTAATTGATCTGCGATTTTAAAAATTGAATAGTCTGCGAAAATTGGAAATGATTGTAATGGTTGAAAATAATGAAATACTGCGAACGTAAGAGTTGAGAGGGTTGAGAATTACGAATAATTGTTAAGGTATATTGAAGGAAGTTATTGATCTGCGAATTTAAAAATTAAATAGTCGACGAAAATTTTAAAGAAATGCGATACTTGTTAATAATAAAATACTGCGATGTAAATGTTGAGAGTTATGAAATAATGCGGCGTACAAAATATTTGGTATAGAAGATGGTTATGTGGGAGCGTATTAGGTTAAAGTATATTGAAAGAAGTTATTGCTAATGAAATACTGCGAATGTAAGAGTTGAGAAAGTTGGGAGTCGAGAAGACTGAAGTATAATGAATGACTTAATTGATCTGCGAATTTAAAAATTGAATAGTCTGCGAAAATTTGAAAGAATTGTAATGGTTGAACATAATGAAATACTGCGAATGTAAGAGTTGAGAAAGTTGGGAGTCGAGAAGACTGAAGTATAATGAAAGACTTAATTGATCTGCGAATTTAAAAATTGAATAGTCTGCGAAAATTTGAAAGAATTGTAATGGTTGAACATAATGAAATACTGCGAATGTAAGAGTTGAGAAAGTTGGGAGTCGAGAAGACTGAAGTATAATGAAAGACTTAATTGATCAGCGAATTTAAAAATTTAAAAGTGCGAAAATTTGAAAGAATTGTAATGGTTGAAAATAATGAAATACTGCGAATGTAAGAGTTGAGAAAGTTGGGAGTCGAGAAGACTGAAGTATAATGAAAGACTTAATTGATCTGCGAATTTAAAAATTGAATAGTCTGCGAAAATTTGAAAGAATTGTAATGGTTGATAGTAATGAAATATTGCGAACGTAAGAGTTGAGAAGGTTGAGAATTACGAATAATTGTTACGGTATATTGAAAGAAGTTATTGATCTGCGAATTTAAAAATTAAATAGTCGACGAAAATTTTAAAGAAATGCGATACTTGTTAATAATAAAATACTGCGATGTAAATGTTGAGAGTTATGAAATAATGCGGCGTACAAAATATTTGGTATAGAAGATGGTTATGTGGGAGCGTATTAGGTTAAAGTATATTGAAAGAAGTTATTGCTAATGAAATACTGCGAATGTAAGAGTTGAGGAAGTTGGGAGTCGAGAAGACTGAAGTATAATGAAAGACTTAATTGATCTGCGAATTTAAAAATTGAATAGTCTGCGAAAATTTGAAAGAATTGTAATGGTTGATAGTAATGAAATACTGCGAATGTAAGAGTTGAGAAAGTTGGGAGTCGAGAAGACTGAAGTATAATGAAAGACTTAATTGATCTGCGAATTTAAAAATTGAATAGTCTGCGAAAATTGGAAATGATTGTAATGGTTGAAAATAATGAAATACTGCGAACGTAAGAGTTGAGAGGGTTGAGAATTACGAATAATTGTTATGGTATATTGAAAGAAGTTAGTGATCTGCGAATTTAAAAATTAAATAGTCGACGAAAATTTTAAAGAAATGCGATACTTGTTAATAATAAAATACTGCGATGTAAATGTTGAGAGTTATTAAATAATGCGACGTACAAAATATTTGGTATAGAAGATGGTTATGTGGGAGCGTATTAGGTTAAAGTATATTGAAAGAAGTTATTGCTAATGAAATACTGCGAATGTAAGAGTTGAGAAAGTTGGGAGTCGAGAAGACTGAAGTATAATGAAAGACTTAATTGATCTGCGAATTTAAAAATTGAATAGTCTGCGAAAATTTGAAAGAATTGTAATGGTTGAACATAATGAAATACTGCGAATGTAAGAGTTGAGAAAGTTGGGAGTCGAGAAGACTGAAGTATAATGAAAGACTTAATTGATCTGCGAATTTAAAAATTGAATAGTCTGCGAAAATTGGAAATGATTGTAATGGTTGAAAATAATGAAATACTGCGAACGTAAGAGTTGAGAGGGTTGAGAATTACGAATAATTGTTAAGGTATATTGAAAGAAGTTATTGATCTGCGAATTTAAAAATTAAATAGTCGACGAAAATTTTAAAGAAATGCAATACTTGTTAATAATAAAATACTGCGATGTAAATGTTGAGAGTTATGAAATAATGCGGCGTACAAAATATTTGGTATAGAAGATGGTTATGTGGGAGCGTATTAGGTTAAAGTATATTGAAAGAAGTTATTGCTAATGAAATACTGCGAATGTAAGAGTTGAGAAAGTTGGGAGTCGAGAAGACTGAAGTATAATGAAAGACTTAATTGATCTGCGAATTTAAAAATTGAATAGTCTGCGAAAATTTGAAAGAATTGTAATGGTTGATAGTAATGAAATACTGCGAACGTAAGAGTTGAGAAGGTTGAGAATTACGAATAATTGTTACGGTATATTGAAAGAAGTTATTGATCTGCGAATTTAAAAATTAAATAGTCGACGAAAATTTTAAAGAAATGCGATACTTGTTAATAATAAAATACTGCGATGTAAATGTTGAGAGTTATTAAATAATGCGACGTACAAAATATTTGGTATAGAAGATGGTTATGTGGGAGCGTATTAGGTTAAAGTATATTGAAAGAAGTTATTGATAATGAAATACTGCGAATGTAAGAGTTGAGAAAGTTGGGAGTCGAGAAGACTGAAGTATAATGAAAGACTTAATTGATCTGCGAATTTAAAAATTGAATAGTCTGCGAAAATTTGAAAGAATTGTAATGGTTGAACATAATGAAATACTGCGAATGTAAGAGTTGAGAAAGTTGGGAGTCGAGAAGACTGAAGTATAATGAAAGACTTAATTGATCTGCGAATTTAAAAATTGAATAGTCTGCGAAAATTGGAAATGATTGTAATGGTTGAAAATAATGAAATACTGCGAATGTAAGAGTTGAGAAAGTTGGGAGTCGAGAAGACTGAAGTATAATGAAAGACTTACTTGATCTGCGAATTTAAAAATTGAATAGTCTGCGAAAATTTGAAAGAATTGTAATGGTTGAACATAATGAAATACTGCGAATGTAAGAGTTGAGAAAGTTGGGAGTCGAGAAGACTGAAGTATAATGAAAGACTTAATTGATCTGCGATTTTAAAAATTGAATAGTCTGCGAAAATTGGAAATGATTGTAATGGTTGAAAATAATGAAATACTGCGAACGTAAGAGTTGAGAGGGTTGAGAATTACGAATAATTGTTATGGTATATTGAAAGAAGTTAGTGATCTGCGAATTTAAAAATTAAATAGTCGACGAAAATTTTAAAGAAATGCGATACTTGTTAATAATAAAATACTGCGATGTAAATGTTGAGAGTTATGAAATAATGCGGCGTACAAAATATTTGGTATAGAAGATGGTTATGTGGGAGCGTATTAGGTTAAAGTATATTGAAAGAAGTTATTGCTAATGAAATACTGCGAATGTAAGAGTTGAGAAAGTTGGGAGTCGAGAAGACTGAAGTATAATGAATGACTTAATTGATCTGCGAATTTAAAAATTGAATAGTCTGCGAAAATTTGAAAGAATTGTAATGGTTGAACATAATGAAATACTGCGAATGTAAGAGTTGAGAAAGTTGGGAGTCGAGAAGACTGAAGTATAATGAAAGACTTAATTGATCAGCGAATTTAAAAATTTAAAAGTGCGAAAATTTGAAAGAATTGTAATGGTTGAAAATAATGAAATACTGCGAATGTAAGAGTTGAGAAAGTTGGGAGTCGAGAAGACTGAAGTATAATGAAAGACTTAATTGATCTGCGAATTTAAAAATTGAATAGTCTGCGAAAATTTGAAAGAATTGTAATGGTTGAACATAATGAAATACTGCGAATGTAAGAGTTGAGAAAGTTGGGAGTCGAGAAGACTGAAGTATAATGAAAGACTTAATTGATCTGCGAATTTAAAAATTGAATAGTCTGCGAAAATTGGAAATGATTGTAATGGTTGAAAATAATGAAATACTGCGAACGTAAGAGTTGAGAGGGTTGAGAATTACGAATAATTGTTAAGGTATATTGAAAGAAGTTATTGATCTGCGAATTTAAAAATTAAATAGTCGACGAAAATTTTAAAGAAATGCGATACTTGTTAATAATAAAATACTGCGATGTAAATGTTGAGAGTTATGAAATAATGCGGCGTACAAAATATTTGGTATAGAAGATGGTTATGTGGGAGCGTATTAGGTTAAAGTATATTGAAAGAAGTTATTGCTAATGAAATACTGCGAATGTAAGAGTTGAGAAAGTTGGGAGTCGAGAAGACTGAAGTATAATGAAAGACTTAATTGATCTGCGAATTTAAAAATTGAATAGTCTGCGAAAATTTGAAAGAATTGTAATGGTTGATAGTAATGAAATACTGCGAATGTAAGAGTTGAGAAAGTTGGGAGTCGAGAAGACTGAAGTATAATGAAAGACTTAATTGATCTGCGAATTTAAAAATTGAATAGTCTGCGAAAATTGGAAATGATTGTAATGGTTGAAAATAATGAAATACTGCGAACGTAAGAGTTGAGAGGGTTGAGAATTACGAATAATTGTTATGGTATATTGAAAGAAGTTAGTGATCTGCGAATTTAAAAATTAAATAGTCGACGAAAATTTTAAAGAAATGCGATACTTGTTAATAATAAAATACTGCGATGTAAATGTTGAGAGTTATTAAATAATGCGACGTACAAAATATTTGGTATAGAAGATGGTTATGTGGGAGCGTATTAGGTTAAAGTATATTGAAAGAAGTTATTGCTAATGAAATACTGCGAATGTAAGAGTTGAGAAAGTTGGGAGTCGAGAAGACTGAAGTATAATGAAAGACTTAATTGATCTGCGAATTTAAAAATTGAATAGTCTGCGAAAATTTGAAAGAATTGTAATGGTTGAACATAATGAAATACTGCGAATGTAAGAGTTGAGAAAGTTGGGAGTCGAGAAGACTGAAGTATAATGAAAGACTTAATTGATCTGCGAATTTAAAAATTGAATAGTCTGCGAAAATTTGAAAGAATTGTAATGGTTGAACATAATGAAATACTGCGAATGTAAGAGTTGAGAAAGTTGGGAGTCGAGAAGACTGAAGTATAATGAAAGACTTAATTGATCTGCGAATTTAAAAATTGAATAGTCTGCGAAAATTGGAAATGATTGTAATGGTTGAAAATAATGAAATACTGCGAACGTAAGAGTTGAGAGGGTTGAGAATTACGAATAATTGTTATGGTATATTGAAAGAAGTTAGTGATCTGCGAATTTAAAAATTGAATAGTCTGCGAAAATTTGAAAGAATTGTAATGGTTGAACATAATGAAATACTGCGAATGTAAGAGTTGAGAAAGTTGGGAGTCGAGAAGACTGAAGTATAATGAAAGACTTAATTGATCTGCGAATTTAAAAATTGAATAGTCTGCGAAAATTTGAAAGAATTGTAATGGTTGAACATAATGAAATACTGCGAATGTAAGAGTTGAGAAAGTTGGGAGTCGAGAAGACTGAAGTATAATGAAAGACTTAATTGATCTGCGAATTTAAAAATTGAATAGTCTGCGAAAATTTGAAAGAATTGTAATGGTTGAACATAATGAAATACTGCGAATGTAAGAGTTGAGAAAGTTGGGAGTCGAGAAGACTGAAGTATAATGAAAGACTTAATTGATCTGCGAATTTAAAAATTGAATAGTCTGCGAAAATTGGAAATGATTGTAATGGTTGAAAATAATGAAATACTGCGAACGTAAGAGTTGAGAGGGTTGAGAATTACGAATAATTGTTATGGTATATTGAAAGAAGTTAGTGATCTGCGAATTTAAAAATTAAATAGACGAAAATTTTAAAGAAATGCGATACTTGTTAATAATAAAATACTGCGATGTAAATGTTGAGAGTTATTAAATAATGCGACGTACAAAATATTTGGTATAGAAGATGGTTATGTGGGAGCGTATTAGGTTAAAGTATATTGAAAGAAGTTATTGCTAATGAAATACTGCGAATGTAAGAGTTGAGAAAGTTGGGAGTCGAGAAGACTGAAGTATAATGAATGACTTAATTGATCTGCGAATTTAAAAATTGAATAGTCTGCGAAAATTTGAAAGAATTGTAATGGTTGAACATAATGAAATACTGCGAATGTAAGAGTTGAGAAAGTTGGGAGTCGAGAAGACTGAAGTATAATGAAAGACTTAATTGATCAGCGAATTTAAAAATTTAAAAGTGCGAAAATTTGAAAGAATTGTAATGGTTGAAAATAATGAAATACTGCGAATGTAAGAGTTGAGAAAGTTGGGAGTCGAGAAGACTGAAGTATAATGAAAGACTTAATTGATCTGCGAATTTAAAAATTGAATAGTCTGCGAAAATTTGAAAGAATTGTAATGGTTGATAGTAATGAAATACTGCGAATGTAAGAGTTGAGAAAGTTGGGAGTCGAGAAGACTGAAGTATAATGAAAGACTTAATTGATCTGCGAATTTAAAAATTGAATAGTCTGCGAAAATTGGAAATGATTGTAATGGTTGAAAATAATGAAATACTGCGAACGTAAGAGTTGAGAGGGTTGAGAATTACGAATAATTGTTATGGTATATTGAAAGAAGTTAGTGATCTGCGAATTTAAAAATTAAATAGTCGACGAAAATTTTAAAGAAATGCGATACTTGTTAATAATAAAATACTGCGATGTAAATGTTGAGAGTTATTAAATAATGCGACGTACAAAATATTTGGTATAGAAGATGGTTATGTGGGAGCGTATTAGGTTAAAGTATATTGAAAGAAGTTATTGCTAATGAAATACTGCGAATGTAAGAGTTGAGAAAGTTGGGAGTCGAGAAGACTGAAGTATAATGAAAGACTTAATTGATCTGCGAATTTAAAAATTGAATAGTCTGCGAAAATTTGAAAGAATTGTAATGGTTGAAAATAATGAAATAATGCGAATATAAGAGTTGAGAAAGTTGGGAGTCGAGAAGACTGAAGTATAATGAAAGACTTAATTGATCTGCGAATTTAAAAATTGAATAGTCTGCGAAAATTGGAAAGAATTGTAATGGTTGAACATAATGAAATACTGCGAATGTAAGAGTTGAGAAAGTTGGGAGTCGAGAAGACTGAAGTATAATGAAAGACTTAATTGATCTGCGAATTTAAAAATTGAATAGTCTGCGAAAATTTGAAAGAATTGTAATGGTTGAACATAATGAAATACTGCGAATGTAAGAGTTGAGAAAGTTGGGAGTCGAGAAGACTGAAGTATAATGAAAGACTTAATTGATCTGCGAATTTAAAAATTGAATAGTCTGCGAAAATTGGAAATGATTGTAATGGTTGAAAATAATGAAATACTGCGAACGTAAGAGTTGAGAGGGTTGAGAATTACGAATAATTGTTAAGGTATATTGAAAGAAGTTATTGATCTGCGAATTTAAAAATTAAATAGTCGACGAAAATTTTAAAGAAATGCGATACTTGTTAATAATAAAATACTGCGATGTAAATGTTGAGAGTTATGAAATAATGCGGCGTACAAAATATTTGGTATAGAAGATGGTTATGTGGGAGCGTATTAGGTTAAAGTATATTGAAAGAAGTTATTGCTAATGAAATACTGCGAATGTAAGAGTTGAGAAAGTTGGGAGTCGAGAAGACTGAAGTATAATGAAAGACTTAATTGATCTGCGAATTTAAAAATTGAATAGTCTGCGAAAATTTGAAGGAATTGTAATGGTTGATAGTAATGAAATATTGCGAACGTAAGAGTTGAGAAGGTTGAGAATTACGAATAATTGTTACGGTATATTGAAAGAAGTTATTGATCTGCGAATTTAAAAATTAAATAGTCGACGAAAATTTTAAAGAAATGCGATACTTGTTAATAATAAAATACTGCGATGTAAATGTTGAGAGTTATGAAATAATGCGGCGTACAAAATATTTGGTATAGAAGATGGTTATGTGGGAGCGTATTAGGTTAAAGTATATTGAAAGAAGTTATTGCTAATGAAATACTGCGAATGTAAGAGTTGAGAAAGTTGGGAGTCGAGAAGACTGAAGTATAATGAAAGACTTAATTGATCTGCGAATTTAAAAATTGAATAGTCTGCGAAAATTTGAAAGAATTGTAATGGTTGATAGTAATGAAATACTGCGAATGTAAGAGTTGAGAAAGTTGGGAGTCGAGAAGACTGAAGTATAATGAAAGACTTAATTGATCTGCGAATTTAAAAATTGAATAGTCTGCGAAAATTGGAAATGATTGTAATGGTTGAAAATAATGAAATACTGCGAACGTAAGAGTTGAGAGGGTTGAGAATTACGAATAATTGTTATGGTATATTGAAAGAAGTTAGTGATCTGCGAATTTAAAAATTAAATAGTCGACGAAAATTTTAAAGAAATGCGATACTTGTTAATAATAAAATACTGCGATGTAAATGTTGAGAGTTATTAAATAATGCGACGTACAAAATATTTGGTATAGAAGATGGTTATGTGGGAGCGTATTAGGTTAAAGTATATTGAAAGAAGTTATTGCTAATGAAATACTGCGAATGTAAGAGTTGAGAAAGTTGGGAGTCGAGAAGACTGAAGTATAATGAAAGACTTAATTGATCTGCGAATTTAAAAATTGAATAGTCTGCGAAAATTTGAAAGAATTGTAATGGTTGAACATAATGAAATACTGCGAATGTAAGAGTTGAGAAAGTTGGGAGTCGAGAAGACTGAAGTATAATGAAAGACTTAATTGATCTGCGAATTTAAAAATTGAATAGTCTGCGAAAATTTGAAAGAATTGTAATGGTTGAACATAATGAAATACTGCGAATGTAAGAGTTGAGAAAGTTGGGAGTCGAGAAGACTGAAGTATAATGAAAGACTTAATTGATCTGCGAATTTAAAAATTGAATAGTCTGCGAAAATTGGAAATGATTGTAATGGTTGAAAATAATGAAATACTGCGAACGTAAGAGTTGAGAGGGTTGAGAATTACGAATAATTGTTATGGTATATTGAAAGAAGTTAGTGATCTGCGAATTTAAAAATTAAATAGTCGACGAAAATTTTAAAGAAATGCGATACTTGTTAATAATAAAATACTGCGATGTAAATGTTGAGAGTTATTAAATAATGCGACGTACAAAATATTTGGTATAGAAGATGGTTATGTGGGAGCGTATTAGGTTAAAGTATATTGAAAGAAGTTATTGATAATGAAATACTGCGAATGTAAGAGTTGAGAAAGTTGGGAGTCGAGAAGACTGAAGTATAATGAAAGACTTAATTGATCTGCGAATTTAAAAATTGAATAGTCTGCGAAAATTTGAAAGAATTGTAATGGTTGAACATAATGAAATACTGCGAATGTAAGAGTTGAGAAAGTTGGGAGTCGAGAAGACTGAAGTATAATGAAAGACTTAATTGATCTGCGAATTTAAAAATTGAATAGTCTGCGAAAATTGGAAATGATTGTAATGGTTGAAAATAATGAAATACTGCGAATGTAAGAGTTGAGAAAGTTGGGAGTCGAGAAGACTGAAGTATAATGAAAGACTTAATTGATCTGCGAATTTAAAAATTGAATAGTCTGCGAAAATTTGAAAGAATTGTAATGGTTGAACATAATGAAATACTGCGAATGTAAGAGTTGAGAAAGTTGGGAGTCGAGAAGACTGAAGTATAATGAAAGACTTAATTGATCTGCGAATTTAAAAATTGAATAGTCTGCGAAAATTGGAAATGATTGTAATGGTTGAAAATAATGAAATACTGCGAACGTAAGAGTTGAGAGGGTTGAGAATTACGAATAATTGTTAAGGTATATTGAAAGAAGTTATTGATCTGCGAATTTAAAAATTAAATAGTCGACGAAAATTTTAAAGAAATGCGATACTTGTTAATAATAAAATACTGCGATGTAAATGTTGAGAGTTATGAAATAATGCGGCGTACAAAATATTTGGTATAGAAGATGGTTATGTGGGAGCGTATTAGGTTAAAGTATATTGAAAGAAGTTATTGCTAATGAAATACTGCGAATGTAAGAGTTGAGAAAGTTGGGAGTCGAGAAGACTGAAGTATAATGAAAGACTTAATTGATCTGCGAATTTAAAAATTGAATAGTCTGCGAAAATTTGAAGGAATTGTAATGGTTGATAGTAATGAAATATTGCGAACGTAAGAGTTGAGAAGGTTGAGAATTACGAATAATTGTTACGGTATATTGAAAGAAGTTATTGATCTGCGAATTTAAAAATTAAATAGTCGACGAAAATTTTAAAGAAATGCGATACTTGTTAATAATAAAATACTGCGATGTAAATGTTGAGAGTTATGAAATAATGCGGCGTACAAAATATTTGGTATAGAAGATGGTTATGTGGGAGCGTATTAGGTTAAAGTATATTGAAAGAAGTTATTGCTAATGAAATACTGCGAATGTAAGAGTTGAGAAAGTTGGGAGTCGAGAAGACTGAAGTATAATGAAAGACTTAATTGATCTGCGAATTTAAAAATTGAATAGTCTGCGAAAATTTGAAAGAATTGTAATGGTTGATAGTAATGAAATACTGCGAATGTAAGAGTTGAGAAAGTTGGGAGTCGAGAAGACTGAAGTATAATGAAAGACTTAATTGATCTGCGAATTTAAAAATTGAATAGTCTGCGAAAATTGGAAATGATTGTAATGGTTGAAAATAATGAAATACTGCGAACGTAAGAGTTGAGAGGGTTGAGAATTACGAATAATTGTTATGGTATATTGAAAGAAGTTAGTGATCTGCGAATTTAAAAATTAAATAGTCGACGAAAATTTTAAAGAAATGCGATACTTGTTAATAATAAAATACTGCGATGTAAATGTTGAGAGTTATTAAATAATGCGACGTACAAAATATTTGGTATAGAAGATGGTTATGTGGGAGCGTATTAGGTTAAAGTATATTGAAAGAAGTTATTGCTAATGAAATACTGCGAATGTAAGAGTTGAGAAAGTTGGGAGTCGAGAAGACTGAAGTATAATGAAAGACTTAATTGATCTGCGAATTTAAAAATTGAATAGTCTGCGAAAATTTGAAAGAATTGTAATGGTTGAACATAATGAAATACTGCGAATGTAAGAGTTGAGAAAGTTGGGAGTCGAGAAGACTGAAGTATAATGAAAGACTTAATTGATCTGCGAATTTAAAAATTGAATAGTCTGCGAAAATTTGAAAGAATTGTAATGGTTGAACATAATGAAATACTGCGAATGTAAGAGTTGAGAAAGTTGGGAGTCGAGAAGACTGAAGTATAATGAAAGACTTAATTGATCTGCGAATTTAAAAATTGAATAGTCTGCGAAAATTGGAAATGATTGTAATGGTTGAAAATAATGAAATACTGCGAACGTAAGAGTTGAGAGGGTTGAGAATTACGAATAATTGTTATGGTATATTGAAAGAAGTTAGTGATCTGCGAATTTAAAAATTAAATAGTCGACGAAAATTTTAAAGAAATGCGATACTTGTTAATAATAAAATACTGCGATGTAAATGTTGAGAGTTATTAAATAATGCGACGTACAAAATATTTGGTATAGAAGATGGTTATGTGGGAGCGTATTAGGTTAAAGTATATTGAAAGAAGTTATTGATAATGAAATACTGCGAATGTAAGAGTTGAGAAAGTTGGGAGTCGAGAAGACTGAAGTATAATGAAAGACTTAATTGATCTGCGAATTTAAAAATTGAATAGTCTGCGAAAATTTGAAAGAATTGTAATGGTTGAACATAATGAAATACTGCGAATGTAAGAGTTGAGAAAGTTGGGAGTCGAGAAGACTGAAGTATAATGAAAGACTTAATTGATCTGCGAATTTAAAAATTGAATAGTCTGCGAAAATTGGAAATGATTGTAATGGTTGAAAATAATGAAATACTGCGAACGTAAGAGTTGAGAGGGTTGAGAATTACGAATAATTGTTAAGGTATATTGAAAGAAGTTATTGATCTGCGAATTTAAAAATTAAATAGTCGACGAAAATTTTAAAGAAATGCGATACTTGTTAATAATAAAATACTGCGATGTAAATGTTGAGAGTTATGAAATAATGCGGCGTACAAAATATTTGGTATAGAAGATGGTTATGTGGGAGCGTATTAGGTTAAAGTATATTGAAAGAAGTTATTGCTAATGAAATACTGCGAATGTAAGAGTTGAGAAAGTTGGGAGTCGAGAAGACTGAAGTATAATGAAAGACTTAATTGATCTGCGAATTTAAAAATTGAATAGTCTGCGAAAATTTGAAAGAATTGTAATGGTTGATAGTAATGAAATATTGCGAACGTAAGAGTTGAGAAGGTTGAGAATTACGAATAATTGTTACGGTATATTGAAAGAAGTTATTGATCTGCGAATTTAAAAATTAAATAGTCGACGAAAATTTTAAAGAAATGCGATACTTGTTAATAATAAAATACTGCGATGTAAATGTTGAGAGTTATGAAATAATGCGGCGTACAAAATATTTGGTATAGAAGATGGTTATGTGGGAGCGTATTAGGTTAAAGTATATTGAAAGAAGTTATTGCTAATGAAATACTGCGAATGTAAGAGTTGAGAAAGTTGGGAGTCGAGAAGACTGAAGTATAATGAATGACTTAATTGATCTGCGAATTTAAAAATTGAATAGTCTGCGAAAATTTGAAAGGATTGTAATGGTTGAACATAATGAAATACTGCGAATGTAAGAGTTGAGAAAGTTGGGAGTCGAGAAGACTGAAGTATAATGAAAGACTTAATTGATCTGCGAATTTAAAAACTGAATAGTCTGCGAAAATTGGAAATGATTGTAATGGTTGAAAATAATGAAATACTGCGAACGTAAGAGTTGAGAGGGTTGAGAATTACGAATAATTGTTAAGGTATATTGAAAGAAGTTATTGATCTGCGAATTTAAAAATTAAATAGACGAAAATTTTAAAGAAATGCGATACTTGTTAATAATAAAATACTGCGATGTAAATGTTGAGAGTTATGAAATAATGCGGCGTACAAAATATTTGGTATAGAAGATGGTTATGTGGGAGCGTATTAGGTTAAAGTATATTGAAAGAAGTTATTGCTAATGAAATACTGCGAATGTAAGAGTTGAGAAAGTTGGGAGTCGAGAAGACTGAAGTATAATGAAAGACTTAATTGATCTGCGAATTTAAAAATTGAATAGTCTGCGAAAATTGGAAATGATTGTAATGGTTGAAAATAATGAAATACTGCGAACGTAAGAGTTGAGAGGGTTGAGAATTACGAATAATTGTTAAGGTATATTGAAAGAAGTTATTGATCTGCGAATTTAAAAATTAAATAGTCGACGAAAATTTTAAAGAAATGCGATACTTGTTAATAATAAAATACTGCGATGTAAATGTTGAGAGTTATGAAATAATGCGGCGTACAAAATATTTGGTATAGAAGATGGTTATGTGGGAGCGTATTAGGTTAAAGTATATTGAAAGAAGTTATTGCTAATGAAATACTGCGAATGTAAGAGTTGAGAAAGTTGGGAGTCGAGAAGACTGAAGTATAATGAAAGACTTAATTGATCTGCGAATTTAAAAATTGAATAGTCTGCGAAAATTTGAAAGAATTGTAATGGTTGATAGTAATGAAATATTGCGAACGTAAGAGTTGAGAAGGTTGAGAATTACGAATAATTGTTACGGTATATTGAAAGAAGTTATTGATCTGCGAATTTAAAAATTAAATAGTCGACGAAAATTTTAAAGAAATGCGATACTTGTTAATAATAAAATACTGCGATGTAGATGTTGAGAGTTATGAAATAATGCGGCGTACAAAATATTTGGTATAGAAGATGGTTATGTGGGAGCGTATTAGGTTAAAGTATATTGAAAGAAGTTATTGCTAATGAAATACTGCGAATGTAAGAGTTGAGAAAGTTGGGAGTCGAGAAGACTGAAGTATAATGAATGACTTAATTGATCTGCGAATTTAAAAATTGAATAGTCTGCGAAAATTTGAAAGGATTGTAATGGTTGAACATAATGAAATACTGCGAATGTAAGAGTTGAGAAAGTTGGGAATCGAGAAGACTGAAGTATAATGAAAGACTTAATTGATCTGCGAATTTAAAAACTGAATAGTCTGCGAAAATTGGAAATGATTGTAATGGTTGAAAATAATGAAATACTGCGAACGTAAGAGTTGAGAGGGTTGAGAATTACGAATAATTGTTAAGGTATATTGAAAGAAGTTATTGATCTGCGAATTTAAAAATTAAATAGACGAAAATTTTAAAGAAATGCGATACTTGTTAATAATAAAATACTGCGATGTAAATGTTGAGAGTTATGAAATAATGCGGCGTACAAAATATTTGGTATAGAAGATGGTTATGTGGGAGCGTATTAGGTTAAAGTATATTGAAAGAAGTTATTGCTAATGAAATACTGCGAATGTAAGAGTTGAGAAAGTTGGGAGTCGAGAAGACTGAAGTATAATGAAAGACTTAATTGATCTGCGAATTTAAAAATTGAATAGTCTGCGAAAATTGGAAATGATTGTAATGGTTGAAAATAATGAAATACTGCGAACGTAAGAGTTGAGAGGGTTGAGAATTACGAATAATTGTTAAGGTATATTGAAAGAAGTTATTGATCTGCGAATTTAAAAATTAAATAGTCGACGAAAATTTTAAAGAAATGCGATACTTGTTAATAATAAAATACTGCGATGTAAATGTTGAGAGTTATGAAATAATGCGGCGTACAAAATATTTGGTATAGAAGATGGTTATGTGGGAGCGTATTAGGTTAAAGTATATTGAAAGAAGTTATTGCTAATGAAATACTGCGAATGTAAGAGTTGAGAAAGTTGGGAGTCGAGAAGACTGAAGTATAATGAAAGACTTAATTGATCTGCGAATTTAAAAATTGAATAGTCTGCGAAAATTTGAAAGAATTGTAATGGTTGAACATAATGAAATACTGCGAATGTAAGAGTTGAGAAAGTTGGGAGTCGAGAAGACTGAAGTATAATGAAAGACTTAATTGATCTGCGAATTTAAAAATTGAATAGTCTGCGAAAATTTGAAAGAATTGTAATGGTTGAACATAATGAAATACTGCGAATGTAAGAGTTGAGAAAGTTGGGAGTCGAGAAGACTGAAGTATAATGAAAGACTTAATTGATCTGCGAATTTAAAAATTGAATAGTCTGCGAAAATTGGAAATGATTGTAATGGTTGAAAATAATGAAATACTGCGAACGTAAGAGTTGAGAGGGTTGAGAATTACGAATAATTGTTAAGGTATATTGAAAGAAGTTATTGATCTGCGAATTTAAAAATTAAATAGTCGACGAAAATTTTAAAGAAATGCGATACTTGTTAATAATAAAATACTGCGATGTAAATGTTGAGAGTTATGAAATAATGCGGCGTACAAAATATTTGGTATAGAAGATGGTTATGTGGGAGCGTATTAGGTTAAAGTATATTGAAAGAAGTTATTGCTAATGAAATACTGCGAATGTAAGAGTTGAGAAAGTTGGGAGTCGAGAAGACTGAAGTATAATGAAAGACTTAATTGATCTGCGAATTTAAAAATTGAATAGTCTGCGAAAATTTGAAAGAATTGTAATGGTTGATAGTAATGAAATATTGCGAACGTAAGAGTTGAGAAGGTTGAGAATTACGAATAATTGTTACGGTATATTGAAAGAAGTTATTGATCTGCGAATTTAAAAATTAAATAGTCGACGAAAATTTTAAAGAAATGCGATACTTGTTAATAATAAAATACTGCGATGTAAATGTTGAGAGTTATGAAATAATGCGGCGTACAAAATATTTGGTATAGAAGATGGTTATGTGGGAGCGTATTAGGTTAAAGTATATTGAAAGAAGTTATTGCTAATGAAATACTGCGAATGTAAGAGTTGAGGAAGTTGGGAGTCGAGAAGACTGAAGTATAATGAAAGACTTAATTGATCTGCGAATTTAAAAATTGAATAGTCTGCGAAAATTTGAAAGAATTGTAATGGTTGATAGTAATGAAATACTGCGAATGTAAGAGTTGAGAAAGTTGGGAGTCGAGAAGACTGAAGTATAATGAAAGACTTAATTGATCTGCGAATTTAAAAATTGAATAGTCTGCGAAAATTGGAAATGATTGTAATGGTTGAAAATAATGAAATACTGCGAACGTAAGAGTTGAGAGGGTTGAGAATTACGAATAATTGTTATGGTATATTGAAAGAAGTTAGTGATCTGCGAATTTAAAAATTAAATAGTCGACGAAAATTTTAAAGAAATGCGATACTTGTTAATAATAAAATACTGCGATGTAAATGTTGAGAGTTATTAAATAATGCGACGTACAAAATATTTGGTATAGAAGATGGTTATGTGGGAGCGTATTAGGTTAAAGTATATTGAAAGAAGTTATTGCTAATGAAATACTGCGAATGTAAGAGTTGAGAAAGTTGGGAGTCGAGAAGACTGAAGTATAATGAAAGACTTAATTGATCTGCGAATTTAAAAATTGAATAGTCTGCGAAAATTTGAAAGAATTGTAATGGTTGAACATAATGAAATACTGCGAATGTAAGAGTTGAGAAAGTTGGGAGTCGAGAAGACTGAAGTATAATGAAAGACTTAATTGATCTGCGAATTTAAAAATTGAATAGTCTGCGAAAATTGGAAATGATTGTAATGGTTGAAAATAATGAAATACTGCGAACGTAAGAGTTGAGAGGGTTGAGAATTACGAATAATTGTTAAGGTATATTGAAAGAAGTTATTGATCTGCGAATTTAAAAATTAAATAGTCGACGAAAATTTTAAAGAAATGCGATACTTGTTAATAATAAAATACTGCGATGTAAATGTTGAGAGTTATGAAATAATGCGGCGTACAAAATATTTGGTATAGAAGATGGTTATGTGGGAGCGTATTAGGTTAAAGTATATTGAAAGAAGTTATTGCTAATGAAATACTGCGAATGTAAGAGTTGAGAAAGTTGGGAGTCGAGAAGACTGAAGTATAATGAAAGACTTAATTGATCTGCGAATTTAAAAATTGAATAGTCTGCGAAAATTTGAAAGAATTGTAATGGTTGATAGTAATGAAATATTGCGAACGTAAGAGTTGAGAAGGTTGAGAATTACGAATAATTGTTACGGTATATTGAAAGAAGTTATTGATCTGCGAATTTAAAAATTAAATAGTCGACGAAAATTTTAAAGAAATGCGATACTTGTTAATAATAAAATACTGCGATGTAAATGTTGAGAGTTATGAAATAATGCGGCGTACAAAATATTTGGTATAGAAGATGGTTATGTGGGAGCGTATTAGGTTAAAGTATATTGAAAGAAGTTATTGCTAATGAAATACTGCGAATGTAAGAGTTGAGGAAGTTGGGAGTCGAGAAGACTGAAGTATAATGAAAGACTTAATTGATCTGCGAATTTAAAAATTGAATAGTCTGCGAAAATTTGAAAGAATTGTAATGGTTGATAGTAATGAAATACTGCGAATGTAAGAGTTGAGAAAGTTGGGAGTCGAGAAGACTGAAGTATAATGAAAGACTTAATTGATCTGCGAATTTAAAAATTGAATAGTCTGCGAAAATTGGAAATGATTGTAATGGTTGAAAATAATGAAATACTGCGAACGTAAGAGTTGAGAGGGTTGAGAATTACGAATAATTGTTATGGTATATTGAAAGAAGTTAGTGATCTGCGAATTTAAAAATTAAATAGTCGACGAAAATTTTAAAGAAATGCGATACTTGTTAATAATAAAATACTGCGATGTAAATGTTGAGAGTTATTAAATAATGCGACGTACAAAATATTTGGTATAGAAGATGGTTATGTGGGAGCGTATTAGGTTAAAGTATATTGAAAGAAGTTATTGCTAATGAAATACTGCGAATGTAAGAGTTGAGAAAGTTGGGAGGCGTATAATGAAGTATAATGAAAGACTTAATTGATCTGCGAATTTAAAAATTGAATAGTCTGCGAAAATTTGAAAGAATTGTAATGGTTGAACATAATGAAATACTGCGAATGTAAGAGTTGAGAAAGTTGGGAGTCGAGAAGACTGAAGTATAATGAAAGACTTAATTGATCTGCGAATTTAAAAATTGAATAGTCTGCGAAAATTTGAAAGAATTGTAATGGTTGAACATAATGAAATACTGCGAATGTAAGAGTTGAGAAAGTTGGGAGTTGAGAAGACTGAAGTATAATGAAAGACTTAATTGATCTGCGAATTTAAAAATTGAATAGTCTGCGAAAATTGGAAATGATTGTAATGGTTGAAAATAATGAAATACTGCGAACGTAAGAGTTGAGAGGGTTGAGAATTACGAATAATTGTTATGGTATATTGAAAGAAGTTAGTGATCTGCGAATTTAAAAATTAAATAGTCGACGAAAATTTTAAAGAAATGCGATACTTGTTAATAATAAAATACTGCGATGTAAATGTTGAGAGTTATTAAATAATGCGACGTACAAAATATTTGGTATAGAAGATGGTTATGTGGGAGCGTATTAGGTTAAAGTATATTGAAAGAAGTTATTGATAATGAAATACTGCGAATGTAAGAGTTGAGAAAGTTGGGAGTCGAGAAGACTGAAGTATAATGAAAGACTTAATTGATCTGCGAATTTAAAAATTGAATAGTCTGCGAAAATTTGAAAGAATTGTAATGGTTGAACATAATGAAATACTGCGAATGTAAGAGTTGAGAAAGTTGGGAGTCGAGAAGACTGAAGTATAATGAAAGACTTAATTGATCTGCGAATTTAAAAATTGAATAGTCTGCGAAAATTGGAAATGATTGTAATGGTTGAAAATAATGAAATACTGCGAATGTAAGAGTTGAGAAAGTTGGGAGTCGAGAAGACTGAAGTATAATGAAATACTTAATTGATCTGCGAATTTAAAAATTGAATAGTCTGCGAAAATTTGAAAGAATTGTAATGGTTGAACATAATGAAATACTGCGAATGTAAGAGTTGAGAAAGTTGGGAGTCGAGAAGACTGAAGTATAATGAAAGACTTAATTGATCTGCGAATTTAAAAATTGAATAGTCTGCGAAAATTGGAAATGATTGTAATGGTTGAAAATAATGAAATACTGCGAACGTAAGAGTTGAGAGGGTTGAGAATTACGAATAATTGTTAAGGTATATTGAAAGAAGTTATTGATCTGCGAATTTAAAAATTAAATAGTCGACGAAAATTTTAAAGAAATGCGATACTTGTTAATAATAAAATACTGCGATGTAAATGTTGAGAGTTATGAAATAATACGGCGTACAAAATATTTGGTATAGAAGATGGTTATGTGGGAGCGTATTAGGTTAAAGTATATTGAAAGAAGTTATTGCTAATGAAATACTGCGAATGTAAGAGTTGAGAAAGTTGGGAGTCGAGAAGACTGAACTATAATGAATGACTTAATTGATCTGCGAATTTAAAAATTGAATAGTCTGCGAAAATTTGAAAGAATTGTAATGGTTGAACATAATGAAATACTGCGAATGTAAGAGTTGAGAAAGTTGGGTGTCGAGAAGACTGAAGTATAATGAAAGACTTAATTGATCTGCGATTTTAAAAATTGAATAGTCTGCGAAAATTGGAAATGATTGTAATGGTTGAAAATAATGAAATACTGCGAACGTAAGAGTTGAGAGGGTTGAGAATTACTAATAATTGTTAAGGTATATTGAAAGAAGTTATTGATCTGCGAATTTAAAAATTAAATAGTCGACGAAAATTTTAAAGAAATGCGATACTTGTTAATAATAAAATACTGCGATGTAAATGTTGAGAGTTATGAAATAATGCGGTGTACAAAATATTTCGTATAGAAGATGGTTATGTGGGAGCGTATTAGGTTAAAGTATATTGAAAGAAGTTATTGATAATGAAATACTGCGAATGTAAGAGTTGAGAAAGTTGGGAGTCGAGAAGACTGAAGTACAATGAAAGACTTAATTGATCTGCGAATTTAAAAATTTAAAAGTCTGCGAAAATTTGAAAGAATTGTAATGGTTGAAAATAATGAAATACTGCGAATGTAAGAGTTGAGAAAGTTGGGAGTCGAGAAGACTGAAGTATAATAAAAGACTTAATTGATCTGCGAATTTAAAAATTGAAGAGTGCGAACATTTGAAAGAATTGTAATGGTTTAATTGTTATGGTATATTGAAAGAAGTTAGTGATCTGCGAATTTAAAAATTGAATAGTCTGCGAAAATTTGAAAGAATTGTAATGGTTGAACATAATGAAATACTGCGAATGTAAGAGTTGAGAAAGTTGGGAGTCGAGAAGACTGAAGTATAATGAAAGACTTAATTGATCTGCGAATTTAAAAATTGAATAGTCTGCGAAAATTGGAAATGATTGTAATGGTTGAAAATAATGAAATACTGCGAACGTAAGAGTTGAGAGGGTTGAGAATTACGAATAATTGTTAAGGTATATTGAAAGAAGTTATTGATCTGCGAATTTAAAAATTAAATAGTCGACGAAAATTTTAAAGAAATGCGATACTTGTTAATAATAAAATACTGCGATGTAAATGTTGAGAGTTATGAAATAATGCGGCGTACAAAATATTTGGTATAGAAGATGGTTATGTGGGAGCGTATTAGGTTAAAGTATATTGAAAGAAGTTATTGCTAATGAAATACTGCGAATGTAAGAGTTGAGAAAGTTGGGAGTCGAGAAGACTGAAGTATAATGAAAGACTTAATTGATCTGCGAATTTAAAAATTGAATAGTCTGCGAAAATTTGAAAGAATTGTAATGGTTGATAGTAATGAAATATTGCGAACGTAAGAGTTGAGAAGGTTGAGAATTACGAATAATTGTTACGGTATATTGAAAGAAGTTATTGATCTGCGAATTTAAAAATTAAATAGTCGACGAAAATTTTAAAGAAATGCGATACTTGTTAATAATAAAATACTGCGATGTAAATGTTGAGAGTTATGAAATAATGCGGCGTACAAAATATTTGGTATAGAAGATGGTTATGTGGGAGCGTATTAGGTTAAAGTATATTGAAAGAAGTTATTGCTAATGAAATACTGCGAATGTAAGAGTTGAGAAAGTTGGGAGTCGAGAAGACTGAAGTATAATGAATGACTTAATTGATCTGCGAATTTAAAAATTGAATAGTCTGCGAAAATTTGAAAGGATTGTAATGGTTGAACATAATGAAATACTGCGAATGTAAGAGTTGAGAAAGTTGGGAGTCGAGAAGACTGAAGTATAATGAAAGACTTAATTGATCTGCGAATTTAAAAACTGAATAGTCTGCGAAAATTGGAAATGATTGTAATGGTTGAAAATAATGAAATACTGCGAACGTAAGAGTTGAGAGGGTTGAGAATTACGAATAATTGTTAAGGTATATTGAAAGAAGTTATTGATCTGCGAATTTAAAAATTAAATAGACGAAAATTTTAAAGAAATGCGATACTTGTTAATAATAAAATACTGCGATGTAAATGTTGAGAGTTATGAAATAATGCGGCGTACAAAATATTTGGTATAGAAGATGGTTATGTGGGAGCGTATTAGGTTAAAGTATATTGAAAGAAGTTATTGCTAATGAAATACTGCGAATGTAAGAGTTGAGAAAGTTGGGAGTCGAGAAGACTGAAGTATAATGAAAGACTTAATTGATCTGCGAATTTAAAAATTGAATAGTCTGCGAAAATTGGAAATGATTGTAATGGTTGAAAATAATGAAATACTGCGAACGTAAGAGTTGAGAGGGTTGAGAATTACGAATAATTGTTAAGGTATATTGAAAGAAGTTATTGATCTGCGAATTTAAAAATTAAATAGTCGACGAAAATTTTAAAGAAATGCGATACTTGTTAATAATAAAATACTGCGATGTAAATGTTGAGTTATGAAATAATGCGGCGTACAAAATATTTGGTATAGAAGATGGTTATGTGGGAGCGTATTAGGTTAAAGTATATTGAAAGAAGTTATTGCTAATGAAATACTGCGAATGTAAGAGTTGAGAAAGTTGGGAGTCGAGAAGACTGAAGTATAATGAATGACTTAATTGATCTGCGAATTTAAAAATTGAATAGTCTGCGAAAATTTGAAAGAATTGTAATGGTTGAACATAATGAAATACTGCGAATGTAAGAGTTGAGAAAGTTGGGAGTCGAGAAGACTGAAGTATAATGAAAGACTTAATTGATCTGCGAATTTAAAAATTGAATAGTCTGCGAAAATTGGAAATGATTGTAATGGTTGAAAATAATGAAATACTGCGAACGTAAGAGTTGAGAGGGTTGAGAATTACGAATAATTGTTAAGGTATATTGAAAGAAGTTAGTGATCTGCGAATTTAAAAATTAAATAGTCGACGAAAATTTTAAAGAAATGCGATACTTGTTAATAATAAAATACTGCGATGTAAATGTTGAGAGGTATTAAATAATGCGACGTACAAAATATTTGGTATAGAAGATGGTTATGTGGGAGCGTATTAGGTTAAAGTATATTGAAAGAAGTTATTGCTAATGAAATACTGCGAATGTAAGAGTTGAGAAAGTTGGGAGTCGAGAAGACTGAAGTATAATGAATGACTTAATTGATCTGCGAATTTAAAAATTGAATAGTCTGCGAAAATTTGAAAGAATTGTAATGGTTGAACATAATGAAATACTGCGAATGTAAGAGTTGAGAAAGTTGGGAGTCGAGAAGACTGAAGTATAATGAAAGACTTAATTGATCTGCGAATTTAAAAATTGAATAGTCTGCGAAAATTGGAAATGATTGTAATGGTTGAAAATAATGAAATACTGCGAACGTAAGAGTTGAGAGGGTTGAGAATTACGAATAATTGTTAAGGTATATTGAAAGAAGTTATTGATCTGCGAATTTAAAAATTAAATAGTCGACGAAAATTTTAAAGAAATGCGATACTTGTTAATAATAAAATACTGCGATGTAAATGTTGAGAGTTATGAAATAATGCGGCGTACAAAATATTTGGTATAGAAGATGGTTATGTGGGAGCGTATTAGGTTAAAGTATATTGAAAGAAGTTATTGCTAATGAAATACTGCGAATGTAAGAGTTGAGAAAGTTGGGAGTCGAGAAGACTGAAGTATAATGAATGACTTAATTGATCTGCGAATTTAAAAATTGAATAGTCTGCGAAAATTTGAAAGAATTGTAATGGTTGAACATAATGAAATACTGCGAATGTAAGAGTTGAGAAAGTTGGGAGTCGAGAAGACTGAAGTATAATGAAAGACTTAATTGATCTGCGAATTTAAAAATTGAATAGTCTGCGAAAATTGGAAATGATTGTAATGGTTGAAAATAATGAAATACTGCGAACGTAAGAGTTGAGAGGGTTGAGAATTACGAATAATTGTTAAGGTATATTGAAAGAAGTTAGTGATCTGCGAATTTAAAAATTAAATAGTCGACGAAAATTTTAAAGAAATGCGATACTTGTTAATAATAAAATACTGCGATGTAAATGTTGAGAGGTATTAAATAATGCGACGTACAAAATATTTGGTATAGAAGATGGTTATGTGGGAGCGTATTAGGTTAAAGTATATTGAAAGAAGTTATTGCTAATGAAATACTGCGAATGTAAGAGTTGAGAAAGTTGGGAGTCGAGAAGACTGAAGTATAATGAATGACTTAATTGATCTGCGAATTTAAAAATTGAATAGTCTGCGAAAATTTGAAAGAATTGTAATGGTTGAACATAATGAAATACTGCGAATGTAAGAGTTGAGAAAGTTGGGAGTCGAGAAGACTGAAGTATAATGAAAGACTTAATTGATCTGCGAATTTAAAAATTGAATAGTCTGCGAAAATTGGAAATGATTGTAATGGTTGAAAATAATGAAATACTGCGAACGTAAGAGTTGAGAGGGTTGAGAATTACGAATAATTGTTAAGGTATATTGAAAGAAGTTATTGATCTGCGAATTTAAAAATTAAATAGTCGACGAAAATTTTAAAGAAATGCGATACTTGTTAATAATAAAATACTGCGATGTAAATGTTGAGAGTTATGAAATAATGCGGCGTACAAAATATTTGGTATAGAAGATGGTTATGTGGGAGCGTATTAGGTTAAAGTATATTGAAAGAAGTTATTGCTAATGAAATACTGCGAATGTAAGAGTTGAGAAAGTTGGGAGTCGAGAAGACTGAAGTATAATGAAAGACTTAATTGATCTGCGAATTTAAAAATTGAATAGTCTGCGAAAATTTGAAAGAATTGTAATGGTTGATAGTAATGAAATATTGCGAACGTAAGAGTTGAGAAGGTTGAGAATTACGAATAATTGTTACGGTATATTGAAAGAAGTTATTGATCTGCGAATTTAAAAATTAAATAGTCGACGAAAATTTTAAAGAAATGCGATACTTGTTAATAATAAAATACTGCGATGTAAATGTTGAGAGTTATGAAATAATGCGGCGTACAAAATATTTGGTATAGAAGATGGTTATGTGGGAGCGTATTAGGTTAAAGTATATTGAAAGAAGTTATTGCTAATGAAATACTGCGAATGTAAGAGTTGAGAAAGTTGGGAGTCGAGAAGACTGAAGTATAATGAAAGACTTAATTGATCTGCGAATTTAAAAATTGAATAGTCTGCGAAAATTGGAAATGATTGTAATGGTTGAAAATAATGAAATACTGCGAATGTAAGAGTTGAGAAAGTTGGGAGTCGAGAAGACTGAAGTATAATGAAATACTTAATTGATCTGCGAATTTAAAAATTGAATAGTCTGCGAAAATTTGAAAGAATTGTAATGGTTGAACATAATGAAATACTGCGAATGTAAGAGTTGAGAAAGTTGGGAGTCGAGAAGACTGAAGTATAATGAAAGACTTAATTGATCTGCGAATTTAAAAATTGAATAGTCTGCGAAAATTGGAAATGATTGTAATGGTTGAAAATAATGAAATACTGCGAACGTAAGAGTTGAGAGGGTTGAGAATTACGAATAATTGTTAAGGTATATTGAAAGAAGTTATTGATCTGCGAATTTAAAAATTAAATAGTCGACGAAAATTTTAAAGAAATGCGATACTTGTTAATAATAAAATACTGCGATGTAAATGTTGAGAGTTATGAAATAATACGGCGTACAAAATATTTGGTATAGAAGATGGTTATGTGGGAGCGTATTAGGTTAAAGTATATTGAAAGAAGTTATTGCTAATGAAATACTGCGAATGTAAGAGTTGAGAAAGTTGGGAGTCGAGAAGACTGAACTATAATGAATGACTTAATTGATCTGCGAATTTAAAAATTGAATAGTCTGCGAAAATTTGAAAGAATTGTAATGGTTGAACATAATGAAATACTGCGAATGTAAGAGTTGAGAAAGTTGGGTGTCGAGAAGACTGAAGTATAATGAAAGACTTAATTGATCTGCGATTTTAAAAATTGAATAGTCTGCGAAAATTGGAAATGATTGTAATGGTTGAAAATAATGAAATACTGCGAACGTAAGAGTTGAGAGGGTTGAGAATTACTAATAATTGTTAAGGTATATTGAAAGAAGTTATTGATCTGCGAATTTAAAAATTAAATAGTCGACGAAAATTTTAAAGAAATGCGATACTTGTTAATAATAAAATACTGCGATGTAAATGTTGAGAGTTATGAAATAATGCGGTGTACAAAATATTTCGTATAGAAGATGGTTATGTGGGAGCGTATTAGGTTAAAGTATATTGAAAGAAGTTATTGATAATGAAATACTGCGAATGTAAGAGTTGAGAAAGTTGGGAGTCGAGAAGACTGAAGTATAATAAAAGACTTAATTGATCTGCGAATTTAAAAATTGAAGAGTCTGCGAACATTTGAAAGAATTGTAATGGTTTAATTGTTATGGTATATTGAAAGAAGTTAGTGATCTGCGAATTTAAAAATTGAATAGTCTGCGAAAATTTGAAAGAATTGTAATGGTTGAACATAATGAAATACTGCGAATGTAAGAGTTGAGAAAGTTGGGAGTCGAGAAGACTGAAGTATAATGAAAGACTTAATTGATCTGCGAATTTAAAAATTGAATAGTCTGCGAAAATTGGAAATGATTGTAATGGTTGAAAATAATGAAATACTGCGAACGTAAGAGTTGAGAGGGTTGAGAATTACGAATAATTGTTAAGGTATATTGAAAGAAGTTATTGATCTGCGAATTTAAAAATTAAATAGTCGACGAAAATTTTAAAGAAATGCGATACTTGTTAATAATAAAATACTGCGATGTAAATGTTGAGAGTTATGAAATAATGCGGCGTACAAAATATTTGGTATAGAAGATGGTTATGTGGGAGCGTATTAGGTTAAAGTATATTGAAAGAAGTTATTGCTAATGAAATACTGCGAATGTAAGAGTTGAGAAAGTTGGGAGTCGAGAAGACTGAAGTATAATGAAAGACTTAATTGATCTGCGAATTTAAAAATTGAATAGTCTGCGAAAATTTGAAAGAATTGTAATGGTTGATAGTAATGAAATATTGCGAACGTAAGAGTTGAGAAGGTTGAGAATTACGAATAATTGTTACGGTATATTGAAAGAAGTTATTGATCTGCGAATTTAAAAATTAAATAGTCGACGAAAATTTTAAAGAAATGCGATACTTGTTAATAATAAAATACTGCGATGTAAATGTTGAGAGTTATGAAATAATGCGGCGTACAAAATATTTGGTATAGAAGATGGTTATGTGGGAGCGTATTAGGTTAAAGTATATTGAAAGAAGTTATTGCTAATGAAATACTGCGAATGTAAGAGTTGAGAAAGTTGGGAGTCGAGAAGACTGAAGTATAATGAATGACTTAATTGATCTGCGAATTTAAAAATTGAATAGTCTGCGAAAATTTGAAAGGATTGTAATGGTTGAACATAATGAAATACTGCGAATGTAAGAGTTGAGAAAGTTGGGAGTCGAGAAGACTGAAGTATAATGAAAGACTTAATTGATCTGCGAATTTAAAAATTGAATAGTCTGCGAAAATTGGAAATGATTGTAATGGTTGAAAATAATGAAATACTGCGAACGTAAGAGTTGAGAGGGTTGAGAATTACGAATAATTGTTAAGGTATATTGAAAGAAGTTATTGATCTGCGAATTTAAAAATTAAATAGTCGACGAAAATTTTAAAGAAATGCGATACTTGTTAATAATAAAATACTGCGATGTAAATGTTGAGAGTTATGAAATAATGCGGCGTACAAAATATTTGGTATAGAAGATGGTTATGTGGGAGCGTATTAGGTTAAAGTATATTGAAAGAAGTTATTGCTAATGAAATACTGCGAATGTAAGAGTTGAGAAAGTTGGGAGTCGAGAAGACTGAAGTATAATGAATGACTTAATTGATCTGCGAATTTAAAAATTGAATAGTCTGCGAAAATTTGAAAGAATTGTAATGGTTGAACATAATGAAATACTGCGAATGTAAGAGTTGAGAAAGTTGGGAGTCGAGAAGACTGAAGTATAATGAAAGACTTAATTGATCTGCGAATTTAAAAATTGAATAGTCTGCGAAAATTGGAAATGATTGTAATGGTTGAAAATAATGAAATACTGCGAACGTAAGAGTTGAGAGGGTTGAGAATTACGAATAATTGTTAAGGTATATTGAAAGAAGTTAGTGATCTGCGAATTTAAAAATTAAATAGTCGACGAAAATTTTAAAGAAATGCGATACTTGTTAATAATAAAATACTGCGATGTAAATGTTGAGAGGTATTAAATAATGCGACGTACAAAATATTTGGTATAGAAGATGGTTATGTGGGAGCGTATTAGGTTAAAGTATATTGAAAGAAGTTATTGCTAATGAAATACTGCGAATGTAAGAGTTGAGAAAGTTGGGAGTCGAGAAGACTGAAGTATAATGAATGACTTAATTGATCTGCGAATTTAAAAATTGAATAGTCTGCGAAAATTTGAAAGAATTGTAATGGTTGAACATAATGAAATACTGCGAATGTAAGAGTTGAGAAAGTTGGGAGTCGAGAAGACTGAAGTATAATGAAAGACTTAATTGATCTGCGAATTTAAAAATTGAATAGTCTGCGAAAATTGGAAATGATTGTAATGGTTGAAAATAATGAAATACTGCGAACGTAAGAGTTGAGAGGGTTGAGAATTACGAATAATTGTTAAGGTATATTGAAAGAAGTTATTGATCTGCGAATTTAAAAATTAAATAGTCGACGAAAATTTTAAAGAAATGCGATACTTGTTAATAATAAAATACTGCGATGTAAATGTTGAGAGTTATGAAATAATGCGGCGTACAAAATATTTGGTATAGAAGATGGTTATGTGGGAGCGTATTAGGTTAAAGTATATTGAAAGAAGTTATTGCTAATGAAATACTGCGAATGTAAGAGTTGAGAAAGTTGGGAGTCGAGAAGACTGAAGTATAATGAAAGACTTAATTGATCTGCGAATTTAAAAATTGAATAGTCTGCGAAAATTTGAAAGAATTGTAATGGTTGATAGTAATGAAATATTGCGAACGTAAGAGTTGAGAAGGTTGAGAATTACGAATAATTGTTACGGTATATTGAAAGAAGTTATTGATCTGCGAATTTAAAAATTAAATAGTCGACGAAAATTTTAAAGAAATGCGATACTTGTTAATAATAAAATACTGCGATGTAAATGTTGAGAGTTATGAAATAATGCGGCGTACAAAATATTTGGTATAGAAGATGGTTATGTGGGAGCGTATTAGGTTAAAGTATATTGAAAGAAGTTATTGCTAATGAAATACTGCGAATGTAAGAGTTGAGAAAGTTGGGAGTCGAGAAGACTGAAGTATAATGAAAGACTTAATTGATCTGCGAATTTAAAAATTGAATAGTCTGCGAAAATTTGAAAGAATTGTAATGGTTGAACATAATGAAATACTGCGAATGTAAGAGTTGAGAAAGTTGGGAGTCGAGAAGACTGAAGTATAATGAAAGACTTAATTGATCTGCGAATTTAAAAATTGAATAGTCTGCGAAAATTGGAAATGATTGTAATGGTTGAAAATAATGAAATACTGCGAACGTAAGAGTTGAGAGGGTTGAGAATTACGAATAATTGTTAAGGTATATTGAAAGAAGTTAGTGATCTGCGAATTTAAAAATTAAATAGTCGACGAAAATTTTAAAGAAATGCGATACTTGTTAATAATAAAATACTGCGATGTAAATGTTGAGAGGTATTAAATAATGCGACGTACAAAATATTTGGTATAGAAGATGGTTATGTGGGAGCGTATTAGGTTAAAGTATATTGAAAGAAGTTATTGCTAATGAAATACTGCGAATGTAAGAGTTGAGAAAGTTGGGAGTCGAGAAGACTGAAGTATAATGAATGACTTAATTGATCTGCGAATTTAAAAATTGAATAGTCTGCGAAAATTTGAAAGAATTGTAATGGTTGAACATAATGAAATACTGCGAATGTAAGAGTTGAGAAAGTTGGGAGTCGAGAAGACTGAAGTATAATGAAAGACTTAATTGATCTGCGAATTTAAAAATTGAATAGTCTGCGAAAATTGGAAATGATTGTAATGGTTGAAAATAATGAAATACTGCGAACGTAAGAGTTGAGAGGGTTGAGAATTACGAATAATTGTTAAGGTATATTGAAAGAAGTTATTGATCTGCGAATTTAAAAATTAAATAGTCGACGAAAATTTTAAAGAAATGCGATACTTGTTAATAATAAAATACTGCGATGTAAATGTTGAGAGTTATGAAATAATGCGGCGTACAAAATATTTGGTATAGAAGATGGTTATGTGGGAGCGTATTAGGTTAAAGTATATTGAAAGAAGTTATTGCTAATGAAATACTGCGAATGTAAGAGTTGAGAAAGTTGGGAGTCGAGAAGACTGAAGTATAATGAAAGACTTAATTGATCTGCGAATTTAAAAATTGAATAGTCTGCGAAAATTTGAAAGAATTGTAATGGTTGATAGTAATGAAATATTGCGAACGTAAGAGTTGAGAAGGTTGAGAATTACGAATAATTGTTACGGTATATTGAAAGAAGTTATTGATCTGCGAATTTAAAAATTAAATAGTCGACGAAAATTTTAAAGAAATGCGATACTTGTTAATAATAAAATACTGCGATGTAAATGTTGAGAGTTATGAAATAATGCGGCGTACAAAATATTTGGTATAGAAGATGGTTATGTGGGAGCGTATTAGGTTAAAGTATATTGAAAGAAGTTATTGCTAATGAAATACTGCGAATGTAAGAGTTGAGAAAGTTGGGAGTCGAGAAGACTGAAGTATAATGAAAGACTTAATTGATCTGCGAATTTAAAAATTGAATAGTCTGCGAAAATTTGAAAGAATTGTAATGGTTGATAGTAATGAAATACTGCGAACGTAAGAGTTGAGAAGGTTGAGAATTACGAATAATTGTTACGGTATATTGAAAGAAGTTATTGATCTGCGAATTTAAAAATTAAATAGTCGACGAAAATTTTAAAGAAATGCGATACTTGTTAATAATAAAATACTGCGATGTAAATGTTGAGTTATGAAATAATGCGGCGTACAAAATATTTGGTATAGAAGATGGTTATGTGGGAGCGTATTAGGTTAAAGTATATTGAAAGAAGTTATTGCTAATGAAATACTGCGAATGTAAGAGTTGAGAAAGTTGGGAGTCGAGAAGACTGAAGTATAATGAAAGACTTAATTGATCTGCGAATTTAAAAATTGAATAGTCTGCGAAAATTGGAAATGATTGTAATGGTTGAAAATAATGAAATACTGCGAACGTAAGAGTTGAGAGGGTTGAGAATTACGAATAATTGTTACGGTATATTGAAAGAAGTTATTGATCTGCGAATTTAAAAATTAAATAGTCGACGAAAATTTTAAAGAAATGCGATACTTGTTAATAATAAAATACTGCGATGTAAATGTTGAGTTATGAAATAATGCGGCGTACAAAATATTTGGTATAGAAGATGGTTATGTGGGAGCGTATTAGGTTAAAGTATATTGAAAGAAGTTATTGCTAATGAAATACTGCGAATGTAAGAGTTGAGAAAGTTGGGAGTCGAGAAGACTGAAGTATAATGAATGACTTAATTGATCTGCGAATTTAAAAATTGAATAGTCTGCGAAAATTTGAAAGAATTGTAATGGTTGAACATAATGAAATACTGCGAATGTAAGAGTTGAGAAAGTTGGGAGTCGAGAAGACTGAAGTATAATGAAAGACTTAATTGATCTGCGAATTTAAAAATTGAATAGTCTGCGAAAATTGGAAATGATTGTAATGGTTGAAAATAATGAAATACTGCGAACGTAAGAGTTGAGAGGGTTGAGAATTACGAATAATTGTTAAGGTATATGAAAGAAGTTATTGATCTGCGAATTTAAAAATTAAATAGTCGACGAAAATTTTAAAGAAATGCGATACTTGTTAATAATAAAATACTGCGATGTAAATGTTGAGAGTTATGAAATAATGCGGTTGATAGTAATGAAATACTGCGAACGTAAGAGTTGAGAAGGTTGAGAATTACGAATAATTGTTACGGTATATTGAAAGAAGTTATTGATCTGCGAATTTAAAAATTAAATAGTCGACGAAAATTTTAAAGAAATGCGATAATTGTTAATAATAAAATACTGCGATGTAAATGTTGAGAGTTATGAAATAATGCGGCGTACAAAATATTTGGTATAGAAGATGGTTATGTGGGAGCGTATTAGGTTAAAGTATATTGAAAGAAGTTATTGCTAATGAAATACTGCGAATGTAAGAGTTGAGAAAGTTGGGAGTCGAGAAGACTGAACTATAATGAAAGACTTAATTGATCTGCGAATTTAAAAATTGAATAGTCTGCGAAAATTTGAAAGAATTGTAATGGTTGATAGTAATGAAATACTGCGAACGTAAGAGTTGAGAAGGTTGAGAATTACGAATAATTGTTACGGTATATTGAAAGAAGTTATTGATCTGCGAATTTAAAAATTAAATAGTCGACGAAAATTTTAAAGAAATGCGATACTTGTTAATAATAAAATACTGCGATGTAAATGTTGAGTTATGAAATAATGCGGCGTACAAAATATTTGGTATAGAAGATGGTTATGTGGGAGCGTATTAGGTTAAAGTATATTGAAAGAAGTTATTGCTAATGAAATACTGCGAATGTAAGAGTTGAGAAAGTTGGGAGTCGAGAAGACTGAAGTATAATGAAAGACTTAATTGATCTGCGAATTTAAAAATTGAATAGTCTGCGAAAATTGGAAATGATTGTAATGGTTGAAAATAATGAAATACTGCGAACGTAAGAGTTGAGAGGGTTGAGAATTACGAATAATTGTTACGGTATATTGAAAGAAGTTATTGATCTGCGAATTTAAAAATTAAATAGTCGACGAAAATTTTAAAGAAATGCGATACTTGTTAATAATAAAATACTGCGATGTAAATGTTGAGTTATGAAATAATGCGGCGTACAAAATATTTGGTATAGAAGATGGTTATGTGGGAGCGTATTAGGTTAAAGTATATTGAAAGAAGTTATTGCTAATGAAATACTGCGAATGTAAGAGTTGAGAAAGTTGGGAGTCGAGAAGACTGAAGTATAATGAATGACTTAATTGATCTGCGAATTTAAAAATTGAATAGTCTGCGAAAATTTGAAAGAATTGTAATGGTTGAACATAATGAAATACTGCGAATGTAAGAGTTGAGAAAGTTGGGAGTCGAGAAGACTGAAGTATAATGAAAGACTTAATTGATCTGCGAATTTAAAAATTGAATAGTCTGCGAAAATTGGAAATGATTGTAATGGTTGAAAATAATGAAATACTGCGAACGTAAGAGTTGAGAGGGTTGAGAATTACGAATAATTGTTAAGGTATATGAAAGAAGTTATTGATCTGCGAATTTAAAAATTAAATAGTCGACGAAAATTTTAAAGAAATGCGATAATTGTTAATAATAAAATACTGCGATGTAAATGTTGAGAGTTATGAAATAATGCGGCGTACAAAATATTTGGTATAGAAGATGGTTATGTGGGAGCGTATTAGGTTAAAGTATATTGAAAGAAGTTATTGCTAATGAAATACTGCGAATGTAAGAGTTGAGAAAGTTGGGAGTCGAGAAGACTGAAGTATAATGAATGACTTAATTGATCTGCGAATTTAAAAATTGAATAGTCTGCGAAAATTTGAAAGGATTGTAATGGTTGAACATAATGAAATACTGCGAATGTAAGAGTTGAGAAAGTTGGGAGTCGAGAAGACTGAAGTATAATGAAAGACTTAATTGATCTGCGAATTTAAAAACTGAATAGTCTGCGAAAATTGGAAATGATTGTAATGGTTGAAAATAATGAAATACTGCGAACGTAAGAGTTGAGAGGGTTGAGAATTACGAATAATTGTTACGGTATATTGAAAGAAGTTATTGATCTGCGAATTTAAAAATTAAATAGTCGACGAAAATTTTAAAGAAATGCGATACTTGTTAATAATAAAATACTGCGATGTAAATGTTGAGTTATGAAATAATGCGGCGTACAAAATATTTGGTATAGAAGATGGTTATGTGGGAGCGTATTAGGTTAAAGTATATTGAAAGAAGTTATTGCTAATGAAATACTGCGAATGTAAGAGTTGAGAAAGTTGGGAGTCGAGAAGACTGAAGTATAATGAAAGACTTAATTGATCTGCGAATTTAAAAATTGAATAGTCTGCGAAAATTGGAAATGATTGTAATGGTTGAAAATAATGAAATACTGCGAACGTAAGAGTTGAGAGGGTTGAGAATTACGAATAATTGTTACGGTATATTGAAAGAAGTTATTGATCTGCGAATTTAAAAATTAAATAGTCGACGAAAATTTTAAAGAAATGCGATACTTGTTAATAATAAAATACTGCGATGTAAATGTTGAGTTATGAAATAATGCGGCGTACAAAATATTTGGTATAGAAGATGGTTATGTGGGAGCGTATTAGGTTAAAGTATATTGAAAGAAGTTATTGCTAATGAAATACTGCGAATGTAAGAGTTGAGAAAGTTGGGAGTCGAGAAGACTGAAGTATAATGAATGACTTAATTGATCTGCGAATTTAAAAATTGAATAGTCTGCGAAAATTTGAAAGAATTGTAATGGTTGAACATAATGAAATACTGCGAATGTAAGAGTTGAGAAAGTTGGGAGTCGAGAAGACTGAAGTATAATGAAAGACTTAATTGATCTGCGAATTTAAAAATTGAATAGTCTGCGAAAATTGGAAATGATTGTAATGGTTGAAAATAATGAAATACTGCGAACGTAAGAGTTGAGAGGGTTGAGAATTACGAATAATTGTTAAGGTATATGAAAGAAGTTATTGATCTGCGAATTTAAAAATTAAATAGTCGACGAAAATTTTAAAGAAATGCGATACTTGTTAATAATAAAATACTGCGATGTAAATGTTGAGAGTTATGAAATAATGCGGTTGATAGTAATGAAATACTGCGAACGTAAGAGTTGAGAAGGTTGAGAATTACGAATAATTGTTACGGTATATTGAAAGAAGTTATTGATCTGCGAATTTAAAAATTAAATAGTCGACGAAAATTTTAAAGAAATGCGATAATTGTTAATAATAAAATACTGCGATGTAAATGTTGAGAGTTATGAAATAATGCGGCGTACAAAATATTTGGTATAGAAGATGGTTATGTGGGAGCGTATTAGGTTAAAGTATATTGAAAGAAGTTATTGCTAATGAAATACTGCGAATGTAAGAGTTGAGAAAGTTGGGAGTCGAGAAGACTGAACTATAATGAAAGACTTAATTGATCTGCGAATTTAAAAATTGAATAGTCTGCGAAAATTTGAAAGAATTGTAATGGTTGATAGTAATGAAATACTGCGAACGTAAGAGTTGAGAAGGTTGAGAATTACGAATAATTGTTACGGTATATTGAAAGAAGTTATTGATCTGCGAATTTAAAAATTAAATAGTCGACGAAAATTTTAAAGAAATGCGATACTTGTTAATAATAAAATACTGCGATGTAAATGTTGAGTTATGAAATAATGCGGCGTACAAAATATTTGGTATAGAAGATGGTTATGTGGGAGCGTATTAGGTTAAAGTATATTGAAAGAAGTTATTGCTAATGAAATACTGCGAATGTAAGAGTTGAGAAAGTTGGGAGTCGAGAAGACTGAAGTATAATGAAAGACTTAATTGATCTGCGAATTTAAAAATTGAATAGTCTGCGAAAATTGGAAATGATTGTAATGGTTGAAAATAATGAAATACTGCGAACGTAAGAGTTGAGAGGGTTGAGAATTACGAATAATTGTTACGGTATATTGAAAGAAGTTATTGATCTGCGAATTTAAAAATTAAATAGTCGACGAAAATTTTAAAGAAATGCGATACTTGTTAATAATAAAATACTGCGATGTAAATGTTGAGTTATGAAATAATGCGGCGTACAAAATATTTGGTATAGAAGATGGTTATGTGGGAGCGTATTAGGTTAAAGTATATTGAAAGAAGTTATTGCTAATGAAATACTGCGAATGTAAGAGTTGAGAAAGTTGGGAGTCGAGAAGACTGAAGTATAATGAATGACTTAATTGATCTGCGAATTTAAAAATTGAATAGTCTGCGAAAATTTGAAAGAATTGTAATGGTTGAACATAATGAAATACTGCGAATGTAAGAGTTGAGAAAGTTGGGAGTCGAGAAGACTGAAGTATAATGAAAGACTTAATTGATCTGCGAATTTAAAAATTGAATAGTCTGCGAAAATTGGAAATGATTGTAATGGTTGAAAATAATGAAATACTGCGAACGTAAGAGTTGAGAGGGTTGAGAATTACGAATAATTGTTAAGGTATATGAAAGAAGTTATTGATCTGCGAATTTAAAAATTAAATAGTCGACGAAAATTTTAAAGAAATGCGATAATTGTTAATAATAAAATACTGCGATGTAAATGTTGAGAGTTATGAAATAATGCGGCGTACAAAATATTTGGTATAGAAGATGGTTATGTGGGAGCGTATTAGGTTAAAGTATATTGAAAGAAGTTATTGCTAATGAAATACTGCGAATGTAAGAGTTGAGAAAGTTGGGAGTCGAGAAGACTGAAGTATAATGAATGACTTAATTGATCTGCGAATTTAAAAATTGAATAGTCTGCGAAAATTTGAAAGGATTGTAATGGTTGAACATAATGAAATACTGCGAATGTAAGAGTTGAGAAAGTTGGGAGTCGAGAAGACTGAAGTATAATGAAAGACTTAATTGATCTGCGAATTTAAAAACTGAATAGTCTGCGAAAATTGGAAATGATTGTAATGGTTGAAAATAATGAAATACTGCGAACGTAAGAGTTGAGAGGGTTGAGAATTACGAATAATTGTTACGGTATATTGAAAGAAGTTATTGATCTGCGAATTTAAAAATTAAATAGTCGACGAAAATTTTAAAGAAATGCGATACTTGTTAATAATAAAATACTGCGATGTAAATGTTGAGAGTTATGAAATAATGCGGCGTACAAAATATTTGGTATAGAAGATGGTTATGTGGGAGCGTATTAGGTTAAAGTATATTGAAAGAAGTTATTGCTAATGAAATACTGCGAATGTAAGAGTTGAGAAAGTTGGGAGTCGAGAAGACTGAAATATAATGAAAGACTTAATTGATCTGCGAATTTAAAAATTGAATAGTCTGCGAAAATTTGAAAGAATTGTAATGGTTGATAGTAATGAAATACTGCGAACGTAAGAGTTGAGAAGGTTGAGAATTACGAATAATTGTTACGGTATATTGAAAGAAGTTATTGATCTGCGAATTTAAAAATTAAATAGTCGACGAAAATTTTAAAGAAATGCGATACTTGTTAATAATCAAATACTGCGATGTAAATTTTGAGAGTTATGAAATATGAATTGTAATGGTAATGAATTGTAATGGTTGATAGTAATGAAATACTTCGAATGTAAGAGTTGAGAAAGTTGGGAGTCGAGAAGACTGAAGTATAATAAAAGACTTAATTGATCTGCGAATTTAAAAATTGAAGAGTCTGCGAACATTTGAAAGAATTGTAATGGTTTAATTGTTATGGTATATTGAAAGAAGTTAGTGATCTGCGAATTTAAAAATTAAATAGTCGACGAAAAATTTAAAGAAATGCGATACTTGTTAATAATAAAATACTGCGATGTAAATGTTGAGAGGTATTAAATAATGCGACGTACAAAATATTTGGTATAGAAGATGGTTATGTGGGAGCGTATTAGGTTAAAGTATATTGAAAGAAGTTATTGATAATGAAATACTACGAATGTAAGAGTTGAGAAAGTTGGGAGTCGAGAAGACTGAAGTATAATGAAAGACTTAATTGATCTGCGAATTTAAAAATTGAATAGTCTGCGAAAATTGGAAATGATTGTAATGGTTGAAAATAATGAAATACTGCGAACGTAAGAGTTGAGAGGGTTGAGAATTACGAATAATTGTTATGGTATATTGAAAGAAGTTAGTGATCTGCGAATTTAAAAATTAAATAGACGAAAATTTTAAAGAAATGCGATACTTGTTAATAATAAAATACTGCGATGTAAATGTTGAGAGTTATTGAATAATGCGACGTACAAAATATTTGGTATAGAAGATGGTTATGTGGGAGCGTATTAGGTTAAAGTATATTGAAAGAAGTTATTGATAATGAAATACTGCGAATGTAAGAGTTGAGAAAGTTGGGAGTCGAGAAGACTGAAGTATAATGAAAGACTTAATTGATCTGCGAATTTAAAAATTGAATAGTCTGCGAAAATTTGAAAGAATTGTAACGGTTGAACATAATGAAATACTGCGAATGTAAGAGTTGAGAAAGTTGGGAGTCGAGAAGACTGAAGTATAATGAAAGACTTAATTGATCTGCGAATTTAAAAATTGAATAGTCTGCGAAAATTGGAAATGATTGTAATGGTTGAAAATAATGAAATACTGCGAACGTAAGAGTTGAGAGGGTTGAGAATTACGAATAATTGTTAAGGTATATTGAAAGAAGTTATTGATCTGCGAATTTAAAAATTAAATAGTCGACGAAAATTTTAAAGAAATGCGATACTTGTTAATAATAAAATACTGCGATGTAAATGTTGAGAGTTATGAAATAATGCGGCGTACAAAATATTTGGTATAGAAGATGGTTATGTGGGAGCGTATTAGGTTAAAGTATATTGAAAGAAGTTATTGCTAATGAAATACTGCGAATGTAAGAGTTGAGAAAGTTGGGAGTCGAGAAGACTGAAGTATAATGAAAGACTTAATTGATCTGCGAATTTAAAAATTGAATAGTCTGCGAAAATTTGAAAGAATTGTAACGGTTGAACATAATGAAATACTGCGAATGTAAGAGTTGAGAAAGTTGGGAGTCGAGAAGACTGAAGTATAATGAAAGACTTAATTGATCTGCGAATTTAAAAATTGAATAGTCTGCGAAAATTGGAAATGATTGTAATGGTTGAAAATAATGAAATACTGCGAACGTAAGAGTTGAGAGGGTTGAGAATTACGAATAATTGTTAAGGTATATTGAAAGAAGTTATTGATCTGCGAATTTAAAAATTAAATAGTCGACGAAAATTTTAAAGAAATGCGATACTTGTTAATAATAAAATACTGCGATGTAAATGTTGAGAGTTATGAAATAATGCGGCGTACAAAATATTTGGTATAGAAGATGGTTATGTGGGAGCGTATTAGGTTAAAGTATATTGAAAGAAGTTATTGATAATGAAATACTGCGAATGTAAGAGTTGAGAAAGTTGGGAGTCGAGAAGACTGAAGTATAATGAAAGACTTAATTGATCTGCGAATTTAAAAATTGAATAGTCTGCGAAAATTGGAAATGATTGTAATGGTTGAAAATAATGAAATACTGCGAACGTAAGAGTTGAGAGGGTTGAGAATTACGAATAATTGTTATGGTATATTGAAAGAAGTTAGTGATCTGCGAATTTAAAAATTAAATAGACGAAAATTTTAAAAAAATGCGATACTTGTTAATAATAAAATACTGCGATGTAAATGTTGAGAGTTATTGAATAATGCGACGTACAAAATATTTGGTATAGAAGATGGTTATGTGGGAGCGTATTAGGTTAAAGTATATTGAAAGAAGTTATTGCTAATGAAATACTGCGAATGTAAGAGTTGAGAAAGTTGGGAGTCGAGAAGACTGAAGTATAATGAAAGACTTAATTGATCTGCGAATTTAAAAATTGAATAGTCTGCGAAAATTTGAAAGAATTGTAATGGTTGATAGTAATGAAATACTGCGAACGTAAGAGTTGAGAAGGTTGAGAATTACGAATAATTGTTACGGTATATTGAAAGAAGTTATTGATCTGCGAATTTAAAAATTAAATAGTCGACGAAAATTTTAAAGAAATGCGATACTTGTTAATAATAAAATACTGCGATGTAAATGTTGAGAGTTATGAAATAATGCGGTGTACAAAATATTTCGTATAGAAGATGGTTATGTGGGAGCGTATTAGGTTAAAGTATATTGAAAGAAGTTATTGATAATGAAATACTGCGAATGTAAGAGTTGAGAAAGTTGGGAGTCGAGAAGACTGAAGTATAATGAAAGACTTAATTGATCTGCGAATTTAAAAATTTAAAAGTCTGCGAAAATTTGAAAGAATTGTAATGGTTGAAAATAATGAAATACTGCGAATGTAAGAGTTGAGAAAGTTGGGAGTCGAGAAGACTGAAGTATAATGAAAGACTTAATTGATCTGCGAATTTAAAAATTGAATAGTCTGCGAAAATTTGAAAGAATTGTAATGGTTGAACATAATGAAATACTGCGAATGTAAGAGTTGAGAAAGTTGGGAGTCGAGAAGACTGAAGTATAATGAAAGACTTAATTGATCTGCGAATTTAAAAATTGAATAGTCTGCGAAAATTGGAAATGATTGTAATGGTTGAAAATAATAAAATACTGCGAACGTAAGAGTTGAGAGGGTTGAGAATTACGAATAATTGTTAAGGTATATGAAAGAAGTTATTGATCTGCGAATTTAAAAATTAAATAGTCGACGAAAATTTTAAAGTAATGCGATACTTGTTAATAATAAAATACTGCGATGTAAATGTTGAGAGTTATGAAATAATGCGGTTGATAGTAATGAAATACTGCGAACATAAGAGTTGAGAAGGTTGAGAATTACGAATAATTGTTACGGTATATTGAAAGAAGTTATTGATCTGCGAATTTAAAAATTAAATAGTCGACGAAAATTTTAAAGAAATGCGATACTTGTTAATAATAAAATACTGCGATGTAAATGTTGAGAGTTATGAAATAATGCGGTGTACAAAATATTTGGTATAGAAGATGGTTATGTGGGAGAGTATTAAGTTAAAGTATATTGAAAGAAGTTATTGATAATGAAATACTGCGAATGTAAGAGTTGAGAATTTATTGATCTCCGAATTATAAATTGAATAGAAAATTTGAATAAATGTTGAAAATGATTAAATACTGCGAATGCAAGGGTTCAGAAGGTTGCGAAAGTTGGGAGTCTAGAAAACTGAAGTATATTCAAAGAATTTATTGATCTCCGAATTTAAAACTTAAATAGTCTACGAAAATTTTAAAGAAATGTAATAGTCGAAATTATCGAAACACTGCGAATGTAAGAGTTCAGAAGGTTGCAAAGGTTGAGAGTTTAGAAAACTGAAGTATATTGAAATAATTCATTGATCTCCAAATTATAAATTGAAGTCTGCGAAAATTTGAAAAAATGTTGAAAATGATTAAATACTGCGAATGCAAGGGTTCAGAAGGTTGAGAAAGTTGGGAGTCTAGAAAACTGAAGTGTATTAAAGAATTCATTTATCTCCGAATTATAAATAGAATAGTCTGCGAAAATTTGAAAAAATTTTGAACACGATTAACTACTGCGAATGCAAGAGTTCAAAAGGTTGAGAACGTTGGGAGTCTAAAAGTCTGAAGTATATTGAAAGAATTAATTGTTCTCCGAATTTAAAAGTTAAATAGTCTGCGAAAATTTTAAAGAATTGCAATAGTTGAAATTAATGAAACACTGCGAATGTAAGAGTTCAGAAGGTTGCAAAGGTTGAGAGTCTAGAAAACTGAAGTATATTGAAATAATTTATTGATCTCCGAATTATAAATTGAATAGCTTCCGAAAATTTTGAGAAAATGTTCAAAATGATTAAATACTGCGAATGCAAGGGTTCAGAAGGTTGCGAAAGTTGGGAGTCTAGAAAACTGAAGTATATTCAAAGAATTTATTGATCTCCGAATTTAAAACTTAAATAGTCTACGAAAATTTTAAAGAAATGTAATAGTCGAAATTATTGAAACACTGCGAATGTAAGAGTTCAGAAGGTTGCAAAGGTTGGGAGTCTAGAAAACTGAAGTGTATTAAAGAATTCATTGATCTCCGAATTACAAATTGAATAGTCTGCGAAAATTTGAAAAAATTTTGAAAATGATTAAATACTGCGAATGCAAGGGTTCAGAAGGTTGCGAAAGTTGGGAGTCTAGAAAACTGAAGTATATCCAAAGAATTTATTGATCTCCGAATTATAAATTGAATAGCCTCCGAAAATTTTTAGAAAATGTTGAAAATGATTAAATATTGCGAATGCAAGGGTTCAGAAGGTTGCGAAAGTTGGGAGTCTAGAAAACTGAAGTATATTCAAAGAATTTATTGATCTGGTTCTGGTTATAAATTGAGTAGTCTGCGAAAATTTTAAAGAAATGTAATAGTTGAAATGAATGAAACACTGCGAATGTAAGAGTTGAGAAGGTTGCGAAGGTTGGGAGTCTAGAAGACTAAAGTATATTCAAAGAATTTATTGATCTCCGAATTATAAATTGAAGAGTCTGCGAAAATTTTAAAGAAATGTAATAGTTGAAATTGAAGAACCAGATAGTTGAAGTTGGGAGTCTAGAAAACTGAAGTATATTCAAAGAATTTATTGATCTCCGAATTATAAATTGAGTAGTCTGCGAAAATTTTAAAGAAATGTAATAGTTGAAATGAATGAAACACTGCGAATGTAAGAGTTGAGAAGGTTGCGAAGGTTGGGAGTCTAGAAGACTAAAGTATATTCAAAGAATTTATTGATCTCCTAATTATAAATTGAAGAGTCCGCGAAAATTTTAAAGAAATGTAATAGTTGAAATGAATGAAACACTGCGAATGTAAGAGTTGAGAAGGTTGCGAAGGTTGGGAGTCTAGAAGACTAAAGTATATTCAAAGAATTTATTGAAAAATGATGAAAATGATTAAATACTGCTAATACAAGAGTTCAGAAGGTTGAGAAGGTTGGGAGTCTAAAAATCCGAAGTATACCCAAAGAATTTATTGATTTCCGAATTATAAATTGAATAGAAAATTTGAAAAAATGTTGAAAATGATTAAATACTGCGAATGGAAGAGTTCAAAAGGTTAAGAAGTTTGGGAGTCTAGAAAACTGAAGTATATTAAAGAATTCATTGATTTCTGAATTATAAATAGAATAGTCTGCGGGGTGCCGTAGCTCAGTGGTTAGTGTGTTCGCCTTCTGATCTGTAGGTCGTGGTTCAATACCCGGCTGATGCATAACAAATTAATATCGAAAAGATTTTTCTTTCGAACGGTACCCACCTGTCGGCAAGCAATTGGCAATTCTTAATGAAACACTGCGAATGTAAGAGTTCAGAAGGTTGCGAAGGTTGGGAGTCTAGAACACTGAAGTATATTGAAAGAATTTATTGATCTCCGAATTATAAATTGAATAGAAAATTTGAAAAAATGTTGAAAATGATTAAATACTGCGAATGCAAGGGTCCAGAAGGTTGCGAAGGTTGGGAGTGTAGAAGTCTGAAGTATATTAAAGAATTTATTATTTGCGAATTTAAAAATTAAATAGTCTACGAAAATTTTAAAGAAATGTAATAGTCGAAATTAATGAAACACTGTGAATGTAAGAGTTCAGAAAGTTGGGAGTGTAGAAGACTGAAGTATATCCAAAGAATTTATTGATCTCCGAATTATAAATTGAATAGAAAATTTGAAAAAATGTTGAAAATGATAAAATACTGCTAATACAAGAGTTCAGAAGATTTAGAAGGTTGGGAGTGTAGAAGTCTGAAGTATATTAAAGAATTTATTATTTGCGAATTTAAAAATTAAATAGTCTACGAAAATTTTAAAGAAATGTTATAGTCGAAATTAATGAAACACTGTGAATGTAAGAGTTCAGAAGGATGCGAAGGTTGGGAGTCTAGAAAACTGAAGTATATTCAAAGAATTTATTGATCTCCGAATTTTAAATTGCAGTCTCCGAAAATTTTGAACAAATATTGAAAATGATTAAATACTGCGAATGGAAGAGTTCAGAAGGTTAAGAAGGTTGGGAGTCTAGAAAACTGAAGTATATTAAAGAATTCATTGATCTCCGAATTATAAATAGAATAGTCTGCGAAAATTTGAAAAAATGTTGAAAATTATTAAATACTGCTAATACAAGAGCTCAGAAGATTGAGAAGGTTGGGAGTGTAGAAGCCTGAAGTATATTAAAGAATTTATTATTTGCGAATTTAAAAATTAAATAGTCTGCGAAAATTTTAAAGAAATGTAATAGTTGAAATGAATGAAACTCTGCGAATGTAAGAGTTCAGAAGGTTGCGAAGGTTGGGAGTCTAGAAGACTGAAGTAAATTGAGTAGAAAATTTCAAAAAGTGTTGAAAATGATTAAATACTGCGAATGTAAGAGTTCAGAAGGTTGGGAGTGTAGAAGACTGAAGTATATTCAAAGAATTTATTGATCTCCGAATTATAAATTGAATAGGAAATTTGAAAAAATGTTGAAAATGATTAAATACTGCGAATGCAAGGGTTCAGAAGGTTGCGAAAGTTGGGAGTCTAGAAATCTGAAGTATATTAAAGAATTTATTGATCTCCGAATTACAAATTGAATAGTCTGCGAAAATTTGGTAAAATGTTGAAAATTATTAAATACTGCGAATGCAAGGGTTCAGAAGGTTGCGAAGGTTGGGAGTCTAGAAAACTGAGGTATATTAAAGAATTTATTATCTGCGAATTTAAAAATTAAATAGTCTACGAAAATTTTAAAGAAATGTAATAGTCGAAATTAATGAAACACTGTTATGTAAGAGTTGAGAAGGTTGTGAAGGTTGGGAGTCTAGAAGACTGAAGTATATTCAAAGAATTTATTGATCTCCGAACTATAAATTGAGTAGAAAATTTCAAAAAGTGTTGAAAATGATTAAATACTGCGAATGTAAGAGTTCAGAAGGTTGGGAGTGTAGAAGACTGAAGTATATTCAAAGAATTTATTGATCTCCGAATTATAAATTGAATAGAAAATTTGAAAAAATGTTGAAAATGATTAAATACTGCGAATGCAAGGGTTCAGAAGGTTGCGAAAGTTGGGAGTCTAGAAATCTGAAGTATATTAAAGAATTTATTGATCTCCGAATTACAAATTGAATAGTCTGCGAAAATTTTAAAGAAATGTAATAGTTGAAATGAATGAAACACTGCGAATGTAAGAGTTGAGAAGGTTGCGAAGGTTGGGAGTCTAGAAGACTAAAGTATATTCAAAGAATTTATTGATCTCCGAATTATAAATTGAAGAGTCTGCGAAAATTTTAAAGAAATGTAATAGTTGAAATTGAAGAACCAGATAGTTGAAGTTGGGAGTCTAGAAAACTGAAGTATATTCAAAGAATTTATTGATCTCCGAATTATAAATTGAGTAGTCTGCGAAAATTTTAAAGAAATGTAATAGTTGAAATGAATGAAACACTGCGAATGTAAGAGTTGAGAAGGTTGCGAAGGTTGGGAGTCTAGAAGACTAAAGTATATTCAAAGAATTTATTGATCTCCTAATTATAAATTGAAGAGTCTGCGAAAATTTTAAAGAAATGTAATAGTTGAAATGAATGAAACACTGCGAATGTAAGAGTTGAGAAGGTTGCGAAGGTTGGGAGTCTAGAAGACTAAAGTATATTCAAAGAATTTATTGAAAAATGATGAAAATGATTAAATACTGCTAATACAAGAGTTCAGAAGGTTGAGAAGGTTGGGAGTCTAAAAATCCGAAGTATACCCAAAGAATTTATTGATTTCCGAATTATAAATTGAATAGAAAATTTGAAAAAATGTTGAAAATGATTAAATACTGCGAATGGAAGAGTTCAAAAGGTTAAGAAGTTTGGGAGTCTAGAAAACTGAAGTATATTAAAGAATTCATTGATTTCTGAATTATAAATAGAATAGTCTGCGGGGTGCCGTAGCTCAGTGGTTAGTGTGTTCGCCTTCTGATCTGTAGGTCGTGGTTCAATACCCGGCTGATGCATAACAAATTTAATATCGAAAAGATTTTTCTTTCGAACGGTACCCACCTGTCGGCAAGCAATTGGCAATTCTTAATGAAACACTGCGAATGTAAGAGTTCAGAAGGTTGCGAAGGTTGGGAGTCTAGAACACTGAAGTATATTGAAAGAATTTATTGATCTCCGAATTATAAATTGAGTAGTCTGCGAAAATTTTAAAGAAATGTAATAGTTGAAATGAATGAAACACTGCGAATGTAAGAGTTGAGAAGGTTGCGAAGGTTGGGAGTCTAGAAGACTAAAGTATATTCAAAGAATTTATTGATCTCCTAATTATAAATTGAAGAGTCTGCGAAAATTTTAAAGAAATGTAATAGTTGAAATGAATGAAACACTGCGAATGTAAGAGTTGAGAAGGTTGCGAAGGTTGGGAGTCTAGAAGACTAAAGTATATTCAAAGAATTTATTGATCTCCGAATTATAAATTGAAGAGTCTGCGAAAATTTTAAAGAAATGTAATAGTTGAAATTGAAGAACCAGATAGTTGAAGTTGGGAGTCTAGAAAACTGAAGTATATTCAAAGAATTTATTGATCTCCGAATTATAAATTGAGTAGTCTGCGAAAATTTTAAAGAAATGTAATAGTTGAAATGAATGAAACACTGCGAATGTAAGAGTTGAGAAGGTTGCGAAGGTTGGGAGTCTAGAAGACTAAAGTATATTCAAAGAATTTATTGATCTCCTAATTATAAATTGAAGAGTCTGCGAAAATTTTAAAGAAATGTAATAGTTGAAATGAATGAAACACTGCGAATGTAAGAGTTGAGAAGGTTGCGAAGGTTGGGAGTCTAGAAGACTAAAGTATATTCAAAGAATTTATTGAAAAATGATGAAAATGATTAAATACTGCTAATACAAGAGTTCAGAAGGTTGAGAAGGTTGGGAGTCTAAAAATCCGAAGTATACCCAAAGAATTTATTGATTTCCGAATTATAAATTGAATAGAAAATTTGAAAAAATGTTGAAAATGATTAAATACTGCGAATGGAAGAGTTCAAAAGGTTAAGAAGTTTGGGAGTCTAGAAAACTGAAGTATATTAAAGAATTCATTGATTTCTGAATTATAAATAGAATAGTCTGCGGGGTGCCGTAGCTCAGTGGTTAGTGTGTTCGCCTTCTGATCTGTAGGTCGTGGTTCAATACCCGGCTGATGCATAACAAATTTAATATCGAAAAGATTTTTCTTTCGAACGGTACCCACCTGTCGGCAAGCAATTGGCAATTCTTAATGAAACACTGCGAATGTAAGAGTTCAGAAGGTTGCGAAGGTTGGGAGTCTAGAACACTGAAGTATATTGAAAGAATTTATTGATCTCCGAATTATAAATTGAATAGAAAATTTGAAAAAATGTTGAAAATGATTAAATACTGCGAATGCAAGGGTCCAGAAGGTTGCGAAGGTTGGGAGTGTAGAAGTCTGAAGTATATTAAAGAATTTATTATTTGCGAATTTAAAAATTAAATAGTCTACGAAAATTTTAAAGAAATGTAATAGTCGAAACTAATGAAACACTGTTAATGTAAGAGTTGAGAAGGTTGTGAAGGTTGGGAGTCTAGAAGACTGAAGTATATTCAAAGAATTTATTGATCTCCGAACTATAAATTGAGTAGAAAATTTCAAAAAGTGTTGAAAATGATTAAATACTGCGAATGTAAGAGTTCAGAAGGTTGGGAGTGTAGAAGACTGAAGTATATTCAAAGAATTTATTGATCTCCGAATTATAAATTGAATAGAAAATTTGAAAAAATGTTGAAAATGATTAAATACTGCGAATGCAAGGGTTCAGAAGGTTGCGAAAGTTGGGAGTCTAGAAATCTGAAGTATATTAAAGAATTTATTGATCTCCGAATTACAAATTGAATAGTCTGCGAAAATTTAAAAAAATGTTGAAAATTATTAAATACTGCGAATGCAAGGGTTCAGAAGGTTGCGAAGGTTGGGAGTCTAGAAAACTGAGGTATATTAAAGAATTTATTATCTGCGAATTTAAAAATTAAATAGTCTACGAAAATTTTAAAGAAATGTAATAGTCGAAACTAATGAAACACTGTTAATGTAAGAGTTGAGAAGGTTGTGAAGGTTGGGAGTCTAGAAGACTGAAGTATATTCAAAGAATTTATTGATCTCCGAACTATAAATTGAGTAGAAAATTTCAAAAAGTGTTGAAAATGATTAAATACTGCGAATGTAAGAGTTCAGAAGGTTGGGAGTGTAGAAGACTGAAGTATATTCAAAGAATTTATTGATCTCCGAATTATAAATTGAATAGAAAATTTGAAAAAATGTTGAAAATGATTAAATACTGCGAATGCAAGGGTTCAGAAGGTTGCGAAAGTTGGGAGTCTAGAAATCTGAAGTATATTAAAGAATTTATTGATCTCCGAATTACAAATTGAATAGTCTGCGAAAATTTAAAAAAATGTTGAAAATTATTAAATACTGCGAATGCAAGGGTTCAGAAGGTTGCGAAGGTTGGGAGTCTAGAAAACTGAGGTATATTAAAGAATTTATTATCTGCGAATTTAAAAATTAAATAGTCTACGAAAATTTTAAAGAAATGTAATAGTCGAAATTAATGAAACACTGTTAATGTAAGAGTTGAGAAGGTTGGGAGTCTAGAAGACTGAAGTATATTCAAAGAATTTATTGATCTCCGAATTATAAATTGAATAGAAAATTTGAAAAAATGTTGAAAATGATTAAATACTGCGAATGCAAGGGTTCAGAAGGTTGCGAAAGTTGGGAGTCTAGAAATCTGAAGTATATTAAAGAATTTATTGATCTCCGAATTACAAATTGAATAGTCTGCGAAAATTTGAAAAAATGTTGAAAATTATTAAATACTGCGAATGCAAGGGTTCAGAAGGTTGCGAAGGTTGGGAGTCTAGAAAACTGAGGTATATTAAAGAATTTATTATCTGCGAATTTAAAAATTAAATAGTTTACGAAAATTTTAAAGAAATGTAATAGTCGAAATTAATGAAACACTGTTAATGTAAGAGTTGAGAAGGTTGTGAAGGTTGGGAGTCTAGAAGACTGAAGTATATTCAAAGAATTTATTGATCTCCGAATTATAAATTGAGTAGTCTCCGAAAATTTTGAAAAAATGTTGAAAATTATTAAATACTGCGAATGCAAGGGTTCAGAAGGTTGCAAAGGTTGGGAGTCTAAAAGTCTGAAGTATATTGATAGAATTTATTGATCTCCGAAATATAAATTGAATTGTCTGCGAAAATTTGAAAAAATGTTGAAAATTATTAAATACTGCGAATGCAAGGGTTCAGAGGGTTGCGAAGTTTGGGAGTCTAGAAAACTGAAGTGTATTAAAAAATTCATTGAAGTATATTAAAGAATTTATTGATCTCCGAATTACAAATTGAATAGTCTGCGAAAATTTGAAAAAATGTTGAAAATGATTAAATACTGCGAATGTAAGAGTTCAGAAGGTTGGGAGTGTAGAAGACTGAAGTATATTCAAAGAATTTATTGATCTCCGAATTATAAATTGAATAGAAAATTTGAAAAAATGTTGAAAATGATTAAATACTGCGAATGCAAGGGTTCAGAAGGTTGCGAAAGTTGGGAGTCTAGAAATCTGAAGTATATTAAAGAATTTATTGATCTCCGAATTACAAATTGAATAGTCTGCGAAAATTTGAAAAAATGTTGAAAATTATTAAATACTGCGAATGCAAGGGTTCAGAAGGTTGCGAAGGTTGGGAGTCTAGAAAACTGAGGTATATTAAAGAATTTATTATCTGCGAATTTAAAAATTAAATAGTTTACGAAAATTTTAAAGAAATGTAATAGTCGAAATTAATGAAACACTGTTAATGTAAGAGTTGAGAAGGTTGTGAAGGTTGGGAGTCTAGAAGACTGAAGTATATTCAAAGAATTTATTGATCTCCGAATTATAAATTGAGTAGTCTCCGAAAATTTTGAAAAAATGTTGAAAATTATTAAATACTGCGAATGCAAGGGTTCAGAAGGTTGCAAAGGTTGGGAGTCTAAAAGTCTGAAGTATATTGATAGAATTTATTGATCTCCGAAATATAAATTGAATTGTCTGCGAAAATTTGAAAAAATGTTGAAAATTATTAAATACTGCGAATGCAAGGGTTCAGAGGGTTGCGAAGTTTGGGAGTCTAGAAAACTGAAGTGTATTAAAAAATTCATTGAAGTATATTAAAGAATTTATTGATCTCCGAATTACAAATTGAATAGTCTGCGAAAATTTGAAAAAATGTTGAAAATTATTAAATACTGCGAATGCAAGGGTTCAGAAGGTTGCGAAGGTTGGGAGTCTAGAAAACTGAGGTATATTAAAGAATTTATTATCTGCGAATTTAAAAATTAAATAGTTTACGAAAATTTTAAAGAAATGTAATAGTCGAAACTAATGAAACACTGTTAATGTAAGAGTTGAGAAGGTTGTGAAGGTTGGGAGTCTAGAAGACTGAAGTATATTCAAAGAATTTATTGATCTCCGAACTATAAATTGAGTAGAAAATTTCAAAAAGTGTTGAAAATGATTAAATACTGCGAATGTAAGAGTTCAGAAGGTTGGGAGTGTAGAAGACTGAAGTATATTCAAAGAATTTATTGATCTCCGAATTATAAATTGAATAGAAAATTTGAAAAAATGTTGAAAATGATTAAATACTGCGAATGCAAGGGTTCAGAAGGTTGCGAAAGTTGGGAGTCTAGAAATCTGAAGTATATTAAAGAATTTATTGATCTCCGAATTACAAATTGAATAGTCTGCGAAAATTTAAAAAAATGTTGAAAATTATTAAATACTGCGAATGCAAGGGTTCAGAAGGTTGCGAAGGTTGGGAGTCTAGAAAACTGAGGTATATTAAAGAATTTATTATCTGCGAATTTAAAAATTAAATAGTCTACGAAAATTTTAAAGAAATGTAATAGTCGAAATTAATGAAACACTGTTAATGTAAGAGTTGAGAAGGTTGGGAGTCTAGAAGACTGAAGTATATTCAAAGAATTTATTGATCTCCGAACTATAAATTGAGTAGAAAATTTCAAAAAGTGTTGAAAATGATTAAATACTGCGAATGTAAGAGTTCAGAAGGTTGGGAGTGTAGAAGACTGAAGTATATTCAAAGAATTTATTGATCTCCGAATTATAAATTGAATAGAAAATTTGAAAAAATGTTGAAAATGATTAAATACTGCGAATGCAAGGGTTCAGAAGGTTGCGAAAGTTGGGAGTCTAGAAATCTGAAGCATATTAAAGAATTTATTGATCTCCGAATTACAAATTGAATAGTCTGCGAAAATTTGAAAAAATGTTGAAAATTATTAAATACTGCGAATGCAAGGGTTCAGAAGGTTGCGAAGGTTGGGAGTCTAGAAAACTGAGGTATATTAAAGAATTTATTATCTGCGAATTTAAAAAGTAAATAGTCTACGAAAATTTTAAAGAAATGTAATAGTCGAATTTAATGAAACACTGTTAATGTAAGAGTTGAGAAGGTTGTGAAGGTTGGGAGTCTAGAAGACTGAAGTATATTCAAAGAATTTATTGATCTCCGAATTATAAATTGAGTAGTCTCCGAAAATTTTGAAAAAATGTTGAAAATTATTAAATACTGCGAATGCAAGGGTTCAGAAGGTTGCAAAGGTTGGGAGTCTAAAAGTTTGAAGTATATTGATAGAATTTATTGATCTCCGAAATATAAATTGAATTGTCTGCGAAAATTTGAAAAAATGTTGAAAATTATTAAATACTGCGAATGCAAGGGTTCAGAAGGTTGCGAAGTTTGGGAGTGTAGAAGTCTGAAGTATATTAAAGAATTTATTATTTGCGAATTTAAAAATTAAATAGTCTGCGAAAATTTTAAAGAAATGTAATAGTTGAAATGAATGAAACTCTGCGAATGTAAGAGTTCAGAAGGTTGCGAAGGTTGGGAGTCTAGAAGACTGAAGTATATTCAAAGAATTTATTGATCTCCGAATTATAAATTGAGTAGAAAATTTCAAAAAGTGTTGAAAATTATTAAATACTGCGAATGTAAGAGTTCAGAAGGTTGGGAGTGTAGAAGACTGAAGTATATTCAAAGAATTTATTGATCTCCGAATTATAAATTGAATAGAAAATTTGAAAAAATGTTGAAAATGATTAAATACTGCGAATGCAAGGGTTCAGAAGGTTGCGAAAGTTGGGAGTCTAGAAATCTGAAGTATATTAAAGAATTTATTGATCTCCGAATTACAAATTGAATAGTCTGCGAAAATTTGAAAAAATGTTGAAAATTATTAAATACTGCGAATGCAAGGGTTCAGAAGGTTGCGAAGGTTGGGAGTCTAGAAAACTGAGGTATATTAAAGAATTTATTATCTGCGAATTTAAAAATTAAATAGTTTACGAAAATTTTAAAGAAATGTAATAGTTGAAATGAAGGAAATACTGCGAATGTAAGAGTTGAGAAGGTTGTGAAGGTTGGGAGTCTAGAAGACTGAAGTATATTCAAAGAATTTATTGATCTCCGAATTATAAATTGAGTAGTCTCCGAAAATTTTGAAAAAATTTTGAAAATTAAAAACTGCGAATGCAAGGGTTCAGAAGGTTGCGAAGTTTGGGAGTCTAGAAAACTGAAGTGTATTAAAGAATTCATTATCTGCGAATTTAAAAATTAAATAGTCTGCGAAAATTTTAAAGAAATGTAATAGTTGAAATGAATGAAACACTGCGAATGTAAGAGTTGAGAAGGTTGCGAAGGTTGGGAGTCAGAAGTCTGAAGAATATTGAAACAATTTATTGATCTCTGAACTATAAATTGAAGTCTACGAAATTTTGAAAAAATGTTGAAAATGATTAAATACTGCCAATGCAAGAGTTCAGAAGGTTGAGAGTCTAGAAAACTGAAGTGTATTAAAGAATTCATTGATCTCCGAATTACAAATTGAATAGTCTGCGAAAATTTGAAAAAATGTTGAAAATGATTAAATACTGCGAATGCAAGGGTTCAGAAGGTTGCGAAGGTTGGGAGTCTAGAAAACTGAAGTGTATTAAAGAATTCATTGATCTCCGAATTATAAATTGAATAGACTGCGAAAATTTGAAAAAATGTTGAAAATGATTAAATACTGCGAATGTAAGAGTTGAGAAGGTTGAGACGAATAATGCGGCGTACAAAATATTTAGTAAAAGAAGATAATAATGTTTGACTGTATTGGCATTGGTCTATATGATTGTCGAAATGTAAATTATTATCTATTTGAATGTGAAAGTGCCTAAATTTATCCTCATTTTTTATATTATTTATTGTATTTTATTCCTTTCTGTATGAAATGTATTATTACTAGGTATAATCATGGATCTTATTTAGTTTTGTAAATATTAATGTTTACATCATTTGCACATAGCCAATTAAAAAAAGCCAAATAGCATGTATATTTAATTGTAAATTATTACTTAATTCGTCAATATTTCTATCACAAATCAATATTAACGCATCATCAAGAAAGAATATTATAGTCTTGGGCATGAACTGAACCTTGTAATAGCTCAATTCGAGAACCAACTTCATCAGAATTCAGGAATCAATTATTACAGTACATTGCTTGCGTGCTTATAGAAAACTTTTAAACCATTTTAATTCAATATATTTGGACACAAATTTTCCCTAACAAAATATATTCATTAATTATTTCTAATTATACTTTTAACTCAATACACACAGCTAAGATGCATTTATTATCATTTAAATTTCCATTCCAACCAGCTTTGGCAGTTTCGAATGAATGCTTTTATCTAAGGCCAACTGTTGTGGAATTAAATTTTTTTTTATCTTGTAAATATTGCACTAATTGAGTTTCTACAACAATATCAAGAATCTTTTTATAACAAGGCAAGGTGATAATTGATCTCAGTTCTGCTTTTAATGTATTTTTAATATTTTCAACTGGAGCAATTATTGAAGATTTCCAAGTATTTGGTACAATACCTTTTTATAAAGTATCGTTAATTATTTGGACATAAAAAATCTTAAATATATTATTGCACAATTAAAGAAGCCTTTTGAAAATAGTTTCTTTTCCGCCTATTTTAATTTGTGTTACCTTAGTGAATATAAATTTGGTATTTAATTGCGCCAATGCACATTAATATCATCTTGTCAATTTTATTACTAACATTTATGATGACGTCAACAAAGAATATACATAACATATTAGAAAATTGAAATTTATTTTCATATAATGAAACATTAATTAAAATTTTCGATTTCGACGATTTCACACTTGTCATACTTATAGTTTGTTTTAGTAGTTTCCACATAACTTTTCTAACAGGCCTGTCATCCCTTATTCGTATGTTACATTCAAGCGATACAAAAACATTACACGATACTTCACTTCAATATTTAACAAAGTTCCTACCACCAGAACTTGACTTCTACTATGTACAATGATACAGCACTTAAATTTGCCGTTTCGTTATCAAACACATAAGATGGAGAATAATGCACCAAATATAATTTGAATTGTTATGTTTAATGACACTCAATTAACACGTTCAAAAACATAAAAATATCAACAATATATCTACTGTGAGAATCACACCTAACCAATTTATAACTTTGAATAGAAAGATCTTGATCTGTAATATCAATTATTACACATGTGTCAGCCTATAAAATTATTATTATGAAATAACGTGCTAAATGTTAATATTAAGATAATTACATTTTAAATATGTGTTTTTAATTGCTATATATTGTTCCCAATTATACTTAGAAAATTTTTTATATGATGATCATTCTACTAATCGGAAAGTGTTTTACATCTATGTCGTAGTAATTTTTTCTGTACAAGCTCACAGCAATTAACACACTTAAATTCGTTGGAGGTACAATTTTTTCAATAATGGTTTCTTTTTATTTACACACATGCAATAGATTTATTGTTATTATATCCTAAACGCTGAAAACATAAACATCATCTTCAATTTCAAACACAATATACGAATATCATTCGATATTAATTTTTTTTTGGTTTTATTTTTATTTGTTTTCTCATTCTCATAATTCCATTAAATCAGTGTCAATTAAAATATTATAACTCTCATTCTTCTCTTTTGCTGGTATTTACATTATGTACATACATTTTTATTACCCCAAACTCGTTGCCAATACACCATTTTAGTTACTCATACTTCTAGTCACTGTTTAATCTCATTATTTATCCAATAACTTGAAATCTAATATAATATATTAAACACCTTCTTCGCCTCACACTTATGTAGCTCTTGTTTTCTTTAGTTCATATTCATTTCCAATTTGTTTTGTTGATATTCTGTATGAATTCGTAAGCCACTTTATTCTTAGATTATCCGATTAATCCACTCCTATCAAATTCCCCCACTATTTTCCCTAAGCCATCTGTTGGAGAGATTAATGATTGAAATGGTGGAAAATAATTTATAAATAGTCTTGCGTGGAGAATTACTGGTATCAAATAAAAAAATAACAGAAACTAGAAATGGAGAAATAATTTGAATTTAACTCGAAGTCAATGATATGCGAATGTAAAGAACTAACCAAACAGATTTGCGAAATATCCGATAACGACGTACTGGTTGAAAATTATAAACTAATGCGGCGTACGAGATTTTAGTTAAAAGAGGATAATAATATGGGAGTGTAGAAGGTTGAAGTATATTGAAAGAATTTAATGATCTGCGAATTTAACAAGTCCACGAAAATAATAAAAAAAATGCAAATTTACATAATTAAAACTTATCTGCGAAATATTGAAAAATGTACTGGTTGAGGATTATTTATCCGGCGCACAAGATTTTAGGTAAAAGAAGTTGAAATTAAGAATATGCCAATGTAATGAATAAAACAAATATATCTGCGAAATATTGAATGAGAATTATAAAATTGAATTTAAACTGAATTTAATGACATGCGTTTATGAAGAACTAAACAAATACTTATATCTGCGAAATATTGGAGAAAACTTGTAAAAGAGCGCAATGATGTGAATGTTTGGGAAGTATCGAATTTATATTGAAATAATTTACCATTTTGAATTTAGTTATATGCGTTGAATGAAATTTATGAAATAAAAGTGTTGATGAAGAACTATTGCGGCTGTCATCGGTTTCTAATCTAAACCACTAAAAATGAATTTATAAATTATATTACACAATATGGTATTTGAACATATTAACGAATGCGATAACTAATATGAAGAGTTGAATGGTACGAAGCTGTGAAGAGCTGCGTTAACTTGAGATGGAAAAGATTTCGGCGGTCCATATTTCAGGTAATTTATGTGCGTTAAACTCTTATAGTTGAATACATTACACTATATCTGTGAACATTTAAATTAGATAAGAAAATTTGATATATAGGGTTGAATTTTAGGAAGGTTGTGAACATACAAATATGATTATATTGTAGTATTTTGCTTTCTTAAAGAGTAGAGGTCAAACGGACGATTGTTTTGAACTAATTACACGTTTAGACTTTTGTGCTAAATATGCATATATAGACCAAAACCTCATTTAATATCTTACTAATATAGATTGTTCAAATTGCACACAATTCCAATATGCATAATTCCAAATACTAATTGCTTAATTCCATAATTAGTTTGCGATTACCCCAAACAAGCCTAATATCTCTTAATTAAGCTCGAATAAGCTTTATTTTCACAGTTTTGGAATACATTTCATTTGTTTATTACAATATAAATATTCTTTATTGAATAGTTTTAAAATGATGCTTGCTTTAACTCTTTAATTCACAGTGACACCTGCCGAAGACGAAAGTTTTCTTTTGTTCTTAACTATAGTTGTTAAGTTTTGTGCGTTCTATAATTATCTAACACCCCAAAGAGTTTCGAGTGCAATAATGGTGCTTTAATGAAGTACAATTGACATTTTAATAATTATGTCATAGCGAAATTCCATTCTGAATATCTGATAACTATTTTCAACATTCATTTCATCTCAACACTGAACATTGAACTTTTTTAAAAAAAATGTTCCTCCCATTAGCAAACGTCATCATTAGAGACGCGGACGCACAAAACATATCCAATTCTAAATTAAAAAAAAAAAAATCTTTTCACCAGTTTTAAAAATAATAGTATGTTATTTTTGTTTGTTTTCTGATTTTAGTGTCTGAATTATTATTAATTAATCCTGTCATTCAAAATACAATACTTCACTTTATACTTCGCAAACACCTAATATTTTCAACACTAAGCACATTAGGTTTAATATATTCGCACAAACAACCAATGTGTTTGTGGGTGAATGTTCGCTTATGAGAGCTTCCATTTAATTTTCATGTAATAAATTGATTAAGTAAATATTATGTTGGTAATCCTATGAGATGATTTTGGAATTGTTAGCATTAATAAAAACGATAAAATAGTATCACGCCTCTACTCTTAAAGAAAGCAAAATTCAGGAGGAACTATACATATACATGAATTCATTATACAAACCCTTACTTACTGTGTATATTTTTTTTTGTTTTCACTAAAACTACTTACATATACACCATACATCGATGTAATGGTAAGAGCTCCCCTCAGTAAACTTACAACTTTACTGAGTTAAACTAACAGGGCACATTTTATGTCCTTTGTTTGAATTTAAATTTTCAGGGTGAGGTTAGTTTCAAAATTAAAAAAAAAAAAAAGGAGGAGCTCCTTGGCATTTTTCAATGCCACCGTATTTAACCTCACCCAAAGCCAAATATATAAAGAAAGAGATAAACAATTATATTTCAACTTGTTCCGGGATTCTACCAAAGATGATGAAGATCATCAGGATGATATTTCAACTTGCTCGTGAGGGCTCCAATCTAATAAGATGACTTCTATGGTGCTAACATGGAAGAAGAAGAGGGAGTAAAACAAGAAAATATGATGCCGTTGCTGACAATGAAGGTGAGTTTAACTATTGTGGATTGAAACAAGTATAATAATGGATCCATTCCCATAGAATAACTTGGGTCTGACTATGACGTATGAAGCCCATCATTTTAGTCGGCTTAAATTATGGGTCTTTGTTTATATACTTGATAATGTCACAGTACTATTAATATTATTATATTTAAATAATGGAATATTTTCAATTTTATTGTATTTTTCTTCTTTCGAAACCTTTTCTTTTTTGCATCTTTGTATCGAATTTTACAAAATTCATGAGTGTACAACGACGTGATGTAACTGGAGCATCTAAGTTATGGCTTTGGCAACGTGATATTTAATTTGTCTCTAGTGACGACAAATTTTCATTTCTTCTAGAGGTACAATTAATGATTTTTGGAATATTGGAATTTACAATCAACCGCCGAATGACTTTGCAAAACAATCATTATTTGATTCAAATTAATTTATTGCTCCTAAAGCGCACTTAATCATGTTTTACTTATAGAAATCGAATTTTTTAATGAAATGTATTTTTCAGTATTTATGTATTAAATCAATACAATGTAATTTTAAAAATCAAAACATGTAAATAAAAAAAAATAATAAATGTATAATTAGCAACCATGCTTACGATATGTATTTATGATATTATATTGCAAGGATCATGTGCACAGTAAGTATTAATTATTCCAAGTTTATTACAATTGTCCACAGTATCACAGTTTCCCTCCCTCAGGTTTCCAACAATTTCTAATCTAATCTAAAAAATTTATATGTGACACTTATAGGCCCAAAGAGCTCTTTGTCCAAGCTCTCTTCCAGTCTTGTTGGGTGTGTTAATTTTTTGGACAGTATTAGAAGGGAGCTACTTATATTATCCAGTTCCGAAGGGCAAAACGTGTGTGACATCAGTTTTCGAGCTTTGTCACAGAGGTCTTTTAGAAGCATTTTCATTGGCAAATTGTCAGTGCCGGAAGAATTATCAATTGCTCGTCGACAGGTCGCCGATCAGAAAGATAACACACTAACCACGGAGCTACGGCGCCCAGCTGCCCCCTGGGATGCATGGTTCAGGGGACAACAGATTTGCTCCCAAAGTCCCAAAGCTAAAAACAACACCGTGCTCTACCTCTGCTAACCCAATATATGTAGTTGTTACTTCAACAAATACCCAAAAGCCGCTATCTCATTTTTCTTGTTTTTCTGTGCAAAGGTCCCTGCACTCAATAAACAAAGAAATTGAAAAAAGATGTAAATTACGTGATGGTAATTTCCTTTTGCTTGTTAAAGACCGTAAATAGCCGATAAGTTTCTTGCTGCCAAACAGTTACCAGGTACATGCGAAATTCAATGTAAACTTCACGAAAACATAAATTTTGTCAAAGGCACTGCGTTCGTACCAAAATTCCTGACGAAGAAATCGTAAAAGAATTGGCCCCTGTGGGTGTTGCTGGTATTTATAAATTCACCAAAAATGTCAATCAAGAAGACCAACCTACCGGAGTTATTTTACTTACATTCGACTTATATAGTCTTTCGGACTCCATTAATATCTCGTGATATAAAGTTCATGTCCGGGAATATATCCCAAACCCCATGCATTGCAAACTGTGTCAATTGTTAGTACACACAAAAAAAATATTGCAAAAATAATCCAGTATGCGTTAACTGCAACCTTCCACCCCAACCAAATTCAGACTACCCTCGCACCAGATGCGCATATTGTGAACAAGAATACTTAATCTAAATTCAACGTAAATGTTCTCTAAAACAAACAGGAGATTTTTATAGCGCATAACTACCCAATCATCATCGTTTACATCATATGCTGGGTTACTACTAGTGCCTCAACCACCGAGAAGATTCGATCAACCACATCAGACTTTAATAAAATACCTCTCCCTTCTACAACACCTTCTATAAATCTAAATTACTCTGTTAATTCTCATCCTGACGCAATACAAACATGAATAACATTATATATACTCCCCCAGACAACCGATTCTCATCAGATGTTGACAACTCCACTACCACACCACCCACTTTCTCTACACGTTCTAACTCTACCATAGTCGTTTCAACCACAAATCAACCAAACACACCAAAAAGTAACACTAGTCCGACTGGCACTATATATTCAGACACTCCCTCCCATCACAACTGTTTTAGAGAAATGAATACTTCATAACGCCTACCAAAAATTATATTGATATAAAAATTGCATAAACTTTATAACTGATATATTCTCATTTCTTAAAATGACACTATATTTCAGTGGAATATAAATGGATTATTCAACAACTTGGATTCATTTAAACCGTTATTAAAAGAAATTTCTCCGTCCTTTGTACAATCAAATTTCAAAATCTTACGCCAGTTACTTTATCAACAACCTCAAAATACTGGCAGCAAACAAGGCCTTGCAGTAAGTGTAAAGAAGGGGGGTAAACGGTTGAGTGATGCGAAGTGTTATACACTGATAAGGTCGCTGTCTCCAGCTGGGACCTCTAGCCTCTCCTCATCAATTTTCTGCTCTCACCTGCATGTGGTGCCCCCTGCTAATCCTAGCAACCTTACATGAGATTGGGTAACCAACCCCAATGGATTGTCTGGTAGGAGACAGACGAGAGTTAGAAGACAGCAACGGGCGAAGGGAGTAAACCCTCTTAGTATTAAAAAATCTCCCCTAACCGAGGGTGTTATGCGACCCGTGCCCAGTGGGTGAGTTTGGCAGCCAGGGGATTACGTTAGGCTGTCTTTGCACGGAGCCATCCTGATACCAGGCCGCCTTAGGATGTAACGGTGGCCTTGCCATGGTATGGGGCGCTGCCATGGTTGACCGGAGATTTCCCCGATTATTCTCTTTGGTCGTCGCATATGGTGACTTGTCACTGTGTGCAGCCCTGCCTTCTCTGAGAGCTGGCGGGGCAGACGACCGCACAAAACAGTTGACATGCCAAATACAAAAAACAAAAATTCGGATACCGTGACGGACGGACGGAGGAGGTTGGGTACCACCTCGGAGGAGGAGGCTAGAAGCCAAGAGACGGTTACTAGTGAGGCTGTGGGTCACAGCACATTAGTAATTAATCAACCAGAAAATGCCGTTGGGGCCAAGGGGCCTAAGCGTAAACCTAAACAACCATCCTTGTATAAGCAGTACCAAAGGGCTCTGCACATCCTCGGTAGGATAAGCAAAAACGAGGCCGCTGGTACTGTTCATCCAAAGGATGAGGCCGACAAAATCAGGTATGGGAAGGTGGTCCAAGAATACCAGGTGTACTTGCCCAAAAAACCCAGGGTAAACGAGGCAACAAAGCGGAATCGGTCTCATGACGAATCCGAGGAGGCGCCTAAAAAAAGGAAAATGGCTGACGGGAGCAGTGTTGCTGTCCGTCCTCCAAAAACTGCTCCTAAACCAAGTAGCTACAACGAGGCAGCACGTGATCATCTGCAGATAGCGTTAGTGGATGAGACCACTGGCCGCGGAAAGCCTGTGCTGCACAAATGGGGCGAAATCGAGGCACGGCTGTCTCGAATCGTCATCGATCACGTGATGGCAAACCCGGAGGGTGAGCCACCACGTTTCGATTCAGCGGAGGTTGTCCGCGGTTATAGGGTCATCAAATGCGGCGATCAGGACTCCTTAACATTCTTTAACGGCGCGGTTGCCAAAATCCAAGACGCCTGGGAAGGCTTGAGGCTCAAGACTATCCCAGTCAGCGAGATACCTCGCCGGCCCAGGGCGCGTATATGGATACCAAACATGGAGTTTGATGGCAACCAGCTGATTAAGTATTTGCAGGCACATAATCGCGCTATCCCGATGACTGACTGGTCAGTCATCAAAGCGGAGGCTCCGCAAAAGAATAATGCGTCGTTCCTTCTGCTCATTACAGAAGAGAGTCTCGAACCGCTAGAAAAAGCGGAAAATAAACTTTGGTTCGGCATGCGGCATGCCAAACTAAAAATATTCCGCTCTGCGAACCCGGAGGAAGAGCAGGAGGATGTAGCTGAGGGCGCCGTAAAGCTGTTGGAAGGGGTACAGCTCGACGACGTCACCGAAACAAACACCGACGTTTAACCATGGTCATCAAGGTTGTCCAAATTAACTTGCAGCACTCTCGGGCTGCTACGGACAACCTTGCCGTCTTCCTTGTGGAGGAGGACGTGGATATAGCCATTGTCCAGGAACCCTGGGTGCGGGGCACCGAGATCAAAGGGTTTCCAGGGAAAAACTACAACGTGCTCTATAAACGGATCCAAGGTAGGCCTGGATCATGTATTGTAACAAAAAACACCTAAATATATTTTTCTAACCCCATTGTACAGTTCACAGGATGTAACGGCTGCTGACCTAGTAGCTGACGGCATCACACTACTGGTCGCATCAGTATATATGGCACATGAAAAACCTGCGCCGCCTGAAGAGGTTAGCAGACTAGCGCAAGAAAGAGGTGACAGGACCCTTCTTCTCGGGTGCGACGCCAATGCCAGGCACGCATTATGGGGCATCTCCGAGACTAATGAACGAGGTGAGTCTTTGTTTAACTTTTTAATAAACACAAACTTAGTAGTATGCAACAAAGAAGACACCCCCACTTTCACCTTTCCAAGCTCGGAGCAGTATGATGGATGGGCGGAAGTGTTGGATGTCACTTTATTATCAGATAGCGATGTGAAAGGGATTAAAAATTGGAGAGTTTCCAGCGAAAACTCCTTCTCGGATCATAGGTGGATACTCTACGATTTGGATCTTAAGGTAGACCCACCCTTGCCACAAAGTAACCCCCATAGAACTAACTGGGCGCGGTTTGCAAATTTAGTTAGAAATAGAATAGGAGGAATTGATTCACTAAACAGTAGGGTCGAAACATTGGAAAAAGCTTTCGGTAAGGCCTTCACCCCTTGGTAGAGCCAGGAACTGTAGGAACTAAGGAAGAAAGCAAGAGCAGATTACAACACCAGCTACTCCACTGGAAATTGGCAATTGTACAAAGAAAGCCGGAGGCTGTACAAGAAAGCTATTAGGAGCGTCAAAATGGAGGGCTGGAGAGAATTCTGCAGGTCCATTGAATCTACCAAAGATTCAGCTAGACAGCCGTATTTTGTCCAAAGACCATTTGAGTGCTTCTTGGATTAGAAAACAAGATGGAACTTGAGCGGAAGCGGCAGAAGAATCCTTAGAATTACTCATAACACTCATTTTCCGGGATGCAGTAAATACGAAAGCGGAAGTAGTATGACCGAGCGGCACTCTTACGAGTCGCTGCATCCCACAAATGAGATAGTAACGAACGAAAAAATTGCATGGGCAATTAAAAGTTTTTCACCCTGGAAGTCACCAGATCCGGATGGGATCATGCCCAAAATGTTGCAGGTAACATTGGACTGTGTGCTCCTGTGGCTGGTGCAATTCTTCAAAGCGTGTTGGAACCTAAAATACGTACCTACTAGCTGGAGGCTAGTAAAGGTGGTCTTCATACCAAAGGTTGGCAAGAGAGGACGCGAATCAACGAAGAATTTCACACCCATCAGTCTAACCTCTTTCGTATTAAAGACGTTTGAAAGGCTTCTGGATATATACTTAAGAAATTCTCTGGAGAATTCCGTTATATCCACTGCCCAAGATGCATACCGAAAGGGGAAGTCCACAGAAACGGCTCTCCATGAGGTAGTGCAAACAATAGAGGAATCTCTGGGTATAGAGGGTGCATTCAACAATGTTAGCACAGAATCTATTAAACGGGTGTTGATAGAAAAAGGAGTGGACAGCTGTGTTACAGATTGGATCATTTCTATGCTAGTGACTAGGGTCATAAGAGCGTGGTGTTAATGGCCTAGCACGATCAGTGGGATCACGCAAAGGGCGTTAGACGAGCTCAGCTCTATCAGGTGTGGCCTAAGGTTGAATCCGGATAAAACAGAACTGATGCTTTTCACCAACAGAATCAAAATACCCAAATTTGACTGACCTAAATTAAACCATCAAACGTTATCTCTTTCTTTCAGTACTAAATACTTGGTGGTTATTTTGGACTCCAAGCTTAGGTGGAGGTTAAATACTGAAAACCGGGTAAAGAAGGCTTGCATTCCCCTCTATACCTGCAAAAGAGTAATTGGAAGGAAATGGGGTCTCCAACCAAAACTTACTAGATGGATGTACAAAGCTGTTGTACGTCCAATTTTGTCGTATGGCTCTGTTGTTTAGTGGAACGTCTTGGATAAGGCCTACACCATTATTAAACTTAGCAGTATTCAAAGGTCAGCATATGCAGCGGTAGTCGGAGCTATAAAGTCATGTCCCGGGGATGCTCAACGTTCTGACACACATGCTCCCTATTGATCTACATATTTAGAAAACGGCAACCATGACCGCAGTGAGGCTAAAGGAAGCAAGTCACTGGAAGGAGAGAACCTACGGACATGAATGCATACCAACAAGATGACCGAAGATGAATGTCAATACAAACTTCACAATAGTTTTTCCTTCGAGGAAGGATTGGACTAACGGATGTTTGTTAAACAACTTCGATGCCACAATCTACACGGACGGCTCCAAAATGTATTGTGGCGTAGGGGCAGGAATATATTCCGAGAGATTGAAAGTGGACAAGTCTGTGCGCCTCCCCAACCTGTCTAGCGTATTCCAGGCGGAAGTGTTTGCAATAGGGAAAGCTTGTAGGATACTAATCGCAGACTTCAGATTCAACCTCAACATAACTATACTATCGGACAGCCAAGCTGCAATTCAGGCCTTGAACTCAGAAGTCATATCCTCCTTTCTAGTGGAACAAAGAAGAATGAGTCTCAATACACTCAGCGAACGGCACAACGTTTCATTAATCTGGGTTTCGGGACACCGGAACATAGAAGGAAACGAAAAAGCCGACGAACTGGCAAGAAGCGGATCTGCCATTCAAGAGGCTCTTGCAGAACCGGTGTTCATACCGCTGAGTGTAGCTAAAAGAGCTATCAATACAAAATATCTACAAATAGCGGATTGTATTTGGAAAAGTCTTACGAAGTGTAAGACTAGTAGGTTACTATGGCCTACATACAATCCTAAACAAACAACACTACTGTTGTAACCAAGTGGAAGAAAAGGAAGCGGTCTTCCACTTCCTTTGTAAATGCCCTGCCCTTTGGAAGCAGAGAATGAACACCCTAGATAAACCACTCTTCAATAGCATTGAGGAGTTGGCGGAAATAAACATCAACGACCTCCTAAGGTTTCTAAACAGCACGAACTGGATTTAACCGTGCTGCCCGCACAAACAACCTAACGAACAGTTGGAAGCGAGGATGTGGTAACAAAACAGTGTGTAAGCGCTATTTGGACTCATGGATGAGTCACCACTTCAACCAACAAACCAACCAACCAACCAAGTGTAAAGAAAGGCATCCAACACAAAATAATCAAATAATCCACACTCAGCTAACATCAACAGAAATCAATTTAGGCTTCAAATTCAACATTATTTCCGTAAATATACCTCCCCCAGCAGTCATTCGTCCTGAAAAACCTGTAAGACCATTGCGAATTTTACAACTGATGTGATCATTATAGGCTATTTTAACGCTTGGAGTCCTCTCTGGGGTTCCGAATCATGTAACTCAAGAGGTAAAATTCTGGAAGACTTTATGCTTCCAGAAAATTTAATTGTCCTAAACGACAATGAACCTACACATTTATCCACTCACCAAACTTTTACACATGTATACGTCGGTATGCGCTCTGCCAATTTAGCCCCAAAGCTGACTATCTCAACATTGAACCTCCGCCATGGAAGTGATCATTTCCCGTTAATGACTAAAATGTCCCCTATTTTTTCAAACCCTGGCACACCTTCTGAAAAATTCATTACGGATAAAGCAAATTGGACAAATTTTGAATTTTTTGCGAACAAATTGATACTACAAAAGCCACAATCCAGCAATATCAATAAAGAAACTGTTTTTTTTACGTAGTACTATTCGTACAGCAGCTAATTCCGCAATACCCCAAATGCATAGCATAAAATACAAGACAATCGTTCCTTACTGGTCTCCAAATCTCTCCTCTTTGAGAGAAGAAAAGCAATTGCTATGGTAATTATAGGAAATATAATATTATAATTGCTTACAAAAAAAAATTAGAAGAAGCGAAAAGACAAAGCCTGGAAAAACTAACTGAATCCATAAACCCTAACGAAAATACTAAACAGATATGGGCCGAAATAAAAATTTTAACTCGAACCTACTATCCACCAATAATAAAATTTGTAGAGCTGGTTCTATATACTTAACTGAAGACATTGAAGACCATTTTGGCTTCTGCTGATCCAAATACCCTAAGGATTCAAACTTTCACCACGATTTCAGTGTACAAAAAAGACTTATTTTGGACAACACGTGTATGAACAATTCACCTCTTCCATCTGCTAAGAGTATAGAATCCCCGATCTCCTGTTTCGAGTTTGAATTAACTATTAACGCTATGTCAGGCAAAACGCCTGGAAGAGATCGCATCTCCTGTCCCATGTTAAAATACTTACCGTCCTCATCTCGAGTTATTGGTCTATATAACAGCTTTCTAAATCAGAATATTCTTCCAGTAATTCCAATACCCAAACCTAACCAATGTGCTTCCAATATCTCAGGGTATAGACCCATATACTTACTACCGTGCTTAAGTAAAGTCCTTGAAAAAATTGTAGTAATTGTGGTACGCTTTATCCAACGGTTTTATTAGTCTACATCAAGTTGCATTTAAAGGTGGCAAAGGTTCCATGGATGCACTATTACAATTTGAACATATTGCATCTTCGGCTATCTCTACGAAAAATCATGTTTCTGCATTGAGTCTTGATTTCGAGAAGGCTTATGATAGAATGCCATCCATGTCGTTCTGCGGCAGCTACAAAATTGTAAAATTGCAGTGGTTTTATTTATCGTCGTTTTTGACGAAATTAACAATATTATATTGAACCACAAAATGATTTTTCCCAAATTTGTTCAGAAATCTTAATGTGGTCTAAATCTTCAGGAGCCAACATTGCTTTCAATAAATATAAAACGATCCATTTTTGTAATAAAAGATCATGTCCTACGTTAAATTTAATTATCAACAATGTACATAATTGTAATAATTTAAGGATACTAGGTATAATATATGATAACAAGCTAACTTACAAAGAACATTGTAAATATTTAAAGATAAATTTAGCTATACGACTTAATGTTAGGTGTGTTTTTGTACTTTTCCAGTAACAATTATCCAGTAAACAAATTTCTGAGAATTTGACAGCATTCGCTCTTAAAGAGAAAGATATGCCAAAAAGTACAAGATTGCAAAACTAACAAATACTTGCAAGTTTTACGAACAGCTGATTTCATTGGTGACGCGAAAGATTGAAAATGCAAAACGAGAAAGAACTAAATATTAATTGTTCTCTTGGAGCATTTCGAAAGGTTAAAACAGGTTACAATTAGTAAATTATGAGCATAGTGTATAATCACATGTTTGTTTATTTAAATTCGCAGATCCGGAATACCGCCAGTGCGTCATCCACCAAATGGCTGGAGTAGAACAGTATGACACCATATATTTTTCTGAAAGAACAGCGACGGAAAACGATGCTGCTGAAGTGTTAACTGAAGAGGTTCCGGATGGCAGTAGTGAACAACATGATTTTACTCCTTCAGTCAGCGAAGAAGCACCGGAAAGCAAAAAGTTTGGGTGGTTGGTAGGTAGGTAGGTAGGTAGAATGGCTGCGACCCGGGTGGTTGGACGTCCCTACAAAATTTCTTATTTCGCAAGTAAGGGATTTGCAGTCAAAGGTGGGGAAAAGTTGTAATTTAAAGAATAAAAAGCAAATGTGGACAACAATAAGCAATAAACTTTGCGAAATAGGGCATACCTTTAAGGCGGTACAGGTAGAGGCAAAATTCTACAGTCTGGAGAGGCAGTACAAGAGAGTTACCTTGAATAACTCTAAAACGGGGAGATCCAGCTTAATCTGTCCAGTGATTAATTAATTAATGAACTCGATGAATTATTCAAAGGAAAAAAATCCATTTACCCGGAAGCTGTCTTAGATAATGAAATCTCAGTTCCAATTGAATTCGTCAGCGATGCAAACGAGATCTTGAACGCCTCGCCAGCTACATCAGGTAATATTTTATTTTTGTATTCATATAGAAATGCGTTGTGTATAACGATGTCTACTTTTTTATTTGATAGAAGCCCTCGACTTTACACCCTCAACATCCTAAAGAAGGAAGACAACGCTACATGGAGAGAAAGAAAAAATCTGATGAAAGATTGGAGAAGATGTTTGAAGAAGCTTTAAAAAGGAAAGCGGAAATGGCGGAGGGAAAAGAGCAGAAGGAGATATAGAGGCTCAATGTTTTAAAATCATTAGCAGAGCTGCTCAAGAAGTGATTGTATTATTTATACACATGGTATAACAACCATATATGTATAAGTACAACATTAAGCAATAAATAAAGTTAATAAAATGGAAATATACGATACATTTGTGCATACAAATGTGGTCATCTAAATGAAATTATAATTTTATATATTTTCCCGACGAATTTGCAATTCTTGGTATTTTGGATCTCGCACATAGTTTCCCTTAGAAACTTTGCCGTGGCTTTGTACTTCATCAGTGAGGTCTGAAGTTTCATCAGAACTGAAGTCTAGATCATCTTCGTTTGAAATGTTATCAAAAACACAGCATGCTCTAATAAAATGACAGAACTTTTCCATTCCTCGCAGCTTACAGTAATACAACTATCTAAACCTCTGCTACAAAATACCAAAATATGAAGGTAGTTTATCATATATGGTTGAAAATTTTGAAAATCCGACTGTCGTGCCAAGAGTCAGGATATCCCACGAATATATTTATACATTTTTTATCTTCGTTGCAGATGACTTGTAAGGCAATTGATGTGATCCCCTTCCTGTCAATGCAGTCATCCTTTCCCCTCCTTGGTGGGTTTATTCTGATGTGAGTTCCATCAATGCAACCTAACAAGAAATAGAATACCCATACACATTAAAAAATTCTAATTGAAGCTTATGCGTGTACATATATCTTTACCAATTACTTTGGAAAAATAGCATTTCCTGTAGAAAAATTCGCTTGTTTTTTATCATCGGTGGGCCATTTAATCACGTCTGGACTTAAAGAGCTTATAAACATTGTAACTCTATTGATGATGCTACAAATTGCTGACAGAGCAAGATTAAAACGGTCAGCTAAATCTAAAAAAAAAAAAACAGCAAGTGCACCCTTTCTGAAAGCCTTTTGTCCATTCTGAGATTTTTGTAGTAATCCGAAAGCAGAAACCGCTGGCTAAGGCTTTCAAATAAACTTCTTGAAATCCGGAAATGTGTTCGAAACTCTTGCTCGATGTACAGTGGCTCACAGCTTATTTCGTACAGTGTATATATTTTTATGTACATGGCTGTAACATCGAAACTAAAAAACTTATCGATAAGTTTTGAATGTAGATGTCTGTGTATGTGTTTAGTAAACCTAATAAGAAAACGGGGAACCCCAAAAATTTTTCTTTTTGTTATGCAAGAGAGAAAAACTATTGATCAGCTGATTTTCAGCTCACATCTTATTTCGTACACAAACTTCAATGTAAGTAAGTTTCATTCTGCCGCGCAGTTACAAAGTTTTTTTGAATTGTATGAGTTTTTGGACCTTTTTAACTATTATAACAATTTTTATTATTATTATTTTAAATAGTTAAAGTGCTGTAAATTAAACATTTAGCTTTATGGGTCATCGTACTACGATGGAACAGCGTAAACTGGTAATTAACCATTTTAGGAAAGGTCAGAGTGTGCGAAAAATTGCTGAAATGACAAATTTAAGTGCCTCAACTGTCCAATACATCATTCAACGCTTCGTTCGCGAAAATCGGTTGGAGAACAAGGGCAGAGAAGCACCTAATAAGATTTTCAACGCATCAGACGAGCGTTATATTGTACGAAAAATTAAGAAAAATCCAAAGTTATCCGCTCCGAAGTTGGCTGCAGAGGTTCAGCGTGAAATAGGAAAATCATCCAGTGCTGAAACTGTCCGACGTGTGCTGCGCAATCATGACTTGAACGGTCGAGTAGCCCGAAAGAAACCATTCATTTCGAAAATGAATATACAACGCCGACTTGACTTCGCCAAAGAGCATATTATTAATACTCCTGCGTTCTGGAATACCGTTATTTTCGCGGATGAGTCTAAGTTTAATATTTTTGGCTCGGACGGAATGTCATATGTTTGGCGTAAAGCTAATACCGAGCTAAACAAGGAGAACCTTAATCCCACAGTGAAGCATGGTGGCGGTAGCGTGATGGTTTGGGCCTGTATGTCAGCAGCCGGAGTAGGTGAATTGGTTTTTATTGAGGGAACAATGGACAAAATGAAGTACCTCGAGATTCTGAAAAACAATTTACTTCAAAGTGCAGACAAACTGGGTTTGCGGGAAGAATTTCGGTATTACCAAGATAATGACCCAAAACATAAATCTGGGATTGTGCAATCTTGGCTTATTTGAACTGCTCACACTTGATGTCTCCACCACCACAGTCACCTGACATGAATGTGATTGAAAATCTTTAGTCTATTTTGGACAATAAAATAAGAACACACAAGATTTCTAATAAGCAAGACCTAAAGAAGGTACTGATGGAGGAATGGAAAAAAATCACACCAGACATCACTCAAAAATTGGTGGATTCAATGCCAAGTAGACTCCAGGCTGTCATTAACGCTAAGGGATGTCATACTAAATATTAAAATCAACATACTTTGTTTTTAGTTTGAACTTAAAGAGACTGTACGAAATAAGCTGTGACATGAATTTTCCTATTTTTTTCTTATTTTATTTTTTTATAGTGTCAAACACTAAAATTTTGAAAAAGTAAATTTTGGAAAATAAAAAACAAACCTTCCTTTCAAAAATGGCATTTATATTTTGTTCAAATTTTTGCTATATTAGGAATTACGACTGCAGCAATTTTTAAACTGTCACTGTACGAAATAAGCTGGGAGCCACTGTATGTCGGCACTGCTCGCTCAACATAATTCTGAACACAGTTCCGGGGATTTTTTTCGTTAAAGAAGAAAGAAATTTAGTCCGATTTAATTTTCTTTAACAATAAAACTTCTTCGTCATCCTCGTTTCGGATGAACTCGATTCCATCAATATTGCAGTGGCACTGGCAATCACATTTTTTCTTATTTTTAAAGTTTTCTTCCTGCTGGCATCTGCATTAGCTGCTTTGTGCAAAACAAGAACTTAAAAGTTTAAAAATTCTTTTGCTTATGATCAGCTGTTTTTCCTTAATAAAATATTAAATCATAAAAATATAAATTTACTTGACCAGGTTTTACCAGGTTTTTGGGGTTTTGCATCTCTGATGCTGTTGCCGGTGTTTTTGCTGGGAATGTCATTTTTCGTCATCAGCGTTTCCAATTTCAAACTATTGCTATTGTTACTTGATGACAAATCTTGTTGTTGTTGTCGCTGTTGCTTCTGACTTTCTTCCATTTGTTCTGCTTTAGTATTATTATTATTATTATTATTGAAAAACTTATTAATAAATTATATAAGTTAATACAAATTTTGAGCTTAGTTGCCAGAGCTATCAGCTCTTTTCTGCTTTAGTAATTGTTGTTGTTATTGTTATTGTTGAGATGGTGGTGCTGCTACTACTTGCTGTTGTTGTTGTATTCGCAGTAGCACACTTTTTATAATCTTCTAACTTGAAAAGCCTTTCGTTGGTGACCAATGCCATTACTCAAAGAAAATGTTTAAATCAAATTTTGATTTATTTATTTCGTTATCGACAGAAATTTCGTGTTGAAACGAAAGAGAAAAGCAAGTAAATTGCAAACCAATTGTTTCTTATGTACAGTATGTCAAGAATGAGTTTACACATTGAAAAAAATTCAAATTTTCAACTTTCTTAGCCAAAAATATTAACTTTTATTTCCATATACAATGTTTTTTATTAGTTACAGATATTTACAGTATTTATAAAAGATTCATGAAAAAAAATTGCAAGTTCTACGCGAAAGAAAAGAAAAATACAACAAAAAGAATGTTTACTCAATTTTACAAGTGTCGAAAAACTCTTCACAAACGATACAAAGTCTTTTTTCATAATATTTTTTAGTTAAAATTTGATCAAGTAATATATTTAGTATTTAGTATGGCCACCTTTATTCATAAAATAAACCAACTTTTTTAAGCCATAATTGCTCGGTATATTTTGCCACTCTTCCAATATAGTAGTTTTAAGTGCTGTACGGTTTTTAGGTTGCCTTTTACCCACTTTTTTCTTTAAGTAGACCCACAGATTTTCAATAGGGTTGAAGTCTGGACATTGGGCTGGTGTATCCATAACTTTACCGTAATTATAAAGAAGCCACAGTCACACCCTACTCGCCTTATGCTTTGGGTCATTATCTTGATAAAATTTGAAATGCGGTTTGCCCTCTCTGATGAACCCAAATTTTTTCGCACTATTGATTAAATGACTCTTCAAAATGCCTAAATAATGTTGTGCGCCCATGGTTGACTCTATAAAAGCCAATTCTCCTACTCCTCTGCTTGAGACACATCCCCAAATCATAATGGACATTTTTCCAAATTTAACAGTAGGAACCATGGTCGATTTTCTAAAGCTGTTAATGCCTTGCGCCACACTCTGGTCGGTCCATCGTTGTAATACAACATCATTTTTGTCTCGTCACAGAATATTACGTCGTCCCAATATTCATCAGGTTGTGAAGTGAGCCTTGAGGCGAAGGAGAAACGTCTTTCAATATTTTGTGCTGATAGCAGCAGCTTCTTACGAGCAACTCTTAATGAGTATTTGTTTCTCAGTATCGCCTGTCGTACAGTTTCATGGGAAAGCACTATACCACACTCTTCCTTGAGTTTCTCCGATAGCGTTCTGGTCGAAATTTGTGGATTTTTGTGCAGTTCCCTCATCATTAAGCGCTCTGCCCGATCAGTAATTTTAAGCTTAGGGCCACCTCCACACTTTGACTCCAATCTACCCTCATTTTCAGCTCGATTTTAAACATTATAAATTGTTTTACGTGTTACAGAGGACATTTCTGATAACTTCTCCACATTTTCTCCCAATTGGAGATTGTAGTATATAAGCTGAACCACTTCAGCCGATAACCTTTTGCCTGGCATTTTAAAAACACAATATTTAAACAGATGATGTGGACAAAGCAAAAATTAATCACAAACTAACAAACAAAATCATAGGAACGGGTCACTGCAACGCGTTTACGCAAATAGATAACTGTAAATGTACCGTTAATCGTTGAAGTGTTGCATAAAGGAATTAAAAAAGTTGTTGTGAAAAGAGTTTCTTGACATTTGTAAAATTGAGTAAAATTTCATTTTGTTGTATTTTTCTTTTCTTTTGCGTAGAACTTGCAATTTTTTTTCATGAATCTTTTATACATACTGTAAATATCTGTAAATAATAAAAAAAATGTGTATATGGAAATAAAAGTTCATGTTTTTGGCTAAGGAAGTTGAAAATTTGAATTTTGTTTCAATGTGTAAACTCATTCTTGACATACTGTATATCACTTTGTACAAAGAAAAAAATTCGATATATATATGCGTTTATGTATATTATTTATTACAATAAATATATATACGGGATATATGCGAAACGGGTTAAATTATTATTAAACCGAATTAAATATGTTCGACAGAGATAAGTTAAATTATATAATTATATGCAAAAACTCGAGATATATAAATATGAAAAAATTCGCGTACTGTCCGTGTTGTTCGAGAAAATTCAAGTAAGAAAAAAAAAACAAATAACCGAATGTATTGCTGAACATCTATTAAAAACAGGGATGCAACTCGCCTTCTATAAAGGTGGCACCAAATCCACCAGACAGTGCGCGCGACGAAATTTACTGGCGTAGACAATGTCATTTCGCTCTTTCAATTTCGCCTTTTTTGCAAGTTTTTTGGATACGAGAACGCCAAAAAGTGATTGTAACAATTATCGCAAACTATTGCGTACGAGAACACTGCTGTTATAAAATATCTATCATCTAAACACTGTCTCTTACACTCGTCGACGATGATAAACATAGTGAAAGCGCTAATGTTGTCTAAAATTGCTTACGGGCTAGCAATATACGGACACTGTTCCCACAGCAACTAAGATTATATAACCAACTTACCACACGGCGACAAGAAGATGCATCCGCGCATTCCCAATATCACCCACCTTATGCACCCTAACCGAAACAGAACTCCCAACACAATGTACAACACACTTAAGCTAATCTCAAAACTTATATTTGGCAACAACCCTGTGTTATTTACTTTGGCAACCGCTGCAGTGAAAAGTACAAGGAAGCTGCGTAATCCATCGTCTATAATAAAATACCTACGAATGCGAATGAGTTAGGTATTCCTACCTCTCCTTTAAAGCCCAATTTTAAACGTCCACCACCATCCTCGAGTTAGTGAAATACCATAAAAAGGTCACTAACCGTGACCGCCAATTATTTAAAAATCTCGAATCGGATCTCATAAAGCAAGGCTGGAATTGTTTATACATCAATTCAAAATATTTTGTTACAACGAATGGATGCATTATGGATCATGTGGGTTCCGAGCCACACAAATATTACAGGCAACGAAGCTGCAGACCAAAGTGCGAAAGCCGCAACAGCTCAGCCGCTATTTACATTTAATGCCATATTCAAAGAAGACATACGTCGATTGATATCCACCCATTTAAGAAAGATAAGACTTCAAGGATGATCTACTTTTCATCATCACTACTCGCACATGAATGCAGAAGCGTTCAAACCCAAACTTCCTATGGACGTATCCTGCAACGACTTGAGTGCTTTTGTCCGGCTGCAAATAGGGCACACAATCCTCACATTCCTCACAGTCATCTACTTAAAGGTCAGCCTCCACCGAATTGCCCATTCTGCAACTCTGAGCTAGTTGCAGTGTCACATCTTCTGGACAATTGTGCACACTTTTCAACAATCAGAAATTACAACAACGTCTCATCTATAAAGCTACAGAGTGTAGAGGCAGCATCCATAAAAAAAATAAATAAGTTTCTTATCTGAACTGATATGAAGATATTTATTTAGAATTTGTTTATATTTCTTTTAGATTAAGATTTAATTTTGTTAGCTTTGTTGATATAATCTAACTTTAGGATAAGTAACCCGAAGGTCTTGTTACTAGTGCTCCTAGTTTATAGTAGTAAGGTGATTTATCACTTTATTTCTTCTAATAATAATTTTATAACTTGGAAGATTTCAAGAGTTAATATAGTTTTATTTAGAAATTAATAGAAGCTATACATATCTGTACAGAAGTTTTTTTTGAAGTGAAAAATATTTTGAAACATAGAATATTGTAGGTATAGACAAAATATTTTTCATGTGATTATTTTTAACCAGTAAATGAATGTACAGTTTCAACACCCTCTCTCAATTTGACAATTGTAACAAATTTCTAATTGCACAAAAAGCGGAAACATCTAAAGACTTGGTAAAAATGTCAGTTATTTGTCTTCCCGATTGCACATATTCAATTTTTAGACTTCCCTTCATAATATGATCTCTTAAAAAAATGGTGTTTAATATCAATATGTTTTGATCGCTTGCATTCGACATTCTTGGCAATTGCAATGCATCCTGCATTATTCTCATATATTTTCACTGGATAATTTTCGGACAAAATGTTTAAATCTTGAAGTAGTCCTTTAATCCAAAGTCCTTCAGATGCGGCATTACTAAGTGCCATATATTCAGCTTCACTAGAGGAAGTAGCCACTTTTGTTTGTTTCTTGCTGCACCATGAAATAGGATATCCGTAAACATAATAAAGGAAAATATGTAAATTTGATGTCCAGTCAGGATCAGCAAACCCCACCAAAATATCATTGGTACTTCCTTTATAAATCAACTTGAGAGACTTAGTACCTTTAAGGTATCTTAATATACGCTTTAAAGCTTGGCAATGTTCTTCTCCAGGATTTTGTTGAAATCGCCCCATATATTCAATCGAGTAGCATAAATCTGCACGCACGCATAGCATCAAATACATTAAAATAGATACATCACATTCTGTCCCAAAAACCTTGTATATAAGCAGTAGTCATGTTGTGATCTGCAAAAACCAATTTTTGTTACGTGCAGGTTAAACTTTTCATTCCAGCATCGCGGACTTTACTTTAATCCGGAGAGTGTCTTTTAAAACCGTTCCAGACGTTCTTTCCATTCCCTCTGGTATTTCCATGTCTATATATTCCTTTAATTCGCCATGAAGAAAAGCAGTTTTAACATCTAACTGATGAAAAAATAGCCTTCCTTAACACCAACAGCATGCACTGTTCTCATAGTTGTTAATTTTACTACAGGAGAATAAGTATCCTCATAATCAACCCCATATTTTTGTAGGAACCCCTTTACTACAAGACTTGCCTTATATCGGACCGGATTTCCGTCAGCATCATCTTTCAAACGAAAAACCCATTTGGATTTAAGCGGCTTGATGTTTTTTGGTTGGAGATCATATCCCACACACTGTCAGAAAAACTTATTGGAATTTTCTGATGCACTGCCGACTTGGTTTTTTTTCTTTCTCTTGTACTGCGTCTTAATATATTGGTCTGTAACTCAGTGCTTTCTGCAGTACGTTCACTTTCAGAATCTGTTACTACATTGCTTTGATTTTCAGGTAGCTCAGCACTGTTTTCCTCTATAGACACTCCGTTCATTATCTCAGAATCATCTATAGAGGAAACTTCTGTTATATAAATTGAAATTTCATTTTGGTTGTGAGGTAGAATCTCGAGGTGAAACAGTAATTGCTACATCTTGCCTCTCTTGTTTGTGTCTTAGTACAGGCATATCTTTCATTTCATTCTCCAGTTCTTTGAATGGATATCGAATTTCAATAAATTTCACGTCACGAGATACCACAATCTTTTGATCCTGCAAGTCCCACAAACGATATCCGTTTGGACAATAACCAATCATTGCGTAGGGCAATGCAGGGCTTCTGTTTATTAAATAAACAGAAGCCCTGCTTCGATCCACAAGAATTTTGGTACTTCAGCTTTCAACAAAAGTGCTCGAACTTTCTCCAGCAATGTCTGATTAAATCTTTCGCCAACCCCATTTTGTTGTGAAGAGTAGGCCATAGGCTCCATTATTTGAATCCCTTTTCTTTTGCAAAACGATATCATTTCTTTGGACTTGTATTCGTGACCTTGATCAATTGTTAATGTTGATATCATCTTTTCAAACTAGGCTGTAACTATTTCTTCATATTGTCTAAATATTTCAAATAGTTCAAATTTTTCTTTAATAAATACACCATTGCAAAGTGGGAATAATCGTCGATGAATGTTACAAAGTAGCGAGATCCTTCCCAAGCGTCTGGACTAATTGGTCCACATACATCTGATGAATGTGCTCTACATACTACATTGCTTGCTTTTTACACATTTTTCGTAAACATCTTTTGCCCAAACGTTTATGCCACAAGGTGCCTTCTTCTATTTTGCTTAAATATGCCTTCGTATTTTCAATTCTAACTTCCATCGCAAACAGATTTCCTTGACGTTTAGCTATTACGATTATTTTTTATTGTAGCTCGGTTTCTCTCAAATTCTACAATTAATCCGGCTTCCGCAATTTTACTGACAGATAATAAATTCTCGCGAAATTGTGGACTGAACAGGACATTGTTTAAGGTTAAATCAGTCCCCGTATTACTGATGTCATTGATTTCTCCTACTTGAGGAACGAGTATATTTTGGTTTCCTTTGCCAGAATAATGCATCTTGGACAAAGTCCTTATATTACAAAATGATCCAAAAAGTAAAAAAAAAATAATAAAAAAAAAATAAAATTATTTTTTTTTTCACTTTATATAAATACTGGTTCCATATTCATATAAACATACATTGTCTCGCAAATGTTAAAGAAAAATTTCAATTTTGTGTACAAAATTTCATTATTTTCTGAGTATTAGAAGTTAGTTTATTTATCGTTGCAAGATATTATCCTTCATAAGAAAGTTTAAGAAAAGCTTAACTTCATATGATTGTATTCAAAAAGTTGATGCTAGGTGGATGGTCTGTGCCCACAGCCAATTTTTACTAATACCACTTGGTGCTATAAGGTGAGACATTTCAAACAAAGAGGATAGAATAACAATAGTAGACAAATAATTGCGCAGCGCCACTTATCTGTAGGAAATATAGTTGCACACTTTATCTTTGAGTGATTGAGTTCTCTGTGAGTAGACTCGGCTGCCATTATTGTTGTTCACTCTTTGAATTATCAACGAGATTATGACAAAAAGAATCGAACTAAATAAGGAATTAAAGCAATTAAATGAACAGTTACAATTGTTATTTACTCTAATTGCTTTGCTCAAACATTAGATCATACGGTGCATGCATTTGCAAACTCTGAATTTCGTTTCTTTCTATTTGCCTATGTAAAAAGTATATGCTCAGCAAAACACTATATTTTTCATTGATAATTGCACTCAATCGGCAACACAGCACTTGCGATTGAATTTTTAGCGTTTAGGAAGATTTCCATCAGCTACCAAAATCAAGAGCAAGGCACGCCATCACACCAAATTGTTCGTGTTTCGTTGATTTCACTCGCATTGGTACCCACACACACATATAAGCTTGCGTATTTGTAGGTGCATTTGCTCTCGTTTCACGAGGAACAAAATTACTCATCAAATTTGTGATATTCTATTTTGTTTTCCATATACAAAACAAATTCATGCGTAACAAGGCGGGTCGGATTTGTATGGCGAAATACCTGACAAATCGTGTAGGAAATACTGAAAGAACCAGAGATTCTAGGTATATTTTTCTAAGATGTGGAAATCCCCGTGTATTTAAAGTGTTTTTACTTTTATTTGATATGGGTTTTATGTTTTTCTAAATCTGGTCGTTAAGTTGTATGTAAGTATTTATATCAACCAACAAATCATATATAACATTTTCGATCATAGTACTTACTTACCTACATACGTAATTAAGATATATATATTTATATTTCAAGCAGAAAATGCATTCATTGTTATTGCCCTTCAATACCGTATAATCTAATCTTTGAGCAAAGCAATGAGAGTAACAATAACAATAATAACTATTCTTTTAATTGCTTTAATTCTTTATTTCTTTCGATAGAGAGTGATAAAGAAACTGAAAATTCTTAAAATATATTCTGTGAAAAATTTGTATTCAATTTCTTTTTGTCATTAGGTGTGTTTTCGTACTTTTCCAGTAACAATTATCCAGTAAACAAATTTCTGAGAATTTGACAGCATTCGCTCGGAAAGAGAAAAATATGCCAAAAAGTACAAGAACGCAAAACCAGTAAAAACCTGCAAGTTTTACGAACAGCTGATATTCCATTAAGTAAATTGCAATTGTTCGTTTGCTTGTTAGTTTCTTTTGCTTATGATCAGCTGTTTTTCCTACTTGCAAGTCTTTACTGGGATAAATTTGTCCAGTAACAATTTGCAACTTCCCCTCAAAATGAAATGTCATTTCGCTCTCTCAATTTTCCCAACTTCGAAAGTTTTTTGGGTACAAGAACGCCAAAACGTGATAGTTTGTAACAATTATCACAAACTATTGCGTACGAGAACACTCTTATTATAATCTCATTGTTTATTCAGAGAATGAACAAAAATCTCACTCAAACTCACAAACAATCTCACAGAAGACTCAGTCACTCAAAGATAAAGTGTGCAACTATATTTCCTACAGATAAGTGGCGCTGCGCAATTATCCGTCTACTCTTATTATTTTATCCTCTTTGTTACTAATACCACCTGGTGTTGTAAGGTGAGACATTTTTGCATCAACCATATACAACAGCTTAGCAGAATAAAAAAATCTCAATTTTCAACAGTAGATGCCTCCGTAAGAAACAAAAATGTTAATTATTTATCACATGTTAAGATGATAAAAGCGTTACTCCAAAGGCTCTAAAGCTGTCAGAAAGCTCTAAATTCTTAATGATGCATGCATGTGTGTATATTTGAGTGTTTATTTACACAATCACGCGTTTACTGTTTGTATTTCCCGTATAATCGCTTTCATTCTCATTATGTCCTTAAAGTTTAGCATACATTTCTGGGTAGGAAGAAATAAACGAGAAAAGGAAGCACGTTTCTGCAAATGAACAACACAGAAAAAAATCAACAGTAACAACAATCATAAAAGTGATACCTATAAGACTCATAGTATCAAAAATATCATGCAAAAATAACGGCAAATTATATGACAGGAAATTGAGCAAGTGTCCTCGAGGGTGTATACCTACTTACTTTTATTATTTCTGCTTGTTGTTGTTGTTGTTGTTTTTGGATTGCTCGCAACTGATTTTATTATTTCGTTGCAGTAGTGGTGGCTTGTTGTGTTGCTGTTGTTGTTGTTGTTGTTGTTGTTGTTGGAATGTTTGAATAAATGTCGAAGATTCCTTTGCGAAAAACTTATTTAAGGAATGTTCTTTCTTCAACATAATTGAAATGGTAAGGTTATGAATGGGTGGTTATTAAATATAAACGTCAATATTGCGGTTGATAATACCAGATAGTTATGTGATACATAATTCTGTAAGTATACGATATGTATAATTTGTTTTTATTTAAAACAACATCCCGAAAATTCCCAAATTCAACACCAAGACCTAAAAACTGAATGAACTGAAATTTGTATTAATTTTTTCTCTTTTTCACGAAAAATTTAATCGCGTTAATGATCAAAGGAAGCTGTTGAAACGTTGTCTGATTTGTTTTAAGAGGAGAACCTGCGAAGTATAGCTGGTTAGTTCGCATAATACAAGTGAATGAAAAGTGGATCGAAGAACAAAATCCTAACTCACCAAGTCGCTTATATATGGCGCAGAAGCTTGGTAACTTGCCACCTCCGATGAGAGGACGCTTGGCGGTCTTCAACAAGAAAATCCTTCTCAAGACCTTTGAGCCTAGGTTGCAATCATAATCATGGCATTGTTTGGTATATTAAACACCAGAATGCAACCATGATTGCATTACATACGGTGCTCGTTGGTGCATGCCGAACAAAGAGAAGACTCGACCTTCTGTTGATGGATCAAGCATCGAAAAACCTATCACCCACATGATGCTACAAAGGTCTTGCCGTTCGGAACCAACCAATATAAGTAGGTCCATTCAATTTCAAGTTATTCAAGTTTAATACGCACCACAATACCGGATGAAGAGCTCTCCCAAAAGGTAAATGTACTATACGCAAAGAACGGCAGTGTGACAAAATGCTATGAAAATATATTGAAATTTTCGATGGAATGGTTAGCTCACACTTACCAACACAAGGGATGGCATATCTTTGCATAGATTATTGCCACAAATGGCAATTTCTTCTTGCGTGAGCCTACCACAAGCATAATATTTGAAACATTGGCTTATATGTCTTTACTTTCAATTGAAAACATTCTCCGCCACCTTTCTAGAGGGTATATACGAATACAATTGCTTTTGTGAAATATGTGTTAGTATTTTCATTCAATAGGTCATCGACAAGAACGGCACACACAGTGGTCGTGGTTAGGATTATGTATGTGGGTTTCAATAGGATTAGAAAGTATGGCAATTTGTTTATTTGATGCTGGGTTGGCATGTAACATATTTACATTAAATGAGTCCAAAAAAATATATGTAAAATACAAAATACGAGTTTTCCTGAAATCTTTATCTAAAGATGGGAAACCAAAACTTATTCTGGTACTTGCTCAATGTAACATTTTGGAGATTCTCCCACAAATATAGTTTCTGAAAAAGAAAAACAACAAACTGTTTCAATTTGTTTACAACAGCAACAAGGCAAAATAACCCGTGCTTTAAAGACGCCTGCGAAACGGCATCATACTAAAATCTGAAATTCTGAAGCATCTAAATTTCACCTTATAAGTAGCGGAATATATTAGGAAAAATTCTCAGAAATACTTTCAATGTATAGAAAAATCTGAATCGAATCTGGAAATTTGAACATATTTAATTTATCACGATATACATGCTGTCAAAAGGCCAAATAAATGATTTGCTTGAATTTAGTTTTCATCTACACATTTGCACATATATTTTGCTACAATATTTGTGTTTGTTCTTATAAACCATGAGTATTATCTATGTACATATGTTTGTATGTATGCCATATGCGCACGCATATGATGAGTGGGGGGGTTAGGGATTCTGTATGCTTTATTTCTCCTACTATTTTCTCTTCATCTATTTCTTAAATCACAAAACAGCTGATACAAATATATACAAATATTTTTGTTTGTCAACATTAGAGAAAGGACATTCGTACCCCTTCAACGTATAAGAGAGAGAGAGAGTGTATTGTTTATTGTTTTTGTGGGTAAAACGATTATATAGCACGCAAGGACAGAGAGTTGGTAATTGAGAGCTCTTTCTGTTGCTATTGATTGTTGGAACGTAAAAAGAAAGTGCGGCATGGCATCAAGAGACCTATATTTACAGCCTTTTATATATATAAATGCAGACAAAAGTATATAAATACATATGTATATATCCCAGCAAAATTTTAAAAACAGCTATATAAAAATTCGATCATAAAAATATTCTAAATAAATTTCATTTGTAATTTTATGTAAATAGTATGATAAAATTATTCTGTAATTCCGGATAAAATATTGCAAAAAAATGAGCACAAAAGTATCATTGTTGTTAGTTTTTAATATTAAGAACCGAATATTAGGAATTAGGTCTGCTTCTTCTGCGTCGTCCACCAACCGCTTTCGAATATAGCACCCTCTTAGCTGGAACATGTTTTTCCATTTGCCGACATGACCTACTGCTCTACCAGCTCAACCGCTGACTTCTGATGCCCTTTACTATGTCAATGTCGGTATACAACTCATACAGCTCATGCTTATACCTTATTCGACACTCGCAACCAACACAAATAGGTCCAAAGGTGTTGCGTAGGACTTTTCTCTAGACAACTCCAAGCACTCTGTCATCTGAAGTGAAAATTGTACAGACTTCAGCATCATATGTAAGGATTTTTTTCATTTTATGGAGTGGTTAAATCTCTTTGTGATGCTCTTCAATGCATTTCATTCCATGCATTTAATATTTCAATTATTGAACTGTTCGAAAGCACCCTGATTCCTGTTAGGTATTTATTTATATACATCAATATACAATATTATATGTATGTATTGTATAACATATATATGCGATTGTGTGTACATAAATGGTTGAATGGCTTGTATTACATAGTATCGTATTTTAAAATGGTTGAATGGGGAATGGTGGTTGATGAGTTCGTTTCACTCTTATTTTATTACTCTTATACATATTATATATATGTGTATATATAGCTTATATGAATTAAAATGATGCCATGTGGTTACAACATAAATGCCACAGCTATCCTATCGTATGAGTAGCTATGAATAGTCATACCCACATGTTAATGTAGCATATTCTATACTATTCAATTAAGGAGGATATGGTCTCAATAGTGTCTCAGATTAATTATTTTTATAGTTGGCCCAATTGAAAGAAATGGGCACTCTTCACCACCAATGTAGGACTACGCTTGAATAGACACTCTTCATCGTGGATGAATGTAGGACTACGCTTGACTCTATACAAATAATATCAGATGATTGTTATCAACGGTTGAAGGTCTCTTTAAACGAATTCAAAATTTTGTTTATTTCCTCGAAACTCATTCCGTACAAAAAAAAAATAACGCCGTCACTTTCAATAGTTCAATCATGAAAGTACCTCTTAAATGCATATTTCTGTATAGGTTTCAACTCCTTCACGATTTTTGTTTTCAATCGACTCGAAACGCTCCATTTGAAACAATACATTTTTCCCAACGAACAATCCAGTCGTTAAAAATCTTTTAACCACATAACTTGTTGTAAACTGTAGACTGTTCTTAAAATCAAAAATCCAATAATTCATTCTTTCGAGTCAGATTAAAGTACAGTGCTGCCAAATTTCAATTAATAAAATACATTTAACCCTACTTCCCTGTTTCAACTAAATCCTAATTCTCTATTGCAGAAAAATTAAAGAAGAAAGATAGAATTTCGTATTAAATAAACTTTTCAGACAGTTTTGTGATTGCTTGACTCAGTATTGTTTGAGCGTGCGTCAAAGATGGACACCAGTAAAGAGAAAATACGCCATATTTTACAGTTTTTCTTCGATAAAGGTGAAAACGCAAGCCAGACGGCTGAAAATGTGAATAGTGTTTATGGTGCTGGTACTGTAACAGCCAATCACAAGCAATTTTGGTTTCGTCGATTCCGTTCCGGTAATTTTGATGTCAAATATGCAAGGCCGATTGTCGAAAATATCGATAAAATAATGGAAACCGTCGAGTCTGACCGTCATGTAAGCACTGTTTCTATTGTCCAGGAGCTAAACATTGCACAAAAAACCGCTTGGAACCATTTAAATAAATACAACCTTCAATTTAATGCAAAAATAATGGATTTCCTTTTACTAAACCTAATATTTATTGACCTAATCCAGGGTTTGTTCATTTCACAATTAAAGGCTCATTGAAAAGTGTCATTTAAATCTAATTTTTAAATCACAAATTCTGAGTAATGAAAAGAACAATTAAATTTATAATATTCATCATTTGCAAGAGAAAAAAAATCATTTATCTGGTAACACAAAAATTCTCTTATACTGTTTATAGTCATTGTACCAATTACGAATGAAACTTCAACGAAATTCTCTGGCAAACAGCCAACGAACAATTTTCCATTCAGAAACTAAGGACATTATGGAGTAATGTCATTTCCGTATGGAGCATAAGAAAATGAATTACAAAATACACATAACAATTGCTTTGGTGTCAGTATGGCTTTGAATACGATAGCGTGCACACCGACATCGAGGTTCGGAAAAGAAATATATAACAAACTTCGAAATATGGATAACAACCTTCCACCCCCCCTCTAGCTGTTAAAAAATAAAAATAAAATACAATTATAAATAATAATAATAATAAAAATAAAAACAGCTAATGTACCACCAAGTGTAGTGCGATAAATTAATTGACAAAATTTCATACAAGTACATACGTAGATATGTAGGTACATACATATGTATAAAAATGTATGCGTATATTTATACATAATTTTAATTTACATGTATGTTTATATGTATAACATATTCAAGTAGTATACACATAGTATGAGAAATGAAAAATCACATGATTTGAAATTTAACTGTGCGTGCAATCATCATAAATATATATATATATATTTATATAGTATTTGTGTAGATATACATATGTATATTTATAAATAAGAGAATAAGAGTTGATTTTAGTTCTTTGTATAACAAGGGCGCCCTAGTGGTCACAACAGTTGATCTAGGTCGCAACAATAGCAAACAACATAAAGAGCAATGCTATCGACCAACAGGATACAAACATTTACAAACAAGTTCTATCCAAATACAATATTATATATGTAGTACACATGTAGTTAATGCTTCAATTCAATTGTACTGTGATGATGTGAACAGCCAGTGTCACCCCAGCGAGTTCAAGGGCTTTGGATTGTGTTGAACGCACTGAAGCTACCCACTTTGTCTGGTCATAGTAAAACAATGTGTTCGTACTAGTAGCATCATTTCAATATTTGGCGTTATCATCAAACTGATGCCATCTTGTCTGCTATCATGCATGCCATCGCCAACAATACGAACGAGTACCCATCATCATAGTGCTCATAGTGGCAACGTAAAGTTTTTCGCTTCACTACACTAGCATAAAAACCCCACTTCATTATATTGCTAATTTATTGGGTGAAGAGTATAAATGGGGTCTTGATTAGAGAATTTATTCTGTGCTTCAGTAATCTTCTTATTTTTCGTTTTTTCGCTTTGATGCATAAATAAATTCCATTTGGCCACAATTTGTTTTGGTTGGAGGTCAAAGGCTATAAACTAACAAGTTTCGGGTTGACGAAGAAGAGGCATTACAACAATAATAAATTTGCAATACATACATAGTGTACATACATATGTATATGTATGCACATACATCCCTACAAATGTATGTACATAAAGCATCCACACTCGTGTTTGAGCATAAAAAAGTACGTGTGGCCTTTATCGGGACCTTAATTCTGCAAAATCCTTGAAATATATATTTTTTTTTGTTGGTTGCTTTGCGAAAAGAATCCTTGACGAATTATAGTCACACATATGTTGTGCAACTTCGTTCACCTCAAATATATGTATGTACCTACATAAATAATAATGATAATAATAATCATAAAAATGATCATAACTTAATTTGTAGGGTTGTGCGATTAATCGGATTGCTTAATAAAAGAGTTCGATTAATCAAGTCGTTTTTTGTTATATTCAAACACTTGGATTAAATAGACTTTTTAATTAGCAGAGTATAGAAATAAAAACAAAAACTCTTTCAGTAACTAAATTCAGTGTATTCGAAATGTATGAAACAATTGATTTAGTTTCGATAGTGAGTAATCGAAACATGCACAAATAATCGAATTTGAAATTATGAGAAAACAATCTTACACAATTAATTGGGGAAAAACGAAATATAGCACCGACGGCAATTATCAAAAAACGCCCAGTGCCTTTAACTCATCAATGTTGAGTAATGTTGATGATGTCATTTCCACAGTGCAGCAGCAGCAGCAGCAGCAACAGCAGCTGATCAACAATTTCAATTCATCAGAGGATTATATTTCCATAAGAGATTTTATCATACAGCCCAAACACATTTCAAATACCCTCAAGGATCCCATGGAATATCATATACGAGACTTATTATTTTTGCTAAGCACAACAAATGCTACGGTCACAAGTGCGGATGCGGACTTGAATACAATTACAATGTCACATCAATACGATGAGATCAACGGTGATACCACATCACTATTGGAACCCATTTTAAGTACTGCCGCCGCCGCTGTCGTTTCTGCCTTTACTACTACTGCCAGTTCTATTCAAATGACCATAGCATCAACATCAACACCACCAAATACATTTATCGATAGTGAAGCGATGGTATCAAATTTGCTAGTTGGCACATCAACAGCCTCAACTGATGCTCTGGTAACACGTCCAGCCTTCACAACATATAATAACGAATCAACGCCGCCATATTGGGAATTGGAAACGGCCGATTTCGATTTCCTCTACAGACATTCATTGCTTATGACAATTGTCTATGCGATTGCCTACATAATTGTATTTCTCGTGGGATTGATTGGCAATAGTTTTGTGATTGCTGTCGTTTTACGTGCGCCACGTATGCGTACGGTCACGAACTATTTCATTGTGAATTTAGCCATTGCTGATATTTTGGTGATTGTCTTTTGCCTGCCAGCCACATTGATGACCAATATATTTGTTCGTAAGTATTATTCGTTGGGTAAAATCTATTTTGAAATGTTTTGTTCTAGAGTGGTCCTTACGCAGCAATTTTCAAAATTCCCTTAAATATGTTACGTACATCGATCGATGTTTTCTGTTTAATGTATGATAGGAAATCGTAATTGCCAACATTTTATGCAAATAGGAGATTTTTCTCATTTAAGTTTTACTATGTGGATTAAATTTCATTATGGGTGCCGTAGCACAGTGGTTAGTGCGTTGGTCTTCTGATATGTAGGTAGTGGATTCAATCTACGGCTGAAGTATAACTTTAATATCGAAAGGATTTTTCTTTCGAACGGTATCCATCTGTCAATTCTCCGGCAGTAACGATGTGCCTTGAAGACGCTTCTAAAACAGCTATGTGACAAAGCTTAGAAAAAGTGATGTCACAAGTGTTCTGCCGTTATTCCTGCTGTAGGTCGTTTCTAATATTGCCGAAAATTTAATTCGCACAACAGCATTGGAAGAGCAGCCTGATCAAAGGACGCTTCGGGGTCTATAAGTACCAAATATTTAATATTATTAATTTGTTTTTTTATTCTTTTTTTGTGAGAAGCTAATATCTTTGACATGCTAATTTCGTGGATTCAATCTACGGCTCAAGCATAACAAATTTAATATCGAGTGGTTTAAAACATATTTTTCTAAGATTGGGTTCGGAACACCTTCTAAAATGTTTCCTATTGCCGAAAGAGGTGCTAACAACAAACTTTACGTTTCTAAGTATGAATTGGATGAAACGGATTCATTGTACTTTAGAAGTATTTTATATATATGTTAAAAAAAACACTTGGTTAAGGAACCTAGGAATTTTTCAAATTTAAAAAATATTGTATTAGAAGCTTGTCAACTTGTCATGACAATAATAGCTTTTTATAGAACATTACCAATATTTTCAATGGGTTCAGTAGCGTGCAGACGTGTCTTTGAGCACCCTGTATTGGATACATTAGAAAATGAAAATTGGTATGCATTTTTTTTTTTCTATACAAAAATTGGACCAGTTTAATGTCCACACGTCGAATTTAAACACCTCTAAGAAAATATGATTTTACATACAAAAATTTACATCTCCCACAATAAACTTTTAGCATGGGTCTTCGATATTTTAAAGACAAAAATATTGAAGAAGGAATTAAATCGAAATCATTTACAATTTTCCATAGACCTAAGGGCCACTTTAGAATGTACTACATGTGCACATGCACTTACGTGATTTGATTTTATTACTATACTTAGTAAATGAAATATTTAATATTCCTCAAATACTTACGTGTACATATTTATAATATTGTATGATATCTATAAAAATGCATATAATATATTTATGAAGCATTTATAAATCTGACGCACAATGATTGATTGAAACAGTTGCAACATTTTTCTCGAACTTATCAATCCTTTGTATGGATGTAGGTAGCTGATTGAAAAGGTTATTCATCTAGAAGGCAAAAAATAAAAAAAAAGGTTAATACTACTGAAAATTATGTTCTACAGGCTATCGTACTATAAAATGCAAAAGCAAAAAATATAAAAATATTGTATTATAATGTTTATTGCCTTAAAAATGTATGATGAGGCTGCAAATAGACTTAACCACAGTATTTTCCTCTGCCCAACAAGCAAAAGCTCTGAAGACTATCAATTCGTAACGTCTTTAATTTGCTTTATATATATATTATTTTAAGAAAGTTGCTATATCTCAAAATCTTTCTGCTAATATCGATCTATCTTTTCTAGTCATATTTTCCGCAAAAATATTCATATTCTTCTCTTATAAGTTCACCAATATTTTATTAGATTAGAAACGGGTTTCACGGTAACTAGTTACTTTCATTTTAGAAATGCGCTTGCTTGAAAACTTTTAATTATATATTCTCGCAATTAAGAATTTTAATATTTTATGAAAAATATAAAAATTCGATGCGAGAGCCTTAAACTAGAACTTCATTTCTTTTGGTTACGATACGAAAGCAAAGATTTGAAAATTTAATCATTTTAAATTTTCTTTGCTCTCTAACATTGGTATTATAGGAAAAATGAATTTGTGGCACCATAGCGGAAAAAATATAAATGCCTAAGGACCAACTCTAATTCAATGGAACAACATGTGGCAATGATTTATGCAATAATGTTAGGCTTTCCGAAAAAAAAACACTTTTCAATATAATACCAATCAAACCGATAGACTTTGTTTTTTTTTTTTTTTTTTTGCAAATCACATGTGCAATAATAATTGCCAGCATAATCTTTACAAAGGATGACTTGATAAAATTATTATACTTACTTATTTATTTAGGTGAAACAAATAAAACACTTAACAAAAATTCATCATCATGACACATCACATCGTTTACTGTACTAGATGCCCATTCTGAATTAATGCTGACTCAAATTCTTTTATTCTATGCTATTGTTTTTATTCAGTTCCATTTTAATTAATTGTTGTTGCAAGAATCCAATCATTCACCTAGGAATAAATAATATAATATTGTACAAATTTATCCTGCCATGATAATTTGTGTGCACATTGGACATTTTATATATACCTTATATACTCGCACCGTATACAAATGTAAAGGGTATTTTTTATAGAGTTTGGCATTTGGCAACTATATACAATATTATTTTAACATCTGAATTTTTTAAGAAAGTGTTGAACATAACTACTTCTTTTGGTACTCTTACTATTATAAAATTTCAATAAATATTGCCTTGAATAGGAAGAGTGCTAGAAAATATTTTTTTCCTCACAATAAGACTACTGGGATCTTGAATTGGCACACTTTTCCTTTACCATAATATTGGCAATGTAATTTCAGAAAATATCATATGATATCAACTGTCAAAATTCCAAAAGATTAACAGCGCAATTCTAGCAACTATCTTTCAACTCACCACAGTCTTACGAATGATAAAAAACTATTATAAGACAATTGTCTATTCTGGCAACTATCTTGTTAGCGAGGAGATCTTAGTGATGACAGTAGTTTGTTTCGATTGAATTTTTAAATACAATTTGAGTAAAAAAAAAACTGTTTTTAAAATGAAACAGAACTTTGTATATAATATAATTTCACGTGGCACTAGAAAACGGTGTATTTTAAACCGACGGACCTTTTGCTTTTACAGAGAAGTCATTTAGAAAAAATTATAGACTGCCCAAAAATATCTGCCAGTCTCTAATTAGCGAATTGGAGCCTTATGATGCACAGTAACCGAGGGTACGGTTTAAAACAGTGGCAGCGTTGCATTTTTTTGGCCATGGTTCTGACCAGCAATGTGTTGGAAACTCATTTGAAACTGCAATGAGCGAACCGGTAATTTCGCGGAGCATTGATTTCATTTCTAGGTTTTTGGTACAACGTAAAGGAAATGAAATATGCTTTCCGCAAGCACAGAACTCCACAAACAACTTCAATTGATCAGGTGAAGTTCGTTCGCTGAAATATATAAAATTGTGTCTTATATTCTTATAAATATATTATTTATATTCATAATATTCATAATATTTTTAATAACATTATAAATGTAAAATAAATAAAACTTATGTTTGTTTCTTGTCTTCTTCCATTTTTGCAGTTGTCAGAACAATTTTATTTGTCTCTTGTCAGAAAAGCTTTTGTCCATGAATTGTGAGTAAGGGAGCTTTTTTTGTAAGATTTTTGTGCTAGAATAACAAAAGTCTTTCAAACTATCTTGTCAACTATCTTACAAATGTCTTGCAAAAGACTATGAACTGTCTTAGCTAGAATTGACCTGTAAATCTCCCTTTTATGATTATATATGTTTTTCGTATGAAATTAACATACTTTCTATTGGGTCAAACAAACGATTTATTAAAAGAAAACCAAGACAGTGAAATTTCTCCCCATCATTTAGCCATTAAGATCATATAATTTGACGCTGTCGATTATAAAGTCGCGAGTCTACACTGATAATTTTTTGCGTGGTTATGTAAAGCCCTTAGTCTGCATCAATAAACCTACTCCGATTGATGATAAAAGCCTCAGAAATATGTCCAGTTGCTCAAATCATTTACCCTATATTATTTTAAGACAATAAATGATATTGAGTTTCAATATCTACCTGGATTTAGTAAAACAAACAAAAATCACCCAATGCAATAGGTAGGTGTTTATAATATTCAAGTACCTACCTATGTAATACATATGCATATGTACGATGTAGTATTTTGTGCTGACGAAGCAATTCAATTCAGCAATTTTTGTATAAACAAAAATACGAAAAACTCCTTTTTTCTATAATCGAGTGCCTTTTTTTTTTTTTGGCAATTTTTCACATAGTGTTGCAAGTCCTTTGCAATGCTCTTTTACGCAGATTAGTTTCAATTTACATATACGACTACACACATGCTTTTGATTTGATTGAGTTGAGTTTCACACATGCCAATATCCAATCACCCACCCATTAATTTTGTTTGATCAAAGACTCGAACATTAATGTTTTGGGAAAAAAATACGTGCAAATTTTATCGTTCAATTGCTTAAGTTTTCTTACTTGTGCAGACTAAAAATTCCTGTATATGAATAAATATGTATAATTAAATAACTGTAATATATATGTACATCTATATATGTATATGATACTTATATGTAATATGTTCAAGTATGTTTCTAATTATGTATTCCTACATATATGTATACATACTCGTATATATATATATATATATATATATATATATATATATATATATATATATATATGTATATGTATGTATAATGTCATTGGAAGTTCACGTGTGTAAAGTATTGTGTGCATGAATGTGGCAACTTTCTTGAACGATGGCGAAAGGATCATCGACACAGTACTGACCTAAATTCGCATAAACTTAGGTGCAACTTTTATAAAGCATTATTTGTCAGTCACAACTATGTTCGAGTACATACACACACATACATACATACGTATATATTACGAATGAGTATGAATATTCTTCGTATGGCTCTGCATATCCACAAATACATTCAAACGTGTTGTGTTTATGTATATGCTTGTATCCGTATGTGATGAATTTACGAATACAAATAAATATAAGGTGAGGTAGGTAGGTAGGTATAATATGAATCGAGTGAGAACATTGGACGAAGTGCTTTGCTTTGTGGGTCAATGAGTGGGGTATATTTGAGGTTATCAATGCTGCGATTATATGTAGCAGTAGGTGTTGTTGCTTATATTCATTTAACCAACAACATTACCAACAACAGCAACAGCAACAATTACAAGAATGATAGACATTTTAAAGGCAGTGTATGAGTGTAAATCACTACTTTGCCTCGCGAGAGATATAGTGAGAGTGTGAGAGAGTGGAGAGTAAACAATTTAATACAGCGAAGGAGAGTGACAGCAGAGAGTTGCAGAAAGCAATAAACTAAATACAAACCTATTTATATTACACACACATATATATATATATATATATATATATATATATATATATATATATATATATATATATATATATATATATATATATATATATATATATATATATATATATATATATATATATATATATATATATATATATATATATATACACAAAGTTATATACATTTGCATGTTCTTCTTGTGTAAAAAGGTATTCGGGGTCGTAGCAGCGGTATATATATCGAGACTTTCCATTCAGTCAGAGATGTTGATGTTGGTGTAATATTGTGAGAAAGGAAAAAAATTGTATATAATATGAAGTAAACAACGAATTGAAGCATGGCAGATTTTTACTAATGGACAAATTGCGTTATGGTGCAATTAGTCAAAATGTAGGTAACAATATCGTATCGTGTCACCTGTTCTGACCTACCGTACGCGGATATAGTGTAATCGATTAGTCAATACATAAATTCTCGTATTGTTTTCATCATAGGTAGGTGCCTATGTACAACAGAAAGCGTAAAAAAAAATAACTCGGTTCATTTAATTGTAGCTAAACAAGTCAAATATGAATTGAAAAGGTTTTTGTATAGAAAAATCACATAAGTTTCAACTCATAATGTAGTTTGTACAATACGTATACATATTTGACCTTGCCTAAGTTTTTTTTTACCATTTTCGTTGTGCCTGTTCAATTTAGACATTACTAGTTTGGCATTAGAAAGTTTGTCGCCTACCTATACCAAATCTTGCTGAAATATCTCTTTCAGAAGGTGTTTCATTTTTTATTGACTAAAGAATTACCAATTACCTCCATTCCATTCCATTCCATTCCATTTGAACTGACCGAGACGTCTCGGTGTCCTAGTTGTGCCAAGTTTAAAAATATTTTTTTTTGAGAATATTGTTAGTGTTTGTGTTTATTTTCAAGCTTCTTACATATTTCGTTTCTTCTTTTTCGTGGTTTTAAAAATGTATGTCATTTTATTTCTTTTTAAAGCAATTTATAGAATATGATTGTATTGTGCCATGGCTTCAGATATGTACAATTTTATCCCTTTACTGTTGATATAATATAATAATGCATTTACTTAACGTCAGTTTATAAGAAGTAATATGATACAAAATATTTCACTATCGAATTTTACACTGAAAGTTCTGATATTTTGACAGATTATATAAAACAAATCAGCACTTCTTGGTACAAAAGGGCTCTTTGGCTGAGCTTTTGTTTCTAGTTTTGTGCGTATTAAATTTTCGGACAGTATTAGAAGGGACCTACTTTTATTAGCCGGTTCCGAGGGGCACAACCCATGTGACATCACTTTTTCTGAGCTTTGTCATAGAGCTCTTTTAGAAGGTTTTCCATGGAAAATTGTTACTGCCGAAAGAATTGCCAATTGTTTGCCGACATGTGGGTGCCGTTAAAGTTGTGATTCAGCCGCGGATGGACCCACGAGCTATAGATGTGAAGACCAGGAGACCAGCCACTGAACTACCGCACAGATTATACAACTCGAGGAAAAAAACACTTATTGATGCGGTTATTTTCTTGCTAACGGAATTGGGCAACCTAAATACTTACTCCCTATGTCCAACTCCGGGAGCGGTGGGAGCCAATTTGATAGGAAAATATCAATTTTGTAAAGGAGCCTCCTAAGAGATCGAAAAGGGAAAAAATTAATAAGGATAGGTCATTCTGCCATTCCTGGGCAGTTACATATGTGGTTATTTATCGATTTCGATTAAAAATGGACCAAAAAAATGTGCGGTAAATTTCGTTATTTCTTATAATTTTTAAAAACCCAGGGTTTATTTATCACTGTCTCATTTTCTTTGTAAGAGGACGAGCTCCCTGAAAAAAAAAACAAATATATTGTATTTCAATTTTAATGATTTATAATTACCACGAGGTTTTTAGTAGATTTTCGACGAACATTTTGGTACAAAAAAGCAACATTTTTTTCTATGGCCCATTATCAATTGAAAATATGGTTAGCAATACTTGTGAGCTTGTTAGATTATCTCCATTTTATAATCGGACCGATAGTTTTTTGTTCGAGATGAGCTGCAAGTAATAAACAAACCAAATTAGGGTTAATTTTAATGCGATTTTTAAATATAATATAAATAGTGTTATTGGAGTATCGAAAAGTCGATACCACGTATAAGTTGGAACTTTATTTTGACTATGGGTACGTACCAATGGTTTATATAGAAGAAATGTCATGATTACGGAGTTGTTATCATTAAGAATTTATTAATATTTCTATACCGACAAAGGATTTTTTTTTCAAATATATTAAATTTAACCTTCTAATGGGAATGGAATTTATACCTACTTATAAATAATTTTAATAATATTGATAGTCAGTAGTCAGACGTCCGTTGATTGTTAGTTGATTATTCCTACAAAATGATGTTAATATTGACCGTGATGGTGTCAGCAATGATGCAGCAGTTGTTTGGAAGGTTTCTGAGCTGAATATTTATGTTCGTTTGTTTGATGGTTGATTAGTGGAAATGCAATGCCGTTGTTATCTAAGCACACCTTTCGAATGCCACCACAAAAACCAGAATGCATTTGAGGGTGGCATTTGAATTGGTGGCATTATTTATTGTTGGTGCTTGTTGACTCAAGGCTACATTCACTGTTTGCGGCTGGATAAATTGACCTAAATACTTCGCTCAACGACCCTAATCGTCAGGGTTATTTCTATGTACATACATATGTACGATACTTACGTTATGTACCTACGATATGTACGTGCAATATGGTCGTCGTAAGTGCCTACTTCTGCAATGCATTATATAATACCTATGTGCTTGTTTATGTTACATACACAGAATAATTTCACATAGTATGATATTGTTACTTTGTTTATTTGTACATAATTTATCTGTTGGTATGTATATAGATTTAATTTCAATAAGTAAACAAATGCTCAAAAAGAGCACATCCCTTTTTTGAGCATTTGTTCAGAAATTTTAATTGATTTTGTTTTACAATTCATAGAAATCATCGTAGATACCCATAATATTATACAATTCTCACTTGCAATGCTCATAATTGTAAGGTTCACGATAATGTTGAAATGTACATAAATAATTAAATTTTAAATTATTCAAATAGCATATTCACCCAAAACTTGATCCTTTCGTTAAGTATTTGTGTGTGTGTGTGTGTGTTTTAATTGAAAATAAGTCGTTAACTGCAATTCCTTTACTTTGTTATGGTTGGTTTAACAATGAAGTGCCATTTTAAGGCTTTCTCCTCAGTTTAAATCTGATATATCTTCTGTATTCCTAAACGAATTACATTCATTTCGTTTGATTTAAGTGCTCAGTTAAAGTGTTGTAGCTTAGGTCATTTATGTTTGTTGTGAACAAATTCAAGCTTGTCGAAGAAGATTGCTTTATACGCATATAAGGACGAAAAGAATCAGTTTTTCCTGTTCCTCCGGTTCCTTGTAACATTGGTATTATGGGGGATGCCCATTCTGGTTTTATGTTCTTCAATAGGCTGCAGGGCTATGAATGACTGTCGTCAGTTTTGATGCATCTTTATGATTTTCCTTAATTATAGTACACAGCCACAGCTTCGCAGAAACGATAAACATTTCTGTACGTGTTTGAGGTCTCATTTCGCCAACACTCTTTACACTCTATCTCTACTTCTCAAGGTGGCTTTCCGACAAAATTAATGTTTTTATAAATTTTCGCTTTCACCACAACCAGAACCCCTCCAGAAGAGTAAATTTTTTATTACTCAATATTTTGTTTTTAACATTTTTACTTCCTATCTTTACTCCTTAGGGAGGCTTCCTTACAAAATAAACTAAAAAGCATCTGAAACTTAACAACTATTTGTCTCTAGAGCAGAGAAATGCATAAACGGTTCTTCCACTCCAACTTATGTACTCATTTACTTACAAAGAAATTACCTCACCTCTCAATATTTTTTTGGGAAATTCCTCTATAAAACTTTTTTTTTCAGGTTATATATGGTACATTTTATTGAATCTTCCAAAAATATCTTAGAACTAACAATAAAACTTCATAGTATATTTAACATTTCACTTTTGAATTCATATCATTCATTGCCAACCTCCCAATGCCAATACTTAAATAATCGTGTAATGAATAAATTTATAATCTAAATTGGTGCCAAGAGCAGCACGTCTTTCTCTCCAGGCGGGTGTGTACTTGATGCTGTAGTAGGCGCCTCGCTAGGTTTGCTAAGTAGAATTCAGCAAGTCGGGAAAGTTCTTCAGTTACATACGGGATATGTAAATCTCTATGGAAGTTAACGTTTTGATATACCAAGAAGCATTGGTAATAATTTGCAGGATTTTCGATTGGGGTCTTTGCAGCTTTTCGACGTCCGGGGATGAAACAGTACCCCAGAGTTAGATACCGTAGGTCCATATAGGATTGATAATGACTTTGTAGAGTAGAACTTTGTAGTCTAGTTTGAGCTTGGACTGTCTGTTCAAAAGCCAGTTTAACTCATTTATTTTGAGTTTTATCTGAGTAACTTTTGCACTTATATGCTTTGCCCAAGTAAGTCTGCGACCTAAATGCATTCCTAGATATTTAGTTTCTGAGGCCTGAGGGATCGATTTAGAGTTAATTTGCACAGAGGGACAAGAACTCCTGTATAGAGTAAATGTGACATGAACGCATTTGGATTCATTGACCTTGATTCTCCAGCGATCAAGCCATTCTTCAAGCATGTTGACGTGTACATGGAGAAGTTTTGACGCCTCTTTCGGAATTGTGTGAGTACACAATATGGCTGTATCATCGGCCAAAGTATAGGTGAGAGTCTTGGCGTCGGTTGGCATATCTACAGTGTACAACGTATAAAGCAGGGGGCCTAATATGCTGCCTTGCGGTACACCAGCTTGAATAGGGTATTCATCTGAGATAATGCTTTTCTGTTTCATCACAAAGCATCTACCTGAGAGGTAGCTTTCGAGCAATGTGTAGATTTTAAGAGGTAACATGCCAGACCTTATCTAATGCCTGAGTGATATCGAGAAAAACTGCGGAAGAGTATTGCTTCTTTTCGAACGTTTCTTTTGTAGTATTTACAATGCGATAAAACTGAAAGAAAGTCAAAACCTTTGTGACATCACCTTTTCTGAGCTTTATTATAGAGCTCTTTCAGAAGCTTTTTGATTGTTTGAAAGAAGAATCTTTTTTTACACTTATTAAAGTAGTTTTTTTATTGAGGAAATATAAAACACGAAAAATGCAACAATGCAACAATGCAACAATGCAAATCAAACCGAATGCATTAATAAACTAGATATTGGTATTTTTTTTTTAACTTTTATTAATTTCAATTGTTTTGAAAATATAAATCTTAAGTTATATGGATATAAGGTTAATATGGCCATCTTGAAAATGAGTGCTCCCACTGTATTGCGAATTTTAGTAATAATTTTGTTATTTCTGAACTCATATTTCTGTTGTAAAGTTCAAGACAAAGCAAAGTCAAGTCTCTAACAAATCTTTTGTATATTGTGATCTATTTATTAGAATAATACTTGTATTCCTAAAAAATTGTACCGAACAAAAAAGCTATTTTTACGTCAGGAATTAAAAAAATACTATTCTTGAATATGCAACGAAAACAACAACAAAGAATATGATTTCAAATATTTTCTACTTGTAAATATTTACAGCCTGGATACTAGGATGGTTTATGTGCAAAACAGTTCCATATATACAAGGAGTCTCCGTGGCGGCCTCTGTATACAGTTTGATTGCAGTTTCGCTAGATAGGTAAGTTAATACGTAATAATATTGTACTGTTGTATTGTTTTAGTAAAAAATACTATGTAAATATTTTATTAAACCGCATTCAAGATTTATTCAAGACAATACTATAGTGTGCATACACACAAATATAAATTCGTTTACATGAAAAAATAATTATAATTGAAAAGGATAAAGACAATATTATTCGATTAGTTCTAGTCAATTCTGGGATAAGAGTAGAGCGTATTAGACAATTATCGGTAACTTTCAGTGATGAGCAATCACAGCTGGGTGCGCATGATGTACTGGTAGAACAGGAACTACAGGTTTAACAATAACCGGCTTGGCGACCACTGCCTTAACAGGTGCAGGATGATGAATTACATGACTATGTAGTAAAGGAAAAGAGAAAAAGAGAGAGAAATGGACGCCAATTTAAGGCAGTAATAAATATGATCATTTTTATCACTTTGCCAACTTACGAATGCACAGCATGACCACCATGGTGATGTAGAATTTCAGGTTGATGCACACCCGTATGTCCCAGTCCTGGTGCAGCATAGATGCTCAAAGCGAATACTGAAATAATGATAAACAACTAGAGGATGACAGTTAGGAAATTGTCCCAAAGCACAAAATAGCATCCAATACTCACCAATTTGTACATGATGAGAATTGTTTGAATTGAATTGAAGTCTATTTTGTTACTGCGAACGAAGCGATTGATTGAGAACAAATAAATTTGCAACTGTTGACAAAACATTTCAACGCTGTCGCTTTTATAGGAACAAACGATCACATTTCAATTGGAAATTTTTCCATTAATTTCATTATCATTTCATTCACTTGCCGAATTATAATCTAAGTGTCGATGCAACAACTTTGTAAATCTTAATGTACTTGTACACTACCTACATATACATATACGCATAAGTTGTCTAATATTTTATAATTTTTTTGTCTGTCTGCTGTCTACAACTGAATGACCGCCACCGCCGACGACGACAATAATGCTTAAACGTCATCTAGTTGCACAAACAGACATACCCATACCACACATAACTTCAACAAATAATTCTGATGGGACTCAAAATGAGATTAACATAAACTTCAATGAAATATGACATAGTTACAACTGACGACAGCTAACATTCACTAATTATGCCACTAACAACTGCTACAATACTATACAGCGCCAAGTTTAAACATTGAAGATCAGTAAATGCATCCGACGATGCACGCGTCGAATGCAAACAAGATCAAGTTCAAATTAAAAGTGAAAATATAATAAATTAAAAAAAAAAAAAACCAAACAAAATCTTACATTCCTTGACCAATTATTGGCGTTATTGGCGTTAGTAATATGATATATAGTTATAAATAGTTGTTATTATTGTTATTACTCACTGTACAAATTGTGACATTTTGCATATACGACCATCTACCTAATATATGCTACTTATTAAGTGTAACCTGATGTAAAATCAATATGATCACATGAGTAGGGTAGGGTAGAGTATTCGAGTATTTTCAATCGATTAAAGCAAAATAAAAAGTGCACTTGGTTAAAAATATAGTTAATAGTGTGTATGGTAAACGTTACTCGATTCAAATTGATTCGATTAAATTGAACAACGCTATATGTATGAGCAAATAGTTATGTTGCTTACTTAAAAAATAACAGTACAAAACAAAAAATTACTAAAAATACTCGCAAGTATATAACAAGTACAACTTAAACATGTACATTAGGGTGGGTCGTTTAAATAGGTTTCAAATATCAAACCATTAATTGAAAGCTTAGATTCAAAGTATGTTGTTTTTATCGCAACTTTGATGTTTGTTTACTAATTTGCCGTTTTTTCAATTTTCTTCTATTAAAAATATTTCAATGAGCACTATATTTGCAACTTAGACGTCATTGACCTTCGAGGTCAAGTTCGACGCGTGTACTCGGTAGTTTGTTATAGCCTAGACAGACGGCAGCCTAATTCCGGATTACCGAGTTAATTCGAATTAACTCGGGCATTAACTGCAGCTAATCCGCATAAACTCTATGAGTTAATTCTCAAAATAAAAGAGGATTAGGGCAATTTGCGATGGCAACACTGCTGAAAATTGTCTATTGTGAATTTTTCTCCATCCATTTTACAAAATATTAGGTGTGTTCGCTAACAAAAAACTTTCAACAATTGTTAACAGTTTTCAACATGAAAAGTGTTGGCGAACAAATAAATCCAGCTGTCAATTACGAACGTTGAATGTCAATTTACAAGTTTCTGATAGTTTTCAGTTCACGTACTTCTTGTAGATTTTCTCATATCGAGAGTGAGAGACGACAGAAATTGATAGTGATAGTAATGTAAGTGGACAGACCTAATAAAACAGCAATCACCCGTTTAGTTAATCCGCAATACTGCCGTCTGTCAGGTTATTATTTTATTCGGATTAAGTGCGCCGATAATCCGGAATTAGGCTGCCGTCTGTCTAGGCTATTAGAGATAGATTTGAAGATTAGTGACTTGATAAATATAAAAAAACATGATCGATTTACTCAACTAAAAAAAAATTTAAGAGAAAAAAATTCGAAGTTTTTTTTGTACTACTTTATAGAAGACGGTCATTTCATTTCATGAAGAACATGTGTTATTCACAGTCTGAGTTGAAAAATGAATGATTTTAAATTATAATTCGCTTTACTTTAAAATCCATATTTGATCCAAACAAATTGATTTCAAAATATAAAATAAATGTTTTATATACATATGTACGTAAAAAGGAAATGAAAAATATGCCGATAATAAAAATAGAAAACAAAAATCATAAAAGTGGAAAAAATCGAAAGATTAAAATCAACGTTTAATTTTAATAGTTTCGGAACTGATCGCTCACAGAAGATATCTCCGAAAACGTTTTGATTGCTCTCATGCGGGCGATATAATAAGGAAGACCTTTATTTTTCGATACGAGTTTTGAATTTTTTCGAACGTTGAACGACATATGCATAAGCATTGGAAACATTATATTTTCGTAAATATTTATAAAAAAAAATTCCTAAAATAGTTTTCCATTATTATGTTGCATTTGAAATACGTATAGGATTAGAATTGGCTGATTATTTTTGCAATAATATTGATTAAATTTTCAAACTTCATCCTATTGTATTGTATTTCCTTTAATGATACACTAATGGAAGGTCAAATAAATATTTATGTAGGTGTTTATGCATTATTATAAAACACTGACTATGTACGCTTTGCATAAACCTTTTTCGTGAGAGGCATAGAAAATTGATTTCCTACGAATGTTTCTAGGAAAACATGTTTCTTTTTTTTTTTTTTGTATCAAATGCTTTCACCAAGAGATCTAATCTAGATAAAGACACAAAATTGAATGAAAAAGCTTTTGATTCGCTTACTACACACACACACACACACACTCATAAAAACCCTCAATAATACTGACAAAACTTAAAACAACAATCAATATACGATCAACAAATTCTTCTTAATATTATCAAAATTAATTCTTCTGAATATTATAAAGTAACATTTGATGCTTTGTTAAATTGCTAAATAAAAAATCAGCAAATTTGTTTAAATTGAAATTTGAAAAATATATTTTTTTTCTAGTTCTAGCTTTGCTTTATCCTTTTCAATGTTTCGCCGCACTACATCAGAGACGGTGGGAATTTGAAGGTCATTGTGAATGTGTATGTTTTTGATATACCATGGAGCACCAGTGATTTGTCTGAGCACTCTCTGAATTTTTTCTACATTTGTAGAACAGGCTGAACTCCAGAGCTCTAGACCATAGAACTAAATAGCAGGACTTTGTTAGGTAAACTGAGCTTAGAGTTTTTATTAATTAGCCAAAAGAGTTGCTAAGACTTTAATTTGATTTGTAGGTTTTTGCTCTCTATGTGTTTAGTCCATGTTAGTCTTCTATCAAAATGGATTCCAAGGTATTTAACATAATTTGCTTGAGGTACGATGATGTTATTCAACTTCACAGGGAGACACGTCTCTTTTCGCAGCGTGAAAGTGACGTGGACGCTCTTTGCCTCATTTACTTTGATGCGCCAGTTTGCAAGCCACTTTTCAAGGAGATCTAAATGGGCGGACAGACTTCTGGATGCGCTTATATGATCATTATGTGAACAGAGGATTGCAGTATCATCTGCGAAAGTAGAAACTCATGATTCGAATGCATTGAAAGATCAGCAGTATATATCAAATATAGGAATGGTCCTAGAACACTCCCTTGAGAAACGCAAGTCATAATATCAACTTCTCTTGATGTAAAAGAATTGAATTTTAATTTTAATTTCCGACAAAGTAAATAAGAACTGAAGAGCTTGTGAGTATTTTCTGGGAGATATTACGTTATCTTATATATTAGGCCCTCGTGCCACACTTTATCAAAAGCTTGGCCTACATCCAAGAATATTGCAGAGCAGTATTTATTGTTCTGAAATGCTGTGTTAATCTCTTTGCCGATCCTATGCACTTGTTCAATAGTGCCATGAGCTTTCCTAAAGCCAAATTGGTGATTCGGTATAACTTTCTTTTGTGTAACAATTGGCATGATATTCTGCAGCAGCATTTTCTCAAAAATTGTTTAGAAATGAGGTAGAAGCCTGATAGGTCTATATGTTGACGGCACAGCTGGGTCTTTTCCAAGCTTAGAAATAATTATTATTTTTGAGATCTTCCATTGTTTTGGGAAGTAGCCATAACGAAGAATACCATTAAAAATCGCCGTAAGAAACAAAATAGCTATGTCTGGTAGTTTTTGAATCATTTTACCCGATATATTATCGTGACCAGGAGCTTTTTTAGGGTTTAAATTCAAAAAATATATGTTAGATAATAGTATTAATTTCAAATATTTTTATACCCTGCATAATGCAATATGCATGGTATATTCATTTCGGTCAGATGTTTGTGTCCACTTGAAGGAATCTCCGGAGATATAGACATAGATATATATTCGTGATCAGCGTCGATTAAATTTTCGATTTAACGATGTCCGTCCGTCCGTCCGTCCGTCCGTCCGTCCGTCCGTCTGTCTGTCTGTCACCTGGCTGGTTCGCACGATAACTTGAGTAAATATTGAGCTATTTCGATGAAATTTGGCATAAGTAATCTATGATCCAAGGGTACGGAGGGGATTGATATTGGGCATGATCGGTCAATAACCACGCCCACACCAAGCATTCAAAGCGACTAACCTCGAAATTTTCAAAATCTTTAACTTGCCATAACTCACATAATATACGACTTGGGACAACAATATTTGGTACATAGACTTATATTATACTACTATATAACCTCGCCAAAAGTGGTTGAGCCACGCCTACTTTTTAGCATAGCTCTCATACAAAGTGTCTGTACTTCTTTTAAATTGAAACAGCTGTCACTTCTACAATCTTCTCTCCAGAATAACCATAATTGACACTGAGATTAACATGTTAGTCGGAAATAATATGGCAGAAAATCAGTGTGCCACGCCCACTGCTTTTTGGGTCTCCCATACAAAGTTGCGGAAATTAAAAAAAATGTTACCGGTTATAACTTGCGAACTATTCAGCGTAGAATAACGAGATTTAAGGTGTGGATTAGTATTGTACGAGCAACTAGACTCACACAAAAAGGGCGCACCACGCCCACTGTTTATCGTAGCCCCCATACAAATTTTAAATTGAAACAGCTGTAACTTCGGCAATCTTCTGTCTAGAATAACCATAATTGACACTTAAATTAATATCGTAGTCGGCAAAAATCTGGCGGAAAATCAGTGTGCCACGCCCACTCCTTCATGAGTCTCCCATACAAAGTCAAGGGAATTAAACTAAAACTTTTAAGCTCCATAACTTACAAACCATTTAGCGTAGGACAACCAAATTTAAGGTGTGGATTGATATTGAAAAATTAATTAGATATACCAGAAAGAGATACGTCACTCCCACTTTTTATATAGCTTCCATATAAAGTCTCGGATTTATATTAAACATTAAAACACCCATAACTTACTAATCAATACGCCTAGGTCAACCCATTGCAACCTATGTAGTTTAGTATTATAGGCAGAAATTGATCCTCCAAAATTGGTGAGGTACGCCTGCTTCTTAATGTAGGTCCTATACAAAGTAGTGGAAGACAAGGATGGATATACGAGCAAACTTTTTATATATACCTCTACATATGCAGGGTATAATTTGGTCGGCCCCAGCCGACTGTAAGGAGATTTTTTTTTATTCTGAATTTTGCGCATAAATTAATTTAAAAACATATTACAGGGTTTCATCAATCAGAAGGAAATCTTAATTTTAGAGTATTTTTGCTCGGTAGGTTAGGTTAGGTAACTGTGGCTAGGAGGCCATTAAAGTTATGTCGTATTGTTTTATACGACGCCAAATGTATCCTACTCTGATCCCTCGTTCAATCATCCTACGTTGTTTATGAATTTCAGAAGATTACCTATTGGAACTGTTTAATTTTTTTTTTTCTTAGAAACGATATTTCTACATTTTTGAACATATACCTTCAAATCTAACCGATTTATATTTGATTTTTCAAACAAATCTTCATTTGGAAAAGGATGAGATTCATTTGAAATGTTGCTTAAATATTCTTTATTGCTCTAAATAATTCGATAATTAATCGATTGTCATACATCGTTTTGAACAGTTTCCAAAAAAGCAGCAAGTTATCGTTTTTACAATTCTACTCATTTGCTAGCTTGCTGACTGTCAAGTTTATCCATGTGACGACAAACACTTGATTACAAATGTATTTTTTATTTAATATACTCGTATATCTAATTTATTGTCGTCAAGGTCGTCAGAAGGAAGTCTCGCCCTCAGTTCGCCCTCTGAAGTTCTTTAATTTCTGATTATATGAAATATTTGCATTTTCATTAATCTAATAATTGATTAATCGCATCGTTCATTATTCAGATTGTTTGTTTAAACAATTCTTCACAAAGCGCTAATACAAATCATTCTTGATTTCAACACTGTGCCTACTCAAACAGTCTTTACCAACATTATTTTTTGTTTGATTATTTTCATTAACATTTTTGAGAGTCATTATTTCCAGTCTCTGCTTAAGAATTATTTTATTTTTATTTTTTTATTTTAATTGTACCTCCTATCTTCATTCAATTGTGTTAGCTTTCAAATATGATATACTAATACGATACATAGCATCAACATTTACGAAATAATAAACACATTAAACAAACACGAATCATTAAATCGTAACGTTCATTGTGTAATTTTCTTCAATTCTATTCCTTTGTTTTTGATATACATATGACAATAGATAAAAAGTTACCCTGCGAGCATAGCTAAATGCTATTAATTTCACAGAAAAGCAACAAGAATGGCATTGGGAATGGGAAAAGCAAATAATTCTTATCTTGCTTGATTTAATGTTGCGGTTGAAGCCAAAATATATTTAATATTTTTTACATATATTTTACATTTTTATGACTCAACTGGCAGCGGAATACATACATATTTTGATAACACTAGAAGCCTAACGCAATTAATAAAATCTATCATCTACATTTCTTGTTTAACATTATTAGATTTATTGCAATATGGTGGCCACTAAAACAAATGACTAAGAGTCGTGCACGCTGCATGATTCTATGCATTTGGGTTATAGCACTTTCTACCACGATACCATGGTTGCTCTTCTTCGATCTGGTACAATTTCCAACCGGTCCTCCAGTCACTGCCACCGATGTATATCCGACTGCACCGCCCATGTATCTCTGCCAAGAAGTGTGGCCACCCGGTACTAATGGCAATCTATACTTTTTGCTGGCTCATCTAGTCGCTTGCTATCTACTGCCCATGTCATTGATAACACTCTGCTATGTGCTCATCTGGTTTAAAGTATCAACACGTTCAATACCAGGCGATTCCAAAGATGCGCAAATGGATCGCATGCAGCAAAAATCAAAGGTTAAAGTCATTAAGATGCTGGTGGCCGTCGTTATACTATTTATTCTATCATGGCTGCCATTATATGTAATATTTGCTAGAATTAAATTTGGTAAGTACATACATACAGAGTATAGCAGACAATTAGTGATACAATAAAATAGGAAATTATGCAAATCAATTGAATTTCTAATAAGTCAATTAGCTCTAAAATTAATTGGCATGGTTTGGCTTTTCTTTATCATCTTATGTGTAGGTGGTGAGATTTCGAATGAGGAAAGTGAAATTCTCAATAAGGTCACGCCCTTTGCACAATGGCTGGGATCTTCCAACTCATGTATTAATCCAATTTTATATGCATTCTTTAACAAGAAATATCGCCGCGGTTTTGCTGCCATTATTAAGTCAAGGTCATGTTGCGGTCGTTTACGGTAAGGACATGTAAACGTATTTCTTGTTTCAATGTCACAATATGACTAAAATTGAACATTCCTTCCGTACCTCCTCCCCCATGCAGATATTATGATAATGTAGCCATTGCTTCATCCACTACAAGCACAAGAAAATCATCACATTATCACCATCACACGGGCTCATCACGTAAGAGTCCCAGCAGTCCAGGTATACGGAAGCCCAAAGCCGTTTCATATATTTACGAGCACAACTCGTTGCGAAGACACCATAATCTGATGATTAAACAGGATAGCAATCTCTCGCAGCAGATGTTACTCAAACAGGATTCGCATGGCTCACGACAATATCTTATAAAACAGGAAAGTGCATCGAGCGATGGATCACGTCGTCTTCTATGTCAGCAAGATAGTAATGGTTCCAAAATATCACTCTCAAAGCAGGATTCAATTGTTTCATATATGGAGGCTAAACGTACTCCGCAGCAGCAGCAGCAGCAACAGCTGCAACAACATCCAAATGCCACCAATCAGGAACAACGCACACAAGATTCGCTCTCACAACAGGATACAATTTCTGTAGAATCACGACGTGGTGTTACGGCCAATCAAAATGCACACTTGAATGGTTCACCCAATTTGAACTCAAACACATTACTAGAATTCAAGCGTCAAAAGCTTGTTAAACAAGATTCCGTCATTTCATTTGCCGACCAACGTCCAGGTAACTGCCTTTAATAGTGAAAAATTTTTTCTTAAGCGTGTCCGAACTTTAAAATATTCGAAAATACAAGGTGGGTCAAAACCCATTTTATGGATTAGAGTACATTTTATGCCATTAAATGTTTAAATTTTAGTATTTTCTCCAATCGATTGACTTAACGTAGCCGCTCTGCAAAATGTATAAAAGAAATAAATAAATATGTGGCACTTAAAGCCCCAAAGGGCTCATTGGCCGAGCTTCTCTTCCATTACTGTTGTGCGTCTTAAATTTGGACAGTATTAGAAGGGACCTACTTATTTAGCCGGTTCCGAACGGCAGAACATTTGTGACATCACTTTTTCTGAGCTTTGTCACAGAGTTCTTTTAGAAGCTTTTTCATGGCAAGTTGTTACTGTCGAAGAATTGCCAATTGCTTGCCGACAGGTGGGTACCATTCAAAAGAAAAATCTTATCGATATCAAATTTGTTATGCATCAGCCGGGGATTGAACCACGACCTACAGATCAGAAGGCGAACACACTAACCACTGAGCTACGGCACCCATGCAAAATGTAAAAGTGCGTTAAATTGTACAATTTTTGATGCCAAATAGCTTTGCCTCTTGTCGATTTGCAACGTTGCATTTCTTACAACGTATCGTCCAAAGTATGGCGGATGTTTCATCGTCTGCCAATGTTTTGTTTTTATATCTACAAAATTTGGATCCACATTGGAACATTCCTTGAAGTATTGCTACTTCAGTTCTTCTAATGATTGCGAACGATGAGTGATCGAGAAATTTGGCTCTTTATACACACTTTTAGCAACAGCAAAATTCTTCGCGATTAACCTCGTGTTTCGCCGTCATACAGACACTACTTCTTTGTTGAATTGTCGCTCATTACGACTATAATTATCTCATAGCTCACAATAAATTTCTCGAGCTGTCACTTAAAGCGTCAAAGTAATAAGATTTCATAGGTTCGGACATAGCTACCATAAAGTCTTATATTTTCAACGGCGACCAAGGTACAAATGCTCATATCTATTACAGAACCGCGTCGATATCAGCTTGTAAAGCAGGATTCCATCATATCTTTTGCTGATCAACGGAGAGGTTTGCTAAACAAACAAGAGTCCATAATAGCTTATCCAAATCGTACATGCGATGGCACTGGACATCATGTATCCATTCTCAAAAAAACTGAATCACAATTATGTAATGGTTACACTTCGCCACGGCGAAATATCGAAATTTATGAATAGAATAGAATAGATTAATAGAAGAAAAATAGTAGATGATTAGCATTACAATGCAAACAATATTAATAAGAAATGGGAAAAAAAGAACGATGACATACACCAAGCAAAAAATCATAAATACCTACTACATACAATAAATAATAATTTAGCTACACTCCAGTGATCACACTGACTTGCACACACATCCCATTTCGATTTGAATTCTGAAAGAGTTCTGTCTACCGTTGCTATACTGGAGTGTAGTGCCACTCTCACATATCGAAAAATATTTGTTATTTAGAATGAGTGAAAGCTGACTGGTGATTTAACTACTACTATGTATTACCAGGAGAAAGGAAGTCGTTTGAAAAATAAGGTCAAGGAGGAGAAGCGCAAATGGATGAACTTTTGTGTGTCTCTTATTTCGTGATGGTGTGATATAGTATTTACAATTTTCATAAGTCTTTGGAAAAGAAACAACAAGAACAACAAGCAACAATTTTAGCACTATATTTATTCATGTACTATGTAGTATTATTGTATTTGTTATTTGATGATAGTAATAATATCTAATGATGATGATGATGATGATGATGATAATGTACCGTATGTACGGAACTCGACAACAATGATTCGATTATGATGATTCAATGATGATGATGATGATGATGACGATGATGAATATGAATGAGATCTGTCCACTAAACGCACAGCGAGGTCTAAACGTAAACGTACCTATTAACAAAAACAATTATGTATTAAGTATTTATATTGTATATGTAGTTTCATACACACACACACATTAACCAGAGCACACACACACTCACCCAGACACATGAGTACGAGATAAGATAATTTTATTAATTATGGCATAAGCAATAATAATAGTTGCATTCTTTTTGATGAAGCTGGTAAAAATAGATGTCTCAGAGAGACACAGAAAAAGAAACATCCTACATAATTTTAGAACATCATTTGATGATGAATAAATGCTTGATAGCATACTCACTTCAAAATGCATGCAAAATTTCACAAAAATAATTTGTACAAGTCATTTTGTATTAGGTACTACATTACTCGTAAGTATGTAGCCATATGAAACATACGACGAGTATGAGCTCTGATAAGCTTGTTTATACGCTTAGCTAGCTGCACTCCAGTTTTTGCAGCTTACACCGGGAATAGTCCTGTAAAAATTCGAGCTTATGATGAAATCGTTTTTACATTTTACAAGCTGTATCAAAAAGAATGTCTCTAATTTAACAATTAAAACAATAACAACAACCACTTTTTAAATAAAACATATTGTATTAAATATTACAATATCATATATATAATACTCAAATACAGTACTAACAAATAAAGAAGTATTGTTTGAAATGTATCGAAGAAGTTGTAATAATTTGCATTAGTGACTTCATGATATTCAACTCTTGCAATTGTTGATTATGGAATTGAAACTATGAAAACTTTTGGCTACAGTTTTTGTCCTTATATGAGATCATTTTCTTTTCTTTTGGTCAACTAATTAACCAATTAACCAATATAAACTTTGAAAATTAATTTATCACTTGAAATTGTAATTAATAAATTTTGGGCTTGATTCTATGTAATCAACAAATGTTAAATTGATTATTTAAGATGATAATAAAAAAAAATTATGTTCCCGACTTGTATAGAATAAGGTCAGAAAAAATATTGTATACTCTTATAAAAAAAAAGGAGTAACAATAATTGACAATATTCCACTTTCATTTTATTTCACAATGTACTTGCTTAATAGAATCAATTATATTTAGAAGGTAATATTAAGATATCATCGTTTCGAATTAGAATTTGGCAACAATATTCAAAGAAAAACATAATTTTTTCAATAAAATAAACAATTTTATTTTGACATTGATTAATTTCATTTACGATATTATATTGATTGATTGATCAATATTCAAAATGAAATCCCCATATCAATTCTGGTTTTTGTTAAACCGTGAACTTTAAACGATTTCGTGTAATCAAAGAAATTTTTCAATATAATTAAATTTGTTTATTTCGATATCAAGTAATCATAATTTAAATTTGTTTTATTACAATTATCAATCATAATAAAATTTATTGGATTACGATTGTTGAATTATGGCTAAGAATTCGGAAAACAAACACATGTTTTTTAAGCTTTTTAATTTTCTAATGTTTTTATTTGATAAAATGAAAACAAAAATATTCAGTTCCCAATAAAAGGTTTAGATCTTTAGTGCAAAATATCAAAATAAATTTATAAATTAAGAAATCACAAGATAGCTTAAAATTTATAAATACTAGAGCATGTTTCAATTTGGTGGTGCTGCAAAGCAACACTGGCTAATAAACGTAAGAAAAATCTAGAACATTTGGCTGTCTTTGAAATTTAAAAAAGAAAGTGTCACAAAATTAAACTTATAGGATTCTTATTTCTAAGGCCTCGTCTTTAATCCAGGTATCCAGATAAACAGAAGTGGTGAACTTTGGGCTAGCTTCTATTCTATTACTGTAGCGCGTGTTAAATTTTTTTTCTTTCACAGTATCCAGTGGTGCGTACAACTTGAAATTGAATTTGCGGTCTATCGACTAAACACATAATATATGTATATAAAAAGTGGTATTCATTTGAAAAGAACGGATATATTTACAAATTACACTGGAAGTTTAAACATTTTGTCGAAAAGTGATGCTACTGTAATGTTCTCATGTTCTCAGTAAGGATAAGGCCAGCTCAACCTAACAAGACCAATCTTTTCATAGTGCAAAGTTATGACACTTACTCCTCAAAAATAGCAAACTTCACAAACAATGTTTCGTTCATTTTCTTTACAAGCAAAGCGAAACAAACATTTCGAATTACCAAAATAAAGCAGAAAATAAAATTGCCGTAAACACAGTCGGCTCCATATATGGTTATAAGACAAATTTTTTTAATGCTGAACATTTAAATTACTTTATGCTTATAAAAAATTCCTAGTAATATTGGAGTGATGGCTATAGCGAACTGCAATGAAATAAATCCAATGAGTGTTCATTTTCCGTAAAAATTTAATTTTGTCTATCAGCATTATACTGACAAAAATCTCTTTACAGTCGGCTGGGGCCGACCAAAATATACCCTGCATATGTAGATATATATATATATATATATATATATATATATAAAGTTTACTCAAATATCCATCTTTTTCTTTTATTTACACTTTTTGAAAAACAATTTTTGCATATACTACTAATTTACGCCCGAATTATGGTTGACTTTGTCGAAGTACTCTGTATGTTATGAGAGTTCTAAAAGGGATAATTTAAAGGAGGTTTTTAAGATAATTCCGAGACTTAGTATGGGAGCTATATAAAAAGTTGGCGTGGCTTAACTCTTTCTTGTAAATCCAATTAATTTTTCAATATTAATCCACACCTCAAATTTGTTTGTCCTACGTTGAATAGTTCGTAAGTTACAGCGGTTTAAATTTTTTTAAATTTTCGCAACTTTGTATGGTAGCCCCATTAAGAAGTGGGCGTGACATGTTGATTTTTTGCCAGATTATGTACAAGTACCATATTAACCTAAGTATTAATTATGATTGTTCTAGACAGAAGATTTCAGCAGCTTGCATTCAGTCATCCTGTATGGGAGCCACTATAAACAATGGACGTGGCTGGCCCATTTCTTGTGGGTATATTTGCTCGTACAATACTAATCCACACCAGTTATAGACGGTAACATTTTTTTTTTTAATTTCCGCAACTATGTATGGGAGACCCAAGAAGGAGTGGGCGTGGCACACTGATTTTATTATTTCCGACTACCATGTTAATCTAATAGCCTAGACAGACGGCAGCCTAATTCCGGATTACCGACGCACTTAATCCGAATAAAATAATAACCTGACAGACGGCAATATTGCGGATTAACTAAACGGCTGATTGATGTTTTATTAGGTCTGTCCACTTACATTACTATCACTATCAATTTCTGTCATATATCACTCTCGATATGAGAAAATCTACAAGAAGTACGTGAACTGAAAACTATCAGAAACTTGTAAATTGACATTCACCGTTCGTAATTGACAGCTGGATTTATTTGTTCGCCAACACTTTTCATGTTGAAAACTGTAAACAAATCTTGAAAGTTTTTTGTTAGCGAACACACCTAATATTTTGTAAAATGGATGGAGAAAAATTCACAATATACAATTTTCAGCAGTGTTGCCATCGCAAATTGCCCTAATCCTCTTTTATTTTGAGAATTAACTAATAGAGTTTATGCGGATTAGCTGCAGTTAATGCCCGAGTTAATTCGAATTAACTCGGTAATCCGGAATTAGGCTTCCGTCTGTCTAGGCTATAAGTGTCAATTATGGTTATTCTTGACAGAAGATTGACGAAGTTACGGCTGTTTCAATTTAAAAGAATTTCATTCATTTTGTATGGGGGCTACAATAAACAGTGGGCATGGCGCGCCCATTTCCTATGAGCCTAGTTTCTCGTACAATACTAATCCATACCTTAAATCTCGTTGTCCTACGCTAAATGCTTAAAATTTTTAGTTTAATTCCCTCGACTTTGTATGGAAGACCCATGAAGGAGTGGGCGTGGCACACTGATTTTCTGCCATATTATTTCCGACTACCATGTTAATCTAAGTGTCAATTATGGTTATTCTGGACAGAAGATTGTAGAAGTTACAGCTGTTTCAATTTAAAAGAAGTACAGACACTTTGCATGAGAGCTACGCTAAGAAGTAGGCATGTCTCGCCCACTTTTGGCGAGGTTATATAATAGTATAATATAACTCTATGTACCAAGTATTGTTGTCCCAAGTGGTATATTATGTGAGTTATAGCAAGTTTAAGTTTTTGAAAATTCCGAGGTTAGTCGCTTTGAATGCTTGGTGTGGGCGTGGCTATTGACCGATCATGCCCAATATCAATCCCCTCCGTACCCTTGGATCATAGGTTACTTGTGCCAAATTTCGTCGAAATAGCTCAATATTTACTCAAGTTATCGTAAGAACCAGCCAGGTGACGGACGGACAGACAGACGGACGGACGGACGGTCATCGTTAAACCGAAAATTTAAGCGACGCTGATCACGAATATATATCTATATATCTATATATCTCCGGAGATTCCTTCAAGTGGACACAAACATCTGACCGAAATGAATATACCTTGCATATTGCATTATGCAGGGTATAATAGTACAAAATATGGGAATTACTTATATACAATTTCGACGCACTACTGTCTTGTTTAGGTTGAGCTATAGATTTTGACAAATACGTCAACTAAAAACAATATTGGTGCGTAGTCATACTAAAGATGAGTGATACACTTTAAAAAATCGATTTTGATAAAATATAATTATCTCTACTCTAACGAATGAAGGAAAACAAAGCAACAAACACATACGATTTTGTAACTTCTTAGAAAGCATAAGAACATAATTTATAAAAAAAAAAACAAATATTTTATTTTAAACACACTGGTAATATGACATATTATATATCCGATATGTTGACCTTCTGTAGGTACTCGGTAGCCCGGTAAATAATAAATTACGATAATGAGTTATCGAAAACAAATCATCATGTCATTGGTATCGATTCCTTTTTATCATCGCTAGTCTTGCCCAATCTATAATATATATTGAACTATAATATATATTGCCCGACTTTGTGTTTAGTTTATTTCCTTTCATTTAAATTTAACTCATAGAACAAAATTAATTAACATTCAATCACCCTAGCAGCAGAGCAACAGAATACTGTTCCTTGTAATCCAAATAATCGAAATATAGAGCTTGTCTTAGTTGCCATTTTTGTTCGATCATTGGAAGAGGTTTCGTTACGTGACATTAACATTTTGAAGTATTTGTTGCAATTCCGTCATCCCTATTTTCGTCAGCATACACTGTACATCATTTTGCGACGCGTTAAATTTATTTGTGTGCAACGATAAAGGAGTAAGGAATATAATGGCACACTCGACAAGTGGAACCAGCGAAACTGCAGGGGTTAGTAACGCCCTACCACTAACACTAGATATGGATGAAATGAAACATTGTTTTGAAAATTTAATTGTTGTCGACACTGGTGCTAACCTAACTAATAAAAAATACAGTCGGGATTTAGACTCTGTTGTGCAAAGAGCAAAAGATGCAGGTAACTACTAGGCGCTGCTATTGTACAATTTGTAGAATATGATATACGTATGTATGTATATAATTTCAGGAGTTCAAAAAATTATGGTACCAGGTACATCCGTCAAGTCAAGCAAAGAAGCGTTACGATTGTCTCGTATTTATCCCGATGTCATTTACTCTACTGCTGGCATACATCCACATGACTCGAAATCGATTATTGAAGAACCAACTAGTTGGTTCGAGTTTCAGCACATTGCTGAATCGCAAGAATGTGTTGCGATTGGACCATGTGGATTGGATTATCAACGTGACTTCTCGGAGCCTGAGGTTCAAAAAGAGATATTTATCAAGCAAATACATCTTGCTTGCAATTTGAGTAAAGCAATATTGATACATGAACGTTCTGCACAGCAAGATGTACTCGATATACTAGACAAGTAAGTGTTGAATTCATTTATTTCCTGTGTATATAATGATTTTTACTTGTAAATTTTATATCCCCAGATTCGAGACTTTACCACCTGTGATCATAAGAGGTTTCATGGGTACAGCAGAAGAAGCCGCCAAATATCTGAACAGAAGATTCTACATTAGCTTAACTGGTTATTTATGCAAAGTATGTATGTGTGAAATATTAATGAATTAAAGGATTAGAATATGAATAATCTTAAAATACATGCTTGTAGGACAAGTCTGATACTGGTGTACGTAGACTTCTTGAAAATGGAACACTTCCAATTGACAGATTGTTGGTCGAGACTGATTCTCCTTTCATGTATCCAAATACTAGAGCTTCCAAATTGCCACAGCACGTAAAGACTGCCATAACAGAGCGTTCTCTGTTATATTTACACAGGTAGAATGCGGTGGAATATTTTACTATTAACATTAAGCTTGATATTATTAATACATTGAACGTGTTTTAGATATTGTACCTTTCAACGGAATGAACCTTGCAGTTTGCCAGCCATTGTGGAAATGATAGCGGCCTTTATGAAGAAAACACCAGATGAAGTTGCTTTAGCCACAGCTTTTAATGCATTAAAACTATTTGGATTGTCCTAGAGTTGGTCGCATCCAAAACAAAGAGTGCTACTTTGTAACGGTAAAGGTTGCACCGAACCAAACTGTTATTGTGAGAGCTCAATATTAGAGCTCACATACTGAATGTGCCAAACGTCCTCTCTACATACATCTTCCGTAAAATCTAGGCAGCTCTTTATAAAACACAAAAAAAACAAGTCTTAAAGATTTGATGCAAGTGCCTTATATTGAACGAATTGATTAAAACTGAAAAAAAAAATAATTGAAAATAATACGACGACATAACGATATATACCTACTAAATACAACGAGACCATAACGCATGCGATTCCTATATACTCATATATGTATTGTAAATAAATATAAAGAATTTGAAAGTTCATATGCATGTGCATATATGCCTGAAACATAAATAAGGTTGCCGAATTTAGATATAAGTTTATTGTAACATTAATTTGTACCTATATTGTTTTGTGTTTTTTTATGTGTGCGTGTGTGGTGTATACCTGTGCCGCACAGTTCACAGTCATGTCGTTGACAAAGTTGCCTGAACTTTAGATGACTGAAAAAGAAAAATTCTTGTTTAATAAACGCATCAATAACAGCGTTATATATTTTGTCAACGTACCTCATATACAAATTTAATTCAATATTGTTACAATTTCATGTTGTTTAAGGTACATATTTTTTATTATCATTTTTATTATAAATTTGTTCTTTTGTGCGTTTTCGGAATCAAATATCGGATCGGATCCTTTCATCATACTAAAGGTACATATCTACGAGTGTACACATCAAGTGAAGTGCTGCGTAAGCCAATGCAAATGTGATTTTTTCAGCGCTATATACATGCATCTACATTATTATTATTATTATTATTATATATTTACATATGTATGTGAAACTCACGCCAATAAATGAACACACTAAGAATATAAATTTAAACTTTACTTTGAAAAATGTCCACAAGTAAGTACAATAAAATGTTGGCATGCTTTTTAAGGTGAGGCCTGTGAGACCTTTACAATTGTTTTTGACCTTCTCGTATATTGAAAACGGCAACAACCGATTTCGTCATATTTATTTGTGGAAATATTGCAATAACAGTTTATACCACAAATCTTTTAAAAATCATTATATAAATTTTTCTAATTTGTTCTTTGTATGAAACAACTTTCAAAAACATATTGGATACTAAGATGCACTGCGACCAAATAAGATCTATTGTGCATAAAATATATCTAGATTTGTGAAAATGCGATATGTAGTGCATAAACCAAGAAAATCAAATAAATACAAACAAAATTACCCAAGTACAAAATTTCGGTTTATTATATATTTTTTACCAATAAAATATGCGATATATACATTTTAACGTGCGAAAGTTTATTGTGCACATTTTACTGAATTATGCACGATCGAAATTATGTAGTGAATTCTGATAAACTAAAAAAATCTGTGTATGGTGTGTTGGTCTCTGAACTGCGTTAGTTGATGTAGATTATCCCACCACGTTTTAAGACAATGTTTAAGTATCAGATTGAACCATGGTGTCAGTGGAGCTTCAAACGTTTGAATAACCTGATCAATATCGGCACGTTTGATATAGCGCACTTCACTGATTTCGTTCGGATTTGGATTTAGGTCAACATCTTTTTGCAGGAATAATATATAATCAATTTCATGCTCCCCCCAGGTACCATCACCTGAATTCGAGTAGTGTATGCGTGTCAAGTACTGAAGGCTCTCAATTGGAATTTGTTGCCTCGGAATGCCCAACTCATAATTAAGTCGTCTCTGGGCTGCTTTTAGTATGCCAAGTGCATTTAGTTCTTCGCGTTCTTCAGAGATGTCATGAAGTGGGTGACTGCAGCATGCATTTGTATACGTGTCTGGGAAGGTGATCTATATAGTGCGAAAGTACTGCTATGACTGATTGCAAGCAACCTAACACCACCATCATCCACTACCTACCTTATATACAGACCGACGCTGAACTAACATTTCGCCACTTGTATTAAAGAGAAATACACTGAAAGCGCGATGTAGTTTAACGTTTCCTGTTTTCGCGTCCACACGATGACATTCAGCTTTAGAAGCAGCTCCTAATGCCTTGTCATTATCATCCACTAATATGCAATTCTCTTTGAGCGATTGCTCTTGTGTTACATCAAGCACATTGCTTTTTGCTGAACCTACCTTCGATTGCACAAATGCAGAACATCGATTACGTACTTGGGAACTTTTTGCGAAAAATCCGCACCGAAAACTTAATGTTAACATCTGTGCTGGTTGTTGCCAAGTGCTAGATATTTTCTAACACCAACTACATAATATATCGCAATATGATAGCAGACACGACAAAATTATTTATTATAATCTACATATGAATGCAAATTAGCAGGAATGCAATACTCTTCGATATATATTTTTCTTCTTCTGAAGAAGAGCGAAAGTGAACGAAAAACTTCTACTTCATTTCAACTTTGAAACTTTGAAAAATCAAATGTGGTTATCAGTTCAACAAGTATTCGATATATATTTAACCCTATATGTACGCGTACCTTAAGGTATATATGACCTCAAACTATTCTAATTTTCAATAGCTTTACTAATTATATTTTAATTTGTATGAATCTTTTTCACATTTACTTGTTAGCCAAGACACAGATTTAGAAAAAAAAGTTAAAGCTAAAATTGTTGCACTGTTGGGAAATTATCTGCGATCAAAGTGAAAACTTACTATTGTTTTACATATTTCGGGCTCACTTTGGCGTCAGAAGAATAATGGTCCTACATTTTCGGTTCTGCCAAAGCAACGCCACTTTAATTGACGTGATGCTGGTTTATTTCTGAGCATGGTGCGTGTATATTACAATATTAATATTTTACTGTCAAACTAATAGAATTGTTAATAAATAAACAATTCACTTCGACCAATTTTTTGCAGATGTAACGAACCAGCGTCATATAAAAGAAAGTGCAGAAAGTGAAAGAAAGTATAGAGCCTGCTTTTGTAAATATAAAAAACCAAACAATTATTTTCGCAACGCTCATATAAGGCATGGTTCAAGGTCAAAGTTCAAATATGCGATCGAAATTACTCAATAAATTGGCAGTTTTTTTTTTTTTGCAATATGGGTATTAAAAGAAAGGTCATTTTAATACCTTTTCAATGAGAACAATCGGTAACTATGTGACCTGTAATAAACAGACTATGATGTTACCTACCAATCCATTTTGACTAATCGCTCTTATGGCTTTTATATGAAATAGATCAGCTGATCCGTTAATTACAGATACGTGTTGACTAATCACACCTTTAACTATTATGCTGCAACTAGCCACCGACGTAAAAACGTAGAACGTGTCAGCTGACACGACCTATCTTATGGGAATGTCGTGTTAACGAAAACTCACCACCGTATGACGGTGACGTAGACGTTGCTCGGAGCGGAGAAAATCAATGCAATTTTGTATGTTCTTACGTACGGGCGGTACGTACGTACGCTACGTCGGTGGCTAGTTGCAGCATTAGTTGTGGATAAAAAGCAGTGTTGCCATCGTAGAGTGTACTATTTGTTGTCGGAAAATAGGTAAATAGAATGATATGGTAAAGCAAGAAAGAATATGCATCCTCAATTAATTGCAATTAATAGAAACGCCGTTGATTATCATTTTTCTGGCGTGTTATATGTATTCTAGTGCTGACTTCAATTATTTATATATTAAATATTATGACATTTAGTTGACGTCACGTACCTAATTGTCGATGAGTGTTTTATTCTAAATCATTGCTAATTGTATATAAGCGTCAAATAACAGACAACTATTTTAAGTCCTAATTAAACATTAAACATTTATTCGTTTATTGCAACTAAAAATCTAATTGCAATTAATTTTTTAATTGTTCTATGAAATAATTAAAAATAGCATGTGCTTATAAGGAAATAAACTAAGAGTGTCACAAGATTTGGAAAATTCTGCTCTATTTTCTATTCTTAAAAAAATACAACTTTTATTAGATACATCATCAATCACCAGCAGCAACACAAATTGCAACAACGGTTGTTGCAACATCAACCGATGTCAGAAGCTCACCGGCAAAAAACTCAATCACGTATTTAATGCGTATTACAATTGCTTTCTCACACATTTCATTAGGATACCGATCCACGAACCAGACAGTGGCATTATTAATTATTTTTTAATTAAATCCATAACAAATTTACAAATGATAAACTGCAATTGATTGTTAACTGCAAAAAATCACTATTAATTAATTAATTGTTAATTGCAGAAAATCACAAGTAATTAATTAATTGTTAATTGCAAAAAATCACAATTAATTAATTTATTGTTAATTGTTATCACTACAATTAACAATTAATTAATTTTAGTTATCCTCACAACTAAAATTTGCCCTGCACTGCTCGAATCTATGGTTCTATTTTATGTTCTTATACCATAGTGAACACCCAGAAACTTCGTCAATCGCTCTTTCAAAGGAATGAAAAACTTTCCAAAAATAAGGTCCTGTGTGTCCCAGCACAATTATAAGAAAAACTTTAGATTCTTGATCTGTTTGCAAAATTCATCTTTGCACGCAACATCGAATATCCAATATTATTATAACTTACTGCAGAGATCATAAAAAAATATAATAATGGCTATAATCGCATTTAATTAGCATATCATTTGCTTTTTTGTTGAATGTTTTTTCACTCTTTTCATAGAAAATATATGAGGTCATTCAATTACCCTTACAATGCAAGTGTAACTTTTTTCTAACAAACAGAAGGGTGGCCACATCAACATCGAACAAAATCAACTCAACAACTCGATAACTCGGTATTCGCGCAACACTAATAATTTGTATTGATAAAAGTTTTGCTGGAGAGTGAATTTTATCTGCCCCTCTATTTAGGAAAATTATAATTGATTAAAAAGATGGTAAGCGAAATATAAGTGAATATGATTATTTATTGCAGCTCATTGGAAACTTTACCATCTCAAAACAGATTCGATTCATTCTCATACAAAACCGTGCAGGAAAAACTCGTCTAGCTAAGTGGTATATGAACTTTGATGATGACGAAAAGCAAAAACTTATTGAGGAAGTGCATGCAGTGGTGACCGTGCGTGATGCCAAACACACAAATTTCGTAGAAGTAAGTCCTCATTATATTACCGGATATTCATTGATTTCTTATACTCCCTCTTCTTCTCTGCTCTTGCAGTTTCGAAATTTTAAGATTGTGTATAGGCGATATGCAGGTCTTTATTTTTGCATTTGCGTCGACGTCAACGACAATAATTTATGTTATTTGGAAGCGATACATAATTTTGTGGAAGTACTAAACGAATACTTTCATAACGTATGTGAGCTGGATTTGGTTTTCAATTTCTATAAAGTATACACTGTCGTCGATGAAATGTTCTTGGCTGGTGAGATAAGAGAAACTTCTCAAACGAAGGTGCTGAAACAGTTGTTGACTCTAAATTCTTTAGAGTAATCGATTACATTCCACAACCACATGCGTAATATAAATTCTTCGAGGCCCGACGTTATAGTATATTTTGATTTTTATTAATTATATGGTTCTATGCTAGAATTCTACATATTCAAACATACAAAATGTATATTAAAAAAGTTGTTGAAAATAATTTTAGAAATATGTTGAATATGGGTATTATTGTTGACCGAAGTATTAATTTTACAATAGAGATTGTCATATTTAAAAAAATTATACCCATCAGTAAAATAACTTGATTTATAAGTCGATGGAAACTTTAGTCGACGAGAATCGTTTAAACATTCAAGTTTGTTACAGTGATAGATTCTAAAAACTTCGAATTTCTTATCTTTAATGTTTTGAACCGTTTTTGGTCGTTTAAATATTTTTCCAGTATGTACAAGAACTGAATTTGGTTAGCTTGTCTGAGAGATCTTCACTAAATATACCTATCCAGTATAGTTTTGTAAATAATAAATTAAATAGTTACACTTCTTTTTTTGTAAAATATAACGGAAGGGTTTGTGCAAAAAATCTCAATGGGAAATGAGGATGAAGATATATTTATGACAAAAAGTACATGTTTTTAATTTAAAGCATTTAAAAACAATTTATATATCTACTTAGCAAAATCTAAAGTTTAGCTTCATATTTATATTTTATAGCCATATACATAAAGGCATACCATTTTCTTTGAATAAATATTTTGAATTTCAGATAACCTCTTGTTTCTATACAAGTGAACATGGGATTGTTTTTTTAGGCGTTTTAAATTAATTGTTGTTACAAGAGGTTATTGAAACTGGCTTATTTGGTATAACCAAAAACAATTGCAATAATTGGGAAGAAATCCAATAAACATTGGAACAACATGCATATATTTCATTTCTACCAATATATTTCTGATTTATTCTGGTTGTTTTTGTTGGTGCTATATTTCATTTTTGTTTTGTCAACCTTATATTTTTATCCAGGAAATCGGCCTAAGAGGAAGTGGATATTGTAGCATATCCGCTAATCTTTGTCCTTATTTCGTTTGCGAGGTTGAAAAACAAGGGGGTAGTCCCTTTCTTAGGCAAGTTTTCGATTTTTCAATGGAGTAACGTTTTTATGTGGCGGGTCACAAGCTCAACCTTTGACTGAGGCCAAATGTTGGCCAACCAGCACCCTCTAGAAGGCTGCGGGAAGAAGAGAAACAATAAAGCCGGCATCGCAGAGCAAGCAGCATAAACCACACGATGAATTTCTCATTAAAAATGGAGGTATCATCGCATAGCACAAGATGAGTTCAAATAGGATTCCATTAGCCCCATGAGGTGAAACCAGTTAGGCACGTCATCTTCCAAAAACACCACCAGACTAAATCTATTTTCGGTTGCAATGGCCACATAAATAACGTACAATATTTCATTTTAAAATTGTTTCTACAATGTTAATCTTTGGCTGTGCGAAAGCAACGCCACTTTATTTGAAGTGATGCAGATTAGTTTCGTCAGCAAAAAATAAGTTTGAATTGAAATTTGCTCCATTCAATCATTAACAAAACAACAATTTCAAAAGTTTGAGTGGAAAACATTGAAAGAGTAATTTCTCCAAATATTGGGTGTGTGAATTAGTAGCCCGCCTTTACGTTACATGGCGCCACGTGTAAGCGCGATTTCGCATATTATTGTCAGAAATGTCAATCCACATCGTAAGGAGTGGTTTGTGCACTTCAAAAACGGTGATTTTAATATTAAAGACAAAGACCGCTTTGGACAGCCGAGTGATATCACACCAGCAACAACAAACTTGTATGCTCTCTTTTATCCCTTGGTATATAATAGTAAGTAGACAAAAGAAAAATTAAAATAATTAATATAAAGCTTATATAACTATATACGCCAATGCTACGTGTAGTAAAGAAAAACACGAAAGGAGGATTTTTGTACCTTTTTTAGGGGAATTTTGTAAGAAATTAAGTAAAAAGAACATCACCAAAATTGTCAAAATTACAACAAACATCCTTCCGTTTTAATACACCATGATTCCATGTGTTTGTTGTTTTATTGTGTATTTATTATTTTTCTCCATCCGTGGAACTCTCCCTAATAGCTCTACCTTATATTAGAAAACCATGGTAAACAGATTGACAGGGCAACAAAAGTTTTGTATGTGACTGGAATGAATAGAACGCTGTAACGACCAAATTGTAAAATTCAATAAAAAAATGTTCCAAAAATAAAACACAATAACTTCATAAGAAATTACTTTTGTCTATGTGTTGCAACTGAAGTCAATCTGTTTACTACACTGGAGGGCCGAATTTTGCAGCCTAATGGGATATTATACAATCAATGTTTTGATACCAGATCAATGCAATTGATGTTCTGTTGTTTGACAGCAAAACATTGATAGTAAACATTCCCATAACACAGAATACAGACACACTAAAACAAAAGGAAATAAATACCAGTGTAGCTATTGCTGATCGCAAAATGTACGAAATGGCAGGAAAAATATACCATAATCGCAATTTTTTATTTATGTTAATACAGACTCACTTATCGTGGCCTATGTGAATGCTTACAACCATATATGCCTTCGCTACTTTGCACTTTTAACATTTTTCATTAAAGAAAAAAAATTTGTCTTTCTGTTAATTTATTTTTATTCCATTCGAATTTGAAATTGAAGTATAAAATCCTGCAGTTCGATTAAATTTGAAATCAAATTTTGGAATTTCATACAAAGTGAACAAATTATTATAATATAAGAGAGAAACTTTATTACAAAAATACTTTTAACAGCATTTTTCTACGCATATATTGCAGCCGGCTCCATACAACACGATTCGTAAAGTTCATATTGGTGGAAAACCAGGCTTGTCGATTTCGAGGCAATCACAGGAATTAGGTTTATCCAAAGCCACTTTGCACCATATTTTGCATAAAGATCTCGGCTTCCATGGTTATATGGTGGTGTTGACACAAACATTGAAGCCTTTAAACTATCAATCAATCTCTCCATCCACAATGAGTAACAGTTTAGTGCGGTTTTTGGAGTGGCGGTGTCATTGGACCATATTTTTTTGAAAATGTTGCTGTTGTGACCATTTCAGTGATTGCATTGCGTTACCGAACGACGTTGACCGACTTTTTTTGCCTGAATTGATTGGAATTTATGATATGGACGTGGATGCAGGAAAGCGCCACATTTTGATAAACATTTTCATGAAAAGAATGGCCATATACAAGAAGAGTCGTTGCGGACATTTGACAGGTATTGTGTTCTATTACCGAACTCAGAATTTGTACTTTGGATTAAAAAAAAAAAATGCTTCATCAATTTAAAATAACACCTCTCGTTGAAACACGATGTATGTGAACATGAGCATTTTAGACACAAAGTTGTCGAATTGGAGGACTTGATGCAAAATTTATTGCATGGTACCATAACATTAATGAAATGAAATATAAAATTTCAAATGTGTATTTAAATATAAAAAAAGATTTAGTACAATTATTATAAGTCAAGCTTTACAACAAAGTAGAAAATTTTGTTACAAGCGTGATTGTCAAAGACAAGTTAGACTTGTTTTCAGCAGTTGCAATAATTTTTTCTGCTATTGTCTTGTCAGAAGTCAAATAATGTATAATTTTTTCAACATCATCTTGGCTACATTATATGAGTTTGCCAGCAGTATTCACAAATTAAATACAGATGGTAGTTTTAGTTGTTGTCTCTGATTTCGAAGTTCTACCACCTGTAAATACATAAACTGTTATCGATTCTTAATTTCGAGACTCGATAAAAGTATTTTGTTGTTGCTTAAAAGTGATGTGTCAGATATATTCGCGTTGCAATAGAAAGAGACAAATTGACGCACTTACATACAATAGAGCAAAGCGAACGGAGAAGGTTTTTTGGTAATTTTCATCATCAGTTGTACGTCGCCATTGTTCTTTCATCGGGGAAAAATCATTGAGTGAGCAAAAAAGTTGAAAATAATAGTTTCCTTTTTATTAAACACTGAAAATTGTTGCAGAGTTAAGATTTAATATTTGCACTCGCAACTATTATAAAATCGGACAGAAAGAGATTGGAACATTCATCAAACGGAAAAAGCAAGAAAGGCTCAAAGTTGTGTGATTAGATAGCAAAGAAAGAAGGAGAAAAACAAGTGAAAGAAATTTTCGTTGTAGAAAAAAGGGTCATTTTTCGTGTAAGGCGTTTTTAATTTTCAGCCCCGTTTTAAGCGTGATCAATAACCGTAACGATGTCAGCAATGAATCCGGAATAGTAAGTAATATTTTATTTATACAAAAGTAATCTACTAATTTATACATATTTTTCTGCGACGTCATTTCTATGGCAAGTTTAGTACACTCCCTTTTTTCTCTTGTATTCAGGCAATATTTTATATTGACATGAGATTCCACCAAGCCATACAATTTGCATCAAGTCCTTCATAGTGTATTTGAATTTAAAGTGCACTCTACGTAGATTTCAATGATTGCATATTGTATTTAAGATTTTGGGGCGGATGAGTCACAAACACTATAAGAAGTCTCTCACCCCACACACTGTTGATAACTTTTATGTTGCTATTTGTTTGCTCTTTGAACACTTTCATTGTCGTTTTTGTTACGTTGCTTTCAGTCTGCTACGTAATCAAAACCTATGCATTTTATCTATTGTTTGCATTTGAGTATTATATCAATCTCGATATTTGTTGCATTTCAATTTCTCGCTCTTGCTATTACATATTGGATATCGTCTTAAATATCAATCCATCTGTTAGTACATATTTATTCTATAAATTATTGTATGCATTTTATTCTCAGCATAACGCTTCTACAGGAAATGATATTTGCCAAATTCTACTAAAAGACTACCTCTACAATTTAGTAGGCGTTTTCAAATTGTTATTAAAAGAGAAGTCTTACATCAAATAACCGAGCTGGTATATTAGCATAATCTACCAGACGAAATCTTTCATAAAAAACGATCATGCAAATAGCAAGGATCTTTAAAATTGCTCATATCTATTTTAGAAATATGTTATTAATAATATGGGTTAACGAAATTAAAACGATCCATTTTATATCTTATTAAATGCTTTGTTCGTTTTCCAAATGAATTTATTACTTTTTCAATGGTTTCGATTTCCGGTTCGTACTACCACACGAATTATCCCGAAGGAAGTTGCCATATTTGCTACGACTACAAAAGACAAACTCCTTTTTCATTTCTCTCTGTTTTCGGCAAAACTAATCGGATCCGATCATTCGTACTGCATTTCGCTTTTCTCGGATAACGAATGAAACATGTATAATCATTAAATGTGCGTACATGTGAATAAAACAAATCATAGTACATCCTTTATGGAAAATTTTCTGAATATATTTTCCGAAGGTAAAATAATAAGAACTTTGATTTGTTAAAGCAATTATTTCCATGCTCCTGTGCCATTTTCTATAAAATGTATTTGTTGTATTTCTCTTCAAGATTTAGGGCCAATTTATCAGTGCAAGTTTAACTCTGTTTGTCTTTTAAACTCGATTCGCAGTTCTTCAGTCAGATTTCAACGTGGTTTAAACTAAGTTTAAATACCCAATCTAGCTGGGATAAACTAAATTTAACTTCTCACTTGTTCAGCTCTCTGTTCTTGCACACCAGTACATCTTTTCTTGCTTGTACATTTTCTCACAGATATTTTTATATATACAGCATACACTTTTTCCATATTTTTGAAACCGACGATATCAAAATGTAAAAAACCAAACAGATGTGTGCAAATAGTGTTGTTCTACAAAATATCTGCAGTTTAAACTAAGATTAAATTTAACTCCGTTTATGTAAACTTAGTTTAAGGTCGTACTGAAAAGCAGGCCCTTAAGCGTCACTTACTCCAAACGTAATTAGTTTGATATGCCAGCTGACACGAACTGCTATCCGCGAAAGCAGTGTAACAGAATTTCCGAAATAGAGAATATAATTAAAACCTATATAGATTTGGAAGGAAGTTTCAACTAATAAATTTTCTTAAATAATTTAAAATATTTTCTTAAACCTATCGAACTTTTCTTTCTCTTTCCTTTGAAAAAAATTGCCAAAGAGATGGGAGCCATTTATCGCGCTATTGAAAATGTTCAAAATATCTGCGTATTGATTGGAAAAAGGAGCTGGTAAAAAAAGACATGACATGATCAAGAAAAAGCGATCGAAGCATTTAATATGGACGGAAATGCCCAAGAAGGCTTTAAGCAGAGGCCAGAATCTTTAGTGTTGAGGACCAAGACGGAAGATTATCTAAGTTGTAGAATGTGCAAATTTTCAGAATGAATTTTCGAAAATGCTGTAAAGAATAGAACCGCAGAGCGACGAGCTAAATAACTGAAACCATATTTTTTTGAGAAATTAGAATTCTGCATAATGGACGACGAGATATAGTTTTAGCTTTTTCCCAGCTTCTTCGATATGAATTTTATTAAGCCGATTCTCGATTACTCGATTACTAAAAAATTCAAACCCCAAAATTTGACAAAATTTCCAAAAATGTGTTCCTTGTTTTGGCAGGCCATTTGGAGTCGTGGCAGAAGGAGCAGCTCTTTCGTGTAATCGGGTACAATCAATGACAATATATATATATATATATATATATATATATATATATATATATATATATATATATATATATATATATATATATATATATATAGGTTAAAGAATGCTTGAGAAAGGGAATGCTTCTATTTCTACACCCCAACATGAAGTGTAAAATGTTTTCTTTTTTGCCTGACTTCGCTTCATAGCAACATTGGAGTACCATCAACGGAATGAAGTGATTTTGGTGCCTAGAGAAGCGAAGAAGACTATGATCTTCAGCAGCTGTGTAAACATTTTATTTAAAAAATACAATAATACTTCATTTATTTTCATAAATGTAAATTGAAAAAGAAAGATTTTACAATTTTGTAGGAAATGGTTGGTTTTTTTTTCTTTTCAACTTTGCTATTTCGCAGCTTCGTTTTATAGTATTTTTTTCGGAAAGGCAGATTTTGCAGAACTTAAAGAAATTTTGTACAATGAGTAAAGTACCAGTTTTGATTGGTTATGCTCTCTCACAAAATCATAAGAAAAATTTTTGAGAGAAATCTAAAATGGCGCAAAAATGAAGGTCTTATTCCTTTTTTTTTTTCTTATTTACTTATATTTGAAGACTGATTATACTGGTTCCTTTTAGCAATATGTTTCAACATTGCTCCAAAAGAATTGCTCCTAGATATACTAATTAATAATATATTTTTTATGTTTTCTTCTTGCAGCGATTATTTATTCAAATTGTTGCTGATCGGAGATTCTGGTGTGGGAAAATCATGTTTATTATTGCGATTCGCCGATGACACATATACAGAAAGTTACATTAGTACAATTGGTGTAGATTTTGTAAGTTTGCCAACTACTACTAACATGGAAAATATATTTACTACCTAATGCTTTCTAATTTTACAGAAAATAAGAACGATTGAACTTGATGGTAAAACCATCAAACTACAAATTGTAAGTGATTAATGAGGGGGTAGTAAAAAAAAAAATAAAAATTTTGTTATCACTGCAATTGTATATCATTTGTTTCGTTGTTGTTGTTCTTGCTTTTAGTGGGACACTGCTGGCCAGGAGCGCTTCCGCACCATAACTTCGTCGTATTATCGTGGTGCCCACGGTATTATTGTTGTATACGATTGTACGGATCAGGAATCCTTTAATAATGTTAAACAATGGCTGGAGGAAATTGAACGATATGCATGCGAAAATGTGAACAAGCTATTGGTGGGAAATAAAAGTGATTTAACCACAAAGAAAGTTGTCGACCATACTACTGCTGGGGTAATTGCTTATGAAAGCGTATTATTCGATGGTATAGTAATGTTTTTTTTTCCATTCTATAGGAGTATGCAAACCAATTGGGCATTCCATTCCTTGAAACTTCAGCAAAGAGCGCTTCTAATGTGGAGCAAGCTTTTATGACGATGGCAGCCGAAATTAAGAATCGTGTTGGGCCACCATCGAGCGCCGCCGAGAATGCAAGCAAGGTTAAAATTGATCAAGGACGTCCAGTGGAGAATACCAAATCTGGTTGCTGCTGAATAATTGATAGATGAAAGATGTTTATGTATCATTTTTATTATACATTAAACAATCTTAATAAAGCAAAAACAAAAAATTGAAAACAAAACTTAAACAACAACAACAACAAATACCTATAATACATACCGTACATACCGATAATAATACAACATTCTAATGATGTAATGACCTACAACTACAAAATAATATTGTATAATGATTCGACCAGATTCGACATGGATTTCTTCTTTTATTTTTGTGTTTTTTTTTTTTCGTTTGTATTGCGCTAAGTAGTAACAGCACGGAGAGTGTATCCCGGAATTAGGTTTTAAAATACATACTTATAGACACATACACATGTTTGAAAGTAGAATTTTATTGTATCAAGATGAATAACATAATATATAAATAATATAAACAAATAAACAAAAAATCAGAAAATAAAGGCATTGTGCATTGTATATTACTACATACCGCATATGCCCTTTTTCTCCAAATAACGACGCACGATGCATTCTTACTTCTCAAATCAAAATCAAACGGTTTTTTTTTTAATAACTTGTGTTCTCGATTACACATAATGGCATATGGATACCAACATTAGTTTAATATACCATATATACTATATAAATAAATTATATAAAACAAAAAATCAAACCAGCAGGTGTATTTCTTTTTTATTTTGGATATTTTTTCGTAATGAACTTATCTTACCACTCGTAAATAAATAATTTTCAAAGCAAGAATAAAAATGTGTAATACGTGTATTTTATGTTTATTAAGAGATTCATTCGGTTAATTGTATATCTCAATTTTTTTAACAAACATATTTTACGTACAATATGCAAACGAAATAATGAATAAATATTATCCTGAAGATTTGCATATTTTCTGATTTTGTTTTTGATGGGACGTCACATCATTGATCACATCATCCTCTACAATGGAGGGCTTAGTATTAGAACTTGTTGTTGTCGTCGTCGATAAGCTGGTGGTACGCCATGAAGAGTGTTCGGCGCCGCTTTGTGTTGACGAAGTAGTCGAGGAGGCCAATGTAATATCTCTATTTAGTATCCGACGACGTGATTTCACACCTGGAGAGCGTCTCTCATATCCGACACTTTCAGTGAATTGTGTTGCAGTGTTGAAACGACGACGACTAATCGCATTATGTGTGTATTTCAGACTTTCATGCCGCTGACGTTTGTGGTAGCAGCATGCGACTATTAGACGCCAAAAGCCGTTGCGAAATTTCGACGACATCAGATTGTATAGGATCGGATTTAGAGCCGAATTCAAATACAACATAATACGACAAAAGTATAGTATATTGTAGTAGGCCTCAATGCCCATTGTCGCAATATTGCTTGGGTTAGTCATAATAATCCAGAGGGTGAAAGCACGAAATGGCATGAGACAAATAAAAAAACTGGTAACAACAGCAACCAACATCAAAATCACTTGTTTGCGATGGCGCTGCATACTGATGGGCTGATGTTGTTGGCAATGGTGTTTATTATGACGTAAACGTAATGTGCGCGTTTTGAATGTTATGTTTATAGCTGCCACATGTGGTGTTGTCATTGCTGTTGCCGGCTGTTGTCTAGTAGTTGCGAACTTCGAATGCCGCAACTTGTATGCAATTGTCGTGTAGAGAAGCAGCAACATTATGAAGGGCACCACAAAGAATACCATTATGCTGGCGATAAAATAGAATGCCGACCAAAATGTGTCAGCCGATGTATAGCACACAGCCACCTCGCTGCCATCATAGTATTGTTCCATTCCATATTTTGCAATCAGAATGATGGGACTATAGACATGTGTATATGAAAATGTTTTGATTATGTATCGACAGTTTCGATTGTATGCAATGGAAGACATAGCCACTATTAGTTAGAATAAATCTACAATTTTATTTGAAATTTTTATATATAATGTGGTTTCGTCTGTATTATATCTATCTACTGTACTGGATGAGATCGATGTAATAAAATGTGAACGTATAAAGTAATAATGGTTAAAAATTTTGTTCGAAACTATGAGAAAATAAACATTTCATCGGCAAACATTGAATTGCAAGCTATATGAACCAATAGTGGTTATGGGGATTCCATACATATTGTACATATTGTGCTATGTACAATGTACATAGGTCAGTACTTATGTTTTTACATACATAAATTAGGGCGGGTTAAATCAGTGCGGCGAAGAAAAGGCGAATAAATCGTACAGCTAATTTTGTTTCTTCGCATTTTGTGGAATAACTATTATAGGCTATATAAGCACCGCGTCCTAAACTATATTTTGTGCAGTAAATAAGTATTGTTAACCATATTACAAACTAAAACAAATTAAAGGGTGACAACGTTGATTTTAAATACATAGTCCCTTCAGCAAATATTTTTTTTTTCTCGTTTGTTGCAAGACGATTTGACCCGCACTAACATATGCACATTTTAAAAATATACAAATGCTGTTATCAATGCATATATTCAAATATTAAGCAAAAAGAAACTTAGGAGTATACATACGCATGTACATAGTTAAAGATCTATTGTAAATCAGCTTTCATGCATAGTGAATATTCCTATAATAGCAACTTGCATATACATCTCTAGATAAAAGAATTTGTCCTTCTTTTGATATACTACATAGTTTTAAATCTGTATTAATCACGTAAAAAATATATTTTACACGTACATATTTATATTGCCTTAAAACTTATATATACAAATGAAAATGAAATTGGCAGTAAAATGAATCTTAGTTTATTTGGACTAAAAAATAACTAATATTGTAATAAAAATCGGGGATTTAGATGGACAAATTTTTTGTTACGTTATAGAAGTATATATCTTTTCGGATATATATTTTTGAGACTATTGTAATCATATAGTATTTTAATTTTGATTTTAACCGATTAAATCCTTTCAAGACCAATACTCTTTTTCAAGATTAAATAGCAGTAGCTAAGATCTTTAAACAGTGATTAAAACTTTTGAATGAAAATTGTATAGAAAATATAAAAATTCCAAAAAAAAAATTATTACTCAAGAAATAATAATCGTGTCGTCTTAAAACCACTTTTATGATCAATGGGAACTTTTGGTCCACTGATAAAAAATAATCAAATGATTACAAACGTCGAATAACTCAGATAAATATTTTCTTTTCTGCAGTTTCTAAATTCGACTACATTAAGCTCCTATTATAGATGATTGTATCAGCTATATTTTAGATATTTTAGTTTGCATTGTACAATTCAAGTGATTTGTCAATTATCGATAGTTTTTAATCCTACTTCACTGTTTCAATTGAGTCCCTAATTCTCTGTTGAAGCAAAATTAAAGAAAAAAATATTAAAACTAAAATTAGAAATACGAATATTTATGATCATTTTGTATTTATTATTCTGAACACAAATTGGACTTTTGTCAACGATTCGGATATTATGCTTTGCCATAGAAGCAACAGAAGATACCATCCATAGTATGGTCCCTTCTGGGCAAGACCACTAAATTGATTGGTACCCACCAGAGGGCTGCATCACGTCAAATTTTCGAGAAATCAATTTTCACAATTTTCCACCTTTTTGTCACCAAAAAAAAATAAAGAACATATGTTTAAATTTCATGTAGTATTATATAATGATATGGATATAAAACGAAAGAGTAAATTCGTGAAATTCTAGAGAAAAAATGGCAGTAAATAAATTTTAAAATATCCTCGAATATTCTTGAAGAAATGTCAAATATTTTCTCGAAAAAAATTAATGTTAGAAATTTGTCATTTTTTCTCTCCAACGTAAAAACTCAATTTTGCCCGATTACTAGTTCTGTGAATAACAAAAGTTTCAGATAACCACTTTATAAAAAATAATATTCATGGCTTGATTGCGTTAGAGAGATAAAAGGGCAATTATTAAAATGATTTTTTTTAGGAAATTTTTGGTTTTTTTGTTTAAGGTTTAATTAAAAAATTTATTTTCTATTATTTTTTTTTTTCAGAAAAATTTTAAAGTAAGGTTTTTGCTCAACTGCCTCGAATTTTCTCTTTCGATTGATATCCATATCATCATAGTAAAGAAGCTTAAAAAGATCCATTATCCATTTGTTTTTTTGTGAAAAATGTGGGAAATTTTGAAAATCGATTTCTCGAAAATTTGACGAGATAAAGCAATCTGGTGGGTACCGATAAATTTAGAAGGCTTACCCCTAACCGATAGAATTTACTAGAACGTTGATAAATATTTAGATTAGAATAGCGTCATCCATTATATTATGAAATTTAAACTGCAGATTGGAGACATTAACAACTCAATTTTAAACTGTTATCATGGTTTTATATTGATATTCTTTTTTGACCGATTAGGGAAATTTGCATGTAAACAAATTTCTTCTTTATATATGATATGTGGTAGTAAAAAAAAAAATGTGGTAGTGTATAAGAAAAATCGGTAATAATGTATGGGCATCATAAAAATATTGATTTCAACATATGGCTCCTACCCTTATGTGAAAATTTTTTTTCTACGAAATAATCTGTTTTGAATTTGTGGTTTTCAAAGCAATTTCTTTCTACGAAATTCGCAAGAGATGCGTGTGTGTGTGTGTGCATGTGAAAAGATGATAGCGCCTCTTTCAGTGGAAGAGCACAAAAAAAAAAGAAACAAAGAAATATACGATGGTTAGTTAGTATATTTACATACTCGTATATAGAAAGATTGTTTACATTTATTTATAGTACCTACCTACTATTATTATATTTTTCTTTTTCCACTCATTCGAAGGGTATTTATAAGTACAAATATGAGTGTACCCATATATAAGTATGTATACATATATACAAGTACTACATTTAAGTATAAATGTGGTCGATCTTATTATTCGTATATGGATTATTATTTCTAAAATAAAATAAAATACATACTTGGCTTCTATATATGCATATGTTGTAGCTATTTACATAAACATATGTATACTTACATACATTCATATATGTATAACGTATTTACTTATTTGTATGTAATGATATGAAATAAAATAATAAGTAATTTATTCACACACACAAATCCACATTTATATACTATATACATACATAGGTACAGGCAAATATCGGGAATTGAAAAATATGCATTCTTATTATTTTGTTCTCAAAATGGCAGTAATTAATTTATTTATTGTCGCTAGAAACTCCGAAGGATTCCTAAAGGCATAACTCTTTGTCATAAAGAAGATGTCTGAAGTTCTTTCAGGTAGAATATATTAACGGATAGGCATTATAACAAAATGTTTCTTTTCTTTTCTAAAATAAAAACTGTTGATTTATTCTAAAAAAAACATCTCTGATTCTGGTTGACGAGATTTATGTTTATGATTTTGACAAGCAATTTTTGACTATTACCTCAACAGATGCAACAGATGAACACAAATCACTATGTATTTATGATTTTGAGTTTTGAGTAAATGGATTTATTGAAAAAAATGTTCACTATTGAGCTGTGTGTATAAATATAACTCTTGTTGTTTCGGAATTAGCAATTCCCGATACTTTTTTCTTACTGAATGTACATACATACCTACTTCTTTACATGCATCCCAACGAGTACGCAATGAACAAAATACTTAATTCGGATAGAGAAGAGAGCTGGTGAGTTAAATTATATGTTTGTTACTTCTATGTATATATGTACACACAAGACGACATGCCGTAAACATTCAGCTAACAGGCAGCAGCAGCAGCAACAGCAGCACCAACAATACAAAATAAATAATATTTGGTTTGAGCCCTCCAATATAGTAGTAATAAGTATTTGATGTAATGTTTATTCTGTTATGTTGAAGTGTTTAGATTATATTTTCTTGTTCAATTGCTGCAATTTATTTTTATAGTAGTTCTTTACACCATAATATTTGGAAACGGAGTTTAACAACTCTTAAAAATGTTGTGGTGCTTGGTCTATTTTATTTGCTGTTCATTTATCGTACTTACTACATAGTTTGTTATTGTGCTGCTATTGATTCTGGAGTTGTTGGTAAATATGTAGCTATGAATTTGCATGTTTGCTTCTGTATACGAATAGAAAGACAAGTTGCAAATGTGCGGAGTTGAAGTAATGGAATGGAAATGAATGAAATTTGAATGGGGCACACAATTATTAAATACTTCCTTTTTGTTCATCAACAATATTATTATCGTAATTGTTATTGTTATTGTTATTATTGTTATCGTCTGTTTATTTGTACATTCATTGAGGTATTCAACATTTTACTTGTGTATTTCATTATCTTATAAAACTAATCGCTTGTTGGGCTTGTCATAATTATTGTGTACAGCTCATATATAATAATAGTAGTAATACAAATTCAGTCACACTTTTGGACAGCTGGTATTATACTTCTACTTTCAATTCGATAAGCAAGCGAAGGTGGGTGTATGATAAAATCAATATGTTTAGTAGTCGCGCTGTGTCGACGAATTTACTCCGGCAATTGAACATGTCAAACTTCATCTCAATCATATTCAAAAGCAACTACTCGATGGTGTTGATGGTATGAATAATATTTGCTTCTTCGTCCAATTCCTCATCAATACTTTCATTTGGCATCGTAGGTGGTGATAATTGTGGTATTTTCACAGTTGATTTGTGCTGCTGGCCATTAAGAATATACTGCTGTTTGAGCTGTAACACCACAGAATTGTCCCTTTTTGCCGCATATGGTCTTCTGTGTCCTTCATGCTTTTCAACATCTTTGCTTTCAGCATTGCTAATACTGGAATGTAACATGGCAATCATTTCGTGGTCACTACCACATGGTATTTGCATCTGGATTTGTATGCGTACTTTGGCAATATCGTCGCTGGATTGACGACGATTTGAACTGTGCGATAGCAAACTTGACGATGTTGTTGTTGTGACTGTGTTCGAGATTGTATTCGTATTTGCAGTGGTTGCAGTGCCTCCGCCAACACCACCAGCGCCACTAGCCACATTTCTGTCACCTTTGGCATGTGAACGATTGTGATGTCGCAACGTCAACGCCAACCACAAGCATTGCCACACACCGCAGCTGAGTTTGAAGAATCCCTTGCGGAATTTTGTCGACATCAAATTGTACAATATCGGATTCATGGCGGAGTTCAGATAGAACATGATTCGGCTAAAGTACAATAATATGTAGTAGCGTTCGAAGCCGATCTCTACGATTGTGTGCTCCGAACTGAGAATTATCCAAATGGTGAGCATACGGAATGGCAGCAAGCACAAGAAGAACGACAGTACCACAGCGCCGAGCATGTAAACCACCTGTTTGCGTGCCTTTAAACTGAATTCCGGCTTGGTTGGTCGAATTCGCATCATCGGACCGTTGTTCGAAATAAGATTCTTTGCTATTATACCGTACAGGATGATGAGTATAACGAGCGGTAGCATAAAGAACATTGTTATAGTCATCATAAAGAAGAGCACAGTCCAATCGGTTATTGCCTGTGTCAAACATACAGCAACCAATGATCCATCAACGTATTCCACATATTTATATTCTGCCACCCAGAGTATCGGGCTATAAAGAAGGAATTACAGTGTTTGCAGCATTGTATTGATTGAATTCGGTACGTGCGTGCACACAATACTGACACATACAGGTTTGAGTCAGTTTTGGGTTAATAGAACAGCAGTGCAATATCAATATATGTAAGTAAGCAACAATATGGCAGCACCATGCAAAAGTAACTGAGGGTGGCGAGGTGATATTATACGTATAGACGACAAGCTTAATTGAATATTGGTGAGGTAAAGGGAATGCCAATTAATAAAGGATGTAGATAGGTATGTAGATATTACATAGAAAGCAAATGATAGAGCAAATACCATATATATTTGTGTGTATATGTTTAGGTGAAATGTGCAAAAGTATAAAAAAAAGAGAGAATATGTACTTAGTTACCTAAATGCAATATATCGTAACGCAAGTGACTTGTGGTAGGTATACAAACCCATTTCGTCAAATATAGCCAAATTATGATGTACACATCACCACCATGATGATTATTATTATTATTATTAATATTATTACATTATGGTGAGACGACCATTTAAATGTAGGTATAAAAAAGAAAACATTTATCATGACTTGAGGAAATTACATACAAACATATTTTAGAACTTTAAGCATTGCGAGTATCAAGCGGGTGTCAAACACATAAAACTCTAAATAATATGATACATATTAAAGCAGCAAACGGAAATTGAATTAACATTAATATGGTAACATGAAAGACAAAAATAAAAAGAATCAATTACAAACATAACCACAATATATTTATCAATAAAAATAAATATGTAAGTACAATTACTTAAGTTATATTAAATATACATATACACATATACAATATGTATGGTTCAATGACATTTGGACCCATTGAAAAATCACCACGAACCGAAAATGGAAAATAATCTCAAATCAGAGCCATCTAAACCTAATGGAACAAGGAAGTAGTCACAAAAAAATAATGTGAACAGGCTCTAAAGTATTCTACCTCCAGGTTACAGAATTGCATGAGCCACAAGCTAACATCGGCTTCGTTATCTATGCTATATTGTACCTATGCCATTTTTGCTTGACCATAAATTCAAAAAAAAACCCAAAATAAAAAAAATCCCCCCAATGTACATTAAAATTTCTTCTAGTCGCATCTCATACAGATTTTTGAGATCATTTTCCATTCGGACTATTTTTCATGAGAGCCAAATTTCACGAAACTGTTGCATAGGATGGTCCAATTACGAGATTCTTTTTGAATCATAGTTTTATTTGACACTCATATTTCATTCTCGTTTGAAAAATTGAGTGTAGGTCAGTATAATACATCCGCGGAATAAAATGTGTCGCTTTAGACTTGAACAAGTTGCAGAAATATTGCAAATTTATTTCCAAAGTGAGCGCTATTCGTAAGACTTGCTTGTTAATGGACAATACTTTGAATTCCGTTGTCAAAAGATACGTTCCGAGAAAAATATGGCTGCAGTGAGAGAGAGTTTGCATTTGAATGTACATCAACTCGTCATTGATATAAACAATATCATGATTACCGAATTGAAGAAATGGACCCGGATGATTTTCGGTTTCAGCATGATGACACGCCATGCCACACAGCCCATCAATCCATTGATCTTTTGAGCGCTAAGTTCGGAAATTGTATATTATCCGCTTCGGAGCTCCGATTTGATCCCGCTATACTTTTTTTGTAGCGTGCAGTGAACCAGAAGCAGTGAACCAGTGAAGCAGAAACTATTCAGGCTTCACCAATTTAGAAATCTTCAACAAGGTCTTGCAAAGTTGGTATTGCAACCGAGACAGCGATACGAATAAAATCGTGTTCCATATATAATAGGAAAATATTGCCCTTGTTTACTTCATTTTTAAAAAGAAACTTGTATTTGGACCATCCTAAATATACTCGTAAGCATGAACAAATTAGACATAACATTAGTAGGAAGCTCCCATTGATGACATTTACCAATGAAGCACACCGTAATATCTAGAAATACCACATATTTTTTCTTTTTAGCATTAAACTCACCTTGTAAATAGTGCTGCAATTCCCCAAGCTAAAATACAAATCAATATGGCGCGTGCCTTTGTGCAAACGTAACCCGCCTTCAGTGGTTCACAGATAGCGTAATAACGTTCAAATGAGATCGCTAATATTGTAAGAACACTAGCATGAGCAACAGTTAGTTCCACAAATGGTACAGCCTTACCTGGAAATACAAAAGTTGCAGAAATATATGGGCTTGTATATAGTATGATTTATGAATAACTCCTAACTCTAACTTTATTTAGAGTGCCGTAGTTTCTGATCTGTCTAATCTTTAACGTCCATCGCAAAGTACGACACCCTAAAGATAACAACCTCTATATTGCTTACACATTTCATGTCCCAATATCCATGTTTCGGGTGGTGTATTGACTTCCACCAAAACGGTAGGTGTGCATACGAGCAACACTAGCAAATCGGCAATACTGAGATTGGTCAGAAAAATGTTTGTCGAATTGCGCATATCCTTCGTCTTGATAATTACAATGGGTACCTATTGCAAGTAAGACAATAATTTACCGCCGTCACCCGCAAAAACAAAAAAATAGTAGAGAGAAAAAAAAAAACGAAAAATAATAAGCACATTACATCACAAGCAAAGTCCATTACCGCTTACATGGCATGTACAACTTAGTACTCACCATGATATTACCAACTACGCCTAAAAGTAAAATGACTATGCAAAAAAACACAGCGGTATTGCGTATGTATGCTGGTATCTGCGGTACCGGTATATCGTGTGAAGTGCTTACTGTTGACGATGTAATGAGCAGTGGATTACCGATGGCTGATTGATGTTCAATGATAACAACAGCAGTGGTGGCTGCCGTTGTCGCGATGGTGGTGATGGTAGTATACGTGGTTTCATTATTATTAACAACTGCCAATTTTGAAAAATTGACAAATGGTGAACTATGCGTATGTAACGTCGTATTGCTGCTGCTGCTGCGGCTGCTAATATTTTCAACGAGTTTTTGTCGATGCAATGGAGCTGCGTTATCATCGGTGCTATGGTGTTGGTGGCTTAGTTGATTGCTCCCATTTGAAGTCGCTTGATAATCTAGTATTACTAAATGTTCTGTGCGTATGCTAATAACAGCCGTAAACTGTTTCCAGCATAACAGAAATAGTACAATGATGATGATCTTGAAATATGTAATCAATCTGAATTCCGTGGTGTATGTGTTAAAAGGTGCTCGAGTTGAAGGAATCCAATAATCATCATAATAATGATCAGCATACGTACGCTTATGGTGACAACAACTTTTCGAATTGCTGGACCAAATGCGTTGCCACAAAACGTTCACATCAATGCGATTATTACTGGGTAGCAACAGCGTGTCGTGATGGTCAAGTGGAATGTCGACGATATATTGAATTCGACTTATTGTGAATTCAATTGCGTTTCTATAATAATTTTGTTGTTGTGATGGTGGCGTTGATGCAGACGTTACACATATAACCATGTGATTTAACTGTGCATCTATGTAATTATATACAATATATATCTCTGTTTGTTAAGCGGGTGAAAAAAAAAATAACTTAAGTTAAAAAGTGGTGGCAGTTTCTATCGTTTTATTTTATTTTTTATTGCTCGATGTTTTTCTTTTTAGTTATTCAATCCATTTATACACATATTTGTACGTAGATATTGTATTGGACCATTGGTAATTACATCAGAATATTCCTTCTGCTATCTTTTGCCACTACAGTTGTTATAATCCAATTATATCGTTGAAAAGGAAGCAAAAAAACTCAAACCAATGCATTGGTATTTATATTGAAATCAGTGAAGAAGTCTCCTGCGGCTTTTCTGATTTAGAAAATATCTATAAAAATAGTAAAATGAACATATGCATGTATGTAGTATACGGAATTAGTACAATATGTATGTATGTACATTAGAGCGCGTCAAATTTTACCAACGACAAATAGTGACGTAATATTATTCTAGTGGCAATTCTGAGGAGAAATATCAATAAAATATTGACCTCAAATTGACCCCAAGCATCCAATAAATCCCAAATATGTACAATATAAACATATGTTTGTACCAAATAATTCGAAAAAATCATTTAAGGGGTTCCACCACTGTAGAATTTTCAAAAAATGGAAAAAAAATTGTTTATCTTAAATAGTCATTAATAGTCCCAAAAATAATATACTAAAGGATGGAAGGTGGGAAAAATGTCTAAGTGTCTGAATTTCGAGTTTAGCCGCAAGACGTCTGAGGTATTCTCCGAGCACCTTTAAACTTTAAACGCGTTTTTCTCGAAACCACTTTTTTTGAGCTGGCCGGAAACATAACTCGAACAAACCTTAACCGATTGATTTGAAAATTTTTACAATACATTTGAAATCGTTTTCTTCAGCGACGTACGTAGGGGTTTTTTGAAATTGTGCTTATTTTTTTATTTATAAACAATTTTTTGACGATTTTTTAGGTGGAATTTCGAACTTTTTCTTCAAAGGGTCGCCATTTTACGAAAAATCAATTAATCCAAAAACCCCTACGTACGTCTCTTGCTATTGTAATATGAAATAAAAAAATATTCGGTTTTTTGTTCCAGATCGAAAATTGCGGGCGCTAGGTTTCCGGCCGTGCATCGCGGTGAAAAAAACGCATCAGCGGGGAAATGCTGCACAGCCGCCATTTTGTTTTTGAATCGCGCAACGTAATTGTTTTTTTAGACTTCAAGATTGACATTAAAAAATACTTTTTACAGAATTTGAATATCTCCTTTTGTTTGGCCTACGAAAATTCCCGAATTATGCCTTGTTTTTGTGCTCTACAGTGGTGTAACCCCTTAAATGTACTTCTTGGTTGAGTTATGCGCTTCGACAGCTTTATTGCACCCAATTGCAAAACAATTTAAACCTTGAAACGACTAATTAAAATGACTAAAATTACTAAAAATATATTTTTTACTACAGATGTCCAAAACATGTTTTTCCTATTTCTAATTTATTTGATATTCGAAGTTTTATTCAAAATCATACTTCATTCGGCTTCATTCGGATTCGGCTTTCCATACAAGGGAAATAAGTTTGAAATGTCCACCCTTTAATTAAAAAATTTGGGAGCATCACGAAACCATTTAACATCTTGTTTCTACCCTCGAAAAACACTCCAAAACGGTGTTGATGATCGATTTGCAAATTTTGTATACAGCTAAAATGTCTTTATGAGGACGATGCTTTTGAAGCATTTTATTCAATATCTAAATAAACAATTCTGCAGCAGATTACAAGTTTTGTTCGAATTACACTCATACTCATAATCTTACACCCATATGCATCCAAGGTTGTTAAACAATTTCTTCTGATCTCTCTCTTGGTGTGACCACATGAAACTCTTCGCTAACCCGCAAACTGATTTTTACAGCGCTGTCAATCTTTGGTTATGATTTGTAAAGTGAAAACATGAATTCCAAGTATTTTGAAAAACGTTTTGAAGGAGTCTTCTTAGTATGTGACCATCCTGGCCTAGCATCAAGCCAAACGTAGCAACAACATCACGTCAAGATCACTTCTTCGTAGAAAATCCTGGTACTTCAGTGCTTCAAGCCACCCAACGCTTACATAATCATACTATACAGGCATCGCAGTCAACGAAGATATTATTTTAACGTCTGCTAAGGTATCGTTCCACGATGTAAAAACCCTTGTTGACAGATATTCATACCAAAAAAATGCATGTATTGGGCAACTGAAAATTTACACACCTATTACTGATGAATCATCCTTTTTGGTCATCGTTTTGGTTATTGAGTCTTATTTGGTGTACCACAGCAAATAGAACTGACGTGCGTCTTTTGTGAACGTGGTTTTGGGACATCGATCATATTCATAAGAATCCTAACTGCCGAGCATATAGGTATGCTATTTGTATCAACGTGCACTATTAACAACCATGAATAAATTTTATGGCAAAGAAAACCGCGATTGAATTCTATTGGAAGACCAAAATACAAAAGTCGTTTGTGCACCACAGAGACCAGACTGCAATCCAATTGAAAATGATTGGGCCATCATCATCAAGGCCAGGATCCGGGGAAAGCATTCAGCAATTTTAAGCAGTTCGGTGCTTTCATTCAACGCCAATGGCGCAATGGCGGGTGATGTCAGAATAAATGGCTGATTCACGCCTACTACCTATATTTTATACAACTTTTAACAAAGACACTGTCGTAATCCCCTTATGAAGTCGATATACTCATTCTGGTGGTGCCGTAGCTCAGTGGTTAGTGTGTTCGTCTTCTGATCTGTAGGTCGTGGTTCAATACCCGGCTGATGCATAACATATTTAATATCGATAAGAATTTTCTTTCGAACGGTACTCTCCTGTCGGCAAGCAATTGGCAATTCTTCCGACAGTAACAACTTGCCATGAAAAAGCTTCTTAAAGAACTCTGTGACAAAGCTCAGAAAAAGTGATGTCACAAGTGTACCCTTCTAATATTGTCCAAAATTTAAGACGCACAACAGCAATGGAAGAGAAGCTCGGTCAATGAGCCCTTTGGGGCTTTAAGTGCCACATATTTATTTATTTTTATACTCATTCTTAAAAATTGTTACATGTTAGTGTTATAATTAGAATAATATCACAATTCCACAAATTTCATATAATTATTTACAGACAGCTAGGCACCACTTAAAAGAAAAGAACAAAAAAAGCGCGTGGTTATACATAATCATTACTCGATTGTAAGACATTTTTGTATGTGAATAATTAAACCTGTAGTATTAAAACTTCATGTACCTACTACAAGTAATCAATTAATCAAAACGAGTCGTATCATATCGAAGTAATCTGTTGAAATTTAGTTTCCAAGCTATAATATATCATATCATATATGAGAATCAACTAAATTATTTACATGAGAAAACGATACTACTGCGTGAAAAATTTATAGCCAAAGTTAATTTTATGAGGAATTATTATTTGTTAAATATTGACATTGTTGTCATTGTTCTTTACTCCCGACTTCTCATACTTTTTATATCGAACACACACAAAAATTAAACACGTACCATATACATATTTACAATGCAGCAGCAAAAATTCTCTATATAAAAACCAAATGAAGCAGAAATACATTTGTAAACGTGACTCTATTGTAAAAAAGCCGCTTTTTTTTGTGATACATCGCATTCGATTGGAAATAAATTTCTTCATAAAAGGGTGTAGTATGGGAAAACCTCTTGGGGGTGGGAGGGGGTCTTTTTTTCGCTATACTCAGAGGAAGAGAGATAAAAAATCAAGCAAATATTTTAATGGCTACTTTAATGTGCATATAATATACATATGCGAATTCATATAACTTTACGTGATGTTTAACATATTTTCTATCCATATTTTTCATTTATTTGCGTTAGAATCAGAGATTAAGCAAATGTTTGACACTTTAAAGTTACGTTAAGACACCTTGCATCTTGTAAATATATCAGTTTATTCGGTAAATATATTTTCGGCATAGAGCCACTTTCAAAGTTTTGTAGTTAAAAGATGTAATTAAATTAATTTCGAAACATTTTCAGAATACCTGTGGAATATCTATGGATGTAAACGTGTGTCGGATGGCATAATGTGTGTAAGAAGCTTTTAAGTTTTTCTATTTCGCATTGGGTATGTACATATTTATATAAACATCCAATATAAACACATAGACCCACATCTGCCGCGATTGCATAACAAATGCGACCGGCCGAAATAATGCGAATTCATGGTACTTCAAAAAAGGATGTTACAATCATTTATCATAATTTGGTTGCAAATCAATTTACATGAAATGCAAACTAACTAATAATGGTAGTACCTTTTACCATCTTCTACTGGTACTACTAGCCCCTGCCCCATTTGATTTATTATATGTGGAAATGGAATAAATGTTAAAATATATAGTAAGTACATAATACTCAACAATGAATGCACGCAAGTGGTGTCGCATTACAATGATGTTCCCCCCATTTGTTGCTTTTATTTTTTCTATTTCTGCTGACAGTTGATAAGGTGTGAGTAGTATGAGAAAGACCACAATATTATTGTATATGCATGTGTATCAAACTCAGGCGATGAGAAAAGTTTGCAATAATGTCCACCCCTCAATTGTAAGATTACCTTGTGAGCATTTTGGCATCATTTACACTTTTTAAGCTGACACTTGGCGGCCGAAATTATAAAGCATTGAAATTGTTTCAATTTGCACTACAGTTTCTTCTCAAGTGTTATTGATGTCCGAAGTGAGCTCAATAACCCCGAGTTGTATCGTACAAACTTAGATTTTTTGTTCATAAAATATGGGCCCTTGTTTTAATTGCTCATTTTCAAATTATAGTATATGGAAATTATCGTTTCTCATATCTTGAGATAATATTGATTGATTTTGTATTTAATTTAGATTGTAACTTGCATTAAGTAAAATACTTTAAAAGTGAAAATTTCAAGTGTTTTTAAGGATTTTAGTTTTATTAACCAGTTCACTATCCTTATACCAATTCATAGATCAATGACAGTTGAGAAAAGACCTTTTCAACGCTATATAAATTATTTAAATCTGCCTCCAAATGGTAAAGTTATTTTAGCTGTTTTTGAGGTGGTCCACAAATGAATTCTAAATGGTGCAAAGATGCTCACGAGGTAAGTTTTCAATTTAGGGGTTGACATGTCAAACTGTTTTTTTTTTCTTGTATCCAGGGAGTGATCCAACCTAATGTACATGTATGTAGATTATATTCCAGTGACGTGTGTTCTATTGTCATCATCCTCATCATCATCATCAACATCCTATTGACTGGATGTCAAGGGTTGTAGTGAATTATTGTGAGTGGACAAGCGGAAAAAAGTTATTTAATAAGATCTTCCCCATATCATCCTTTGAGTTATAAGAACAATACAAATATACGATATGCTTAAAAATGTCACTAACGAAGGGAGATAGCAATTTATTTTGAAGTCAGTGGAAGATCTTTTTTTTTATTATTATTCAATTTGTGCTTACCGTATTCAACATTATAATTATTTATATTTTCTTTCAAAAGATTCGTATATTGTTATTGCTTCAATGCAATTGCTTTTATTTTATCGAAAGTAGGCCAAACTAGAAATACATTTGTGAAATTGTATAAATTGTGGCCAAACTTTAATTACTCAGAAGAGGATCTTTTATAATGAGTACATAACAACGAATAATAGTAAGCAATACAAACAAATGCTTGGCAAATAATTAACAATTCTACCAACATAAAAAATTTACCATGAAATTGCTTTTAACGAAGCGCAGTAACTATCTGCTGTTTGAAGTACAGATGTAATTTTCAACAATTTAATGTTGTTCATATATAAGAGAAAATATTGATTTTTTTTATATTGAATGAGCGTTTTTCTGTCAGCATTTGAGTCTGATTAATAGCAGTTGATGCTATGTTAGCATCTTTTGCGGGTGGAAAGCGTAACGGAGGTTTATTTTTGTATTAAAGTCAATGGAATATATATACGATATACATATATATACGATACAATAATAAAATATACTAATATATGTACTATTGAAACAGCTGCTGTCACTGGATACTGAATCGAATCTTATGAGTATTTATGTTATGCACACCACTGAATTTACAACAGCACTCATTTGATAAGTGCGCAAAAATATCAATAGTAATAGAAATATATTATATAACTGCAAATGGCATTTTTCTCACGCACTCATAGAGTTCAGTGACTCAGAGAGTGTACAAGTACTACCTTACATACATATGTATGTAAGGTAGTTCTAAATTTACCACCTGATCAGCTGTTATGATATTTTTGATCAAGACTTAAAGTACATAGCAATCATCATTAATCAATCTTTTCCTATTACTCTTACTCGATATAATAATAAATACGACTTTTGAAGGCTGTGACCCTTAACCGGTTAGTTTCAAAGAAACGAATTAATTGGAATTTCAAGGAGATTTATTTTTCATATGCATAGGTCACTAGGAAATATTGCGAGTATAACTAAAAGTATATATGTTAATTTAAGTTAAGTGGCGAATCAAATTGACCCTAGGCACATGGAACTTTTGTATTTATTAATTAAGTATTTAATTATGCAGATTTGACAATTTTATCAAAAAAGAAGGTAATCTTTAATTGTTGATGTGAAAAAAAAGAAACCCCAATGAACTTGGATTTTGCCAAATAATAGGGTCTAATTAGAATAATAAGAATGCAATGAGAAGAATTCAGAAAATAATTTAAAACTTTGGCGTCCATGAAAAAAAAAAAATGGTAGACGAGCTGTACGCCATTAAATCGTAATATATCGCTGCAAGTCCACCATTATCAATTCCAAGAGAATGCATGAAAGCATGAGGTACCTACTTTATCGAATTGATATAAAGAAAATTGCAGGGTAGCATCGAGGATGAAGAACATTTTTTTAATCCAAGATTGGTTGTATTCGTAGTATAACTTTTATAAGTTCTGGTAAAAATTGGGTATAATCAATTATCAATCAGATAATCTAGGTGGTTTTGATAATTTATGTTCCAATTTTCCAATCGGTCTAATTTTATTTCAAAATTTTATGCTGCAAAACATGGATTTCGAGAACTTAGTAAACAACTAGAAATTATTTTATTTTCACACTTCTAATTCCATTTGTTGTGTACAAGCATTCATTAGTCCATTTTATTTCAAAAAGTATCAACTTAAATAGTTGCACTCTGTTTTGTTGCTTTTTTGATTATTTCTTATGAAACCTTACTTACTTACTTACTTATGTGGCCATAACAACCGAATATCGATTTAGGCCGAAAATAATATGCTTCGCCAGCCATCTCTGTTCTTCGCTAGCTGGCGCCAGTTAGAAATTCCAAGCGCCGTCAGGTTCTCCAGTACTTGGTCTTTCCACCGGAGGTTTGGTCTTCCTCTTTTGCGTCGTCCTCCAGCGGGTTCCGAATATAACACCTTCTTAGCTGGAGCGTGTTCTTCCATTCGCTCGACATGACCTAGCCAGCGCAGCCGCTGGATTTTGATGCGCTTTACTATGTCAATATCGGCATACAGCTCGTACAGCTCATGGTTGTACCTTATTCGGTACTCGCCACCAACGCAAATAGGTCCAAAGATCTTGCGTAGGACTTTTCTCTCGAAAACTCCAAGTATTCGCTCATCCGAGGTGGAAATTGTCCAGGCTTCAGCGCCATATGTTAGGACAGGCATGATGAGAGACTTGTAGAGTGTAGTTTTCGTTCTTCGAGAGAGGGCTCGACTTCTCAATTGCTTACTCAGCCCAAAGTAACACCTGTTAGCAAGAGTTATCCTACGCATGATCTCCAAGCCTTATGAAACCTTATGAAACTATAATGACAAAAATTGCCAACACTGGCTCTCGTCTTCTGTGAATTTGAATTTGAATCCCCAACGCGGCTAATTTAATGGAAGTAAAAATAATGTATTCTCTGACGCTGTATGCATCTGGTTAAAACTAAGGAAAAAGCTGCTGAAATTAATAAGTAGGCCACGCACAACAGTGCTGAATAAGAAGCACGGTCAAAGTATTCTTCGGGGTCTATAAATGTCAACTGTTTAATAAATGTATGACCAAATTATTATGCAAAATTAGATTACCAACCATCTATTTTTATCAAATATACCCTAAGTGATATAAATATAATCTGTTGTATGTATGTACATGAGTATTTGCAAATGATATGTGAAATATTAATATACACACATAAGCTGTGCTGGATTTAATGCCTATTTCTTGTTATATATATATACATACAAATATCTTAGAGTGAATATTTATGGCCATGTAAATATTTACATGTATTTCATATACATCGTCTCGACATTTGTGTTCTGATTTTAAACTTGCACGACCATTTTCCATATTCGAGCTATAAATCAAATAAATTTAGGCTTTGTCATGTATTCCACAACCTACCAGTGTTGCACTCTGATTGAAGGGACAATACTTTATTGTGATGAGATAAAGCTACAACAGCTACAGCTTAAGTGAACATTTGGGTAGTTTATATATGTAATTCAATAAATTAACATTACTCATACGTTCGGTTGCACATTTTTGATCATTACAAATAACAGAGTTGATTATATAAAGTATTAGAAATGCGCTGAAAGTGTAAATTACACTTCTTTCTATAAATTGACATATTTATAAAATAAAAATTTAGAAAATGTGTGTGTTTATAAAAGGTAATTGTGTAAAAATGAATTATCATAATTAAATTTTGTAGTGCGACATTTAAAAAAATATACAAACATAAAATATTCGAGAGAGTAATAATAACATCACAAAAAGAGCTGAGAGTCATATGAACATAAAGAAATGTCAAATTCTAGACAGTCATTTCTAGAAATTCAAACCGAATAACTGTTTTTTTTGTATAGATAATACAACCGTCTATTGAAATATCTAAAATATGATTTCTATTCGAAAGCCGAATAATTTCAAAACAATTTCATCTTTCACATTTTAGGAACGCATATTTCGCTCAAGAAATAATGTATAAAATATAAATTTTTATCAAAATTGGTTGTCCGCCTTTTTTAGCCGATGTTGGAAAAATTTACAATCAATACCGATTCTGTCATTCCAGAGATATTGGAAATGGACATTAAAAAAGAAGAAATTAAGTAATATTAGTGCAATATTACATCAAGATCAATTTACAATATAAAGATGTATTGACAAGTTCTACTAAATAATGTTATAATTTAGCATGATCCCAATTTTTTTTCTATTCTTTTTTGCTCTGCATAAAAAGATCACCTTAAGCATTTCATGAATGCTTTATGAGTCTTTAAAATAAAATAAAATAGATTGTAAATATTAAATCGACGACTAAAATATATATTGTAATGTTACAAACATAATTTAAGCTTTAATATTGTTTACATTTAATCTTCCCTTAGTTGAGCCTAAACCCACACTTAACATTGTTGCATCCATAGCGATAGCTAATACTTATCTGCGTATTATGTTTTAACTATATGATAACATTTTTGTGGGACAATTTCCAAAAAAAAAAAATTAAAGACGATTGGTTTAACAACATACCACACAATATACAAGCAAATATTGTACATATAAGTAGCACTCACACACAATCAACGCAATCAACGCAATCTGTGCAATCATTGTAAATAACTTTATAGTACTCGTGCTGACAAGAACAATCTCTCGGTCGGTCGGTCGATCGGATGGTCGATGAAGAGCGTAAAAGTGCCACTTATTGCAAAAGGCCAAAACTATAGACAATACATTTGTTTATCTACTATATTACATGTACATTAGGTCGAGTCAGTTTGTCACTGTAATTTATAATTTTTTATCAAATCTATAAAAAAGAATTCTATTTTATCTGAATGATTGTGATTTTGGCGGTTTTATTAGAAAATGCGTCAAACGTCAAATCTATGCCAAAAACAATCTATTTTGGATGATTTATGTTGGTTTCATAGTGTAATATTTTCATCGACTCATCCTAATGTATATCCATATGTATTATGTACATACACATGTATATGCGTACACGAAAATATAGAAACACACACACATACACACATTTTAATATGTTTTTTGCGTGAATTACACGGTATAAGAGGGCATAACGTTATCAAGTTTTCAAACGTACTGTGTAAATTGCACTGAAGTAATAGTAGAATTGAAAGATTATCTTATCTTAAGCAGATTCTTTAACGCATCTATATGTTTGTTAACGTGCACAGCTGCGAAAATATCTATCCATCGATGGAATGGGAGTGACATAGTACGTTGGGTTAGGTATGACCTAAATTAAAGTATCACTTTGATAATATTGTTACAATTTTATTCTATTTGAACAAAGATTAAAGGTCATTTAACTACAAATGTATATATCGTACAGATAATTGGCATATTTTTTTCTTCTGTAAAGTTTCAAACAAGCTACAATTTAAGTTAGTTATTTTATTCTCATTAAATCTTATTTTCATGTACTTGGAGGAAAATAATTTTAGTAATATTGTTCTTCATAAAAAAAGAGTCTTGGATATTTTTATATAATTTTTCGCAAAATTTATATGGAAGTCCCCTTAATGGGTGGAGTTATGGGGGGTTAGCATCTTAGGAGGAAATGTTGATAGGAAAAAATTAATGGGGGTCAAATAACCGTAGGATTATATGTCGATTTTCAAAAAAGTTAAGAGTACTCCAATATAAAAAGAATATAAAAATACATGAAATAACGCCAGATAACGTCAAATAACGCCAGAAATTGACCTTAGAACAGTGAAAGGTATATCTGACCTCATTCATTATTTCTCGTTAACCTTTCCCCTGGATATAAAAACTTAAATGTTTTTTTTAAATAACTGAAAGAGTAGACAGGAATTTCTTTATGTTTTCGTGGGAGGAAATTTTTGAATTGATCCAAAATTTACCCACATTATAGTATAGCGATATTTGTAAAGTAAATAAAATATCACATTATATCTCTTGGTATTGAATACAAAAATTTAGTGCAAATGAAATTGTGAAAATCAAAATTCCTAAGATAAGAAAACTTGTAACGAAAACTTATTAAATATTAATTTTATGTCCGTTAAGCATTAAAATGTTCATATATACTTTTCCAATATGCTACATGTGAATTTATTACATTTTTCTGCAGTTGTTGAAATCAAATTAAATCGAATTTCATAATACAATTGGACAATAAGAGTGTATATGTATATATCGACGTATGTGTATACAAGTAAATATACGCATCTTTGAGATTTCAACACAATGTCGAGTGTGTCCGTATAAAAACAAAACAAAAATAAAATAAAAAAAAATTTAAACGATCTGAGAAGTGATTTAGCATATTAAGATGCAATAGATATTGATGACAAACTGCGTGAATAAAATCGAAAATGTGTGCATACGTTTGTCTGCCTTTGCAAATGAATTTTTGTCATTACCAATTTACCATGCTCATTAATTGACGTCAGGATTTCATAGAATGCGTGCGGATAGTAATTTGTATCTGTGTACCTTATGTGGCAAACACTCGTACCACGGAATATATTTTAAATCATTTACGAAAGGATGCGTGAAAAACGTTGCCATTACAATTATATACATATGTTCATTCTATGTAACTGTATATTGCTCGTATGAGTGTGTGTGTGTGTGTGTGTTTTTATGTGCATGGCATGAACAGGAAAATGAACTCATTTCTTGCACAGCAAAATGAGCACCAGAACATGTTAAATATTTTTAATATGGCTACTTTACTCTTTCCACCCATATTATGGATGTGCCAATATAGCTATTACATACATATGAAGCAATATCATAAAAAAAAGGGAATTCATTTTCGGTTTGTATACGCAAGCTCGATACGTATGAGCAACATTATTAATTACTTTACTTGTGGGTTAATTCAGACAGAGTAATTCATCTGTGGTATTATATTACAAAAAAAAAGTTAATAATAACAATAATAATAATAATAATTTATTACTAAATTGAGAAATTTATTTCATATTTTGCTATATAAGCGCTCAGAGGTACAAGGAATGAGCATCTGAGAATGTGTAGATAGTCAATTTGAAGACGCAAAATGCAGATTCTGATTGAACATGGATGTTTCCGGCAATAAGAATATCGTTTCAAACAATCAGATGACACGCACTTATCACTCTGCTACAAAGTAAAGCTGAGGAAGCAAGTACATGTATTTATCGAATGTGTGCAAAGTTGGTGGAAAGCATGTTACACAACAGTGGACCTGTTCGGAAGTCGGTTAAGCAATTAAGAGGAGCTATCGACTATGTTATTTTTAAATTCATGATGCTTTTTAGAGCTAATTTCAAAGCTCATCTCTCATTAGCTATGTGATAAGAACATATGATGATAATTAATAACGGTATTTGGATATTCAGCAATATGTGAAGTTCCCCAAATAAATGCGTGAGCTAAAAATTGTGTAGAGCTAAAGGGCGCGGTATCGCGGTTAAGGTTTTACAAAAAATGAGAACAAAATCAATAAATTATCTCATAGCTGGGAAGGAGCCACTCTTAGGAAGTTGAAATGTATGACTAACCCCCATTAATATTTTATATCTTATGTTACAACAACGACAATATTTTTATAATATTTTATATTTTATATAAACAAACATCCTTACCCTAGCACATTAGAAAAGCCGTTCCTTTTACTCTACTATTAGTTCCCCTGTAGAGCTAAAGTATGTGACCGGCTACCTTTGATTTTTTTCCTTAATATCTCTTCGGAACAAACTTATTTCCTATCTCCACTATTCATGGGTCAATAAAGTCACTTGCACTGCTCCCAGAATGTCCCTAGAGGTTTAAAACATATGACCGACCATCATTTAATTTTTCACCTCAATATTTTCTCAGCACTAATTAAACGAGCGCTCATACGAAATTATCCGAAACACACATGAAAATCAACAAATAGCCCCATGGCTGCCCAGGAATTATCTCTAGCGCAATGAAATGTATGACAGACTCCCATTACTTATTCTGACCCAACATTTTCTCTGAACATAATTATACCGTATATGCACTCGTTAAGAGGGCTGCCATACAAAATGAACGTGAACATTCATAGGAATCGCCTAATAACCCCATAACTGCTCAGGAATCACAATCTGTATCATCGAATTATCTCTTAGATATGACATGAACTTATCAAACATGCCCTTAATCACCAAATGGAGAAAAACAGTGCACCATATGATTGCTGAAATTTCCGTCATCACCATATCAGCCAAAAGTGCCAAGTGGTAATTTAATACAAACTGCTTTACATTTGTATTATTTTTGGATTTACTCATATTCGAAGTGAAAAAAAAAAACAGAAATATTAATAAGATTTTAGTACATGCAATCTGCAGTGAGAGTCTAAATTTAAAATTACAATAAAAAGAACATAAAAAATGTGCATCCATTAAAGAAAAAAAACCGGATTTTACTTTATTTTTATTACAATTCTCATTATGTAAATACACATACGAGTAATATAAGCCATGTGCTCTTTGCCTTTTGATAATATTGACGTTTAAGCAAAAGGCTTTGTTATTTGCATTCAAATAAAATTGATATGATTGTGTCTTAGTAATTCAGTTTTTCGTTAATTAATTTGGTAAAGATATCACTTTGGTAAGTCTGTCACTATATTCAATAAGGAAGAAGAGTACATACAACGTCTATTGCAATCAGTGGTAATTTGTCACCCACCTTGTACATATATACACACGAATATGTCCAAAGGTATATTTCTTAACCTCATTTCGAACTATGTCATTTGATTATATGGAAATTTATGGATAAATGATAATAAATATATTGTATATATATGTTTAGTTGCCTACGTGTGTTAGTAATTGAAAAACAAAAAAATACTTGAACAGAGCAGAGCAAATGAAATAATAATGGGATGGAAAATACCTAATACTTAGTATTTCGAGTACAAATGGATGAGTAATTGTAATAGGTGGGGTTGTGAAATACGTAGAAAATATTTTTAGGAGAAATTACATTGCATTAAAAAGTACATCAACCATCGAAATTTAAACTAGGTTGCCTGTTTGTCTGTCAAGTGGAATGGGAGTGACAATGTTGACAGATACGAAACTTCACTCACACCCATCTTCAAGCTGAAATGAATAACTCCAAAATATGATGGAAATTTTTGAATAGGAAGGGCGGGGAATTTTTAAATCATCTTCAATGACAATAGGCATGTGACAATAAGAAAAAGCAATTATTACGCACCGTTTAAAAATTGAATGATACGGAATTTATGATTAACTGCACACAGGCCTATGAGATTCATACTGATGTAAAATCTATAGTTTATATGTAGAAATGAAAAAAGAAAGGTAAAGGAGGAACAATAAAAATTCGTTCGCGTTGAAAATGTTTATTACCATTCTAGTTTAGTTTGCTTTGAAAGAAACTCAAATTTTACATTCATCGTTCTACGCAAATTAAGAAACTCTTGAATTGAAAGGGGCCTAGGAAAGTAGTAGTATGGAAATTTTATTATTTTGAAATGTAAAAAAATGAAATGCCATTAGTGGCTCTGAAATATCTTCGATAAGCTTTGCCTTGTCACCAAATTCTTTCCGAATTTTTTTCCTGCATAATTTTTACTGTCGAAAATATGTTGTCATTTTGTCATTTTGTACAGGACTAGCCATCTTATGTACAGAAGATCAGCGCCTTAATCACTCAGCTACCAAATATGAAGTAAAAAAAAATAAATATGTGGCACTTATAAGCCGCGAAAGGCTCTTTGGCCCATCTTCTCTTCCATTACTGTTGTGCGTGTTAAATTTTGGACAGTATTAGAAGGGACCTACTTATTTTAGCCGGTTCCGAATGGCAGAACTCTTGTGACATCACTTTTTCTGAGCTTTGTCACAGAATTCTTTTAGAAGCTTTTCCAATCGACCGATTGGCCGACAGATGGGTACCGTTCGAAACATAAATCTGTTCGTTACTAAACTTGTTATGCTTCAGCAGGGCATTGAACCCACGACCTACAGATCAGAAGGCCAACACACTAACCACTGAGCTACGGCATCCACGCAAATATGAAGTACAACTTTCTAAAATCCTCTAGATACACTTTCAAAATGACTCATTTTAAGAGTATAGTCTCCACGTGAAAAGAATTCATTGAAATTGTATCAATAACTATTGATTTTTCTCTTCTTTCAATTTGCATTTAATTACTTATTGTTTATAACTTTAGCATACGCATACGGTTAAATGCTCAATGGTTTTTGGCAACATTTCTTCTATATGTGTTTTATTGAGCTAAAATAAATAGCTATGTAAACATTTGTTTGAAGTTCAATACTTCAAATACGCACCCTGCATATTCTATTGAAGAATTGGTACTAAAAATTTAATTTTCTAAATAAAAACCCAACGAATGAGTAATAATTTCTAACTTTCATATACATTAATTTACATGTATGGATTTTTATAGTCTACGGACGGGTAAAGAGAGGTAAGCTGGCATACGCCATTTGAATAAATCGATATATCTGGTATTATTTTTACAATTGCGACATGACAAAATTATTCAAATCTGATTTCGGTTTATTTAATTATTGAAAATATATATATAGAGAGAGCGAAAGAGAGAGAGAGAGAGAGAGAGAAATACATACATATACAGTGGAAATAAAATAGAATATAAAAATATATTCATTGCTGAGGCTCAATCCACATAAACGAGTAATTAGCTTAATGAGTAATTTGTTTCTTTTTCGCACTTTCCTTGTCATCACATGTATTTATTTGTTTAATTTTCTTTTTAATTTACTACATCTACCTATTTATGCAACATAAACCATACGTATTTTATTTATTTTGCACATGAATATGCAAAATAAACGATAATTCTATCAAAAATCAAATTATATCATTTCAAGTATGAAATCGTGCGTATATTTATTAATATGGAGTCTACATTATCCAATACATATACACCTAGTATATTCCAGTTGCATCAAAAGTGGATAAAAATGCATTAAAAAAAGGAAAACGTATTTTTATTTATTAGATTTTCGTATGACATGAGCTAGAAACAAAGGTCTTATCTTTTCATTTTGCTTACAATATCGTTAAAAGTACTATAAAGTGAGTATAAAGCAAAATCCTTACATTCTAGCTTTGCTCTGAATTTCGTTCAAAGAAAATAATTTTGAAATCTGTAAATATTATATTTGCACATTAAAATTTCATATTAATACCTTTCCATCGACGATATGCTCCATCAATCTAATGACGAATTACAAAAGCGCATAATAAAAAGCATTACATATACTTGAAGTGAAAACACACGAGAAAAACGGACAAGTGAGCAACAGCTGAAACGATGGTTATCTATCGTAGTGTCAAAATGATTAACAAAGAATTATCTCCTTTTGCTTTCCCTTTTCGCAGAAGGCCTTTTTTAAGAGTTTCCATAAAATGCTTCAAAATGGTATTTTAAGACGTATGCCATCAGTGTTCTGTTAGTGGGATACACTTATACAACAGCAACAATTTAGAATCACAATTGATAAGTTTGTAGGTTCAACTATTTTCTATTATGACCTGATACTGATTATATTGATTACGCAGTTTCGGAAAAAAGTTCAAGTGGAGTGTCCGATGGGCCACAGAAATCATATTCTATGTCATCATTTCTGTCATCAGGTACATGTTCGTTTTAACCTCTTAAAAACGTCATTGCTTGTGAGTAAAAAATAAATAAATATTTGGCACTTAAAGCCCCAAAGGGCTCATTGGCCGAGCTTCTCTTCCATTACTGTTGTGCGTCTTAAATTTTGGACAGTATTAGAATGGACCTACTTATTTTAGCCGGTTCCGAACGGCAGAACACTTGTGACATCACTTTTTCTGAGCTTTGTCACTGAGTTCTTTTAGAAGCTTTTTCATGGCAAGTTGTTACTGTCGGAAGAATTGCCAATTGCTTGCCGACAGGTGGGTACCATTCGAAAGAAAAATCTTATCGATATTAAATTTGTTATGCATCAGCCGGGGATTGAACCACGACCTACAGATCAGAAGGCGAACACACTAACCACTGAGCTACGGCACACACACATTGCTTGTGAGTACATTTCGACTTTATTACAAAAATTACTATAGAAAATCTAATTTAAAAAAATTTGTGTTTGTTGCCATAACGATAAAAATTAGTGACAAAAATATGTTTCGATTTATTATTACAAACATTTGTAACATTAACCCTAATTCATGCACTGAACTCTAACGAAGTGAAATCAAAACTGGTGTGGGAATGTTTTGACAACAAATAAACTGTATAGACTTGGAGAAAATAACCAATTATACATTCTTTGGGTTCCAGGACATATTGGAGTTGGAGACAATGAGCTGGCTTGCTAGGAAGGGAGCAGCAACACCCTCTGTAGGCCCAGAACCCTTCTGTGGTTTGGGCAAAGGAGCTTTATCCATGCTTATTAAAAGGAGTAAAGAATCAGAAAGACAATCATACTGGGAAATCCTGCCTAGGTTGTCCCAATCCAAGACACTCTTAGGGACCTATAACCTAAAATGACTTGATGAATGTATCGGTTTAAACAAGAATATAAGAATCATCACGGTATTATTGACAGGACACAGCAAGCTGAATTATCACCTAACGAAACTGGGAATCTTCTCGGATGAAACCTGTCGACATTGCAGGTTGGAGAATGAAACTACAAAATATGTGTTGGGAACGTGCCCAACACTTATGCACACAAAAAAGAAAAACTTCGGGGAATTTATAATACCGGAAAATCTGCTGAAAAATCCATTAGGGTAGGATCTATACTAAACTTCCTTATGGATGCTGGACTTAGAGAAATACTCTACTCCATGATGGGGTGCACAATGATCTAGGGTCGCAGTGCAATACAACGCTCTAATAATAATAATAATTATTATTATTATTATTATTAGAGGCCGTGCATTTTAAATAGTTGTAACCAAATGTAAGCACTAACACACGTTACACACGTTTACACGTGTGTAAATTATTAAATCACTTGTACTAATACATAAATATTTTGAAATATAAGAGCTGTGACAATCAGGTGTTTACAAAAGTCACGTCAATTCATTAATAAAGAAACCACTTTGATGTGTGACACGCTATGCAAAAAATGAATGAAAAGCACAAATTAATTATTCAAATTAATGCTGCTTAGTAGCTCAGTGGTTAGTGGGTTCGCCTTCTGATCTGTAGGTCGTGGTTCAATCCCCGGCTGATGCGTAACAAATTTAATATCGATAAGATTTTTCTTTCGAATGGTACCCACCTGTTGGCAAGCAATTGGCAATTCTTCCGATAGTAACAACTTGCCATGAAAAAGCTTCTTAAAGAACTCTGTGACAAAGCTCAGAAAAAGTGATGTCACAAGTGTTCTGCCGTTCGGAACTGGCTAAAATAAGTAGGTCCTTTCTAATACTGTCCAAATTTAAGACGCACAACAGTAATGGAAGAGAAGCTCGGCCAATGAGCCCTTTGGGGCTTTAAGTATATATATATATATATATATATATATATATATATATATATATATATATATATATATATATATATATATATATATATATATATATATATATATATATATATATATATATTTATTTATTTATTATTCTGCTCTGTGTTTTGTTTTTTTTTTTCCTTCACTTATTACTGTTTTTTTAATGTTATTCTTTTGTTAGCACACGTTGAATTTTGAATGTGTAGGTACATAAGTATGCATGCATATGGTTATATGAATATAAAAATATGTTTTCACCATTAGAAGTACATACTTACTGTCATCGAAGAAACAAAAAAAAAAAAACAAAAATATGCTGAAATATCAACAGCATGAAAAATGACAACACACAAAGATGAACAAAAACAATTAAATCACTTAATGGCTACTTGAAAACGTTTTAAATTACAAACAAATTGTTACAGAATTAATATATGATGCAACAACAATGCCAAGAGACAAATACTCGTAAGTACATACATCAGTGGTATGTAATTGCATTAAAAAATACGCACAAAAGGAGAAAAAGGGGATATAATCTGTAATAAATTTACTTTTTGTCTTTTTTGCTTTTTCTTGTAATTGTATTTTTTTTTTTTTTTTTTTGAATCACTTTCTTTTTAATAGCTATTTTAATTTGGCGCTAATATTGACGTGTTCAATATTTATGTATGATGCGTGCCGCTAAATATAAATATCTATTCAACTTGAGGTTCTTCAATCGACTGAACGAAACAATTGTTCTATGCGGTAACAAAACTGCTGTTGGTTGACTGCTAGATATTGCCAATATATCATAGCTCATAGTACATCCATATGTATAAAGATATGTATGCAATATATTCGCCAATAACAACCAAGTCAACCACACGATACTACTATGCCGGCAAAAACTGATATCGAGTAAACATATAAGAAAGTGTATGTATGTATATGAAGTGTGTATATAGCATTTAAAAAAAAAGCTTTTTAGCATTTCAAGCTATTAAAATTTTAAGAATAAGATTTTATGTATGTACGCAAAGTTATTCTGAAAGTTTTACAATATGTAAAATAGCATTCATAATAAAATATTAAAAATTATATTTGAAAAAGTTATATTTGAATTAGACTAGCACATGTCGAAAGAAAATTTTTAGAATTAGAATATATTACTAAAACTGCAACCAATTCACAGCTGATCATATGTGCATAAAACTAAAATCATGGAAGACAAGTAAGTAATAAGCATTCAGGAGGTGAAATTGCAAAAATTCTCAAGTGATCCAATCTTTTGAAAAAGATATCTTCAATATTTTCCAATTATTTAAAACAAAAGTTTATCTTGGCTATAAATTTTGCCGGAAACCATGAGAAGCTTTAATGTGCTAGTGTAAACACTTTTTTTAAGTTTCCTAATACAAGCAAGAGTATGTAAGTCAGTAAATCGTATTTTTCATATAATTTTATGAAAGTTTTCCAAACAAACCATAGCTTTAAAATTGACCTTTATATAAGAAGAAGAATTTTTGAAAAACTCCCCCAATTTTTATAAGTTATATTTCAACTATTATTATTATTAAATTTAGTTTCAAATCTAATTACGAAAATTATTTATTTTTACTTGTTGGGATATAATTACAAGAAAGCCAACACAAGAAATACGGCAACACTGTTAAATATACGAAGAAATTGTAGAGTAGAAAAAAAAGCCGGCGTAAAATGAAACAAAAACAAACAGAATAATAGGCCATTATGCCGCATTGCCATAAGCTTGAGCTTTTTCGCACAATTTATTGTGTTTGAATGTTAACTAGAACAAAGCTTTCATCTTTTATGAATGAATGCGTATCAAATACATGTATAAATAGTTACTACGCGCTTTTATATGCAGTATGTACATATGTGCATTTGATTACCGGGTGTTTTTGACAGTAGATCTACATATACATATACAGTAAATATGAAATTGTAAATAAATAAATATTGATTATAAATTAGACTATACCTTGTTTATAAAGAGACATATGTAAATACATTAGATTGAGTCGTTTTTAATACAAAAAAAAAAAAAAAAAATCAAACGTTCAAATGATCTTAATTAAAAATTTGCGTACATTTTTTTTAACAATTGTACTTAAATTTTTTAAACCTTAAAACGACTAAAACGATTTTGCAATATATCGTCAAAAGGGTTCAGATGAACATTATTTTTTCTTCACAGCAACTATAACTTCAATTTTTTTTTTTTTTTTGTAAAGGACATACTACTGTTGAGTGTTTTCGAACGTCAGAATTCCAGTGACCTCTGAGTTTTCGCTCAAAGCTATTTCAGAAGATTTTGCTTTTTGCGAATTGCTTGTTGACTGTTTGGCATTTTTTGAAAAGATCAATCCAAAAGTAAAAAACTACCAAGTACAAAACAAATATTGAGGCAAAATAGTGTTTGCTATCCTCATGAAAGCTAAGACAGCATTTGGTATAGCTTGTTTGATGTTAAACCGACTGAGGAAAGAGAGTACTGAGCATTTTTCTAATACAGGCTAACTCTGGACAATTGCAGAGAATATGCTCGGACGTTTCCTAGTCTTCCAAACAAAGGTTGTCTTTTCAGAGAGACCCGTGTTGTGGTTTTGAACCGATGTAATAAAGTACATCGCTTTTTCTGGCTAATTCGCGTGTAATCTTATTTCCTCCAATTCCGCGATGACGCGGAACTCAAGCCAGTATGACGTTTCTTAAAGCGTATAGACTATATATTGTGTTAAAATGGTCTGCTAAAAGCTATGAAAAAATGTTCAAGAGCGGAGGGCTTTAAAGGCATCTTGACTAGCCGACAAACAAATTATTACTGCACTCTTTAGACTTTTGTCAAGCATTATTTTTGCACAATTCGAGGCATCACGTATTTCAAATGAAGGAATCAGCGAACACAGAATACTGAATACTCCAACCTTCCTTATGAAGAGTGGTGTTCAAAAGAATAAGGCTTACCACCACTTCTGTAGTACTTCTGTGTGATGGTGTGGGACAAGTTCGCATAAATCTTTTAATCGTGATACAGGCTAGCCGTTGTGTAGATAGTTTGTTAAATTTTGTAATGGCCATGATTTGAGCGCCACAGGTCACAACAAGTCTGACCAGTACAGTGTAGACTTGGATAAGTCCCCAAGTCCTACGAAATGCTTTTCTATGCGTCAAAAAAGCTCGTTTGGCTTTTATGGATGACTTGTATAATTGTGAGTTCAAGTTAAATATTTTTTACCTCGTCTATATATCCCTCAAATTCCTCTTGGTATGTAATTGTACTCAAGTCGGTGCGATATTTCTTAAGGTATTTGAAGGTATTTAAGGTTATCGTAGCCAATGACTCATTAACAAACAAAATCCAAAGTAAAGAACAGAGCAAATCGCATAAAAAGAACAAACCTTTTTGTCTACGAAAGCGTAATTTAACTCTTACTGCAGACCCAAATTTACTTCTCCTTCATATGATATGTTTTCTATGAAATAAATCCTCGGCCTGATGAGAACGATGACGATTCACCTCTAATATACTGCAAGGTCAGAAAAAAATTTTGTGTATACAAAAACGTCTCAATCGAAAAACGACTATAACTTATTTCAATATATAACCCGTAATAATAAGTACATGTACAATTTTTGGCAATTTCTTAGATTATTAATATTCCATCCCTGAAAACAAAGCTCAGGAGCCTAGCTTTATATGTTTAGCTACATATAATATACATATTTTATCCAACAATGTTGAGCAAAGTGAATAAAACAAATTCTTATACCCAAACAGAAACAACTTACTTTCAAAATAATTGGCTAATATAAACTTTTTAGATCTGATGGAATGTGAATGTGCATAGTTAAATATAAATATTTAAATATAAATATCGTAAAATATGTAAATTTGATATAATTACAGTAAGAAAAAGTATCATAAGAATAACAAATAACAATAACAATAATAAATAATATCATAAGAATCACAATAATCACCAAAATAAGAATAAATAGAATAATAATGAGAATTATGACTTTATTAATACGACAAGTTAATTGGTAACATTAAGTTGAATTTGAATTATTGCTCACATGAAGCTTCCGTAAATAATTGTTGTAGCTAGTTTTGCATACTTGCAAATATTACCGAAAACAAGTAATGTCCACAAAAGAGCAAACAAATCATAAAGAACTTTATGGAAACAAGAAAAAAGAAACAATAACAGCAACAAAAATTCAATAAGAACAACCGCAGCCGTAGTAAATTTACCAGTCACATACACACGTATGTCTATATAAAAACGATAACTGGTAATCACAATGCTTTTTTTTAATAGCTCACATGTGCTCGTACAAATAAATACGAAATAAAATATAAAGTGTCGTAGTTGAAATTTGATAGCATCATGCAGAGAACAAAAATATGAAGATTTCTTCATATATATTATTTTCATTCATTTCATACTCGTATATGCATAGCAGAAGAGAATTTTGCAAGAAAGTACCAAGCAAAATTTGCATCTTTTTCTTGGAAAGCACAATGAAAATCCCAATTTCAAGCACCAATAACTTACGTGTACACTATGTGACGTCGTTCTTTTGTGATGCATATAAAAATTTAAAATTCTTTTCTGCTTTATCATTATTATTATTTATACAAAAACAACAATTTCCACAGATATGGGGGGATCCACTGCAATTCAAATGATACATATACAATAAATTGAAGAATCATTTTGATCACATAATGCAAGCATACTCGTGTGTATACAAAAATAATAGAAAACGAAAACAATTAAAACTTATTAAACATACAAACATGGCATGATGGATCAAGTTTCGAATACTAAACGGATATGTAGACAAGTTATTGCGTTTTTAGCATTCAAATATAGCATATAGTTGTCGACCATTCAAATGAAAAGTCCATAAAGGTGTCAAAAATGTATTTGCCGAATTCAAAGTTGTACCCTGTGGAGGGATCAATTTGCTCTTTTGTTTTTACAAGCAAGAATGCTTCTCAAAAGGGAAAAATATAAAAGAGAGAGAGGTCATCCTTGATGCAGTATTGACTTGACACCTAAGGACAACAGTAGCTCCTTATTATCTAGATCAATGTTTTTTGTACGATGCTTTTCTTTTTATTGGAAGGCTGGCAGGTCCTTTCTCCGAAGGCGCGAAGTATAGCAGGTATTGAGCAAGGTTCTTGCTAGTTTGGATGTGTGTGTGTGTGTGTGTTTGGATGTCTTTGTAATCTTCTAGTATATTTTTGTCTAGTGTTTTTAACTTCAATTTCTACCATTTAGATATTTAAGTCATTGTGTATACATTCATTTCTAATATACCGTGGTGCACCAGATATCATTCTTAACATACTGAGATCTCTGTATGATTTCAATATTGCTATTACTAGTGTTCCCCCATAATTGAATTCTGTAATTCCAAATTGGCTTTATTTACAGTAGGACCTTGTATTTCAAGTTTAATGGTGATCTGAAATTGATGAGCCAGTGCAGACTAGAAGCTTTTAATTTCATCTGAGTTCTTTTTGCTTCGATGTGCTTGCGCCATGTAAGCCATCTATCTAAGTGTATCCCTAGGTAGGTGACTTCATTTGTATGAGTTATGGCGATATTATTTAGTGTAACTGTCGGGCATGTGCTTTTGTTAAGTGTGAACGTTACATGTTTACATTTGGACTCATTAACTTTTTTGCGCCAGTTAGATAACAAGTACTAAATGCTCCCCTAAATCTGTGGATGCCTTAATTGGGTTTCGATTACGGCTTAGAATAGCAGTATCGTCAGCAAATGTAGATGTCAACAACCGTGCATCTGTTGGTAGATCGGAAGTATATAATACATATAGAATGGGGCCAACAACGCTACCCTGTGGAACTCCGGCTTTGATATTGAATTCTTCTGTGGAAAAGTCTTTATATTTTACAACAAAACGACGGTTATCTAGGTATGATTCCAGTATTTGGTGGGAGCTTTCTGGTAGAAGTTTTCTTATTTTATACTTTAGCCCTTCATGCCACACTCAATCAAATGCCTGAGCAACATCGAGGAATATAACTGAACAATACTCTTTGTATTCAAATGCTTTCCGTATCTCATTCGTAATTCTGTTGACCTGCTAGATCGTCCCAAGTTTTTCGCGAAATCCAAAAATTGAGAAAAAAAAAAAAAACAATTTATTATATATTTGTGAATTTTTCGAAGTAATTAACTTATACGATACATATGCATAGGGCATTTTTACTTGTCTACCCTTTACAAACTATAGTTTGCATGCAATTTGGACCTACGTGTGCGCTTGCATAATATTAGCATTGATTTGATAATGAAAGGAAGTGCGCATATATTAAATACAAAGAGGTCACAGCAATAGCAATTTGTTATATTCTTCTTCTACTTCTAATTATACTTCTTATTCTTCTTTTTATTCTGTACTCGAATCGAATCGGTCGTAGCCATTCAAGAACATTGCAATTATGTATTACAATTATTATTTATGGGTTTTAATATCCATTGAATCGTTGTAAATCATTTTGTGAATTATTAAACATTTTCTCATCAACAATCATCGTCGATCTTTGCACACAATGGGTAATTAGTTCTTTATTTTGATTCTTTTAATTATTTCATTTGCACATAGCGCATACTAAATTGCAGACATGCGAAGGCAGACTGATAAATTTATGAAAAATGTAACACAAAATTAGTTTATTCAACAATAGGTTATGCTTAAACTTTTTTAAACTTTCTGAACACTACGATTTGCCGAACTCATCAAAATAGGAATATTTTTCAACAACGTTGCATTCAAATCTTTTATATCCGGGACATTTTTCATTTTTGGAAATAGAAACAAGACGCAGGTGGGTAAATCTGCCAATGTAATTCGATTTTAGGGAAGTAAGCTTGTGCATTGTTGTGATGGAGCAGAAATTTTTTGTATCGAATCTGTCCAATAGTTCAGCAAAGTGCACCGAGACTTTTTTAACGATATACATTGCCTGCATATCAAACGTCACGATTGTGAAACAAAACGCTTTCGACTAAGTGGTGGACATTTCAAACGTCACATAAACTCGATATTGTTCACGTGCTTCGAGCGCGACATCCATCTAGCTGTACATTCTTCAGAAATTTTTATAAAATATGTTGAGTTGTGTTTTATTGCATTTATCATGAACGCCCTCGTATTCATATATTTTTCTACGTACCTACTAAGAAAGAATAAAATATTAGACAAATAGAAATAGAAATAGGTACAAGAAATATTCCATATATTCGTTTCGATGTTATCTGCTTTGCTTTTTTCTCTTCAAATAAACGAATACTTGAGAGTACTACGAGTATTTTATAGTACTGCGAGTATTATTTGATTATTTGAGGTAAGTTACGATGTACGTTGTACGTAATAATTGTTGTTGCTTTACAAGACAGGCACTGATGATTTGTATTACTGCGTCTTGCCGCATCATGTTGTCTTTTTTATTGTATTAGAGATATTATATTCTAATATCAATGGGGTGTATTGAAGATGTAAACAAATATGTTCATGCAGCCCTCTAGTAGCTACCCAGAATATATTCTCAAAAACTATAGAAGGCATTTTTATGAACACAATACAAGTTTTTCTTTCGTTATATATTTGTACATATGTACTACGTATCGTTTTCTTGCAATGTAAGCCTTACTTGCATTACAATAAATACGAAATTCAAATTATACATTCGCATATACATGTGCACCAAATTATTTTATCTGCTGGGTACCCACAATTAGTTAGTATTTGCCTGCAATACTAAGAACTTCACTTACTACTCTTAACGGCTAATCAACACTCACATGTAGAAAATCAACAATGCGGCAAAACAAATTGTTAATTCATTCCTTTTTCTTTTTGTTAATGTTATTAAATAATTTTTTTCGATATAGAATGCTTCTACATACAATTTATTTATGTATAAATATGTATTGTACCTATACGTTTTACTTCTATTGCAATAAAATGTACACATGACATTTACTTAGTACTTTAATAACTTTAATGATTTTTTCATAAAAAGAAAAACTTAAAAAAACCTAAATACATAAGAGATTTATTAAAAAATAATAAATTCATATTTAATAACGGACAAACTAGTTTACAGTTAGTTTCCAATTTATTAAATTACACTGAAAACAAGAACAAATTTGATAAATACGATTCTATAGCTTTCCATGCAATTCTAAAACTAATTGGAAAGCAAAATAAAATACAATACCATAGATACGTACAATAGATAGATATAATTTAAAAAAATTATTTAGTCATAAATAGAAATATAAATATTTATCTCGATACGAAATTTGCACAGTGTAGACGTAATATATGCATCCACGATGCATTTCAATTATTCATGATTTTTAGTGCCTACAAAGAAATTTCTACTATTCCGTCTATGTATGTTCGTTTTTACAATACAATGTATGCATTGACAATACAATGTATTTACAATACAATGCGATTACTATACAATGCGTCATTTATTAGGTGTTATTCTTATTGTTATTTAATTTGATAGTAATCGAAACGCACAGGGAATTCCACAACAACAACTCGAACAGAAAAAGCAAAAGTAAAATTATCCCTGTAGGCAAACGATCTGGTTCCAGGCTGTTGACTTATCGCTAAGCCTGCTAATTAGAAATTTTTTCAAAATTCCTTATGAGATGGAGCTGGGAGAAGGCTTTTGACAATATTTAAATAAAAATCAATTTAGTCGCGAAATTTAACATTTTAGCATAAAGGAAACCCACACAAGCCAGTGAAAACTGTGTTCCATATAAATTTGGACAGTTCTTTTGCAAGGTTAAGGTATCTTTGAATCATTTTCGAGTTTACTATTATATCATGCCAATTTACTATATGATTAGGCAATTATACTTTTCCCCAAATCGTTTATTTAAATTAGTTCTTACTGGGAATGGTTTAATGCCTCGATCAGAACTTGATGTATGAAATTACGTGCAAATCGTGGTTATAATGAATAATATTTCTTCCGTTGCAAATAAAATGAACAATTCTAAATGGAAGTGAGCTAATCATACTATGAGATGAAAATCCGATTTTTTTTATTATAATCGGGGAAAAGCAAAATATGTATATATTATTTGTATATATCAAAAGCATATGCAAACTTTTTTTTTTGACAATTTTGCATATTTTAGCATATGTCCATTTTAAATGGCTTACAAACATTTGCCCGTAACCGATAGAATGTCCTAGAACGTTAATAAATCGTTCTACAATCGTTTTAGCTGACAGCTCAATAATTGTTCATCTATCTGGCAACCTTGTCGGCAACCTTGTGTCCCGACAGTTAATATTTCATTGATTTTATTATCAATTTTCGCAATTATTGCCAATCGAAACCGCTCATTGCTTATAGTTGGCCATTTACATTTTCCACCATATTGAACTCCCACTTTTGCTGTTTGACTTCCAAATGATGCATCATTTTTTCTTCCTCTTCATACAAATCGAACAATCCTTTGAGACATGGCAATGGTATAACATAAAAATGCTCCACTGCTACTACATTGTCATTGCTTTAATGAAAATTGAACGCCGAAACGACGTCTGATGTTGTTCTTATTGCAATATATCAATTGACTGGATTAAAAATAAATTGGGTAATCCTGAAATTTAGTAATTTATTTTGTGAATAAATGTACAGCAAAATCACTGATGATCAAATTTATTTTTAGCAAGATCGAACTTCAAATCGACGAATAATTCGAGATCAAAGAGTATCAACAGGATGATTGCAGGAAATTGTATCAAATTTAATGTCATTTGTTTAGCATTGACATCAAAAATGCATTTATTACATTTTGATGGCAATTTGTTAAACAAAATTTATTGCATATGGTCATATATACATTTTGACGAAGCCTAAGCTCTTCGTGTTTATGATTTGTATTCCAAGGATAACAAAGATAACTCGAATTTCGAGGAAGATCTCTTTGAGTGAGCTGTGAAAAAAAACAATACAAATTTATTTCACAACGATTTGTCTGCTAACAACATACCTAAGAATTGGTCACATTTGGATTTCCATTACACACCACGCTGCATGGAAGTTACTTTATTCCGAATATGTGCAATTGTTGTGGTATTTGAGCAATTCGTTTACGTCACTTATTAAATAATTATTGTAATTGTACTATACATACGTACGTACACATCGTACTAAATCAGCAGCAACAGCCGCAGCAAACAACAGCAATTTATTTGTAAACAAAGGGGCAGATGTTTTAAATTGCTGTCGAACTGCTAAATTGTAACGAACACATAAACGACCGCTTGTACGAAATGTATGCAGGTATTGTGAAGTAGTAGTTAAAAGCCAATCGACCGATGTTTCTGTTCTGTATCCGTCCCTCTCTCAGATTGAACGCTATGTTTAATGCGGTGGTAGCCAATCGACAAAGTTTTCGCTCACAACATTGGATGCGGCGACAATAATGACAGCGACTACAATCCGCTGTTGTTCTAAAAATGTATGATGTACTGTGCTTGTACCATGATTATGGCGACAACGATTACGATGACGATGACGATGACGATGATAAAAATAAGAGTTGAATACAAATGAACAAACATACTGTTCTGAAGCTGTTGCTGTTGCTGCTGTTACTGCTTGCTTGCTGCTTGCTGCTTGCTGCTAATGTAAAGATCACAGCTGGATTTGGTTTTGAATCAAACGGCCAGTTTATTGCAGCCAGTCAGCCAACGTTCTTCCTCACACATAACATATGCTCTTGCACTAAGCAGAGCATATATAAATGGCTAGCCAGATATCGAACGCTCTGAGTTCAAATTTGACCGTGCTACCAGTCGTTTGGTGTTTTGAGTGAACTAGCAGAGAAGAACAAGAAAATAGAATTAAATTTTAATCAAAACTTAAACAACATTATTAAGTGACGAAATATTACACATACATTCATAAAGCATTGAAGCAGTATCCTGTGTGAAAAAGCAATAATCATTGGATCGTATTATTTTACAATAGTCGTATATACTGCATTTTTGTATTTTCCAGTTTTCGGATATTTGTGTATGTACCAATATATACTAGTTTAAAAAATTTCAATTGAATTCTGCATTTCATAAACTGTGTATGTAGTAAATAAATACAGTGCAATCGCGATAACGTGAGCATATAAACTGTACCGTAAACTGTACAAATTTGCATCCTTCAAAGCGAGGTGTATACAAACAAAAAAATTGAAAATAAAAACAAACAAACATAAAATACATAAAGTGCTTGATTTTATTAAAATCAAACGCCAAAAGAAATCGAATTGTTTTATTTTTAAAATGTAACCATAATATTTTGGTAATCATTGAAACAATATTTGGATTTATACTTTCTGTTCATGTTATCGTATCTGCGCCGTAGTTGCAACAATTACTACACTCAGATGAAAAAAAAAAACGCTATTAAAATCCAACATATTTTTGACCACTTATTGCATAGTATATTTTTTAACATTCTAGAAGTGCTGTACTGTGAACATCTAAATTTAAAATTGAACAAAAAAACGCATGTTTAATATAATTTTAATTTTAGTCAAAACAACAATAGCATAAAAAGAATAAATTGTGAACTTGTTGTGGAGTTCAATCAAATTTAATGCTTCAGAAAACATTTGGGAAATAGTCAAATTTGCCTCAAACCATAGCGAAATTAACAAAGTGATGTCTACAAGTGTCAGAATTGTTCTGTGAACACTGAGGATATTGCAGCAAAGAATAGTAGCCAATATAAATTATTTGTTTTTAATGTGAAAATATATCAACAAAAATAATAATGGCTCTCAAGAGAAAACGTAAATTTCACTACCACTTTGCTATATTATGGGCTCAATATAAATTGTGTGAATTCCTTAAAAATTTGGTTCCATTCTTTTTTGCCTTCTTTACATACGAGTAACACTATGAATTTTTGTACATTCAATACATAATTCAGTAGATTCACTTTGCAAAACAGTGCTAAAAATCATAGAGTGTTCAGAGAATTTCGTATTCATTAACTTTTTTTTTTAACAAGCTTTTTTATTGGATCTTTCTAAAATTACTTAGAAACTAACAATAAGTAATCAAATCTTACAAACTAAATAAAATTATGTGATATTCCCAACGTTCCATCACAATTTGTTGAGTCACGAGGTATAGCAATTTCACAGCATATTCAGTGTGTCTTTTTCTTTTTAATCGACGGTGTCCCGTGCTCAGCAACAATTGCCTAGCAAGGGGATTCGGATGACTGTGTAATTTTTGAATGTAGCTTCTGCAAGACATTGCAACTTCCTCAGAAATTGTGGGTACATTTAAATCTCGATGGATGTTATACCAAGGCGTGTTTACAATAATTCGCAGACACTTGGATTGTATTCGCTGCAATTTTTCGATATTTGAGGGAGATGCGGTGCCCCAAAACTGAATACCATAAGTCCAGATTGGCTTCAGGATTGCTTTATATAATAGCACTTTGTATTCGAGATTCAACTTTGATCTTTTGTGTATCAGCCACCATAACTGATTAATTTTAAGCTTGATCTGAGTTTTCTTTGCCTCTATGTGATTTTTCCAGGTCAGCCTTCTGTCGAGGTGAATACCCAAGTACTTTGTTGAGGAACATTGTGGAACTGATTGGCCATTAATTTTAAGTGGGGGACATGTATCTGGCCTTAGCGTGCAGGTTACATGTACGCTCTTTGATTCATTGACTTTTATACGCCATTTTGCTAGCCAGATTTCCAGAGAATCGATATGAGTCTGCAGGAGTTTAGTAGCTTCTATGGGGTTAGAGCGAGAGCACAATATTGCCGTATCATCTGCAAAGGTCGATATAAATGTATAGTTATTGCTGGGCATATCTGTAGTGTATAAGAGATACAGTAAGGGGCCCAAAACGCTTCCCTGAGGAACGCCAGCGTGAATATCCAATGGATTTGTTGTGTAATCCTTGTGATGTAAGAGAAATTGTCTTTTCGTGAGGTAGCTACTAAGCAATGAGGAGACATTTGCAGGCAGTAATAGTTTGAGTTTGTAAATAAGGCCATCGTGCCATACTTTATCGAAAGCTTGAGTGATATCAAGAAAGACAGCTGAGCAATACTTTTTTTCTTCAAAAGTGTTCCTTATCAGAGTTACAATGCGGTGGACTTGTTCTATTGTGCCGTGCTGTTTTCTAAATCCAAACTGATGTTGAGGAATCAGTTGGTTGAGATTAATAAATGGAGTTATATTCATGACAAGTAGCTTTTCGAATACTTTAGAAAGTAGAGGCAGGAGGCTGATAGGTCTGTACGATGCAACTTTTGTAGGGTCTTTTCCTGGTTTTGCTATCATAATAATTTTTGAAGTATTCATTAATTCAAAAATGTTTTTGTAATTATATATTTTAGGGATTAGCCGCATCAGACCACTTATATGGGTCCCTTTTCGTCCCTCAAATCGTGTGTTAATTATTTGTTCGGTTGCAGATTCTTCTACTTCCTTCCTCATAATAACATCACGCGTTATTTCAAGCTTGTCTTTGTGAGGTCACATTTTGAGTTCATCAATAAATTGGCGACCCAGTGTAGACATCCTCCTGCTTGCCAATGCAGGACACTGGCACACTAGGATGGAGTTTCTTTATCCAATCTTCGACCTTTGCCTTCACCGTCCCGCTGCTAAGCAATGGTTCTCCTTCAGATCCTTGTCTAGCCAAGGCGTATTTTTGTAACTAAAATGTATAACTAAATCATTAGTTACAACATTTTTAATATCAGTGAATGTCGTTGAAATGCAAACTTTCACATACCGTATAATAATAGCTCACACTGATATTTTGCAAAAGAAATTGTACAAATAGTAAATTAAATAATTGCAGTTCAATTATCATACTAATGATCTATTATTCCCATAAAGAATCAGAATTTGGATGCTTCCTAAAGCATATTAGATCTTTTCTGAAGTACTTTAAGAGTAAATTTGACATTTGAAATACATTTAATTAATATGAAATTAACTGCTTCTGAAATGCTTGGTAAAGTATATTTGACTATTCTAAAATGTATTCTAGTTTCTGAAGTACATTTTATGTCCTTTTGTTGTATATTAGAATGCTTGATAATGTATATTTGTCTATTCTAAATATATTAATCCTTTCTGCAAGACGTTTAAATAATCTAAAACATATTCATTTTTCCATAAAATACATGGAACCATTCCTAAATGCATTATAATGCTTTCTGATGTATCAACTATTGAAAGTACCTACTTAAATCAAAATAAATTGAATATCGTGTGCAAAACTTGTGATATCAAAGTACAAATTCAACTTGCTTAGTTGTTTTATACTTACTAATATTATTACTTATAATATTTGAACAAATGATGGAAAATATTGTCAAATTAATTAAATAAACGTATACTATAATTAAATGTACATTTAAATTATAATATGTACACTAAAGGTATCCATACACATATTCAGTTTGCCTCATGAAATCCAGTATTCACTATCATAATTAGTAACTACTCGTATATTGCTAAACTTTCAAAATAGTATAGTGAATATTAAGAATAATAACTAATTGTCAATGTTCACAATAATTAAAAATATATATTTCAACTACCTGTATCTTCTTATGCAAACTCACACACACACACACACACGCACACGCTAAAAGTTGTTAATTCAATGTTAATACGAGGTTTCTTGCGCTTAGGTACGATTACATTAATAATAATGACAGTAATAATAGCAGCAGCAATAAAACAACAATAATGTATAGTTGTGCATGGTAAAATTACTTCATTATAGATTCAATTAAGTGATATAATAGTCAAAATTATTTTGAATTTTATCACAAGGAGTAGGGTAAACCAGTGCAGCACTACTTGTATGTACGAGTACGTATTGATGTGTGTATTCATTGTGTAAATTTTTGAGTACCTACATGTGTACATGGAAGAACGAAGAAAAAGAAAACAAGAATTTAAACTAAGAAACACCTTGATAACGGCTTAAAGAAAACAGCTTTAACTACAACAACAAGAATATTATTAATATAATAAAATATGAAAATGATAAAAAAAACGAGTAATATAATTTTTTGGATAAAATCGTGAAATACATACACCTAAATGGCAATATTACCAAATAGCATGTGTGTGGTTATGTTGTCATCGTTGTCGTTGTCGTTGTCATTATTTTTTGTTCTTAAATTTAAATTTGTTTTTTCGTTTATTTTTTGTTTTGTTTTATAATTATAGTTATTGTACAACAACAATCCATTGAACAATCAATGAACCAACCAAGCACATAATTAAAGCCCTCGGCAGTTGTTAGTCTGTCTTTCTGAATTCAAATTGACTACGGTGACGGCGGTGGTGTTCACTTGCTGCTTGCGACAACAATGACAATGGTAGTCACAATCTAATTCTTGTTGTGTAATTTCTATTGTTGTTTATGTTTTTATTATGATTTCGAACACTTTTCAGTCAATTGCTTGATATGTACATATATACGATACATATGACTGTATTTATATATTCAATAATTGAGTGATAAAACTGTTGTTTTTTTTTTTCAAAGAACAGTAGGTAAAATTAGTAGTAATGATGCATTAAAATTGACTCACAAATATTAACAATTGTAGGTACATAAACACATGTTGTCTATCAATTAAATACATACATACATACTGGTATACATATATACATACACATGTATGTGTATATATATATATATATATATATATATATATATATATATATATATATATATATATATATATATATATATATTAATTTTCGTCAACGAACACAACCTTTCCATCATAAATAATCATTAGCAATGGGCACAGTTGGTGCCCGTCAAAAGATCACCCATCATTGCATTGCTCTAAAATTATGTTTAGAGACACCGGACATGTAAATAATTCGCCATTTCGTATAGAAATTGTTCATATAAAGGTATACGTACGTAGCTAATTGTTTGTGGGTGCATTTGAATGAACGAGTTCATATGTATGTACCTACTTACAAAGGTCATAATTTGAACATTCTATTTTTTAAATGTCATTTGAAATCAATCAATTCAAATATCATAGAACTTTGTTCGAGACTTTGACATCCAAAATGATCAGAGAATTCTCTTATTGAAAATTTGTATACCTATCCATCTGGCATAACAATATTCATTGTATTCTAGCGGACAATTACACTTATCAAATTTAATTTTATTACTTCAGTCAGCGTTATGGTTATTGTTATTGTGATAATATTGTTGATGTCCATTCGAATTGCGTATTCGTACGTAAATGTGTTCATTTCATTATTTTTTTAGATAGGTGTATATATAAATATATTTTTATTCTATATAAGTTGATGGGTACTTACAACGTCAGATGGAAAATATGGCTATTCTAACTGTCTAAAAGTTAACCTTGGTTTACGAGTATATTATAATCGTTTCCAAAATATTCTAATTTTAACGATAGTCGTTCATCAGTTGAACCATTTACATTTACTAGAAACCTCTAAAAACTGGATTTATATAAAACAATTTTACATAGTGCCACTTTTGGCTAAGCAAATGGTTATTAATATTGATAATAAACACATTTTTTATTCAATGGGTATTGTTTGTCACAGATAAACCAGTGAAAATGAGATTACATTATGTAAGTTAAGGTGGGTTGAATTATATGAAGCAAAATGTTGACTACCAGGCTCAGCGAAACAAATTGTATTTGAGGCATTCCAAGCATTTACGTCCAAGGAAGTTTTTTAATAAAATCGTCAATTTAGTAGCGAAGCCTCTTAAAAAGTGGAGGTATGGGGTAAGCTAGTTCAGAGGAAATATCGAGGGAAAACAAAAATAAAGGGTGTCGGTCATACATTTCACCACCCTAGGAGTTATTTCTAGGCTGCTATTTTCGATTTTCAGGTGTTTTCACGTTAATTTTGGTGAGAGTCCCCTTATGGGGTGGAAATGGGTGTCCAATATGTTCGGATAAATTATTGAGGAGAAAATCTGTATGGGGTGGTCCATAGAGCTTACCATCAGCTGGACAGCTGGTCGATTTTTAAAACACCTGAAAATCGTCAAATAACCTCAGCAATCATTCCGAATTGTAATGTATAATCCATCAATATTTCTTCCGAGATATGTACTTAGCCTCTATCTCCACTTTTAAGGGGACTCCTTTACAAAATGATCGAAAAAATATCTAAAATTGACAAATAGCCTCTTAGCTGCACACGAATCACACTCAAAGGGCTAAACTATATAGCGACGTTCATTCAGTTTTCCTCCGATCACACTTATCTGACATCTCCTGCCCTTAAGGGGCCTTCCCTACAAAAGGTGCAAAACCCACTTGGAAATCTTAATAAATATTCGAAGCCGCAAGCTCTTTCTATAAAAGACCAAATTTTTAGAAGATTTTTCATCATAAAATAAACTATTTTATTCGGTAACCACAACGACATTTTTATTTCGTACGCAACTTGATGTGATTCAATACATGTAGAGTACAGACTGTAAATGCATTCGAATTCGGTTTAATAATATGTCTATTGTACATTTTGTAACAAAAAAAAAAAAAAAAGCATTAAATGAAGTATGTTTGTTTATAAATTAATAAACCTCATTTCATCAAAATTCTTCTCAAAATTATTCAACCAGGTGCTGTATGAGTTGTATGCCAATATTGACATAGTTATTTGGAATAAAATCCAACGGCTGCGCTGATTTTGTCATATTGTGCGACTAGAAAAACACTCTCAGCAAAAAATGTGTTATATTCGGTGTTCACATGTAGGCATCTACAAATGAGAATACCTAAAATCCCTTGGAAGAACCAAGTATTGTGGAAACCTAACGACAATTAGAATTCACATTCGATTTTCACGTTTTTCCCTTTTTGTATGATAAAATTTCGATTTTCTGCCGATTTTCAACGAAAATTACAATTTAAATTAAAAAGTGGGAATTCGTGTATTCTTCAAAAATATTTGTTCACATATTATACAAAGCTCTTTTAAGGTTTTATTGCCTTTGTTAATCCACCTGAAAAAGACTTCATGGTGATACTTATTAAATCATAAATAACAAAGTAGTCATGTGTTTATTAGTTCAAAATGTAATAATTTGAATTAATTTGTGTTTAGAATGAAGTACAAACTTAGAAGACAACAAATTTTCTTTTTGCATTTCTCATGTGCTTCAATCAATTTTAGGCTACGAAGAAATTACACGCGCCAACAGCTGTCATTAACAGGGAATAACAAAAACATGCTAAAATATGTTCGAAAAATTAAAAATATAAAAATTTGAATTTTTGAATTTTTGAAATCTTTTGTTTTTTCACTTAACAAAATTGCGCAAATATTCTCAAAACATACGAAAGCATATTTTAATGTTGCAACAGCGTACTGCAATTTGGATTTAACGAAATCCAAATCATCATTTTTTTTTTTTGTTCTTATGCGATTTAAAAATTACTGAATACATTTCTTAAGTAATATCAACTATACAATAAAATATTGCTATGTATCGATTGAACAAGTGAAGTACGTTTTTTTATAGCACTTTTGCAACATTACTACAAAGCTTTACGAAATAACCTTCGCTGGTATCTGATAGCATAAAAACCATAGTATATACTACACCATTAATAATACTTAAGAAAAAAACCTTTCATTGTCAGTTATTATTGCAATAAGGGTGACAGCAAATATTAGCAAATATGTTCGTATCACAAAAGAATATGAGCGGTGATCACAGACATTATAATTTGTTTTATTTTTTGTTCTTTCCTTTTAGTCGATTTTTTATATGAAAGTTTAAAACATAATTATACAATGCATAAGTAAATAATTAAAGAAAATTGCATTGAATAAATTATTTTTTAATACAATTTTAATAAGTTCATCGCCAATTAATCTTTGCTGCAATATTCTAGTTGCATTTCAAGAATACGATCACTCAATATATGATATTACAAACTACAGAAATTCTCCTCATCATTACAATCAACGAAGGGGAACAATATACATAGATGCATACATACAACACAACACATAAATGATTAACCAATATATGATTAATTTTTTGTGTTAAATACACGCTCATAAATGTAATAACAACAATTAAATATATTTACGGACCAGTACATTAAAGCGATTGCTGCATATAACTATTAATTTGTTATTTGCAACTAGTATTGCTCCTAGATAATTGACTGCCGCAATATATAGGTGCACAGTATACTTAATACTTGCCAATTGTGTGGGTATATACAGAACACGTACATGGTTCTTTTGAGTTGTAGATGAATGATGAAGGCAACCAAATTTTCAAAACACAAAAAAAAGTCTCAACTACCTTTACTGTCTTTATACTATTATTAGCATCATTGTATTTTCTTACTACCACTGCTTCAGTTGATAGCATGTACACTACTTATGTCTAGCGTTAATTTCATTTATATTGTTTTTTTTTTTATTTACAAATTCGATATTAATGACCTCGGATTATGTTGGAAATATTTATGTAAAAGAGTACGCAAAAATGTATAACACAAATCGAAAAATAAACTTCTTCCTTTTCATTATAGTACCGCAAAATAGGATGTAAGAAAACCATTTTTATGAATTCCACTCAATTTCTACTCAATGTGTTCGTGTGTGTTAAACAAGTCAAGAATAATTTGGATTCAACTTGTATGAATAACCTGTTCACGAGCTAAAGCAATTCCTATTCTCTTTCAGTTATCCTTCAGTTCAGTTCAGTAGCGTTTCACACGTGACAGTTTTTGACTATATAAAATATATTATTTATTAAAAATAATTTATAGAGCAGAAATGCGCTAAATTATGTCACTTTTTCATTTCCATAAATTTTCGCTTCATTTTGATTTATTTTGAATTATATTATTATTTACAACGACAACACATTGTCCAATGTTAACCAGAATTATGTCGCATACGTCTGGGTTAGAGATGCGCACAAGTTGTGCCTTTCCGTATGCTAAGCCATGTCACGACTTTCACGACGTCAGTGTGTTTTACTTTGAAAATGTCACGATCGTTAGTGATTGTTTTTTCCTTCGAGCATTAGTGCGCTGTCGTTTTTATGATTCCGAAATATTATATTCATTTTTTCGCCCTTCAACATTTTCAACATACATTTTTATTTGTTTTACTTTCTAATGAAATGCTATTCTGTCTATTATACTGCATGTGGGGATGGCAACATCAATAATCACTATTGTCCTTAGCGGTCACGGCACACAAAATAATTTAAACTAATTAAAATTTTTCGCAAATAATACAACAAGCGCCCATCTCTAGTCAGAATACCTAGTTTAAATATGAATTATAAAAACATGTGCCTGAGGTAAACATCATGATCATCAAGAATTGTGTTAATGACCACTCTAATACTACTAAGTTATAGGAGTGCAGCAATTGTTGTATCGATATGAGTTTACTGCCAATTTCATCGGTTAGACACATTTTAATATTACAAAAAAATATAGTATAATACTTAATAGCACTAGATTTATCAATTTCGATTTTATATCTATGAAATTTGTTTAAAAATTTTATGGTAATATTATGAATTTACAATAAAATATTATCCATGGAAATATTGTATTAACCTATTCGAGTGAAGTGTTTTTATGTTTTAATGGATTTAAATGAATATTATAATTGCATACATTTACGGATTACAAAATGTATAATAATAATACAACAACAACAACATAAGCTATTATTGCGAACGTATGTACGTATACCGTATATACGTATATCTATATTTCGTAATCCATGTGGAAATAAAAATTAAATTACCAATTGTAAATATGAGTAAATTCATAGAATACACACAATGCAACATATATGTATGTATGTGTATCTAGCATACAATCCATGTACATACACATATGCATTTGAATGTGCATAAGCCAAGTCAAAACAGCCACCGACGAGTAAAATTAAAGTCAGACTTAGAATCAGAGTCAAAGTCAACAATGGAGTAAGATATAACGTATCATGCTATGAGGGTATTAACACAGCAAACTAATTGGACACTAATCATTTACTCCGTCATTCGGTATGCTGTATGACAGCAGTATGCTGAATGTTAATGTCACTGATGTTGCGATTGCAAATTTGTTACTGCATAGTTATGTGTACCTATCCATTCGCTTTGAGTATGTATTGTTGCATTCATACTATGTGTATTCTTCTTTTATTTCAATTCAACAGATGTCGCTCTTGAAGCACAAGTACATTAGATTTATCAGAAAATGTAAAGAATATCTCATCTTAATATACTGAAATGAAGATTTTTACCCATACACAAAATCAGCAAGTACTTTTACGATATTCGAATTAATATTTCAAGAATATTGGTGTAATAGTTAGTGTAGAATGCCCATTTTATAGACTAGTAAACATTTATTCATTTTCATTATACAATATGTCTGCCTGACATAAAAAAAAAAAATAAATACGTGGCACTTATAAGACCCGAAGGACTCTTTGACCGAGCTTCTCTTCCAGTACTGTTGTACCTGTTTAATTTTGGACAACTTTATTAGGGACCTACTAATTTTAGACGGTTCCGAACGGCATCACTTTTTCAGAGCTTTGTCACAGAGTTCTTTTAGAAGCTTTTCCATGGCAAATTGTTACTGCCGGAAGAATTGCCAATTGCTTACCGACAGTAGGGTAACGTTCGAAAGAAAAATCTTTTCGATATAAAATGTATGCTTCAGCCGCGGATTGAACCCACAAAGTAACCACTGAGCTACGGCACCTCGAACTGCCCAACATCTATTTTTAAAAGCGGATCGCAACAGATGTCGTAGTATTGTCTTCGTATTGAGTCTACATTAGATAGTTTTCTTGCCAAATTATTTCTCCCTTCAAAATTAACCTATATATAAACAAATAGGGTTGTCCTAGATGTAAGACCGTAGAATTTGTAACGGTTTGAAAGTATTTCAAGACCTTGTATGGGAGATACATTAAAAAATGGACGCCAATATCTTGCATAACTAGCTATCCTCACAATACTAATTCACATATTAAATATGGTTGTCCTATTCGTAATACTTCTAAATGGCGAGTTAAATTTTTTTGATTGATTAATTCCGTGGCTTTTATTCTAACAGCGACGATTATTTTAATTTGTCAAATATGGTTGTTCTAAGCAGAATAATGCCGAAGTTAAAGCGGTTTGAATTTAAAAGAAAACAAAAGGCTTGGACCTCCCATATCTTGCAAAATTATTAGGCAGTACAAATCAATCAACTTAGCACATATAGTTCTACTATATCGTATATTAAGTGAGTTATAGCAACTGAAAATTGTTTTTAATTTCGAGATTAGTCTCTTTGAAGGCTCCATGTGTGCGGGGTAGTATACCAATTATGCACATTGCCAATTCCTTTGGACCACAGATCATGCTTATGCCAAATTTCATTTAAATATCTCAATATTTATTCAAATCATTACCCGAATTAGCAAGGTGATATACTGATGGATGGACACACACCATTGAATCGACTATTTAGGCGATACTTTTTTATATCATCCAGGAGATTCCCCTGGATATATAAAACTCGCGGAAGCACACTGTCATCACAGAAGATATTTCGTTTAACAATTCTTTATGGAATATAGCTTCAAATTTTTCAAAAATGTCTCTATTGGTTTTTTTCAAAATGATATGGAAGAAATTACATATTTTTTGTGAACCGCCGAAAATCTTCGACCGACGGCACAATTACGAACCTGATAAAGACAAAGATTATATTTTATATTCATTATCCAGTGCTGAAAAACTGTGTTTGAATAAATCTGAGATGTAGAAATTTAGATTTGATGGATTATTTCGACAAATTTTGTTTGAAAGCTTAACTTCTACTGTCTGAACGTATTTGTTTTGTTGAATTTGCACACATCGACCCGCCGCTTTTAAACATTAATAAAATTGTAATCGGTGTTGAAGCTTGCTTCTATAATTACGACCAGGAAAGAAAACAAAAAAGTACTTTTTCTTTTTCTGCTTCTGATTTGACGCAACTAATAGTTTTATCTTATTTGGATCTCGCCACAAATGGGTTGAAAGATCTTGCAAAGAACTTCCAAAATTTCAATCATCCTCTCATTCGAAGTAGAATGTGCCTAGGTTTTGGCACATTTTGATGCATTTATGATTCAGATTTAACATAAAAAAAAACTAAATTTTATTTTTGCCCGAATTATTCGATTGAGAGAAACTTTCAGAAAAACATTCAGCACATAGAAAAACATTGTATTCTAAAAATCGGAAAAGATCTAATCTACCATTTTTAATTTATTTTATTTCAGTTATTATGTATTTCTCTTCGCTTAAATTTTATTTTGTCCATCCAGAATATTACAATATAAATATGTAGGTCTATACATAAGAATAAGTACATATATATTTCCTCATTTCGATTAAATTTAAGTTTAACGACAACTAGTTATATAATTTTATTGTAATTACCAACAACAAGTTAATAAAACAACTAATCCTTGAGTGTAGTCAGCAAGATGCTATTGCTACCGTATTATATTAAAATTGAAAGTAATCGCGACAGTGTCATATACTAAACACATGCACGATACGTACACGCAATTAACAAAATATTAAATGTTTCTAGCGCTAATTGTTGTTGATGTGAAGTAGATTTCCTTCGAATTTCGAGACACTTAAAATTAAATGCTAATCGTACAATACCTATGATTAACTTGTCGTCATCACGTTTAGTGTTCTTGATGTCTTCAGAAAGTATGCACTACGCTGATATACATATGTTACATATGTAAATTGAGTGTAATACTAATCGTGTGCAGTGGATCACATTTCTCCTTCTGAAGTACCTCTTCTTATATGCTTTACAACCGATATAAGAATGTCGAATTTGTGCACTACACAATTTATTGTTAAACTATTAAGTCAATAATATTGCATAAAAAAAAGTAATTTAATTTCTTCGGTAAGTAGCCCAATTTTGATAATCTTTCACTTGAATGATTATTTGGATCAAATAATTACTAGTAAGAAGTTAAATTGAAACATTTGAACTTAGTTTCGATGACAATGTTTGACATCACATAGGCAACACAGCTTAATATTAACTCCATTAAAACAGCAAGTTCAAACAAAGTTCATTCAAATTATTTTTCTGAAATAATTCCGGGTTCTTCGAAAGCACTACTACTACTATAGTTCACAAAATAACTTAAGGTATAAAAGTTGTAAATAGTTGTAAAGTTCTAAATGCGATCATAATTGTATACATTAGTAAATATATGTAATTATAAACATATACCTTTATATACAATCTATAAGTATATGTACGTACTTACTTGCATTTAAATGTGTGTGTGGAAGCAAAAAAAAAAATACAAATTTTAATGAGCCATTTTATAAGCTATTAACTTTACCTATTACGACATCGTAACATAAAATTTCAATAAGCATATGTGTAATTAAGTACTTATGCATTGGAACAAGCAAAAAAAAAAAAAAAACTACTAAATGCCATAAGAACAATGCAAAATGAAAGCTTTCTTAACCCTTATATCTAACAGAAGTGCTGCAGATATTTATTTTTCAAAATAAAAATTCTTGTGTTAGTATGGTAAATACTTTTCAACGTTAGTCATATTTGCCAGAGTTGAAACTTTACAAAAACATATTAAATTAAAACCTTTTTTATCTACGAAACTAGAAAATTACTTATCATATTGTATGAGGTGGAAAATCATTCTGAATTTATCATGAATGTATACAAAATCAGATGACTTGTTGTCACTTATGGGTTAAATGTTAATTGTTAATATGTAGTATTAACAACATCAAGAAATAATTCATTTTTAATTTTAATACAGTAAACTCCTATTTATACCACAACTCAGTAGTTAAGTGGTATTACGAGTATGAGCTATGATTTTAATTATATGCAGCAAACTTTTGTCAATCTAGCTGAATGAAAAATATAAAAATTGAATCATTTCAAATATTTCTGCCTAATGAAGCAAAGAAAATTTCAGATTTGAAACCACAGCACTTTTTAGTTCTTACAGTCGTTATTAAATAAACATTTTTGTACGGGAACAGCACAACGGGGACGAATATGTCCGGAGAAAATGTTGAGGAGCAAAACTTAACGGCGGTCGGCCTTACATTTACAGCTATGTGGTTATATGTCGATTTTAAGGTCGATCAGTTTTTATGCCTATAATAAACTGTAAACATTTCATGCTAATCAGTCGGGTTAGTTTTGGAGTGGTCACCTACATGCGTTGAAAATTCTGTTTCTACAAAAATAGACACATACTTTTACAATCGCTCTTCAATAATTGTTGGATATGTCGTAAATTATTTATTGGATTAATTTGACGAGAAGGTACTTAATGGGAATCACCTGTACAATGAGTTGTTTGCGATCAGTTTTTTAAGTATGTCTTGGGGGAGGACTACCGATGACTCCTTAACAACTGATGCCATTCAATAATATTTTATATATATTTTTTAATAACATACTCAAATTTATGTGCCTCTAATAGGAGCTTAAAGCAAAGATCCTCAAAAAGATAGTGCCAGTTACAGATATACTGACGTAAGGGTTTTTCAAAATTTTTTAAATAACCAAATCAGCGAATTTTAAAGAAATCACTTTTTACATATATCTCTTATATTAAGAGGTTCAAACAATTCAAACAGTTAAATGATATTAAACAGAATTTAAGAAATTGGCTTTCAATCGTTTTGTCACACATTAATTTAAATAACATTTTTTCTGCGAATTTGATACCGAAACTGTCGATAATTTTAAAGTTTTGAAAATACACCCAACTTATGACGATTTTGATGATTTTTCATTTTTCACATGAAAACAGTCCCCTGTAAAATTCATAAAATGACGTATGCGGCTTTTGTCACAAAATTGTTGCAGTTGTTTTTTTGTTTTTATAATCACCAAATACACAGGAACACATTTCTAATTTATACACAGACGTATGTATATTATTCATACTTTTAAAATCCAAATAAGTGCAAGTGAATTATTAAGTAGATCGCCTTTAAGTTCAGATGTGTTATTTTGTTATAAATTGAATCGATATATTAGTATGCTTCAAACACAATGCATGCGACTCTTATACAATCTAAAGCAGAGTATACGTATTCATTATAAGACTATTAATTAATTGGCTTCTCAAAAATGATATTAAACATTTTTTAATTGAATTCTTTTACGACATTTTAATAGATTCTCTCAACTTGTTGTTATTGAATTATAATTACTATTTTATACATAAACTATTCACTATATGGAGGCGTGTTTGTCGTAATATAAATTACACATATAAATAGCTTATAAAATAAATTAATGAATAAATATTACATATATTAATCTAAGTACACACTTTAATTTGTATATGCATATTATGCAAGTATCACAATATAATACAATACATACACCATTAAATTAAAAGTGAAAGTCTGGCATTAATTTCTTAGTAGTACATTATAATTATAGGTCCATAGGTGTATGTATGGTACATAGGTGGATGTATGGTATAAATACGGACACATTTTGTGTTCACATAATGAATTACCTCCCATTTAAATACAGAAGGTTCAACTCCTTCAAATAAATGAAAAAGTCAAATCACCATACTTCCTTTAGTTATTGCCTTGATGTTATCCTGAAGAGAAATATTAAAATGCATTTTACAAGTAGAAGTATACACAGCACAATAATTCACCAATGAAATTTTATACACATCTTATTACTCACTGCATTTCCAATTCAACATAAATTTTATTAAAACTGTAGAAGAATGAATGACAGCTTTCATAAAAAAAAATCTAATACTTTAAATATTTTAATAAGGGCGAGAAAATGTAATCTATTCTTTATCAATAAAAAACTGATGTCGGATAAATAAGAAATATATTCAGTTTTTCGCCTACAAAAAGAAAACAAAATCATTTCAATTTTATAGTAGATAGATTTTGAACTAAGTGATGCCAATACACAATGGTTGCAAAAATGTTCAATGCATGCAGGGAAATTCATTGCAAGGGGAGCGAATTGATCGGTGCATATTGAAAGGAGATGATATTTATTTACCCCATTTACAATAAGTCGATGCACTAGAGTATACCAATAAATCAACAAGAATTCTTTCTCTTTGCAAAGTACATGCATAAATACTGTACAACAAGTACGCATTTACACGCATAAATTAACGCCTTTTGTGAATGTTCTGTATGTATGTTCGTACAATTATGTACCTTTTACACGTACATATACGTATATTCAGAAAGGAATGCAGCAAATTAGACAAACATTTAATTAAACAATTAAATTAATTAAAAAAGCAATAATTGCAATTAGCAGGTGTGATACGGGTACAGCAATACCGTTTGCATGTAAGGTATATGCAATGGCAATCGAGAAGCGTGATAATTGGGTAGTCATTTAAAAATCTATATGTACACCTATATATATTCGAATTAATTATCATATATATTTATATACAATTGTTTCATCTTCTCTATTTTTATCACCTATACATATTTACATATGTGTGGGTGCCGTAGCTCAGTGGTTAGTGTGTTCGCCTTCTGATCTGTAGGTCGTGGGTTCAATCCCCGGCTGATGCATAACAAATTTAATATCGAAAAGATTTTTCTTTCGAATGGTACCCACCTGTCGGCAAGCAATTGGCAATTCTTCCGACAGTAACAACTTGCCATGAAAAAGCTTCTTAAAGAACTCTGTGACAAAGCTCAGAAAAAGTGATGTCACAAGTGTTCTGCCGTTCGGAACCGGCTAAAATAAGTAGGTCCCTTCTAATACTGTCCAAATTTAAGACGCACAACAGTAATGGAAGAGAAGCTCGGCCAATGAGTCCTTTGGGGCTTTAAGTGCCACATATTTATTTATTATTTACATATTTACATATACAGATAATTCTCAACAATGGGGTCTATGCCGAGATTGTCAATAATTAAGGGCCATCAGGAGGAGATAACTACAAAACCATTGCATAGAATATACGAAGAGAACTTACTGCATCATGCTAACAAGATTGCATTGATTTTCAATGAGAATTCATCTGCCAAAGCCTCAACACTCAAAACGTTAACTATGCGTCAATGCACATATCATGATATGAATAAGCGTGCAAATCAATTTGCCCGCTATATGATTGCACAAGCCAAAAAGCACTATATACAACCTAATGCCGATGGCGATTACATAATTGCTGTATGCATGCAGCCTAGTGATATTCTGGTTACTACATTGCTATCAATATGGAAAATGGGTGCTGCTTATTTGCCCATCGATCCTAGTTTCCCACCAAATCGTATAGAACAGATACTGCGTGAAGCGCGTCCGATTTTCATCGTTCACGACGACGTCGATGACGGTAAAAGCAATGAGAGCAGCATCGAGAAACAAGCATTTGGTGAGACACAAACCATAGGAACGCACGAACTTTTGAAACACTCCTGTATATTGGATGGTGTTAATAATATACAGCCAGAAGAGATGTTAGCTGGTGGTAAGAATGAATTGGCCATCGTTCTGTACACGTCGGGCAGCACGGGCATACCAAAGGGAGTTCGTCTACCACATGCAGTCATACTGAATCGCTTGCAGTGGCAATGGCGTACATTTCCCTACGTGTCCACTGAGACGGTTAGCGTCTTTAAAACGGCTCTGACATTTGTTGATTCTGTGGCCGAATTATGGAGTCCACTTATTTGTGGTAAGTCTCGTATCTATAATCTAAAGACTTTGGAATTACGAATGACAATTTGTGTCCATTGTATGTATGCAGGTGTTGCTGTCGTAATAATACCCAAAGCCGTCACAAAAGATCCTGAACAACTTGTTGAAATGTTGGAAAAATATCAAATACGCCGCCTGGTACTCGTACCATCTTTATTGCGTTCGCTCTTGATGTATTTAAATCTGGGCGATGGTCAAAGTTGTAGCGCGAATAAATTATTACACAATTTAAAATTGTGGGTATGCTCTGGAGAGCCCTTGCCGGTAGCATTGGCCAGCTCTTTCTTTGATTACTTTGAAGAAGGTGTACACACATTGTTTAACTTTTATGGCTCTACTGAAGTTATGGGTGATGTTACATATTTCACTTGTGAGAGCAAAAAACAATTAAACATTTTAGATCGCGTTCCCATCGGTAAGTTAGTTTGTAAATTTGCCATTATAGAATTTTCTCATTAAACCACATCTTTATATGCTTGTAGGTATACCGGTCACCAATACTGTTATTTATCTACTCGATGCTGACTACCGACCTGTTAAAAATGGCGAAATCGGTGAGATTTATGTGTCCGGTTTAAATTTGGCAAACGGATATGTAAATGGTCGTGATGCAGAGCGATTCCTGGAGAATCCTTTAGCCGTTGAATTAAGTAAGTAGTAAATAAAAAGTATTATAAAAAGCCCATATTTACGGCACTCTTACTTCGCTAGCCGTAATAGCTATATTGCAAAGCAACAACAATGTGCCAGACATGGCGCATACAATTACAGGCGCTAAGTATAGTAGTATACTTCAATGCTACTAATTACATTCATTTCTTCTACTGTAAAAAGATATTACTTATCGATATCACCTTATTTAAACGCCATAAATATTATAGTTAATCTAAGAAGACTATTTACTTCACTTATGTGAAGTAAACCACCAACGCCACCAACGCAAATAGGTCCATAAATCTTGCGCAAGAATTTTCTATCGAAAACTCCGAGCATTCTCTCATCTGAGGTGGAAATTGTCCCAGCTTCGGCGCCATATATAAGGACAGGCATGATGAGAGACTTGCAGTGTGGTTTTCCTTGCTCAAGAGAGGGCCCTACTTCTCAGTTGCTTACTTAGCCCAAAGTAGCACCTGTTAACAAGGGTGATTCTTCGCAATATCTCCAAGCTGACGTAATTACTGGTGTTAATGCTGGTTCCAAGATGGATGAAGTCCTTCACTACTTCAAAAGTGTAGTTATCAACAATTACGTGCTGTCCAAGATGCTGGGACTCTTTGTTTGTTGATTCTAGGTACTTCGTCTTCCCTCATTCACCGTGAGACCCATTCGACGACACTATCTTTCCAACTCTGAGAAATGCCATTATGTCGTAGATCAACAGCTCGTATTACTTCCTCCATAATAACATTGAAGAAGTCGCACAATAACGAATCACCTTGTCTGCTAACCCGTTCGGTATCGACGGGGAGAGGTCCTTCCCAATTTTCACTGCACAACGGGAGTTACACAGTGTCATTCGGCAAAGCCGAATGAGCTTTACAGGAATACCGAACTTAGACATTGTTGTGTAGAGGTAATCCCTTACCGGACTGTCGAAAGCGGCTTTATAATTAACAAATAGATGGTGTGTGTCGATCTGTTTTTCTTGGGCCTTCTCTCGGATTTGGCGCAGTGTAAAAATCTGGTCGATGCTGGATTTACCAGGTCCCACGCTGATAAGGTTCAATCAGGTTGTTAAGGATAGGCTTCAACATTTCACACAGTACGCTCGATAGAATCTTGCATGCGATGCTAAGAAGACTTATTCCACGGTAGTTGACGCAAATTGTGGGGTCTCCTTTCTTATGAAACTCAGTAAGCAACTCATCACCTCCAGACCTACACAACTCGAATGGCAGACCATCAGCACCTGCAGCTTTGTTGTTTTACATTCCACAAATGGCCTCTCTGACCTCATCATGGTCGGATGGTGGAACATCTATACCATCACCTGTGGTTGGGGAGTTCGGAAGATCTCCACTAGCGGGATTGTTCGAGGCATTGCTATTCAGTAACGTGGAGAAGTGTTCCCACCATAAGCTCAGCACACTCTGGACATATGTAACCAGATTCCCATTGTTGTCACGACAGGAAAAGGCTCCGGGGTTTACACCGCCACTCAGGCGCAGGATTTCCTCAAAGGATTTTCGAATCTCATTCCTGTCTCTACTCATCTCGATCTCCTTGCACCCGCGTCTTTCTAGCTCTCTCTTCTTACGCCTGAAAAGACGTCTCTCCTCACTCCTCTTCTCTCTGTACCGCTCATTAACAACTCGCGTGGTACCTGCATTCAAGGTTTTTCTGTAGGCGGGGTCTTTCTCTGTGGTAGCGTCGCAACACTTCTAATCATACCACTCATTCCTCAGAGGCCGGTAGAAACCAATTACTTCCTCAGCAACAGTAGTTATGGAATGGGATATATGTGTCCACTGTGCGCATATATCATCAAGAGGGGGCGTATTCTGCATAAGCAGATCCGATAATCGAGTGGTAAAAGTATTTGCTGTGTCTGGTAATTGCAGCTTATTGACGTCAAGCTTTAGCTGTGTGGGACTTCGTTTGTTCTTTGCGACATATAAACGTGTTCGCACCTTAGCTGCAACAAGGTAATGATCCGAGTCGATGTTGGCACCACAGATCGATTTCACGTCCATCACACTTGAAGCATGCCATCCGTCAATCAACATAATTTTGTAACTAACGCCTTTTTACATTTTCTAAAATTTCTTTGACATTCTCTGCAGAATATTCACGTATCTACCGTACTGGCGACTATGGCTCCTTTACGAATGGCTACATTATGTACGAAGGTCGCACTGATTCACAAATTAAAGTACGCGGTCATCGCGTTGATTTGGCCGAAGTCGAAAAGAACATTTCCGAGTTGGCATTTGTAGAGAAGACAGTTGTATTATGCTACCATGCAGATCAATTAGATCAAGCACTGCTGGCATTTGTTAAATTATGTGACGACGCAACGATGATCACAGAAAGGCAATTAGAAAATAAGCTCAAAGATAGATTAGCCGATTATATGATACCGCAGGTGATCATTATAGAGCAAGTGCCACTTTTGGTCAATGGCAAAGTTGATCGCCAAACGTTACTCAAGTCCTATGAAACGGCTAACAATAACGAAGATGACTCGTCCATCGTATTAGATTATGACTACTCGCTGGTACCAGCTGCCATGATGAATGCTGCACGAGATCTTTTCGAAACGGTTGGCGGTGTTATTGGACGATCGACTCGAGCCACATTAACGCCACAGAGTAACTTCTATGCGTTGGGAGGTAATTCACTAAATTCAATATACACTGTAACGTTGTTACGCGAAAAAGGCTACAGCATTGGCATTTCGGAATTTATTGCCGCCAATAGTTTGGGTGAAATCCTTGAGAAAATGTGTCTGAATCGAGAAGTATCACCAATGGAAGAGGATTGGCTAGCCGCATGCCCGCATCTTGATATGGAAGCTGTACCATTGCAGGATGCTTTTAAGGAGGATGTCATACAGTAAGTATTTTGGCATTAGTCCAGTGAAAATGTTAACCATTTCATCCTTATAGAATAATTGTCGACAGTTTCTATGGCAAAGCGGATTTGGAACATTGGCTAAAACCAGACATATATCGCAATGATTATAGAGATATTATAAATGTAATTATCAGTTTAATTCTGCCTTGCGAGGGATCTAACAAAAGCTCGCTACATCGATTGGCTAAACAATTTGTCGCAAATAATTGTGGGAGCATATTTTCGTATTCGGTATCTTTCCACCTTTCTAAACAGCACTTATCATCGTCTATTTGGTCCTTCTCAATTTCGATATTAACTTCTTAATAATAATGAACTCTTTCGTTCAAATACTTTTTTTTAACGTCCTGAAATCGACGAATCGTTCCGTAAATAATAGCATCACAGTTCGTTATTTCTAGGAAATATTTATAGGTTATTATTAGAGGGTTGTATTGCACTGCGACCCTAAATCTATTGTGCACCCCATCATGGTTTAGAGTATTTCTCTAAGTCTAATGGATTTCAGCAGATTTTCCGATATTATAAATAAATTTAAAAGTTAGAGTTAATCTGATCGGATCCAGGGGATTAACAGCAAAAATTTCTACTTCAGCGGTTTTGCTGTATTGTTGTAATGGGTGGCGTATTTTGAGCTTCATATCAAGAACTGCTGTTTGATTTCTGGATCTTTTTCTAATTATAAAGCCAAGCTTCCTCCATCATATATTACGATTTAATTAACGTTATGGTTATAAAAATGACTATTTTTCAGTATATTCTTCCTGCACCGCAATACACAATACTTCCAACGATCCTCTAATTCTTGAATCCCTCCTCTGAAATGAAAATACAGAAGGTCTGCAAAATACTCGGTTTGTTTCAGCTCTTAGCTCGATGAAAATCGTTTATGACGAAATAATTATTTAAGATGTACATTAATTCACTGATTTCAGCGATTTTTTTTAAAGTTGTGTGAGAAGGGTCGTTGAAATATATGGTGAAAAATAATTTTTCTCCTGTAAATCGAGTCATTTTTACGAATTTTTGCATCTGAGTTTATTTTTTTACCAGTTTGAAAGTAATCCACTAATAATATTTCTTTTGTAATCCAATAAACGGATGCCAACACCTTCTTGGTCGATTATTTCTTAATTTCACAAACTCTCTTTGGAATCAAAGGATCAGGTTCACACGACTCATTAACCTTTTGTTTTGGTTCATGCTGTTAGATCCAAGTCTTATTCAGAGTAATGAAACGACGCTGTTCTCGATATACTTTTCGGACGACTTTCACGTGGATTATCTTGAAATCACTTTCAAACAATCCGGACTACTTACAAGCATTATTTTTCAAGGACCGAATTCACCTAACACCGTTACTATTTCAGTATGAATTTGCATTTCCTTTAAACTGTTTTTATAAAGAATTTAATTCATATTAAAGACGGAATATTAAAATGATGTCGAAGTTTTGGTTCTATTGTCGGACTTTCTGAAGAGCATAGAATTAAAAAAATATTCAATTTTATTGCGTAATCTTTATCATCATACAAAAGAATCATTTTTTGGATTTGGTTTCAAATGTTGGCCATAACATGATATATGCTGAGATACCAAATTTTGATGTTGGAGCATTTCGAGAGGTATGGCTTCCAATTTCTCAATCGAAGCTGGTTTATCCATGTAGACCTTGGATTTTATGTGGCATCTAACGAAAAGCTCTAGAAGTTTGATGTCACATAATCTAGACCTAGGATGGGCAACATTTTTATAACGTGGTCCAGAATAAAGTTTAGGTTTGTTTCCGCGGGCCGTAGTAGTTAATTGACACCTTCTTTTGACCCGTAATTTTTAAATCTACAAATATGGAATATGATTTACTTCTGATATCGGTTGCGACAACATACAAAAAATTGGAAAAACCAAATATTAATAGCAAATCAGTAAAATGAAAAAAGTATGAAAACTGGTGGTGCAAAGATATTATTATAATAGCATTTCTATGTTTGGTTCAATTTGTTGGTGCTTAGACGCAAGTTTTTTTTTTCAAATGCGCATCTGTTATTTTAGTTCTGTAATTCTATTTAAAGATTTTTATACAATTTTTGGATCGTGGTCGGGGTTTGCCCACCGTTGATCTAGGCATCCAAATCAACGTTCTGAACTGTTCACCGATAATGCAATAATGTCATAGTTTCACGTGCTATGTGGCAGGTATTGCTGATTTTCACAATTATTATTATTATTATTAATGGGAGATGTAGCACCGCGACCTATAATCTATCGTTCTCCCTTCATTTTGGTTCAAAGTATTTCTTTGAGTTTAACATCCTCTATAAAATGTAGTATTGCGCCTATACTCCGGAGTCTGAGTAAATTCCCAGTTTTGTCAGATGATAGTTCAGCCTACAATATCCTGCCAGAATTCCTGTAATGATTCTTAAGTTATTCTTATTTAGCTTCATACAACCCACAAATCTATTTAGGTTATATGGTCCTAAGAGTGACTTTGATTTTAGTAACCCCGGTAGATTGTCCCAATATTGCTTCCTTGGTATATCTTCTGCTTCCCTAAAGATTTTGGAAAAGTTGCCCTTTCCCAATCCGCCGAATGGTTCCGGGCATACAAATGGGGTTGCTGCTCCCTTTCCAGCGAGTTCATCTGCCTTTTCGTTTTCTGTAATTCCCACGCGAACTGGAACCCATAGTATCCACACCTGATTGCTTTCATCCAGGATGTTCAGGTTCTCAAGACACTCCATCACCAGATACGATGTAATTTGATGAGATTTAAGTGCCTTGATTGCCGCCTGGCTTTCAGTTAGGATAGTGATTTTCGCAATACAGTTGAATAATTTCTAGACGATATGCCGGGCTGTTTTGCCATGATAAAATGTCACATAAAAATATAACAGTTGAACAGTTTGACAGATTGATCTGTCATAAATTCCATACTGAACTGAAAATACCTTTAAATGAATCGGTATTATCGGTCGAAGACGTTTAACCCACTGTTTGGTTGATATCAAAATCTATAAAGAAATGCAATTGGAATGGAATCGCCAATTTAGCGGTGTTTTGTTAGACTCTCCTATACGTGCAGTTAAATACGTAATAAGCATTATTTTGCAGGACATTTGGAATGCATTGGTTGAAAAAGATTTGAGTTTTGTCGTACGCGATAAGAATACACGCACAATTATTGGAACTGCTTTGAATTTCGATGCAAGAGATGAACCTGAAGTTGAGGTTAAATCAAAACTCATTATAGTATTTGATTTTTTGGAATTCGTTGAGGGCCCTATTAGGTAAGGATGCCATTATGCAAATTACATATTTATTAAGTAATACTATTTTCTCAACACTACCAGAGACAATTACTTGCCCAAGGGTTTAAATAAAATATTGCATTCCTTTATGATGGGCACCAATGCTGAGTTGAATCCCCAAGAGAACATTGCTTGTATGCATTTTATGGAAGACGAAGTTTTGCGTATTGCTAAAGCTAGAAATTTCGCCGGCATATTAACAACAAATACGAGTCCCTTGACGCAGGTAAGTTGTTCTGTTGCAACGAATCGCTGATGTGTTGCAATATTATTCACTGATATTCGTTGCCATTGCAGCAATTTGGTAATGATGTTTACGCTTACAAAACCCTACTGGACTATCAAGTAAATAAGTATGTACATAGCGATGGAACCCGACCGTTTGGACAGGCAGCCGATTCTCAGCGTGCTATTGTGCATTGGAAAGAAGTGACATCTTAGACACGCGCGCGCAGACACTTATGCTAATAGACTTGAGTAATGTATTGATATTTTATTATTCTATATGTTAAGTGTACACTCAAATATTCATGTATATTCAGTATTCTCGATTATTATGTATGTTGTCGTCGAGTCGATAATAGGAGTTTGCATATCTATACACACATGTAGTATGTAGGGCGTAGCTATTGTAAGTTTTAGTTATTAGTTGATTAGTTTGTTTAGCAATTTAGCAATTATATAAGAATAATGTTGACTAGTTGTAAAGTCTCCCATAAATTAAATGGGATCATAATAAATATGCTTATTGAAATGAAAAATTTGACCATATTATTTTTAACATTACGCAGTAACTACATGTTTTTTTTTTTTAATTTTTATTATTTATTATTGTTATTCATATTTGTTTAAATTCAATTTTATCATATTTACTTACAATCAATTATCCGTTTCTCTACTTATTACAATCAGCAATGTGCTACATGTCCATGTATACATACATAAACATATATGCATATGGAAATATGACTGCGTATGTACGATCGTCTTTCTATACGTCTAATTATGCATTTATTCTGTTTATATGTAGATACATAGTACTTGTGTGTTTTGTCTGTCTGCAGCTTAATATACACGTGTGGTTATGTGTTGATGTGGGTGTGGGTGTGTGTTTTGCTGCCTTAGCATACACTATGAACTAAGCTAATTTAATATTACATATATATATATATATATTTATAGATATATAAAGTTTAAACTATGTTTCTTTATACATTCTAAATCAATAATTATTATGTTTAAAAAAAGATTTGCATTATTTAAGCATTAATAAATCGTAATTCACACATCAGCTTGGAGATGGGCTATTGCAGCGCCAGATGGTGAGAAGATTCTTTTAAAGTTTTAACTTGCTACGATTTCTTCGAAATCTTTCAATCAAATTTGCCACGAACGGCGCTCTTATTAACTCATTCTATTTGAATATACGACTTAAGCTACTACAGAAATAATTCCTCCTTTCATTGACTTTCAAAATACTTAACTATTGCATGATCGAATTTTGTTAACAAGCAGCATATTAGGCATACGTATATATATGTGTGTGGGTGTTTTGCATAAATGTATGACGTTGATAGTATTGTAGCCACCACGTCTGTATAGCATTTGTGCATCTCCATCTGCGCAATATATTGTCCTCTTCAGTTTTCTAACTCTTTCCATATTAGCTGTATGTGGCTGTATTTGATTCTCACATTCATTGAATTACCACCGAGTTTTGTGTTTGCAAAACTCCACTGCCGCCTCCGCCATTATCACTGCCCGCCTGTCCTTGTGCACTCTGGTCGAGACGTCTATAATTCTGGAATGTTTTCCACTCGCCATTATTGTAATCTAAACGTATAAATGACTCCACCAAACATAAAGCCGTACTGCCATCTTCCTGTTGCACATTTTCCTGTAAGTACACCATATTAAAGTTCACATTATCAATGGGATGCATTCAAATGTACTTACCTCTGTCTCGCCTAGCTTAATGACAATGACATTTTCCACATTTGGTCGTGGGTTCTCCCTTAGACCTGCCATAAATCCAAGAATGAGAGCTTTATCGGGACGCGACACTCGATTCGCTTTGCGGAACATTTCGTGTGCCTTGTGAACATGTTCATTCTGCAAGTAAAAAAGGACAATTTTTACATGAAATACAAATAATTCTTCACACACACACACACACACACACACACACACACAATACTTACTGACAAAGAAAGACCCTTTCGTTGCGGTTGCTGCTGCTGTTGTGGCTGTTGCTGCTGCTGTTGTGTCACTTGAACAATGTGTGTGCCCCGAGATATGCTCGGATTAGTTTGTTGTATTTGAATTTGTTGTGTCTTGCCAGACGGGGAAACGGCCACACTATTAGCAGGTGAAGTGATGAGGCGTGCGGTCGTCTGTGGAGAGGTTTTATGTTGCAGCACAATCTGCTGCGAGCGTATTTGATGGGGTGCTGCCGATTGTGTTATAATAGTACGCTGCAATTGTGTTGGCTGCTGCTGCTGCTGCACTGCAGCCGGTGCTGTTTGCACTTGCACTAATTGCGGTTGTTGTCCCGGCCGCTGGATCAATGTCAGACCTTGTGGCAACGTTGTAAGACCAGTCTGAACATTTGACATCACCGGTCTGATGATGGTCTGTTGAGTAGGCTGTAAAATTGCCAAAACAAATTTTGATGAGAATGAACACAGTTCAACAGATTCGTACTTACATTTCCTATAACGCCCGTCGGTGTTTGCTGCTGCTGCACAATCATGTGTTGCTGCGTTATTGTATTTGTGGGAATGAGTGTGGGCAGTTGAGACTTGGCTGGTTGCTGCGCTTGAAGTTGAATTGTGTGCGGTTGCATTGTGGATGTTGTTGTCTTCACAAGACTAGGCGGACCGGCTGTGGTAGTCATAAGCGTGGTGCCGGAGCCCAGTGTCTGCAGGCCACTCACATTACTAATCGGTATTTGTTGGTACATGTCGCCACCAATGTTGCGCAGTATTACACCCTTCTGTGTCAGAATGATGGTTTTGTTTTTCACATTGGCATTCGCATTCACGCCGACTCCGCCACCACCGCCCGGTTGCACCAGGACTTGGGTCAGTTTCGGTTGCTGCGTGGCCGTTGTGTTGGATACAATTGTATGTTGTTGCGGTTGCTGTTGCTGCAACTGCGCCTGCAAATGCTGCTGCTGTGCAGCTTGTGAAGCGGGCTGTATGGTGACCGGACGATTTGGTAACTGTACATTTTGAATATTCAACATTGTCGGCTGTTGGGTGGATGCAACCGATGTTGCTATAAGTGGTGGAGGATTGCCCACCGCCGATTGTTGCTGCAGCACGGGCGTCATCACAACACCAGATGTCGGGGAGGTCTTCAAAAGTATTTTGGTGGGCGTATGCACATTGGCCGCTGCTGAGAGACCCGTCTGATATAAGGTAGTCTGCTGGGACTGTGAGCGTGTCGGCGTGAATGATGTTAGCGAAGGCAGAATCGTGCTTTGTTGCTGTTGCTGCGGTGTCGACGATGCCAGTATGTATTGTGTTGTTGGCTGCTGCTTCACAGTCTGCTGCTGCTGTTGCTGGTGTTGTTGTTGTGTAATGGTCGCTCCACTACTACCGCCAACACCAGAATTGAGAGTTCGTTTCGCAGGTTGGATAATGGTTTGCGAAATAATGACGGGTCCGCTGTTCGCTGCCGATTTGAGCTGACTCAATGGCATCGATTTGATGGTCTGTGCAGTTGATGTTGTTGTTGTTGAAGCAGCAGATACCAATTGTTTCTGTCAATGTGAACAGAAATAAATCAAGTCATTAACACTGGATTAGATGGATTTAAATTCGGTGTGAAATACTAAAGAATGGTTGGAACTGTAATAATTCCTCTGTGGTACAAATAAAAAAAATGTGGTTGCCTTTGTCTATACACTAGTCAAACTCATCAGACAAGTCTGATTTTATTGAATATAAATAAATTTTGCCCAGTTGTTGTTGTTGTAACATTTTTCGCTGAGTTGGCAACCCTGAACTGGAATGAGCAGGGCATGTTACGGGACGAAGGGCCCGATTGCCATGGGAATATAGTTTTTCCCAGTACTTCCGTACAACGTCCTACTATTTTGTCCATGTCAAACCATTGTTACAATTCGTTCATGGGTGATTAAGTAATAAATTATTAGTTTCGATTATAAATGTGATATAAATGGATGCAAATATGCATCTGGTATGCTTATGGTGACCCTGCAGTACCACTACAAAACACCCAAGCTCAAGTATCTATTTAAAAGGCAACATACCACTTGCCGCACTGGTTGCACTGGTGCCGATGACAGAATAACCGGCGTGGAACTGTTAATGAGAATGGGTTGTTGTTGCTGTTGCTGCTGTTGTTGCTGCAGCAACATTGCCGTTTGCTTTGCAGCTTTAGTCGACGTTATCTTTACGGATATATTATTTGGCAGATTTGCAAGCGGATTAGAAGACTGACGTAACTGTTGATGCGTAATTAGTTGAGGGGCTGTGGTAGCTACAATATTGGTGGTGCCCGGCGTAGAGAGGGGCAGAGGCTTTACGATCGGCTTTATATCCAACTTTTCCACTTTAATAGTTGTACCAGCAGCGGCAACAGCCCCAGCCACAGTACTATGTTGTCGAACTACACTGCTGGTCGTAGGTAAACCGACAAGTGTTTGCTTTGGTTGCTGAGGTGCGGCACGAATTAGAACATGTTGCGTTTGTGTCTGTTGTTGTTGGTGTTGCTGTTGCGGCTGCGCGATAAGCCGCTGTTGCAATCGTGCGGGTATTTGTTTGACTGTTGCCTGTTGCAGCACAGTCTGCTGCTGCGCCTGTATCGGCTGTGGTTCGATTTTCTCGACCTTAATAGTGGCGGGCATAAGAATCTCTTCGCTCTTAATTTCAATCTCCTGTTTAATACGTTTGTGACTATGATTTACATTAGTGCTAGTGTTGTTGATGTGTGTTTGAACCGAGGTGTTTGATACTTTGGTCGCAATTATGGATGTTAGAGTCGTGGGAGCAATTGATACTGTCGTTCTGGAATGCGTATCGGCATTGTCCGCTGCAAGCATATTGTCCAATACAGACTCTTGTTTCGGAGGCTGCGCATATGTGAGTGTAGGCGGCGCATACTCTGGCGTGACGAGCTCTACCTCAGGTTTTATATCAATGCCTGGAACTTGAACACTGTCTTTGTCATCTTCATTGTTATCGCCGCTTGGACATTTAGTTAAAGGCTCCGTTTTGATTTCAAATTTAGTATCCGCATTTGCAGCACTCGGAGTCATAACTGATGTCGCAGAGCCACCTATGCTATTGTTTTGCGTTGGCGATGAGGTTGGTGATATATTGCCAGCGGCAGCAGCAGCAGTTGCTGCATTCTGTTTTTGTTCTTGCTTCTTTTGTTGCTCTTCCAGCTGTTGTTCGCGTTTTCGCTTCTTTGCCGCAGCATATCCTAAAGGCTGCTCAGTGAATTCGATCAACTTAATGCCTCCGTCTTTACGACCAGCTGGAGTACGACTTAAATTGGGACGCTGCTGGTTTGGTGGAACATTCGGTGAACGAAAACCAGATGTTGGCACACGCGACGGTATACCTTTCAATGGTGTTGTGTCCGTCATTTTACGCGGCATACCACGTGAACGCAACGGTATTGTTGGAGCCGAAGCCTTTTTGAGTGATGACTGTGCATCGGCCGATTTATGAAGCAGCTCCGAGCGAAGATTCGCACTCTTCGGTTTACGTTTAAGCGTAAAATGTTTAACTGGATTTTGTTGTTGACCAACCTAAAATCAATGAAAGCACACATTAGAAATTGTATTTGTTTTGTATTTTGTACTTGCAACAAATACTTACTACCGAAATTAATGCATTCTTATTGAGATACTGACACTCCAGTGGAAGCATACCCAAATCACTGTGTTTACTCACTAATTTACGGAGGTCGTTCACCATATCCGTGAATATTGGTCTTGTATCTTCGTATTCTGAAATTTCTGTATTTAGCGAACTTGTCGCTGGAAAAGTTTTCATTGTCTCCGCTAGCATTGACACCCATAGTTCTGAATCTAAACCGGCTACTTCGATCACCTCCTCAAGTTCTGTTTTCCACTAAAAAATATACAAATTGTATTAACATGAAACAAAATATTTTAGATACGAATCACACACAAAGAACTGGCGGGAAGTTAATATGATAAGATATTCAAATATTTCCACTAAAATTAATGTTGAATAAATTGATTTTCTCTTTCACAAAATTATACATACATTTTTTTTAATATTATTAAATAAAAATACCAACAATCACCAGAAAAAAAAATTAAAATGTTTCAGAATTTAGATGTAAGTAACCAACTAAAAGGGGAAACTGAACGATTAACAATCACCAACAAACAAACGCAATAACAAATAATTCATTTCACCAACAACGCAACGCGTCATCCATATACAATGCGATGCGGCAGTGTGTGTGAAAATCTTAACTGTGTGTTAATAGCAAGAAGACTTAACGAAACTTGGATTTTTCTGTTTGACTGTTTTACCTCTTCAACGAGACGTCGCGGTATGTGGAAAAAACTTAATAGTAATTTTAATTTCACTTGTGTTTGCAGATCAGGAAAACATTCCTTAATATTTCGCAACACTTCTTTGTTTAATTGTGAACAAATTGATCCACTTATCCACGAATCATTCGATGTACCGAGTTTATTATGCAGCCAGAGTGATGTGTCGCTGTCTCGCACATTCGCCATTTTTCAGTAAACTGACGTTGCTATCTTCGTCAAGTAGACATTTTTTTCATGTAATGACGACAAATTGGAATAGATTCGACACACAGAGTGGTATTATAGAACTTTGAATACAAGAATGGGCATTTTGTAACAATGTCAAAAAATTACCGTGATGATTTGATAGTTCTACTCAATAGATAGACATGATAAAAATTGCGAGCTGTGATGTCAGAACCAAAACAGTACGAATAGTTGGCAAAAAGGAACAGTCAAAATCCCATATAAATGGTAAATAAAACTGCGAACATTAATATAAAATTGTATAATAAGCAATATTTATTACATTATTATGAAAAATATTTGAAAATACTTGTCTCTACTGCGAAAATATGTATGTAACCTAAAGTGGCCTAAGTGGAAAAGCTGTGGACAAAATATGTACATAAATAAAAGCGAAGTGGTTTCTTGTTTTCATTACAAGTTTTATTGTGCATGTATGAATATTAAGAAAAGAATTCATTAATAAAATAAAAGCTAAGTTACTATTTTAGTGAATTTTCTTCTCTTCTTGTAAGCGGCTTCTTCAATTTCTTTGTTTTCTAATCTTGAAGAACATCCTCGCCCGGAAGAACATTTCATATTGCTTGAGGTTTAAAAAATCATTTATGATATGATGCTTGCAAATCACACTATTTTTATGGTTGAAAAGACTTGATCGCCAGCAGAAACAGATCGACTTTTTTGCCAAAACCACATCACACGATAAGGAAAAATAGTTTTTTAATAACGATTTGTCGGAACTATCGTTATTGCAAATCACCACTGCACACTTAATTTATAAAAATCACCTTTTTTCAGTCAAAATTGTTTTAAGTAACCGCGTACTATGCAAATTCAAGAATTATAAAAACTTATTCGCCCTTTTCGGTTAATTTTCTTTTCATTTATGACGTCACCATACGAGCAGCAATCAAACTGTCAAACGCAAACCAAAAAGATAACTGTTCATTCCGAGCGTAATCTTAGTAAGACTACTTCATTTTAAAAAACAGATATATGTGTTTTTGTGTGCTTATTTAATATTTATTTTTTGCTACATACTTATATATGTCTAATACAAAATCACAAATCATGTTTATAAGTAATATGTCATTTTAGAGGAACATAAATTTAACAAGCCACAAGGTAAAAAAACATTTAATCTGACATTATTTTATACGTTTTTTCATAATATAAAATAGTAAAATTCAAGCATATGCTTCTTTGGCCTAAGAATATAAGTAAAATTTATTTTTCTGACAAAGTATATGTCTCATTGGTTTGACAGCAAAACATTTAATATTTAACATTAAATGCATGAGAACTTTTTGAGAAGAGTCTCGCATTGCGCATTTGTTTAGGTAGGAATGTGACTACTCGTCCAAATTTCCAATACCAAGATGTAATAATAACGTTAGAGGAATTGTGAAAGATTTCCATTGGCTGCGCCTTATAATGTCAGAAACTGTTTCCATATAGTGTCAAACTCATGTGTTTCTTGTTTTCCTCTTTCCGTATATGTATGTTGTTGTTTTCTTTACTTCTTTGCCTTCATTCATGACAATCATCTCTTATTGCTCTACCTTTATAATTATGCCATGGTCCAACACTTTTCTAAGTTTAGCTCTCAGTAGAGAAATGTCAATTTCATCAACGCTTTGTTATCACAATATATATGTAGTTACTTTAGAACAAATATAATCCACTCCACATAATTTTTCTAAAGCACTTGATATACCATACAAATTTGTCATATGTAGGCACATAAGGGTAGAGCAATTGTAAAAGATTCCTTTTGTCTGCGTCATGTAGTGTCCGAAACTGTTTCCTTATAGTGTCAAACTCGCGTGTTTGTTGTTATCTCCTTTACTTCTTCTTCTTCATTCCGTATGTAGTCTTGCTTAGTTCTTTTTTTTCACTCGTGGGAACCCTCCCTAATGGCTCTACTTTATATTATAATAAGTATGTTCGCGTAAATTACCATCACTGTCTGTCATTAAGAGATTCAAAACAAATTACACTCTGAATGTGAGAAAATATACAGAAAGTAGACGAACGGTAATGCTGCAACTAGCCACCGACGTAGCGTACGTACGTACCGCCCGTACGTAAGAACATACAAAATTGCATTGATTTTCTCCGCTACGAGCAACGTCTACGTCACCGTCATACGGTGGTGAGTTTTCGTTAACACGACATTCCCATAAGATAGGTCGTGTCAGCTGACATGTTCTACGTTTTTACGTCGGTGGCTAGTTGCAGCATAACAATACAAAACAAACCGTGACAATCACAGTACGTAAATGACAGCTGGATTTTACTTTTTCTATAGATGATAGAAAGTGATGGCAAATATTTTATTATCACAAACTATCAACTCTCTTCAATTTTTACGCTCTCATTTTTGGATTCTCTGTCACATAAATCAAGTACGCGAACGCTTTCTTGTTTCTTCGACAATTGTTAACAATTGTTAAAAGTTATCAGTTATCGGAAAGGACAACGCTTCTGACTACCCAACTGAGCAGGTGCCAATACGCATATAGAGGTGGCTAATCAACTGAAACGGACCTGCACGATCTCGTTCGGAGAGAGAGAACTGTCTTGTGGATGGATATCTATGTCTACTTTCAAGGATATAGAGGGTGCCTTCGATACTTGTGAAGTCAGCCCAACCATTATAAGGTGGGTGGACAGTATGCTCGGGAAAAGGTCATAAATTTAAATTTAGTCAAAGAATGTCCTCATCCTTTGGAACAACACGGTCGATCCCCTACTCCAGCTTCTGGACTTAAAAGGCATACACACCGTAGGATATGCAGATGACATAGCTGTAATGGTGAGTGGTAAGTTCTTGGACACTATTAACGATATCATGAGAGGTGCACTCGAAATGGTTGAAGAATGGTGCACAAAACAGAGACTCTCGGTAAACGCTAGTAAATCGGAAACAGTGCTCTTTACTAAAAGGAGGACAGGGCTAACAATGGACCCCCTTAGTCTTTTTGGATCGAACATCAATGTCTAATAGGAAATAAAGTATCTTGGTGTGTGCGGTCTCATGTGGGGAATTACTCCCAGAGCAATGAACCGGATCTACACAACGATGGTAATGCCCGTAATAGCGTATGGTGCTGTGGTCTGGTGGCCTAAGGTCACCCAAAAAACTTCAAAGAGCAAATTAGGGTGCAAAAAATGGCTTGTATTGGGATTACCGGAGCTATACGGACGATTCTGGTAGAAACACTGGATATCTTTCTGGGTGATGGAATCAGTAACACCAACTTGGTATATACCGTAGGTTGTTGCAATCGGTTGATCACAACCTGGTTATCGAGCGCTAGCAAGATTTTCTTATCTTGCACCTTTCCGTCCAGTAGCATTCATCATCAGCATTCATCAAACCAAGAATTTCTGCTTGATAAACCCAAACATACCTTCCCAAATTCAGAGTGCATGCCGGTCCCATGGTCCATTCAACTCATCATGATACGGAAATGCTTTGTACTGCAACAAAACAAAACTTTACCGTATTCTTGTTGCAACAACAACAACAACAACCACATTTCTGTTAAATTAATAAAATGAGTTGAGAAATTAACACTACGCAAACGCGAAGAACAATTCATTTCAACGTCTTTGATACGAACCCGCATCAAACCAAATTCACTGGGTTTTCTTAGGCAGAGCCGAAGACAAATTAAAGCAAAAATTTAAATGTAGACTTTGTGCGTATGCTTTGCAATTGCCATTTTGAAAGTCAGCCAAACTCTTGCATTAACTCCATAGTATAATTAACAAAGTAAGGCAATTCAAAGAGCTTTGTGAAATACAGTGGCTCACAGCTTATTTCGTACAGTGTATATATTTTTATGTACATGGCTGTAACATCGAAACTAAAAAACTTATCGATAAGTTTTGAATGTAGATGTCTGTGTATGTGTTTAATAAACCTAATAAGAAAACGGGGAACCCCAAAAATTTTTCTTTTTGTTATGCAAGAGAGAAAAACTATTGATCAGCTGATTTTCAGCTCACATCTTATTTCGTACACAAACTTCAATGTAAGTAAGTTTCATTCTGCCGCGCAGTTACAAAGTTTTTTTGAATTGTATGAGTTTTTGGACCTTTTTAACTATTATAACAATTTTTATTATTATTATTTTAAATAGTTAAAGTGCTGTAAATTAAACATTTAGCTTTATGGGTCATCGTACAACGATGGAACAGCGTAAACTGGTAATTAACCATTTTAGGAAAGGTCAGAGTGTGCGAAAAATTGCTGAAATGACAAATTTAAGTGCCTCAACTGTCCAATACATCATTCAACGCTTCGTTCGCGAAAATCGGTTGGAGAACAAGGGCAGAGAAGCACCTAATAAGATTTTCAACGCATCAGACGAGCGTTATATTGTACGAAAAATTAAGAAAAATCCAAAGTTATCCGCTCCGAAGTTGGCTGCAGAGGTTCAGCGTGAAATAGGAAAATCATCCAGTGCTGAAACTGTCCGACGTGTGCTGCGCAATCATGACTTGAACGGTCGAGTAGCCCGAAAGAAACCATTCATTTCGAAAATGAATATACAACGCCGACTTGACTTCGCCAAAGAGCATATTATTAATACTCCTGCGTTCTGGAATACCGTTATTTTCGCGGATGAGTCTAAGTTTAATATTTTTGGCTCGGACGGAATGTCATATGTTTGGCGTAAAGCTAATACCGAGCTAAACAAGGAGAACCTTAAGCCCACAGTGAAGCATGGTGGCGGTAGCGTGATGGTTTGGGCCTGTATGTCAGCAGCCGGAGTAGGTGAATTGGTTTTTATTGAGGGAACAATGGACAAAATGAAGTACCTCGAGATTCTGAAAAACAATTTACTTCAAAGTGCAGACAAACTGGGTTTGCGGGAAGAATTTCGGTATTACCAAGATAATGACCCAAAACATAAATCTGGGATTGTGCAATCTTGGCTTATTTGAACTGCTCACACTTGATGTCTCCACCACCACAGTCACCTGACATGAATGTGATTGAAAATCTTTAGTCTATTTTGGACAATAAAATAAGAACACACAAGATTTCTAATAAGCAAGACCTAAAGAAGGTACTGATGGAGGAATGGAAAAAAATCACACCAGACATCACTCAAAAATTGGTGGATTCAATGCCAAGTAGACTCCAGGCTGTCATTAACGCTAAGAGATGTCATACTAAATATTAAAATCAACTTACTTTGTTTTTAGTTTGAACTTAAAGAGACTGTACGAAATAAGCTGTGACATGAATTTTCCTATTTTTTTCTTATTTTATTTTTTTATAGTGTCAAAAACTAAAATTTTGAAAAAGTAAATTTTGGAAAATAAAAAACAAACCTTCCTTTCAAAAATGGCATTTATATTTTGTTCAAATTTTTGCTATATTAGGAATTACGACTGCAGCAATTTTTAAACTGTCACTGTACGAAATAAGCTGGGAGCCACTGTATATCGAAGTGAAAAATTCGAAAATATTTTGTCACATTAACTTTTTGGTTGTGTATAAAGGTCAATGCATGTGTGATGCATTTGTTTATTCTTTCTTTTCGATTATTACTAATTTTATTGCAATTACATCAACTCGTAAATATTTTTTTTAATTGTTGCAATAATTAAAATTATCAAAAAATTTGTCAAAGCCCATTTTTTTCTTTAAAACATTAAAAAAAAATCAAAATTTTGTATTGAACATGAACAAATTTTGATATTCCCATTTCATTGATATTTTGACATTACCTAAACATACTTTGGCATATGCTGTGAATGACATGAGTACAAATTTTACGATTGCCTTACTTTATTAAACAATACTATTATTTGTGAAATATTCCAGCAAATATCGTAATGAATATCTCATCAAAGTATTTAGTTTTGTGTGTAAATATGTACCTATAATGTATATTAAAAAGATTTAATGGATATGGAACAGCAATTTCATAAAGCATCGTTGGCAGAACCAAGAAAACTTTCCACGACAGGGAAGGTATTACTCTTGATGACCGGCGGTATTGGCATTGGTCTCTCCGTTGTTTGTGCGTCTTTCGTTGCACCGGCTCTAAGACGAGTATGCTTACCTTATGTGCCAGCCACATCGGAACAAGTAAATAATGTTATGAAATTTTTACCGAAAAACTCACGTGGTAAATTGCTTGATATTGGTTCTGGAGATGGTCGTATAGTAATAGGTTGATATAAAGAAAATATTTATTATTTACATTGAACATAGTAACCATCTTCTTTTGCAGCGGCAGCCAAGCATGGCATTAGATCTGATGGAGTGGAATTAAATACGTGGTTGGTACTATATTCGCGCCTAGCAGCATTACGTAATGGAGTTTATAGTAACACAAGCTTTTTTCGCAAAGATTTATGGAAATTTAACATAAGCCCATACAAATATATTGTTATATTTGGTGTTGAGCAAATGGTGAGAAAGTATATCATATCACACTTTTGCTGCGAGATTGGCATAATTACAAAACCGACTTTTTCTTGGTATGATAATCTTGCAGCAAATAATTATATGTATAAACACACTTTGATAGAAATCGCGAATCACATTTCTAATCGCCTTACTTAGATGGAAGAACTTGAAAAGAAATTAATATCAGAATCTCAGGACAGAGACATCTTTGTGATAGCATGCCGTTTTCCATTGCCCAATGTGAAACCGCAAAACATTATAGGAGATGGTGTTGACACTGTATGGTTCTACAATTTACATCGGGAATGTCCAGGTGAAAAATCTTCGTAGCCAAAAAACACTGATTACACGTAAATACGATGCCTATCTCTTCAGTATTAGACTGCAGAAATTGTTGAATAGTTGTTCGAAGCACATCACCCGATTACCTTTGTGGTTGATTATGTATGGCTGTAGGAACATATACGAAAACACTATAAACCATAAATAAAATGGTACGTGTTTTTTTTTTTTTTAATAACGAGCCATGGGATATTTGTCTATTGAGATCTACATATGTGAAATAAAGAAAACTCTAGAACGTTTTTATAATTTGCATTATTATGATTTTATTTCTTTCATTTGGTCAAAAATAAAAAATTAAATATAATTATTTTCAGTACTTTAATGAATTTAATATGTTAAGCATACATTAGAGAGGATTAATACGTTGACGAAGAAATAAACTGTCTGAATGAAAATGCCGACGAAATTATGGATCTATAATGAATTTTGATTTTTCGAAAATACAAAATAGGTATGCTATTTTTTTGGTATATGAAATATAATAAGTAAAAATAGCCGGCATAAATGTACTTTTCAGATAAGTGTCAATTCTAACAAATATACACTGTAAAATACATATGTATTAAGAGAAATTTGTCATGTGAGTGTGTATGAGTTGATTACGGTCGATACTGGATACTGGATGTGGGGAGGAATATTTTTTGTTGCATATGACCCATAAAACAAAACTAACGTTCATATTTCACCGAAATCTACTATGTGAATATTTGTAGTAGAATTAGAGTGATGTTTAATCTTACCAAGAAAGAGAATAATAGCGCTGACAGAACGTATTCCAATGAATTTTGTATATTTGTTGCGTCTACCACGTGTAACATCCACGGTACAATGTCCCGTTGTTATGTAGTGATGTAGTGACTATACGAAATATATTTCTTAATATCTTGCCATCTGTGTCCAAGATATCGAAAATCCAAAATACAATTTTCAAAAGTCAATTTACTATTTACACGTGATAAAACGAGATTTTTGGGTTTTTTGAAAATATACTTTGTGTTATGTATCTTCAGTGTAAAAACGCATGAAACAATGAAAGATTTATCTAACAAAAATGTCGTAATTTTTCTACCATGAGACAAATTGTCTTATACCGTGTAAGCGCCCCTGCGATATGTATTACGTTATTTGCCATTTGTCTTAACGTCTATCAGCATTTTGAGTAGTAAATAAAACAATCAACATACGATTTTTACAGTGCATCTGCATGTACCATGAGATGATAATATCGTATTGACTGTGCAAGATACTAATCTAGCTCACACAGCTGCGACACATACATTATACTATAGACGTGTTTTATTCGCCACTCGTACTCAGTTAGAAGTAAAAAAATAGACACGATTTTGGCACTACTCCAAAGGAGAGGATTTTCCGGAACAAGTGCAGAATAACTCACCCCGAAGGAAAGGAAAAAATTATAAATTGATAGTGATCTAACAATTTTTCGAAAAATAATCGGCTCTTAAATAATTTTTATTTTTCTGCTTAACTTTCGAAAACTAAATAATTCATATAAAATGTTAAGATATCAATAAAAAGGTATTAAAAAGACTATTCTTTTGATATCCATATTATAAAAACAAATGCGAGGCTATTGAGCAATTTCGACCGTAAAATTGAACTTTGACCTTCGACAATTTATAATTTTTTTCCCCTCAGGTTGTGCTTTTCTGCACTTATGACGATATTCCAATTGTTAGCCATGTTTTAGTCGGCACTCGTACTTAGCTAGCAGTGAAAACTATATGTCAAAACAACAACAGCCATCAACTACGTTAATTTTTTCTACTATATAGAGATGTTATTAGTCGATAATGTTTCATGTTGCAAATCACCCTATGAAGAATTTTGCAATATTTTTTCAAAACAAATTATCAATTAAATAATCAAAGTTTAATATTTTCAGGTAAATAGGTATCTTTGTTGTATAGCAAGTTGCCTAAGAAAACACGGCTATTATACAATCAGTCGTCGTTACCAATTTAGAAAATAAGCATCTTTGTCGTATTATTCGATTGGATTTTTTTTTTTTTGTCTTTTCGTAAAACCTAAATTTACATTACTCATAGAAATGTGAGTTAGAAAAAATTCATCGTAAAATTTCACCATACGCGCTACACAAAATTTATATGAGAAGTATGGTACATTTATACTTATTTTTCGACATATTTCATACAATTGAATAACGTACCTTTGCCAAAATAAAATCTGAGCCACTCTAATGTATATTTGTTGATATCGCGCATGGCTCCCGTTAAGCGTGTTTTCTAAACAGATAAAAGGGAAATACCAGGTGTGTCTCTAAGGAACAATATATTTGAAAATACTAATTATTACAAGCGTAGGAGGCCTTAGATGTTCAGAGCAAATTAGTGCAAAGGCTTGGTAGGCAGTTCATGCTGAGATTTAACATCCGCGAACAATTACTATGGTATTTGTCAGCATTATGTGGATCACCATTATATTTTGTGCCCTATCTTAAAGGCAATGTGTTGTCTCTTCTGCTAGAAGCGGCGGCCAAAATACACATGACCCATCCCTGTATCACGGTATATTTCGGCAAAACCGAGTTTTGCATAATACTGTGCCTGATCCACGTTCTTATCCGATAGCCGTACATGAACTCCAAAACAACCGTTCGCTCGCAACGCGGCCAATGTCACAGTTAACAAACGTTTTGTAACCTGCTCCCGTGCATTAGTATTGCCCAATACAGCAGCTGACATAACAGCTGGGTACAATGTAATCACTTCCGGAACAGGTACTTGCTGCTTGTAATTGTGGAACTCATTAATCATAACATGCAGCACATCGTTCAATTTTGCACAATTCGTTAGAGATTCGCCGCTATTCTCTGTTAATGTTTTCGCGTACTTGTCGCACATTGCCGGTATCCAGCAGATCTCTATATTCCGTAGGAATACCTGTATATCCATTGCGGCTGCAATATAGCCAACCATGGTATTGGAGTTGTCATGAGCCACAATACAAAATTCTGGATTGAATGTAATGAACGGGCCAACTAAAGTATCACATATAACACTGCACAGATTATCCGGTAAAGTGCTGGCTTCTTGCTCCGTTAGACCAAGTTGGATGGTCAAGAACGCACGTATGCACATTTGATTGACTTCGACCTCATCTACAGGAGCATATGGACGTAACACATGACAGTCGGTTGTGGGCGTTTCCGGTAATTTATAAAGGAATAAATCGTTGCCAGAATCAACTGGTATTAAACGCTGAAAATATATTAAATCAGATGATACTATAAAAAGTTTGAAAATATAAGAAAACAGCACTCTACCTGCAAATCTGCCGTGAGTCCACCACGAAAAACCCATGGTTCCTGTTCACCCGACATGTATGCCTCTTTCCAACCTTTGCTAAACCCTGCAAATATTCGCAAAAACTTCAACACATCCTTAGGCAATTTTACTTTGTCTATTAATATTACATGTATAGCTGCCCTGTATAAACGTGTAGACATTCTGTGGAAAATGACCAAGGCATAGCCATTTAATGAAAGCGTTCAAAAGTGTGAGCGCACCCGCAATATCCCATACGTATGAAAATAAGTCATAACAAATTTCTTTGTTCGCACAGTTTGATACTTTTTTCAACAGATTTTGGACATCGTTCGTCAACGTGGAGAATGCCTCCGCTCGTTGCAACCACTCAGCAACATCCGGTGTGGGTGTTAACGTTTCGTGCGTTGACGTTTTTGACTTTGTCTCATCTACTCCTCTCGACAATAATACATTTGCATTAACTTTCAACCAATTAAACTCGTTAAGTAATTTATAACCGCGACTACCATGTTCGAAAGGTAAATAGAATAGATCACAAAGTAAATGGAGATCTTCGACTGTCATTTTACTCTCGTCAATATTGTCTATTGCATTATTCCTACAAGCAAATCAAGATACATACATTAGCCAATCTTACGTAAAGCAACTAATGGAGTCTTAAAGATTTCGAAAAATTATTTTTCGGTCGAAGCTTTACGACACTTACTTTTCACCCACTTCCTCTACTTCCTCCTTCATCTCAGCATTCGAGAGTGGTGATGGTTCTGAACTTTCAACCTGCATGCTATTCTGTAGATAAATTGAAACAATAAAGTACATGAATATAATAAAAAACTAAGAAATACCCATACATTTAACTCATCGGACATTACAACATCTTCTGAAATAGCTTTCCGCTCTACCTCTTCCTTTGGTGATGTCTGAGATGCTAAACTGCTACCGCATTCCATTGGTTCATTCAATGCATTTTCTGAGCTGCCATTGTTTTCATCCAACATATTATCGGTATTAATTGAAAGTGCGACATTGACAACAGGCTCTACGGATTTTTCGCCAATTACAATATCTTCAATTGGTGAAGTCTTAATTACATCGTCCGAATTCTCATTTAAAGTGCCGGCACTTTTTGATTCCTCCTTCAAATCATTCGATGCTTCACTCGTTTCTTCATTTGTATTCGACAAACATACTGCAGTGTCACCACGGTTAATTAGCTCATCTGCGGCAGCTTCTACATGCATTATTGGAACTGGCACTATGGAAATTGGTATCTTTTTCGGTAATTCCATATTAGAAATCACACTCGTCGTAATGGGATTCATTATGTTGTCATTGGTAATGACTTTTGTCGGCGAGACCAAGGAATTCATCACGGGATTTGCAATAGGATTCATTGCCGAAGAATTGACTGTTGTGCAGACCTCTGCAAGTGCTTGCAATTGTGTGGTATTCACTTCGGGTACGGTAGCTGTTTTCGAATTGGTCGATGTTGTAGTAGTTGTGGTGAGACTCATGCATGTGTTGATCGAAGGTATAATGGGTATTATGGGCATGACCACTATAAATATAACAGAGAAATTGAAATATTACTGGCAAACAAAATGATTATTCATTATTTCACTAACTTGTTACTTGCGGCTGTGGTTTTGTAATTGGGCCCCAGGCTTCTTTTTCTATGAAAAACTCTGGTAACCATTCAGATATAGCATTTCTAAATAATAATATGTAATATTGATTAGTTGTATTGTAGTGTTATTCGAGGGTATATTATTATTTGATTATTACTTAAGTGCTATGAGTGGATGATAAACGTTCTTGGATATACATCCATCTGCAGGTAGCATCTCAATACATGTTCCATCATCGTTTTCAGTTTCAAGCTTAATATCGGCAGATAGTGATCCTATATATGAAGAAGTAATGGGGCTTACTAAACTTCTCCACATAATTTTACATTCGAACTTACTGTTTACTTTCGAATCTAGGCTACATTTTGACCAATTCGCAAGCGTATGTATGGCTATGGTATTCGCATGAAATTCACAATTCGGATTGGTCATTACTCCACGTAAATGCGGTATTAATTCTGGCGATCGTCCCGAATAAGGGCCAAGGAATACCCGCTTTTGGTCATAATCGTTGGCATGCAGATTATCCCAGATAACAGGCGGTCGCCGGAGAACTTCGGTTAACTCTTGAATTGCATCCAATGCTATAATTTTCGATATGACTTTATTGCCGGTCCACATTATCTCAATATCGCGATTTAGTTTCGATCCCAATGTATTTAAGTACTCCGAATCATGCACAGTAGGTACTGCGCGTGAACTGCAGTACTGTGTTGGGCAAAACAAAAATGTCGGATTTCCCAAATGTGAGTAAACTTCATTGGTAACTGAGACCTTTAAGTAAATATGGATACCATGATATAATCTCGTGAAAAAATAAATGTCAATCAATTTACCTGCGCATTAGCAAAGGTTTGAAAGACCTCTTTATCAGCTTTAGATAATTCCGATTCAATATCATCAAACAAGAGGGCAAATGCTTCGCAACCGAATTGTGATACCTGGTCCAGTTTTCGTTTCAGTGTTTGGATCTCTTTCTGGCTACTATACGTCATATCTAGTCCAGGTGATAAAGCATAGTAAAACGTAACACCATGCTCCTTGGCAGCTGCAATAAGACCTGGAATAATGATTACAAAATGATAGCCATACTATTTCACAGGCTTAATTCCATCAACCTACTGGACAAGTGATCTGCTTCTTCCACTGTATACAGTTCGCGCCAATAAGCACGGTGTTTGTAGTCATCTTTGGGAGCATACACATACGAGTCCATACCCCATTTTTTTAGTCTTCAAAAGTAAAGAGAAATAATACACACATACATATAAAACTAGTAGCAGTTAATTTACTAAATGTGTTTACTTGCGAAAGAGATCCTTTCTTTGTTCAGTTGTCCATGGGCGACCATAGAATCCTAAGAAAAAAGAAGTATCAAACAAATGAATATGTATGTATATGTATTTGAGAAGGAGCTCTTTATTCACCTTCGATAACTCCACAAATAAAATTCTTTTTTTCCTCTATCACTTTCTGTCCCGCAGTTTTTGCAGGGCTTTCAGTCTTTATTCCCTCTTCCTCCTGCATTTAAAACCAATATCTTAATAGCAAAAGAATCTCAATATGTATGATAATTTGTATCTATCACAACTATTTTCTATAAATGGTTAATTTTGCCAAAGAAAAGACTTTCTTAGCACAAATGAAATCAACTTTTGCCAAAGCAAACGACCTCAATTGCAGCGGCTATAAGTTATCGATAACAGTTTGCCAAATCAAAGTGATGCATACCCTCTTATAATTTTCAAAGGAAAACGGTTCAACGGCAAGATAAACATGTTAAAATGAAATGCGACATTGTATCAACAGGATGGATTTGTGTAATAAGCTACTAAATTTTCCCACCCATTCATAGCAGTGTGTATTTAATTAGCATAGGTCTGTAATCATAGTCGAAATATAGTACACCTTAAAAAGTATAGACTTATTGACGGACGTCCTTAAGTCAACGATTTTAATTTGTTTATGATGTTATGTCACATTGGAAATTAACCTGCCCATGAACGTTATGCAATTGCACTAGTGTTCATTATTATTTGATTTGAAATACTGCAGTGGGATAGATTAGGGCTGTGGAATTAATCGTTTGTTCAAAAATTTTGATAAATCAAAATAATCATTTAATCAAATGTGAATTTATTCGAATAATCATGAAATTTAATATTCAAAAATTGCATTTTTAGATTATTCAGAACTTTGATTCATCAGAATAAAATTATAGAATATTTAAGATATTTTGTAATATTTTTTGCAATACAAAGTAGACACGAAGCTTTCCAAAGCTGTGAATATGAGAATGCGTTTAATGTTATTATTCCCAAAAAAATTTTAAAAACAAAGTAGAAATAAAAATTAAAAATATTTTGGTTAATAAATAATAAAATAATTTCAATTTTGATAAATCCCAATTTGAATTAAGTGAAATGTTTGACAATCACTTTAGACATTTGCTCGTTGCGCCGATTTTTAATTCTAGATTAGACTTTCGGCGCAATACTTCTGACTGCCTACTTTTCTAATTATCTCGCGCGCACAGTTGCGCCTGGGTAGGCCAACATGAACGGGCGTATGTGTATGTTGCTTTGCTTTACTTTTTTTTTTTCATTCGTGTGAACTCTCTTATTCCCCAACTTAATTACTATTCTAATTATACATTTACGCAAAACATATGATTTTTGTCATACTGTTGTCATAGTGCTACCACCTGCAACAAATACACGTTGGGATGACTTCAAGTTGATTAGTATTCAGTTTGTTTACAATATTTTAATTACATATTTATTTTTTCCATCGCCGGAAATGCTGTATTTGTAATGAAGGAAAAAAATGCAGCCTTTTATTGTGATACGAAATTATTGCGATGATGATGAACTTAAGTGTCAAGAGCTTGTACGTGATTATATCATGTCATTTGCAATGAAATGCTTTTACTGTTTTTGTTTTCGAGAGGTAATCAATAATTCAATAACTCGTCATTACTAGCTTTCAAAATAATTTCGAACTATCGTAAACTGTTGCAGATTACATTACAATTTATTGTTATTACATGGGCAATCTTATTTATATTCCTTGGTGTTCCATTATCCTTCTGTGCACTTACCATACCAGGTTGCGTATTTTTTCTGTTTGTCGGAACCTATTTTTCCTTCTATGCCAAAGCGGCTGAATTAATGCGGGTATGTTAACTGGAAAATATTGAATCAATTATTCTATAAATATAATAAAAATAGACAAAACCAAATCAATCGTTGGTTGCCGAGTGCTACGAGCCGTTTATTTTTCGTTGTGAACCAAGTGAGGCTTCTTATCAAATATTTATGCAGGATGCACCATATGAGTCGTCATTTAAGAATAAGTTTCGGAAAAAGGTAGACTGCTATCTTATAATCATTAAACCAATTGATTTTATACTATTATATACTTTATTTTAGATCGTCGCCACGGTTAGTGTTAAAAACCATGGATCAATATATAATGCTGCATGGATATACAGATTTGCGATTGCACCACAATATCCGTTCCAAAAAATAATTGAACCAATGATAAATTTAGTGACAAAAAACAGTAAAACGAATGGTTATAATTCACTAGAATGTACATTATCCGAATGGCAAGATGATGAGCGTGATTTCTATGATAACCTGGGGTATATTACCACATATTTCTCTCAGAATTTGTACATTATACAAATAATATATTGTATTTTCTATTCGAAGGTTTGCCACACGCCAAATATATCACAAGCAAATTATAGGCAGTAGCTTAACTGTGATGAAGACGCAATTAACATATGACCTATTCGCTGAAGCCAATTTAAACAATCATAGTTAATATGCGTATATGTACTATATACTGATGTTTCTGGGTCGAATATTATATTACATAGATTACTGCACTAATAAACTTGACATTTCATTATTATTATGTATATATAATTAGCTATTCACTGCTACTGTAATTTTATTGTACCACAATACTCTTATGAAAACAGCATTATACCATTGTAAGTTTTAGCCCGTATGATTCTGATCCACTGATATAGCTATTAATGCATAAATAAATGTAAAATATATACATACATACGTATACATATATATGATTTAAGAAATAGTGTACAGAAATTGCATTTGAAGCTTAAATATATGTATATCGCACGTGTAAAACTAAATTGAATTAAATAGACTCGTAATTTTTGTTTTATTATTTACCGTTAGAATTTGAATTGAGCGTTTAACAGTTCAATCAAAATGGATGATTTACGATTTATTCGATTAACAAGAAATGTTAATTTAATTCGCTATGTTAATCTACAGCATTTGCTCTCCTGGTCATGTCATTGCTCTCTTCAACATCTCTATATACTGCAACTCTGTTAAGTGACCTCGATATTGTAATCAGCGAAAAGCTCAAAGTTAAAAAGATTATTTTCTAAAATTGAAAACGTCTTAATCATATTGATTTCATGGAGTTTTTAAATATATCTTTATGGGCAGGGATGAGATTTCGACTAAAAAATGCTAATTCGATAAGTCTTATTTCTTTTTCCATTTAATTTTAACTGATTCAGTGAAAGCCTGCAAATCTTGAAAAAAAATCGAAATCTGGCATCGTTTGGCTTTTCGGACTTTAGTTGTGGAGCAACTTCCATACAACAACACTAAATAATTTTTCAGGCTTTAGCATCTAAAGGCGCAACGTCTGAAAGCCTTGGTATGGAGGTTGAGCTATAGAGGCCCTTACTAAGATTTGCACTCGGTTTTCGATCTTCGCTAATTATTGAAGATGGAATGTCAAATTCATTTTATGAGCTGTGCAAACCTGCAGAAATTTTCGTTGAGTAATGAATTTTCTGTCGAACAGAATTTTGCTTTCGTTGCTGAAAATGTATGAATTTGGCGTTTCCTAAACAATTTTTATTATTGGGTGTGTGAGTTAGTAACCGGCCTTTTTTTGTGCTCTAAAATCATTTATTTTTAAAAATTCTGTAAAAAAAACGTGTCATTCAAAGAATTGTCCATCAGAAACTATGACATTTCCCCATCTTTCTGGAAGTTTATGGATTCCATCCTAAAAGAACTTCTCCGGCTTGGCGGCCAAAAACGAATCGAACCAATTTTTGATTCCGGTGACTGAAGTGAAGCGTATTCCATTAAGGCCGTTCTGCATGGACTGAAACAAGTGGTAATCTGAAGGTCTGAGCTATAAGGCAGGTGCGGTAAAACTTATCATCCGCTATTAGCAATATAGTTATTGGCCGTGCGAGTCATGGTGAAAAATTACCGACTCGTGTCTGGTCGCATATTCCGGTCGTTTCCCGATCGTTGCTCTTTTCAACCGCATGAATTGTAATCGGTACAGCATATTTAAAAAGACATTAATTCACATACCCAATAATTTCATGCAACTCTAAGGTCAACAAGAAGGGATGATTTCACTGATGGAAGAAAACCCAACCCAATTCACAATAGCCCCATTTTTCATGGAATATCAAATGAAAATTCGTTCACTCGGCAACTAGAAAGGATGGTTTCACTGATGGAAGAAAACTCAACCCAACTCACAATAGCGCCATCTTTCATGGAATATCAAATGAAAATTTGTTCTCAGCACTTTCGACTACGGTCGAAGATCGCACTCAACTCATAATTGTATGATAATAGGAATGTGAATATATATGTGATTCAGCGTTATATAACGGAAAATGAATTTCCAAAATAATTATCTTTTATTTTTTCGCTAAAAGTATAATTTTTTATGCTTTTTCTCTGTAGCAAGCCACTTTTATCGAACCAGAAACATTTATTTTGTGACTTTTTCCAAAATATTTCCGCCTAATAGAAAGCAATGCGTGAACTAAATCGTTTTAAAAAATCAAATCTATTTGTTCAAGAATACAATCATCAAACATCTTCGACGATCTTCCTAATTTCGGACCAAGTCGCAAAATTCGGGAAATTGCAGTCGCATAAAGGCAAACTTGTCGTGAACGTTGAATATCGCAGAGTAAGACCTACACTTTTTACGACGAAAGCATGTTGACCGTACTTTTTGGCATCTCACACGCACTGCTCGAATTACGCGATAATACATTGTATTGCTCCGATCTGTTGGGCAGTCATTTTATATCGCGATGAATAGTCTAGAACTTCATCATAAATTGTTCAGCAGAGGAATGATGCAGCATCGAATGGACAGTTTTTTAACAATGCCTTCACACAACTTCAAAGTAGTTCAAGGATCTTTTCTTTCTACTTATCCTTTGTGCACATAAAAAAAAATACACACCAATATATTTATTTAGACAGAAGTCCATTCCCTTTATGCCAGATGATAATGTCTTTTACACATACAAGTACACATATGTATAATTAAAATATTTCTGTCAAATTTTGTATCAGGCCATGGGTCATTACTGTAAATGCATTTTGTTGTTGTTGTTGTTTAGTCATGTAAATAAAATGTTTATACATAAATATAAATATATATATATAGCTGTGAACAAAGCTAAACAAGTAGTACAATAATCATAATGTAAAATATATATACTATATATTTAGAGAAAGCTAAAGAAGTGCCAGACGTTCGTCGTATCTGCCGGACGCTTGGCTACTGGGACTGTTACGCAGCTTACTCACTGCAAAATTCCATTACACTTACAGCATACTATAATGTTTTACTATTTTTTATTTTTATTATTAACTAGCTTGCTTCACGACTTGGTTTCAGCACTATGTATTTTGATTTCGTTTATTTCCATACAGCAAGCAGAGTAGCCTATATATGGGTGGTGAGTACATTTGAAGGATTTATTGTGAGTCGTTGAAAGCGCGCGCGTGTGTGGCTGTGGTTTTTTTTTTTTTGTTTTATTTTGTTTAATTTCTTTGTTATATTTATTTATTTGCATTTTTTCATTTTTAGCTTCTTATTTCTTGTTTGTAGCATGTATGTACGTAATTAAAACGAGCGTATAAATTTGGTTTCGTCCCGAGCTATTTGCTCTGTTTTGCAATTGATTTGATTTTAAAACAACTTGGCCCGCCGTTTTAACTCATTTCGTCGCCACTGTGGCTGTCGATAAAATTCTGATCTTGCACACTGCAGGACATGTTCAAATTCGACATCTGATAAATGTCGCTGTGAATATAAAAACAGAATTATGATTATAAGATGAGGTGAGCGCGTATGATTGATGTATGTAAGGTACATACCTCTAAATTGCAGCGATCAACATCTGTTGGCAGACGATAATTTGTAATAATCAATAAATGATAAGGATAAATTTTAGCTGGTTCATGCACTAGCATCGAGTGTGCCATATTGGGCAAGCTGCGCCTAATTAAACCCGCTTGTGGATAATGATAGGATAATGCGCCCGAATAGGTGCTTGATGCTGGCAAATCTCCACCCATCTGAAAGGAAATTCAAGTCAAATTAATATAGTAATTAGAAAAACAATTGAAATATCAGAGCACTAAAAGAATATAGTCAATTTGGTGCAAATCACAAGTGAATTACAATGTACGATCTTACGATCTTTTTAATTTTATTATTTTTTTTTATGTGGCACTTATAGGCGAGCTTCTCTTCCGGTACTGTTGTGCGTCTGAAAATAGCCGGTTCCGAACAGCAGAACCCTTGTGACGTCACTTTTTCGGAGATTTATCATAGAGCTCTTTTAGAAGCTTTTTCATGGCAAATTGTTACTGTCAAAAGAATTGCCATATGCTTGCCGGCAGGTGGGTACCGTTCAAAAGAAAAATCTTTTCAATATTGAAGATGTTCTTCAGCTGGGGATTGAATCTACGGCCTACATATCAGTTTGACTTCAAAGAATCGTGAGTTTAGAGTTATAAATTATATTCCTCTGACTCCAATAGAGCCTTTACGAAATGAAGACTGCATTTTGTATGCAGGACTCAAATAAGTATTTCCATAACTGGAAACTGTTCATCAAATGTGGCACCAATGAAAGATATTTCATTAAATGCATGCTTTTATGGCTCTGAATCAATATACAAGTGTTCATAAATAACATACCAAAGCACGTCGATCACCTTCCGTGATGGAATCCACTGATGCTGGAAGTAAAAAAGGGAAAAAGTTTAAATAATTTTTTAAATTATCTAAAAAACGTATGATCAAGACAATAGATATAAAGTTTACCTTCGGATTTTCCACAACTCAGATCTGTGCTATGCGTTTTGTCGCCCAGACCTCCATACGAAAAGTCCTGTACAATTGTAAATATTAAAAATCAATATGAGAATCATATGTAGAACAATGTTTTGAAGCATAACAAAACAAATGCGTAAAGTAGATGAAAATACATAGTGATATGTGTATTAATACGTTTGGTAAATATCGTATTACATGTGTAGTGCGCATTATAAAAGCAAGATAGATAATTCGAAAATAATAACAAAACCAAACCAAATAAAAAAAAACGTTTATACATAAAATTATTTCATCCAACAACGATGCTCGCACGTTTACTAGTAACATCTAAAACATGCACTATTTGAGATAAATCCATTAAGAAGAAAAAAAAAAAAATAAAACAAAAGAATCAAGCAGAATCAAATGTGTGATACAAAAAATGTAGGTACGGGTTGACTAGCAACGGTATACGGCCTGTGTACTCCATATAAGGACTGTGCACGACAACGTGTGTGAAAGCATGCCATTGATTGGATGTATTAAAACAAAACGAATGCTTATCCTGAAATCATATACACTATAAAAAAATTCAAAAATAATTTTATAGGCATTTTAAAATTTGGAAATTGTCCGTGCACTGCCCGTATTTGCTAGCAATTGAAAAGCTACTAGTGATATTACTTTATAAAAATGTTTAAAATGTGGATATAATGAAAATTTGTATAATGACTAGTCGACATCGTTTTTATATAATTATATTTGCAAGATTTTGTATTTATTTTTTTTTTATTAAATTTTCATTTTAATTTGAATGGAATTATAATAATAATATGGAGCAAAATTTTTATTCAAATAATAGGTTTGTTCGCTACATACAACTTTAAAGAATTGTTAACAATTGTCGACAGGAAAGCGTTCGCGTACTCGATTTATTTGACAGAGAATTAAAAAACGAGAGCGTAGAAATGTAAATGTGACAGTCAAATTTTCCATCACCTATAGAAAACAAAAAAAAAAAAAAAAAACAATGCAACTGTCAATTTCGAACTGTAAATGTCAATTTAAGAGTTTCCGATAGTGTAATTTGTTTTTATTTTTTTTTATGACAAAAAATATGGCAACATAAACGAACAAACCTAATATCAGAGTACGCTTAAAATCAGATGTTTTCATTATAAAAATGTTTTCGGTTGTAGTTGAATCCGATCGCTGTCGAAAGCGGATTTGAATCTGCATTACTCTTCGTTTATTAAATGTGAAACCGGCATCATGTCCGAATGTGATTTGTTATCTGATTCGAACATGAATTCGACATTTCGATTTAAAGTCGATATTACTGTCGAAAATTAAAACTGTCACCTTTAGCAACAGGATTCTACAACAACCCCTATTTAAATTGATTGTAAGGTAATAGAAAAAAAAAAAAAATGGACCATATAATTAGCATGATCATTACGTATGTCGACTTTTAAACTTAAAAATGGAAAAATATACTCGTTTGTACATGCTTATGCAAACGTTAAGTACTATGACGTCGAATTCTACGAAGCAAGACAAATTTGACACAACACTGAAAGCTCTTACAGTATTAGCGTGCATAACAGAAGCACCCGTAGACGTGGTAGAACTGAAAGTGTGAGAGCGTGGAGCCAAGCCGTATCCGGGTTTGGGAACATGACGCAGAGCGCTCACCACTAATGTTGTGGATGGATAGATGTTCGTTGTAAAGCGTCAATGATGGACGATGATGATGATGATGATTAGTAAATGGTGGTTATGGTATTAAAGTAGGTAATGATGATGTTGGTGATGATACGAGTTGATGGAATTTTCGAAATTCGTTTCATGTATTGTATATTGCACACGGAATTGAGTTACAATATAAAACAACATTTTAGATTGATTACATTAATTTAGTTATTCACCAAAAAACCCACGCAATTGTTAGTGTATCCAATACCATGATTTATTCAAGGCAAATAACATCCACAGCAGCAATAGCAATGAATTAGTAGGAGAAGAAGAAGGAGAAATGCAAAAACAATATATTCGTGTACATTAAATGTCATCAGCATTCATTAGTTACAGTCGAAAGGAAGAAAATACTATGAGCATCAAACAAATTCAATGCATTTCATTATACTTTCCGCATTCATCATATTTATAATTAGGAATTAATAATTTGTCAGTTACAATACAAAATATATGCATAGATAGGCGTTGGTGAGCTATGTGTGTGAGTGAGAAACAGAGAGAGAGAGAGAGAGAGAAGGAGATAGAAATAGAGAGCATAATAATACATAATATCATAGAGAGCAGTGGTGTTAGAAGAACATAACAATGGCATCGCGACTACAATTTTCAACACTCTCATATACGATCATTTATGAGCTGATGTTGATGTTGGTATATTTTGTGTATTGCCCCCACCACAACCAAAATAGTTGTACTTGCAATTGCAAAAACATCACTTACTGAACTATAACCGTTACGTATGAATGGTGGGAGAGTTGATGTTTTGAATCCATATCCAGGCTTCGGTGGCGATCGATAGGAATGTATTGCTATTTTGTTCGGTTTTTATTTTTTGTTTAAAGTTTTATATTTCATTTTTGTTGTTTAGTTTTACCGACATGTAATAATAATAAAAAAATAATAATAAAATTAGTTTTTAATTAAATTTTCAATATTCATACATCTATGTAATCGTATCTACTCGTTGTTGTCGGTGCAATGTTGTTGAATAATAAATTAAAATTTCCCATTATGTTAACTAACAGAGAAGAGTCGATATTCTCTCGATGCTTAACAGTGAACGATTATTGTACAAATGTTGTGTATTGGATTAGTTAAAACGCGCGGAAACTACTAACCATAATTTTATGACATTCAATTACAGACGTTGCACGCAGAATTCATATATATAAATATTTTCCAACAGAATTTATATTACTTCCGTAACACTAAAGCTGCATTGTACCACATCATTGTAGATGATTGATATACAATGATTGAAAACAAAGACTGACCTAAATATTAGTTACGTAAATTCTTAGAAAATCGAATTTTAATATTATTTCTTAACAAAAGCAAATTTTTCTAAGCAAACATACTTAAAATCCTTGTTGATTTTAAGTATATTTCAAAGTTTAATTTCCCATACATTCAGACATGTGTACAAAAATAAAACAGTTAAATATGTGATATTTAAAATACTCGGATTTCTTTGTACTCCAGTATATGGTACAAACATTTTGTATTTAAAAATTTGCAACACATTCTGTATTTATCGATAAATGATTTTTTAAAGAATGAAAAAAAAAAAAATCAGGATGGCCTGAAATATATAAAGATCACATATTTTGACACCGCAAAGGCACATATAACCATATTATGCTGCATATAAACCCCATGGAAATAATAATAAAATAAATTACCATTATCTAATTTTGATGACATGTAACCACATTTTTTCTCTCTAAATTGTGATTGCATGCGAGTTATGCCTCATACATATTGACGACGACAGCTTATCGACTGCATAAATGTCAAATCAAACATCGAGCACAATTATGGTTGTCGCCAATTTAAATCTATTTCTAATTTGTCAAGCTATAAAGGGGAAAAGAAGACGTTTCCCTTTTATCCATAGGTTAAACCAGCTGTTTTATTTTCTTATTATTGTGCGTATTAAACACGAAATTGCTTCTGCTGTGTAGATGCTGTTATTGCTGCCGCCGTTTTTATTGTAATCAATGATGTAATTGCAGTCGTGTAGCTGAAGTTGTCAAAACTGTATGAGGTTCTAGTGCATTAGCCTAGAAAATTGTAATGATCTATACGTGCGATTTCAATATTATTGTTGTAACTTTAAAATGACATTATTACCATTTTTAAATACTGCATGTACATAGCTGTGTTCAACTACAGAAAATTTGCTACGAATAACTATTTTAAAACGATCGATTTGAAAAATTGAAAGAGAAAAAAGCAGTTGAAACGTGTACATATCGCACTTTTAATGATAAAGTAAATTATTTCAAAATTTAAGTTTTGTAAGAAAACGCAATCAAAGTTTGGCCGCTTGAACAGCCCAATTTAATCATTGCTGTAATAAAACAAGAGTCACTGCGATTCTAAAGATTGGAATATAATGTGTAATTGTTAAGTATTTAGAATTAGTTTAGAATTTTTCTTTTGTGTACAGACTAATTGCATTTTATTATAAAAAAATTGCATCAGAAATTTATATTTTATATTTTATTATTGAAAGTGTTTGTATTAGTATTTTGTTAGTAATTCGTTTTAATGTGAAATATTATCGTGTTTATCGTGAACAGAGCCGGAGTAATGCTGAATTCGATCACTTTATTAATATCAATTTGACGACGCGTATTTTTAAAAAAAAGGTTCAAAGTTATCTATCTCTGCCATCATTGTGACATTGAGGATTCTGTTTGACTAACGTTAATCTCTTCACCAAGTTTCTTAATTTTATGATAAAACCTCATCAAAAAACGAATATTTTGAATTATATCACTCTAATCTTATTATTAAAGGTGCGATATGTTGAAAAATGATGAACTGTCAAATATTGAAATATCACATTTCTTACAATTCTGTGTTCTTTCAAGAAAAATAAACGGAAAATGATGAATATGTGTCTAAACAATCGATCGGTTGTTTATTGTTGATATACTATTTTTTTTTTTTTGTTCATGTACTTTTTCACAATCTTTACTTTACCCTCTTGCTGTAAGTTTCTACTTACATGTACATACGTACATGTTTAAAGTTCAGTTTCATATTACAAAGTTTTTGAACCTGACCTGCGTCTGTTCTCTGAGTTCTCAGTTCTCCTGTTGACAAGTAAGTGTACATTAGAACGGTTTAAATTGTTCAGGGAACAATTTATTACACTAAAAGTCATACATATTTTTCGCAATAAAAAAATATAAAAATATGTTATTTCTTGTGTTTAAGGAAAAAATAAGTCGGCTTAATTTTTTTTCGAAACTCATTTTCAAGACAGACTCGGAGACTCGAAAATAAGATTAGATCTATGGTTCATCGGCATTTGCGATAAGAATAATTGAATGTCGTAGAATTGAATACGTTTGTGAAATGTGAAACCAATTATGTCGTTTCTGTGTTCAAATCGTATTTTTTTTTTGGTTATACGGTTCCAACACGAAACCGAAATAGTCGATTTCAAATTTCATTAAACAAATTTTATCCTTCTGAACAATTTGAACCGCCGCCAAATGACTTTGTTCGCTTTAATGAACTTACCGTTATAACTAGGCGCATTGCCAAGCGACTTGCCAAGGGAGCCTCTGTAGCTCGTTGAACGGTCAAACATTTCGTCTTCGTAAAAAGGTCGTTGATGATCCATATTTCGTGATGGAGATGCACCAAGTGGTGATTCGTATCTGTATATGGGGAGGAGGGGAGGTATATTAAGAAGTGTTATTATTTGGCTAGTATCGTAATTCGGGCATGATACAACTCTATATCTACCTACCTTAGTTTGTGCATAGGCTCTTTAGCTGCTGATGGTGTACGTGATGCATTTCTAGGATCTAAATTATTTTGCTTCCATTTTCTATACTTGGCATGCTCCTTCAAATCTTTAGCAATAGCCGTTCCAATGCCCGAATTTAGTTTCTCTAATTTCTCAGCTTCTCGTTCGAGACGACTGAACGATCAAAACAAACAAAAATGATTATAGAGTAGCAATTTGAATTTGGCAAACATCCAACACTAGGTACTCACGCTTCGGCCACACCATTTTTAGTATTATCTACTTCATCGTCGTCATCCGAAACAGGAACACCTTTGTAGGAATCACTATAGCGACGCCTGCGTTCCGGATCCGTATATGGATAAGGCGGTGCAGGAAAATCATCACGCTCAATTTTTGGTTTTTCGCCCGGTGGCGGTTTTCTAGCTGCTGGGTAGTGCGACAGTTCAATGGGTTCCTCATTATTCATTCCAGGACTCTTGGGACGTGGCGTTTCTGAGCGTATAGCATCAACTAACACTTTCATAGCGCTACGGCTGCGAGAGTGCGGCCGTGATGGCGGTCGACTGCCGGTTACAGAACCGGCTGTACTTGTTGCGTACGAATACGGTCGATGAAAATGCGGTGACAATGGTGTTTTATCATATGGATCGATGGGCTTACGCAAGTAATGGGGTGCGTCAGTTAAATAACTGTATGTATAAATGCGTGATATGTCTTCGCAACCGGGACGGCCATACTCACGCAAAATTAATCCAGGACTCACGGTACGATAGTGCTATAATGTTAAACATCTTTTTCGATTACTTTGATACTAATGACGATACAAATTGGATCGTTTAATACAAACTGACGTCATTTTGTTTTTTGTATTCAATTTAATCAATATTCGAAGTGTTTACTAATTCGTCACTATTGCTTTATAATAAATATTAAACGATCCAAAATTAAATTATTATTAAGATTATATTCAAAGAAGATTTTCACATTTAAATGCTAAAGTTGGTTTCACCATAATTCATCGATATGGGAAAACCACTCAATGACATCAAGTTAGTATAACGATCAAGAAGCTTCTATTGGTGCAATGTAGTTGTGTGAATAATTAATTAAAGCATAATGTGAACATAATAATAATAGTAATAAAATAGGTATAAGAAAAACTTAAAATACTTTAAAGAAAATAAAAAAAATAGGTAAACACAAACCTTTCGGCTAGAGGAATAAACGGAACCATTAAAACTCGGCGTTCTGGAGCGTATATACTGAAAACAACAACAGAAAACCATTGCAAGCTCAAAAAGTAAACTAAAATGATGCACAATAAAACACAGGATAAATAAAAATTGTACAAAATAAAAATATCTGAAATGTCTATGCCTTTAGCATATCGGGTGGATGGGTGGAAGTGTTTCTTGCAAAAATAGAGTAGTAAGGCAAGGGATTGAGTGATGTCAAAATTCAAAAAATATATAATCTGTAATTCTGAATATTCTATTATTTTTTGTGTAGCATAGTTAAAATAAAATTTGTTGTATTAACTTAGAAATAATAATTAAGCGTATATTGGGTATATTCCATATAATATAATTTCAAAGTGAGTAGGCGTTATGGAATGACAAAGTATTGTTCTCACAAAAGCAATTAATAGCGCTTGTGGGATTTAATATTTCAAAAGCACTGGTTAACGATTAAACGCATTCACTATGGAATAAACACTTGCATTTGTCAAGTGACATTTATATTTATGTGCATATTTCATGGACATGTAAAAAGCTGCTAGTGTCAGTTTTTTGAATTCATGGAAGGGGTAGTGATGGGGAAGTGATATTCATAATAATCTTATCTATGGCCTATGTGTGAAACGAGCAATTTCTTTCAGTTGTGAAATGCCATATATTGTCAAAGATTCTACTGAGCTCTATTTTTTGTTTGTTTGTTAAAAATGTGCGAATACTATCCGCGTATCCTCTTCTTCCAATATAGCTCAAGGAAGCTAAAAGCTTGAGAACTGATGGCTTAAGGTAAGTAAAATGCACATTGAGCGATTGCGGTTGTTATGGGTGACAACCCGTACTTTTTTCTACAGGACCTTGGAGTCATGGTTTTGCGTAAGAATTTGGAATGATATTTGGCTATTTTTATTAAAAATTATCTGGTTTTGCTGTTCGCGTACTAGTGATGCACAGAAACGAGGAACTGGAACCGTAGAACCGGGGCCTTTAATAAACTCACCAGTCCGGGTTTTACAAGAACCGAAAAACGGTTCCTACAGAACAGACAATGCCAAAAACGATTTCAAACGAACAGACGAAAATTTTACAAATCTATTTTACTCAGAAACATCGTACGTTAAAGTACCGCTAGCTCCATTAGTTTCATGTAATTTACTTTTATTAAATTTTTGTCACACAAATATTAATTAAGGAATGAATGTAATAATTTATAACAAAAATATAAAAGGAAACTTTATATTTGTAAAAACTTTTTATCTGATCTGTAGATCGTGGGTTCAATCCCCGGCTAAAGCACAACTTTAATATCGAAAAGATTTTTCTTTCAAACGGTACTTACCGGTCGGCAAGAAATTGACAATTCTTCCGGCAGTAACAATTTGCCATGAAAAAGCTTCTAGAAGTGATCAGTGACAAAGCTAATTAAAAGCGATGCCACAGGACCCTTCGGGGCTTACAAGTGCCACATATTTATTTTAATTTTTATTTATTTTAAAAACTTAAAAACTATTTTCTTTAACTCTTTTTTGAGAACCGAAACCGGTCAAAATACCCGATTCTCCTTGGAACCGGTCTATCCGCACTATCGCGTACAAAAAAATCCAACAAAATTGTTTATAAACGTAAAGAGTCACACCTAATGCTTAGAGGTTTTTTCAATTTTTAATGCAACGATTATATTTATGTATATATAATGCAGAAGAACTAAAGAGAAGGGTCGTTAACATTGAGAAATTATCTTATTTGATCAAGTTGAAGATTATACATGTAAATGTTGGCCGGTTGGTCGCTCTAAGTGCACTTACCTTGGAACAATGAAACTTTGTGCATTCCCCACACAATACAACATACGAGAAAGAAGTTATTATCAAAGGTTCTCAATGTATTTAGCTACGAGATATAATTGATTGACTTTTTTACCCATTCACAATGCATTTGTAATTTTTGCCCACTAGTACTGTGCGTTCAAATAATTGACATCGATTATTAGTACTGTGAATTAATATTTATGTATGTATCTAAGCTAGGATATATATGTTATGTATGTATGAATGTATGCATGTATATGTAGTGATAAGTGCTAAGTGTGGATATGGATATGCTTAAGAAATTGGTATTCATAGTCGAGACAGGATATTCGTCCAATGCGTTTGTTTCTATGTGTAGGTATCTTTAAAGGTTCAGAGGCGTGGTGTGCAACCTCCACCGAACCAACTCGCCATGCTTTCTTGTGTGATATTTACAAAGGCTATATGTGTGTGTGTGTGTATATAAATAGAACAACAGCAATGACAGTAGTAACAATTGCTACGATTTCGGCCAACTCACCATTTCACTCAACGCACTCGAACTTATCCGATCACACTCAGTATCGGTGAAATTGCCATTTTGCGATATTATGCCGGAAGTGCCACCGTTCAATATTAGCCCAGATTCAGATGGTCCCGGACCACAACGTGGATGCCATATAGCGCTGCCTTGCAAATACATTTCCTCACCATCGCCAAATGGATCACCGCATTTCGTGCAGCGAGCACAAGTGGGATGAAAGTGATGATTATCGCCTGCTTGTAGTACCTTGCCGCTGATGAAGCGATTACAATAAGCACACTTGACACCAAAAGACTTTTGGTAACACTTCTCACAATATGGGACACCGTCTTTGCCCATATACTCGCCATTAAGCACCACATTACAAGATTTGCAACGAAAGCACCACACATGCCATTGCCGATCAAGGGCAACCAATGCTTGACCCTCTTTCAATAGTTCTCCGCAACCAGCACAATCATTCGGATCGTAGTCCTCCTTCAGATGCGCTTTATCAGATATCACACCGCTCATGAGCTGCTGGTGCGCCGTAGCTCGAGTTGGACTCTCAGCTAGGGGTGGCGGCGACGAGGGAGTGCCAGCATTACCACGACCTTCGTGAATTGTTGTTCCTTCGACACGATGTACGCGAGTATTCGAAGAAATCGGTGAAGCTATGCAACTTTCGCACAATACCTCCTTACCGGTATTGGTTACCTGCATTGGCACAATACATATATATTATATTAAATGTGTAGATAGTAATTGTACATATATATTTCTTACCTTACTACCAGATTTAAATGGTTTTTTGCATTTGGAACACGTGAAACATTTCTGATGATACGTTTTACCCATTGTGGAGACCACCTCACCCTCGACATATTGCTGGCAAGCAGCACATTTGGTGCCATACAGCCTCTGGTAATCAGGAATGCAATAGTAAGCACCATCTTTGGTAAAGAAGCCACCTGTTGCTAGCGACTTCTTGCACTGGCAGCATTGAAAGCACACCTTGTGAAAGTGCTTATCTGATACACGAAGCACTTCGCCAGAGCATTTCTTATCGCATTTAGCACAATAAATTTTTTGTTTACCTGAAACGAACAGAAATGAAATGATGAGCAATTGAGCAATTATTAACGATAACGACACAGGTAGTTGTTATGTGTCTGAATTAGAATTCAATTTCTAAAGCACCTTCAAGTTTTTGAATAGCACGTATTTATATATGCAAACAATTAGAATAGATCGTCTAATTATTAGCAATAATATGCCATTTGTTCCGTTCAAGTTTTTATGCAAATTTCAATGTGATTACCGGGGCCGAACGAACCATCAATTTGGGCGCACGAAGTAACACCTATGAAACTTTAATTGTAATTTTCAAAATTTGTGCAATTTACGAAACTTAATATATAGATTTCTATGGTTGAATTAATAATAATACAAAAGAAAAGAAAATTTAATATAAACGGAAGTCTTCTTTAGAAAAAGAGCTGATAGGGCTTAAAAATACGGATAAAAATCTGAATTTTTAGTTATTTAATGTAGTTCCCATATAAAATCACTGCTGTGAGGCGGTCAATGATATCACTATATCCCTCATTCCATAAAAGCAACTATTTGACACCAATATTTAGTAAGAATGAGTGTACCACACCCAATGTTTTACATATTCAACATTGATGTTTTTTTATTTTATGCTTGCCGCCATTCCACCACCTACAAGTAGCGCTTAAAGTAACATGTCATCCTTGCCACACCCTAAATCCGGGCCTGACGACTACAATACAACGACAACATCAACAATTCGATGATACTATCGAACTAAGCAAACCCTGCTGACTACATAGAGAGTGGTAAATCGAATGATTTGCATATTGCAGTATAACAGAGTTGAACAGTTAAAAAATTTCAAGATCAAAATAACAACAATAATCAACTCACATGATTGCTTAATAAAATTTTGTAAAACAAGTAGAGCTTGAGGTCAAACTAGATACTTACGATACACATATGCATGCATACTAGTAGTGTGTACGCATATGTAAATATTCGTATTCATCATTATATTAAACTATGTACATGTTTTTATAAATTATGTGTATATACGTACATATGTACATATATATAACTAAATGAAATGAACAAAAATATGTAGTAACAAAGCGAAGAACGAAATGATGACAACATTTTCGAATATAACACAACTTCATATAGATGAAATTTTGACAATTTTTTTCAATATGACAATAGACACACACACAGGTCTATATACACATTGGACAAAATATTGGCCTACACTTCTTTTCACTCGGTGTGATAATCAAAACGATTAAATTTGCCACAGCATCGAAGTACTGTATACGATGGCACAAATCTCATATTAATGCGATGATGATAACATGCGAAATGGATTTATATTCGTATACATGTGTGAGAATGACGTATACTCTAGTATGCAGAGCTCAATTGTATTATTTATGTCAGCTTTTTGTTTTGTTGATTTGCTGATAATTCTTATGTAACATTGATTCAGTTTCTATTTTTATTAGCCAATATAAGATGAATTGTTCTGTCCGAAATACGCTTATGATTAATTCGTCATTTATTTCTAGTATAACACATGTGATCTTGTTATTACTGGGAATTAGCATGAATTCCTAGGCATATATTTTTCGTTAGCTCATTACTATGTAATTCATTTAGTATGTGTAAGAGTACCGAGTGTAGGGGAGAGTAAAATTATTTAAAATGCTGCATATATATTTTTTGTTCGAGTTCTTGAAATGCACATTTAATGTATTTGTGTTATTTCTGTGATGAACACCTCACAATACGTCCGTAGAATATGTACTTGCACATTACTTGCACTTGTTGTAGTATTGTGTTCTTTATTAAATTCATAAATAAATTTCATTTTATAAAACTAAATGAAACAGACAACTTTACTATTAAATGTTAATGCAAGTAATCCAAGTATTATGGATTATTTCATGGATCGTTCTTGTCGTTTTCTATAGAATTCCCTTTTTACCCCATTATGAGTATTCGCAGACAATTAATGACAATTAATTGCCTTAAAAAATGTATCAGAAACATATAAACTCGTTCCTAGAACTGAATATGCCAAATATAATAAAAAAAATATTTAGCATAAATATGGGGACTCCATGGGTTACGAACACGACATTCATATACAAATTATGAGGCAAATTATGGTTTATTTTATAGCGGTTCTGATATGCACGTAAACAATTTTTTTGAAAAATGTCCATATTAAGTTAGAACCCACTCACTTTCTTTTTGTGAAACATTTCAGTTATAATTAATTTGATCCATTTTTTTTAAATCATATGGCAAATCGTTTATTGAAAGATGAACGTATTATATTTTGCTATATTGTGTTATAAATGGTTTATTTCCTATGGTACAATGTGGGATCCGTGTAGAATTCGCTATATAAATTTCAATTATATGCATCAGGTGATTACGTTTTGTATAGGTATAACAAAATTTCTATTCTTTACACTGCAATGCGGAATCCCCTGAGAAAAACGTATTAAAATTCAACTCTATTAGTTTCGATATTAAGTGGCGTTTTTAAATGTAAACCAATACCAACTGGGCGGATAAATTGTTCCTCGCTTTAAAGCGCGTCTTAAATATTTTCGTTTTCACATTTCGTCAATAAAGATAAATTCATTATTCCGAAATTATGGCAAGGCCAAAGTAAAACTCCACTACATTGGCTACAAAAATTTCAATGTTGGCAATACCATACAAATATAAAAAGGCAGCTGTTAATTGAAAATTTCGCATAAAAACATTAAAAAGCAAATTGATCAACAGCTGTTCAATTTGAGTTGACAATGCTTCATTTACAGCTGGATACAACTTTTTAAAGGGTACCTCATCTGAAGAACAATTTATCGAAAACGAAAATGTATTTATCGAGGCGATAAAGTGGCCAGTGATTTAAAAGTGAGACTATAAAACGGTTAGAAATATTAATTGGCAAAAATTTTAACAAAATAGTTTGCAAAGAGAAAATTTATTATTTTTAAGTGTGTATATAAACCTCTATGTGATAATTGAAATAAAAAATTTTTTATGTACAATTTATTTGTAGTGGCAACACTAAAGAATACAAATGCCACACCATCAGCTGTTTTGTGTTTATTAAAATAACTTGATATTAAAAAATAAATAAATAAACCTGTCCAACTAGTCAAACTATATCGAAACATGATCGTTTTTGGTTTTTTTTTTGTTCTTTTTGGAATATAGCTGAAGTTTCGAAAAAATTGCAATTAAGTCAGTTTAGTCTCTCCTATAAGATACTGATCATTTTGGAATTGTTGTTGCGATATCGTCATCAATGCCAACTTTTATATACTAATTTCTTCGCAGTGCATTTCCCGTTGGACACAAATTATTTCGAATCTTTTAATATCAAGTAGCAAAATTATTTTCTGAATTATAAAACCAAGAAAATACTTGCGGGATATAAAAGAGATTAGAAGAAGAAAATAAACAGTCAAAAATGCTTCAAAATGCGTATTTGTATATATTTTCAATAAAAGCATGCACAGATTAGTGATGCAAATATCTGCTCGAAAGAGCAATAAATAGTCAAAAATTCTTGAAAATTACTATATTTTTAATATGAGAAGAGACGCGTGTACAGGTTAGCGATTCAAATATGTATCTGATCGAAAGAGATAATTTCAAATATAATTATAATTATATTATATAAAAAATACATCACTTTGTCAAAATTAAATTCGAACTAAAAATTCACCCTTAATATTTTATTATTTTATTTTAAATAAAAAATGACAGTTTCAATTTATTTATTTAGTATTAATTTAGAGTTAAAAGGTTAAATTACAATTTAAAATATAAAAGACCATGTACACTCGATGCATTTACACGGACCTCTATGTCAATTTGAAAGAAATCATGGGAATGAGATGAACAAATTGTCAATTTGACACAAATCCCACTTCAAAGTTATGATATGTATTTAAATACCTCATCTAATTTTAAACACAATTTAGCTATAAATATTCAAATTTAAGTAGGTAATTAAAATTCAATTAGTTAAATTGCATAAGATTTGTTTATTTGGCATTATAAAATTGATTTTGGGGCGAAATTTCTAAGGCGCTAGAAGCAGCGATGGAATAGTAATCACGAACGTGTAAATAGTAAATAGTAAAAACGGTAAATTGGGTGTCGTGAAGAATGTCAATGTGATCAAACTGTCGCTGGTTAAGCGAAATGCTATGAATAAGCTTTGCTGATGGGTGGGAAGAGAAAAAAAAACTGTGTTAATAGCAAATTGTGGCAAACCACTCAAAACAATGACGTACCGTTCGTCGCAATGGATGATATCATCAGGTTCGAATTTCGAACTTAATGTATGACAAAATGTAAAAAGCGAGGCAAAGGGAAGATTTTCTAATAAGAATTCTTTCAATTAGTCTCGCCGCTATAGTTGAAAAAATAAACAGGGAGTGGACATAATCGGAAAAACTAATTTGTGTGTTGTTATGCCCGAACATAATTTAAGAGATATATTCGTGTAGACTATGGAACTATGAAAATCGGTATAGGATTTGCTAAATTGGAGGGTACTTGGATTGACCAAAGTTTATTACATTACATTTGTTTACTCATTGCCATTTAACACACGAAATATATGGTATTGTTTTTTTAGTAGTATTGAATTGGCCAATGGCCACAATGTACAACAATCGCAGTGAATGTCAAAATTTTAAACAAGTATGGATGGTGTTGTACTCGTCTTACCCATGTCGTTTCTCAATGTATTATCCTTTTGACTGCTAGTCGGTCGAGTTCGCACTTAAACAATGTTGTATTGCAGATGTGAAATGTTGAAACAGTTTCCCCTAGTTATTTTCTTATATTCAAACGCGACTAATACATGTGCACATACATACACATACGTACATACAAGTGACGAAGTAAATGGTGAAAGAACACGGGTCAATCGAACAATATATATATATATATATATGTACTTTTTGCAGCACACGATTTTCCAATTTCAATTTTAAGGATGCTTCTTCTTTTCCCTTTTTTTTATGAAGTCACTTCGAATTTTCATTTGTGTGTAGTTCTCTTTCTTTATGCGTACTTCTTTAATGAACCACTCGCTATTAAAATCATTTTCACAATAGTAACAGCATTTCTTTTAAATTAATTTTATTAACTAATTACTGAAAATAATAAATTTTCAATTTTTCACAACGACCGAGCGAACGTCGAAGAATGAGAAGACCTCACGACAGCAGCAGATATAAAATAGCACTGACTCAATTTCGAATCGATTTCATTCATTTCACTCACTCATTCTCCTTTTCGCCTTTTTCTGTTGGCTTTTTCGTAAAAGCATTTTCGGTACAAGCGGTAGCACTACGACACAACTAACATATGGTTAAACATGACAGCACCGCACGTTGGGTGTATATGCATTTCTAAATAAAGTAATAGTCTAGACAGAAGGCAGCCTAATTCCGAAATACCGGCGCACTTACTCCGAATAAAATAATAACCTGACAGACGGCAGTATTGCGGATTAACTAAACGGCTGATTGCTGTTTTATTAGGTCTCTCCACTTACATTACTATCACTATCAATTTCTGTCATCTATCACTCTCGATATGAGAAAATTTACAAGAAGTACGTGAACTGAAAACTATCAGAAACTTGTAAATTGACATTCAACGTTCATAATTGACAGCTGGATTTATTTGTTCGCCAACACTTTTCATGTTGAAAACTGTAAACAATTGTTGAAAGTTTTTCGTTAGCGAACACATCTAATATTTCGTAAAATGGATTTAGAAAAATTCACAATAGACAATTTTCAGCAGTGTTGCCATCGCAAATTGCCCTAATCCTCTTTTATTTTGAGAATTAACTCATAGAGTTTATGCGAATTAGCTGCAGTTAATGCCCGAGTTAATTCGAATTAACTCGGTAATTAGGAATTAGGCTGCCGTCTGTCTAGGCTATTAGATAACCTAAAATTATGTACTAAATGGTTGTCATTGTCAATGTATTATTATACAATACATTACAGGCGGAATGATGCAGATGATACCACTTTTATAACAACAACAACAAAACACCAATCACACGTATTTAGTTTGTGCATACTATTGTCAAGCCCAAACATGAATTAATAGTTATAGCCGCAGTTTGATCAACACCACCTTCGAACTTCACCATGGATAGATCCCATGAACACCACCCTACCTTTGCATATTTTCATTCAAAAGGAAATAAATTTTCAAAACTTCATATGGTGGCGACGATATGTTAAAAAAGGTGCGGTATTTCTAATTAACCACCGCACTAATTCGTGAATATTATAATCTGCATAAATTGGTAATAGAAATTACGTTAATAGGGCTTCTGAAATCCTGCTGTGGTCAAAAAGTAATGAGACAGAATTTTACTAAAATACGTTATAAAATATGACTGTCATGATCAGCTGGCTTTTTTATATATCCCAGATTTAAATTTCAACTTCGTGGATATCATTTTGATTCAATAGAGGCCATCCAAGAGAATTCGTTGGCCTCCTTGAAGGCTATACGAAAGCAGATAACAATTTTGAAGGCTGGAAGAAGCAGTGGAATGTAGATATTCGAGTTGGAGAGCATTACTTCGAAGGAGGCATAAAAAATTTGAATGATTAAATATAAAAATCAGTCCCATTACTTTTTGTTCACAGTATGTGCATGTCGTTGAAAAAAAACAACATGCGTGAAGTAAAATATCGTTATAGAGAGATAGAGAGAGAGAGAGAGAGAGAGAGAGAGAGAGAGAGAGACAGAATGTAGAATAGGGAGGAGCACCTTGAAATAATGGGTTTCTTGCGTTTAGGTCCTATTATAAGATATTTGAAAAATGCAACAAACTGAACTGAATATTAAAATCTATGGATCTATGGATATGAATGGACAATGAAAACATTTCTACATTATGATTTTCAATATATTTCAATATTTTTCTTCATCATTATCGCATAATTATGTGACATTTTGCATTATGTTTTTTTTTTAATTAATAACATTACCAACAAATAATAATAGTAATAATAATAATTAATGATTCTTTTTGTATCATTCCAAAAATTGGTAAACAACTATAAATAATATTTTCTTATATTTCATTATTTAAATTATATAAAACCTTGAAACTTTTAATCATCTGCTTTCCTTTTGTTTGTTTGCATATGTTATTATTTATGAATGCAGCGAACGGCTCATTGTTCTAATTAATTAAAAGTTGTATATATTTAGATTTCCGTGGTGTTGGAAATCCTTTGCATGAACTTCCCTTCTTCTTATACTTATTCTTATTATTCCTTTCGATTAATTCTGTCTAAAAGAATTATTAATAAAATCAATCAACTATTATAATTAAACTTGCTGTTGTTGTTGAACGGATATGATATTTAAATACTATTATAATATATATATATATATATATAGATGTATGTATGTATGTATTTATAATTTATGATTTATATAGGATTTTTCGTCTTTTCCCTTTATTAACATTAAATAGGCGAATTACGTTTAAAATTTTGTATCTGCTAATAGCTCTTTTTTGGCCAATAGCCATCCATAAAATATAACTATGTTGGTATTTGCCTTCGATTACGATTAAAACTTATGTCTGAGGATTCGAATCAGTGTGATTGGTAATTCTGTCGTGAGGAAACCACATATCAATTTTTACAAAAACCATCGTATATTGTGGGTGCCTATTCCTCATCAGAATCACCATCACTCGAATAGCCGGTCTGTTGAGGTCGTCGAACAAAAGGTGCGGTAATAACTTGCCTAAAGAAATGGCAATTCCAATTAATGCACATTTTCATATTCAATGAACTTACGCTATCCGGCGATAGTGATTCAGCCATTCTTCCAACATTTGCGCAACCAATAATGGACGCTTACGCATTTTTTGTTGCGCTACCAAAAGACCACCCTCAGTGACACATACATCTAGCCATTGACGCATAATTGCCTCTTCGCGACCCATCTAAGTGATAACATAAATATAGAAATGTTCATTAGCTGGCCTTTTGAATTAATTAATCCGATATCTTTGCTTACCTCAGATTGTGTTAGAAAATGAATTGGCAAAAGCTTCAATTCACAATCCATTAGTGGCAAATAAGTTACATCTTCTGGCTCATCACGCCTTGCGTCTATTCTAGCATAAGGTTCCATGGGTACTAGAGCACTAAAATGTCCACGCGTGTAGCCAAGAGCAATGGGCGATTTAATGCAAAAATTTTGATCCCAAAATAAAGGCAAATAGAGTCCTGTGCATAAAGACGTACATGATTATAAGTTGAATTATAATCCAATAGCGTACTTGCCTTCGAAACGTGCATAACCAATATCTTCTCCACGAAAGCTTTTTACGTATTTTACACCATATACAATAATCGGTCGGCGTAGCACATGTGCTAATGCGAATATATGCAATTGTTCCAGCGATGAACCTGGCTGACTGGCCAATGATAGCAGTGTGCTCCAATCCTCTTCCCACTGAGCCTCTTCAAGTGTAAAGTGTAACATTGAAGCCTGAAACATTTCGTACTCTTTCCAACGCGGATAGAAGCTGTAATTATGAAATAAAGTAATTTGTTCAAGGTCATTCGTTCGCATAACATACATGGGCCCACATTGGTGAAGGGAATCGGCGAGTGCACGCCGCAATATATTATCTCGATCGAAAACCCCCCATGTTGCCTGCATTGCAGAATCAAGTAGGCAATCACCAGCGCTACGATTCCAAAGCACTAATAGACGTGACCCCAGACGTGTTGTGATCTCCAATGACCAATTAAGGGCAGGAGGTGGATTCTCCAGTTGTTTCTGAGCGTCGCGATCGAGTAACTCGTCGTAGAGCTGCTCTTGTATGGGTACAGGTAACTCTTCAATATCAGATGGTAGCGCAAATGTGGCATGCTCTTGTACGTAGTGACAATTGAAAACCGATTTACGCATTCGCAATGTGTTTGCAAAATGGCGACGTATATCTGCCGCCAAATCGGGTGCTACATAAGAAGGCACTCGCTTAATTCCGGGGCCAGAACCGGAGATTTGTGCCAATAGCATAGGTAACATTTCCTCACGATGAAATCTAATTGCAAGGTGAATCAAGGTATGTCCCACGTCGAAAGCAGAGTTGCGATTGAGAGCTGCAATCTCTGTGCCTGTCAGAGAACGGGCTGGATTTCCACCGCACGATAGGTATGCTTCTACAGCGCCATAATTATTCTCGACCACGCCTAAGTAATAGTGGTTTTAATTACGACTTTATTCATTTATGTATATTTCAACTAGATGCTCACTTACCTAAGCATGCGTTCAGCCATTGCCAATCTACCTGCCGTCTTATTTGCCGTTGACGACGTTCTTGCCGTTCTTGTACTGTATCACAGTTGTTAATAGTTTCTGAAGAACCTTCAACGTAACAAAACGATACAAACGATGTTAGTTGTCAATACAATGTAATATACAATACATACCAAGTTGATAAATTTGTTGTTGTTGTTGTTGCTGCTGCTGTTGCTTGATATTGAACGAGTTGTTTGTTGATACTGTATCACGATTATCATCCTTATCGCAGAATATCTTGTTGGTGCTCTCACTAGTACTAGTTTCAATAGTGGCCACAGTTGTGGTGTTGGTTTCCTTTGGCTCTCCACACATGGAGCATTTAAGGCTTTTTGGCCAGTTCTCATAAGTACAAATCTAATTCAGCACAATAAATAAATTGATGGAGCAAAGTACGGTCAAAATATCTCTAGGTATATTCACTTACGTGGCAAGCCCATTTTGTTACATAGCATTGTTGCATCAATGAGCCCTGTTGTTGCTGCTGCTGCTGCTGTTGCTGACTTTGCGAAGTATTTGAAATATTGTTCAAATGTGTTGTCGCATTATTTACTTGTTGATCAGCAGAAAAAGGGCTCAAACGATTTGATGCGACTGCAACTAAATCAGACGGCACACGCTGACTTTGATTACTTACTTCACATTTACTTGAATCCAAAATATTGCAAGCATTTAATTCCGAGTCTGATCCAGAGCTAATGCGAATGTGTTTCAACTGGTCATTTATACGCTGTGTTGCATTACTTGATGCCGGACCTTTCTCGATGTAGCCATTACCAATATCACTGCCGCTGCTTGTTGTGTTTATATTCTTTTGTAATTGCTGTTGTTGTTGAAATTGTGATTGTGCTATTGGTTTGGTTGGTTTCGCGGAAGGGGTAGCAATCTCATCAACTGCACATGCCACACGTTCATTGCTAATGCTTTGTGGTGTGTTAGTTCCACGCTTCGTATAACACTGCACACAACGTAAGCTGCGTGGCCAATTTAAATAAGTGCACATCTTACAAGCCCATTTTTCATTTAAAGATGTAGTTGCAATTGATGTGGGATTATTCAAATCAATTTGTCGAGGCTGGGTGGTACAGCAGGCACCATGTTCTTCTCCGTCTCCATCAAATGCAGTTTGAGGCGGGCTAAGGCTATAGCGAAGGGACAAAATTAATTATTATAACACTCTATATAGGTAATTTGGTAATTTACCGAAAAATATCTTCCATAAGTAGCGGTTTAGTGCCCTTGCACATTGTGCACTTTATGGAAGAGGGAAAATTTTCATAGGTACAATAGTCGCATTTCCATTTTTGAACCTTTGCACTCGAATCGCTCATCTTTTGCTAACAGCAACAACAAACAGCAAAGAGATGTGACGCTTTAGCTGCGTACACGGTGGACAATAACGACGATGCAATTCAATGATTTGCTGTACTTCCACCACACCAAGAGCTTCAAGTGGCCCAACTCAAAAAAATATATACAATTGAGATATAATACGACGAATCCGAAATTTGTTCGAAAATTTATAATAATGCTTTTGAGTTGAAAATTTCGACGACAGCAATCGACTCAGCACGAAGTTCAATTACATACACTATAAATGAAAAGGCAATTGAGAAACAATGAGCAAAATTACAATAAAGGTTGTTTCTGTTTTTTTTTTTTTATTAATGCCCTTGACCCTATGTATGTGCAAATTTATAGTGTAAGGGGTTAGGAAGACAGCACCGTCTGGTCTGTCGTCACTTATAGCGTTCAATAAACAGATTTAACAATCAATCAGTAGGTCCTTAGTAGACAACTAATTATATTCGTTTCCCGCTATTTTCTTAAATAGTTGTTGCTGCACAAATATTCGCAGTATCACTCGTCTGCTCGTATTTTTTTTTATAAAATTCACAAAATAGCTCATCATTGAAGAGGACTCCTAGTGATTGCATATTTACAAATATATAATAAAAAGCACAAACAACACAAAGAAACTTTCACCGTTCACTTAGAAAAACACACAATACACTTTGGCAATCATCTTTCTGCACTCTTTATATTTACCCCAACTAGAAATTTAACAGAATCATTGCATGTATATATTTTTAATTTTTGTTTACTCCTGCTGTGCCTGTTTTTGGGATTTTTTTTGTTGTAAATTTTTAAGTATATTTCTTAATATAAAATTTAATCATTTCAAAGAAAAATGATATGGAGCACAAAAATAATTACGTCAATATTTTGACAATCACAACGAATTTGTAATAGATCACAAGCAAATCTATTTAAATGCGTTCGAATTTGTTTGACAGTAAAAACCAGAAAACAGAAATATCTCCTCCGAATAAACAAAGACAGTTTCTAATGTTTTATAACGCCGCGTCTCCATAAGCAAAAATGTCGTTCTGAGTGCCAGATATAAGTTTTATCAGTGGTAATATTTGTGCGTGGGCACTCTTTATCTTGATCAAAGCATTTGAAAGACGGCCTCGAGCATATTCGCTGCATTGAAGCGCTAAAAATTCAAAAAATACTGCAAACAGTTGATGAAAAAAAGCGAAAAAGGAAAAAAATACAAATTTGTTCTTTTATGTTTGTTATTTTAACTATTTTTTAAATTATCCTACATAAAACTCGAGTAAACAAAATGGACACCGACCAAAACTTTGCGTTCAATTTGTGCTCAAATTATTGAATCATGGCTTATATATACAGACGTTGAAGCGATAACATCAGTAACAACCCCTTTATATTAGGATTGTGCGATTAATTGATTGTTCAAAAAGTTTGATTAACCAAATTATTCGACTGATCAATTCGTTTAATCAAAATTATGATTGATCAAAATTGAAATTATTCAATTAATCAGAATCTTGATTAATCAAAATATTTTTCATTTTTATGGTTTCTTTGTTCTTTGAGAATAAAAATTTTAAAGGTATTCTCATATTTTCTCTGGGAATAAAATTTTTAAACGCATTCTTATATTCCATTTTGTGTTGCAAAAATTATTATAAATATTTTGAACATTTTATACGAATAATTTTATTCTGATTAATTAAAATTCTGATTAATCCAATAATTTCAATTTTTGAATATTCAAAATCATGATTATTCGAATAATAGTATATTTTGATAAATAAAAACTTTTGAACAAACGATTAATTCCACAGCCCTATTATATTCCAAAATTTCAATTCCACTGTAGTATTTAAATTCAAATAAAACCGGCGCAATTGCATTAATGTGGACACGACCTTTATGGGCAGGACGCTCCTGGGCAGGTCAATGTGGACAGACATTTAAGTGTCGATTTGGCACTTCATTGACATATTGGAATGTAGATATAGCAGCAGTTGTCTTTATTTGAAATGAAATGAAAGACAGTACATGAGTATTATTTCGTTAGATATATTTCTCTTATATAGGGATTATGGTATACAATTTGAAAATCTAATTGTTTACTAAAATGGCCCGTAGTTAAATTCAGATAATCTTAAATTTAGTATCGGCTTTTTTATAGATTTGTATACTGAAATATGTCAAATAACATTTTTAATTTGAGATGGCCTTAACTTTGATTATAACACGGATCAGTTATTTTAAATATAGCACATCAAAACTATTATTATTACTTCGATTTATTTGCAGAGACTAATCAGTAATATAACCAAAGAAGATCCATTGTACATTGAGGCTTTTAATGGATTCTTATTTACAACAACAAATATATCGCTGGAGCAATCAAAATCTGAAATCAATTCAATCCACAACATAAGACTAAGTGGATGATGTAAAAATAACATCTATATGGTTTTGCACCATTTTCTTTGCATTGATATGTGTCTACATTAGGGTGGTCCTTAAAATCAAATAAAATTTTGGTCCCGATTGGAGAGCGATTGGAGAAAAAAAATTAAATTTAATTTTTTGAGCCTCCATAGAGGAATCTGAACTTTTACTCCTATGCACCAAGCCTTAACCGTCTCCAATCGAAACAAATGCCAACTAAGTAGAGAGTAGAGGAGTAGAGAAAGATTCTAGAGTGTTGCCACAGAGTATATATAGGGCGAGTTTGTTCACAAAGGAATTCAATTCAAGAGACAACATAACACGATAGAAGTTTAAGTAGCCAGTACATTAAGGAGTGATTGTAAATAGAAATACTGAAATAAATTGTTGTTGCACATAGTACAAAATAAGTGGTGCAGTTATTATTGACAGAACCTAGTAATCGAACAGGGTTGATTCTAGTAGAATTAAACATTGACAAAATAAAAACGTAACAGTATTGATAGATAAAACTTACACTTATTTGGTTTGTTTTTACCCAGTAAAAACTTGGAATAACAGATTAAAATCAAAATTAGGGAATATATTAGCATCGTTCTCTACTTTACTAGTAAAATTTCTCTTTTAAAAACAATTCAAGAGCGTAAGAAGAATCCTCTCTAAAAATGAGAAAAAAGTACACAAACGGAAAATATATACGATTTACTAGTAAACTACAAGAAATGTCAAACCAGTTGTTTTATTCTTCAGTTCTGTCACTTGCTCACAGAGAGGAAATAATTCGCTCTCTCAATTTCCCTTCTTTTACTGGTTTTTGGTGTATGAACACATTTCCAGTAAGAAATAGTAAAATTTGTATAATTTGTAAAAACTATTACGTACGCGAACGGACTTATTCTCACAAACAGAAAATGTTCAGAAAAAGTACGTGAACGGAAAACCAGTAAAAATTATCAAATATAAATTTTTGATTGACTTTGACTGTTCTTTTTCTATATGCTGGAAATTATTACTAGTAGAAATTTGCATCTACTCTTTCCTTACTTAATTATTACGCTCTCGTTTTTGCTCTCTTTAAACATTTTTCTAGTACGTGCACACTTTACCAGTAAAAATTAGTAATAATTGTTAAAAATTGGTAATAATTTGCAGTACGTGAACAAAAAAAGAATCGGAAATGCGAGATTGTGCATATTCCAGTGTACACTTGAAAATTCACAGTTAGGGAATCTAGCCCCAGGTACTCAAAGAGCTACAATACGCACATTACCTCAATGAGTGACGAGCGTCACTCACCTGGTATTATTACACGACATAAAAACAAGAAAATAAAGCTTAGTACGACACACTGGTCACATTGGATTGTATGAACAAAGGCGAATTTGGCAAACAGAACAAATACGGTGGATAATAATAACTAAAAAAATTAATTAAAACAAACAAAGAAAATATTGTTCATAAAAATATACTGAGCTTTTTTGCATTTTGTAAATAAAGAATCATTGATTGCAATTATTTGTTCAACCTGAATTACTCGGACATTCATATATGATAGTAAGTACATACGATACTGTTAGTAAGTACAACTGAAGTACTGTGTTCAAGTATATACTAAATAATTATAAAATAATTTCAACGAATTGGAGATAACTGTAAAATAGTAAATAAATACAGTATTAATGTAAGGAAATAATATGAAAAAGTAGATATGTAAATAATTGTGAACAATCATAAGAATCAATACGAAATAAAATAGTAAGTTTGTCGCTTGAGTTTTTTGGTTGCTCATCAACCTTTGCTGCTAACACTTTGTTCTGATTTCTTCTTCTTCTTCTATTTTATGTTTTGCTAATTTGTTAAATTTTCTTTTCTTTTTCTAATTGTATTTTTTTAAGATAATATCGAAACCATTTTTATCATCATCATTGGGTAACAATAGAAATGAGCATACGTACACGTGCATTAATATTTTCTACATTTTTTGGCAGCTGTATTGCCATCGGATTATTGCTTGTTAGTTTAACTACAAATCAATGGGTCCGAGCATATCCACGTCGTGGGAATTCAACAGTATATAGAATATAAATTAATGAAAGCATTTGGGATTATATTATTTTGAATTATTTTACTTTTTAGGAATCCAAAGGTGAAATTAACTACGGCCTCTTCTATGGCAATAAGGATCTGAACTCTGGTTTTGGCGTACGTAGCCATCCAGTTGAAGGTGAGTATTACCCTACATATGAATTTATTTGCTTTAAGATTGTAGTATTCTAATCTAATTTAATATTTTAATTATTTTCAGTATACACTTTCATAAAATCGGAGCCTGAATCGATGAAGTTCTGGTTATGGCTTTTCACAGCTTTGGGAACTGGTTTTGGATTACTTAGTTGCGCAGTTGCAGCTGTAGTGTCGGTGTTAAAAGCGGCTTCAGCAGCCAAGAATAATGGAATGATGGTGCTACTGTTCGCGGCGAATATTTCTTCAGCGGTAGCACAAATTATTGCTTTTGTTAGTTGGCTAACACAATTTTATCAATATTTGATACACAATGTGTTGACTGTGGAAGATCGTGTACATTGGTACAGTAATGGACTTGCTCATTTGGGTTACAGTTTCTATTTGGTAATAGTTTCAACTCTTGTGGTTCTTCTAAACATATTCATTCTTATGTTGGCAAAGCGCCATGAACAACGTGAACGTCAACGGTTGGAACCACCAGCCGAAGAAAAGACTCAAAGCGCCATAATGCTATATTAGAAAAAGAGCATTTTTATTGTATTCATTAAGTAGGCAGTTGTAAATTATTGTTAAGGATATTGCATATATTCTTTTCATCAAAATCCAACGTTATCAACTGATTTCCAAATCAAATTTAATTCTCTAAAGTAGCATGTTATATTGAATATTTTTTTAATGGAATCTATTTCATTTACATTAATTTTTTACATTATAACCTACGTTAAAAGTAATACATTTTTTCCACACTGAACGTTTTAGTCTCTTTTAATATAATAACTTATTTCTTATTTACTAGGGTTTATTTTTGAAATTCAATTGTGTGTAATTTATATTTCACCTATTCTTAGTGATGGATTCAGATGGATAATCTGAACTTTTGATGTCAGTTAACAAAAATATGAGCAGATATGAACCATATTTTATTTTAGATGAGACTGAAATTATAAAGTTATGTTGTACCTATATTTGCAGTTTATCTAAAGAGATTAATCAGTCAGAATAATTAAAGTTTTCCAAACTCACAGAATATGCATGTGACATTTTAGTCTTACGTTTGATAATTGTACATGCAGAAAATTAACACTTTTGAAATTTTGCTACTCATTGTTACTCATTTGTAAAACACATAAAAGGATATTGCAGCAAGGCTACAGTTTCAGTCAATCGATACTTAAGTACTTAAGCGGTCCTTACAATTGTACGGAAGATTAAAGAATAAAGAATAAAATATGCTAAATTTCAAATTAAATATATTTACATTTGGTTTTAATTCACTGTTTAATTACATAATTTCTGAAACCTGTAATTCACTTTATACCAGAATATTTTATAAAGAGCTTCAATAATTTTGTTGTTTCTTTAGCGAATAAATGAAATTAGGAATATGAATTTGTATTTTTTTAAATAACTTAAATACAGTTTCCTTCATACTCAAAGCAACGAAATGTCAGCTATCTCTGTTTTGCGCTAGTTGGAAATCCCAAGCACTGCCAAGCATCCAAGAAGGTGCACAACACCTTTTTGGTTGGAGCGTGTTCATCTTTTTGCTTGGTATGACTAAGTAAGCTGGATCCTAAACCGTCTATGTCAATTTCGATATACAATTCATAAAGTCCAGGGTTGTAAATTATTCATTACTCGCCGCCAACGCAAATATGTCCAAAAATCGTACGAAGCATTTTTGTTTTTAAATTTCGAAGCCTCTTCTCGTCATGCATGTCTATACTTTCACGAAACAACGAGTGTTGAACGACGTCATCCGCAAAGTCTAATGAGTTTTGCAGAAATACTAGACAATGTCGCGTGGGGGTAATCCCTTATCAGGCTGTAGAAAACGGATATTTAATAGACAACAAGATAATGTCCGTCGATCAGTGTTTCTTGGGTCTTCTGCAGGATTCGGTGTAGTCTGAAAATCTATCTATGATGATTTTATTAGGTTTAAAGCTAATCAGGGTGTTGAGGGTGAGTTTTCGCCTTTGACACAGATCATAAATAGTGGAGTGTCATTTCTGTTTATGAGGCAGAACACACTGAGGCTCCAATTTTCGGTCATGCTTTCATGTATTATGAGTGTTCAGCGCTCTCCTCTCCGGCAACAGCAATCGCCTGGTAATGTGTGTGTAAACAATAATTTGCAATCACCCGCGCAAACCCCCCCGATAAGTGCATTATCAAAAAAATCAGTTGATACACACTGCACAAGTGAAAGTAACAGTGCAAATCTTTTGCCTGCACATATTCCTCTCCCTAACACTACATCAAAATTTGCAACAACAATAAATACAGACAAAAAAAAATAATTTGTTCTCTCGTGATATACTATCTCCCTCTATACCGTGGAGTGTACAATGCGGTTCTCCTGCTGTAACACCAACAGCTACAACATCAAAGCAAACAAATAACGGCCTTTCTACTGAAGTGCATGACCCAGTAGTTAAAGCAACTAGTGCGATGACTAATAAAGAACCAGTTGCTGTTCAAACTGGAATTGATCGCTACATTACTGTAGTAAAGCGAAAAAGAAGTCCACAAAATTCAAAACAAATGAATTCAACAAAAGTTCAAAAGCAGAACACTGCCCCTATTAGTTCGGAAAATAGATACGCTCTGCTTTCAGGTGATGAAAGTGACGAAAATATTATCTCCAAGAAAAATTTCAAACCCCCACCCATTTTCTTAAGAAAACACAACTCGGATAAGTTGATTTCTAGAATTACAAGTCTTATAGGACCAAAGAATTTCCACGTTGTTCCTATTCGCAAAGGCCAAATTGAGGAAACGAAAGTGCAAATCTACAGCGAAACTCATTATCGCAAGGTAATTGCGGAATTTGATGCTGTAAAAAAGAATTACTACACATATCAGCTAAAAAGTAGTAAGGGCTTAATCGTTGTACTCAAAGTCGTCGAACCCAACGTTGATATTAACGAAATCAAACTTGCCCTTCAGGAAGAAGGGTTTCAAGCCAAAACAGTATTCAACATTCTCAACAAGAGCAATATACCTCAACCGTTATATCGTATTGAGCTTCAGCCTGAAACAAAACCCCTAAAAAAAGGTGAAGTAGACCCCATATATAAAATTCGATATTTATTGCATCGCAAAATCACAATCGAAGAACCTCATAAGAGAACTGGACCTCCTCAGTGCAGTAACTGCCAAGAATATGGACATACTAAGACATATTGTACCCTGCCAGCTGTTTGTGTGATTTGTGGAGATCTCCATAAATCAAACATATGCCCAAAATCTAAAGGCGATGCTAGCATGAAAAAATGCAGCAATTGTGGAGGTAATCACACCGCAAATTATAGAGGTTGCCCAGTATATACAACCCTAAAGCTAAATTTCTCCGGTAGCAATCAACCTCTAAAACCAGTTGAGCAAACTCAGATAGCCAACTCAAGTAAGAGACAAAATATTGATGCAACACAATTCTTCTCTGCAATCCCAAACAAGAATCAAACCAATTCATACCCTAGCGTGTTAAAACAAAACCCACACCAACAAAGCAATGTAAATAATGAGCAGAAACACTCACTGCCCACCCAACAGCCAAGTACCCTTGAACATTTGCTTCAAACATTAATTCAGAATATGAACCAATTCATGAACTCAATGCAAACAATGATGCAAGAAATGATGAAAAATCAATCGATTCTACTCCAAACATTGCTATCCAGACCATGAGTTGTCTCAAGATATGCCACTGGAACGCCAACGGCTTAAACCAGCACCGTTTGGAGCTAATTCAATTTCTTGAATCCAGCCAGATCGACATAATGATGATATCTGAGACCCATTTCACTGACAAAAATTGCTACCAAATACCACATTACAAACTGTACACCACAAATCATCCACATGGTAAGGCACGCGGAGGAACTACCATATTGATAAAAAGCAGAATAAAACATCATATTCTAGAAGATTTCAGTAGCGTCTACTTGCAAGCAACATCTCTATGTCTGGAAGAATACATCTCTAAGCTAGTAATATCTGCGATATACTGTCCCCCAAGATACAGTATTACCGAACAGCAATATAAAGAATTTTTCTCAACTCTTGGTGGCGAATTCTCACTGGGGCTCCCGCTTAATAACTCCAAAAGGCAGAAGACTATGTTCAATCATCACTAACCACGGCTGCGATGTTATTTCAAATGGTCAACTGACATATTGGCCGACGGACAAGAGGAAGATACCCGATCTCATAGACTTTGGAGTCGCCAAAGGTTTGCAAATGGAAAATATCACCACAGAGTGTAATTATCATCTATCATCTGACCACTCACCCACGATAATATCTATAAAATCACCAAGCCCCCAAGGCAATTGCGTTAGAAAGAAAATAGGCTGGTTGAAATTTAAGAAAAATATAAATTCCCATCTTCCTCTAAGTACTGTATTAAGAAATGGACACGGTGAAGCGTCAGACTACTCTTTGTGGAAATCAGCAAAAAACTCACATCGTATAATTCTCACTGATTCCCCCAACCGTTTGAGTGACGGTAATTGGGCTAGAAGCAACTGTGAGAAGGGTTTGGCTTTTGCAGACCACCTAAAAGTGTGTTTACACCCAATTCACCCTCTTCACAGTCCTCATTACCAAAATTAACTTCTCAACCTTGCTCAATAACGCTCAAAATTAAAAAAAAGGACATATTCAAAGCAATTTATAAAGATTTAAACCCAAAAAAATCACCTGGTCCAGATAAAATTACCGGTAAAATGATAAAAGAGCTACCTCCGGCTTCAGTAATTCATCTCATGCACATTTTCAATGCTATCCTTCGTATTAAACACTATCCCAAATGCTGGAAAACTTCAAAAATTATTATGATAGCAAAACCAGGAAAAGACCGTACAAAAGTTGCATCGTACAGACCTATCAGCCTCCTTCCTCTACTCTCTAAAGTATTCGAAAAGCAACTGTGTGTAACTCCATTTATTAACCTCAACCAACTGATTCCTCAACATCAGTTTGGATTTAGAAAACAGCACGGCACAATAGAACAAGTCCACCGCATTGTAACTCTGATAAGGAACACTTTTGAAGAAAAAAAGTATTGCTCAGCTGTCTTTCTTGATATCACTCAAGCTTTCGATAAAGTATGGCACGATGGCCTTATTTACAAACTCAAACTATTACTGCCTGCAAATGTCTCCTCATTGCTTAGTAGCTACCTCACGAAAAGACAATTTCTCTTACATCACAAGGATTACACAACAAATCCATTGGATATTCACGCTGGCGTTCCTCAAGGAAGCGTTTTGGGCTTTTACTGTATCTCTTATACACTTTAGATATGCCCAACAATAACTATAGATTCATATCGACCTTTGCTGATGATACGGCAATATTGTGCTCTCGCTCTAACCCCATAGAAGCTACTAAACTCCTGCAGACTCATGTCGATTCTCTCGAAATCTGGCTAGCAAAATGGCGTATAAAAGTCAATGAATCAAAGAGCGTACATGTAACCTTCACGCTAAGGCTAGATACATGTCCCCCACTTAATATTAATGGCCAATCAGTTCCACAATGTTCCTCAACAAAGTACTTGGGTATTCACCTCGACAGAAGGCTGACATGGAAAAATCACATAGAGGCAAAGAAAACTCAGATCAAGCTTAAAATGAATCAGTTATGGTGGCTGTTACACAAAAGATCAAAGTTGAATCTTGAATACAAAGTGTTATTATATAAAGCAATCCTGAAGCCAATTTCGACTTATGGTATTCAGTTTTGGGGCACCGCATCTCCCTCAAATATCGAAAAATTGCAGCGAATACAATCCAAGTGTCTGCGAATTATTGTAAACGCGCGTTGGTATATGAGGAACGTTAACATCCATCGAGATTTAAATGTACCCACAATTTCTGAGGAAGTTGCAATGTCCTGCAGAAGCTACATTCAAAAATTACACAATCATCCGAATCCCCTTGCTAGGCAATTGTTGCTGAGCACGGGGCATCGTCGATTAAAAAGAAAAGACACACTGAATATGCTGTGAAATTGCTATACACCGCGACTCAACAAATTGTGATGGAACGTTGGGAATATCACATAATTTTAGTTAGTTTGTAAGATTTGATTACTTATTGTTAGTTTCTAAGTAATTTCGAAAGATCCAATAAAAAAAGCTTGTTAGAAAAAAAAAATGCTTTCATCCGATCATATTCCGCATACGAGTTGGTACATGCAGTTAAATAGCTCATTGCCTCTGTTCTTACATATCATCTAATGCAATTCTTGGCAGCATCCAGTAACTTGGAGAAGTGCTTCCTCCATAGAACCAGTACACCCTGGACAAGTGTAGATAGTGTGTTAGTGGTAGTTAGTCGATAGTGATAGGTCTAGCAAGTCTCGTTTAGAGAGTATGGTGGAAACCTAGTATATTCAGATTATCAAGGTTAAAATATAAGGTAAGGCAATCAATCAAAAAAAGAGCGAAACGTTGGAGCAAGGACATAATCCTTGTTCATCAAGTGGACCACGCGAAACCAGACTGAGGTCTGTTAGACGGTATGAGCCCTACGGCTGATACCTCTGAGGGCCAACCACAAGTGTTACGGGCACTGCGACCAAACCCGCCTACGACACTAGAATCTCCTCTACCTTTTTAATGAAAGATAGAATTCATCTTGTCGAACGTTTGATGATTAAAGCTGGTGTTGGGAAACTCAGCTGAAAGTGTTTGAGACAAAGCCTGGCCAAGGCCAAAAGATGTGGATCGATGTTTTATCCTCCTCCAGACAGAGTCTACACTCAGTGTCAGAGGATAATCCCATTTTGTGGAGGTGGTATTTTAGCCAGTTATGTCCTGAGAGATAGCCGCTTATTAGGCGTAAATTTGTTCTGGTAAGATTAATTCTGTCTAAAGCTGCATCGAAGCTGATGAGGGTTTTCGCTTGGCGGAGACCTGTCGAATTTGTCTATTGTAGTAGGTATTTGTCGCGATAATGTTTTTCTATCATAACTTTGGCCGATGCCCAACTTATACCGCAGAAATGTTCTGGGCAGAAAGGAAGTAAGCATTCGATGGCTGGTTTTGAGGAGAACTCCCATGGCAGCTTGGCTGTCTGAGTAAAAAAGAATGCGCGCTCCTTTGAGCCCTTTGGCATGTAGGTGATGCGCACGAGTAGTCTGGAAGTAGAAATCACCCTTGGTAGAGCCAGATTGCCAAGGGAAGCCTAGCTTAAAACAGAATGGCGGCAGGTATTCTGAGTTCGCATATTAATTTCTGTGCACCTCCATGGCCATGCATCTATCGGCATATGCTGTTCCACCTTAGATTTGGGTTTTGACTAGGGTAGCCGCAGGATTGTCACACCCGTCAGGTAAGGCAAACTCAAAGTAGAAAAGCTAAATGTATTTAAAAAAATCTCCTTACAGTCGGCTGGGGCCGACCAAACTATACCCTGCATATGTAGATTTATATATAAAAAGTTTACTCGAATATCCAACTTTTCTTTTATTTCCACTTTTCGAGAAATAATTTTTGCATATACTACTAATTTACACCCGAAATATGGTTGACTTTGCCCAAGTAAAAGGATTTTAAGATAATTCCGAGGCTTAGTATGGGAGCTATATAAAAAGTGGGCGTGGCTTACCACTTTCTAGTAAATCCAATTAATTTTTCAATGATAATCCACACCTTAAATTTGGTGTCCTACGTTGAATAGTTTCTAAGTTATAGTGGTTAACATTTTTGTTTAATTTCCTCAACTTTGTATGGGAGCCCCAATAAGAAGTGGGCGTGGTACGCTGATTTTTCGCCAGATTATTTCCGACTACGATATTAATTTAAGTGTCAATTATGGTTATTGTAGACATAAGATTGCCTAAGTTACAGCTGTTTCAATTTAAAATTTTTATGGGGGCTACGATAAACACTGGGCGTGGTGCGCCCATTTTCTGTGAGCCTAGTTGCTCGTACAATACTAATCCATACCCTAAGTCTCGTTGTCCTAGGCTAAATGGTTTGTAAGCTATGGAGCTTAAAATATTAGTTTAATTCACTCGACTTTGTATGGGAGACCCATGAAGGAGTGGGCGTGGCACACTGATTTTCTGCCAGATTTTTGCCGACTACGATATTAATTTAAGTGTCAATTATGGTTATTCTAGACAGAAGATTGCCGAAGTTACAGCTGTTTCAATTTAAAATTTGTATGGGGGCTACGATAAACACTGGGCGTGGTGCGCCCATTTTCTGTGAGCCTAGTTGCTCGTACAATACTAATCCATACCCTAAGTCTCGTTGTCCTAGGCTAAATGGTTTGTAAGCTATGGAGCTTAAAATATTAGTTTAATTCACTCGACTTTGTATGGGAGACCCATGAAGGAGTGGGCGTGGCACACTGATTTTCTGCCAGATTTTTGCCGACTACGATATTAATTTAAGTGTCAATTATGGTTATTCTAGACAGAAGATTGCCGAAGTTACAGCTGTTTCAATTTAAAATTTGTATGGGGGCTACGATAAACACTGGGCGTGGTGCGCCCATTTTCTGTGAGCCTAGTTGCTCGTACAATACTAATCCACACCTTAAATCTCGTTATTCTACGGTGAATAGTTTGCAAGTTATAACCGGTAACATTTTTTTTAATTTCCGCAACTTTGTATGGGAGACCCAAAAAGGAGTGGGCGTGGCACATTGATTTTCTGCCATATTATTTCTGACTACCGTGTTAATCTAAGTGTTAATTATGGTTATTCTAGACAGAAGATTGTAGAAGTTACAGCAGTTTCAATTTAAAAGAAGTACAGACACTTTGTATGGGAGCTACGCTAGAAAGTAGGCGTGGCTCACCCACTTTTGGCGAAGTTATATAGTAGTATAATATAACTCTATGTGCAAAATATTGTTGTCCCAAGTGGTATATTATGTGAGTTATAGCAAGTTAAAGATTTTGAAAATTTCGAGGTTAGTCGCTTTGAATGCTTCGTGTGGGCGTGGTTATTGACCGATCATGCCCAATATCAATCCCCTCCGTACCCTTGGATCATAGATTACTTATATCAAGTTATCGTGCGAACCAGCCAGGTGACAGACAGACGGACGGACGGACGGACGGACGGACGGACATCGTTAAATCGAAAATTTAATCGACGCTGATCACGAATATATATCCATGTCTATATCTCCGGAGATTCCTTCAAGTGGACACAAACATCTGACCGAAATGAATATACCATGCATATTGCATTATGCAGGGTATAATATAGCTATTTCGACGTAATAATACAATTTAATGTGTAACAGAGAGAGAGAGAGAGTATACACATAATTGGTCTGTGAAAACTTGCACTAGTCTCTAAAATGAATCATCCGATGGTGTTCTTGAACGTTTCAAATATCCAACCGCTAATGCAAAACTTCACTTGAGAGGATCTTGGCATAATATCAATTTGTTTTTATCGATTTTAAAAAGAGCAAAAATGTGTTTTTGTTAAAAATTTGGCGATTAATGGCCAATTTCGAGAAATTGCATAACGTAAAGATCTCAATTCGTGAAACTTTGAACTTCTTTATCTAATCCATATATATTTCATTTCAACAGGTGATCAGAGCATAGTTTAAACTACATATGTATGTGTAAATGAATATTATGTCTTGATATAACAGTTGCATTCGCGTACCTGATAATTATTGATAATTATCACAAATTATCAGGTTTTTCTGTTCGCATGCACAAAAATCCAGCAAAGTAAGGAAAATTGAGAGAGTAAAGTGACAGTTGATTTTGATGTGACAGGTATCAAGATTAACGGAAATAAAGTCAATTGACTATTTCCCATAGTGATGGGAAATAAAATCCATTGTCGTTATTACCTGCTACTTAAAAAGACTTTGACGCTAAAATACTGTTGCTCGCGAAGCCGACTTTGGCTATATTAGGGTTATTTATTTAGTGCCCGGGTCGGCAAAATCCTCCACTGAACCCGCCTCGAGGGTGCCGACTGGAAATAGATACCACAGTTTAGCCTGTACGATGTCAGGCGGTATCTAGCTAAGATAAGGGTAAGTTGGTGAGTGTTTGTTACTTTGTTTGTTTGTTGTTAATAGTACAGCATTCGGCAACGTACTCTTATCATGGTCGGAGGTGAGGGGCTGGATTAAGGTGTTAAGCGATCCGTGCCGAAAATCAGCCTGGCTGGGGGCCCCTTTTTCAAATAGCCCAGTCGCTAACGTGAGCTTACGGATACCTGGCGCCCTCCGTAATAATTAGCCTTACCTGCGTACTGCGAATCTCTGCGCAGGCGGACATTTATTTCTTCGCAACTCGTGGGAACAAGATTGATTCGAAAAACCCAAAAACTGGATCTGGGGTTCCGGGGGTGTTAACGGGAGGAACGGCGGACAATAAGGCTTCACCAGAGGCCGAGCTGTTAGCTGCACCACTCGTTCCCACTTCTGGAACTCAGAACGAAATTCCTGCAATGGCGGACAGCACTGCCTCATACGAAGTAGTGCTGATAGCCACGGCGGGAAAAGTAGTGGAGGGGATGGCGGAAAATGAGGCTTCCATAGAAGCCGAGCTTTTAGCCAGCCCAAAATCAATGGCAGCATCTGTTGCGGCGGACGGAACGGGTCTCGGAAGACCTAAGCCGGCGGCTGCGACGGTGTTGAACAAAGAGGACGGTGTCACCAGGTCGGCAGGGAAGCCGGTTTGGAGGCAGCGTAAAATATCTGGCCGAACATCTGATGGTGTGGACGAAGACGCTCCTAGTGGAGCGGAATCGTTAGCTTTATCAGGTGTAAGCGAAGAGGACGGAGTCTCAAGAGCAGAGCGAATCCTGTTGAAGAAACGGGAGAAGCTGAAGCGAAAGAGACAACGTAAAAAGGCCATGAAGTCGTCGGAGAAGACCATTGAGCAGCTCTCGGGCCAACTCAGTGGACTTCTGCAAGATGAGTCGACCTTGGAGGTGGAGAACTCGGGGGAGGGGTTCAGGGGCGATAGCTCCGGAACCATTTTGAAAAGTTCAACGCCTGAGGAGCCTCATCCGAAGACGACGGAGGGGCCAATTGAGGTGGATGCTGGGAAGGATGGACAACCGTCTCTTGAGAATGTTGATAATTCTTCCACGCAGACACCAAAAGGGGCAAATGCTCGGAGGGATGGACGCCCAATTATAAAGGCCGTCAGTCGCTCCGAAAGGGGCTCGAGGCCCAAGCCTAACACGGGTAGAGTAGCTCTGGGAACGACGGGACAGGGAAATCCGACGTCGGGGGGTGATGAGCGGGGTGGACAATCTGGAAAGATGGTTAACCCAGCGAACTCACAGTCCTCGCATGCGGTACCTGGGCCGAGCGGTCTTGACAGAGCGCCTAAACGTCGGGCTGAACAGGCAAAGGGCGAGCCCACCAGGGCGAGGAAGACTTACGCTCAAGTAGCGGAAGCTGACCTCGTTATGGGAGTCATGGACTTGTCACTAGAGGGGCGTCTGGAGGATACTCATCTGAGTACCTTCAAGGTATCTTTGTTGGATGCCATGGAGTCCCTTGAAGACGATGTCAATGACATTGGATTTGTCGGCAGGGCAAGGGTGGAGAGCGGATTGATTGTACTAAGGTGCAAAAATCAGCTATCCAAGCAATGGCTGTGCAAGACAGTGGAGCATCGGTTTGTGGGAGGGTGCGAAGCTCAAATGTGACAGCCTAACTGCCTTGTCGACAAAGAGGAAGATGGTGATTGTTGCTCATGGCAATGCTGTGGCCAGCGACATCATCCTCAGAAGGCTGCAGCGCCAGAACGTCTGTATGAAGGACACTTCCAAATGGAGTGTTATCCGCACAGAAGGGTTTGGCGAGGCAGAAAGGGCAGGTGTCGTATTCACCGTGCTGTGTCCTAAGGAGGACGCGGAGGACGTCAGGATCACAGGGGGGAGACTCAACTGCGGTCTTGAACAGGCCGTCGTTAAATTCCAGAAAGATGCAGTATGAGGGGTGCGACGCGGCTCCTGGCTTGGGGCTAGTGGCAGATTCTGCAAGGAAGAAGCCATTAGGGCGGGAGGTGGGCCCGCGCCAGGAACCACTAAATGTGTGTCAACTCAATATTCACCACAGCAAAGCAGCATCAGCAATGATGGTGCGGAGTCTCGATGAGCATCAGCTTGACATTGCACTAGTTCAGGAGCCCTGGATTCTTCATGGAAGGATCAAAGGCCTATCTGCACAAACACAACTTTGTTTTATCCACAAACAGAGGGGAAGTTGAGGACATGCATTTTAGTTAGACATGGGATACGTGCGTTTCTAATGTCTAACTTGTGTTCACCGGATCTCACAGTAGTGAGAATAGGTGACGGTACGGGATCATTTATGATCGCATCAGCATACCTTCCATATGATTCTCCAGACGAACCACCTTCGAGAGAGGTGGAAGCTCTAGTGAGATTCTGTGATGGTAGGGGGGTTGGTCTGATCTTAGGCTGCGATGCCAATGCGCACAGTTCTGTGTGGGGCAGCAGCAATGAAAACTATAGAGGAGAGTGTCTACTCGAATTTATAGAAAGATTTGGTCTACAAGTTGCCAATAGGGGAACAGAACCGACCTTTGTCGACGCACGTCGTTGCGAGGTTATTGATGTTACTCTGACGAATGTCAAAATGTTGGATAGGATTTTGGATTGGAGGGTTGTGGATAGACTAACCATGTCGGACCACAGGGCCATTCAGTTTGGGATTACGTCCGATAAAAGACATAGGAACGACTGTAGAATGGTAAGGATACCGAAACGAACGGATTGTACAAGGTATTGCGAAGTTCTTGAGGAATTATTGCCAAGGAGGTTTAAGAGACCTAAAACAACCGCAGATGTTGAGTATCAGGTGAGGGCTATCAGCTCAGCCATGATCAAAGCATTTGAAGCTTCATGTCCTCCGACGGTAGTGGACGAGGGAGATCCCACTCCATGGTGGAATGGGGAACTGGAATCCATGAAAAAGGAGACAAGGAAGGCTTTTAATCGTCACATGAGAGGGGACCCCAATGCATGGGACGACTACAAGTCAAAGAAAAGGGAGCTGAAGAAGACTCTACGCAACCGTAAAAGGAAAACGTGGAGGGAATTTTGCTCAAATATGCAAGATATGACCGATGTATGTAGATTACAGAGGATCATTTCAAAGGACCCGGTGTCAAAGTTGGGATTAATTCGCAAAACGAATAGATCCTTTACAGAGACAATCGGAGAGTCACTGAAATACCTGATGGAGGTGCATTTTCCAGGAAGCTTTAGATCGGAAGATCCTTGGGAAGCCACCCGCAAGGGTGCAAACAGGAATGAAAGATTGGAAGCTGAAAGGATAGTCACCAGAGATGGAGTGATAAACGCCATTAAGCGTTTCTCTCCATTCAAAACAGCGGGTACAGACGGGATATTTCCAGCCCTACTTCAGTGAGGTGCAGAAGCTCTGGTAGAGAGGCTTCTGGGAATATTTATTACTTGCCTGGCTACAGGATATATCCCGACTCAATGGAGAGAGACTAAGGTTGTCTTTCTTCCAAAGCCGGGAAAAAGGGACTACTCAGAGGCTAAATCTTTCCGGCCGGTTAGCTTGACCTCCTTTCTGCTTAAATGTATGGAAGGAGTACTGGCGGACTACATGGAAAGGACAACGCTTCTGACAAAACCACTGTGCAGGTGTCAGCACGCGTACAGAGCTGGCAAATCCACTGAAACGGCCCTGCACGAACTCGTTCGCGTAGCGGAGAGGGAACTGTCTTGTGGAGGGATATCTATGTCTACTTTTATGGATATAGAAGGTGTCTTCGATAAGATTGGTTTCGATAAGCTAAGGATGGCCCTTGCTACTCGTGAAGTCAGCCCAACCATTATAAGGTGGGTGGACAGCATGCTGAGGAAAAGGGCAATAAACTTTCAAAATGGGAGTTACAGACTCAGAGGTAGGGTAGTCAAAGGATGTCCACAGGGGGGAGTATTATCGCCCATCCTTTGGAACATCACGGTCGATTCCCTACTTCAGCTTCTGCACTCAAAAGGCATACACACTGTCGGGTATGCAGATGACATAGCGGTAACGGTGAGCGGTAAGTTCCTGGACACTATTTATGATACCATGAGAACACGGAACAAGGTCTCTCTGTAAATGCTAGTAAGTCGGAAACAGTCCTCTATACTAAAAGGAGGACTGGACTAACAATAGACCCTCTTAGGCTTTTTGGATCGAACATCAACGTATCCAAGGAAGTAAAGTATCTAGGTGTCATCCTGGATAACAAGCTGACTTGGAATAGTCACGTCGATGACAAGATCCAGAAGGGCAAGCGGGTATTGCATCAGTGTAAGAGAGTGTTCGGTCTCATGTGGGGAATCACTCCCAGAGCAGCGCACTGGATCTACATAACGATGGTCAGACCCTTAATAACATATGCTGCTGTGGTCTGGTGGCCTAAGGTCACCCAAAAGACCGCGAAAAGCAAGTTAGATAGGGTACAAAGAATGGCTTGTATTGGGATTACCGGAGCTATCCGGACGACCCCAGTAGAAGCATTGGAAGTCTTTCTCGGGCTGCTGCCATTGGACTTGCATATTATGAAGTCAGCGGCATTAACAGCATTACGTCTGAAGACAACCAATAATTAGTATGGATTCGGCACAGAGAGGGGGCACAGGGGCATCCTGTCACTGCTATATAGCAGTGTAAAGGAGGCGCAGATGCCAATGGAGGGAATGGGTAGGCTGAAGATGACTGAAAAGTCACACAGAACACTCATTGAAGACGGCCTCACACATGATGTATGTGAGGAAAATGACATCAGTATATTTACAGATGGTTCATTAATGGATGGCAGAGCCGGTGCTGGAATCTTCTCTAAAGAGTTGGGACTGGCATGCACTCTGAATCTGGGAAGATACGTATCGGTCTATCAAGCAGAAATGCTTGGTCTAATGCATGCGCTAGACCATCTACTGGATGGAAAGGTGCAAGGTAAGAAAATCTTGCTAGCACTCGATAACCAGGCGGTGGTCAGGCGGCTGCAACAACCTACGGTATCTTCTAAGTTGGCGCTCGAATGTGTTCAGAAACTTAATGGGTGTGCTCGTAGTAATGCGATTACTCTTATGTGGGTGAAGGGACACATTGGTATAGAACAGAATGAAGCTGCAGACTCCTTGGCTCGACAAGGATCTGAAGCTGAATTTTATGGACCGGAACCAGTAGTTGCTCTCAGCAGCGGGACGGTGAAGGCAAAGGTCGAAGAGTGGGTAAAGAAACTTCATCTCACGAGATGGGAGAACTTATCTACTTGTAGACAGGCAAAGTCTTCGTTGAGGCTATCAAAGGGCAGTGAATCGGGGAGGGCTCTCAGTCTAGGACGTATGACTCTAAGCTGGTTGACTGCATTAATAACTGGCATGGCAATTTCAGGTACCACCTCAGCAAGATGGGTCTTGTTGATGGGGAGGATGCTGATATTTGCAGATTATGCATGGAAGAGGCAGAGACAGCGGCGCACATAGTGTGCCAGTGCCCTGCATTGGCAAGCAGGAGGATGTCCACACTGGGTCGCCAATTTATTGATGAACTCGAAATGTGGAACATACCCCACAAAGAGATGCTTGAAATAACGCGTGATGTTATTATGAGGAAGGAAGTAGAAGAATTCTGCAACCGAAAAATAATTAACACACGATTTGAGGGACGAAAAGGTATAAGTAGTCTGATTCGGCTAATCCCTAAAATATATATTATTTAGTGCCCGGCAATAAAGCTTGATACATTAGTTAAGTATGGATTAAAAATATCATTAAAAATATTGAAACTTTTTTTGAATCGACATATTTTAAGCATTGTTGACGCTATTACCATTTGACCCTATTTCCATTTATTTCCAAATTTTTGTTGACTTTACTGCTCTTTTGAAAAGGTATAACGTAAATAATAGATTTTATCTCGCATCACCGTGACAAATAGTGTCCATTGACGTTATTTCCATTGAACTTGTTACCTGTCACCGATTTTGACAAGAATTTGCTAGTTTCTGCTGGACAAATTTTTACCAACAGAATTTTTCCAAGAAGAAAACAGCTGACAGAACAACAGCTGGCCGAAATTTATTAAAATAAAAAAAATTTTATTTGTAAATGGAAAATGGAATATTAGCAAAATAAATATGCAAGAGGAAAGTAAATACTCATTTTGTCAAGTTTCTTCAGTAGTTAATAAAATTTACACACAGAGGAGCACTACACGTCTAGCTTTCTTAGATATAAATTTTTTATTTTTACTTTTAAGTCTTCTTCTACTTCTTCTTCATCAAAACGTAAATAGTTGTGTTCGACAATATAGTTTTTAATAATTTTTGCAAGTAGGCGTTCGATGCCGCTAAAAAATTATCCATCAATCAAAAATTTAGAGAGCAAAGTGACAGTTTGTTGCAAGAGAGACGTGGATTTTGTGCTGAGAAAATTATTTTATCCATCACGAAAACATATGATCTGAAAGCAAATTATTGCAATAAATGTATTTTTTGTGGTCTTTTGTGCGCTTCTGCATGCTATTTGACTTGCGCAGGCTTGCCAATTCGCAATTGACTATGTTGTTAAAGTATATTTATTGTAAATCAATGCAATGTACTATTCTGCATTTTTCAAAATTGTAAACAAACTCAGCTGATTTGGTTTCTTCTGTCGATTTTTGCAAAATATGGCAAACGAATTTTCTGTAAACAAACTCACATTTTTTGTTCGTTCTTTGGGAGAGAATTTTAGCTTTAGCTCTTAATTTTGATTGATGGGTAGTGATGGCTAATTTTGTTATCAAATGCAACTCATTATCAGCTGTACTTAAAACTTGCAAGTCCTTGTTAATTTTGTTTTCGCATGCTATTGGTAATATGTCTCTCTTTGAGAGCAAATAGTTTCTTATTTTCCGGAAATTTCCTGATGGATAATCATTACTGTATGGTACTTTCCAGAGTGCAACTAATAATGAGTACTACATCTTCTCAGGTGTCATTGATCTACGAAATCAGATTCGATTAGTGAGTTTAGTAACTCAGAATTGTACTACCATAACTCTTATTTTATTCATTCATAAAATTGAAGCCCTTGAGAATTCATTCAACTTTTGCCTTTAAAATCTGTATTTGATTCCTAAACTACAATTCTACAGCGGATCAAAGCTATAGTTCAAATAAATAATATCTCATAATAATTACGTTTTTAAACAAGAGGTGTCGTTTTAAATAAAAAAACGCAGTATTTTTCTGAAAAGAGCTGATATTTTTATTTTTGTCAAAAAATAAACTCTATTACATTTTATGAAATGATATTCTCCAATTTTTTTACGAAAAAATAGAATCTTTGAACTTATCTAATCTCATTCCATTATATCTTTATGCTTTTTTCTTGTCCCAAGTATCGATCATGCGAATAAAACATTTCTTCTAACTGCTTCGAAATGGAGAAATTAATCTGTGTTGGATGAACCTCGCAAAGGCTGTCCTTAATCTCCCAAGAAGAATGTCAATTTAATAAATTCTATATTGGTCATCAGTACTTCAAAGTGTATTAAGATTGACTTGCTTTATTTTTTACCTTCAAAATATAGTCCACACGAGCATGTAGGTATCGGAAATGCATACTGTGTAATTATTGCAAGTGTTTTCACACTTTTCTTTATTTCTTTTATTTTACTTTGGCCACCCCGTATTTATTTATTGCAATTCCTTAGAGTTTTATTTGAACTCTGGAGATGATCATTGTGTAAACTGTGAAATCAATTAATTTGGATAACAAATCAATAGTGTGAAAGGAGAAGAAAAAAAAAAATAATGAAACAATTCATCATAAAAACATGCTTATTTCTCCTAAGTATTTGCCTTCTTTACAATCATCTTCCTTACTTTTCATATCCTTTGTCAAATCGGAAGGAAATACGTTCACATTCGTTCCCTTATTCTGTTTTACCCTCTCATTATTTTTTCATTTTCAATAGGTTTCTTCTATGGTTACATAAAGTAGGTAAATCTTATGAACAGAAGTTTCTCTGTGATCTCCGTAATTAGCCTAGGTTTTGTTTGGACAAATTATGTCATCATTTTGTTGTGATTTATCAATTCTGATGGCATATCATCATGCATTCCGGGATATCATGCTCTGCAGTTGTTTTGTTTGCACTATATCGAACACAGTGGGAGAGGCCGCAACAATACTAAATTCATTAAATTTATTTCGGATTGAAACATCAACAATGATCATATAGGTACGTACCACTACCATTGTTTACGTATAGAAGAATATTTGGTTTTTTAATAAGTATGTAGATATGTTCTGTAGAATGTAGGTGTACATAGATCGTAATTTTAGGATCTGACCAGGTGGTAGTGAACTTCCAAATTGCATTGTAAATCTTTGTGTCTGTCAATTTTTTTGTAGAAAGAAAAAAGTCTAAAATGTTTAATGAAATAAAAAATTATTAATTTGCGCTATAGAATTTATATTCCTAGGGCTTAATTGATATTATCCAATGCATTCAATTTTGGTTTGTTGCCAAAAACGAGGCACTTTATGCAGCCCCAGAGAAAAAGTTAATTCTCACGACCTTGGAGTCGTTTTGGGAACTTTTCTTGCTAAAATACAACATTGCACCGTCGATCGATGCGATAACTTTATTCGTTAACGAAGTCGTTTATGATTTTTCTACAACACAAAATTTATAACTATTCCAAAACCAATATTTTTCGTTCAATGAACCTTACATCGATAACAAAAATTAATATGTGGCCGAGCTTCTCTTCTTATTCTTTTTCTGAGCTTTGTCACAGAGCTCTTTTAAAAGCGTTTTCACCGCAAATTGCTACTAGCGGAAGAATTGCCAATTGGTTGCCGAGAGGTGGGTAAAGTTCAAAATAAGCAGTTTTTATACCCTGCATAATGCGATATGCATGGTATATTCATTTCGGTCAGATGTTTGTGTCCACTTGAAGGAATCTCCGGAGATATAGACATAGGTGCTTCCCAAGAATGGACGGGTCTACGTCCCGGAAGCACTCGACCACGTGGTCGACCAAGGTCCATTCAACACAGCAGAATACGGAAATTCTTTGTACGGGAACAAAACAAAGCATTTCCGTATTCTTGCTGCTACAACAACAACAACAACAACAACAACATATAGACGTAGATATATATTCGTGATCAGCGTCGATTTAATTTTCGATTTAACGATGTCCGTCCGTCCGTCTGTCTGTCACCTGGCTGGTTCGCACGATAACTTGAGTAAATATTGAGCTATTTTGACGAAATTTGACACAAATAACCTATGATCCAAGGGTACGGAGAGGATTGTTATTGGGCATGATCGGTCAATAGCCACGCCCACACCAAGCATTTAAAGCGACTAACCTCGGAATTTTAAAAATGTTTAACTTGCTATAACTCACATAATATACCATTTGGGACAACAATGTTTTACACATAGGGTTATATTATACTACTATATAACCTCGCCAAAAGTGGGTGAGCCACGCCTACTTTCTAGCGTAGCTCCAATACAAAGTGTCTGTACTTCTTTTAAATTGAAACAGCTGTAACTTCTACAATCTTCTGTCTAGAATAACCATAATTGATACTTAGATTAACATGGCAGTGAGAAATAATATGGCAGAAAATCAGTGTGCCACGCCCACTCCTTTTTAGGTCTGCCATACAAAGTTGCGGAAATTAAAAAAAATTTTACCGGTTATAACTTGCAAACTATTCGGCGTAGAATAACGAGATTTAAGGTGTGGATTAGTATTGTACGAGCAACTAGGCTCACAGGAAATGGGCGCACCACGCCCACTGTTTATCGTAGCTCCCATACAAATTTTAAATTGAAACAGCTGTAACTTCGGCAATCTTCTGTCTAGAATAACCATAATTAACACTTAAATTAATATCGTGGTCGGTAATAATCTGGCAGAAAATCAGTGTGCCACGCCCACTCCTTCTTGGGTCTCCCATACAAAGTCGAGGGAATTAAACTTAAACTTTTAAGCTCCTTAACTTGCAAACTATTCAGCGTAGAATAACGAGATTTAAGATGTGGATTAGTATTGTACGAGCAACTAGGCTTACAGGAAATGCGCGAGCCAAGCCCACTGTTTATCGTAGCCCCTGTACAAAATGAGTGAAATTCTTTTAAATTGAAATAGCTGTAACTTCTGCATACTTCTGTCTAGAACAATTATAATTAATACTTCAGTTAATATGGTCGTCGAAAATAATCTGACAAAAAATCAACATGCCACACCCACTTCTTAATGGGGCTTCCATACAAAATTTGGAAAATTAAAAAAAAATTAAACCGCTATAATTTACGAACTATTCAGCATAGGACAACCAAATTTAAGGAGTGGATTGATATTGAAAAATTAATTAGATATACAAGAAAGAGGTAAGCCACGCCCACTTTTTATATAGCTTCCGTACAAAATCTCGAATTTATCTTAAACATTAAAACACCCATAACTTACTAAATAATACGCCTAAGTCAACCCATTGCAACCTAGGTAGTTTAGTATTATAGGTAGAAATTATTCCTCAAAAATTGGTGAGGTAGCCTGGTTCTTAATGTAGCTCCTATACAAAGAAGTGGAAGAAAAGGATGGATATACGAGCAAACTTTTTATATATACCTCTACATATGCAGGGTATAATTTAAATTTTGCATCTATTCAAGCACAGCATTGCAAGAAATCATGGAGAATATTCCGACTTTGAAACACCACATTTTAGATTTGACAGACACTATAAAGATATCAACTTTGCAGGGGAGCCCACCTAAAGATTGGATATATGAAGTAAGTATGTTAAAAAGAAATATGGAGGACGAAAAATTAATGAGAGTCGGTAATACGCTCTAGAAGTGATTCATGTTCAGCTATGTGGTAAGTTGTCGAATTTGAGATGTTTTTTTTAATCTTAAATGCTCTCTCGTCAACAACTGCGTGAAATTATCAACATTTTATGTTTTTAGTTGAGCCAGATAATTAAAATTTGCTCCATGCATTCATTAACACACCTTAATATGCATAGTAATAGTACTTGCCACCCACATAAATAAAAAATAATATATTTTTACTATACAAATGCACACAATTAAATTCAGGATTGACATTTTTAGTTTGCTTGTGTCGAAGAAATTTTGACAACTGTATTATGGTCAAATAACTATTTCATTCAGCCCAGAGAGAGCCCATCAGGTGGTCGATTCTATATACATATTTGTACACAATTACGATGATATTTGCAATTTCATATTGGAAATCTAATTTCCTCATTGTAGTAGATACCACCCAAGAAGCAACCACGAAGATAAGAACAAGAAAACAATAAATATCTCAATAGCGTTGCATATGATAGTGAAAAAAAAGGTTGACAACAAGAGTAGTGAAAAAAATGAGATCAATCGTACTCGGATGTGTATCGCTGAAATTAAGATCAACCCCTGATTTCGCAGGATACTATTATTATTATTATTATTATTATTATTATTATCATTATTGTGTAACTATTCTTTGGCATTTGCTACTCACTGTAATATTGTTTATGTTGACTTTCTTATAATCACTATACCAAAAGAATTGGAAATGTCAACTGCCTTTTTGTGATCGTAAAATTTATTGGGGTAAACTTCGATTCCATTCATTTGTTTGTGGACAAGGGCTAAATTGAATACGACTTTTGTATGTTTGTGGTTACAATGAAATGCTTTCTCTAGAAAAAAAGACTACAGAAGAAAATAAAAGGAATTCAATTCGTATTTTATAGAATCAAATATAAATCTATAAAAGTATCTTCTAACAACATGTTTTTTATTTTGATAACCATTATAAAAACAAACGATCGTCAACTTGTTCTAAGCAGATTTAAACTTAAATTACACCAGGGGTACAGTAATGATCCCTGATCCCACACCTGGGATTGCGAGTTTAGAGATTTCTGTTGAGCCAAGAAGTTTGTTTGAGGATTTCTTGGGGACTGAAACAAATTTTTCTATTTTTTTTTTAACAATGTCCAATCAAATCAACCGAATTTTATTTGAGAAAAAGAAAAAATTATTATTTAATACGTCTCCTGTGTGACGGCAATTCTTCAGGTAGAAAAAAATTCTGCATTAGTAAGCATTGCTTTGCAATCTGTACTATATTATCGGCTTAATATTTTATTTTTCATATTTCTTGAGCTAATACATCTGCCTAATATCTACCTTATATACTTAACTAAATGAGAGGCTCCGTACGTAATCTATTTGCATTGATATTGTATATTCTCATATATCCGATAGTCGACGACTGTCGACGACCATTGTCAAATGTCTTAGAAAAACTACAATATTTTTCATATATATATATATATATATGTACCAAAAGTGGAATGCATTATAATCCGCGAGACAGCCACTCATTAGAGGTATTATCGCTTCGCAACCTAACGACTAAGCAAATACAAAATTTGATAAATTTTGGAAATTCTGAACCTTTTGCACATTCATAGAATAATATCTAAATGCCAAACGTTTACTCACTGATATCTTGTCTAACCCTTAGATTTATTTCTAACATGCCTTTTCTTATTTACTTCGTTCTTCCTCAGTCTTTTTTCCAGTTATCTTCTTTTTCTGCTAAATGTTGAGCTTATCTCCTTAAATGTCCTTAATGAGTGTATTTTTCTAAAACCTCAGCTAAATGCCCAACTAAACAAAATTGCTGCTACGCTTATATAAATACTATATAGGTGTGTATTGTACGTACCCAGTTGGAAATGGTAACATGAAGTATAGTTTATTTTATGACGTCCATTAAAATAAGTCGGATCAATAAAAAGTTCAATCGAGTTTTCTATGGAAAAAAATTTGACTTAAATCTTTTTCCACTCTAGGACAGTTCAGAGCATACAACCCCACAAAATCAAAAGAGTATGATGTCTGACGGACTTGTGCCATATTCTATGGATTTTGGGTCGCTGAATTCAAATCTGTGGTTGGATTATCAGCATCGCCTGCAGAAATTTGCATAACCTCAACAAAATCTGGAAAATTTTCCGAAAAACTATATTTTTTGAGGTTATAAAGAAAGCTGATGATGATGAGATAAGGACTCAGCGATCGCAAATCCATAAACACAACCCAAAAAAATGTAATCATCGAGTATATTAAGTATAAGTATATCTATATCAACAAATATACCTATGTATGTAAGTACTCTGCAGTGAATAAAATTATTTCGAAATCATTGAATTCACTAGTTCTAGAACGCCAAATTGTCTCACTCCAATATACCTTCCTTTATTAAAACTGGTGGAGGAGGAGTCGATTGGTCTGTTTATGCATTACCTATGGACCAGTTCTTTCATTAGTAAAATTTTTCTTCGACGTAATACGAACCAAATCAATTCTATTTCTAGCATTGATTCGCCCAAAAAAGATAAGTGGAGTAAATAATTGATTTTTATTTTTAAAATATACTTTCATTTACCGTGGTTCGAATCTGAGTACCTTCCACCGCATGTTCTCTCACCGTTACTCTACCAACTACAATAATCTGTAAAATGTTATGGTTGCGTTACAATCGAAACACTTGCAAGTTTAAGTGTGCCTTAACTTTTGAATAAACTGGTGAATCTAAGCTCCAAGCTTTCCTGGTTATTGAACTAGGTCTATTTGAACTAGCCAAAGAACTAGTACATGTTCGTACTACTGGGTAGGCACATTTCGAATTATGACGCAAACATAACAGACCGTTTTCGATCTTATTTACTCTTTATATTGTTTTTAGCAACCATCATTTTCCATCACTACTATATTCGTACTATATTTACATATGTATTTTTCAAATTTCCGTGACCTTCTGCTTAATACTTTCCCTGGTTCAATATAGATATACATATGTATATCGTATAGGTAGAAAATCGTACATATTTGTACACATGTATGTACTTTCTATAGCGTATATGATTTTAGACAGCAACTGAATAGACGGAGATAAAAGGGAAGATTATGAACATTATGATGATCGTTCGTAAATATTAAGCTGTTTTACTAGTCAGCAATTCAAAGGAATATACTAAATGGTAGGTGTATACTTAGATATGTAAGAATATATACTATAAATATGCATGGATATATGCAAGTATTTTAGCGGTAAGAGCAGTTATTGAAAATCGTATGATAAAAGGAGCTTAGCTTAGCAATTAGCATGGGTTTGGACAGCCCCGTCCCTAAAAACGATACTATAATATGGTATTACTTATATAAATATATAAGTTGAATGTTTTATTGGTACTGGTTATAAATCATTCATCTTAAAGACTGCTTGGAGTGGTAGTTTGCAGTTGTAAGAAAAGCTTAAATTCGCTCGCCTGTACCTTTATATGTAGCTATAGTTTTCGTTTGAAAACCAAACCATATTGCTTGTATTTAAAGCATATTTCCCACAAAATTTTATACTCGATAAATCTTTGCGCTAATCAGCCCTAAACTATATTTAGTTGTTTTGCAATTCTTACATGCGGACTGGTAACCTCCGAAAATCTGATGTATTTGTATAGTTTACGTTTTTCCAATACGAGGGATACGATACACCAATCTGGAATCGGATAATCAGCTTGGAGAACAGTTCAAGTCTATTTCTTCTTCTTGTTACATTGTATATGGATAGCACAAACGGGGTTGGTAGATAAATTCTAATTTTAGATTTTCCTAATGAAAATGAAATGTGCATAATTCCGCATATGCCGGGGAAATTGAATATAACAGAAATATATACGATTTATGGGTGGGTGCAGTAACTCAGTGGTTAGTGTGTTGGCCTTCTGCTCTGTAGGTTGTGGGTTCAATCCCCGGCTGAAGGATTTTAACAAGTAAAGTGGTAGGCTGTATGCAAGGCCATCTAAGGAAGCATCTGAACTGATTCCGCAAGTCGAAAAGCGTCATCTCAATTAAAATGACCCAAATCTGGCTCCAAAATAATTTACCACCATTCATTTCCTCTATAGAATGGCGCCCTGGCAGTCCTGATTTAAATCCGCTGGATTACAAATTGTGGACATTTTAGAGGACATGGTTTGCCACAAAGGAAACGCCAACATTGGAGTGCGTGCGGTGCATGCGGCTATTGATGATTGACCAGTCCGAATTAAGGCGTGTGTGAAGGCCAATGGTGGACATTTCGAATGAATGTTTACCTTTTGCATACAATGTACAATATATCAATAAATATGTAAAAAAAATTGGTACAAAAACGTTCATTATTTTTAATTTTATAGCGTAAAATGTGTGTAACTGAATTTATGTCCCTACTTTACGCTTTGCGCTGTTGTAGACATAGTTAAGCGCATTAAGCGAGAAAAGTGTTCTGCTTGGTACCTAGTGATGGAAATGAAGGAGGGGAAAGCCTAAGTGGGAACACTGGAACTTCCAATCCGGACCAGCTAGCATATAAAAGAATCAACTGGCGGAATGGCCTGATGAAAAGATAACAAGAATGTAGTAACACCAATATGCTAAACGACTATGATAAGTGTTTTCCAATAAATAGCTGTGAAACTACGAAGGTGGTCCCAGAACTACCCGACTTGACATATAGATGGCGGCAGTAGCTTGAAAAAAATTACTTTGGTGAAAAATGGCAACCTTATAAAACATACGTTTTTAGTTTCAACGTGCCACGTTATTTAGTATTTTTTTTTTTTTTTGAGCCATCGAAAGTTAACGATCTCAGTGAATTTGTAAACATGGAAACAATTGGTCACCGTTATGTAATTAATACTTTCATGTGAATATCAAAGCCGAACTAGATTCTACTCTGGGGGAGTCTGCTCCTTCGTTTACGACCATTAAATATTGGGTGGCAGAGTTTAAAAGAGGTCGTACGAGCTGCCAAGACGAACACCGTAGTGGTCGACCAATAGAAGTGGTCACGCCAGAAACGGTTAAGAAATAAACAAAATGGTATTGGATGATCGCCGGCTGAAGGTGCGTGAGCTAGGTGAAATTACAGGCATTTTAAAAAGTGCTATATATCGTATATTGACCAAAAGTTTAGAGATGAAGAGATGGGTGCCGCGTTTGCTCACAATAGAACAAAAACAACGTCGTGGAGATGATTTTATAGAGTGTTTGGCGATGTTTCACAGTAATAAAGCCGACTTTTTGCGTCGATTCGTAGCCATGGATGAGACATGGGTCCAACACTTCACACCTGAGACAAAGGAACAGTCAAAACAGTGGACTGAAAGGGGAGAATCGTGTCCAAAGAACGCAAAGACAGTTCTATCTATGGGAAAAGTTATGGCGTCTGTTTTTTGGGTTGCACGTGGGATAATTTTTATTGATTATCTTCAAAAAGAAAAAACAAGCAAAGGAGAGTATTATGCTAATTTGTTGCAGCGTCTAAGTGATGAAATTAAAGAAAAAAGACCGCAATTGGCGAAAAAGAAAGTTGATGAAACAAGACAATGCACCAGTTCACAAATCCGCTATTGCGATGGCCAAAATCAATAAGTAAAAGCTCGAATTGCTTCAGCACGCACCTTATTCGTCAGATTTAGCTCCTTCGGATTATTTTCTATTTCCAAATCTGAAAAAATGGCTTGGTGGTAGAAGATTAGCAAACAATGAATGAGCTAGACAATTCATACTATAAACAGGATATCGAAGCTATAGAATATCGTTGGGAAAAGTGTATAGATCTAAAAGGAGATTTTGTTGAGGAATAAAGAAAAATTTTCCCAAATTTTTTTTTCTTTGTTAGGTCGGGTATTTCTGGGACCACCCTCGTAATTAATCGAATTGAGGGTAAATAAATAAAATTTAATAAATATCGCTTGTAAATATTTCATAAAGAATTGTCGACGTCAGCTGGTGTGTTAACGAGTAACAAAATAATTATTTGCGGTGCCACCTCGTTAATTTATTAGTTCTTAATTTTGTAATTTGGTAATTTTGCAAGTGACGAGCTCGGTGTGAATACCGCTATCATTTAAGTGTTCAAATCGAATGCACATTTCAATGAACATATGCGCATTTCTTTCATGCAAATATTCGACAAAAAAAACTTAAAAATGCATACATATGTACTATATGCGATACACAGGGTGCGACGGCGTCAAAGATCAAAGAAGTAGGTATATTATAATAATAATATCAATAGGGCTAGCTACTAAGTATTTTTGCATCATCATCATCGGCATCATTATCACAGTCACACTATTGTCGCGTTGTGTATGACCATTTAGATATGATTGCAATGGACTATAGATCAGTCACATAGCTATTTGGATTTTCATTCATGTTAATATAAAAACAATTCACAAAAAGGGTTGAGCTTGTATATTCATTTTGTGTATATTTCACACAAACACATAAGGCATGACGGTAAAGTACATTTGCAAACCGTATACTAGATGCTTATATTTATATTAAATTCTACACTTATTGTGCAGCAAATATCAGCTAAATGCACACACCATAATGGAAGAACTTCTCTGTGTGCTCCTCTTTTGGAATTATGCTGACACATCGTCATATTCACAGATTTTGGTTAACAAACCTTTGAAGAATAACAAATGAATAGAACGATTATCAATAGAAAACATAAAATAATGTTTAGGTATAAAGAAGTAAGAAACCCATATTGTAGCCTTTGCTTAAAACAAGTAAAATTAAACCTTTTTGTGTAATTTTCCGCATATTCTTGGTGGTTTAATCTAATGCGTTTCTACCGTTTGCTTTATGAAATGAAATAAATCAAAAGGTAATACAAGGGGCTACGAAAAACGATGGCCAGGACCTCACTGAGCTTTGTCGTATAAATATTGTAGTAGTTTTTCATATGCAAATTTTTTATCTCGGAAGAGTTACCAATATAAATCTCGCATCGACCATGATAATTCAAATAATCTCAAGTCCGAGACGATTGAGTACTTGCACCAGCAGAAATAATTGCTGTTATAAAAAGGAATTGAAACAAAAATACAGTAAATACAAAAATTTGAAACAATTTCAAAATTTCCCATAATGGCTCGAACATCTTTAACATATACGCATACATATGTACGTTTGTATGTGAACACAGCCTAATGAAAATATCGAGCGGAGACGAATTGTCTGGGCAAGTAATCAATAATAATAATAATAAGTACAAAAATTACGTGTATTGAAGATTTTTGAAATTTCTTGGGATATATATTTGTTTTTTTCTTCTTCTTCTCTTTTTATAAAATTCTCTTGCCAAAACAATGAATTGATTTTTCTGTAAAACTGACTTTTTGACCATTATTGATTCTTACACAATAAATATCCATGTTCGATTCAACACGACACGACAACAACAACAACAACAGCAGCAACACCAGCAAAGCAATAACTCTTGTGCTATTATTATACTGATTTCATTTCTTTCAATTCATATAACAAAGGGATGTTCTCGTTCGATAGGGGCGTGCAGCATCGACTACCTACCTGTTAGCCTATATATATATATACGTATACATATAAAAAAATTCTTCTGCAGTCGTCAATGGTGAGAATTTCTTCAGACAGTATGTCGACAGCATTGTCTTTTTTTTTTTTTGAAATCGAACTCCACTCAACTAATCCATACTAAATTTTATTACCAACAATTTTTCTTCCTGATTGTGTAGTTAATGTATCACAACAGGATATCAGCTGTGTTGATATTGTGCATTTTGAATGTTAGTAAGCCATTCATATAATCGTACTTTCGTTTTCCTCCAACATAAGGTTGATAAAAACGAAAAAAATACAAACACTACCGTGCTACTATAATTAATGAAAGCGATGTAGAGTTATTAAATAATTTCACAAATTTAGTAAGTTTCAAAAGTTGCATTTTATTTTTATAAAAGGAAAAAAATCTAAAATTATATTTCTTTCCAATCTGCATACCAAAATTTATTTAATTCATTATATAGAAGTATTTCAAAAATAATTTTATGAATGCTGGAAAATAATGGGACACTATATATCGAGGAAAGTTGCGTATTATTCATTGAGAACAACAGTACATCCGTGTTATGTTATTATCTATTTATTGTATTGAAGCAGATCCTGTAGTGCAAGGGAGCTAAGATAATTATTATTTAGCACATCTATGCCAAAGGTCCTTCTGCGGGGCTACAAACAGTTTCATAAACAACCTGATATGTGAGGGGGAGAAACGGGATCTTCTCGACTACTGGAGAGCCCAAACGGGCATGCGGTGAATGCTGTTCTTAACCTCAGCAGAAATGACATAAAACTCTACACAGCGTTGCTCACTGGGCACTGTGGATTTAACTGCCATATGAAAAAAATAGGTGTGGTAGAAAACGTTACCTGTCGACTCTGTCATGAGGAGCAGGAAACAGTCTACATCTTGCAGTGGCAAGATGTAGACTTGGCTACCTAGGTAATGGAATCTTGCAAAAAAATAGCCTGTATAATAATAACTATAATTATGCCAAAGATCTGAAACATGATTCGAAAGAAAGCAGGCCAGACACGTCTGAAGTGCTACGTCGTCTTATAGGTCACCCTATAGGTCGAGCTGAGCTCATTTTTATTACATATGGAACATTTCAAACCAGAAATGAGTGTTACATATATGATGGACATTCGTTGCTGTTGACGCAACTCAAAGCATAATTTTTTTGTTCATTATTTCCACGCTGCATCGGCTGCATTGTTGAGAACGTGCAATATATGCACGATCTCTTGTGGTTGTTGACAATCTTCGCGCTCTGCCCATGTTTCTAGTTTGTCGAAAATATTGACAATAAATAAATGAATATATGATGATAATGGAAAGTTGTGAAAAGTAAGTACATACTCGTACATGTATCCATCCAACATACATATTTATATGCATGTAGGCAACGGGATCATCCAAAGATTAATTTTTGAGCCATGGCGATCAATTGATACTTTTCTATTGCTCCAAAATCCATACATTATCTACTAATTTTTAAGATTATATGTTCTACGAGGGAGAACACCTTGCCGGACCAATATCCGTGTACAATATATTGTATCAGCGAGGATATAAATCCTTTTCTAACCAAATATTTTTGTAATTTTATTGATAATAAGCTTACATAGAGCATAGTACATTTTAAATTAAATATTTATATCTTCATAAATGGTGAAGTTGTCCGGAAAGGTTTAAGAACTTTTTTCTTTCGTCGTTTCTGTATTTTATAACTATGGATTCTACAACACACAAACTCACAGACATCACTGGGATTTTATTTAATATTTGTGCTAACAATCTTTAGCGAATTGCCAACCAATTCACTCGTGGCGCTATTTGGGTTAAATGTCTAGCCCAAAAATATTGACGACGACGTGGAATACTTTTCCAAAATAGTGGTAATAGTAATTTAACATTTTTTTTTTATTTACAGACTTAGCAGCTAGTATTTCTTTGCCATATCTTTATCGTTGCAATCAATGTTTACTGACAAAGTTTTCTGTTTTTTACTTTCTCATCAATGCAGTGGTCTCCTCATATGACCTCCACAGTGGTTTCCCTCGTACGACAAAAATAATAAATTTGTCTCAATAATTTCATAATCCAATGATGCAAACTTCATCTTCTGATGTCAAGTTATTGAATGGTAATTATTTTTTGTTTGTTTTAGTGACTGTTAACCTTAAATAGCAGCTCCGAAAGTGAGCGTACTTATCGGAATTCTTAGTGAATCGTCAAAGGCCTGTTCGATAACGATATTAATTTTCTTACATAATTTTTGTGTGATAAACGATCGGCTTTTTCAGGCTTTTGTTTTCGTGTGGGTTAATTTCACACGAGTGAAGTTGGCACCGAGTTTATTATTTTTTGTTTTAAAGCTGAACATCTTGGCTATATATTAGTGTTATCCGGTGTTCCAAGATTTTTCCTCTTTTTAAATAAATCGCCAAACGGTTACATCATGTCACTAATTTGTTTACTACTTTGGCTTTGACTATGGTAGGTAGAATAGTGTGTACTCCATTAACCCATTTTAGTCTATTGGGTATTTAAATACCCAAGAAAACTCTGAAACTTAAAAAATTTTAGCACGAACTAGGAAATAGACATCGAGGTATTTTTTTCATAATAGTGAAGAGGAAAGATAAACCTAAAAATAAAAAATAAAACCATACAAATTTTCCTGGGTTTTCCTTAAGTTTTGTACCATTGAAAATTCTGTTTTTTTCTGAGTCGGAAAATGTTTAGGAAAGTGCTCCCAAATAAATGAAAAATGGGAAAAAATGGAAAACGCGCACTCTTTCTAGGTGGCCTAAGATATCCTTTTTAGAATAGAGACAATCAAGCAAAAATGCGCTAACAAACCTGGTCGTCACACGAGATATTTTGAAAATGGGTATTTAAATACCCGACAGTCCATGGTGTGTAGTCAAAATGCAATTTTTTGTTGTATAACAAATATAAATTGAAGTAAATAAAAAGCGCATAGAAATTTGAATTTTTCTTTTTTTATTAAAAATTGGCAACGTTTATAAAAAAAATTTTCATTGAGCCATTGCTTTTTTTTGTTGGTCTGGTGCAACACCTTTATGGTAGTCCGAAAAGCAAGGAGCTGGATGCAAGTTTGTCTGGCACTTCAAGCATCCATATTCAGTTTTACCGCCGCACTGCGAACAACGATGACGAGTGTTGAGCTTTCCGATCAAATGATCCATTCGATCATAACGCGTTGTAAGTTCGGCCCCGGAAGTCGATTTTCTTCCTGGATGATGAGAAGTGCGCTTTACCATAATGGATTCACAAACCGCCACTCGGAATTCTACTTGAGACATCAAGGGGTTATTTTCATATTTGCGACAAAAGCAGTGTAACTTCCACGCATTTACCATGACCGCGTCTAACGCATTTGTTATCAACGGCCAATACCACTTCTTGCCTCGAATCCGAATTCGATAATTATTTATTGCATTGTCAAAAAGGTCCACACCACCCATGCGATTATTTTATTGGCTGACCAAATGAGGCTGATCAATTAGAACATTTTTTTGTTGCTTTCGATCATACCGCTTTGCATAAGATATTGGCGTATGGCTCATGAAATTCGATAGTAAAGTTACAACCTGAAAATATAGGAATAATGATTAACGCTGGGACAAAATGGAACGTTTCTGAGAATAACTTACTGCATTATCGTTCCAACGCACTGCAAGTATTGAATTGTTTCTATCAAAATAAAAGTCAGATGTCCCGCGAGGTTTCTTGCGCATTTCTTTGATGCTTATCAATGGGGCATGATTGGTCCGATTATCACGTACAGTTCCCAAAGCGAAGTATCCATCCTTTGATAAACGCGTCATTAGCTTGTGACTTGTGAAAAAGTTGTCAAACGTTACAGTGTGCTTAGAGCGGTCCTCTAGATGCGACAAAAGTGATAAGACAGTTCGTTCTCCAAGTCCAAAGTCGGGATCTTTTTGCTCTGATGCACCAGCGTACGGGATAAACTGGTATAAGTATCCTTCTGTCGAGGCTAAGCACCAATACTTGTATCCAAATCGAATTGGTTTACTTTTGATGAACATCTTACATGAATGTCGGCCATAGTAGGCTATCATTTGCTCATCAATCGAAAGATTGTGAGAAAATATGCCAAATTGAAGGAATTTTTTATTTAATAAATTATTTAATGGTGCAACTTTTGCAAATTTGTTTTTCGGATCCAGCGCTGAGTTGTCGCAGACGTGAAAGTATTGTTTGATTTTTTTGAATCTGTCCCGCGAAATACATTCCTTTATTAGCGAGCAGCCTAGCGATTCTCGGTTTGACCAGTAATAATTTGTTTGCGGCAAGGTGTGGTATACTGTGATGTACAATACGCCCAAAAATATTTTATTTCGCTAATTGAAGTAGCGAATGATAGACAATTGTTTTCCGCAGCATATTGATTAGTAGAGGTGACCAACAATTGCAATACTTCCTCGTCAATAAACATTTCCCAAAGCTGCACAGGATCCATAGCACCAATGTTTTCATATAACGCTTTGTAAGAAGCAGATGTATCGTCAAACGGAATCATATCGAATTCATAGTTTTCCTTTCGGGACCATTTTGGCTTACTTTCTTCATCAATTCGGGGTCGTTTTGTTGCTTTTTTCGATTTCGATAGCGATTTGCGGCCACGACCTTTAGATGTTGAGGACATATCCGCATCATTTTCTTGGTCAATTTCGGCTTCGTTTTCCTCATCATCACCCTCCAATGGCATATTTTCGTTCCAATCATCGTAAATACATTCAATTTCAAACTGTCCGGCAATCTCACGGGGCAGTTCCCGCTCATCGCGCAACAATTGGACATCATCATCCAATTCCTCATTGTCACTTACAGCATCGACGGCACCGGGTGGCGTTATAATAACATTAATAAAGTCGGCATGTTGACCTACCTCTTCTCCATCACTATCTCCATCAGATAAATCATTGAGAAAAGCTTCCACTTCAGCAGCTGTTAAAATTTGTTGTCGACGAATCATTTTCAGTTCAAAATACCTCAAGCTAAAAACAGCACTACTCAATGACCACCACTACAATGAAAAGCTTTCTCATGTTTTCGTAAGCATACTTTCTTTAGCTTATTTCGGGGAAACCCCTTTTTCTATATTTTGCAAATAACGCTAGAACACATAACGCGAACGAAATACCGCGGATTATTTTTTGGCAAAAAAGTTAAAGCGAAAGCAGGTCACACCATGGCCTGTCGGGTATTTAAATACCCATACCATATCTCAGGTGTGGGTGCAGATAAAAAAAAAATTATTTTTTCTTTCAACTTCTATGGTTCACCAGGCACGCCAATTAAAATTTCATCAAAATCGTATGAGCCGATCTATGGTCAGTCTTTAATGGGTTAAGTGGAAGCTCCTCTACAAAGTGTTACATATACGAAGCAACACCAAGAGAGATGAATAATAGTGAAAAATATTTAAAAAACGAGTTCATAAAGAGCGTTATTCATTTGGATTATCCCCTTTACATTTCTGGATTCCATTTTTGAAATATATTCTACATGTTGCTTGGTACAGACTTGATTTTCAAAAATGACAATTAAAGAAGCTAGAAGATAAAGCCAAATTTTACGAAGGAAATCTTTTATGAGAAAAACTAGGTCTGATCGTCACATCTTCATTGAAAAGATGTTGCGCTGTATTGCGCTGTAGTTCAGGGTTTTCGCGCTCGAAACCGCCAGATAATTTTTTTTTTTATTTTATATCCAAGACAATTTCATTAGTTTGACAGCGAACATTGACAATGAAATTCCTCATTTTACTGATTAATTTGACCCTTTTCTTCTTCTTAATTTTGCATTAATTCATAAAAATTATAAAATCTCACTTATTTTCTGCATGTAAATATTGTATATTTTTACTAAATCAATACAAAAAATAAAATTTTTTTTATACAGATATTCTTCTTATATACAGTACATAAAAATACATAATATTACCGAATGGGGAATACGTAATTGCTTATTTTTTAATTTTGTATATTTTCGAGCAACTAAACATAAAAATCATATTATCTCGAATGAAAATATTCAAAATTAACATTACAAGATTCTGCATATTATACATATACACATATGCATATTTGATAAACTAAATAAAAATATAATATTAAATTCATTGTGTGGCGCCGATTGAACTACAATTATATATTTTGAAAGGTTTGACAAATATTATATCGGCATTTTTGTGATGAGGTATACATACCGTATGTCTCTTATAGCAAACAAATTAAAAACGTATGTATCTATTACATCGACTTGTAAATTCATGGTTTATGAATGGAATGTTATAGAAATCTACTATATTAGTTTTGAAATTAAACGCTCCGTGTTAAGTAGTTGCGATAGTTTTCAAATTCAAAAGAAACGATGTTTATCGTTTATCGTTTAAGCAAATAAAGATTTAATTATTCTTTTTTTAAGTTTTTTTTTTTTTAAAGAACAGGTACGACGAGGTAGATTTAATTATTTATGTACACTAAATTTATTGACGATTGTCTCTGTTGATCGTGATTTCGTTATTTATGTGCTCATAAAGAAAATTCACCATTATTGAAGTGTTGAATAGGCGACATTAGAATCCATACATGTAAGGATGATAGATGGGCATAAACAAGGCAGTTGCTGGCAGTTGCTGTTCTATTGTCAAATGCGTTCTCAAATGCTTCTTTAGATGATCACGACGTCCGAATTTTTTGCCACATGTCCCGCATGGATATGGACGAATACCTGTATGTATACGTTTGTGACGCGTCAGTTCCTCGTTCCGGGTAAACGTTTTTCCGCATGTTTCTATATCACATCTAAATGGACGTTCGCCTATTAGAATAAAAATAACAAAATGACAAAATTAGAAGTTATTTCAATTAATTTAATATCATATAACAGCAAAAATAACTCTTAAAAATATTAAATATATGGCAATCCTCTTAAGCAGACCAATTAACCCTCTTCTTGTATTTGGATAGTAGATTGTGCGTATGTTTGCATACTTCTCATTCTAAGCTAAATTAAATTTTGAAGAACATTTCCCTATGAATATTTTGTGAAGTTTTTAACACTTTCATGCCTTTTAGGTAATATAATGCCAACATTACTGAAGTCTGAAAACATTTTTTTGCTGCGAAATAGTAAAGTTGCTAACAAAGGGTTGAATCAATTCATTTATGAAGAAAATTAAGTTTTGATCTATCCAACTTCCTATATATCCACTTCTAGAACTTAATGAAAAATTATAATTGATATTGGTCAATTCCGAGTAGCACAACTTAGCTTATTGTTGACTATCTCAAATTTGATGACATGTGGACTCAGTTTGGACGAACAAATTTGTGTGTCTCTGAAAAAAACTCTTTTGACACGTTCAGACCATATCCCGTATGTATAAAAGGCCAAATTACTAACCACTGAGCTAGGGTAGCCACTAATCTAAGACTAGTTATATCAAAATGACTAATAGCTGTCAATTAAAGCAAAAATTACAATTTTCCCACAAAAAATGATGAATGACAATAACTGACTATATATATATATATATATATATATATATATATATATATATATATATATGTATATATATATATATATATATATATATATATATATATATATATATATATATATATACTCATGTATCTTAAATGAATTTAGAAAATTCCCAAACTTACCGGTATGTATGCGTATGTGACCTTTTAGTTGGCCATTATTCGAAAATGCTACACTGCAGTGTGGACATTTGAATTTCTTTGGTCTTTGCTTTCGTGCATTAATCGCCTTTAGGTGAGCTTCTTCGGCCATAATGCGTGCGTATTCCTGTTCCATAAAATTCATTGCATAAGGTTCCATACTGTAAGAGGCAGTGGTAAGCGGTGATGCTGCGATTGATTCTAGTGATGACCGCAATGCAGGCTGATGAGGCGGTAGCGGGAAATTTGGAGTGTTTTTAACGGCGAATGGCGATGATGGTAATTTTGATGATTCTAAAGTGACTGATGATATTGAATGTGGAGGGGGAGGAATACAACTTGCACTAGGATGAGTAGCAGCAGTAGTAGCAGCAGTAGCAGCACCTATTGCAGCTTTATAATATAAATCACTAATTGCCGTTCTTGCACCACCAGGTATCATCCCACTCACTAGCTGTTGATGATGTATATAGGCTGATTGGTGATATTGTGGCATTTGATTATATAGAAAAGATTGATCACATAATTGTTTCATTGTGAGAGGACTCGTGGTTGCTGGACTATTTTCGTCTGGTTTTTTATTTGTAAAAACTTCTCTAGAAGATTCCTCATATTCGTTGGTGGATTTAATGGATAAACTACTATTATTGCTGCCACTGGTAGTGGCATCTGTGCTACTACAACAGGATACACATTCGCGCTCATGGTCACTATCATCACTTGTGCCAATGTCATTGTAGTATTTAATGCTTTGTAGATCCGTCAATGTTGTTGTTCTTGTTAGATTTGCCGATTGTTGTAAATATTTTAAGTTATCTTCACTGTCGTTCATATCCTCCTCAGTAGTACTTGCGGTATTGGAATTCTGTTCGTCCCAAGGACGAAATATATTTTTTGGTTGTGCTGGAGAACTCACCGCTGTCATTGTGGATTGATTGTTTATGCCCTTAAAAAATATTAACTAGCTCGATTTATTTGTTTGTACTGGAGATTGGTTAATTCCTGCCGCACTTTGATTCGAGAGCAACGAGAAGAGATCAACTCAAAGAAAACACAAAAAATAAACAAAATGAAGCAAAACGTTATTTCGAAATATCGTGCCAATTCGATTAGTCTCAATTATACACCGCGCAAAACAAATTTATTTCAAATTATTTAATACATATTATACAAAACAGAAGAGAAAACCGAAAAATGTGTCTGCTCACTGCGAGATCGAATGCTTGACTGAATTCTGCACAGCACAATATACTTCATTTAATAAGCAATGGACGGCATTCTGCTTCGTAGGTATCCTGCAACATATTTATGTGCCTATATATGTATTTACTTACCCTTACCATTTAGATGTTGTTGTTCTTGTTGTTGTATCATTGTTAATGGCATTTCTGCCATTCCAGACGTGATTGTGGTTATTGTAGTGGTTTTGTTTATGCTGAATTGTCTGTATGCATTTGTGTGTTTATGTTCTCACACACACTCACGCATCAACACATACGGATTCGCGCATTTACACTCTCACTCATTTTAAGGGAGTTTTTCGTTTCATCGTTTCTTCGTTTTATAACAATGGCTACCTTCCTTTTCAGCACACACACACACACACACAAGCACATATCATTGAGATTTCATTTAATTTTTGCGCTAACAAGGCGTAACGCAGTGCCCACCAATCCCCTCGTGTCGATAGTTGAGTTAAATGGTCTTCGAATAGAACAATATTTTTTTCCATTTTTCTATCTTCTCCGAAAGAGCAAGAAAGACAGACGAATAAGCAAAAGATCCCATCACCATCATTTATACAGGAGTTATATTAAGTTAAAATGATTCCTGCTGGTTCATGTGAAAAAAATATCAGCGAAATTATGCTATTTTTATGCAATGTAAAGGGTGAGATAATGGTTGGATTCTTTTTAAAGAATGCTATCAAATAAACACCAAAATAATAGAAAATAATAATATTGAGATCTATTAATTTTGGAATATATATTATTCAAATGCCTTACTGGCATTCTGCGTCCATTCCGTCTAGCCATCATATCTATAGAGCATACGTCATATTATTTTGCTCCACAAACAGCTCAAACAGCTTGTTAATATTCATTTTTAGTTGCGATAAATAAATTATTATTATATTGAAACATTGTTCAAGTATAAATATGTCGTCCTATTTCCTATGTGCCGTGCCGTAGCTCAGTGGTTAGTGTGTTGGCCTTCTGATCTGTAAGTCGCGGGTTCAATCCCAGGCTGAAGCATAACAAATTTTATATCGAAAACATTTTTCATTGCAATTGGCAGATTAAGTACAGCAATTCGTATTAGGCAAAGAAGTGGCATTCATGCAATCAAATAACCATATAAGCGCACCAAACAACTCATCATGTAAAGGCCGTAAATCAATCAGCATATTATTGTTAACAACAACAAAATAAAAATGTCGAAAATTAGCAGAACTGGAAAAAATTCAAATTAATGATTGGGCTGGTTGAAAAAAATTAAAGTAATTATCCTTAATATAAATTAAGTATATTTACCTATGATTTGACTTATTACGGAACAAAAGTGTGTACAACAGAGTTGCACTTCAAACCGTTTAATTTTATCTGGTCATTTGCACGATGAAGTCATCGCGTAAATTTTTACGATGCGCGTAAGATCTTTTTCAGACAAATATATGACATTGGTTTTAAGAGCGTATAATTTTATAAGGTTACCGCGGTTTATGCGGCGTTTTATACGGTTACATGAATCCCACCAGCATATCATATCATAACTATAAAGACAAACAAAATATTTAGCAAGAGAAATGTAAGTTGTTGTAAGGCAATTAGGAAATTCCAGGATTAAATAAATAAATTACTATGTAAATACAATAGCACATTGTTCTAACTGTTATCAGTAGCAGACATTTGACATCGCTCGACTACGTAAAAGTATTTACCTTTTCTTTTATGTCTAACTGCTTCTGTGATTAACTAGTGTGATAGTCTTACTTTCTTCTTCCTTACATTTAGGTAGATAATAACTAAATTCTAACGAAATTATGTTCCTTTCTTTTTTTTCAGAGATATAATATGTAAATACTATACCAGCCGATGAACCACCTCTTTTTGAATTTTCCCTTTTATCAAAATAAGGCTGGTTACGTTTTTGCTATTCACGGTTATGTATGAATTTTATGCTGCTTACCTTTGCAAACCCATCCAGTTTTGTATGTATGCATATGAATATAAATATTGTAATGATGAAATTTTCAGCTTCCCCCTGTGGGTAGTTGAAATTTAGGGTTGTAACGAGAGCGCGAGTATGCAGCCTTCATCCGCCATATCAATTCGAAGATGGCAACAATTAACTGATTTAAGGATATTCATTCAACTTTGCAACCATACAATTAAAATGGGCCCTCAAAAATGTAATCAATTCTTATAACTCCTTAGCTTTGGTAAATAGGAAATCAATGAAAATCGTTACAGGCGTAGGGATGTTATTACCATCCACCATAATTCTATAACTATTCTATCCTATTCTGGATGACATTGTGCCAGTAATTTAGAATTTAGTTAAAGCTTCAGTAAGGGTGAGTATAAATTTCTTTTTTGTCAATGATCAGAAAGTACAGGACTCTCAAAAATGACAAAAAGAAAATACAACGAAAAGTTGAATAAATACGAAATAATTAATATTTCATTTTTGGACCAATTTTTTTCGATTTAAATAAAATATATTGCTGTTTTGAAAATAAAACTTTACAAATCTCATTCAGCTAAGCGAAGTTTTCTGCTTTGAAAATAAATGCGTATATAGTAGTAACAGTTGTAATAAGACTGGTATTTTTATTTATGCTAAAATTCTATCAAATATCTTATCTTTCTTATTTGTTTATAACCATGATTTTCAAATTACATATTTATACTATTAAAAATTGCTCTTATGATAATGGTAGATTCAAAAATATACATGCTCTGATGTAAATCTGTCGCCACTATCATATATTTACGTACAGTGTACATAAGTAAATTCATATAATACCTACATACATATATACCATGTATATCTGTGTACGTAAAAATAAACGATAAATGTTAACAATACAGCAATACAACAATACAACAAAAGAATAAAATGGTAAGAAGCGTGTACATTTGAAAATGCATTTTTAACATCATCGGCAGGCACCGCTTATACATATGACTATGGCGCTGTCTCGTATGCCATGAAGTTATTGTGTCGGTACTTAGAAAAGGCTTAAGAAGGTTTAGCCGTCTTTATGGATCCTCCTGGGTAATTCCCACATTAAAATTAATATAATGTTATCGCGAGTGTAAATAGTATATCAGCTAATAATAACAGATACCAATCAAAACGAAAGACTCTAAAATTGTGTTGTCATTTCGGTAAACCGGTTCTTTTTCATTCGGATATCTAACCGATTAAAATAAATTGTAACTTTTATACTCGAATAAATTGAAATTTTCAGCCATTTAAAGCTTTAATCAATTTTCATGACACGAGAAATTTTCGAGCTAACTAACGAACTTCGTGTCAGAGACATAGACTCTTCAAACATTAAAAATTTGTCCATACCTTTTTTGTTTTTAAATGTATAATTCATAACTGCTATTCATAGTGAACAAAATTATATGAAAGAAATTTGAAATATAATTAATCGAACTTCTCAATATGCGTAATTACTATACACGTTTAGGAAGAAGATGCCTTAGGCGACGTTTCTGTTGTTATTGTTGTGGGAAATTAGAAAAGTAATAAAATAATCTTTCACTCAAGTCTCTATGACGCCAATTATCACGTTTTGATCTCAGCAAATTCATGCATTTATGAAGAAAAAGTAAATGTAAAATTTAGAAATTACACTCTCATTACATTTTGACCGCATGGCACTCAAAAGTGAAATTTTTCAAATAATATTTATTTGTTATAATTGTAATAAAATAATTTCTTGTTCATAAACGATGTATCAACTCAATTTATGATTTTTTAAATTGTTTGTTATATACGAGTATGAGATAAAAACCGGTTAACCGGTTAATTAGTTGAACAAGTTTCACATAACAACAGTAGTCCACTCAAACTACCGCTGTCTATATGTGTTGTCATTCTATATATGTATTCACAAATCATTTGATGTTTATCAACAAAAACACCTCATGCTACTAATATTGCTAAAATAAACAAAATTTTGTATTGAATAAAATGATGATAAAGATTTTGTATGAAGTACAATAAATAGTGATTAAACATTTTATTAGGCAGGTAGTAGGTTAATACTCTGTACAAATACATGGACGACAGAATACTAAGATTGCACTCATCTGTTACCTCTAATTTGTTCTCAATTTGACAGGATCAGCTGTATATGTAACGTCACACTTGTCCAATGGTTGCTTTATGCATTCATTATTCCGCATTGCATTCTCATGCATCTGGTCCAGTGTTATGTCCAGCGTTCACAAATCTTCTCTGATGAGCGGAATCTTCTAATTCTATTATTCTTGGTACAAATGTATTGATGTATTCATGTCTCTATCCGTATAAACCTATCCCACACCGAATAAGACAATACCAATATTTTATAAATGTTGTTTTTATTACGTGAGAATTTTGTATTGCATAGGCAATGAACAAAAATGTATGGAAATAATATTACATCTACAGTAATTTGTTTTTTACTGTATCAAGATTAGGGTTATGAGTTCTTATCTATATAAATCATTAAACATCATATATTTTTCAGCGCTTTTTGTGTAACTTCGTAATACGTCTTCAAATTGCTTTCCTAAAAATGTATAATACTCCTAATATATTATGATATTTATGTTGATAGATCTCAGAAAAATAAAGAAAGGAACATAATTTCGTTAGAAATTAGTTAGTACCTGCCTAATTGAATGTAAGAAAGAAGAAAGTAAGACTATCGTATTAGTTAAACACAAAAGCAGTTAGACATAAAAGAAAAGGTAAATACTATTACACAGTCGAGCGATATAAGTGTCTGCTGCTGATAATGGTTACTACAATGTGCTATTGAATTTACATAGTAATTTATTTATTTAACCCTGGAATTTCCTAATTAATACAACAAGAAGAAAAAATAAGTCGCACGGTGCAAAATCAGGTGAATACGGCGGGTGATTCAACACACAGACCTGATTCCGAGCCAAAAATTGAAGAACAATGAGTGCTGTGTGTTAAATTTCAGGTTAAAATTTCCACATCAAACGAACACGTGTTTTGTATGTCAAATGAATGTCAATAAACATTAAATGTCAACCAAATGCCATGAAATTTTGACAGTTAGTAGAGGAAGGTTGAAGCTTCAAAAGGCACGTGCTCACACATAGATGGCGCGCTTTGTTGCTGAGATATGGTTCGAGTCTTAATACATAATTGTCGCACCTTATACATACAAATATGTAAACACTTGCTGGTTCAATTGTCGACAATTGATAACATAATTTTTTTTTTTATTAGTAACAGCTTATGCTTTAATACATATTGGTAAAAAAGTTACTGTATCAAACGTTAACAAACTATTCGGTTAAATATTAAATAAATATACATACAATAATTAAGTAAAACACTATTAACGTGATTATAATGCACGTTGTTGAATTTTAATCCAGTTCGATTGTCATGTAATATTAGCTTATTATTGTTTTTTTTTTTTAATATTATATAGTTATTTTATACCATTAACTAGAGCATCAATTAGGTACTTTCTCCTTGACTTCTCTTACGTTCTTCAATAAACACACCAACAATCTGTCAAATGTGCATGTACATACATATATTCTTGGGGTACATACTTTGAATATTATAAGCCGTAGTTCAGTGTATTTTTTTCCTACTCAATTTTTGTATGAAACGAGCCAAAAACAAAGGCCTTAACATACCGCGTTGCTTAACAGACCTTAAAAAAGTACTATAAAACACGTATAAGAGCAAAGGCCTTACATTTTAGCTTTAATTAAAATGCCTTTAAAAAGTGCTAATATGGTATTTTGAAAAGTAAATGTGTATTTATTGATGAAGAACAGAAATCTTCATTGTTATACAGAATTATTTTCTTTGAATTTCATTAGAAGAACGCTGTTGAAATTTTTATTTTATGATGTATGCCTTCAGTATTCTGCTACTAGGTATGTATGTACTTACATACGATTTTAGAAACAATATTCACCACACAACTGGCAAACTGTTGCACAGAGACTCTTAATCCTATATTCCTGTTGCATATGCGTCCCGAATTCTCTATTTAAGAAAAAGTAAAGAAACAAATATTTACATTTTTATTTTTACTTATTCATTTTGAGTACAAATTAAGCTTCTGGCAATGATTCGGGCATAACGATTTACGACAGGAGTTACCATATATATGTAGTATCAAAAATGATACTCTAGGAAAGTAGAGTTAAACATGATTATGGCTGTTATTTCCCTATGAAAATTATTTAGTAAAGCTCGAAAATATCGAAATTCATAGCAACAAGATTTCAGTTATGAGGAGGGGCCAATACTTACCTGAAAAGAAACACCACCTCGGCAAAAAGTAGTTTGCTTCTCAAGAAAAATTTTGTATGAATAGGCTACGGGCTTATCACATGGATCAGTGACTTTAATTTTGCAGAAATAGTCGAGACCGTGGAAGAATGTCAAGGTGAGTTTGTCAACCAACAAGGTCATGGCGACAGTTTTTTGGAATACGCACGATGTCGTTCAAAACGATTACCTTGCACAGGATAAAACTATCACCGACGGAGCTTGTTATACAGAAATGTAGAATGTCCCATGCTCTGCTTTGATTTTGATTTTCTTTGCCATAGACGTCAGCAACTGAAACAAGGTCGCAGTACGCTAAACATAATTCTGTCAGTATCAAGACTTTATATTATTCGTCTTCAAGATGTAATTGATTTATGATGAAGTAATTGAAGCCGAATTATGACTGTATAATTATGGTATGTGTTTTACTTGTATAGCATATTTTCCCTATCATTATGTGATTGCCCGCATAATTTTGTGTTGACGATGAAAATTTTTAAATTTTATTTTAAATTCTGATCCAAGATTTACCAAGTCGAAGGCCACACTGATAAGATTCAAACAGACTGTTGAAAGTGAACTTCATAGTATTTCAGAACATTGCAAATTTCTTCTCTCCTAATCAATGTGATTAACAAATAATAGATTTACTTATTAAGTAAATCTATTAAGTAGATTTAAAAATATATGTTATGGTGATAATGCAATAACAGCTGAGACGCTTGATATTGCAAAAATTTGTTATTCATGTTTTTAATGAAAAATAATCCCAATCTATTGGCAATATGCTACGAAACTGGATCGACAAGAATGAAGCTATATTCCACAACTGTTAGTAATGAATACATATTACTCTTTTTAATTAAACAACAATCGTCAAATAATATTAACCAATATTATTTCATCACATTTTTTAGAAATGTACCAGCTGATGGCCTCTCTTTGACTTTGTTAAGCGATATGGAAAAAACAGAAAAAAGAAAATGCTCAACTAAGAACAAGGGAATTACACATTTGATTTACATAAATCTGATTAATTTTAATACGTAGCAAAGGCAAAAGCAGGGCGTAACGTTGACGTAATGCAAGACTTTCCTGCCGCTGTGACTTTTAGATCGAGCGCAGTCTGAAGATAAAAATGTTGAGAGGAAAGGAGTTAAAGACGAAAAAAAAATCTAATACAAGCAACAAAAAAACCACAAGGGATGACAAAAGTGCATAAATCAAATTAGTCTTTACAAATGAATGCACTCAAACAGTGTCGATTTGGTACTAGTGGTTTGTATTGTATACATATGCGACATACGGAATTGATGAAATCAACAGACGAAACCTTTTTTCTATGAAGTTAGTAACACTGTCACTGCAGCCCTCTTCATACATCCATATATCGCGACTGTATGGTGTTGCTCACTTTATATGTGTATAAATAGAAAAAAAGTAACCTTAACAAAAAAAAAAAAAAAATAATAATAATAATAATAATACATACATACCTACAAGAAATATCGATTGATTAATTTATAATACGTATGTGTTCGATGCAATGGCATACCACAAATACCGCAAACAGATATCATTTCTGTAGGTTCTTCCATTATGTTGAATTGCCGCCATTGAGTTTTTGTTGTAAAGATATACTCGTACGACTAAAAATCCAACGTCGATGACAACTACTAAAATATTTACGAGTATGTGCACACAAAAATGAGCAACCCTCTTTATATGCGATGCGCATCCCTTACGACAACGGTCTCGGAAGCTTTATTGTTAGCGCATTGAACAAAAGAAAAGAGAACAATTGGATAGTCGAGTGGAGTGTATAAAGTCGATATATTTAAATGATTAGGACCGTGGCAACCATTAGAGTTTGTGATGGCTATTGTTTAAGCGTATGTTTCTTATGAATGTTGAAGGTCCATTCGGTAAACAATTAAAATTATTTTGGCGCGCACCAAAAAAATTAATTTCTCTAATCCATTGCTCTCATTCAAAGATCCTACTCCTCGAATTCGTTTGTACAGAGCGCGTAAGTGAACACGTGCTCTTTTTGTTAGATGTGTGGGTGCATTGCATTTAGGGGATATAGGGGAATTAGGCTAGAATCGTCATGATTTTGAACGACAAAGTAACCTTTTTGGCTTCGACTCGCCATTTGCGCGATATATAGTTATGTTCTCGTTTGGTATGGGATTTTACGCAGATATTCAAGGCTCATCTCCCCGTAATAACGCGTTTCATGGCTAACGGAAAAATTTGATTTTTTTGTAATCAATCGATAACATATGACACGAATGGGGCCTAAAACATATTTTAAAACTGTGTCTGGCTTAAACGCTTCGGATTACTAACACATTTAATTTTTGGCTGTTAGAGCAGAGCACAAGATAAAGCGCATAGATTAAGTGATCGATCACGATGCAAACAAAAACGCGAATTTACAATGTATTGTGCCAAAATGAGGAATATCCATCGCACAAAGATAGTAAGTAGGTTTAATTAAATAATAATAAAATTAAATAAAAAATAAATAAATATGTGGCACTTAAAGCTCCGAAGGGCTCATTGGCCGAGCTTCTCTTCAATTACTGTTGTGCGTGTTAAATTTTAGACAGTATTAGAAGGGACCTACTTATTTTAGCCGGTTCCGAACGGCAGAACCCTTGCGACATCACTTTTTCTGAGCTTTGTCACAGAGTTCTTTTAGAAGGTTTTCATGGCAAGTTGTTACTGTCGGAAGAATTGCCAATTGCTTGCCGACAGGTGGGTACCGTTCGAAAGAAAAATCTTTCCGATATTAAATTTATTATGCATGAGCCGGGGATTGAACCACGATCTACAGATCAGAAGGCCAACACACTAACCACTGAGCCACGGCACGGCAAAATTAAATACATCATTAAAAAAATAAAAAAATAAATATGTGGCACTTAAAGCTCCTAAGAGCTCATTGGCCAAGCTTCTCTTCCATTACTGTTGTGCGTCTTAAATTTTGGACAGTATTAGAATGGACCTACTTATTTTAGCCGGTTCCGAACGGCAGAACACTTGTGACATCACTTTTTCTGAGCTTTGTCATCATCATTATTTACGCTTAATTAGAATTACAATTGTATTGAGAAGAACGTGGTAAACGCTACTTTTTTCTAAATGCGTTTTCATATTATTCAAGATTATTCAAGAGCGTAAAAAAAATCCTTTCTAAAAATGAGAACAAATTACGCAATCGAAAAATTTGTAACATTTATTAGAAAAGTACTTTTTTTACCAAACCAGCTGTTTTACATATGAGTCATTCTTTTTTTAAATCTCACGGTAGTACTTTTACTTTTTTGTAAATCTAGACGTCTTGACCCGTTTAAATACAAAATTGCAAAATCGGAATTCGAACATTTAGTTAAATCCGTCCGTCAAAATAGCAAGCGTCATATCCATTACATCTACTACCAAAGGAAGAACCAAATAACTGGAATCCTTGTGGAGATTAAAGAAGACTAAGGTTAATTACAGTATTGGACCGTTACCCCTTACCTCACATCCATGATCTACATATTAACTTCAGAAATAAACAAATTGATTTGGTACGTGCTTACCATCAAATTCGAGTAGCAGAAGAAGACGTACATAACATTTCAGTAACAACTCCTTTTGGAATGTTCGAATTTGCAAGAATGCCGCATTGTTTACGCAATTCAGTAAGTCTCAAATTATTATTCGAACAATTAAACAAAATGTGTTTTCGGGGTTACAAAATTGGATTTTCTAGGATATGCGCCCGTCCAAAGAAAGAGTCAAGGAAGACTCAGAGTTTGGAAGACTGATATCAGTCAAAAAATGCAAAATTTTGTTGGTATGGCAATTTACTACCATCGTAATGCAAAAATATCTATCACTGTTGATGCTTCGAATATTTCTATAGGGGAGTTCTACAACAGGAAACTAAGGAATCTTTAGCATTTTTTGTCAAAGAAATTAAGTACATCTGAATGTAAATATAGTACATTTGATAAAGAGTTACTAGCAATTTCCGAGTGACATTAAGCATATCAGTGGTGAAGCAAACATTGTAGCAGAAACATCTAGAGGCCCTAATATAAAAACCGTAAATTACAATTACAGTATATGGTGCGAAATGTCATTAGATATCGCTAGCCCTTATATTCCTGGTAGTTGGCGTAAATTTATTTTTACAAAGCTTCATGCCATGTCACATACGCGTCGATTAATAGCAAGTCGTTACTTTTGGCCAGGAATGAACAAAATTATTAATCAATGATCAAAAGAATGTGTAAATTGTCACAGATCGAAAGTAAATAGACATACTAAATCACCTGTTTCGAAAATTAGTATTCTTTAAGATCATTTCGAACATATTCACATAGATATTGTAGGACTTTTACCACCTTCAATAGATGATCGATATTTGTTGACTATTATAGATAGAAACACTAGATAGAAGTTTATCCGATTAAAAATATGTTGGCTCTTACTGTAGCAGAAAACTTTTGTCGTGAATATATTTCTCGTTTTGGGGTACCTCTTACTATAACAACTGATCAAGGAACTCAATTTATGTCTAAATTATTCATTGAATTAGAGATATTTTTAGGAAGTCAAACGATAAATATCACTTCATATCATCCGCAATCTAATGAAATGATCGAGCGTTTCCATAGACAGTTAAGATCATCAATAATGGCAAAAGAAAACAATGAAACCTGGTACGATGAATTACCGATCATACTCTTAGGTTTACGATCTACCATCAAGAAAAACATCAATGTGACTCAATGTGCTTGAGTTAGAAAAAGATTAAAAGAAAATTTTCGTAACTTGCGTTCCAACACGGTACATCATCGTGACTGAGCAGTATATGTTTCCAAAAATTTATATGACTATAAATTGAAATTTATAAGGGTAGATAGGAAAAGAACAGGACTACAGGGACTATACGAGGCCCCGGTTGAGGTAGTAGAAAAGAAAAAATCAAAACATATCATAGATAGAATTAAACCGGCATTTTTAGATAATTATATACAAACGAAGATTCTACAAAACAAAAACGCTAAAAAGAAAGTTGCTTTTAATTTACTAACTGCTACTTAATTTGGAAAAGGGGACTATTTGTAGTGTTATTTTTTATTGTTATAATGTTAATATATAACAAATTTTCAATTTAAGGTTTCAATTTTTCCGAACCTATTTAATATAATGAAGTGATATTTTTCCACAATGTAGCTATACGACAGTTTTATACAATACATACTTTTACAATTTATACATATTCAGTATAATTACACTTTGTTTGAAAAGGCCCATCGTGCTTTTCTTTAACATTTGCGAGACAATGGATATTTATATGAAGTGAAAGTATTCGAACGTATTTTCAAAGTTATTTTCCGATTATATTTGGTATTCAAGTATTTATTTTCTATTTTTGAGTACAATTTTATTTTTTTAAACTTTTTTGTTTTTATTTTTTAGTACAAATTAATTTTAATTTGTAAATTTTGTTGTAATCACTCACCATTCCTGACACCTGGTGATAAACATTGTAATTCAATTCAACCATATAACTATGCGTTCCGTCTAAACAGCATACGTAAAGAAAATATATTTTATGAAACTAGTGGTATAACCGTATTTTATACATTGCCAATTGCTCTGAAAAATCCGCATTTGTTCCCAAAAAACTTACTGAATTGTTCCTGCTGTTTGCACACTGGGCTATTCTATTATTTGTGCGCTTAAGATGCTTATGAATAATATCACTCTGTTAATATCAACGTAGATGATTCATAATTATAAATCGAAACGATCGGCTGAATGTCAGTAATAGCATGCTTCATGTCCGACAAACCACAGAAAAACGGATATACAAGTACATATGTCTTCTTTCTTATAAACGTTTATACGCAGTTTATTTTTTCGAAAAAAAATTTAATATAACGGTGGCGGTATTACCTTCTGTCATCAAGAGAGTAAAATGAATTTATACTCTCAATTTGAGAAAATATACAGAAAGTACGCGAACGGAAACCTTTCAGAAACTTGCAAATTGACAATCAAAGTACGTAAATGACAGCTCGATTCTTTTTTCTATAAGTGATAGAAAGTGATGGCAAAAATACGCTCATATTTTACGCTTTTTAATTTTTACGCTCACATGGATTTTCTGTCACATATGCGAATTCCTGTCGACAATTGTTGAAAGTTGTCAGAATGCGAACAAACCTATTATATATTGTAAATTTACTCATAATTAATATTATTCGCGTGTAATTTAAAAATTCACAAAATTCAATTTTAAACACAATTTCCAAATTTCTTCACTTCTGTCACTTTGAAATAAAACAGCTATTTTTTCTATCTTACGAATTTTTACTAGTAGAAGATGTGTGCTTGTTGACAGAAAATTCATACAAATTATCATCATTTTTTGTCAAGGGGTGTTTGTTAACACTAAAAAACTTGCAACGAGAGAGAAAATATGAGCGCAAAATGACAGTTCGCTGTGAGAGAACTTACAAGTTTTTACTGGATAAATTTTTACTTGTAAGAATTTGCAAGCAAGAAGAACATATGATTGAAAGATGACAACAACAAACTATTTTTGAAGTGTATATAAATTGTAAATTATAATAAGATAACAAATTATCAATGGATGAAGTAAGAAATAACAAAAAAATTTGGTTCTATTAGTTAATTTAAGTAATTTGAACAAGTCTCCAGCCACCACTTTTGGAATTGCCTACTTTTGATATTGATTTGATATTGAAATTAATATTCACAATCAGCTGTTTCTGTCAACTTGCAAGTTTTTGCAAATTGTTGTTTGTTTACTTTTCTGGATATTTTTCTGCTTGAGGGCGAATTCTTTCTTACTCTCTAAAATTTCGTTGCTTACTTATTTCTTACTGGGAAAGTAAAAAATCAGACCTAGATATTTACAAGAATTATCACAGAGATGAAATAATTTGCTCCCTCAATTTCCCTTCTTTTACTGATTTTTGGCGCACGTGAACAGATTTTCAGTAAAAACTAGAAAAATTGGTAATAATTTGTAAACACTATTATTCGCATATAGCCAACATTTTGCAAATTGCTTCTCTTGCTTGAAATCAGTAGCGGTTAAAAATGGGCTAGTAATGATATAACCAATCTTTCACACCACAGTGCATTTAATTATTGTATATAAATACAATATGTATATGCCCATATGCATGTATGAATGAATATTCATATTTATTCACACTTACTCAATACAAATGTAACGATTACTGTTAATTGTGTTGTAAATTTCACAACTCAATTTGGCGTGTAACATTCTTTACGGATTATTACAGATTTAAGTAAATCTATTTCGTGTAAATCTTCTTGATCTCTTCTACGACTCCAGGCTGAAAGGCCACAAAACCAATGGTTGACTGGTTGTACTATTGTCACCAAGTGTGACCATTGTAATGGCATGTGCTTTGCATAAAGTGAAGTACGACATACATACATTTGGAAGTGATTTGGTAAAACGTCACACATTGCAAAAAAGTCAAATGCAAATTGTTTGTAAACCATTGTGTTTTAACAGAACAACAGCACTATATATATATGAATATATTGTATACATATATATGTACATACATATATGTATGTGTTTCCAAACATTTTTGTTTTTGCATTTTTCATTACCTTTTCTATAGAATTGCTAGTGTCAAAAAATGTATTCACACTTAACTCAATGAAACACAGTGGGGAACAGTAGAACAGGAGCAACAATAAAATCAGAAGCAGCAGTGGCGGTGACATTGAACAACAATTGTCTCTTAAGGTTTTTCATTTATTGCTTATTCAACTGATTATTTGCTACACAATCTACTTATACAATTTTTTTTTTGCCTGCATATACATATAATAGCAAATAATGGATAAAATCAAGATTTTTAAATAGGCCACAAATAGAAATGTTTTGTCTATATTATTGCTTTTTCCTCCTACTGCGCAGGACATTAAAGATTGAAAGATGTTCATAATAACCGGTAAATTCTTATTTATATAACAATATCGAGTGGATTAAGCAGATAAGTGTGAAACGATTTGCATGTTCAGTCATCTGTGGTAAAATTTCATAGTTACGATGACATCCAATATTTTTTGCAAATGTAAAATTGTGTTGTACGAATGCTGCAGCTAATGTTTGTGTCATTCAGTGTTTATATACCAGCATAAAATCATGAATTTTCAACAATTTCATATTAAATCTTTAAATTTCTTTTTGTATATCGGAACAATTGATCAAAAAAGAGGAGGAGCGACCGCCATTTCAAAAGTAAGTACACACTAACAAACAGACTCATTCGATGCGTTCGTTCTTAATACTAATTCAATATATGTATGCATTTACTCGAAGAATACTTGAAACATGAAGTTGTTGAGAGTGGCAAATGGGTCACATTCTTTATTTACCAACAACACGAGAACAACCCCTTGAATTCACAAAGTTTACATCGTACACTAGGTAGGTTTATAGTACATTAAATATACAGCGATAAGCATTTATTACGTTTTTTTCTTTTGTGTCACATTCTCTGTAGGTATGATGACTTACGTTGTGCACGTAAAGAAGTATGTATTTTACAAAATGGAGATCTAGTATGCACAACTATAGATTGTTGAGGAACGAATGCCAAAAACAAACAAGGACCCAGAAGAACATGAAGATGAATTCGTATTGAAGATGGTGAATATTTGAAACCGGAAAAACCATAAACTTTTCTATATTTAAAAAAGGAGATGCAAACTCGACGAATGACTAAAGCGAAATTTCTTCCGTGAACTGTATTGCCAAGGTTCTAATGGGATTGACCGATCGAAGGCTCTCAAATCGGATCAACGAGCACAACATTGTTGCAGAATTCCACGATGGCGGCAGAAGAAACTATTCCACTGTGGATAATATATACAATCTCGCGTCCATCGTACATTTAATGTTTAATGAAAATAAAGAGGTGTATGATAGAGTTTCGAGAAAATCATTGATTTATACATTTCGACAAATGGACATAACAAACAAAGTCACTAATGTGATAGCAAATGACGATGAAAACACTAAAATGGCGGTATAGACAGGACAAGAACTATCAGAATATTTTGAAACCTACACAGGAGTGAAGCAAAGCTGTTTGTTATCACCATTACTATACATTTTATTTCTTAACGGCTTATATAGCAACTTGTAAGAGGGACTATCGGTTGAGAGCAAGAATATATGGCTACTTCTTTATGTGGACGACATTGTTGGCTGATAATCCCTATGCCATGCGATCCACGATCACATTCCAAAAAAATCGGAGCTTAGGAAGGTTGGTCAGATATATAAGACAAAAGGTGGTGATATCAAGGCGAGGGAATAAAAGTGGTGGCAGAACATAAATATTGAGGTGTTTTCTTATACCGAAAATTACATAAAAATGGTAACTTTTCCAAACGGTTTGCAGATCCATATAGACTTACTCGGCTCGTGTATGGGGATATGCGCTGTTGGAAGAAGTGGATGAATTACAACTATATTTTATGAAAAAGATACTTAGACTACCAGAAATGTGAAAAACTATGTATGAATATAAAAGTAGCAGCAGACTGAAGTTGTGGTTTAGATACGACGGGGAAAACATCAGTACATCTTTGTGGCGAAGGTGATGTGTACAATTGTTGACGCAATTGAAATTCAAGAACTTTAATCATACACTGTAGAAGGCACTGCCAAGCTCGACACGAATTTCTAAATATTTAGACTACCCTAAGACAAAGAAGAAATGCAGATGGTAGATATATCGATAATTTTTAAAGGACGAGGTGGACTATTAATGCTAAACGAGAACACTTTTGGAAATGCAACGAAAACTTGCAACCTTTGTAATCTCAATGAAGAGGAAAATATGCAACATTTCATTGGAAGATGCTCTGTGGCAGTTGTAAAAATGAACAACTACCCAAATTCAGAAAAGAAAAAAAAAAAGAAAATATTTCAGGAAGATTTTTACTTTTGCTTCTGTCAATAAGCATTAATTTTCTTATTTCATTATTTCATTTCATTTCACTTGTTTCATTTCCTTCATCAGTGTAACTCAACACAAAAAGTTATTATTAAGTTATTCAATAAAATACCGGAAAAGAAAAAATTATCGATCCTTAGGTTTTAGAGTTTACTACCGCATCTAATATTTCGAGAAAGTTATTAGAGGTAGAGCTAGTTAAGTTAAAACAATTAGAAAAATTAGAGGAAGAAACTATTGAAGACATGGAAGAAAACGTAAGCACAAACAACATGTCAAACTTCAATATACACACCCTGTTGCATATCCCTGCTGTCCCCAGTGGCTAAAATACTGGAAGCTTGCTCAACACCAACATAGCCTTGTGAATCAATCACCGCCCGTGGTATAAACCAGCTGAAGCCATGTGACAGGATTGTTATGGTGGCACTCGATCTCGTGAAGGCTTTTGTATATGTTACCACAAGACACCAATAATTCTCCTGTACCTATCAACATCAAAAGGCTGATAGCGAACTATATGAACGGCAGATAAGCACAGGCGGGTGATGCTAGAATTTGACAAGAAGGTGTCCTGTCCCCCTACTGTTCAACTATTATATATTTACAATGCTTCCACCTCCAGAATATAACACTTGTCTCATACGCTGACGTCTGTACCATCAGCAGCAGCACAGCCGAGCTTTCATCCACTATAAATGCATATCTCATTCAGGTTTCCAAGTTTTTCATAACCCTCCATCTACAGCTATCGGCCGAGAAGTCAATTGCCACATTGTTTACCCCTTGGACGAGGGAGGTCAGCACCATACTTCATATGCCTATGGCGAAATATACACAAATATTAGGTGTTACTTACCTACACACACTTGCGGCTCACGCCATGGCGTGCGACCAACATGCGAAATAGCGTGAGCGAACGTAACTATGTACTAAACGCGCTCGCTGACGGCACTTGGGGCAAAATCAGTGAAACACTCCTTATAATCTATAAAGCTATTGGAAGATCGGTGCTCAACTATGCGGCTGCAGTTTGGACTCCAGCTAGCAGTGATACGCAATGACTGAGGCTGCAAGGAACTCAAATGCAACGCTTCACATCATCACGAGCTGCCACCTGATGACACAGGAAGACCATCTTCATGAAGAGACAAGACTGATGAAGGTGAAACAGCATAACGATCTGCTGTCCAAACAATTTTGGTTGGCCTGTCATACGGATCCATATAAGCCAAACATAGTACTCAACAGAAGACCCACATAGACCACCCTCATAGACTTTACTCTGGCAAATTACGTACATACGTCATCAAATCAGACATTTATTCTTCAAATGAAGCTTAAACTGCACTTATGCCAATTGCAATGACCCTAGTTATTTTGAAATAACCATTTAAGCAAAATTCCTAAGAGTACAGTAAAAAACAGATGAGAGACATTAACCAATTTTTCATTTTATTTCCACGTCGATTTTTTTGTAATTTGGAATTTGATCGACCTATGTCCTAATTTAAGGATATTCCATATTTGTTCTAAGACAATCATTTAATTAGAGATTATACCAAAATATGCATTTGTTACTCTCTATTTTATTTGTTTTTTGTTTTATTTTGTTTGTTTTTGGTTCGCTCCAGCAATGTCATCTCGTGCGCGAATTGATTGATGTCCTGTTCCACTTATTACACATTCTCGTTACGCTCGTGCGATTTTATTAAAAATCATAATAATAAATATGAAACCAAAAAATTGAGGTTATTTTGTAGTTTTTTTCTGATTTTTAGAAGAAATATTATATGTATGATTGATGGAAATTGATGGATGAGCATCTCATACAAAAGAATAAAAAAATTGTTTTTATCAAAATTGAATGAAGAGAAAAATTAAGTGTTCACCTATTATTTTCAACAATCGAATCGGTTGCATGATATATCTGGCCTTTAGAGGCATATAACATTGTACTTTTGAGTTACATAACTTTAGAGTATTGATGATCCCAAATACAGCATTTCGTACATGTTTATATGTACGTATATTAAAGATGTCTAAATAAGTACATATGTACGTCTAAAAAATAAATTCGATATAGATTAGAGAAAATAAAATTCCTATTGAAATGCAATGTCGAATTAGTCGAACCCAGACATTTTTACATAGAAGTAATTCCATAGTTGATTGTCGAAGACGACTCAATTGTAGCCAAGGGCACATTTTTTTTTGTTTTGAGAAAAGAAAACGCCATTAGTTCTCTCTGCCGTGTACATAAGAAGGAAGGCAGCACAACTTGCGGCAACTACCGTTGAATAAGTCACCTCAGCATCGAACACAAACTCTTATCGTTCGTAATGTAGCCTAGTGTAGATCTAAGCTTACGATCAACAATCTGATTGGATCTTATCAGTGTAGCTTCAGATCTGATAAATCTGGGAGAAGACCCAAGGAAAATAGATCGGTGGTCTGGTCGTGTTTTCGCAAGTAACGTGTCTAACTGCCTCAACCGGGTGGGGCTAGCGCAATCCTTGTTGAACTCATCGCAAGTCAACTCACTGGCTGTCATGTAGTTTGATCTGAGCGCTATGTGATGATACCTTTATTTGTTAATGAGGGGTAGTCATATAGCTTGCTCTGCTTACTATGTGATGGCGCTTTCATTATTATTAATGGGGGCCCTCCATGTGGCGACCACCGGGCAACGTCTTCCTGGCACCCGCTGGTAGGCGGCTGAAGTGAGTGGCGAAAATCTCCTCGGTTAGAGGTTGTGCGTTGGGTTTGGGACCCGCCACATAAAAAAGCCCCCCAATGAAAAAAACAGATATGCCTCTGATACAAAAAAAAAAAACAAAAATAGATCGACACACACCAAATATTTCATGCTTGAAAATTCGCTTTCGACAGTCCAGTAAGCGATGACCTGTACACGATAATGTCTGAATTCGCTATTCCAGTAAAACACATTCGACGTTACAGAATGGCATTGCTTAATTAACGTAGTGGAAAGAAAATTGGAAAGGAGTTTTCCCTTTTTTTGATATAGAATGAGTTTTCAGACAGAATGATTCATTACCTACTGATGCAGTCAGTGTAGAATCCTCTGAAATTCATAGAGCGGCGCGTTGAATGGATCTTGATGTAAACAGCGACAGGCCGAGCTCTCTCCGGAAGAACGAAAATTCCACTCAACAAGTCTCTCACCTTGCCTGTTCTTACATATGGTGCTGAAGTCTGAACAGTTTTCTTGGAGTCTTTGTCAGAAAAGTCCTATGCAAGATCTTTGGACTTACTTGCTCTGGTGGCGAGTACCACATAAGGACAACCGAGCTGTATGATGTTATTGATATGGATAAGTGCGTTTAAATACAGCTGATGCGTTGGATTGGTCATGACGAACGAATGGAAGAATGTGCTTTAGTCGAGAATGTATTATATTCGGAACACGCTATATGATACAGTGAAGAGGAGCACCCAAAGTCTGGCAGAGGACCCTAGAATGGAAGAATCGATCAGCGGCGTTTTCATCAGCGTCTACTACCAAATTACAAATAGGATAGAACACCTTCTTGGCTGTACCAATTTCTTCATTTTGCTCGTACGGAATCGCTGAATGTACTAAATATCAGCGTACAACTTGCAGATCTCATGGTTGTGCCTTAATTGGTACTCGCCGCCTATGCGAATTTTGTAAATGTAAATACTTTACAAAGGATTTTTCCCAAGGAACTGTCGATAGAAGTGAAATTATTGCAATATTATTATGCGAATTCAAATTGTACAACTTTATATCCGATTACCTTGTTTAGTGTTAATATTAAATCTATTAATCCTTTGATAAAAATATTAAACATATAACAAATATCATGCACATTAGGCTAATACACTAATCACAGCTATAAGTCGCTTATGAACTTACTTACCGTAAAACTGTCGGATGTCATTAAATGTAACTTTTACTTTTTTCACAAAATTTCGACAAAAACAGAAAAAAAAATGTCAGAAATTAAAAATACAAAATCAATACAAGTATTTACCTTTATTTTTCCTCAAGTGGCTCAAAGCAAAAAAAAAATGTATAAGCGGTTATTCATTCATTCTTTTGATGTACCTAGTGAGTACTAACAATTGTTTCATCCATTTAAACTGACACTTTTGCCACATATTATCCTTTTGCGGCATTTATGTCCTTATTGAAGGTGCGTATGTGTTTTGTGTACGTGTGCATGTGACTTGACAGACAATATATGTATTTCAGATGTTACCGCCAATAACAATGTGTACTTTTCCCTTTCATTCGATTTGAAGAAACATCATCACAATGACAAATTTGCTTGTTGACATCTTCAATCAGCCGAAGACCCTTGCTGCTGACCTTACACTATTAGACAATACAATTAATTAAGAAAAGCGTAAAAAAGAGAATAACTAAGGTGCAAAGAAATCGCAAATAGAGTATAATAAATCTGACAATCAATTGCAACAGGTTATATATTAATACTGACTTGAACAAAATTATACCTAGATGTGGATTGTGAATCAAAATTACGACTGATCTTGAAAGTATTGTAACATATACATACATATAACCAACTAATCTTGTTTTTAGATAAATCAGGGAATTGGTAATGAGTTGACATTCTAAAATAATGTGCTAAGGAAAGATCCAAAGAAAAAATCGTATAACCCCTATGACTTAATATTTATTATTTTTATTTATACTAATCTATAATTGAACTGTAAATGTAAAAGAGTTCTGCGTAGAATGCAACATTTGTATCGTTTGAAGTATCGTTACCAATTTCGTAAAAAATTAATTTGAACAAATCTATTAGGTTAAATTGACAACTGAAACAAGATCGAATCGATTTAAAACGCTTAAAATTTAATAAGGTGACAGACACTAAATATGTGGTAATATACTTACGTTTCATATTTGTATAAAAGAAAATTATAAGGACCCGAAACTTACGTACAAATGCACTCATACATTACCATTCCAATGCTTGACTATGTATTGTAAAAATGGATTGACTCAATTTTTCATTTCATTCAAACAATGACGATCGACGACGAATTGTATTCTGTATTCACTATGCCATTTTAGTATTGTTTTTATACTCGCTCATACATACATAGTATTACCTGAAAAAATTGCATGCGATCTTAAATTGGTAACGACAATATCTGAAGTGAAAAGATAAATGTATTTATTGTCTTCAAGATTTGTAAATGCACACACATATAATTTTATGTGTAGGTAAGTAGTATGTCTATACCCTTTAGGAAAATGTTTGATTCCAGGATAGACCCGTAGAGTTTACTAAATACTTTTCATATCTCTTTTAAAGCAGATGTAGAGATGGGGAAAAGGGTAAATATCCGGTACAATGGGTAAATTGAACAAAAAATGGGAAATTACCAGGGTATTTATCAAAAAGGTGGGTATAATTATTATTATCGTTGGGGCGATGTTGCACTGCGACCTAGAAGATCGATTGTGCCCCCTTCGCGGACCTAGAGCATGTCTCTTAGCACAGTTCCCTCGATGAATTTTAGTATTGGTCCTACTTCCCAGAGTTTAAGTTCGTCTTCGGGTATCACGAAACCTTCCAGGTGTTTCCTTCTCTTGTGCATCAGTGCGGAACAAGTTCTTATCACATGTTGTGCGGTCTTGTCATCCCCCTGCAGAACCTTCAAAGAGCATCAGTGAAAATTCCAAGTTTTGTTAGGTGATAGTTCAACCTATAATGCCCTGTTAATAATCCTGAAATGATTCTCAAGTTGTTCTTCTTTAGATTCATACAGTCCTCGTAGGTGGGTATCGACTTTGTTGTAAATAATTTGGTGAGCAAACACATTTTGCACCAAAAATTAAAGAATTTCATAATAAATTTTTACAATATTACATTACATTATACAAACGAAATTCAACTTTTAGTGCTGAATGAGCGTCAATGGTAGCTTAAGTGCATGTAACAGTTAATATATGAACCGGCTTAATTCTGTTCAAGTATTTTAAGAACTTTAATGCGCGTAATAAAATCGTTTCCATTTCATTATATAGCTTGACTAAATATTGACTGGAAATTGGCTCCCGATTTGGCAATTTATGTGAAGATTGCAATTCTTTAAAAAACTGTACCCATAGTGGATGTAATTGCAATAATAGCTTTGGCTAATTGCTAGTGAAAGTTTTCTTTATACTCTTAATACTAATCAGACATTATTTGGCATGGGATTGATGCTTGAAGAGAATTCGATAAGTTTAAAACATCACTGAATTAAATCAAATTTTCTGTTGAAATTGTTGTCCCCTCGATTCGTTTGAACAGTTTCTTATTTCATAATAATTGGACATATAAAACAATTCGTTAAATATTTTTTCAATTCATTAACATTTGCACATTTTTTAAATATGTAACAATATTTGCAAAGAACTGATTTTGTGGTGGTCGCACTTGTTACCAGATGCTTCCATATTTGATCAATTTTAGGTCTTTCCATTACTGAACACAATTTTAATTCAATTTAATCCGCTTTTCGCTATGAAAGAGCACGGGTGGTGTTGAAAAAATAAGTCATTTGAAATGATGTTTCAGCTGATTGTCAATCAGTGATTGCTAGAAGTTGCATTTCAAATGTTTTTTATAAAATAATTCTAATTTTTATAATTTTTTGTACCACCTGTACCACCATTTTCCTTGAGGGCAATTACTTATTTGTTGTCCATATGTGTGTACGTTGGTTTGTTTCTGTTGAAGGAGAAAGGTGTCAAAAAGGCACACCACTATCAAACTACCACTCTACAGATGTGATATATGATGGGATGATGTATTTAATTCTTGGTTTTATGCTATATTTTTATTCTTCTTCATTTGATAGTTTTGTGGTAATAATAGATTTATAGTTGTAATATTTTTTTTTTTTGTTTTTGTTTGCAATTCAATTTTTCGTTTTTGTCTTGTTTCCATCTACTCGTTATATATGTACATACGGAAGGGCATCCATTGAAATTACATAAATGAATACAATCCTTTTGTAATCTAGACAGATAAATAGGCACTCCATATACGTATAGAAATGACAATTCATATTTTGAACAAATTTATTTTTATTTTACAAATGGGTTTTTGTATTCTATTGCATATGTACTACGACTTTTGAGTTTTCAGAAATATATGGAGAGTGAGGAGGACAATCAATTGAATTGATACGATTTTATGCGAAATTGTCTTGTTGATGGTACGTACTCGCCTCCTTTTCCATTGTTATTGTGGCATAGATATCCCTACTCAATATATATTGTAAGCAAACCATGCATCAAAATCATGTTAAACTAGTACACATCATGAGTATCATTTAGGAAATATAATATATATATATATATATATATATATATATATATATATATATATATATATATATATATATATATATATATATATATATATATATATATATATATTGTATAATATCATCATATCATCACACATATACACATATGGAGGGTTGAAAATTACGAGAAGCAGAATAATTTTAAGTGTCACATCACAGCAGTGATAAGTATAGTACCGCTTCTATCATTGCAACTACATATGCATGTGTGTATGTACATATAAAGGTGAGGAAGGATGGAAATATTGTTATTTATGATCACAAATCTATTATGTTATGTTCATATTGTGGTCATGTCCAAACGGCAATACGTTGTCGACCATCAAATTTATGCAAAGTTTATTACATCAGCAAATATGTTGGTGTCTGCCTAACTGTCACTACTAAAATTAGAAGTATTAGAAATCCTGGTAGTCATCTTTCTTGAAACAATACTAGTAGCGCAGGAGAGTTGTAAACTTACATAAGTTCGCCAAGGTTGCTTGAAAAGAAAAAATGTAGCAGTTGCTGAATAAATATCGTGAAGATGAATTAAAATTCATAAGGAAAATTCCGAATATATCGTAGGATTTATATTTCGAGAATAGCAAATAATAACAAACATTTTTAAATAAAAACGGCTTTTGCATTCGTTCAAACCAATTGTCATAGTAGTTTTTCCATTTCTCTTGAAACACTTCCAAAACATGGTTTTAGGCGCTCTTAAATCGTTGACCATGCAGTTTACCTTTGATATTCGGGAACAAGAAGAAGTCATTGGGTGCCAAATGAGGACTGTATGGAGGATAAGTCATCAATGCGATGTTTTGACTGCTCAAAAATGCACCTGTTTGAAGAGATGTGTGAGAGCTCGCATTGGCGGTTGGTTTTGTAATTGTCTCTGAACACTTCTGGCAAACAAATGGTTGTGTACCACTCAGAATTGACCGTCCTACGTTGCTCAAGCGGAACAGTGGCCACATGACCCATTCAGCCGAAGAAACAGGCGACCATTTCCTTCGATGTGCTGCGGGCTCGAAGAACTTTTATTGGATTTGGCTCGTCTTGAAACACACACACTTTCGATTGCTGTTTTGTTTCCGGTTCATACGCATATATCCATGATTCGTCACCTGTCACGATTTTATACACGTCTTTTGAATCACCACGGTCGAACTTTTTAAGCATTTCCTTACACCAATCGACGCGAGACTTTTTTTTAGCATTTGATAAATTATGGGGCATCCAACGGCTGCAAATTTTTTTTACAACTGACTTCATGGAAAATCGTATGTATTGAAGTGGAACTAATGTGCAAGGGTGCCTCTATCTCACGATATATCACATGACGATCTTGCATTATCAGTTCATGCACTGCATCGATGTTTTGTGGCACATCAACCGATTTTGGACGACCTTCACGGTGCTTTATCGCCATACAAAGAACTGAGTTCATCGACACATTCTTATTGAGATAATCCACGTCGAAAGGTTTGAAAAATTATCCAACGAAAAACTCTTGAAATTTCCATTTTTTTGCCAAATTGATTTTCTTAACTCACTGTGAACGAAACAAATAACACCTGTACATCAAAACATTGTGAGTACGTTTTTGCTAAAAAATGTCAATCTTTATTAAGATGTTGCCTGATTTTAGCTATTGATATTAGTCTTGCCAGATCCTGAAATATAAATAGAAGCCTTGTATAAAGAATGCCGAACATGTTGACATATTGCAATTTGAAAATGTAGATTCATAATTCAGAATCGTAAGAATAGTTTGCCGAGAGGATTATTCGCAGTCTACCTGACTTTCATTTGTGTGACTAAATGTTTGCAAGAAGAAGAAAATGCACGTATCTGCTTATATGCAAGTAGACATGTATGTAACATTAGTGCTATAACTAATGTGCTAGTACATATAGTTAAATAAAACTATGTACAGGCACTTCTAATTAAAAAAAACTAAATATGTGGCACTTGTAAGTCTCGAAGTGCTCTTTGGCAGATTTTGAACAGCATTACAAGGGATCTACTTATTTTAGCCAGTCCCAAACGGCAGAACCTTTGTGACATCACCTTTTCTGAGCTTTACCACAGAGTTTTTTTAGAAGCTTTTCCATGGCAAATTGTTACTGCCGGAAGAATTGCCAATTGCTTGCCGAAAGGTGGGTACCGTTCGAAAGAAAAAACTTTTCGATATTATATTTATGTTTTAGCCGGGGATTGAACCCTCGACTAACAGATCAAAACGTAAACGCACTAACCACTGAGCTACGGCACCCACACACTTCTACTACTTAAACAATTTCCAACTTTGATTCAGGGCCGAGATTTTAAGATTAGGCATTTGTTTTAGAGATCAATGACGTCCATCTTTTGCTTCAATGTTTTTAAAATAGGCGTTCTTTCCCCGATTCTGCCCTTCCATAAAAATCAAGTTGTGTACTATGCTATAATATGTGGCCATGATGAAAGATCATTATAATCATTTATTTGTTTATTTGGGATTATGGGGCTCACATTTTCTGACTCTGGCTATTCGGTTTGTGCAACTTGTTCTGAGAGTGGTGGCACATTCGATATGCACAATTAGAAAAGGTAATTTGCTGACCAATAATTTATAGTATGTTCGAAGAGTAGCACAGTAAGGTTAATCATTCATTTTCTTCTCTCTCCTTAGTACACGGGAAAAATAAATAAAGCACAACTGATTTCACTTCTCAAATGCTTACTTAATTGTTACCAACTAATAAGGATGAAACGAAAGAAAAATTTCCTTTGTGGAATACTTCTAGAATTTTATTTAAAGAATAATCTCACATATATAGCACTATATCAAACGCCTAAACATGTGTTGTCATTTTATATAAATTCTGTCGTTTAGGAGCAAGCCTATTGGGTTGATTGCTACCCACCAGAGGTCAACTTTTCGAGAAATCGATTTTCACCACTTTCTAACTTTTTTCAAAATAGAAGAGATAAAATATTTTTAAACTTCACGCAGTGTAATGATATGGGTATAAAACGAAAGAGGAAATTCGAGGCCGTTAAGCAATAATCCTACTTCTGAAGAAAAATGGCAAAAAATTAAAACTTTTATCATTGAATATCCTTGCAGAAACCTTTTTTTTTTTTATTGTACATTTTCTTTATTTATTGAATCTATTCCTAAAGAATCTAACAATAAGTTTTAAAATCTTAATCTAATTCAACAACAGTAGCTCCTTATTATCTAGAGCAATGTTTTTTGTATGATGCTCTTCTTTTTATTGGAAGGCTGGCAGGTCCTTTCTTCGAAGGCGCGAAGTATAGCAGGTATTGAGCAAGGTTCTTGCTAGTGTGTTTGGATGTCTTTGTAATCTTCTAGTATATTTTTGTCTAGTGTTTTTAACTTCAATTTCTACCATTGGAATATTTAAGTCATTGTGTATACATTCATTTCTAATATACCATGGTGCACCAGTTATCATACTTAACATTTTAGACTGAGATCTCTGTATGATTTCAATATTGCTATTACTAGTGTTCCCCCATAATTGGATTCCGTAACTCCAAATTGGCTTTATTATGCTGTTGTACAGTAAGACCTTGTATTTCAAGTTTAATGGTGATCTGAAATTGATGAGCCAGTGCAGACAAGAAGCTTTTAATTTCATCTGAGTTCTTTTTGCTTCGATGTGCTTGCGCCATGTAAGCCGTCTATCTAAGTGTATCCCTAGGTAGATGACTTCATTTGTATGAGTTATGGCGATATTATTTAGTGTAACTGCCGGGCATGTGCTTTTGTTAAGTGTGAACGTTACATGTTTACATTTGGACTTATTAACTCTTATGCGCCAGTTAGATAACCATTTTTTAACAAGTACTAAATGCTCCCCTAAATATGTGGATGCCTTAATTGGGTTTCGATTACGGCTTAGAATAGCAGTATCGTCAGCAAATGTAGATGTCAACAACCGTGGATCTGTTGGTAGATCGGAAGTATGTAATACACATAGAATGGGGCCAAGAACGCTACCCTGTGGAACTCCGGCTTTGATATTGAATTCTTCTGTGGAAAAGTCTTTATATTTTACAACAAAACGACGGTTATCTAGGTATGATTCTAGTATTTGGTGGGAGCTTTCTGGTAGAAGTTTTCTTATTTTATACTTTAGCCCATCATGCCACACTCTATCAAATGCCTGAGCAACATCGAGGAATATAGCTGAACAATACTCTTTGTATTCATTGGTAATTCTGTTGACCTGCTCGATCGTCCCATGTTTTTCGCGAAATCCAAATTGGTGCTGAGGAATTATGTCACGTTCACGATGAGGTCTGAGTTTGGCTAACAACAGTTTTTCAAATAATTTTGAGAGACATGGTAGCAAGCTTATGGGTCTGTAGGATGACGGCAATGTTTTATCTTTTCCTGGCTTTAGGATCATTGTTTCTTGTGATTTTTTCCATTGGTTAGGAAAGTAGCCCAGTTTTAGCATTGCATTAAACAAAACCACTTAAAATAATACAGCTGCCGTTGGAATTTCAATTAGCACTTTTGGTGTGATGCCATCGAAACCAGGAGCTTTCTTTGGATTAAGCTGGTACTTAATAATCTCGTTGATTTCTTTGGATGATATTTTGAGGGGAGTGAAGCCACTAGTTGCAGTGCTATGTGGAGGGATTCGAAAGTCGTTTGCGGGCGGATTGGGCTGAAACACATTACATAAATGTATAGCAAATGTTTGGCTTTTTCTTCTTCAGTGCGTGACCAATTTCCGACATGTTTCTAATTGGAAATTCTGCATCAAGTGGCGTTTTCAGCTTTTTGTAAGAGTTCCAAAGCGAATTTGTTTTGGTAGTCATAGGAGAAAGCTTTTCGATATACTTTAGCTGTTCAAATTCCTCATCCTGTTTTAATGCTTCTTTCAGAGCTCTTTCAGCACACTTAAGTCTTTGTTTTGATGCAGGTGACCGGCATGTCTGCCATTCTCTTCTACGCCGGCGCTTTTCATTAACGAGTTTTTCAATTTGGGTGTTGGTGGCTATACGAATATTCGTTTGTTTTTGGTAATCACGTGGGGTTGAAACTATTGCAGCAGTAGTGAGCATGGTATTGATGATGTTTAGATTATCATCGATGTCGATCTCAGACTGGATTACAGGACTGGTGTTAATATGACTACTTATATACTTATATACTACTATATACTTATATGTATACTTATATACTTATATACTTATATACTTGTATACTTTTTGTATTTCAGCAAATCTGTTTTTGGGGATGTCAGCCTAAATGGTAGTTTTGACAATGGAGGGCGTTCATTTAGATAAAATAATACAGGAGAGTGATCTGAGGATAGTTCGTAATAGCCTAGACAGACGACAGCCTAATTCTGGATTACCTAGTTAATTCGAATTAACTCGGGCATTAACTGCAGCTAATCCGCTTAAACTCTATGAGTTAATTCTCAAAATAAAAGAGGATTATAGCCTAGACAGACGGCAGCCTAATTCCGGATTACCGAGTTAATTCGAATTAACTCGGGCATTAACTGCAGCTAATACGCATAAACTCCATGAGTTAATTCTCAAAATAAAAGAGGATTAGGGCAATTTGCGAGGGCAACACTGCTGAAAATGGTCTATTGTGAATGTTTCTCCATCCATTTTACAAAATATTAGGTGTGTTCGCTAACAAAAAACTTTCAACAATTGTTAACAGTTTTCAACATGAAAAGTGTTGGCGAACAAATAAATCCAGCTGTCAATTACGAACGGTGAATGTCAATTAACAAGTTTCTGATAGTTTTAAGTTCACGTACTTCTTGTAGATTTTCTCATATCGAGAGTGATAGATGACAGAAATTGATAGTGATAGTAAAGTAAGTGGACAGACCTAATAAAACAGCAATCAGCTGTTTAGTTAATCCGCAATACTGCCGTCTGTCAGGTTATTATTTTATTCGGATTAAGTGCGCCGGTAATCCGGAATTAGGCTGCCGTCTGTCTAGGCTATTAGGGCAATTTTCGATGGCAACACTGCTGAAAATTGTCTATTGTGAATTTTTCTCCATCTATTTTACAAAATATTAGGTGTGTTCGCTAACGAAAAACTTTCAACAATTGTTTACAGTTTTCAACATGAAAAGTGTTGGCGAACAAATAAATCCAGCTGTCAATTATGAACGGTGAATGTCAATTTACAAGTTTCTGATAGTGGACAGACTTAATAAAACAGCAATCAGCCGTTTAGTTAATCCGCAATACTGCCGTCTGTCAGGTTATTATTTTATTCGGATTAAGTGCGCCGGTAATCCGGAATTAGGCTGCCGTCTGTCTAGGCTATTAGAGCAATTTTCGATGGCAACACTGCTGAAAATTGTCTATTGTGAATTTTTCTCCATCCATTTTACAAAATATTAGGTGTGTTCGCTAACGAAAAACTTTCAACAATTGTTTACAGTTTTCAACATGAAAAGTGTTGGCGAACAAATAAATCCAGCTGTCAATTATGAACGGTGAATGTCAATTTACAAGTTTCTGATAGTGGACAGACTTAATAAAACAGCAATCAGCCGTTTAGTTAATCCGCAATACTGCCGTCTGTCAGGTTATTATTTTATTCGGATTAAGTGCGCCGGTAATCCGGAATTAGGCTGCCGTCTGTCTAGGCTATAACTTATTTCGGTAGTGACAATATTTCGATTAAGATTTCGAACGACTGCAAAATCAATCAAATCAGGAATTTTCGAGATGTCTGTTGGCCAATATGTTGTCTGGCCAGGAGACACGAAATTGAGCATGTTTTGCGGATTTATTATAGTGTTATACAGTTGCCTTCCTTTAGGATTTATTAAACGAGAGCCCCAATACCTATGTTTGGCGTTATAATCTCCAGCCGCCAAGAATCTCTTTCCTAGCTTGTCAAAGAATTCTTTAAATACCTTTTCGGTTATTGAAAATCGTGGTGGACAGTACACAGATGAGAGTGTTATATTTTTGTTAAGGCATTGTAGACATATTGAAGTAGCTTGTAAGTAGTTTCTTGAATATTCTTCAAAAGAATAATGTTTAATTCTGCTTCTAATGAGAATGCCTGTACCACAATGTGCTTTGCCGTCAGGGTGGTTTGTGCTATAGAATGTGTATCCTGGTATATTGAAGTTGTACTTCGTTGTAAGGTGTGTTTCAGCTAGAAGCATTACATCAACATTTTTACTATCTAAGAAATGCTTTAGTTCAATTTTGTGGTTATTAATACCGTTTGCATTCCAGAAGCAGATCTTAAGGACACTAATTTTTTATTTAATAGAGCTTGTAACATTTGATTTTGCGCTTTAATCAGTTCTTGAATCATCGTTTGCATATTAGGCATAAATTGGGTCATGCATTGTGTTAAATTGCAAATCATAGATTCAACGGTTCCATTGGGCTGGGCAATTGGTTCTTTTGCATGTTGCTCAGTTTGTTTTAAAACCTAACTAATTTTTTAAAATGTATATTAATAGCTTCCGTTTTTTAAAATTTGTCCTATTTCTATTTCGATGTAAAGCATGGCCAACATCAAGCCATCATTACAATACACGAACGAATTGTTTTCGTTGCGAGCGAAATACATAAAAAACTCACGCTGGCGGCCGCCTCAAAATATTGTACACCTGTCACAAAGATGTTCACCGGTTTCAGTTGAACAGTGCTTGGGACAACTTAAGCTATCGTGGTGTTATATCCAAGCGCTGATGCGATTTTTCAATATGATTCCATGGCTTCGTGATATTGGGCGATTCTGGCTCATTATTTAACGAGGTGGTATGGGCTCTAAAGTGGGACTCAGTTGTCTCGGAATCGAAACTGATCTTTTATATTGGTGACACCCTCTTCTATTCAAATCAAAGCAAGTGATTTAGAGAGTTTTGCTGACAATTTATCAATTTGACAGCAAAACATTGATAGTGAAATATCCCCAATATATATAAAATAGTTGGTTTGACATATTAAGCAGTTTTTTGGTAAATGTTACAAATTTTCCGTTCTCGTAGTTTTTCAGTTTGTTCTCGTATTTATAGAGCATTTTTCTTACGCTGCAGTAATCGAACGTACCTATTGTCTAGCGTCGGTAGGGTCATCTTCGCTTTCTGTGTCTGCTGAACCTACACATATGTCCGTAAGTTAAGTGTTCATTGTTTCTCTGTGTACTTACTTACTTACTTACTTATGTGGCCATTACAACCAAAATTCAATCTAGCCAACTCTTTCATTTGCTAGCTGGCGCCAATTAAAAATTCCAATCGCTGACCGGCTCTCCAGTACTTGATCTTTCCACCCGAGGTTGGGTCTGCTTTTTCTGCGTCGTCCACCATCAGGTTCCGAATATAACACCTTCTTAGCAGGAGCGTGTTCTTCCATTCATTCGACATGACCTACCCAGCGCAGCCGCTGAATTTTAATGCCCTTTACTATGTCGATGTCGGCATACAGCTCATACAGCTCTAAATTGCTTACTTAGCTTGAGTTGCTTAGTGTAGAGGTAATCCCTTACCGGACTATCGAAAGCGACTTTATAATCAACAAATAGATGGTGTGTGTTTGTCTTGTGTCTTCTTCAGGATTTGGCGCAGTGTGAAGACAGAGACATTGTAGGGTCTCCTTTTAATGTACGGGACAGAGAACACTGAGCCTCCAACCATCGGGCATGCTTTCATCCGACCATATTCTACTTATGAATATACATGTACGTACGTACATTAAACAATTTTTCCATGATTGGTTCCGGGGCACCCTTCAAAATTTTTCTTCTTGTCGAAAAAGATGCTAACACCAAACTTCACATTTCTAAGTATAAATTTAGGGGATGCTCATGAAATGTTTTTATTATACTATATAAGTATTTTCTACAAATGTTAACCAAACATTTGGTTAAGTAACCTAAGAACATTTTAAATTTAAATTATTTATTGTAGTACTTATTTCAGTCGTAGAAAATGTCATATTTTTCTGAATATACCATAACTGAAATCGTAATCACAACGATAAAACTATTTGGCATACTTTTAGGTTTTTGCTTTAATAATCGTATTATTATGTCATGATCCTAAAAGTATGCCATCTTTATATGATAATTATATGAATTTTTATTGAAAACACATTTTGTGAATCAAATTGAAAATCACATATGAAACAATAAAAAAGAAATATTTTGACAAACTGTGAAAGACTAAGGTGTGTACTAAAAAAAAAAAATATGTGGCACTTAAAGCCCCAAAGGGCTCATTGGCCGATTTTCTCTTCCATTACTGTTGTGCGTCTTAAATTTGGACAGTATTAGGAGGGACCTACTTATTTTAGCCGGTTCCGAACGGCAGAACACTTGTGACATCACTTTTTCTGAGCTTTGTCACAGAGTTCTTTAAGAAGCTTTTTCATGGCAAGTTGTTACTGTCGGAAGAATTGCCAATTGCTTGCCGACAGGTGGGTACCATTCGAAAGAAAAATCTTATCGATATTAAATTTGTTATGCATCAGCCGGGGATTGAACCACGACCTACAGATCAGAAGGCGAACACACTAACCACTGAGCTACGGCACCCTAAGGTGTGTACTATAGCATACAAATGGAATCGAAGCGAAACTCGCCGGGACTGTTTTCTTTAGCCTCTAAAGCTTAACATTTTTATCTTTTTCATATTTAAATGTGGTAATTTTAAATCGCTCAAACATCATAATATGGACTCAGCAAATTCTCTGATATATTCCTGTTCAATAACAACAAATAACCAGTAAGTATATTTAAAGATATAACAGAATTATATAGATTTTTCATTCGAGGCCTTAAAGTGCTATTAACGAATTTTTATGGAATTTGGTCGATTTTGACGAGATATGACACGATAATAGTTACATTTTTTTTTAACCATTTTAATCAGTTGGGCTATTCCCTATAAAATGATATGATATTCATCAAAATTGGTTACTCAAAAATTTCGATTTATTTCCACTGCTCGAATCACTGTTAGTTGGCGTGATTTTGGAGTACCAGAAAAAACCTATTTCAACAATCTATTTATTGTTAAATCAGTTGAGTAGCGTTGTTCATTGGTTATTACATTGGCCTTTAGTGCACGATTCAATTGCACGGCTCAATTAATGCAAAATCATTTTTTCAAAATTACGGTATTATTCCTATTAACCGGCAGTGAAATTTTAGTATGAAAAAGCTTCTTAAACATCTTTACTGCAAAGCTCTAATGAAGTGATGCCATAAGAGCTTTTCTAAATTAAAGATTATTTCCTCAAGTCCCGGCTTTGGAGTTTTGAGTGCCAAATATGTAGAATTAGACCCTTCCAAATCTTATTTTCCACAAATAATTTTTTTTACCAAGTTTATAAAAATTATTTTTTAACAATTTGGACTTAGATACGTAACAACGATTGTGTGGAAAATGTCATTGCATGGATTTAAGTAATACTCTACTGTAATTTTAAATTACATTAATAAAATTGTTATTTATCTATAATGACATATAGAATTTTCTCAATTCATATACAAAAAATAAAAACATAAAACTTCCTGTTGCACTTATTATGGATGAAATGTGACTTTAATGAAATTTGCACCCTTATTTCAAAAAGTTCCAAACAGGAAACTTAATCATATTGAACACAGCAAAACTGAATAAAATGCTCCATAAAGCTTTTTTCGTATTTAACACCCCAAGTGTGCATGTATGCGCGTGATTTTAACGGATAAAGAGCGAAACTAAGCATGGTGTTATATGTACAGTTATTTTGTTGGTGTTGATATAATCATATTCAGTAGGTATATTAGTGTGATGAAATGGGTGGTTGTTTTGGTGTATTTATCCGTACACATCACATTTTACATATGCAACATTCCATGGTGTTTGAATGATGTGTGGTGAGTGGTCTCGGTCGCTCCGACCGTCGGTCGAACTGTGGTGAAAACGAAATAGAAAATCTAACTCATTGTGCTTTTGCATTTTTTCATTTGCACAATCAGATTTTTTACTCAGTTCACTTTGAGTAACACACTAGCCAACTAGCTAGTTACCATACAAAGCAATAATTTTCCCAACTAAGTATTCTCACGATATATCTACCTACATATGTATATGTGTACACATAAATTTTTCATTTACTCCACATAGAGCCGATTGATTGGTCTTCCTTGTATAATAAAAAAAAAACACACAAAAATAGTGAAAAAATCGTTAATGCAAATCAAAGCGTGTAACCGTGTATGTTGTAATAACAACCAATGTAATAAAAAAAATTAAGCAAAAATGTAAAGCTATTTAAAACAAATATACCAATACAATGAAAACGGTAAAGATGAACAAAAAATATTTTTCGAATTTCCTCTACAGTGTACTAAATCAACTATTACCAATTCTGTGTATCTATCATACCACACCACCCAATTAACCACAATAAAAAAAAAAAAAATAGAAAAATAGAAAAAAGTAAAAATCGACAAAAGAAAAACCAATGGCAAATTAAATTAATACTTTATACTTTGCTTCTGAAGTAAAGTATAAAATATAATAGTAACAAATTCATAATTTCAATAAATCAAAATCGAAAGGAACGAGAAAGAGCGTGTGTGCGTGCGTGTGTCAGAAGCGAAACTATCAATAAATAAATTTGGTGCTGCTGTAACTACTCCTTTTGAAAAACAACAAAATGGTAAAAACAATCAAATTGTTTTCACAAAAACACATGAATTAAATAAATCTTGTATTAATTTCTCATAATCATATATGCCTACATCCATACATATACATACACCCACTGAATTGAATTAATTATATAATAATTCGCTCTCACATACATGCCCCACACATGCGTTTAGTGTGAAGATTTAATAAAAGCATTTGTTTAATCAAATGTTGGTAGGTACAAGCAAAAATAAAAAATAAAAAATAGAAAAGAAAAAACAACTGTTTTGATATCAGTAAACAATCAAATATGCAAGACAATAGGTAAAGTGGAATTGTCTCCATTGACTCAACGCAGGTGCAATTGTAGGCAATTATAACATAACAATAACAGCAATAAAACAAATAAACAAAAGGCAATGCAAAACAGACACACACACATACACAAAGGGACTTGGTAAAAGATGATCCCATTTATTGTACTTAGACGTTATTATTTTTGTATGGTTTAGCACTTTTGTTCGAGCTTAAAGTATTATTGCGATTGTTATTATTGTTGTTGCTGTTATTATTTCCGCTGCCAAATAGTTACATACATACATATTTATTTACATATAATGATGTAAGCCTTGCTGTCACAATGTCTATGACGATGACGATGATGACGTAAAGTGTGTATACATAAGTATTTTCAGAAATATGTATATTGGTACTTACAAATGTACATACATACGATATTATATATATACATACATATTTACATGCATACATACACACACACATAAGCATTTGAAGGATTGATAATATTGTAGAATGAGTGTCTGGCGACATGAATATTATTACATAGTCGGTATATAAAATATACCAGATATAGATATGTATATTTAATATATATGTATGTACTTGTGTCCAACAACCTTGGTTGAGTTTCTCTTTCCGTTTTTCGACAGGATTACTTAGACAAAAAAACCTACTTATACGTATTAATCAAATCTGAACGACAGCTCTCGTTTGAGATCACTTCTTTAATGGATTTTAATGGCAAAAAATTTTACTGTCAGTTGCCGGCTATTAGATGCCATTGGAATAAACAACCAAATGAATTCTATAACTAAACAAACAATGTTTTGCTTTTAAATAATCTGAGAGAATAATTCTAATGGCAAATTATGAAAAACTCACTTATTCAAAAATTGTTGCTTGACACGACATCGATTTTATGTGGCACAACAATATCTTTTTAGCGACTTTCGCAAAAATCATATACTTACAGAACCGAGAAATACGAAATCAACTTATCAGCATGTTTTTGAACACATAATTGCATTTTAAGTTGGTAAAAAATAGGAGTTGAAATAACTTGGGAGTCAGATTCTCGAAATTTATATTCCCTAATACGCAAGAAAGTAAAGTTTCAAAAATCTTTCAAAAAGCTAAGAACAGCTGCGTCAAAATTTGCCTAATGATATTGATGATGATTTAATGATGGTATTTGGCTTGTTCACATACATTCTCAGTAAAAACTTGCAACGAGAGAGTAAAATCAAAATTATAAAAAACAAACATTTTAAGAAAAAATACGTGAAGGGAAAACTAATAAAAATTATCAAGTACACATATATCAAATGATTTTGACACTTGTTGTTTTTTTTTTCTGCAAATTATTACTAGTAGAAAGTTTACTAAAGAATTTTTTCTCATTTATTTTTTATGCTTTCGTTTTTTGCCCTCTTGTTGCGCACATTTTTCGAGTACGTGAACACTGTACCAGTCAAACCTAGAAATAATTTGTAAGAATTTCTTATAATTTGCAGTACGTGATCAAACTTATTCTTTATACACCTAAGTAAAACGAAAATGTTTAAGCCATGCAATTTTAAATAAATATGTTAATATGATTCAACTATACTCAGCTGGAAAATCATAATTGCGATGCAATGGAAGAATTGTAATGGCTTTCGTTGCAACTGATGATGTTAAGCTTTGATTCGATTTAGCGTATGATCAACATTCGCTCAACAACAAGATAGACAAGCAATGAAGTACACTCTTATCTTGTTTCTATTTTCGTTGCCCTTCGAATCAACAGAGAGTCAACAGTAACAACAAAACAATATGCCAAAATTCATTCGAATCATTGGAACGTTCGTTACTGATGTTTTAATTGGCGTTTTGTTTTGTCCGTTTTTTACTCAAAGAATTTACGTACTTTAGCGTAATAGCATTTGTAACATATATGTACATACATATATGTATGAAATATAAATATATTACATGCACATGTACGTAAAAATATATATTTTGATAAATACTTACTTGCTTACTTACTTACTAATGTGGCCATTACAACTGAAAATCGATTTTTGGCCGAAACTAGCATGGTTCGCCAGTCAACTCTTTCCTTCGCTAGCTGGCCCCAGTTAGAAATTCCAAGCGATGTTCCAAGTTCTCCGGTTCTTGGTCCTTCCATCGGAGGTTAGGTCAGCCTCTTCTGCATCGTCCACCAGCGGGTCCCGAATATAACATCTACTTAACCGAAGAGAGTTCTTCTATTCGCTCGACATGACCTAACCTAAGTGCAGCCGCTGAATTTTAATGCGGTTTATTAAGTCGATGTCGGCATACAGCTCCTACAGTTACATGATTGTACCTTATTCGATACTCGGCACCAACGCAAATAAAATACTTTTAAATTGAACGTTCATTTGAATAAAGTAATCTCCTTTATTTTAATTACACAAACAACGAAAAGTCATTGTTTACTTCGGTGCAATTGCCTTTCGAGTGTATTACCTTTCAAGTTATAACTTCAATGATTAATAAGAGCAAGCATGACCATCCATCTTTAGTTCAGTGTAGTGAGTGACGCTCCTCTCAAGCTCTTTCAATGGCTTGAAGCTTGAATAACGTTGGAAAATAATGCAAAATTTTTTCCAAAGTTAATGTTGTATAGCCCAAATAGTGCTAGCAAATTGAAGACACGGACTTGGACGTTTTTTGCCCATCCTATGCCAATCGATCTTTTGCGCGCCATGTTCGGTATCAGAGTCGGTGATATCAAATGTGTACCTCACAGCTGCGATTTGACACTGCTAGACTTTTCGTCGTGGGCTTGAGCAAGAAACCATCAACAAAGTCTAAGAAAACTGGGTTGATTTAATATATATATATATATATATATATATATATATATATATATATATATATATATATATATATATATATGTATATATATAAAAAATTAAATATATATATAATATATATATATAAAAAAATATATATATATATATATATATATATATATATTTATATATATATATATATATATATATATATATATATATATATATATATATATATATAAAAGAAGAAAATGAAACACATAGTTAATGGTTGAAGCACCCCTTCTGTATGCCTTACTACATGCCATCATCACCATCCTCACCATCGTCAATACGAGTGCTGAGCAAAAGAAAATTGTAAATCGATATTGTGTGCGCAATAGTTATGTACATTGTTGTTGTAAGTAGAGCCACCAAATGCATCGTGCATAGTCATCCATAATGATGGTCTCTGCTCGTATGTATGTATCTATGTATGTATCTTAAATATATACATGCATATGTATATCTATGTTCATACGAGTATGTGGGTTGAGAAGGTTGATGCCGCTTAAGTTATGCCCTATACTGTTACTATATCTCTTATGCTGCGGTACATGCATGTTGATATACACATATACGATATCAACTATACATACCGTATGTACTAGTACTATATGTATGTATACGCAAATTTATTCTCCACACTTAACTTATACATGAACGAATATACGAGTAAGGTATACATATTTGTATTGTACTACTACATATACGCTACTAATGTAAACACGTAACTTTAAAGCCAATATGGTGTGGTGAAAAACACAAGTTCTTTAACCACTGCATAAACCTACATATCTACTACATTTAACACATACGTACGTATATGTGTAAACATAAAAATGTCTTTAGATATCGGAAAATTACTTCAGCGTACTAAGCAAAATTAAGCAAAGTAAACTAAACTAAAGAAATGTAAAATTCTTTAAATAAACACACTTCGTTGTCAATGTTTATTATGTAAAAATGACTGAAGGGATTTGAATTGAGTTGTATTCATTGGATATCATAAGTGTAAGAAGCAAAAGAAAGCTTTACAAAAAAATAAAAATTTTATCCAAAAACTATGCTCCAGATGTCCATATGCTTGTGGCTATATAACATTTTCCTGCTGGCTGATAGTTACCTACAACGTTAGTTAAGGGATCTCAACCTATGATCATCGATAACATCATCATGTAAATGACATGTCGCTAAGTTTTATATGCAACTATATAGGATTTTTAATCAAAGTCAGAATAAATCTACCATAAACAAATTTGCAAATAAACAAATTTACAATTTGATCTCATAAATTCGCTTCTGCCCATCACGTATGATGTAATTTGCTCTCCATCTGTAGGTTCCTGTTGATATAATTAAATATTAATGCCAGAGACTCTTTTATAAATATATACACCTACATAAAGATGCATCAATGAAAAAATGTAATATAATTATTTCTATATATAGAGAACTCCCAAGAGCTGATTATTGTTGTATCATAATATATATTACACACGTACACCATACTAGGTCTGCACATAGGCTTCACTTTAACCGAGAGTAACTTAGTTATTGGTAAAGTTGAATGACATACATAAATAAACCACCGAGAACAATTGCATAAATAAAAACAACGACAGCAATAAAACAATAAATATGTTTAATGCATACTCGTACAAGTGACATTTACCAAGAAGCGTCAATCTCAAGTTTCACTTTACTAACCACCATATATACAGAGCAGATGACCAGTAGGTAAACGATGTGGTTATATGTACATAAAAATTGTCATCAAAGAAGCTAAAAATGATTTGCCATAAAAGTGACATTATTACTGTATCTTTTACGTGTATTTATATATGTATATATATTTGTAATTCCTACCCTTTATGCTGCAACTAGCCACCGACGTAAAAACGTAGAGCGTGTCAGCTGACACGACCTATCTTATGGGAACGTCGTGTTAACGAAAACTCACCACCGTATGACGGTGACGTAGACGTTGCTCGTAGCGGAGAGAATCAATGCAATTTTGTATGTTCTTACGTACGGGCGGTACGTACGTACGCTACGTCGGTGGCTAGTTGCAGCATTAGCTCTTGTTAAGTAAATTGGTGAGATTGTTTTCCTGATTTAAGGCCGTATGACGTCTGGCTACTGCAAAAACCCAAAAGACTGCTGAGGGCACTATTAAATCCTCCTCCTATCGTCGTTATCATACACACGCTTATTTCAGGCGATTTGAAGTATATCGCTTTACTTTATTTTTTTTTACAAGACAGTTGCAAAATAAAATATTGTCACATAGCTTATTCCATTTTCGATTACTTGATTAAATATTTAACCAATTTTCTATTTGCTTATTACAAATGTCTATTATCATGAAAAAAATAATATAAAATCAATTATTGGCAGTAGAGGTTTCGCAGCATATAGATCAAGCTTCTGCTCCAGTACTGTTATGCACCTTAAATTAGCAAAGCGCTGGACGAGTCCTATTTACTTAGAGTGTCAGAATGTGACAAATTTTTTAAATTGAAAATATTCACTGTAGCAACAGGTAGCTAGAGATAGGTGTCGTAGTTCAGTTAGTGTGTTGGCCTTCTGATCTGTAGGTCGTGGATTCAATCCCCGGCTGAAGTACAACTTTAATCTCGAAAAGGTGTTTCTTTCCAACAGTATCCACCTGTCGGCAAGCAATTGCCAATGCTTTCGGCAGTAACATGCCATGAAAAAGCTTCTACAAAAAAGAGCTCTGTGATAAAGCTGTGAAAAAGTGAAGTCATAAGGGTTCTGCCGTTCGGAACCGGCTAATATAAGTAAGTACCTTCTAAAGTACCAAAGGGGTCTTCGGGGTCTATAAGTGTCACATACTTACCGATAGGTGAGCACTATTTGAAGGAAAAAATATATGTGTTATTGAAAATAAATCCTTTTATGTTGTCTCAGTCATAGAAAATCGCAATTACAATAAAACAGACAATTAGTCTGTTTTATAAAATATTATGAATCGATATTACTGAATTTGATAAGAATCTTAGAATTATCAAATTCAATTACCAAAAATGAATAGTATTCGTAATCCTAACAAGTGTAAATACCATAGAGCTGAGTAAAAATGGATTATAAATCTATTTATTAAGAAGTCCAAAAAATTCGCGGAGTTACTTACTTTGTTAGGTCCAACGAAGATAAAGCATCTGCCTGATTCAACTAAGAATTTAATACCTGCTACAGGGTGAACTATATCAATCGCACTCCAGAAACTCTTGATACCTTATCACCATACATCACATGCATACATATGTTTGTAAACGTACTCGTAACAAGATTAACAAATGAACAATTGCTTTTGTAAATACAGCGAATCGCATCATTCATATTGTAATTTCAGATTGTTCGACGTCGAAGTCGACGAGCACGTATGTGGAATATGGGCTTGTTGTTTCTCATCTACTATTGTGTTTCAGTATACTCGGCTAAAGAGGGGGAGAACGGCAAAGGTAATACTCCCATCGAAAAGCCATTGGATGCCAATGACTTACAAACCGACTCGAAAGCTAAGGCTGTGGACAACGGCAAAGGAATTGAAAAGACATTGGAGATTGAAAATTTGAAACAAAACTCGAAAACTACAAACACCGATAGTGGTGGCGAGGGTAGTGTGAAAGATGAAAATGAGAACTCAAACGATGGTGACGAGAAGCATGATATCGATGATAGCCATAAAACAGAAGTGGTTATTGAGGGAACAACAGAGCGAGCAATCAGTACGACTCAGATTGCAGATGTGGGAACAACGGAGGAGACACATGCTCCACACAAGAATGCCGTACCCACATGGCGTCCAAAACGAGGCAATTGCACACCACCAGCCATTGAGCAATTTCCGCATCCTTTAATGAGAAGATGGGCTCGCCGCCATGGTGGTCTTGTCCTACACGTGCTTGTAGCCATATTCACATTCTTCGGTTTGGCAATTGTTTGTGATGAATATTTTGTGGCCAGCTTAGACAGATTATGCGAAGGTTGGTGTTCGATCGTTTTGTATTAGAGATTGTACTTAATTAACTGCTATTAAAAATATTTCCATATAGAACTGAAACTATCACCTGATGTCGCTGGTGCCACATTTATGGCAGCCGGTAGTTCAGCACCAGAACTTGCAACTGTAGTAATTGGCGTCTTCTTTGCTCAAGATGATATTGGCATTAGTGGAGTTATCGGTTCTGCTGTCTTCAATATAATGTTTGTCATTTCGGTGTGTGCATTGTGTTCCGGAACTGTGTGTCAACTAAACTGGTGGCCTTTAGTACGCGATTGTTTCTTTTATTGCCTCTCAATATTGGTTATGCTCATAATAATTTTCAATGATGTCATATCTTGGGTAAGTAGATAAACAACAATCTGTCTCATAAAATAGTTTTATTTTATAGATATTATTCTTCTTCTTCTTCTTCGTATACAGTTCGAATCTGTTTTTATGCTGCTCTGTTATGTTGGCTACTGCGTTGCGTTGCATTTTAACACCGAACTGGAACGTTGGGCTTTGTCACTTAATCTTCCCTTTAAGCTTCCCACCAAGGAAGAGCAATCGTCGCTCGTCACTTATAAGAATATACCAGATAGTTCTTATACGCAAGGAACCCAGCAGCAGCAAACGAATCTCTCTCAAAATCCATCTGTTACGTCACCAGCACAACAGCAAGAAAAAACTTCTGATTATCAAAGTTATTCCGATCCAAACGCCAGTTGGGATCCCAATTCGGCATGGGGTGATCAACCAACAGCAAATTCAATGGGAATAACTGTTGGCGGCGTCAGTCAACCAGCCGCTGTAGACGATTGGGGTATGAGCCAATTTACCACTGGGCAAGGGCAAGAGAACATGGCCTATAACCCGGATCAACCAGAGTCGGTCGTTACTGAAACGTCCATGCAAGGTGAACAAAGTAAACCAGTTGTTGGTAAGCCACAACCTGCTGGTGCTGGTGCTGGTATAGAATATTACAAATCCAGTGAGAAAAATAAAGAACCACGTCCCAATCCGTTAGATCGACCAACAGAAGGCGGATTGCCAACGTTGATCTCTTGGTATGTGGTCTATCCCATACATTTTCTATGCCAGAAAACTATGCCCGATTGTCGAAATGACAAATATCGTAATTGGTATCCATTCACATTCATCGTCTCCATGATATGGATCTCATTTTACTCATACTTTATGGTTTGGATGATAACTGTTATCGGCTCAACATTAGGCATACCGGACACCGTCATGGGACTTACATTTGTTGCTGCTGGTGTTTCTGTACCCGATGCCCTAAGCTCAATAGCCGTTATCAAAGAGGGATTTGGTGATATGGCCGTCTCAAATGCGATTGGCTCGAATGTCTTTGATATACTAGTGTGCTTAGGTCTTCCGTGGTTCATACAAACAGCGATCATAAAACCTGGCTCACATGTGAATGTTATATCGAAGGGTATGTATAATATATGAAGAAAACATCACCGCAAATCAAAAATGTCGAAAAGGTTGAAACAACATCAAAACACGCCAACACACAACTAACACAAAATCATTTTAATCTCCAGTACAACGATATACCATAAATACCCAATTCAAAAGCAAATACTTTACAAGGAAACAATTTAAAATTTTGAATCTCTTAACACATTGACTGCCATTTATAAGATTTCAGCCCTTAAGGGAATTTTGCAAAATGTGTTTAGAAAGTCCGCAATGAACAATTTTCCATTGCGCCAATTACGATCTAACATAAAATACCCAGTAATTGAATTGTGAAACTATGGCGCCTTTATGTAGATCGTGTGGATCACGGAAATAAATATTTTTGAAAAGTGGCAGTGAAAGTGTTAAACAATCATTTTAAAATTAAAAACGATGCGATTAGCCAAAATGTATTATATCGTATTGCATCGCAAAAGTAATTGCAAATTTATTAGCTTAATTTAATTTGTTCTACAAAATTTGATAAACATTTTCGAACAAAACTAATCTACGGGACACAAAAAAATCAAAGTACTTTGTTTAACTTCATCTTCATCCTCAACATAAAATTATCCTCTATGTTGTACTAAAGTTTCCGAACCCTTTGAACTTGAACAAAGTTTCAAAATATTAAACATTTATTTCCACAGCAAGATTTTTCAGTCAAAACAATGCACTAACCTAGCTCACTTTCGCGCTCGTTACCGCTGAAAATGTGCAACTAAAGTCGAGAACTCACCAACGTAATACATAATAGCCTGAAGAAAATAAAGAGCTCGGATTGTTCGTTTAGTTGAGGCATTGAAGTTTTGTAATCCCTTATTTTTTAGGCTCTGGTGGAGCTGGAAAACGGGTTGATTTGGTTTTTAAAAATTACATTTTTCCGGCTGTGTTAAGAAACAATGCTATTGCACCATTTTTTTTTTTTTTGAATTTTCTAATAAAATAAATGATTAGTGTTGCCAACCACATCATTACTAAATATCATAAGATATCATAAAAATATCATTTCTTTTTTAGAAATTTTCGTAAATTTTGTTCAGTGAACGAAACACGAAATAAAAATAAGAATAAATATATGGCACTTGTAGGCCCCGACCAAAGAGCCCGAGCTCTTGGGCTTGTTAAATTTTTGGACAATATAAGAAGGGGCCTACTTATAAAGCGTGATCCATTTCGAGGTTCCCTACTCTTTGGAAGAAAAAAAAACACAGAAAATTTAAATTGAATGGGGAATGTTTATTATCATTTGAAAGAACATTCTTTTGCATTTATTTTTTTAAGATTATGTCTTTCAAATGTTGGCCGCGGCTACGTCTCAGATGGTCCATCCGTTGAGTCCAATTTTCGAGCATTTCGACTGGTAACTGGCGAATGACACGCGTGATGTTTTGCTCCAACGCCTGAATCGAAGCGGGTTTGTCCGCATAAACTTTAGACTTTACATATCCCCACAGGAAAAAGTCTAACGGTGTGATATCACACGATCTTGGTGGCCAATCGACCGGCCCAAAACGTGAAATTATCTGCTCACCGAAGTGTTCTCTCAATAAATCCACTGATTGACGCGATGTGTGGGAAGTGGCGCCGTCTTGTTGAAACCAAATGTCGCCGAGATCACGAGCTTCAATTTCAGGCATCAAATAGTTGGATAACATGGCACGATAACGGTCGCCATTGGCGGTTACGTTCTCACCGGCATCATTTTTGAAGAAATATGGACCGATGATTCCACTGGCCAACAAACCACTTCAAACCGTTGTTTTTTCTGGATGAAGTGACAGCTGTTGAATCTCTTCAGGTTGCTCTTCGTCCCAAATGCGGCAATTTTGCTTGTTTACATACTCATTGAGCCAGAAATGGGCCTCATCGCTGAACAAAATTTGCCTCGAAAACGTCGGATCTTCTTGGAACTTTTCAAGAGCCCATAGAGCGAAGCGATGTCGGGCGGCTTCAGTTCTTGCACAAGCTGTATTTTGTACGCTTTCAATTTAAGATCTCGACGTAAAATGCGCCAAGTCGTTCCATACGTCAGTTCGAGTTGCTGCGAACGGCGCCGAATCGACTCTCCACGGTCTTCGTGTACACTCTCAGCTACGGCCGCTATATTTTCTTCACTGCGTGCTGGACGTGGTCTATTCGGTCGAATATTATCCAATAATGAATGCTGGGTCTCAAGGTGGGTGATGGTGTTGCGAATAGTACGCTCAGTAGGCCGATTATGTTGACCATAAGTTGAGCGAAGTGCACGGAACACATTCCTCAAAGTTGAACGATTTGTAAACGTTGTTCAAGAGTAAGTCTTTCGATGATGAAATGCCAAACAATACTAAAAAAAATAACATGACAGCATGGCACGACTCACCAGTGATCTATCAAAAAAAGGCTATTGAAAAAAGTATGTCTACTTGGATCACCCAATATTAGCCGGTTCTAAAAGGCAGAACCCTTTTGACATAAATTTTTCTGAACTTGGCCACAGCCTTTTGTGAGTACCGTTCGAAGTGAAAATCTTTCGATATGAAACTTGTGCTTCAGCCGGTGATTGAACCTGTGACCTCCATATCAGAAGATCAACGCACTAACCATTGAACTATGGCACACAATATAGTGACTTTATATTCAATTTTATCATCAAAACAAACAAAAAACATTTATTCAGTACACCTTATATTCTTATAAAACAAAATCAAACAACAGCCATTAAACAATGTTCATTTTATAACATTTTGAAAGAGAAATTAGCGATATATAGCTGGTCGAATCAGCTCACATGATACGATATGATACATAAAAATACATTTAAACTAATTGCATCACATTTTTGATTTTGTGACGTCAGAATCGTCATTTCGATAATACCTATTTTTATACAACTATTCTCTGATAGGTTTGGCGTACTCCACGCTCTCACTCTTCTCAACTGTAGTCTTCTTAATATTGTCCACACATCTCAATGGCTGGAAGTTGGACAAACGATTAGGCATCATACTTATGCTATGGTATTTGTTTTTCATAACACTTGCCTCCCTGTACGAGTTAAATGTCTTTGGCTATATGAACCCACCAGAGTGTATAAGTAAGTAATTGGTACAATATGCATATTCTGTATATTTATTCACATAAATAATTACAGGTAACTACTGAAGAATATGCTTAAGCTCAATTAGCATTTATTTCAAAAGGATAGATAACAAGGTGGCGACGGCATCAGATGTTAATGTAAAAAGAATGTGTATTCAAAATGAGGGTAATTGCATTTATAGGTTTTGAAAGGATTGAATAATATTCTCGAATTATAATCTTGTATATTTTTAATGCATGCATAGAAAAGATATAATCTGCTAAATACATATGGAATGTTAAAGCTTTAATCACCTCTCCTTGTGACATTCCCCTCTTCCTAATTAACAATATGTTAAATAAATATATATTTATTGTTATATTTACACATATAGGTACATATGTATAGTACCTTTATTTAATAATACATATGTATAATACTTATCAAGTCTAACCAACCATTTACTGAATACAAGTATGTACAATTATTTTTCACTGATAAGCAATTTATAAGTTTTTACTGATAACCTTGCAAGAAGATGTATCAAAGAACATGTGAACCTATTCATATATTTTCCGCATTATTTTCGAGCTTTTTTTCTACTTCTTTCGTTTAACCTTGCAATTGCAGTTGAAATATGTAACTATGTATACATGTTGTTGGTCTCATATAATTTATCTAATTGAATTTATTTTCAATTACGTGTAAAAAATAACTGGATAGCAGATATGTATGTAGGCTTCTAAAGATTTTTATTGAATATTGACGATATCACATAGCTTATGTATGTATGTACTTATAATTTAGATGCTAGACTAATCGATGTAGGTGCATACCGTATGTATTTAGCGAAAACAGACAGACAGTAGAGAGACAGCGACAAACAAACAAAAATAAAACAAAAGCGTAATTAATTTGGTAAGAATATAGATAAAAAACGTGTGTTTTACACTTTTACATCGCGCATAATCAATGAACAAAAAAACAAAAACAAAAACAAATAAACAACAATTGTAGATAGGTCGAATTAAGCATTAATAAATAGAAACTCAACAAAGCACTATGTTCTTGTAAAAACGAAATTGTTAACATTCGATACAAACATGTAAATTCCCTATTTTTACAAAGAGGCGCACAACAATCGAGAGAATGAGGGAGACGGTGCTGCTTTTTCATTTCATCAAATCCAACCGACAACACTGCTATAGCAAATTGTGTGGCAAAATGTAATCCAAAGTACTACTATCGGCTGATTTCAGGAAGCCAACATTTAAATAAAACGAATTTTCAAGTATTGATCCACAAGTATACCTTATATGCTTGAAGTTATTTTAAACAAGCCGACTTTTATCAATTTTTCTGTATGATTTCATATTTTTGGAGTGCAAAAACAAAAAAAGCAGAAACTTGAGCTCTATTTAAGTGTTGACTATGAAATCTGTAGCAAAACATACCAAATGATATTTCGTTCTTTTCGATTCTTTGTTTCAAGAATGCGCATTTCGGCACACCTTTTAATTTTCACGTATGCAAAGACACCATAGAGTGAATATGCACATACATAGTTAAAAAGTATTTGTATCCCAGAGTAGTAACTAACGAGTGTCGGTTAAAGGCAACAGCGAATTATTTGCTGTAAGTACTGCTATCGATTAGTTGATACTCCATTTTGATATAGAAAATGTTCTTATATTGTAACTACAATCACATGGATATATTATTAACTTATTCGCACACATCTATGCATGCGGCAATAGCGGCATTTAGATTACCACATACATATATATACGTTTAGGATATATTCAAGAAGTTTCTGAATTTAGTCCAATTTGCAGACGTATACTAACGATCCGTAACAGTGACAAGTGACAATGACAATATGCAATATTCATCGAGAAAACAACTGCCCGGTATTATTATGGAGATAATGGCAATTATCTGTACTCGTCATTAGTCATTGCTACGAATCCAACTACTTAGAATACTCGCGCTAAAAAAAAAACAACTGTCAACTGTCAACTGTCATATTAATCACAAGAGTAATTAAAAAAATATGGCAATACCTACTAATCAAGAGAAGAAGAAGAAGAAAAATTATAATAATAATAACCAAAGTATAACCAAAGGTTTCGGTTAAGTAGTAAAAAAACAAAACAAAAATAGACAACAACAACAACAACAACAATGCAATATATAAGATATGAAAAAAGTCTATTTATATATATATATACATATATACGTTTGTATTATATGTATAAACAGGAAAACAGCGCCAGACAAAAGAATGTGCAACGAATTTTTGTCAATAAATAATATGTAAATTCTTTTTAAATTGATAATAATATTTAGAAATAAAAACCAAATAATAAGTTTAACAGCAATTATTCAATATTCAATTACCTACATACAGCTTTGAATTAATGATAATGTACGTACCTATTTGTTGTTGCTGCTTAAGAGCTTACTTTTTGTTATATTCTATATGAATAAGTTATTTAATAATTATATTTACGAATACAAAATCCAATCTATATATAATATATATATTATATATGTATGTAAATGTATTTAAAAACTCTATGAATCAATATTGAAAAAAAATATACTTACGTATGTACCAATGTATGAATGTATTCAGTTTTTTATTTGAATAGAAGATGAAATGATTATTGATAATTATGTAAATTACCACCGCGCTTTAACATTTTTAATTTCGTTGCAAACTTCATAATATGTATAGGTATTAAAAGATTATTTCAAATAACTTGCATTGAGTTATATATATATACTTTCTATAGTTGATAATTTAATCCTAATCCTATCGTACAAAAACAACAACAATTGTTAATAATATTTTTTTTTAAATTGATTGTCTGCAAAAATATCAAATTGAGAAATCAGCGATGACAGATTTTCAGTATTTTTTCAAGTGTACAAATGTATATTTCCAAGTCAATATCATATTGTGAAGCATGAACTTCGTAATTAAGCGCTAATGCACATTGCTCTCACTACTTACTCCGATAGGAATAAAAAGCAATAAAAAATATACATTTTGTATATGCGAATCAAGTAACGTCATGTTAAACGTGCAGAATATTTGCCTTACTCCACCTTAATAATATTTTACTATGATTTCGGGATAAGTTTTATTGCTTTATTTGAGTTAATTAATGTATGGGATGATATAAAAAGTCTTTGCGGTTTTTTGGTGAAATTCTTAACAAAAATATTCTTTATTGAATGTAAATTTTAATCAAGTATATATTGGCCATTATTATTTATGACCTTTCTTCATTTTTCGAGTAGCTTCAATTCCATCGGTATAGAATTTGTGTGGTTTATCGACGAAAACTTAGACAAGTGATTTTCAGCGGCTCTTCGGTCTAATTTTTTACCATCAAGAAAAGTTTTGCAGAGGCCCCAACCAAGTTCCGTTAATTTGCTCCGACTCATCAAAGATGTGTGCGGCCTGGCATTGTCATGATGGAACACAACTCTTTTCCGGTTGGTCAATTTTGGTCCCTTTTTCTTGATTGTTTCGTTCAAACGATTTGACCATTTCGGCGGGATATAGTAGTAGAAACAAATGGTAGAAAGACGATGCAAAGTCTGAACTGTACGGTGGATGCAACAAAATCTCCCAACCAATTGGAGCGAATCATCAAAGATGTGTGTAGCCTGGCATTGTCAAGAACATAACTATTTTATGTTGGCCATTGTACAGTAATGGATCGAATTGACCATTTCGGCAGGATTTAGTAGTTCACAATGAACGATTGCCTTCCAATCACACCAAACGCTCAAGGTAACCTTGTTTGTCGTCAATCAAGGTTTCGATGTCGTTTGTGAGAGACCACTGAGCTTAATATTATTGATTCGCTTCAGAAAAGGTGCGATTTCGTTGAGCTTCACCTGCGCCTCTCTTTTGGTAATTCTGTCAATTGATTTTTTCTTTTGCATTAATTCAGGTGGCACTCAAACATCGAGCTTCTTTCAAACTACAATGTGTTTGATGTTTACTGTATCCGCTATGTCCTGAAATTTGCATGTTGGTCAAGCTTCACCAGTTGCAAAATTTCATCTATTTTTTCAGTTTAACATCGAAATTTCCAGAACGGAATCGAGCGAATGAAAATTGTATGGTGGTAGGACTGTCTTCACAAGAAGTGTAGCCTGAAATGTCACCTTTCAATGTTCATTTGACAGAGTCGGTTTAGTGTTTAATGTTACGCGGAGACTTTTTGCTGAAATTTCGTGCACAATTAGTATGGATTCTCTAATTACTCTAAATAAATTCATAGTTTGTGATTTTCCATATCTCGTAAAAGTGAATGTAATAAACTATCAAAATTGTGGGCAAACACTATATGAACTCTCACCGAATTTTTCCCTGTGAGTGTTTGAGTTTTATACAATCAAAAATTTAAATGATTTTATTTTTCGAATCACTCTAATATAGATATGAGTGCAATTAATTAAAAATTGTTAATTTTGCAGATATTCAAATTTACTTTTATACCGAAAATGGACTCAAAAAGTTATCGATTGAAGATATAATTTTTAAAATGTCAAGACAAGTCCGTGTTAAATGTATTAAAATTATAAATATTTCAACTATTTATAATAAATATCGTATATATGTATGTGTGTGTTATGACAAATTACTTACATACGTTAAAAAAGAATCTTGCTCATTTAAAATGTTAATATATTTAAAACATTTCTTTCATGTCTATTTAATTCAATTACTTTGTTATATCTCCAATGTATAGAATAATATTCGTATTATATATGTATGTACAATTTAAATCACAATATAAGATTGGCATGATATTCAATTAATACTGCGCTGAAATATTTATATACATAGTACATTGGAACAAAGCACATTATTGTTTGTATACTAATATACATACATGAAAAAAAAAAGTACATCTGAGTTATATTTTAATTATAATAATCAAATAAGATTGGAAAATAAGGAAAAAAATATGTGCAAATAATAAGTATTCATTTTCTTTTAAATATTCTAACAAATCTCACTATTATTCAAATTGGTGTGCTGCTATATAACTATGGCAATATGAAGAAGAACAAATTCAGAAAAAAAAAAAATAATATCATACTAATTATAAAGTGAAATGGAAAATGGTCAATTTTATAATTCAATTAAAATGTGTTTAAAATAGCACATGTTATATAACAATAATGAGAATAAGACAAATACAATGGTAGAATTAACAAGATAACCACTTCCCAGTCAAGTCTGCTTCAATGCAATACAATTGTCGTAATCGATTTTAACACTATGAAAAGAAGAAAATCCCCAATTAGATGAAATAAAAATATTTATTTTTATTTTTATTACAGAATATTTTAAATATTTTTTTAGATAGAACAATTTAAAATATAAATGAAATCAATTTAAGGAAAAGCTTGCTTTTATACATTTTAACAATTCCAGTAAATTTTCTTATTTGGAATTTCAATCTTCTAAATATATATAAAAAATTCAAATAATTTCAAACATAAATATAGAAATCATAATAATAATAATAATAATAATAATAATAATACTATTTCTCCCATTTGTGCGCATAATTGTTTTGTGTAATGTTTATGAAAATTTCCATTAGAAGCATTTCTAGCATGTTTCTTCATATAACCCAATTTAAAAATGCTTATAATGTTTATTACATGTAGTCATACATATACAGTGGCTCCCAGCTTATTTCGTACAGTGACAGTTTAAAAATTGCTGCAGTCGTAATTCCTAATATAGCAAAAATTTGAACAAAATATAAATGCCATTTTAGAAAGGAAGGTTTGTTTTTTATTTTCCAAAATTTACTTTTTCAAAATTTTAGTGTTTGACACTATAAAAAAATAAAATAAGAAAAAAATAGGAAAATTCATGTCACAGCTTATTTCGTACAGTCTCTTTAAGTTCAAACTAAAAACAAAGTAAGTTGATTTTAATATTTAGTTGACATCCCTTAGCGTTAATGACAGCCTGGAGTCTATTTGGCATTGAATCCACCAATTTTTGAGTGATGTCTGGTGTGATTTTTTTCCATTCTTCCATCAGTACCTTCTTTAGGTCTTGCTTATTAGAAATCTTGTGTGTTCTTATTTTATTGTCCAAAATAGACCAAAGATTTTCAATCACATTCATGTCAGGTGACTGTGGTGGTGGAGACATCAAGTGTGGGCAGTTCCAAATAAGCCAAGATTGCACAATCCCAGATTTATGTTTTGGGTCATTATCTTGGTAGTACCGAAATTCTTCCCGCAAACCCAGTTTGTCTGCACTTTGAAGTAAATTGTTTTTCAGAATCTCGAGGTACTTCATTTTGTCCATTGTTTCCTCAATAAAAACCAATTCACCTACTCCGGCTGCTGACATACAGGCCCAAACCATCACGCTACCGCCACCATGCTTCACTGTGGGCTTAAGGTTCTCCTTGTTTAGCTCGGTATTCGCTTTACGCCAAACATATGACATTCCGTCCGAGCCAAAAATATTAAACTTAGACTCATCCGCGAAAATAACGGTATTCCAGAACGCAGGAGTATTAATAATATGCTCTTTGGCGAAGTCAAGTCGGCGTTGTATATTCATTTTCGAAATGAATGGTTTCTTTCGGGCTACTCGACCGTTCAAGTCATGATTGCGCAGCACACGTCGGACAGTTTCAGCACTGGATGATTTTCCTATTTCACGCTGAACCTCTGCAGCCAACTTCGGAGCGGATAACTTTGGATTTTTCTTAATTTTTCGTACAATATAACGCTCGTCTGAAGCGTTGAAAATCTTATTAGGTGCTTCTCTGCCCTTGTTCTCCAACCGATTTTCGCGAACGAAGCGTTGAATGATGTATTGGACAGTTGAGGCACTTAAATTTGTCATTTCAGCAATTTTTCGCACACTCTGACCTTTCCTAAAATGGTTAATTACCAGTTTACGCTGTTCCATCGTTGTACGACGACCCATAACGCTAAATGTTTAATTTACAGCACTTTAACTATTTAAAATAATAATAATAAAAATTGTTATAATAGTTAAAAAGGTCCAAAAACTCATACAATTCAAAAAAACTTTGTAACTGCGCGGCAGAATGAAACTTACTTACATTGAAGTTTGTGTACGAAATAAGATGTGAGCTGAAAATCAGCTGATCAATAGTTTTTCTCTCTTGCATGACAAAAAGAACAATTTTTGGGGTTCCCCGTTTTCTTATTAGGTTTACTAAACACATACATAGACATCTACATTCAAAACTTATTGATAAGTTTTTTAGTTTCGATGTTACAGCCATGTACATAAAAATATATACACTGTACGAAATAAGCTGTGAGCCACTGTATTTTAATTGAAAAAAAAAAACAACAATCGAGAGACAATACTTTTTTCGTTTAATGGTTTGCTTTTGTTTATATTTTACATATAATTTAATTTTTATGCATTTGTGAATACAATAATTAAAAGTTGCAATTGGAATTTAGCAATACTATGAAATATAATAGATTTAAAGAGCAGCTATTTGACATTGGTTATTGTGAAGCCGTGAATGTCGTAACACAGCTGTTAGTGCATTAGGCTACGTTTATGACTGAGCGGATTCACGTCGCGCGATGCGATGAAAATCGCTCTATCGCTACTAGATGTCTCGCCATCAAGTGATAACAAGCGATTGAAAATTGATGACATCACATCTGTTCGTAGTTTCTTCTACTTTACGGCATTAAAAAAGACATGTGCGCTCAAGTTCGTAAAATTTTGCTTAAAAAAAGTAGTTTTTGGTGCGTGAGCAGATTTGAAAATTTTGTGAACACGTGAAAAGATTCCAAGTGCATTCAATTTGCAAAGAAGGCATATGCCATGGAGAGTTCCATCATTTAGACACCCGCCTTATACAAAATCCTGCGAAATGTGAATAGGCAGAGGCAATATAACATCGTGTGTAACATGATTCGCTCAACTAAATCAACAATTTTGATCGCTGCTTTTCGTCGCTAGCAGTCGCTGCAATTCGGTAAATTCGCTTTTCGCTGAATCGCTGAATGATAAACAACTCCATTATAATTTGTGTAATTGATCATAACTAGCGATTTTCATCGCATCGCTCGACGCGAATCCGCTTAGCCATAAACATAGCCTTATACGTCAAAAAACGTTTGACAGTTCGTATCTTTTAAAAATGATGCTGACATCTAACCACATAAATCATTTTAAGTACCAAAACAGCAAGAAATGTTAATGAGCTCAAAATTAATGATTTTTTTCAATTGCTTCTTTTAATGCAATACATATTTTTGTTTATTACTAATAAATATAGTATTTAAAATATGTGAATTCAAAAATGTTAATATACTCAACATAATCGCACTTGTCACTTGCATGAAATCACATTGAATATAAAACTACATTTAAAGGGTGCACAGTAGCCACTACGTGATGGTGATGTCAGCTTCAAAATTGTACAGTAGGACCAAAAAGCTAGCGCAGTTTTTTTTTTACTCCAAGTCGATTCGCGTTGCCGAAATCTACCACCTATAAATTGTCGGCTATATTTTGGGAATATAAAAAAATAATAATCTATTTCGAAAAAAAAAATGGCGCTATCACGTTTTGTCTGTGTGCCTTTCATTTGACATACGTATTGTAAATTACATACATACCTGCACATACTCGTACTTAGATACAATATATCACATAAGGGACTCTATCAATGCTTGGTTGTTATACATTTCTCGAAATTTCCAAATTATGGCAAATTCACAGTTTCTCTCTCGTGAGAAGAAGCACTATCATTGTCGAATGCATTTATAACATTGGTTCTCCCTCGCCATATATTTTATTACTTTGCAGTACTTTTAGCGACAGATGGGAAAAGTACTTACATTCAATATTTCCAGACAAATTACAAGCATTGTCCGAACTCCTTTACATATGCATAATGTTCACTTTAATAACACAGCCACACTAATCCATGATCAATATAAATTTCAATACACCATGGTTCATCTGGATCAAAACTTAAAATCGCTAGACTGTGTAAATAAAGGTCTACAAAAAAAAATTAAAATAAAAATAAAAATACATTGCTGTGTCTGCATATTATTATATCGATTAAAACGAACAAGACAACTTTTAAGCGTTGAAATAAATACAAAATATATTACCAAAAGATATAAAATTATATTTATTTATAATGTTACTACGTTACTTTTATAGTATGCATTCATATGTAGTTATTGAATTTTAATCACAACTTATAACGAGTATTTATACAAGTGAAATAACAAAGAAACATTGTACATTGTTTATTGTTGATGTTACGTTAGATTATTAATAGTAAAATAATAATAATAATAATAATAATAAAATGATAGTAGATAATATTATAATAATACTTATAAAAATACAATAAAAATTATCATAATAACTATAATGATAATATACATGATTAAAAGTCAATCATTAAAGCTTATACTTATCCGAAAAAATATAATAAAACTTAAGTTTGGAAAAAATTCTACAATTGCTTTTTGAATGCTTTCTAATATGTTTAATTTATTTTTCTTAGAAGTTCCATTTTTCGATAACGTTTAAAGGGTAACGTAACGATAACGTTTAAACGGTTAATTGGTTTTTTTTTGGCTCAATGGGCATGTCGATAGGCAAAATTACCGCATTTGGACGGAAAATAATCCACGAGATATTCACGAGGCATTGTTACATCCACAAAAACTCATTGCTTGGTGTACTCTATGGTCCGGTGGAATCGTAGGTCAATATTTCTTTAAAATGACAAATGGCAACTCCACAACAACCATTTCGTGGATGACGTTTCTTTTAAGTCTTGACATTTCGCAGTCAATACTTGTAAACATTTTTATCACAAATACTATTCTTTGCATATTTCTCTTATTTAAACTTAAAAATATTGTAACGTTTTTATTTTGTGAACGTATAATTCTATTTGAATCAACCTTGTTCGATCACTGGATTCTGTTAATAATAATAGCAACACTTATTTTGTACAACTTTACACAGCAACAATTTATTTAATCAACTCTATTTACAATCAACTACTTACAATAACACTTTAATGTACTTGCAACTTTTGCCTCTGATACTGTACCAATGTTTGCGCAATCACGTTAGGGATTCGATTGATTTCATTTGTCAACGACTAGCACTATTTATACTCTGTGGCAACACTCCAGAATCTTCCTTTATCGTATTCGAGATTCTTATCTTTCTTTCTCGTTGGCTTGTTCTGGTTATCGCCTATTTCTTTTTGTTTACAATTGTTTCGATGCTGCCAATATTCGTGTCACTCACAATAGCGTCATTCACAATAGTGATAAGTAACCAACCATCGATACTCGTTACAATATTTACAAATTGATGTAATTAAATAAAAATTAGTAATAATCGAAAAGAATTGATGTAATTAAATAAAAATTAGTAATAATCGAAAAGAAAAAATAGACAAATGCATTTGAAATGTTTAATCCTTACGCCGTGGTTATATTACCAATCAGTTAAACGCTAATAAAAAAAATTGTTGGTTTCAATACAAAAGGAAAAATGAACATATGCATGTCAATCAGTTCTGATTGCTGTCCTCAATACCAATCAGACCAATCCCACCAGTGTTGCCATATGCAATTTTATTTAAAGAAAAAGAAAATGTAATAAATAATATTGTAACGAGTATCGATAGTTGATTACTCATCACTATTGTGACTGACTCTATTGGCAGCATCGAAACGAATGTCAACAAAAAGAAATAAGCGATAACCAGAACAAGCCAACGAGAAAGGAAGAGAAGAATCTCGATAAAGGAAGATTCTGGGGTGTTGCCAACAGAGTATAAATAGAGCCAGTGTTGAGAATTGACAATCAATCTAATTCAGAACGTGATTGCGAAAACATTGATACAGAGGCAAAAGTTGCAAGTACATTTAAGTGTTATAGTAAATAGTTGATTGTAAACAGTGTTGATTGTAAATAGAGATTATTAAATAAATTGTTGCTGTATATAGTTGTATAAAATAAGTGTTGCAGTTATCATTAACAGAATCCAGTGATCGAACAAGGTAATTCAAATAGAATTAAACGTTCACAGAATAAAAACGTAACAATTGGTGTCAGAAGTGGGATTCTGTAAAGATGGTGAAAATTGACCAACTAAAAGTGGACCAGCTTAAAAAGCTCTTGGTAGAGATGAATCTATCGTCATCAGGTGCAAAGGCGGAACTGCTGGTGAGGCTGAGGCAAGCTATGGAGGCTAAGGGAATTAATGTAGAAGAACATGAGTTCTTCGAGGAAGCCGATATACAAGCAGTTGTGCACGCTGAGGAAGAGAGCAAAATAGATTCGAGTGGTCAACTCATGGAATTCATGAAAACCATGATGCAACAGCAGCAACAACAGCTACAAGAAAATGCATCTCGCATTGACTCCAAGCTTCAAGAACATTCGGCTCGCCAAGAACACGTCATCGAAAATCTACAAAAAGGAATTGAACTTAGATTTCAGGAAATTTCCGGAACCATTAATGAAAAGGTCACGGATTTAAAGGAACATGTAGATGATTTGGAAGATAAGTTCGAGAAATTACAGCACGATCTCAACCAACTAAAAATAAATGGACCAGCCACATCAGTGATTCGAGATTCAAGCACAATCAAACTAAAGCCACCAACATTTGACGGAAGCACGCCATTCAATATCTTCAAGCTTCAATTCGAGACAACAGCTTCGAAGAATCAATGGGATGATAGCGACAAGACTGCTGCTTTAATAGTCGCATTAAAAGGTAATGCTTCCGAGGTGTTACAGATGGTTCCAGAGAAAGATCGTGGTAGCTACCAGTCACTGATGGACACCCTCCAGCGGAAATATGGAAATGAATACAAGAGTCAATTACATCGTGTGGAATTGAGATCGCGAGTGCAACGGAGTAATGAGAGCCTTCAGGAATTCGCTTCCGATATTGAGCGCTTATGTCATCTAGCGTTCTCCGGTAATTCGGAAGAGTTCGTCGAAAAAATCAAAATAGAGGCTTTCATAGATGGCATACGTGATGGAGAGACAAAGCGTGCCCTAGTCATGTCACCAAGGAATACTTATGCCGAAACAGTCAGTAGTGCCTTGACGTTTGAAGCCGCCAGATTGATGTGTCGACCAGTGCCAGGAGTACACAAACTAGAGGGGAAAACATCACATCTGGTTGAAGCAGTGCGTCAGGCAGTGAAATCAGTAGTTCAGCCTGAAGTAAGAGCAGGTCGACGCGAAACCAAATTTAATGGTAAGTGCTTCATTTGCGACAAACGAGGGCATATAGCTCGTGATTGCAATCAATCGAGTATGAAGCCTAAAGGAAGAACAAGGAATCAACACAAAAATAAATTTACCGGTAAGTGCTTCATATGCCATCGAAGAGGACACATGGCGCGTAATTGTCGGCTACGACGCAAGCAACAAAGATCGAATTCACCAGGACAACGAAAGGAAGATCGTGATGTCATTCATCGTGGTAAAGCTGTTACTCCATATCATCGTATTTGCACCGTAGATAGTAAACATTATTCTCGGGTAGGAAGCCAGAATCACATTGTTAAGCTACGACATACGAATGTTATATCGGAAGAGTCATGGACAACCGAACGAGTGCAAGAAGATCAGCGGAACGACCCAGATCTCGTAAAGATTATGGAATACAAGGAGCAGGGCATACGTCCAGATTGGCAAGAAATGGCTAATGAGAGTCCAATAGCAAAGGCATACTGGGCGCAGTGGCAAAGCCTGCACTTACGAGACGGATGTTTATTCCGAGCATGGGAAATTGTGGATGGAAAAATCACTAATGATCTTCTAGTGGTACCCAAGGCGAGAATAAATGAAGTGATAGCTGAGTATCACAATGCCTCCAGTGGAGGGCATTTGGGAATCACCAAAACCGTCGAGAAAATAAAGAAACGATTTTATTGGGTTGGATGTCATGACCATGTCGCTGATTGGATTCGGAAGTGTAAGCAATGTGCAATGGCCAAAGGTCCCACTAAGAAAAGTCGAGGTAAGATGCACCAATACACCGTGGGTGCTCCATTTGAGCGAATTGCTATGGACATAGCTGGGCCATTTCCAATAAGCAACGCAGGAAACAAGTATGTTCTGGTGGTTATAGATTACTTCAGTAAATGGCCTGAAGTATACCCCATTCCAAATCAGGAAGCTAGTACAGTTGCGGATGTATTCGTCAACCAATGGGTTACTCGTTTTGGTGTACCGATGGAGTTACACTCAGACCAAGGTCGAAATTTCGAATCAGTTGTATTCCAAGAGATATGCCGTATGCTGGGTATATACAAAACTCGTACAACACCTTTGCATCCACAATCTGATGGCATGGTAGAACGATTTAACCGTACCTTGGAGGAATATTTGAGAAAAGTCGTAGATAAATACCAAAGAGACTGGGATGTACATATACCAATGTTCCTCATGGCATATCGATCCGCACAACATGATACGACGGCTACTACACCGGCAATGGCAATTTTTGGAAACGAGTTAAGACTGCCAGCTGATTTAAAATTTGGAGTCGTAACACCAACGAGATCAACCGAAGGTAATTATACTAGCGAAAAGCGGGAACAGTTGGATGAAGTACATCGGTTCATCAGAGAGCGGTCGCAGATGATAAGCGATAAGATGAAGGCCAGGTATGACTTGAAAGCAAATTCAAAAGGGTTCTATGAAGGAGAGCTTGTAATGCTTCATAATCCACAACGAAAGAAAGGCCTGTCTCCTAAACTACAGACTCATTGGGAAGGACCATATGAGATTATAGCAAAGATAAATGACGTAGTGTATCGCATTCAACGTGCCTGGAATAAAAGAGCAAAGTTTAAAGTAGTGCACTTGGAGCGACTTGCGCCATATCGAGGGGAAGTATAAAAACTTGTTCGGGACGAACAAGGTTAAGAGGAGGGCAGTGTAACGAGTATCGATAGTTGATTACTCATCACTATTGTGACTGACTCTATTGGCAGCATCGAAACGAATGTCAACAAAAAGAAATAAGCGATAACCAGAACAAGCCAACGAGAAAGGAAGAGAAGAATCTCGATAAAGGAAGATTCTGGGGTGTTGCCAACAGAGTATAAATAGAGCCAGTGTTGAGAATTGACAATCAATCTAATTCAGAACGTGATTGCGAAAACATTGATACAGAGGCAAAAGTTGCAAGTACATTTAAGTGTTATAGTAAATAGTTGATTGTAAACAGTGTTGATTGTAAATAGAGATTATTAAATAAATTGTTGCTGTATATAGTTGTATAAAATAAGTGTTGCAGTTATCATTAACAGAATCCAGTGATCGAACAAGGTAATTCAAATAGAATTAAACGTTCACAGAATAAAAACGTAACAATATTGTAACGAGTATCGATAGTTGGTTACTCATCACTATTGTGACTGACACTATTGGCAGCATCGAAACGAATGTCAACAAAAAGAAATAAGCGATAACCAGAACAAGCCAACAAGAAAGGAAGAGAAGAATCTCGATAAAGGAAGATTCTGGGGTGTTGCCAACAGAGTATAAATAGAGCCAGTGTTGAGAAGTGAGAATCAATCGAATTCCGAACGTGACTGCGCAAACATCTATACAGAGGCAAAAGTTGCTAGTACATTAAAGTGTTATTGTAAATAGTTGATTATAAACAGAGTTGATTGTAAATAGAGTTTATTAAATAAATTGTTGCTGTATATAGTTGTATAAAATAAGTGTTGCAGTTATTATTAACAGAATCCAGTGATCGAACAAGGTAATTCAAATAGAATTAAACGCTCACAGAATAAAAACGTAACAATATTTCTAAATAATGCAATATTTCTTTCCCGGTATTGCGTATATACATGTTTATTATGTTGACAACTGCGAAGGATTATTAAATTTTAAACAATTATATAAATTCCCTTTAAAGAAAGCTATTTGTGCATGTTTTATATTCTGAGTATGTACTGATTGAGAGAATTTTCTCGTTAAGCAAAGAAATTCTATAACTCTCAATTTATTATTTTATTTAGAAATGGTGTTTTCGTGGACCAAATCTGAAGAACTGAAGAACTGAAGAACTTATTACTCTGCTGCAAATTAATGTACGCTTGTGGAATACAAGAAATTCAAGTTATTTTAATCGGGAAAAACGGGAACAAGACCTAGATGCTATGGAACAGCAATTATCTAAAATTGCTAACGATACAGAAAAACATGACATCCGGACAAAATTTCAGTCCTTTGAAGCCAATATAGGAAAGAGTTGACAACTATTGACACCAGCACTGCCAGGTATTGGTCTGGCGGTATTGCATTTCCAACTGGCGTTTCACTTTTTTTATATACTTTTCAATGAGCCGCAAGATGTTCTGTAATTTCACATCGGTCATCCTTATGTAATTTTTGAAGCCCAGAAGAATGTTACAATTCCTTTGTCAGGAATGTGAAAGAGCCGTTTGTGCTTCGTTTTTTTTTCGCTATTTTTTTACCCAATTGATCGTTTTCTTTTTTGCCGATTTTTCGATGATACTTTTTCTATTAACTCAATTATTTTTCCCAGTAAACTTCTATGATTATCGTTCCAAAAACACACATTCTCAGCATATATGGTTGCTGTTTTTATCAAATCATTCAACGCGGTATCCATTATGAAATCAATTGAAATTAATGCAGCACAATTATTTTGATAAAATATTACACCTCTGTTTCAGAAAGCATATGTAACCACCCAACAATCTAAATTGGTGAAACGCCATGATTACCGTTCAATTGATTGGTAATATAACCACGGCATTATACACAACTAGGAGGTTAAAAAAAATTAAATAAAATTTTTCACTTTGATAGATTTCACAAAGCTGTCTTGATTTTCTTCTATACACTTATTTCAAAACTATAGCATCAAAAATTATTTGGGGAATTGCCGTACTTTGTTAATTGTACTATAAGTTGGAACTGAATTTTGACTATGAATATACGCCAATATTTTTATTGCTGCTATTTCATTATCAATGTTTGCTGTCAATGCATTGTCATGCTATATACTCGTATCGTATCCACAATACATATCTGTCCAACGAACCCCACTCGATGTATGTTCGTTTCATCATCAAAATAATTTTAAATAGATGCGTTCATTCCTCTCTTTTGTTCAGTGTTCATTTCTCACACGACAACAATTTCTTTAATTTGGCAGCAAGCATTGACAATGAAATATGTTGGTAAACGACTTGAACAACCCTACTTTATTCCAAAATTCCAATTCCATTCCAGGAAGTTTGACAGCTAAATACTTTCTTTATCTCTGAAGCATTTATTTTGAAAATTCTATCATATTATGGAGACACGTTGGGGATCACTGATTAACATCGAATATATTCTGTGTTTAATATACAAAAGCTTTTTCAATTTAATGTATCGATGAGCTTTATTTAATTTTTTTCCTAAGATGTCGCAATACACATCTGATAACCTGTGAATAGTTCCAAGCTTAGTGGCAAAGTGATAACAGTGGATTTGTTATAAATATTACTTGCATTATTGTCCGTTTGAACGGTATGAAAGGCAGCGGTAGATGTGAACATACATTTTAGTTGCTTTCTTTTGACTATAAATACCTTGAGAGAACAGCTTATATGTAAATCAATAGCTCTTTCGGAGGTAATTGAATTTAAGGAGGTGATTAAGGTTGCTGACCGCTCGTTGAATATAGTGGCTTAGTCTGTATTTGCGCATTAATAAGTTGTGAAAAATCGATTTATAAATGCTTAAATTATTTTACTTCGTTATGTAATTAGCTCAAAGTTGATAAGAAATCAAGCATCTTTTAGAATAATGGCAATAAAACGTCTAAGAAGTCTCTCAATCGGAAACATGTTCGTTTAGTGGATCACTAAGATAAATACACAGGCAATGAATTGCACACATACATAAATCTTTTATCACAATTATTTTCAATTAATTATACAATGAAGCACTTGTTGTCCAGAACTGAAAGTGTACCATGTGACAGCCGTATATCAGCAATTTCGTACTCTTCGATAAAATATATTTTAATTGTGCACAAGAGATTGTGTTATTAATTGAATTGTTGATACTTATTTGTTTTTATATATTTTGATGGTTATTGTAGTGAATTTCTTCAGTGTATGCACGTACGATCGAATAAAGAAATAATTGAAATTACTATAAAACAGCAAGATGTCACTGCCACAAGTTAACATCGACCAACCAAAGTATGATCAAAGTACATATCTGAATCGTGCAAAACATTTCTTCTTACTGACAAATCCGTTGAATTTATTGGCATCCAATGAGGAACTGGAGCGCGCTCGACGCATTGTGCAATCATATCGTGCTGGGAAGGATGTGCCCGAATGTAAAACCGTAGATGATCTATGGCGAGCAAAGTATCTATATGATTCAGCATTTCACCCAGAGACAGGGGAGAAATCTCTCATTATTGGCCGTATGTCAGCACAGGTTCCAATGAATACGCTAATCACTGGATGTACGTAACAAAACACTACGTACACATATTGGCTCGTAGATATAGTCAAAGTTCAGATAATATTAAATTTAGGATCGACTTATTTGACATATTGACAAACTATTGACTATAACTATGGGCCATTCGGTTCATGTTTTACTTTCTCATATATTATTATCATTTTGCATTTATAGGCATGTTATCGTTCTATAAAACAACACCTGCAGTTGTATTCTGGCAGTGGGTCAATCAAACGTTCAATGCTGTTGTCAACTATACTAATCGATCGGGTTCTACTCCCATCTCTAAAGAGTAAGCATTTAGTGTGTCTGATTAGAGCTAATTATTATTATTTGCACATATGTGTAGGCAATTGGTGACATCATACATCTTAGCAACTGGTGGTGCACTTACCACAGCGCTTTCGTTAAACAGATTAGTTAAGGTAAAGTACAGATGTCTATTCACATCGGCATACGATTCGCATTCTATTTATATATCATTAAAATGTTTTTCGGTTTGCAGAATTTAAATCCTCTCATTGGTCGATTGGTGCCATTGGCTGCAGTGGCAGCTGCAAATTGCATCAATGTGCCAATGATGCGTCTACAGTAAGTACGCTGTGGTGCATACTGTGCTTGCTTTACTGAAGATTATTTTTAAAAAAAAGCTTTGAAATTGTAGAGAATTGAAAAATGGCGTTACATTGTTGGATGAAGCTAATAATGATTTGGGCGTATCGAAGAAGGCAGCTGTCGCTGGTATTACAGCTGTCGTTGCCAGTCGAATTGCAATGGCTGCACCCGGCATGGGTAAGATATGTTTTAAGTTCACATGACAATTTGGAAATAATACAAGTTCCTTCTAGTTTTAACACCTCTTCTTATACAAAATTTGGAAAAGCGTGGTTTCCTGAAGCGATTTCCCAAAGCTAGTGCACCAATACAGACGCTCTTCTGTGGATTTGTCTTAATATTTGCTACACCTTTAGGTTGCGCCTTTTTCAGTCAACGCGCCTCTATTAATGTAAGAAGATGGTACAATCATTATTTCACAAATAATTTTTCTATTTTCTTTATATGTACAACACTTTAGGTCTTAAGTTTGGAACCTGAGGTGTGCGATCATATAAAGAGCAAAAATCCAAAACTTACAGAAGTATGGTTTAATAAAGGATTGTAAATATGTAACGCTTGCCATAGAACGACAATAGAGTACAGGGTGTTTAACATGACTCGTAAAACAGAACTTTTTGAAAATGGACAATAATTTATATAAATGTGTTTTTCCGCCGCCGTACTTTACGTTTGCATTTATATTTATATATACATACATACTTAGATTGTATGTGAATATGCATTGTACCCTATATTGTAAGTTAAAAAAAGGAGTAACCAATTTAAAATATACCTCATTTAGACTATTTATATAAATGTATATTGTGTTAAACGCATAATTGCAGTTATGAATATACGTGTTGCTATATACTTGTTTTTATAATTACCGCAATATTTTGTTAAAAGTATCTAAATTATAATGTTAATACAAAAATGATTTTCAAAATTGAATTTTAAAAAGTCATAATTCTTTCTCGATCACAATTCTCTTTCCGCACCACAAACATTGAATCTTTTGAGAGTGGGAGAGAGCACTGCTAAGCTTCATTGAACGCCAAAACTGCATATGTAAATAATAAAGAAACTAATTTTGTTAAGGCGAATCCTTTACCAGCTTTATTACTACAGTGGTTACTTCACCTTTTATTTGTTAATTTTCTTAAAATAACATTTTAATTTCCAATTGTGTGTGGCATTTAGGTGAACAAACCAAATACTCGTAGATGTAGTTTTTGTCTTAGTAAACCATCTGGTAATTAATTCATTTGAGGTATAAATAAAAAGTCATAATGCTTAAACAGGAAAACATTTTCACTTAATCCATCCTATTATTGTTATTATTATTATTATTATGGTTTTATTTATAAGCTAAAATTTTCCTGAATGGTGCTTTCTGTGAGAATAAAGTGAAAGAAAAATAACAGAAAATGTATATTTTTTATAACATTTTGCACAGATTTTCTCACCTATGCGATAGAATCATTAGGCAAGAGGACTGACGAAATTGGATATCACTTTCTTCTGCTGGTGTACCAGAAATCACGGCGGTATTCATACGTGTATTTTCATAATTTTTTATTTTATGGGAGTATTTTTAAAATATTATTTTAAGAATCCGTTTAGATATGAATTAATGCTAATGTTTGCACACGATTCAATTTGTCATATTTTAGTCTATTTCATTTATATATTTTAAACTATGCAATAACGAAGAAGTTATAATTTTGCTATAGTAACTGTTTTGACTATGTGAATGATCCACTGATGCGTATTTATATCGTGACTGTCTACGAGGATTATGCTCTGAATTTCAAGGACGCAAATCAATATATATAACATTTTTTCTGTCCGCAAATCGGAATATCCTAAAATGAGATATTATGTAGCTGGGTCTTGAAGGGGCACACTTAGATAGTTACTCTTTCGCTACCTCGAATCATTTGGAGTTAAAAATTTGTAAATTCCCATGAACACGGAATCAGACAGTGCAGTGAATTGGGAAAAAGAAAACGATTACTACACTAAGTAGTAAAACTTTTTGTCTTTTTTGGGACCAGCATAAACACCGGTAATGTTTCAAGAACCGCTCTTGAAAACAGGTGCTATTTTGGGAGAAGTTAGCAATTGAAAATTCGAGTGCTCTCTCGAAGAACGAAAAGTACACTCTACAAACTTCTTATCATGCCTGGCGTTACATATGGCGCTGAAGCCTGGTCAATTTCCATCTCAGAAGGGAGAATGCAAGGGGTTTTTTTGAGAGAAAAGTCCCACGCAAGATCTTTGGACCTACTTGTGTTGGGGGTGAGTACCGAATAAGGTATAACCAAGAGCTGAATGCCGATATTGACATAAAAACACATTAAAACCCATCGGATTCGCTGGTTAGACTATGTCTAGCGACCCCCTGGAGAACTGCGCAGAAAAGGAAAATCGAAAGAAAAAGTACTGGAGAGTTGTCAGCGCTAGGAATTGACGTCAGTTAGCGAGGAAGGGGGGCTGGCTGACGCAGCAAACTCGATCTGACCTCAATCGATTTTCGGTTGTAATGGCAACATAAGTGTAATGTAACGTGGGAAATCCCCCACATTTACCCTTGAAGGTCGCTAGCATGAGCATTGAAAAATTACTTTATTTTAAGACATAAATAATTATGAATAGCGCACCTCACAGTCAAACAGAAATTGTATATCCTCTAATACGTATCAGATATCGTGCTGAAATTCCCCTTACTTCACAATCGTATTCCACTTCAACATGATGAAATCTATTTGATGTCCATATATGTGTTTATGTATGTACTACCGATTTGATCGATTTTTCTTAACATTTAAGCAAAAATGCTACCCTGCTTTAGATCATTTAAATTATTGTTCGACTGGTGATACTTCCTTTTCTATGTTTTTCTGTTTTTCATTAGTGTTCATATGTTTTACAGTAAACATTGCCATTAAAATACGTGAGATATTCATAATCCAAATATTCTAGCCAATAAATCGCTAAAGCAGACATTATTTTGCTGTACGCATTAAATATTAGCCGATTCTGGACGGCAACACTAGTCTGATGTAATTTGATCAAAATTCGTTTCCAGAACCACTTTCATGGACGTCGTGTGTGTCGGAAGAATTGCCAACCACTTGCAGACGGTTGATATATAAACGTATTCCAACAGTCTGGCAGCAACATTAATATAGCGAATGTCAGTGGTCCATATTGTAGTGTGTTAAATTTGTTTTTTTTTTGTGGTTTAATTGGAAGACTAGGTAAAAGAAAACATATGAAACATCGCATGTAGGCTTTACCAAAATGCACTTCTACGACGACTTGTTTCTTCCTTCAACATGTATCCAAATATTGCGAAGATGATATGATTTTGTATAAAAACTTTTGTGGTGAACTAATATGAATGACAATTGTCTAATGATAAAATATTTTCTCTCGCATACATTTCATCTCAATTCAATTACAAAATGGCTCTTGCCGTGTATCATTTTAACAACGATTTATTTGATGAAATTTTAGATAATTGAAGTCAGTGTAAGAAAAGCATATTTAAAGGTTCGAAAATTTATCATTTGACAATGTGCAAACATTCTTATCAGTACAAATTAGCAACGAATTACTCGAAAAGGGAATTTGCCGTCAAAGCAAAATAAATTATGAATAGTGTAGAAAATGAAAGAAGAAACCCAATTTGACGTTTATACAATAGCAAAATTGAAGTAGAGAATCAAGCAAGTATTATAGTGAATAGTCATTTTAAAACACTTAACGGATGTGTGTGGATTGCCTATAATTTGTTAATTGTGCTCCTCATACGGATTCAGGTTTTTGGGAAAACCCAAAAACAAAGCTGAACGATAATATTGAAGAGTAGTTCTACAGAATTGATCTTCCTTTCCCCCGAAAGGCACATAACTATTTGCTGCAGCTGTAATAGTCGTAGTTAGTAGTGTCATCATGAATAAAGACGATTATGAGTCGCTGCCGACAACCAGTGTATCTATTAACATGACCGCTGGAGCCATTGCAGGTGTGCTGGAGCATTGCGTAATGTATCCATTGGATTCGGTGAAGGTGAGTTTTTGCACATTCCTTTCGAAGGAATTGTTTTGCGGTTTTGTGGAGCTTGAAACATATTGCGGTTATATTATATCTAACCTCACATTTCGTATCGTGATGTAATGTTTGTGCTTCCCTAATGATTGTGTTTTGTATTTATATCTTATCTTATTATCTTTGCAATGTTATTATTTTCCCAAGAATATTAAAGATAAACTTGTTGCGTGACTGCCATTGATGACAGCTACATACTTATACCTCTGATACAATACACAACCAATTGGAGGAGAACATTATCAAAAAAATGGATGCAACAATTCCTGCTGTTCTGATTTAAAATTGTATGCTTTCTATGGCGATATAATTTCATAGAACTATTACGAACATATGTGTATGTACGTTTCCAAATATGAAAACAAGAAAATTGTTCGGGATTCGCGGGCCTTAAAGCGGAAAACCATGCGAAAGTGTGCGAATTCATTTTTATGATTATACCTATTAAAGCTTAAACAAATATGTTTAAAAATGTTAATTTTCTGACATAATATCTATTACCATGGTGTATTTGACGAAAATTATAGATTTCTTAATGAAAGCGAAAAATCATCCAAAATTACAATCAATTGGTCGAATTTACAAATATTGGAGCTATCAAAAGATTCACAATTGACACGAGAATTAGATGATGGAAATGTTAAAACTCTGCTTGAATTAGCTGGTTCATCATTCATTTTTTTTTTAATTTCTCCTCCAGCTTTACCACAAACGCATTTCAGAAGTGATTTCATGGTGATAGGTGATTTAGATGTGGTGAAATGTGCTCAATTCGCTTTTAGAGCCTGGGGCGACATACACTCAAACCCAAAGCAATAATCCATTGTGCTATGAATAACTAAAATTCATAGTATAAAATATTTATCATTTGTATGTACTTTCATTTCATACACATATTACTTGATATCGCAGTGCTACATATTAATATATGTACATTAACATGCCTTACACGCCATACGAAAAATAGTAGTGCTGTTTTACCAGCGAAACGTGCTTTTTTTGTATGTTGCACTAATAGGTCGAGCTGCTCTTTCAGCACTGTTGTGCGTGCTAAATTTAGGGCACTATTAGAAGGGACCGACTTGTATTAGCCATTTCCGATCGGCAGAATCCTTGCGACGTCACATTTTCTGAGTTTTGTCACAGAGCTCTTTTAGAAGCATTTTCATGGCAAATTGTTACTGCCGGAAGAATTGCCAATTGTTTGCCGACAGGTGGGTACCGTTCCAAAGAACATCTTCTCAATATTAAATTTGTGCTTCAACAGGGGATTGAACCCTCGACCTATAGAACAAGGAAACATGTAATTTCATTTCTTTTGACACATCCACCAACATATTTTGGCTCAAAAGAAAGTCATTTGTAAACTAAATTACGTTGTTAAAAATTCTAAAATCAAAAAGCTTTTACAAAAAAAAAGAAAAACTCCGAGGTATCGCATTTCAAGCCGAATAATTTTAATGAACTTCAGAAAATAACTTTTGCAACTTTTTTGGTGAAGCTACTTAATATACAATAAATACGGAAAAGTACACGTTATAATTATTTATAGTATAATTTCCCTGACAGTAAGAAATAACCGTTTAAGTCGAATTAAAGAAGATTTGAATGAATGTGCACCATTGGCTATGTCTAATATATATACATATATTTGAGCACATATAGCGGTCAATTTTCATAAAAACAGATCTTGAAATTTTGTCAAGAAGAACGGGGGGAGGAAATAGATTTTCATTTGACTGTAATTTTGTCCGAAAATAAAAAATCAGCTGATTATTTCCGATACTGGTCAATTCAAGTGAAAATTCCATCAACTGCTTCAGTTTTTTAAAATATTTTATCGTTTTCACCTGAGAAATTAAAAACGCTCTCCTATCAAACACATAAAATATAATTAAACTGTTTTTTCTTATTGCCACAAACTTATAGTATTATAAATTCACAGCGTTGCTTCTATCTACGTAGTAATATTCGTGTATGATTAGCATATGCTCAATTAAAACTTTGAACAATGACAATTCGTAGTTTATAAATGTAAATCATCATAGAAAATATTTCGAATTATAACTACATATAAAGTTTATATAAGTATGCGAGTATGTAGCTACATATATGTATATTTGTAGGTAGTATAAAGATATGTAGATGGTGCATTTTGATAGTTATTAGGGACAAAAAGCTCGAACGGAATCACAATATACGAAAAAATACCTGCAAATTTTATGATTCAATCACTTCAAATCAAATCACAATTGAATTGGAAATTTTTTCCTTCCAGTCCTCTTAATGATTTGACATTTTTCATCAGCAATCATTTAAGTCAACGAATACGTAGCACTACCGAATTCCAGAATGTGACTATTGTTCATATCCATCACTCAAAGGTGATTTAATTAAGAATATTATAAGAGAAAAACAAGAGCAAGTGGTATAAGTTGGCAATATGGTAATTTCTTCTATATATTTAAAATTTTCTTCATACAAATATACTATCTTGACTGCACTCGGTACATGGTTGGACCACATTAATGATACAATAGCTTCAGAGACCGGTTAATGAATAGAACCAATCGTATTAAATTACGCCAAAACATCTGACGCAACAACAATATATACTAGCTCCCACTTATTTATTAGTACGTCCGTATAATTTTAATAATACCGAAACTCGTTGTCCCACCCTGGCATGTAGACGTGGAAAATCAAATAAAATTAAGACTGTTTGCTAGAAAAATATTGTATTTTCTCCATACATCCATTCATATATTTTTGTTCCTTTGCAGACGCGAATGCAGAGCTTATCACCTGCAACAGCTAAGTATGATATCAGAGCTACATTTAAAAATATGATTAAGAAGGAGGGAATACTGCGGTGCGTATACATATTAACTTAATGTTTCCGTTTAACAACTATACATTTGCACTAAACTACTACTACTACTACTACTATTCACATAACATCCACAGGCCTATACGCGGTGTAACGGCGGTTGTTGCTGGAGCTGGGCCGGCTCACGCGCTCTATTTCGGCTCATATGAAATGACTAAGGAATTGCTCACCAAAGTCACTACACATAATAATGTCAATTATAGTAAGTTTATTATTATTCACACACACACACACACAGGGTTGGTATAACAGCCATGGAGTTGAAATATCATAGATTACGAAATATTTAATGAAGTATATTTTTTTTTTCTCCTCTGCATTACATAGCTGCTTCTGGAGTAGTGGCCACCCTAATTCATGATGCTGTATCAAATCCCACAGATGTGATAAAACAACGTATGCAAATGTATAACTCACCATATAAATCAGTGATTAAGTGCATGCGCGATGTTTACCAAAACGAAGGTATCAAAGCATTTTATCGATCGTATGCAACACAGCTGTTCATGAATATACCATATCAAACACTACATTTTCTCACATATGAATTTTTCCAAAATATGGTAAGTACATATATTGAAGCGTACATAAATACATACAGGGCAGAGGGTCGTAAAAAAGTTCCATAAACTGGTGATGTTTAGAATTTTGAATGTTTAAGCATCATATTCCTTGGATGTTGGGTTAAAAATTAGAAAAAATTGAAGTAGTTTATTCACAAGATGTCACATGAAGACCACATACATCAAGAAACGCGAATACTAAAAGTGCGTGAACACAACAATAAGATCATCTCTCATCACACCCAAACAACCACTTAGTAAGGTGCACTCCTCTCTCACGTAACTTCTGCAGCAGCCTGCGCTCGTTTGGAAACGGCGATCGAAAGGCATACCCATAACATCGTTCTGGGCGGTTGCCCTCCCTAAGTTGCAGACTGCGAACAGCAGCGCCCTAGGTCCACTAGAGCCACCTTGGCGCAACTGAGATCGGGGTGAAGCGGCTATCTGAACTGCCGATGTCTTCTGCCAGCAAAGAACACACAACACTCAACATATGTTCGCCTACCCCCGGAGACCCATCAGACTGGACTCCTCTGCACTGAGGACTCACCCTCTGGGGTTGCCGCCTTTCTTCAGCTCCTAACTAACATCAACAATAACAGTACAATTTAATTAACTTTATAACATGTATGTTTGTGGATATGAAATTACCGTTGGACCTAGCACGGAAAACCCTATGAAGGAAGCTTGTAGTGATTCCTCCGCCTCTTAAAGCATGATAGGCAGGAAATGCGGCTTGCAATCCACTCTATCGTTATGGATGTAGAAGGCGATTGCGCGACCCAGCCATACTTATGGAACATTCGTTCTTGCCCGACGGAATACAAAAGAAACCATGAATGTTTCAAGGGTGAGCAAAGTTGTCCTTTACAACGAGCGAACCTTCGGACAGGGAGGTTTGGTCATGTCGCAAGGACCTCAAACGATCTATCAAGATTTTGCTGTGACCTTTAATCAAGAATTTCACAGTGCTCATAACGTTTGTGGCAAAGTTTGCAAGTTTGTAATGTCGAAACAGGAATTTACTCTGAGCTAAACATTGCCATCTTAGCATACAACCAGGCCTCGATCATGACGCTTGATTCAGTCACCACAACCTCAAACATTGTTAAACAATGCAAAGAGAGTCTGTACCCAAAGTATCCAATCAAAGATGGAATGACATCACGGATGCAGGCAAAGTTGTATTAAGACATTTTAGCCGAGCTTCTCTTCCAGTACTGTTGTGCGTGTTAAATTTTGGGCGGTATTAGAAGAAACTTACTTGTATTTGCCGGGTCCGAACGGCAGAACCCTTGTGACATCACTTTTTCTGAGCTTTGTCTTTTCCATATTAAAGTTGTGCTTCAACCGAAGATTGAACCCACAACATACAGATCAGAAGGCAAACGCACTAACCACTGACCTACCGCAGGGAGAAACGATGAATAATTTCCACTTGTGGGGTTGGGCGCGCAGTTCGTATGTAAATCGATACGAATCGGTTGGGTATATAGCAGATACAACAAAAATTCAAAAAAACGTTATAAAAAACATTTGAGCGCTAATTGAGTTCGTAAGACGAACTTCCTTTTTAAACAACCAACCAACTAACTTGATGTCATAATTGAGAATCCTTGAAAAAAGACAACATTTATACTTATCGAACTTTTGTTAGGACCCTCCCTAAGTTCTAATCATATATCTATTGACAATTAATTCTTATTTACATCACAGTTGAATCAAGAAAGAAAGTACAACCCGCCGGTACACGTTGTGGCGGGCGGTGCTGCAGGTGCTGCTGCAGCAGCTCTAACAACACCATTGGATGTGGTGAAAACGCTTTTGAACACACAGGAGACCGGTTTTACCAAAGGCATGGTGGAAGCTATACGACAAGTATGTTATGCTGGGCTTAAGCCATATCCATTTGTATATACGATACTATATCATTAGTAATTTCATTTCAAATTTCCAGATATACTCAGTGGCTGGATCCAGAGGTTTTTTTAAGGGGTTGTCAGCACGTGTGCTCTACTCAATGCCGGCAACAGCTATTTGTTGGTCAACCTATGAATTTTTCAAATTTTACCTATGCGGTATAAAACGAGATCAGTATAAATCATCAATTACGGGCAAAAATATGCTGCAACCACGTGATACATCGGCTTTGTTGCCAACTGGTATTGTCGTTGATGCAGCATTATTACAAGCAACAACGGATACAAATGAAAAATCAGCCTATGTTTTACCAACATCAGCGTCATCAGATACTGAGCAGCAATCAACAACTTTCACGTCACAGTCGTCGTCGTCGTCATCATCATCGTCATCACCTCCTCCTTCACATTCATCGCCCCCGCCAGGAGGTGCGATTAAAAGTGTTTGCGATTTATCGAACAGTGTAACAGCACCCGCATTAAGTCTACATACGAGACATACTGAAGTGAAGAGTCCCCCTTTTAGTCGAGGTTTTTCCAGCTCGTAAAAATTTGTTATCAAGCTGAACTTTATAATGTGTTAGTATATATACATATATATACATATATATAGATGCTTTGTAGAGAAACAAATGCTTTTTTTCTTCTTCTGATTTGTTTTTAATTGCAACAATATGAAAGTGCATTAAGAACACTCACACGCCTACGTTCCGGGAAAATACAATAAAAATAGAAATCTGATCATGTGTGGCAATACGACAAATTTTTGTAACTTATCGACCGTTTTATTTATTATATATAGTAATATTGCAATATAGCATCATGCAAATACTGTATATAATAAGAATCTAAAAAGTAGCGAGTAGCGGCAAACAACAACTCGTTATGATACCATAATTTTTGCACCAATCAGTCATTCGTTAGGATTTCAAAAAATTTTTAATTTGCATTTATGGTATCATAGTGACAGAAGCAAAAAATACGCATTTTCAGCAGCTTTCTTAAAAATTACGATGAGGTACCTGTAGTATATTTCAGTGTGTTGATATTGACATATGACAGTTCCTTATAGAATCAGTGGTTTGATGTTTTTATAGAGCGCGCACTTACAGATACGGGGGGAGGGAAAATAATATTAAAGGCTTTCGATAGATCAAAATCTTCACAACGAAAATCTGCTTCAATGTTTTTAAGCACTTCTACGTTGATTGGGGTAAAGCTGGATGATTTTGTGGCTGTAAAGAAAACGGAGAGAATACAAAATGCAATTTTGTATATCGTGATAAAGCAGATTCAGTTCAAGACACTGTTGTGAAACCCTTTCGGTAAAAAAATTTTTTTTGTTTAACTTTCACGCACTAATGGTTGCGATTCAAAGCTGTTTGACAAGTAATAATGTTATATAAAAAATTTTCCCCCCAACATCATTAAAACTTCACGAGAGTGAAAGAGATGGATATGTTGTCAATTCGTAAAAGCCTATTTGTAGATGTGTCATTGTATATTCCCATAACTGTAGTGCGAAAAAATATGAAATTATTAAAAATTGTACATATTGGAAGGAACAAGAATCATATGGACTGCACCTATCATTTCATACCACAGTTAAAGTTTTATCTTTAAATTTTGCAATTATCACATCGAAATGGAATGGGATTAAAATATTTATTTTGTTCCGGCAAAATTTGAAAGTTTCGTGAAAACAGTTTGTGGTTGTGTCACAGTGTTAGGAATTAATATTAAGACGATATATTATATGCACAAATATGCACGTACATATACGAGTATACTACACACACACACAATAGCTATTTTCTAAAAATGCATTCACCTGACATATTCAATGAAATTTGATATTGTAGAAATGCATTATAAATTGGATGTAAAAAAGAAATTAAACAAAAAAACCCAAGTACATATATGTTGTATAAATTATGTGTTATTATTATCATTATTACTATCTATTTCTATTAATATTATTATTATTATTATTATTATACCTACTTATTAATAATATATACATATGTATATTGTACACACTAAAGTTTTGATTATTATTACTATTATTTTTTTTATGGAAAAAAAAGAAACGAATGATGTGTTTGTAATAAAATTACAAGCATATCTGCTAGCGTTTATTGTTGTGAAAGATGAGCCCTATATGTGCCCTTAATTATGAAAGTAGTCCAAGTCAAAATAAAAAAAATCACACTGTTATCACATTACCAATGTCATTAAAAGAAATTCAGTTCAAATTATTGATTAAATTGAATGACTTGAACGACTTTCGTAATCACCAGCATATATATATGTGTATATATACTTGAAATTGTTTAAAAAGTGTTATCACACACTCTAACCTGCTGTATGAATATGGAAATTTATATTAAAATTTGAAAATAAGTAAAAGACAAAACCCACACGTTAAACGTATATGGTAATGATGCGATTACAAAAGCAAAAAAAAAATGTATTTTAAGCTAAATGTTCTCTATTGCAATTGTTATTTTCATTAATCATACCTACATATTTAAAAGCATGTACTGTATGCCTTTGAAAAATTTCTATTTTTAAAGTTATTCAAATAAGAACGAATAATTAGATCCATTGTATTGTACTATACAAATATGAGCTGTTCATTTCCAAGTCCCTCCTTTTACTTGTGCACCAGCACAATTCTAGATGTTACACGAGACGAGGAGCACACTGTGGCTCTACTATCTGTAATATTAAATGTCGAAAGTCATCAAATTTCACTTTTTCTTTTATTATTTTTTGAAAATATCAAAAAGGAATATAAGCAAGATAACAGCATCAAGTCGAGGTTGGACAGAATTGTTTTGTCCAAAATTATTCTCTTGTTACTGGAACTTGAACATTTAAAATACTCTTTGAAATAAATTCAGGTAAAATTTTAATTTCACTAAAGATATCAAACACAAAGTTTAGCTTACACATTTTTTTTTTTGACAGTTCATACAAATACAAGCTCTAGTTATATGGAATTATTGGATAATTTCATTAGTAATGTATTGCACTGCAAATGTTTTTTTTTTAATATTATAAAATATTTTTGAATAAACAAGATGGGATTTGGAAACGAATATCTCATTGATAAACATACACATGCATCTTAAAAGCAAAATAAATGATTACAATTGATATGGGTGTTGAGATATAGGATAGCCGACAATATATTTGGCAATAAAAGCTAACTCTTAATATAAATATGATGGTTTTTGAATAAAGGAACGAGACATATTACTGAGTAATTACCAGAAGAACTTTGAATTTACATAGACTTCAAAATACTTGATTTGACTTCAAGTAGATTCAATTCACTTGAAATGTCTTTATATTACAATTGGTTTCAAACTTCAAATGACTCCAAATGATTTCGAAATCAATAACTGCAATCAAACATTATCATTATATGTGACTTCAAATGTATGAAATTCAATTCAAAGCATTCAATGCGGTTCTGATATAAAATTTCTTTATAATTAATTGTGTATAGGACAATAGCACGGCATAATAGCAATAGCACATACTTATTTATGTTTTAGATTAGTGAATCTAAACCGCGACGTCTTGATTTTTGACTTAAAATTGGCCTTGGCTTGTATAAATCCTCGCTGGTATAACGTTGTTGTAGATTCAACTTATTGTTATTTACACCACCACTACGACGTCTGTTGTTGGCATCATCTGCAAATAATGGAAATAATGGATAAAATCAACATGGATGATTTGGTAACAGGAAAGATGGTGGTTGGAGAGTGGAGAGGAGAGAGGAGAGAGTATCATTAAATAAACACTCTTGATAGATATGTACATATATATATGTCTGAAGTTGTCCTTACCCAGCACGTGAACGTGACTTAAATTCTAGGTATAAGCGGTATAAGCAGTTGTGTACACACTAGTGAGTATGAATGGATTGATTGGTTGTTACAAATTGATGCTTTCATTTTTTTTATTTATTTTCTTAGGCTTACTATTTGTATGACTGATCATCTAAAAGTAATAGATTAAAAGGTATTTAATATTAACACTCATGAAATGCGACACACAAAATCAATGAATGAGCAACAGAAAACCACAAGTTTATGTGAACATGAAGCTTTGGAAAAGACACATACACACACACACATAATTTATCAACGTTAAGTGACAGAAAATTTCCCAATTTGGAATTCAATGAGTATGTGATTATACACAAACTTAAATTGAGTATGCTATTCTGAAAGTTGAAGTTATACTCTAGGGAATGTAGACAAAATTATATATGAACAATTCCCGAAACACTTCGAACAATTGTGTATTGTAAATTGTTAAAAAACAAAAAGGTTTTTTTAATTTTTATGCAGATTTATGTTTCACATCCAAGTTATTGCTTCATAGGTAGTACCCATCGATAATTTTGAAGACACCTACCAGAAATTGCATCAATTGTCTCGTTTTCCTTGGAATTCACACTCATATCGGATGGTGTTGGCGATGCTTTGGATATGGAGGGCAACTGTAGGTCTTCGTTGTATTTGTGACGTTTTCGCTGTACTAGCGTATTGTCATCGCTATCATTACATTCAAATTCATCCATCTCACTCGTCCTTTTATATCCGACTGCGCGCGTATCCTGTGCCATAAGAATTTGATGAGCAATAATACTATTCATATCTTCAGACGGGTGCTGACGTTTGTAACGCTCATAAAGTTCTGAATCGTGATGATTATTATTATCATAGTTCTCATACGAATCGAAACGCAAACTATTGACTATAGTTCGACAACTATTCATGGCATTGTCCAATAGTTGTAAGCGCGACGTAAACTGTTCGTTATTATCCTCGAAAAAGAATACATCTTTTCCACTTAGAGTGGGAATGCATATGGTATTATTATTATTATTATTACTATTAGTTGTTGTTGTTGTACGAAACACTTGTACACGATTCGCTGAGGAGGTCGTTTCAAGTTTAATAAAATCTGTCAACGGATTTTGTAGAATATCATTTAGGATAACCACATTACTGCGATTTAGTTGACAATTGTCATGTGCTAATGGTGCTGATGAATCTGTAAATAATCTCATGTTATTTGTGTACATGATTGATTATGTGATGTTGAGGGAAACTATGCCGAATGATTTACCCTTTTGTGAAGATTTTGAATTTGTTCCATTGGAGCTTTTTGATTTCATCTTTGTATATGAATTTGTCGTTAAGGTGCTGTGCGCCGACTTGTGTCCATCTTCAGCCTTTGCATTAGGCCCAAAGTGTTTACCTTCATCATTGGAGTCTGTTGACTTGCGGCGATAGGGTTTATCTTTCATTTCATTGTGATCATCATTGGCAGCATCAGATTTACGTTCTCCTCTCTTTTGAGATGAACTAGCATTTGATTGATGCGATTTGCCGTTGGACGAAGAGCTATGTTTTCTGTCATCAGCAGCATCACGCCGTGTACGTTTTGCTTCGCCAACTAGTGCCTCAGAACGACTAGAAGACGATGATGAAGATGACATTGCATTCTTTATCGACGTCTTCTCTGTTTTGTCTGATGGGGTATTAGTGTTGTTTGATTGTTTCGAACTACTGGATGTGTTTTTACTTCTGTTGTGACTTCTGCTACGACTACGATCTCGTTTTTTATCCTTCGAACGATCTCTATCGTTATCCTTGGAACGATCTCTATCGTTAGAGCGATTCTTCTCTTTGGAGTGTTTTTTGTGTCGCGATCTCGATGAAGACGAATGCGCTTTGCCACTGTCACTTTTTTCGTAATACGGCATTGATGGTTGTATAATTTCGGATTGACTTTTATTTGTCACATATAATTGTGATGAAACAGTGTCGTCGAGTGAAGATGCTAAACTGTTGTCACGTGTCATACGCTCTACCTCCGTTATATCGTTTGAGTTTGTGAATTTAAATGTTTTATTTCCATCGTCAACATTTGTCTTCAGGTCACATGCTTCCGCTAAAGAAACCATTTGTGACTGTTGCTCATTAAATTCAAGTTTATTGTCCTCGGATAAGATGATTGGCTTACGTTCAGTTCCTAAAGGAGATATTCGATGATACATGAATGATACAAATTTCATTTTAAAATATATTAAAATCCAAACCATACCTTCAAATTTTATTTCATCCTTTTTTATATCGAAATGAAGCTGCATGGAATTTTGACCAATATTTGCTTCACTTGAATTGTCACTAAATTTGGGCATTTGTGCCTCTTCCGAAATATTTACATTAGCATTTTCAACTGATTGCTCATTTGTTTGCTTAGTGTTCACCGTTTGACTGTTTTCATGAGAAACAACTGAAATCCTACTATTACTTGAAACCCGAGACAATTGAGAATCTTGTGAAACTATGGCATCTAATGAAAGACTAGCTTCCTTTTCCGACTCATTCTCAGCTGTTCTTGCAGATAAATTTGTATCTTGCGTTTCAGTGTCTGTCTTCACACCTATAGCAGCAAGACCGCTATGGGCAGCTTGCGTTTCTGTCGTTGCAACATATTCCTGGTATTGTTCTGGAACAGACTCCACTTTCACTGGACTTGTACATTTAACCAATGGTTCAAATGGTGGTGATTCCCAATCGTCATCTGGCTTCTCATCTACATCCATGTCTGGAAGATCATCTTCGCCTTCCCTAGGTTCTGATTTAATTGTAGCTCTATCCGAATCGGGACTAACTTGCTCCAGATCAACTGGCAAAAGGTTATTGGCATCAACTTTCAGAGTTGAACCATTCATCGGAAGTGGTGGAAATGGTGGATGTATCAAAGGCGGCGGTGGTGGTTCATGTCTTACTGGCGGTTGTGGGATGCCCAAAAATTTATAAGCAATCTGTAATATAAATAAATGTTTTATATAGCGGCTTATATACCCGCACTTACTTATATACAAAAACACATACTTCCTCAATTTTCGGTTGAAAAACACTTCCTATCTTTGGATTCACTACCTGATCGACGATTCGTTCAACACCTACATCTAAGAAACCAGATCTGCAAAAAAAATTGCAAAATAAAATCTGAACATTTTTTACCAATGTTTTACAACTCACTCTGCTATATGACGCCTCAGACGTTCCCTTAGCTGATTTTTATTTGTCTCTGGTGTCCATGCCTGCTCTCCCAAATACTTTTTTACAGCATTCTCCACACGTTGCCGTAGATTTTGATAAGCAGGCTTCGTATCTACATCCGCCATAGAATCTTTTCGAAATTCATCAAATACACCCTGCGATTTAACTTCGTGCACAATATTGTCTACGATATGTGGATCCATTTGTATTATAATTGTTAATTTGCGCGAGATTTAATACAAATCTTTTTATCAAACTTAATTGTGTAACTCTTCTTTTTGTTTGCGTGACATTCACAATATACAACATAAATTATTGTTGTTTACTTCAAAATTTACAGCTCAACCTAAGCAAGCGCGCAATGTTGTGGCGTTACTTTGTGCCACGCAACTAGCATTGCGTTGGTTATAATAGCCGGATTCTTTGCACGCGAGTTGCAAAAGAACACTGACTGATTTCCGAACTGCATGCAAAGCAACAACAAAAATAAGCGACATCGACTATTTTAACCGAGTTCAATTGAACTGGCTTATATTATTGTTATAGTGTTGGATAGTAAAAAAACAGCACTATTGCGAATAGACTACTGGAAATCTATTATTTTTGTTGTTGCTTTGCATGCAATTCGGCAAAATAATAGAATATTCTTTTGCAACTCGCGTTCAAAAGAATGTAGCTATTATAACGAGTATCGATGGTTGGTTATTCATCACTAATTGTGATGAAGAACGAATAATGGCAGCATCGAAACAAATGTCAATAAAAAGAAATAGGGGATAACCAGAACAAGACAACGAGAAAAAAAGAGGAGAATCTCGACTACGATAAAGGAAGATTCTGGAGTGTTGCTACAGAGTATAAATAGGGACAGTTATTGAAAAATAAAGTCAATTGAATTCCAAAAGTGCTCGCGCAAACATCGATACAATATAAGAAGCCAAAGTTGCAAGTACATTAAAGAGTTATTGTAAATAGTTGATTGTAAATAGAGTTGATTAAATATTGTTGCTGTATATAGTTGTACAAAATAAGTGTTGCAATTATTATTGACAGAATCTACTGATCGAACAGGGTTGATTGGAATTAAAGGTTCACAAAATAAAAACGTAACAATTGGTGTCAGGAGTGGGATTCTGTTAAGATGGTGAAAATGGACCAACTAAAAGTGGACCAGCTTAAAAATCTGTTTGTAGGGATGAATTTATCGTCATCAGGAGCGAAAGTGGACCTGCTGGTAAGGCTAAGGCAAGCCATAAGGATAAGGATATTAATGTAGAAGAACATGAGTTCTTTGAGGAAGCCGATATACGTGCAGTTGTGCACGCTGAGGAAGAGAGCAAAATAGATTCGAGTGGTCAACTCATCGAATTTATGAAAACCATGATGCAACAACAACAACAGCAACTACAAGGAATAAATTTGAAGCATCAAGAACATTCGGTTGAAATGCGTATGGAAATTCAAGAAGTTTCGTCTCGCCAAGAGGGCGTTAATTGCGTATGGAAATGCAAGAACATTCGGCGCTCCAAGAACACGTCATCGAAAAGCTACAAAAAGGAATTGAGATTACACCTGAAGGGACCTGAAGGAACATGTATATGTCTTGGAAGATAAGTTCGAGAAATTACAGCACGAACTCAATCAACTAAAAATAAATGGACCAGCCACATCAGTGGTTAGAGATTCAAGTACAATCAAACTAAAGCCACAAACATTTGATGGAACAACGCCATTCAATTCAAAACAACAGCTTCGAATAATCAATGGGACGATAGTGACAAAACCGCTGCTTTAATAGTGGTATTAAAGGGTAATGCGTCAAAAGTATTGCAGGTGGTTCCAGAGAAAGATCGTGGTAGCTACCAGCCACTGATGAGACACTTCAGCGTAAATATGAAAATGAATATAAGAGTCAATTGCATCGAGTGGAATTAAGATCGCGAATGTCTTCAGGAATTCGCTTCCGGTATCGAGCGCTTACGCCACCTAGCGTTCTTTGGTAATTTGGAAGAATTCATCGAAAAAATAAAACTAGAGGCATTCATAGACGGTATACGTGATGGAGAGATTAAGCGTGCCCTAGCTATGTCGCCAAGGAATTTATATGCCGAAACAGTTAGTAGTACTTTGACGTATGAAACCGCCAGTTTAATGTGTCAACCAATGCCACGGATACGCCAACTAGAAGCAGAAACACCAGATCTGGTTAAAGCAGTGTGTCATGCATTCAAGTCAGTAGTGCAGTCTGAAGGAAGAACCACAGGTCAATGCGAAAACAAATTTACTGGTAAGTGATTCATTTGCGACAAACCAGAACACATGGCGCGTGACTGCAGTCTACGACGAAAGCGATCAAGATCGAATTCTCCAGGAAGACAAAAGAAGGAGAATAAGGTGGGCAGTGATCGCTCCACTAACACAATTCCATTGTTAATCGAGTCAGTTCAGAGGGGCGTGAACTAAATCCAACAGTGCGTTGCCCCATCATTCACATTTCACAACTACAGCGTGTGCCAAGTAGCTTGACTATTAATGGAAAACTGGGCAATATGGAATTCATGTCAACCTTGGATACTGGTGCATCACATTCTATAATCAAGAGCGATTTTGTAAAGAGCTTTGAGCCATTTATGGGAATAAAATTGCGTACAGCATGCAGTAAAGGATGCACAGGATGCACAAATTCTGGTTAGGGTAAAGCAGCGAGTATTGGCATCCTCGATGACGTAATAATTGGTGTAATAATATACGTAATATACGTTGCATTTACATCAACGGATATTACGCTATGCAAATGTCGAGTTACCATTGAACATCGGTTACAAACGTCGTAGAAACATCAAACGAATAGTGTCATGTCAACGCCAAGAGGTTCCAGCAAAATCAGAAGCAGTGATTTGGGCACAGATGAATTTGGATAAGGGGACCGACAAGTTGTGGGTAATTAAAGTAGATAAAAAAATAACGAATAAAACAATCAAACTTGGTAGGACATTAGTGGAACCTAAAGAAAATGGAAAAGTACCGGTGCGAATATTAAATCCAACTAATACAGTTGTGAAAAAAGGAATGGTGATTGGTCATTGCAAGAAAGTTACTGCCGTAGTAGACTACGAAAAGGGTTCATCGGTGAAAAGTGGAAGATTGGGAACTGTTAGAGCGGAATTAAAAGCGCAGATGGAAGAATGGGCAGGTATGCTTAAAAATCAGCAAAAGGAAAAGCCTTACACCTACTGGAGAAGTACAGTTCAATCTTTTCATCTAATAGAAAAACTGCTGGACGAACAACCATCGTGAAACAACACATTGACAGTAATTCTAGAACAATTCGTCAAGCACCATGACGAGTTCCATTGGCCAAAAGAGATGAATCCATTAAACGGATTACCGACATGCAGAAGAAAGGTGTTATTAAACCATCAGCGAACCATCAAGGAACGCCTACTCAGAGGACTACACTGCAAAACGTGCTTGGTGTACCTTGATGACATTACTCACTCTTCAGGCGAGAAGTTAAATATCTTGGTAGTAAAGTAACAACAGAAGGGGTACACACTGACGAGGAGAAAGTAGCAGTAGTACAAGAAAGGCCTATTCCAGCGAATCTTCACAAGTCAAGAAGCTTCCTGGGCTTGTGAACCTTCTATAGACGATTTGTTCCTGGATTTGCAAACATCGCCGGCAGTCTGCATGAGTTAACAAAAAAGAACAAACCATTTGTGTGGGGCGAGGAACAACAGAAAGCATTCGATCAGCTGAAAGAAAGACTGTTCATCACCAGTTTTAGCGTATCCAGTACCTGGTCAAAAGTTTATGGTGGACACAGATGTGAGTGGCTGATTCTGAAGTGTTGCCACAGAGTATAAATAGGGCTAGTTGTTGACAAATGAATGGAATTCGACTTCGAAAGTGATAGATGCAACATAACACCATCAAGTGGTCGAGGCAACATCACAAGATAGCAAGTTAAATTAAAGAGTGATTGTAAATAGTTGATCAAATAGAGTTGATTAAATAAATTGTTGTTGGACATAGTTAGTACAAAATAAGAATTCCAATTATTATTAACAGAATCCAGTGATCGAACAGGGTTGATTCGAGTATAATTAAACGTTCACAAAATAAAAACGTAACAGTATAATTAATAAAGTAGGGCAACCGTAATATGTATTCTCATGTCATGCACAGACTATGCCAAAACATGTTCAACTAGTGTCAATATTACTATCCGTTTTGGTTTGTTGAGCTCCAAACGTTTGCATTCCCATTTGAAAGCACTTAATCAATGCATAAACTTTCGCTTTTGCATATCCAATTTCACGTAAGATCGAGATAGATACTAATCTAAATTTCAATAAAATTTTACATACATATGTAAAGATCTTTCAATGAATGTTGTTGCTTAAGGGGGGAGTAAGGAATAATTTGAAATAAAAAACACTTTTTTCTCTGATTTTTTACGGAGATACAGCTTAAGCAAATTTATTCAAACTTTTTTTTAATTATGAAGCATCATCTAGAGAATATTTAGTTAAATTTTCGTATTTGAATATTGAAAAATAAGCCGGTGACAGAGCATTTCCCAAAACGTCTTTTGAAAAATACGTCGTTCGGTCAACACGATAAGTTTTCGTTTTTCAACAGTTCGTGGCCTATTTAAGTAAAAAACGCGATTTAACGCTAAATTTTCCGCTATTTTTTAGGTGACAAACTACCTTAATATGAAAATATAAAAATTTAAATAACGGGAGGGGGAGGCATTTTATACCAAGAAAGTATGTTTCGAGTTTGAAAAGAATCGGTAGAGTAGATTTTGCAGGATCGTGTTCACGGACTGCGATAAATTGGTTTTCAGAAAAACACGTTTGAAGTTTTTTTTTTCTCAAAAAGTCAGAAAAAAACTTTTTTTTTGTAACTTACACTGAATCATCAATCCCAGGTCCATAAAGTACATTCCCGGCAGCAATCTCGTTGTCTTGGAAAATGAAAAAGAAAAAAATCGATTTTCCGAATCTGCTTATCCCTTAACAGCCCTCCTTAAAGATAAAATTATATTTTATCTTTCCGACAAAATCACATAATAATTAAATATTACGATCTGAACCAAATAATTCTTCTTTATATTTGTCCACACTGCCAAATGCCATATATCAGTAAAACAATGTTACTTTCTTTGGAAATATGTTGTTATAAATTTCCTTTTTCTCTCTAATAAATAAGATAAGGAAACACTGGTGAAATTTGTCCGAATGACATGCAAATGTTTATTCTTGGAGTCCATTTTGAATTTTGTATTGACAATTTTTTTTCTATTGGCATTCAAATGAATGGTCACGGCATAACGGTAAGTAAATATTCACTTTTCAACTTCGTTCTTAATCGTATATTTGATTTTATGTATATTTTTGGTCTACAGTACTACTTTCTCACAGTTAAAAATCTATTTGAAAAATTGAACCCTTCTAAATCGCCTTCTTAACCTATGCATATATGATAGATATGTACCTACAAAATGTGCATACATATTATTTGTGTGGTATTGTAATTTAATCAGCCATTATTCTTTAATTCAAATTACAATGTCAATTAATTTGTTAATATTTTACATTTCAATGGTTTTTGTTTCTGTAATTTTTTACACTATTGAATCTATGTACATAAATTTTTAGATATTTTACATACTAATACATATACATATGTGTGCGTGCAATTAATTTAATAAATTTATTTTGATTGACCTTTACCATAATTTATGTATGCAGGTATAACCATTCGCATAAATAACTATCGAATGTTGTAACTTATTTATGTATGTATATGATTTCATTAATTTAGATGAATTGAAATTTATGTGAGCTGGGTGAGGTTGTACATAGTATACAATATAGATACGTAGATGTAGTGTAGGTAGGTATAACTAGATCACATAATGAATATACAAAAGAGAATTCTATAATAAAATGTATTTTGAAGTAATTTCACTTCACTTCACTTCATTGTCACGCAATTATACATACTTGTAAATACAATTTGTCGGTGCATGTCCTACATAACATACATTCGTGTATGTGTGTACATAAATACGTAGAATTTATTCACATCTATAACTAGGCTACAATTAAAACATATGTATAGTTAGAATTACGATTAAAATAAAAACGGAAGAATGCCATATCAATGATCACACATTAAGCTTTCCTCTTAATACCGATCATACAAAGCGTAAAGAAAATTATTATCCACGCCGTCATCACAATGAAACCATTATACACTTGCCCATTTGTGATGGACCAACCTTTCTCGATGATATTTCGCGCCGATATTGATGGTATTGTGAAAGGGAAAAATATGACAATATCCTGCATAGATTTTGGCATACCTTCTAAGGGCCATAGAAGACCTGCAAAACAAAAACGAATTGAATTTGGTGATGAGTTTCAATGTTTTCTAATATTTCCACAATTGCATGTTACCGCATAGAATAATCATTGGATAGAATGCGCCTGTTGCAACAAAATTAGCCTCCGTATGTGATTTGCAATATACTGATATGAGTAGACCTATGCAAGATTAATTTTAATTAATTTCACAATTTACACATTGATCAAATAGTTGCACAGCATTACCGAAAAGCATCCCACAGAAGGCTGTCAGTGTTAAAAGGCCAATTAATGTCGTCGTGTCACCTTTATTGTACGTATCGAACACTAATCCAATGTACATGATCACTTCAAATGATTGGAAAATCATAATAATAAGTTGTGTCAGTAAATGTGCCCATAACATTTCTGTTGCCGATACTCCTGCAACCAGAGTACGATCCCACACGCCATCCATACGCTCCGATATAAAAACAGCCGCTGTCATTAATGTTGCCAAGAAAAATACCATTCTGAATGAGATGAAAATATGACAGATGAAATATGCTGAAAATTATTCAATATTGCATCTATGTACATACGTCATTACCACACCAGGCGCCACATATTGTTGAAATTCGATATCGAATGAACCATAAAATGGCTCTTGAAATTGTACTGGTGTGTTAGCTAATGCCGTAGGTAAATTACAATCAACGAGCACACTCTTTAAAAACGCGCTAAAACTATCGCGCAGCTTTCGTTCAATAAAATATGCAATTTGCCGATCTGAAAAGTAAAATAGTGCGTAAAACGATTAAATGCTAAAAACAAAATCACGCGTCACTCGTTACCTGTCATGTCAATGTGCACAACCAATTCAGCATTGACCAATGAGCTGTCATCAGCATATCGTCCATCTTCTAATATGGCTTTCATTGATTCGGAGAAATTATGTGGAAAATGTATATAGCCTAAAATATCTGTGCGTTTCGCAGCATCATATGCGGCCTCCTCTGAATTGTAGTATATCTAATGAAATAAGTTGAAATTTTTAAAATTAATTAATGCTCCTTAACTATGCGACTTACCCGTTCAGCAATTTCATCGCCCAGTTCAGTTATGTAGCGACATGAAATTTTATTAAATTCACAAGTGTCATTATTACTGAATACGGTCGTTAAATTGTCATCAAAACATAAAGCAAAATCATTAATTTCACTGTTAACAACTCCAATTTTTAAGTTAGTCGGTGTCTTTCCAATAGCCAAATAGAAACATGATAATTGGATGATGGGAAACAAAAGCATAAAAATGATTCCACTGAAAGAAGATGAAAGAAGAGAAATATAAATATTCAATATAATTTTCAAGCATGAGAAGAACCCTCCTTCTCAAGTAGAGTTATCTTAAATATCGAGTTGAAAATTACATTTGAGAATAATGATTTTCATTTCAATTTAAGATTTTCATAATTCGCAATACTGTTGACAGTCAATTTTCGAGATTTGACAAAAAAAAAAAAAACGTTAGATTTCAACTCGATTTCAAGTCTACACAACTCTACACAACTATAATTAAAAGTAACTTACGATGGTTGCCGAAATAGTTGCACAAAATTTTTTGTCATCAACGCTTTGAGTCGCCCTTTAGTCGTAAATAGTATTCTTTTCCGATTCTCTGTTTTATGATCATTATTACTACCGTAAAAATCATGCTTTTCACATTTCCCATTAGTAATACCATTTGCATCAACAACTTCTACAGAATGCATTACAACGTCATCAGATTGTTGTTGTTGTTGTTGATGGTGTATTGCTGTGTGACTTCGATCATTATATTCGATGACATCTGCGTCACCTTGCCGTTGACTTAGTATTAGAAAAGCATCTTCAATGGAACCGCTCTCAAACTTAAGCATTATATTGACGGGTGTATCCTCAGCCAGAAGTACGCCATTACGCATCAAACCGATCTAGAAGTTGGGGGAAAATTATGGTTTATAAGTTTCTTTTAAATCTAGTACTGAAAGTCATTAGTTGTCATTGTAATATAAATTTAGAAGATTTATACTTTCAAAGTTGTTAACATTTCTGCGTTTTTTCCTTCATCGATGAATGATTCTTAAGCAAATAAATATGTGGCACTTAAAGCTCCAAAAGGCTCTTCGGCCGACCTTCTCTTCCATTACTGTTGTCAGTGTTAAATTTTGGACAGAATTAAAAGGGACCTACTTATTTTAACCGGTTCCGAACGGCAGAACTTATTAGAAGTACTAATTATTGTGACATAAATAACAATGAGTCGAAAAAGAGTTTCTTAAATATGTGTCATAGACGACTTCTCATTGGATAAACTATGATTCTACTCTGGATGAATTTATGAGTCTTTAAATTAAATGAACTGATTTATGACTATAAGCATTCACTTTTATAGAGGCAATACCTGGAACACGTTAGTTTTAACGCCTCCCTTCGCGTTTCCTGTCTTGTCCACGATTACGATTTTGTATAAAAAATATTATATGCAAATTAGAACCTTAATATTATTAATATTTTATTAATGTTTTTAGTCTAAAATTAAAAGCTCTCAAAAATGTGCAGAGAGAAGAACATAATATTAGAACCTCAAAGTTATGAGTCGTTTAGAGTAAAACATTGAATGCTTCAAAAACGTTCAGAAATACGAATATTATATGCCCGTTTATTTTAAGACCACTTTCGATTGCTCAAAAATGTTCGGAAATGAGCACGCCATAAGCCCATTTATTCTAAGACCTCATATATACCATGAAATTGTGATTATTTGAAAGTTAAAAAACCTTCAATAAGCGTTTATTTTAAAATCTCATAAATATACGAAATTATGATTAATTTTAGAGTAAAAAATATCGAACGCTCAACAACCCGGTAATTAATTATGAAGGTTTTAAGAGTCATATCGTAGGTTAGGGAATAAACACATAATGATCGCGTTTATGCTAAGGCAATGATAAGTCGTTTTATGGTATCTTTTAGAAATAAAAATATAATATATAATATATATAAAGCCTCATAGATATCCAAAGTAGGATTATTTTTAAAGTAAGAAATATTGAACGCTCACAAAAACGTTAAAGAGTTATGAACGCCTTGAACGCCTCATATCGTATATATAGAATGCACAAAAGTCATTTAGAAAGTGGAGCATAATATGAACACTTACTGAAGAGCATCCAATGCCATATTCTTTTTTTTTCAGTATAATTTTTCAGAGTGTCCAGAATCTGCTTTATTGGGGGTGATTATATTATTTTGATAGTTTAGTTTGTGCAAGTGATGTCATGATTTTTTCAAAATTGGAGATCTAATTCAGATGAATAGACGGCAAGTCTGTAGATCCGAAGAAATCTAGCAACGTTCCTCTTCATATATAATCCGAACATAAAGTGCAGAACTCTTGTGACGTCATTTTCTTCAAAGCTTTGTCACAAAGCTCTCTCTCAGAAGCTTTTGCATTTATTAATTACTTGCAGTGTGAACTAGAGCTTTACGATTAATCGCCTGATCAAATTCTGATTAATCAATTATTCGGTTAATTAAAATTTAAATACAAATTATTCAATTAATCAGAATTTTCTTATTATTATTTTTTTTTTAAATATGTTATTTATATGATTATATACGTATAATTTTATACTAACACAATTGGCCTGCTTGGCTTCTTCAATATAGTGGGTTGTAATGATCACAGCCATTTTGCTATTTCTTGTTGATTCGACAAGAAAGTCCCAGATTCTAAATGAAAGAAAAAAAAAATATTATGAAGTATCCATTAGTAATAAAAAAGAGGTACATAATTGGCATACGTACTTTTCGCGCAACATTGGATCCAAACCAACTGTGGGCTCGTCCAATATCAAAAGTTCAGGATCATGAATCATTGCACAGGCAAAGGAAACACGACGCTGTTGACCGCCACTGCATTTTTTCACCAACTGTTTTGGTGGCGGTAATTGTAATAAATCACGTAATATTTTGAATTTATCACGAATATTTTCATCTGTTAAGCCATAAATGCGACCAAAATAATATATTGTTTCCTTTACGGTCATCTCATCCACAAGTGCTATTTCCTATATATGTGCATACATACCATATATTGAGAATGAAATGCGAGATTCAAATGTATGTAGGTTCAATTTGAAGCATTACCTGCGGCATATAGCCAATTCGTGCTCCGGGAATTCCACTGCCGGGCGCACCGGGCTTCATACCGAGCACTGTAACTTCGCCACTGTTCAATTGTCGCTGTCCTACAATGCACGACAATAATGTAGTCTTACCACAGCCGGACGCTCCAAGTAGACCATAACTACGAAACGAAGGAATAACACATTGAGAATTTTAAGGAGCTTATGCATGAATAATCAATAATGAATAAGTATTTTTATGGAAAATCTCATTGTTATTTTATACGTACGATTAATTTATTAATCATTCTACTCACATCGAACCGCGCATCACGTTCATATTTAAATAGTTGAGCACTATCTTTGGATTGGATTTACTTCCATAAAATTTGTAACCATTTCGCACTTCTACCGCTGCCATGTTGTCGTTTTCTTAGATTTTGTGTGGCCCCCTCCTGTACTTGGTGGCACACAATCAACAAAAGACAAACAAAAAAATGTTTCACGTATGCTTCTGGATGTATGCACGCCTCTGTCTGTGTATGTTGGAGTATGTGTGTGTGTGTGTACTCAGTCTGGTTCAGAAATATCACTAAAATATGGCTATGATAATATTAATGATGATGATGATGATGATGGTAATGTCTAACTGAAAGAAGAAAAAAGTTATCAGTATATTAATAAAATGCGTAATTCTTAATTATTGATTGATTACTGATTAATTAGAAATTCCGACAGAATATTTTATGCACTACGTGATTAATGATTGTAAATATATTATACATAAGTGCAAATTGATATACGATCAATAAATTATATATGCTTGAGATATTTTTTTGATGTATAAATATTCTCTTACAATGTGATGAATACATGGTTCGCCGCCATTTGCAAAAGTGTGTACCAATGAAGTCATAAAGAGCTCATAAAGTTCACATAACAATAGCATGCGCAAACATGCAATTGCATCATCTATTCACGGCATTCAAACATAGGTAGACATTTGTTGATCTATGATCTCTGTGGATCACCCTTTATATACAAGTACGCGGCTTACATTCATTGAAAATTAGATTAATTTACTGCAGCAATTATTATAACTATATATGTTATATATTTGGAGCTGCAAAATTTCAGCCACATCTACATGTTCAATTTCGGAATAAAAAAAAAACGACTAAAATTGCAGATTGACCATAGAAATCCAATAAAAAAATAAATAGAAATCCATAGAAATCCAATAATATCCATAATATCTAACATACAATAGTTTTAAAGCTTTAAAGTTTTAAAAATCCATATTTCAAATATTTGGAAAAAAAATTTACAGCACAGAATCTGTCAAACAATTGAAAACTATTCCAACAGAATTTTTCAAACTGACAATTGTACCTGATAATACCGAATTTTTTTCCTATAAAGCAGTATGTCGCAATATGCTAATATTATTGGTTTGAATTGATACGCTTTTGCTTGAATTGAAGATTTTTAAGGCGCTTTTTTGTTCAAATTGTAAATATTTTGCTTTAAAAATGTATTCTTTTCGATGTAAATAGGTTTTTTTTTGCGTTTTTTAGAATGAACGTTCTCATGTTTTACCTAAAATATGAATACAACAAAATATGTTTCCAATTATAAGCACGCCTAGAAACAAAATTTGGTCCCACATGTAGTGACCGGAAGACAATAAGTATTTCGAAAAGCCACTAGCGAAATGCAGCTTGAAAGACAAAATATAAAAAGGTTTTTCATCGAAATGCTGCTGGAGGTAAAAAGTGAATTTACTTGTTGATCACAAGCGAAAAAAATCCTGGATATAGACTTGGATATTATGACTTGCTAAAACCATTACAAGCGATATCTAGCGGCAACAGCTAATATATTGTATTTAAAGTTAGCAATTGAAAAAAAAAACGACCAGAATGGATGAATAGTCATAATTAGTTAATATTTTACCATGATTACAAAAGACCTCATATTGATTTGCTAGTGAAAAACTCCTTGGAAGATCAGAACTGAGAAGTGTTACAGCCGCTGCCGTACTTAGCAGACATATTGAGAGTATAAATAAGTTCGTGTGGTTTATTTTCGAAAATTGAAATTTTATTGTGAAAAATTGGTATTCTCCGTGCCGCTAGGCACTACTTTTTCCCATCTTTCTGACAGCATACGGATTCCGCGTCGGAAGAAGTCGACATGTTTAGAGGCAATCCATGAATCGACCCAATTTTTGGTTTCTTCGTAAGAATGAAAGCGCTGTTCTTCCAGGCCATGTGTCATCGATTGGAACAAGTGGTAATCGGAAGGAGCAATGTCTGGGCTGTACTGCGGGTGGGGTACGACTTTCCATTTGAGCGTTTCTAAGTACGTTTTAACGGGCGACACAACATGTGACCGAATATTTTCATGTTGCAAAATAACTTTGTCGTGTCTATCATAAACTTCCACTAAAATACAATGACTTTCGGCAGCCTTTTTCTTCATAACTAAAAGACCCATTATTCGGTACAAAAGTTGACATTTTTGGAGGACACGAAAGTTATATTGTTTACGCTTCAGCGAAATGACAGATACTAAAAAAGAAAGCCTAATGATGACACTTCAAAATGACGGTGTTGCCAGATGAAACAATGAAATAATAAACTAGTAGCAACGTCTGTTATTTTTACTCCCAATAGCTCCTTCGGATTGCTATTTATTTCGATCGATTTGTTCGAAAGTATCAAAATACTGATTTGATAATGGGATCAGCGTCAAAGATATCTTCAGACATGGGGTCTGTAAATTGCTTGAAAGATGGAAGAAAGGAGTATATTTCGATGGATCATCTATTTTGGGCAACCGGCGGAAAAAAAAACCTAATTCGAGTACGCTGAATTCAATGGTGCTGAGTGTTCGCTAGAGCATTAGATAAGTTAGTAACTTTAAATGCAACTCTTTTCAAGTCAACTATCATATGTTAATAGACCACCGTCAAATTAAATATCGTAGCTTGCTGAAAATTTAATAGTAGTTTATTACCATATGTTATTTGATGTTTTAACTGAAATGCATTAACAATCAGTTTAACACACAATACTATTCGCATAAGTTTTGGGTAACTGAATACAAATCCCTAGTCGGATTTCCATAATTACCCTCAGGTTTCTTCTCAATCTCGAAACAAACAAAAATCTGCAAAAATAACGAAAATCATGTGGTCCGATGGACATCCTACTCTTTATTAAGTGGCTGCCTACTGAATTTCTTGAAGATGTACAATTTTTCAGGAAAACAAAGCTTAAATTTTCTTCCACACAAAGTAAGTATAGTGTAGATCAAGTAAAAATATAAAAAAGTTAATTAAAACTTATGAAAATTTTTTTTTGGGGAATAGCTGAAGACAAAGTTAGAAAAAGGCGCGAGTATTATAAAAAATTGAAAATCGTCCCATATAAATTAGCAAAAGAATGCCAATATTTGCGCAAAAATTTTTTATTTCTTCTTCAATCTTTGTATATAGTTTTATTAGAGGATAAAGTCAACGAAAATCGGCATTAAAATAATCAAAATCGCCAATGTGATACTGTGGCCGTTTTTTTACAACATTCGTTTTAGTGTTTTTTAAAATACAATTTGAAAAAAATGTATATATTTATTTCTGCGCATTTTAGCAGGGCTAGCACATACAGTACTACGTAGTACGTATAAATTTTGCAATCAAATTAAAATAATTTTAAATGTTTGTGTGCATTTTAAAGATCAAGCATTAAAATAAAATATAAAAAAAAATAATCAAAAAACGAGTCATTACTATAAAGTCGCAACGCTATGACCCCTTTTTGGCCAAGTTTATATATACTATAAATATATGTACATATATAGGTAACTACGTTTATGTGTATGTACACATGTATGTGAATATATACAATCATACGTGTATTCTTTTAACTTTGAAAATTAAGTAAATTTTGAAAATAACACAACAAACATACACACACACACATACACACACGCACAAACAAAATGTGTTACTTCATAATGTTTTTTAATCATTTTTTGAATAAACACCACTCTCAATCGACAGCACAACGATGACGATGCCGACATAGTACAATCAAGCAATCAAATAACAGCATTGACAACAACAGTAACAACACCAACAACAAAGCTATGAAATACAACAACAGCCAAATCCAAGGTTGTTAACAGGTTCGTTCGCTTCGCTTGTAAGTTGCAATATTGCAATAATAAACGCATCCGTCGCTGCCGTTAGTTGGAAGTAGTAGTGTGTAGGTTCGTATATATTCGTATGCATACGACTACAATTCATATGCTCGCACATAGATAAATATAAGTGTGTACGTATGCGCTATAATGTAATTTAAGAAATTGTAAAACTCTTGACGTTTTTTTTTTTGTTTTTTTGTTTTTTAAGATAATGTCTAACTATTATAAATTCAATAACTGAATATAATTATTTATATGTAAATGTATTTCTCTCTGAATGAAATGAGTTAAAATGCATATATGTATGTGGTGCAATATTATTGCATCTTGAGTGGATTTTATAGTAAATACTATATGCTCTTTTAATTTCTTTCGTGTTCTTACTACAAGTTTTAACCTTGTCACAGAGTGTTTTTTTTTTTTAATTGGATTTTTCTTTTTTAATGCTCATAGCATACCACCTAAATTTTTATTACGCTTTTAATGCGTGTGATATTGAGATGTCAGTTTGTAGTATGCACCGAGAAAATATTATTTGGAATTAGACAAGTGGATGAGACAAATAAAGCAAGCGTGCACTTAATATGTTAGTTTTGTTTATAGGAGCGTTGATATTCTACATCAGCACAGAATTGTATAACGTGATTTAGGGTGACTGTTTCTCAAAGACGATGATATATCAGAAAAAATAGAAAACAAATGGTATTTCGACTTGCTTCTTAAGTTGAAAAATTTGAAAAAGTATCAAAATAATAATCTTTTTTTGAAAAAAATACTAATTTAGTACTAGTACAATTACCACATTCGATCACCCTAATGTGCTTGTAAATTATTCAATTTATAGAATTGCTTATTTTAATGATTCATGTAATTCCAATTGTAAATATTGGCACACACTTGGCAGATCTATTATAATCAAGACCTTTAGATTAGATATTTACATATATATATTTGTTTAGAGTAATTACGTACAATAAAATGTAATTAGTGTTGAAATATATATATATATATATATATATATATATATATATATATATATATATATATATATATATATATATATATATATATATATATATATATATATATATATGTAGTTTAATTTATGCAAGAAAATCAAGAAAGTATTGCATTAATGTTGACACATGTACTATGCACCTACTTGTATGTAAATATGTATATACAAAGTAAAAGCAGTTATAAGCGATCAAGATTTAATTGGTAAATAATCAATCATCTTCATAGAATTAAAGGACTATTAATGGATTGTATGATATATAACTAGCTTCGAACAAATAAAAAACATAGACTTTCTGTTGTCTTTTCAATTTTCCTATTTTTACATCTCTTTTGAATAATAATGGAATTCATCTAAAAATAAAAATTTAATTCACAAAACACTGAAATTTACACGTTTCAACACGTAAAGCCACTGTGCAAGCCATTTCTCGTACGAAATTTGACAGCTGTTTTACGAGCTCGTACGTTTATGAGGTTTACGAGGCATTTAAACGTTTAGATAAGTACCCCTAATGTGATTTCTTACATTCTCGACATGTCCATCAACTTCACTTTTTTTTTATTTTTGCATGTAAATAATTGAAGAAAATAATTTGGAATCCACGAAAAATCAAATTTTACGATAATAATTGCATCGTTATTCGCAGACAAACTTTAAATGCGCATATGAAAGCAATTTCTATTATAATTTATGAAATTTTTTTTCACAAAAGAACTACATTTTTTCCATTTAATTCGACATACTTAGTATGATTTTTCTAATATTTCAAAATAGTAGCATCTTCCAATGGTCACCTTATTGATAAAGGTAAATTTCTTTCCATTGATCACATGGAGATTGTCGCAGAGTGGTAAATCTAAAGAATGTAGCACCGTGCGATTATTCCCTATTTTGATCGATCGATTGTCTCCATCACGATATTGATATGAGAAATTCACCATTTTGGTTGTTGTCTCTTATGTCATGTTTGCACTTCAGTTCAAGTCTATATACAACTGCTACAAATAAAACTGAGTCCTTTTTCTCTTAGTATGGACGGTTAATATTATTAATAAATCCATATTTTTGTCAAATTAATCGACGGTAACTTCATTTTGACATTAAGTATTCAGTTTTTCATTTCTATACGCAATCGGAGACTGCGTTCTAATGGAGTCCACATAATATATACATCAAAACCTATTCATAATGTGTCGAAAGATTGATGATGTACAAGGGATGTCAAATTTGGTTCATGTAGTGGCAAAATGATTAACTCTCTGATTGTGTACAGAGTTTGTGGACTTTTTTCTTAACATTTAAAGCAAAACAATGGATTAAACATTTTTGATTGTAACAATCAAATAAATTATTTACAAGTTGTTGTAATTAGAATACAATTTAAAATAATGGTAAAGAAAAAAAAAGTACTAATGCAATTCAGATGCTTGATACCTATACACAACAAGTTGGTCTATGTATCAAAATATTTTTTTTTTCTATTTTTCGTTTTGATAATATCAACACGAAAGTGAAAACATCCTCTCAGTGGTTGTTATATTATGTATGTATAATTATACGGTTCTTACTATTTTATCCGCATACATGCTATTATGATAATTGGTAAGGCACTCCCAGAGTATAATTGTATACACATAGTCTAATGATAGACGTAGCAGATCTATAGACAAAAAAAAAAATACAACAAAGATATACGAAAAGTAGTAAAGGATGAAAAAAACGAAGAGCTAATTTGTCATCACGTGTACATGAAAGGATCGCCTTGCCTGTATAACTATATCATTGTCTGAACACTGCTGCACCAGTTTGACATTTATTAATCACTGGAATTTTATGAGTTTTTTTAATTTTGTAATTTTTAACTGTTATCGGAAATAATTTGTATATATTGTGTTGAAAATTAAAGAAAATTAAGACAATTAAGAAAATTAAGGTGTTACTTTGGGCTGAGTAAGCAATTGAGAAGTCGAGCCCTCTCTCGAAGAACGAAAACTACACTCTACAAGTCTCTCATCATGCCTGTCCTAACATATGGCGCTGAAGCCTGAACAATTTCCACCTCGGATGAGCGAATGCTTGGAGTTTTCGAGAGAAAAGTCCTACGCAAGATCTTTGGACCTATTTGCGTTGGTGGCGAGTACCGAATAAGGTACAACCATGAGCTGTACGAGCTGTATGCCGATATTGACATAGTAAAGCGTATCAAAATCCAGCGGCTGCGCTGGCCGGGTCATGTCGAGCGAATGGAAGAACACACTCCAGCTAAGAAGGTGTTATATTCGGAACTCGCTGGAGGACGACGCAGAAGAGGAAGACCAAACCTCCGGTGGAAAGACCAAGTACTGGAGAACCTGACGGCGCTTGGAATTTCTAACTGGCGCCAGCTAGCGAAGAACAGAGATGGCTGGCGAAGCATGTTATTTTCGGCCTAAATCGATATTCGGTTGTAATGTCCACATAAGTAAGTAAGTAAGTTTAAAAATGAACCAGAAATGTTTAACCATTTTAAAAACCCGAACTCTGGATTCCGTAAAATTAGTCGATTCTATGATGAAATATAAGATTTTCTCAAGCATTTCTGATGTTGTGACCTGATTTTGACAACTTGGACATTCGTAAAAGACTGCATTTCAATTTAGCTATATTTGCACATTTCAACTTTGATTTTATTTCAACGTTTATTTTCTTTGGCAAAAAAAAAAAAACTAGAATTTTGTCACTACTCTATATTCTTTTTTTGTTTCTTTTGCACGTTTGTAGAAATTCGAAAGTTGTTCGCTTTCAATGGCAATCAAACAACACAAAATCTGAATGACTTAATTCAATAAAAATTGCGTGTGTTTAATATATTAATTTCCAAGTCTATGTATATATCATACAGCCAATTTAATCGTCTATAATTATTTTTGTGAAATTACCACTACGATATCAATTGGAATTATGAATAATTAGTTTAATTTTTTTTATTGTGATTATAATGTAGTTATCTGTATATACCTGGAAATAGTTTTTGTTAGTGTAATTTTCATTTAATTACTTACATATACTTGTGTACGTATAATATTTATTTACATCGAATCTGACAAGTCACAGTTGTCATACAAGTATAATTCTAAGATTAAAACAATTTTAATTTTAATTAAACCAAATGAGCTTGAAAACAAATAAATATAATATAATAAAATAAATTATTGTCATTTTATTATTTGTATTAAATATTTCCAACCTAATTAGAATAAAAATACAATAAAATCTATATAAGAGTATGGTAATATGACTGGTGGAATTTTTTAGACTTGGCTCGCTTAAGCTCTTTGTGTAAACACTGTAATTCACATGTTATCGGAATATTCATTATACCATTTGCATTGCTAAGGAATTTTATTCTTGTTAAAAGTTGAAACAAAAAGTTGATCTCACGTTTACATATAATTTATTTCAGAATAAGATTAAAGGTTATAATGAATGCACTTACATATGTACTGTATCTAAGTACTAAATTGTATTTAATTGTAAATACTAGTTAATGCATATACAAATTAAACAGATGATCTCTCCGAGTGGTCAATACTTCTATTATATAACAACTGAATACTAATGTTGTGCCAGTGCGCAAGTGGAACCTGATGTAAACAAATTGTTGTAAATGTTATTACTGCTTGCTGTGCAAATTGCACGAGTGTAGCACCATTGAGTTGTGTTGTTGTTGTTGGTATTTGCTATTGTTGCTGTTGTTGCTATTATTATACTTAGTTGTATAAGGAAGCAGAAGCAAGCTGTCTCACTAGAGCGCGGTGGATACGTTTCACGAACTAAATACCCACTTATTACAATACTGCTCATAGCATATAGGTAATAACGCGAACGCCCGAACAGTACTACCATTATCTTACTACATACATATGTACTTATATGAATGTATTGCACTCTTTTTTTTTCGCTGGATATATGAAAAGTCAGTTTGATGTGACCATAGTGTAATAATAAATTACAATTGTACTAATTTTGTAAATGTAACATACTTATATTTCAAAAACTTTTCAAAAACTCCCCAACATTTTTTTATCATCGCTAAATTAAAGTTAGTCAAACCGGCGTTCGTATACATACATTTGGCAGGGCTTATCAAACAATAAACAAATGCTTTGACTCAGGATTTCGCCAATCTTGGAAGGCAGAAACAAAAAATTTTCGTATATTCGCAGTAGTAAGGACCTTCTGTCTGAAAGCACATAGCATAACATTTTTTGTCTTCTCAACAGTACTAGCTGGTTCTTTATTGTTGTATAATAAATTTTGACGTAGTTTGTCCATTTCACAATAGACAAAGTACTGTTCTGGTGGCTTCAATCAATATCATCAATATTTTTGCTGCCTAATTTTAAGTTTAATTTAGTGGGTGCCGTAGCTCAGTGGTTAGTGTGTTCGCCTTCTGATCTGTAGGTCGTGGTTCAATCCCCGGCTGATGCATAACAAATTTAATATCGATAAGATTTTTCTTTCGAACGGTACTCACCTGTCGGAAAGCAATTGGCAATTCTTCCGACAGTAACAACTTGCCATGAAAAAGCTTCTTAAAGAACTCTGTGACAAAGCTCATAAAAAGTTATGTCACAAGTGTTCTGCCGTTCGGAACCGGCTAAAATAAGTAGTTCCCTTCTAATATTGTCCAAAATTTCAGACGCACAACAGTAATGGAAGAGAAGCTCGGCCAATGAGCCCTTTGGGGCTTTAAGTGCCACATATTTATTTTTATTTTTTAATTTTAAGTCTTTGCTAAACAAAAAAAAAACCAAAAATAAAAAATACTGAAAACTGGTTTCTTCGTCTAAACTTAGTTCATCAGCTATCCTTCTTGAAATCAATCGATTGAAGATTGTCGATTGAAGATTTCGTGTATCCTTCATGATATATGCGATATATGTCCACAGAAAAAATGTTTACCATTATTTGGATACCATTTGAAACATTTGCACTAGCTTCAGTTGGCACTCAAATCCTTTGAAGTAATTTCGAAACATATCTTTCCATCCTCAACAATCTTTTTAAAATTTCAAATCAAAAATCGTAATGGTATCACAAATTATGTGTTAGTATTGGATTTTTTAGAAACTCAACAAAACCGCATGATTCCAGTATATATTTTAAATAAAAAAAAATAAAAAATTATTGCAAGGTGATTTATTACACAAAATAAATAGAAACATTTGGTCACGTTTTGCCAGTTACAATGCGAATGACAGATGGAAGAGTACTTGGGAAAATAGTAAAATTATCAATTGCTCTCCTTGGATTGAATGACTACAACAACAAATGTATACCGTTACAGCAAATTTTGTGGCAATTCTGAAAAATGTATGTTTTTTAAACATCAAAATACTAACATATATACATACACACACTCACTCATTCATATGCATAGTAGATACACATAGTACTCGATTTGATTGTTTCATAAAATCCAAAAATATTATAACGAAAAAAAAAACCTTAAAATTTACAAAATAACGCAATTTTTGAGCAATCAAATTACAACAATAGCATAAAAAATAGTAACAACAACAACAACAATTGTGGTAGCATTTGTATAGGTACTTTTTACATTCGCTTATACCTACATAGACGTACATATGTACTACAGATAGGTTAATTCGTTCAAACAACTTAACGAACAAACAAACAGTAAGTAACACTAACAGTGATTAGCAAGTTTGTGTTTAAAGTCTTTTGTTTTTGCTTGCTGCTTTGAAATGTTTCAGATTGGTAAATCACAATATTGTACATATGTATACACGAAAATGATTTCGCTGCAAATAAAATTGATATTGTCTTTATCTTATTGATGATATGATTTAGCCTTTACCGTATTCAACCAGATGATTTGGCAATGTCTTCACTTTCAACACAACACTTGTTTGTACCACCGCGCCACCAGAACCTACGAGTTGTTAAACGTGCAAGCTACAATTTGATACTGACACTCTGAGTGCAACATCATTAACTCTTTACCTTAATAAAAATCACGAGCCACTAACAACTACTAACAACTAATACTGATAGTACATAAGTTATATCGTATGTAACCACAATACTACAAACTAATAGATAACCGCTAACCATTGACTGCTTGGCTGTACTTGTGAGAAGAGTAACGAGTTACTACTTGAAATAGGAGCTACAAACAATCGAATACGACTGTTGTTTTTCGTTTTTGATTATCTTCTCTTATTTCTTGCTTTTTTCATATTGATTGCGAGCATATACGATGAGCATAAGTTATCAGGTACTATTGCTATTAGTTAACCCAGCAACCCAATCCGTATTAGATAAATAAATAAAAGTCATATTTTCGTTAATACCAGAATCTGCGCTATAAAAAGCTTTTATGAAATTAAACATATTAAATAGTTTTCCATATTAAAATTCTACATATCAGAAAATGTTAGGCTAGGTTGTAAGCTATTGTTTTATAGTTTTACTACTTTCAATTATAAATGAAAAATTTGGATCATATTTTCAATTCAAAACAATGAAGTTTAGCAAAAAATTTTAAAAAGTTCAAATACGATAATACCGAAGCTTAAATACTCAATGACAGACAGACAGGCATAAAATTAAATAAATAAATAAGTGGCACTTATTAGCCCCGAAGGACTCTTTGTCCGAGCTTCTCTTCCAGTACTGTTGTGCGTGTTAAGTTTTGGACAATATTAGAAGGGTACTAGTTATTTTGGCCGGTTCCGAACGACAGAAACCTTGTGACATCACTTTTTCTGAGCTTTGTTAAAGAGCTCTTTTAAAAAGTATTCCATGGAAAATTGTTACGGCTGGAAGAAATGCCAATTGTTTGCTGACATGTGGCGTTATCACGGAGATAAATCCCCTTAACCGATGGAATTGTTAAAAAAGGAAAATATTAATATATATGTTAGATATTTAAAAATCATTCATTAAAAATTTGTTCTTGGCGAAATCCTAGCTACGGCACTGGCGGGTACCATTCGAAAGAAAAATCTTTTCGATATTAATTTATGCTTCGTCCAACGCACTAACCACTGAGCTACAGCACCAACAGACAGACAGGCAGACTTTCGAAAAATACACTTACTTCTGTACCACTATCAAATATATTTGGTTGCTGATCAAAATTATATTTGACGAGTTTCAACTTCATAGGTTCAGTTTCACGTTCATTCCAAAACATACTTTTGTATAGGAAGTAGTTGTTGGTTTTCATCCGTTTCCGCCCATTTCCCGATTCGTGAAAATGTAATTAGAGAGCACCAAGTTTTGAATTTTCGTGCGAAAATGTAAAAATATACATACACGAAATCACTTTTGTATGGTAGGTTTTCACCCGATTCCGCACATCTTCTAACTCAAGCATTAGTTAGAAATATAATAGAGCGTACCAAGTGTCAGTCCTATAGATTGGAATTTGCGTGCGAAAAATCTGACAATATACAATACCTAGAGAGAAGTATTTTTGTGTGGAAGGTGGGTGTGGTTTTCATCCGATGCTGTCCATTTTTAAACTCGTGAATAAGGTATAATCGAGAATAGGTACCGAGTTTTAATTTGAAAGCTTTATATTTCCTGGCTCATAGTGTGGAAACATACATATGTACATAAATGCATGAAAGGAAGTCATGTGTTTTTATCAGATCAGTCCATAAGTTCGTGCGTTTTTCTTAGGTGGTTATAAAATAAATAAAAAAAAAAACTTTTCAGTATTTATTAATCAATAATATATTTTCCTGTCTCCCCAACGTTTAGGCAAATTTTTAATTTCCTGCTCAAAGAATTGTTTGTCCTTCGAGCCAAAATAGGCGTCGATATCTCATTTTATATCCTCAGCTTCTTTTGAGGTGTAGTTCTTATTACATAAGTGGGAGTGAAGTCCGCGGAAAATGTGATAATCGCAAGGTGCAATATCTGGAGAGTGTGGTGGATGTGGCATTAGCTCCCATCCGAGCTCGTTCAGCTTGCCTAAGGTCTGTCTTGCGGTATGCGGTCTTGCGTTGTCGTGGTGAAACAAAACGTTGCGTTTATTGACTAAAGACAGTCGATGTTTTTCAAGTGCTTCTTTCAGTTTGGATAGTTGATGGCAATAATAATCAGCTGTGATCGTTAGATTTGGCTCACGGTATTCTCCCAATGAGTTGCGTTTATTTCTGCAGCAGCAGTTGTTGCATTTTTCGAAGATTCCATTTTCTTTTTTAACAACGTGTACTTCTATCTGCGATTAAAATAACTTGTTGAATGCACAATACATCAGAGAAAATAATAATAGTTCCTTTATCTCCCACGAATCATTTTTTGTACGCAAAAAGTGCCTACTGTGAAACTATTGGAAAAATATCGCACGAAATTATGGATTGACCTGATATTATATTTTATTAGCTTGGAATAATGATATTTGAGTTCAGTAACTTGATATTTATGTGCACAAAGTATAGAAACCTTCAAACGTTTATATGAGCCTTTGCTGTGCTTTTTATCCGATTCCATCTATTTTCAACCTAATCCGTTTGTTGGTACAATAAAAATAATCGTATGTGACAAATTTTTCGAAAAACCTCACACCAGCTGTGAGCAGGTTAAGCAGCAATTAATAACATTACGTTATTAATTGCTGCTTAATCTGCATAATTTGCAATTATTGAAATTTTTGAAAAGATGTACGTTACTGATTGTCAAACTTGGATCAGCGTAATACAAAAAAAAAAATCGTTTTCTTTTCCTTTTTTTTACTTTTCTCATATATATATATATATATATATATATATATATATATATATATATATATATATATATAAATATATATATATATATACATACATATATATATACATACATATATTTATATACATATATATATATATATATATATATATATATATACATATATATATATATATATATATATATATATATATATATATATACGAGGGCGGATTGATAAAGAAGCTACCTAACTACGAAAAAGGCAGCACAAACACAAAAACTTTTTTTTTTTGAAATTGCGATCTGTCAAACGTCAGCTGTTAAAATTTCACCCAAATTCATTGATTAGTTTATTTGTTGTAGTCGTTTGAATTAACCAACTTTTGTGTTTCTTGAAAAATGGAAAAAAGCGAATTTCGTGCAGTTATTAAACACTATTATTTGAAAGAGAAAACGGCGAAAGAGACAAAAGAAAAGCTCGATATTACATTACGGTGAGTCTGCTCCGTCAGATTACATGCTAATATATTGGATTGCTGAATTTAAACGCGGCCAAACAAGCACTGCAACATTACCATCAACAGGAAGGCCAAAAGAGGTGGTTACTGAAGAAAATATCAAGAAAATCCTCGATATCGTTATGAATGATCGCCGAGTCAAGTTGCGTGAGGTTGTTGAAATGGTAAACATCTCATATGAAAGTGTGTTCAACATTTTGCATAAACATTTGCATATGAAAAAGCTATCGGCAAGATGGGTGCCGCGTTTGCTCAGTGTCGAACAAAAACGAGTTCGAGATTAATAACTGTTGATGAAACATGGGTCCACCACTACACACCTGAAACCAAAAATCAATCGAAACAATGGGTGGAAGTGCTCCGAAGAAGGCGAAGGGAGTGAAATCGGCTGGCAAGGTTATGGTCTCTATATTTTGGGATGCAGTCGAAATATTGCTTATCGATTATCTTGAAAAAGGATCCACAATCACATGAAAGTATTATCGTGCATTATTGGATCAATTGAATGATGCAATCAAGAAAAAACGACCACATTTAAAGAAGAAAAAAGTGCTCTTTCTTCAACACAACGCACCGGTTCACACAGCATTAGATACGATGCTAAAATTACGTGAAATACACTTCGAATTGGTTGATCATCCACCTTATAGTCCAGATTTAGCTCCTAGTGAGTTTTTCCTGTTTCCAAACTTGAAAAAATGGCTCGCAGGAAAAATGTTCAGCTCAAACGAAGAAGTGATTACCGAAACTAAAGCGTATTTTGAGAGGTTCCCGAAATCGTATTATTCAGATGGTATAAAAAAACTGGAATATAGTCTTACTAAGTGTGTCGAAGTAAAAGGAGACTATGTTGAGAAATAAATGGTTTTTGAAAAAAATGTTTTTTTTTCCTACATAGGTAGCTTCATTATCAATACGCCCTCGTATATATGTACCTAGGTACTGCAATCTCGAAAAAAAATATTGAAAATTGCAAAATATGCTTCAAATTTTCTATATTTTCGGCATTTTAGGCTGCGGAGTATTAATTTTTCATCCAGTTCCAGTACGTATTGAATTTCACAGTATTTGATCTACATATATTGGCTGATTCCGAACGGCAAAACTCGTGTGGCATCACTTTTCCATAACCTTGTTATAGATTTCTTTAAGAAGATTTTCTTATGGAAAATTGTTTCTGTTAGTCTATGTATTATATGACATTATTTGCTTCCTTTTTGTGTAATATAAGATATTACTTAGATAGTTGGTTAAAAAACATTTTTTTCTCCATTGTTATACTCATTTTGATTTGTTTCAATTTTTGGCACGCACACGCTACACTTAGAGGGAAATCATTAGAAAACTAAAATTTCTAAATGCATGATATATAAATTTATTTAGAATTATAAAATACAATTTATGTAAAAAATCTACTATTGATTATCTATCTTGAATATCCATTATTGCACTGAAAAATGTTGTAGCTAATATGCAGTTTACACGCAAATTCAATTCTTTTTTTTTTTTTGTAAGCTGTGCATTTATAGAATAGATCATGCAATATAAACCCATACAAAAAGTGTTCTTGCACGTACGAGTATCAGTTAAATAACAACGTACACACAAATATGGATTTTTGACTCGTATTGGGTGTGTGAATTAGTAACCGGCCCTTTACGTTAGAAGGCGCCACGTGTCAGAAATGTCATTTTAAAAGTCTATTCACTTGCTGTCAAAATCAGTCAAAAGTTTTCAATTTAGTTGTGCGCTTCATATTTTTTTTGCACAATGGAAAATTTTGAGAATTGGCAAAAAAACATAATTTCAGGGAAGTTTTGTTAAGTTACTTTTTTGCAAAGAAAAGTGCGTCTGAAAGTCATCGTTTGCTTGTGGAATTATGTGACAATTGCTTGTATGGTGACTATTCTCTATCCAATACACAGTGTAAGGACCGACAACAATTGATGCGGTTGAAGAGAGCAATGAACGAAAAAGGGACGACCACACATTGTTATTCCGGTAAAAAACTATCTTGCTAATAGCGGATGGGAAGTCGCCTTCAGATTACCACTTATTCCGGTCCAGAACGCTCTTAATGAAATAGGCTTTATTTCAGTCACCGGAATCGAAAATTGGCTTGACTCGTTTTTGGCCGCCGGCGAAGTTCTTTTGGGATGGAATCAATAAATTGCCAGAAAGATTGGGGAAATGTCATAGTTTCTGATGAACAATACTTTGAATGAAATGTCTTTTACAGAATTCTTAAAAATAAATGATTTTTGGGCACTAACAAAGGCCGGTTACTAATTCACACACCCAATATTAAAGATAGAGGAACATTATCTTTTGAATTATCAAGTATTCTGTAAAATTAATAAGCTTATTAAAATTTACAATTACAATTTCGTATATGCAGAGAGCACACAGAACACGAATGCAAGGTATCGGATGTTTCTCTCTAGGAGAATAATCTGGTATAGAATGGTTTGTTGAAAAATCATTTTCCAATTTAGCGCTAGTTATTTGATTAAAACGATGAAAATGCAGTTGTCATTATATCAGAGTAAAGTGCTACCAGAAGAAAATTTATTGTAAAATGCATATGCACTTATATCATTCAGTCTGTGTAGACCGCCTCGTAAACTCCAGTCCAATTAAATTTGATTTATTTTAATTTAAAATTAAATTTGATGTGTATATAAAGAGGTTGTAAAGTACAAACTTAGTCTACCGGATATTTTTCACAGGCCATGTCCAGGGCCAATTTCTGGCACCTTTTGCTTGCCAAAGAAACAAGTAACAAAAATAATTGAGAATTGCCGTAAAAAAATAAAAGCCTAGCATAGCCTAGGATTATATATCTTTCTAATTTGATAATTAGCGCTCCCCTAGCAATTCAGTAATGATTCTTCGTAAATTTACTTTTTCATTTTCAAAGAAAATTTATAAAAAGTAGTTTATAATTTAGTTTCATTTTACTGACAGATTGATGAATTTTTAGCGATGAGAAAAATTTCATGAATTTCAAAAATAATAATCATTTCAAAAATTTCATATTTTTAATACCGGTTTGTTTGAATATGAAAAAATTCGTAATTTCGAGGGGATTCTAAATTATTTAAAAAAAGTAAATGAAGTTATTTTTTCTAAATAATACGATATAAATTATATTTAATATCAAGGATTAAAATAAGTATGTTTTCCTACGTTAGGAAGGCCTTAAATTATTCCCCTTAAATTCCTTAAATTATTATCATGCTTATATATATGATGTTGGTAAAATTTTAAATAGCTTATGTAATTTGTAAAAAAATAAGAAAATTAAAATTTCTTTATAATCTTTGTAAACTTGATGTGTGCGTGCTCGTTTACTGGAACTAGTTTGGCCTACTTCAAGAATTCTAAAATACAACACATATATAAAAAGTATAAATGTTTAAAATGTTCTTTCCGTCTTCGTTTTAATTATTTATGTTTACAACATACATAGTTTTCCTTTTTACACAATATATTGCTATATTCTTTATCATCAGTGACATTAAGCGCTTTTTAATACATTAAAAATATTGACAAAATATGGAAAAAAACAAGTGCCATACGGGCTATTGAATATGTTTTATTAATTTAAAGCACAAAATTTACTGTTTTGCTACTTTTGTTCAACTCCAAATATAACGCGAACTAAATTCAAAATGTAAACAAACTTTTTGCGCTGAAGGTGTCACAGATGTCGTTTGCAAAAGTGTCGTGATCTTTAATATGTTTGTTGGCGTACATTACCGTCACTCTCTATTATTGAGAGAGTTAAAGCAAATTACACTCTCGATATTAGAAAATATACAGAAAGTACGGGAACGGAAACCTGTCAGAAACTTGCAAATTGACAATCAGACTACCAATCAATTGAATGCCCACCAAAAAAATTTCTGTTGGTTTCAATTCAAAATGAACTCGATAAGTGAACATTTGCATGTCAATCAGTTCTGATTATTGTCCTCGACACCAATCAGACCAATTTCACCAGTGTTGCCATATGCAATTTTATATAAAGAAACAGAAAATGTGAGAAAAAATATTTCTAAATAACGTTTTACGGGTATTGCGTACATGAATGTTTGCTATGTTGACAACTGCGAAGGATGATTAAATTTTAAACATTAATTATATAAATTCCCTTTAAAGAAAGCTATTGGCGTTTGTTTTATATTCTGAATAAATACTGACTGAGAGAATTTTCTCGTTAAGCAAAGAAATTCTATAACTTTAAATTTATTATTTTATTTAGATATTGTGTTTTGGTAGAGCAGACCTCTCACTGAAGAACTTATTACTCTACAGCAAAGTAATGAACGCTTATGGGATACAAGAACTCCAAGTTATTCTAATCGGGAAGAATGGGTACAAGCACTAGATGCTATGCAACAGCAATTGTCTAAAATTGCTAGCGATATAGGAAAACATGATATTCGGGAAAAATTTAAAGTCAATATAGGAAAGAGTTGACAGTATTGCATTTACAACTGGCGTTTCATTTTTTTATATCCTTTTCAATGAGCCGCTGGATGTTCTGGAATTTCGCATTAGTCATCCTTATGTAAGTCGATATGTGGTAATGCCTTTGTAAGGAATGCGAAAGAGCCGTTTGTACTTCGTTTTTTCGCCATTTTTTTATCCCACTTGATCGTTTTCTTTTTTGCTGATTTTTCGATGATACTTTTTATATTAAATCAATTATTTTTCCCAGTACATCGTTCCCAAAACACACATTCTCAGCATATATGGTTGCTGTTTTTATCAAATCATTCAGCGCGGTATCCAACATGAAATCAATTGAAATTTAATGCAGCACAATTATTTTGATAAAATAGAACACCTCTGTCTCAGCAATAACGTGTAACCACCCACCAATCTAAATTGGTGAAACTGAAAATGAACGCCATGATTGGTAATATAACCACGGCATAATTGATAGTTGGATTTTTTCATGTAGATAACAGAAAGTGATGGCACAAATGGTACTATCACAAACTATCAGCTCTCTTGAATTTGTTCGCTTTCATTTTGGATCATCTATCACATCAATCGAGTACGAAATCGATACTATTGTTAGCAATTGTCGACAGTTGTTTGTGAACGAACTCACTCATGATAATGATGTAGGCACTTTCAGTTGACACTTCAGATTCTAGCGGCGTTTGTTTACAGTTCTAGCTTGAAATTTGACATAGATCAATAAATATAAACAAATATCCTGATCAGTTGGGGGTGGTTTTTCTGTGATAGACTATGCTGTTATCATTACATTGCGTTATCTATATATTGTGTGTATAATATACCTTCATAATTCGTTTTTTACACCCAATCTGTTGCTATCTTCATGTAAAAACTAACACTAAGTTAAGTATCATACTTTCCTTAACATCCATAATGAACGCTACAAAAATCAATCGCCTCCACTTAAGCTGAAGCTCCATACCAAGTTCTTCAGGCCTTGCGGCTTTAAGCGCCAAAGTCTGAAAGATGTTTTAGTGAAATTGTTTGTAAGCTGCTCCACAACCGAAGTCCGAACAACCTGAAAGAAGCCAAATTTCGAACTTGCTGCAGGTTTTTTAACACGTTAGCTGCCAGGAGATCACTGGTGATCACAACAGAAGTCGTTCCTTATATGCCAATGTACCACCGCTGATCACATCGATAAACTATCCCCAGCTGCCAATGCATCACCGATGATACACATGTAGACCCTTACAAAGCCATACATATGGAGCTTGAGGATATTCTGAGCAATTTTAATTTCAATTTCATTCGAACATTAGTGCTGATTAATATGATTATGGTAATGGTGTAATTGATATCGCTTAGTATATTTTAAGAGAATTTATCAGTAATTTCAGAAACAAGGAAACATTTTTATTATATGAAATTTAATATGAAAAAGGTGAACAAAAGTACTGGAACCAATTAAATTTAATGGAAAAATGTCTCTTATCTCGAACTAGCATTTGGTAGTCGATATCTCATTTGTCTTCATCCCTAAGGATACTGTTTATAATAAAAATGTTTCCAAATTGACTTCAAACTGTCAAAACTTCAAAGAAAGTCAAGCGCGAAAATGTGGATGTGAAGTTGCTCACCTGAAAAGCCTGAGCTACTTCGATATTTGTTGTAGTAGTAGACTTGAGGAGACTTTATTATGACATTTCACAAAACGAAATATATGGGCATATGCTTATTTCGTTAGAATATTTCAAATTGATATGAATTGTATTGAAACATTTGTTTAATTATAATTTCACTAATATAATGTGTTGTATTGATGGTATTGGTTTTAGTAATGGAGGCAAATACAAAAGGATATAAACTGCATGGGCCACAAAAATAATTGAAATTTTCTTATTTCATATTTTGTTTTTTTTTTTGTTTAATTAATTTCTTCACAGTGATTATCAATAATTACATTTGACTCTTATTTCTACAACGAAAAGGAAAATATCCAAAGTCTACAAAAATAAATTATTTTCTCCAGCATACTGAGAATATAAAAAGGGGTAGAAAGGATTACAATCAAATTTGTACGATATGTGCAGCTGGTTGGTGCGCAACTTATATACGCAGTGACGCATTGTGTGCGACTACTATGGCAGTTCGAAATACAACCCTAAAAGAACTAATCAAATGACAGCTGCTTCATTTTGGCGCGGATGTTTTTGATGCTGATAGTGTGAGTTGCAGTTGGCTTGATTTGAAGAATTGTTCGGTTGGAAGTGGTTGCTGTATTTAAAATCGAAGATAATATTAACTACTGCATCCATAAATATGCAATCCAGTGACGGTATATAGTAAAATATTAAAAATAGCTCAACACTAATAATGATATGTACCTAATTGCAGGCAATACATCAACGCCAAAAGAATTATCACCAGTGTGCTCCAGCAATATGAAAAGTGAAAAAACTTCAGAAGTGGATTGTCACTTGCCTACACTTAGTTCTACGCCACAGAGAAGTAGAGTGAACATTAATCTGAACCCTTTAAAATTATTGTACTTAATATTGTTTTCGTATTTTCTCCCATTGCATCAAAGAAAAAAGAAATTTGTTAGCTAATTTATATTCAAGTTTGAGTCCAAAATACATTGGATTTGCACCATCGTCATCAAATAGCTCAATGGTGACACCACGTTCGGAAGAAAGAACTCGGAGTTCACGTCGCCATCATTTTAATCGCAGTGCCGAATTAGCAAATAGTGGTTCGATTAAATCAAATAATGATGGCGTAGTGGTGATTTCCCCATCTACTGAAGTAATTGGGTGCCTTCGTCGTACACAAAGTTTCACAAGTCCCATTGTTTCAAAGGAAAAGCAACAATCTCGCAAATCGTTTGTTAGTCCTATTGAAAAATTGTTATTAAAAAATGGTTCTGTATCACCAAGCAGTGCTATTTTATTTCAAACTTGTTCAGTAAATATTAGTCATGATGTGTCAAACACTAAAACTAGTGATGTAAAACAACTACAATATAAGGAAACCACGAGGAATGAAGGTGATTCGAAAATTAGTAGCGTTATTATTGTTGGGGATGAAAAGAAGTCGGAAAACGATATATGTATTGATAGGGATAAGCGCGAAAATGGAAGCAATAATGTGCTGGTAAAACAAGAACTGAACACATCTTTTAGATCTGACGATTCGCATACAGTTAAGGCAGATGTGCTAAATGTAAATCAGAGCAATGCACAAATTGAATCAGATGGTGAGGATAAGTCAACGTTGTACAGTAGGCACGAAGAAATTACTGCCAACTCACCGTCGGCTCTTAGTATAGATAGTGCCAAAGGTTCTTCTGTTATTACAGGCACCTCCTGGACATCATTTTCGACAGGCGACATATTTTGGGGTCAAATATATTCATATTGCTATTGGCCATGCATGGTATGCCCCGATCCGAGTGGCAAAACTATTGCTACAGAGAAGAACGGTCGTAATAGTTATGAATCTGTGATAGTGCATGTACGTTTTTTCGCCGATAATGGACGTCGAAACTGGGTTAAAAAAGAAAACCTCATACCGTATACGGGCTTGGAAAGCTACAAGGAACGCGTTAGAGATATACGCGATAAATACGGAAGGAGAAGTACCAAATACAAACTACTAGTGCCACGTCAAAGTAAGAAAAATGTGTGGCTCGATGCTATTAGCGAAGCCAACATGGTGGCTGAAGTAATGTATACGGAGCGACTGGAGAAATTTTATGAAATTTTTGAGAAATCAAGGTAAACAGTGTAAATATATTCTACGATCGTAATCGTTTGAATAATTGACATTTTCGTCATATTCTTTAGGTCTTCTCAGAAGCAGGATCGCAAAAGGCGCAAATCTATGATCACCACCCAGAGTTCTACTTCAGATATTGGCAGTCTGCGTGAGTCGCTGGATGCTGCTCCACATTTGAATAATGCACCTTTAGTGGCTGTAAAGCGTGATCGTTCTGCGTCACCCTTCAGTCCTGCTTATTCGCCACATAAATCGACTACTATGAAAAGGCAAAAGGTCGGCAGCAATTCAGCAACAAATGTTTTGACAAATATTAAATATGAAAAATCCTGTGAAGAGGACGAAATAGAAAGCGGCTCTAATTACACGTCTACAATGAGTTCTGCTGCTGGTGGTGGCAGTGTTGTGCAACATTTGGAAGATTCTGAAATGTTCAATAGTAGTGAATTTCAAAAATTCTATGTAACAATGCGCAGTTTTGTTATGGAAAACAATCAGGACGAACAGCTGGAAAGAAGTCTCTTAGTGGCTGTACGGAATATATGGGGACTAAAGCAAATAAATCGAGCTCAAATGCAGCAACGTATATTAGAGAATTTTAATGAGAATGAGCTCGGCTCAACACGCATTGAGAGAAGTGGTACACAGGGAGAGGTAGGATCTATCAAACGCCTTTCAAATAGACTTAAAACTCTTGTCGTACGTCGCAGTATAACTGCTGCATCAGTGCCTGCTACCTTACCTGATCAGCAGCTGCAGCAGCAACAACAGCCTGAATCGAATGTAGAGGAAGTGAAACCAAAGAAATCACTGAATCGACCCATTGAAGAGGTTGTTGATGATATTTTCGATTTAGACCGCAAGTACCTATTTAAAGGCTTGGGACGTGATCCAGTTTGTAAATATTGCTTTCAGCCTGGTGGTTTGTTAAAAAAATGCACCAAAAGCTGTCAGTCCTGGCTCCATGGTGACTGCAATAAGAATTCAAGTACATTGAATAATAAAAAGCGAGCACTGAAAAAGCCGAAAGGATCGGAAAATCGTACGTTAGTCGTAGAGAAAGCCAATGTGACACAAGACGTACAGCCCGCAGATATCCCGAAATCTGAAGAGTCGATCGCAAGCAGTGCACACATCACAGCGGAAAATGAAGCGCTGGAAATAGTTTGCAGAGAATGCGAACTAAATGAGGAACCCAAATGTGTTGTTTGCAATCGTCACGAATCGCCGACGACGACCAATGAGCAGTTGCTCGTTTGCAATACGACGCACTGCAATCAAAGTTTTCACGCATCTTGCTGTAGATATTGGCCTCAGGCGAAAATTACAAAATCTAAAGACACGGTCGAATCGTTTCGATGTCCATCGCATGTTTGTCACACATGTGTATCTGATGATCCGAGGGGAAAATTTCAAAATTTGAGCATCGCCAAACTGACAAAGTGCATGAAATGTCCCGCCAGCTATCATGTGGATTCAACTTGCATACCAGCCGGTACGCAAGTTCTCACAGCTGCGCATATAATTTGTCCACGACATGGTGGCTCTAAATCCGATACGGCGGTGAATGTAAATTGGTGTTTTATTTGTGTGGGTGGAGGACAGGTGATTTGCTGTGAGACGTGTCCCACAGCTGTGCATGCCCGATGTCTGAATATACCACTGGATCCAAATGAGGGTTACATATGCGAGGAATGTGAGTCGGGACGCATGCCTTTATATGGTGAAATTGTTTGGGCTAAATTCACCTCATTTCGTTGGTGGCCGTCCATTATTTTGCCGCCGCCTGAAGTACCTCAAAATATAATGCGTAAAACGCACAATGCCTCAGATTTTGTAGTGCGCTTCTTTGGCACACATGATCACGGTTGGATTTCGCGACGGCGTGTCTATTTATATCTAGAGGGAGATTGCTCGGAACCGCCCAAAACAAAATCATGTAAGTATCGCAGGTTGCCTTACAATTTTCGAGCAAATACGATAATTGATATGTCGTCGCTTCCAAAATAGATTTGGACCAGAGTTACAATCGTGGAGTGGAGGAGGCCAAAAGAATATATAAACTGATTAAAACACGAAAACAATCACTTATATTAACGAACGAAGATAAAGAGCGACTACAACCGCAACCATATGTCAGAATAAAGGCGAATCGTGCTGTGCCGCCTGTTAAATTGCACATTGATATGGAAAAGATAAGTAAATGCGAGTGCAAAGCAAACGATGAGAACCCATGTGGTCCAGATTCGAATTGTCTGAATCGTGTGCTCTACCATGAATGCAATCCAAAATTATGTCCTGCCGGCGATCGGTGCCAAAATCAATTGTTCCAATCGAAAGTATCGCCGCGTCTGGATGTGGTCTATATGAAGCAGCGTGGCTTTGGACTTGTCAGTCGTGAGCCAATAGGTGCTAACTCCTTTGTCATCGAATATGTTGGCGAAATAATAGACGATCATGAGTTCCGACAGCGTATCGCACAGAAATCGAATGATCGCGATGAAAATTTCTATTTCCTCTCCATCGAAAAGGATTACATTATCGATGCGGGACCCAAGGGTAATTTAGCACGTTTCATGAATCATTCCTGCGATCCGAATTGTGAAACACAAAAATGGTCTGTAAATGGTTTGAATCGAGTTGGCATCTTTGCCATTAAGGACATTCCAACGGTGTGTATGGGCATTTTTCAAAAAACAAACACGCATTACATTTACATTTTACAGAATACAGAACTAACATTTAACTACCACTGGGATGATTTGTTGGGCAATGAGAAAAAAACATGTTTTTGTGGTGCTGACAAGTGTACCGGTCAAATCGGCAGCAAATATAAAGAAGAAAAATCCAGCAAAGTTGTGGTAAGTTGTCAAGCGCCGACAAGCTCCAAATTCGTAGTGAATTCAACAATATTTTCACAATTTTCAGACTAATATTGATTTGCGGCGAAAGAATAGCCGAGGCAGACCGTCTACTAAGAAATTGCTAAAGCCCCTAAAGAGACTCGACAGAAAAACTGCAACAACCAGTAAGTCGTTAAAAATCAAAATCAAGTCGGCAATTGTTGCGACCGATGTGACAAAACACAAATCGAAACGAAAGAGTGACACAGATGAGAGTGAGTCGAGAGGAACAGTGAAGAGCACTTCACAAAACGATGATAAATCGGATATATTTTGATACACCATTTTAACTGCCACACAAAGGATATATCTACTTAAATTTTTAAGCATTGCATATACATATATTGATATAGAACTAATAACTAATTTTATTTTTGTACTCATATACATACACATAAAAATATTATTTAATTCCAAGCAATTTTCTCTTGGCTCAAAAACGATGTGAGTAGGCATGATTTCCAATGTTTTTCGAGAGATTCAACGATTTGATTTGAAATTTCAAGAAGAAGAAGGTGCAAAATCGATTTCAAATATTCAACGATGATACAGACGATCCTGTTGAAGGCTCAAAATGGACAAAAATCTGATGAATGACTGCCACAAAAAAAAAGAGGCGCGTTTCTTTTGACGAAGAATTCATTCGGATCAATGGTGAATTTCTTCAAATAATTAGCTAAATTTTGTTAAATCTCCAGCTAACTCTTTGCTTCGCCTGAATCTACGCATGAAACTCCTATGTAATGCTGACTAATAATAGTGCAAAGCGGTGTTTGCATGTGTAAATTGGGACTTGTTATGTGACGCAACGTATCGCGTGTTATTTATTTTATGTGTAGTATTCGAAAAGTACACATAAGAATTGATTAATTAAATTATTGAATTTTATTTTTGCGCTAATGCCATGGTTACAAATCAATTTTTTTTATTGCTGTAATTAACAATTTATGGGTTTTATTACAAAATTAAAAATGTGAACTCTATGATTAACACTTACTGGACAACAATGAAAAAAATTGGTCTTATATCCACGGCATTGGCACATTTTGTTACAATGCTGCATTCGTAAGTTATATTTGGAATGTATAAATTATGTTTAAAAAAAAAAAACAAACATATAATTTTAAGAAATTATATAGAATACCAATAAGTATTCGAAATACATTTTTGAGAAAAATTTTAATTTATGAAATCCAAAACAATACAGACTATTGAAAATAGGGTCCAAAGTTGATACGTTTAATATAGTGAAAAATATAGAATACAAATTTATAATTAAAAAAGTTTTCAGTATATTTTTGTATTTTTTTGTTATTTTCTTGTTTTTTTGTTTTGTAATTTCTAATACCTATGTATACATATGTGAGTTGTTCGTAGAATAACATTTGAAATATTATATTACAAAATATGTAGCTATATTCATGTAAATATCACTTTACAACACTACTCACACAACGAATATGATCAATTAGTTGGTAGTGAATCAAATTCAAATTCATACATATACATATATTTATAGAATTATATATAAAGAAATATAAAATTTTTATCTACAACTATTCAGTCAGTCCATTTTATGCATATACATATAATAGATATATATATAGATATTGTTAATTATTTTTGGTCACATAACACAGAGTACACGAGTTTTATTAAATAAATTACTCCGATGTATTTAGATTATATAGAGAAAAAAAAACGAGAGTATGTCGAAGCTGCGAGTCTTGGCAAGTTGGTAACTTCCGATTGTGTATTTTGTATTTAGTGCTTATTCAGCGTGTGCAACGATGCTATTTAAAAGTAGCCGTTTTTATAATTTGGCACAATAGCATGTACTTTTTGAACAATAGCACTCAACAATTTGTTCGACTCGTGCGATTCATAAAGGTTACCAAGTGATAAGAGGCGTACACCATGTTCATTGCATATTTCAATGACTGACCATTTCTCAAATAATTTCAAGCAATTGCGAACCGAGTCTGTCGATATACTTTCAGCTGTAAGAGGAAAAAACGAGAGAAATTCAATGAGAGCAATGTAATGTAATTGTCGAAACATATACGAAACTTACCATATAGGCATATACCATTTTGGTATTTATTCGTTAGATCTTTGATGACAAATTTAATGAATTCATTTTCGAGCATTGAGCACTTGTAAAGTATAGTAAGTGATTGCGCCACAGAGAGGTACGTCTGACTCAATGGTGCCAGTACTTCACACAATGACCGCTGTTCTTCGACTGTGTCCGAAGCGAAAAATATATCTGCTTCATCAACGCCGCCTCCTCCCCGGAGGGCGACGTCGTCATCAAAATCATAATCGGAGCCAGAGTCGTCTAAGCAACAGTCTATATGACGTGCTAATCTACGGCTTTCAATGGCACTTTCCGGCATCTGTTCGACCTGTAAATTATACAAGTTTAACACACATCAAGAGACACAAATAACTTTAATAAACAAACCTCCGCCAATACAATTAAGCCCCGTATAATTAGCTCGTCCAGAGTTTTTTCGAGCATACCCTCCAAATTTTGTGTCGGTTTATTCAAAATAAATTCATAGCGGAATAAATTACAATTCTCTAAGGCAGTGCTGATGAGCTTTTTGCGCGAAACACCCACATTTATGCTGCTAGTACTTTCAACTGCTGTGGGCTTTGGTAGCAGAGCGTGAAATGTGATTACCAATATGGATTCCAGTGCAAAATATGGTGTTAATATATTTGAATAATAGGATAATTCAATCATTGCGTTTATTGTCTGCACCGGCTGTACAATGATGTGCCCTTGTTCATGCTGTACACGATTTACTAGATCTGAAATGGAAAAGCAATGTCATTGATGGCCAGCTTACACAATATACACACTACTTACCCTTGAGTAGATCACAAGCATAGTTAAAGATGTGTGTCGATTCGCCAGAGAAGGCCATATCCTTTTGGCCTTTCAGTAAATTCCGTAGCTCATCAAGTGCCTTTGAAAAATCATTTTCAGTGGCTCCCAAGCGAAATCGTGTCAACATGAGAAAAGCTATGGCATTGGTGGACATAACTGATGTCGCCGCTGTGCAGTCATAAACCACTTGCCGTGAAATGCTCTCTATCAGTATACGATGTTCTTCGCATATCACATCCATGCCATAGAGTGAAGAAGTCGATTGATTATGCTTTAGCGTACTGCGCTTAGGATACACCTCTTTTGTGCTACCTTCTGCTTTCGCTATTTTATTATATGACTGCACAAGTTCGCGAATTGAATACGGCTCATTGAAATCGATTCGCATAAGACCATAATTAGAATTTAGTGCCTGTAAAATGTAAAAATGAAATATTTTCAATAGTCAAGTGCACATCCATGTGTATATACCTTCCAGATGCCAGATATGGCTTTTGTAAACGACTCTGGCACTTTCTTCTCACCCTTCTGTTCGCGCACAAAATTACCATCCACCAGACGTTCGTAGTTCACTGTGACAGGAACAAGCAATGCATCCGGTATACTGCCTTCCATAAAAGCATTAACAATGACAGATAATATGCCTCCTTTGGGCATGCAAGGCTTGCCGGTTCGTGTGCGTCCACCCTCGATGAAAAATTCAACATTGTGACCCAATTTAAGGGCATGTTGCAAATACAAATGCAGACCTGCTCGATAGAGTATGTCCTTTTTGCCAACTACAGGATCAATTTTGCGCTTAATGAAAAAGGCACCGAGGCCTCGAAGCAATCCACCGAAAACGGGTATTTGCAAGTTATTACCCGCAGCTACCAAAGGACTACGTATGTCGTTGTTAGTCAATATAAATGTCACCATAATATAGTCGAGATGGCTTCGGTGCAGAGGCACAAATATAAGCGGTATGCCCGGAGCACGATCAGCAGCAGCTTTTAGCATATCAATTTGCTTAGTATGAGTGACGACTCCCGATAAAAAACACGGTAACAATTTGTACACCAACCACGATGTAAATGTGAGCAGAAAATTATTTAGTGTTGATCGCATATCCCGAATAATGCGCTTTGCACGCAATTCTTGGCTCTTTAAGATATTTTGATATTTGATTGATTCGCCATCGTCAAAATCGGTGTCATCGGTAATAGGTTTCAGATGCGGTTCACCTTCAACTTTCTGTTCTCGCCAAATCTGATCAGCTGCCTGCTTAATCGCCCTTTGCAACATGGGATCTTTTTCAACAAATGAAGATACCTATATAAAAGACATTTAAATAAAATGTTTATTCTGAAATTATTTCTAACTGCTGATCATTAACACGTACCTGAGGGTAGTGGAATTTCTTGCTGCGTAATGGTTGTGCAATATATGGAAAATATACACCCCAATCAAACCGTGAACTGTACGGTTTTCGACCGGCATGTGGTGTTACCTCCAACATGTTCTGGGTGCCAACGCCATGGGCAAGCACATTTTGCAATTTTACTTCCTGTAAAATAATGAAATGTTATCAGTACTCATTCATTTGTGACGCAATTAGGGTTGAACAATTTATTATTTATAAAGTACTTAAACTAATATAATTCAACCTCAAACCAGCCACGAGCTCGAAAAACCTCTACCATTTTAAACCGATTCACAGATTAATTACCGGCACATATATCACCAAAAGAATATGTAACAATCGCAAGTAACATGATACAAAAATACCATGGTGTAAAAGTATTAAGGTAGAGTAAGTGCTATATTTACTGGTTGAGCGCGAATACACTTGAGTTGGGTAAGTTTGTAATAGAATAACAAACACATGCGAATTTGACGTTCAATTCAGCGTCACCGTATATCTCTGTCGCTTGTAAATAATATAGATGGCGAAATAATCTTATGATATGAAATAATATTTGTGTGGAAACTTTTATGCCGCATTTATACTATCCGAGCATATGGAATAATATATTTATCGCTCGTTCTGGCAGTATACATATATACAATTATCTCAAAAATATAAGCGGTATGTAGAGGAAAAATAAATAGCGTACTGTTTGTCCTACGCAAGATCTTTGGACCTATTTGCGTTGGTGGCGAGTACCGAATAAGGTACAACCATGAGCTGTACGAGCTGTATGCCGATATTGACATAGTAAAGCGCATCAAAATCCAGCGGCTGCGCTGGCTAGGTCATGTCGAGCGAATGGAAGAACACGCTCCAGCTAAGAAGGTGTTATATTCGGAACCCGCTGGAGGACGACGCAAAAGAGGAAGACCAAACCTCCGGTGGAAAGACCAAGTACTGGAGAACCTGACGGCGCTTGGAATTTCTAACTGGCGCCAGCTAGCGAAGAACAGAGATGGCTGGCGAAGCATGTTATTTTCGGCCTAAATCGATATTCGGTTGTTATGGCCACATAAGTAAGTAAGTAAGTTTGTCGACGATAAATTTGTTTCTATTTCGATATTAAACAATAAATGATAATAAAATTATATATATATATATAAAAGTATTTTGTTTAAAATTTGATTTAATTCGAAAAAATCCAATAAAGTAAGTAACGTGTAGTACAACTGTCAACGAAATTTATATACATAATGGTTAGGTACATTTGGAAGATAGATATGACGAGCCTGTTGTTTATGACAAAATACTATAGAATAAAAAAAGTTTTGTCAGGAATTGAATGCTGTAATGCTATTATCTGATCTGATATTAAATTTAAAATGCAAAATGGACATTCCTAACTATTTATTACTATAGACCTGCACTGTAATGGTCCCACAATGAGGACAGTCAATCGTCAATATTTCGATAGCTAAAATCAACAACAATTGTCGTATTTATATGAGCAATTTTTTTAACTGCGTCAATTAAAAATGTTGATGTTGAATACCCACACAAAAAAGAACTTTTGCTCATCTCTCATTTTCATTGTGGTTGACTATAACACACGCTAATCTTATTAGTGTGTGGATATATTGTAAACATACAACAATTTAAAGTGTTGAAACGGAACAATAATTAATAATATAGTTGTTGTTTGTGACGAATTTAACAAATTTACGCGGGAAATAAATAAACAAAAAGTTCCTCATTATTCCTGTCCTAACATATGGCGCAGAAGCCTGGACAATTTCCTCCACGGATGAGAGGATGCTTGGAGTTTTCGATGGAAAAGTTTTGCGCAGGATCTTCGGACCTATTTGCGTTGATGACGAGTATCGATTGAGGTACAACGATGACATTAGCATAGTCAGGCGGATCAAAATCCAGCGGCTGAGCTAGCTAGGTCATGTCGAGCGAATGGAAGAAGACGCTCTAGCGAAGAGGGTATTTAATTTAATTCGGCACCCGCTGGAGGACGCAGTAGAAGAAGAAGACCAAAACTCCGTTGGATGGAAGGAAGTATTGGGTAACCTGGCGGCGCTTGGAATATCCAATTGGCGCCAGCAAACGAAGAACAGAGAAGACTGACGCTGCATTATATGTTCGGCCTAAATCGATCACCGGCTGTTAAGGCCACGTAAAAAGAAGATGAAGAATAATAAATAAATATCACATTCATTTCAAAAGTAGTGGAACTGCACTACCCTCCATTTACACAAGCAATTTTTTCCGTGTTAGTGCCACATTAGTAACTAAGCAAGCAAAAGCTGAAAATGAATTGGAATGAAATTTCTTGGCAACTTTTTAAAAACATAATTTTCATTTCTGTTTTCAAAGTGAGGTAAATTTCAGCCTCTTTCGGAACAATGATATTTAAGTCAAAATCGTATGCGTCTCAAAGTAATATCTAAGATAATTAGATAATTGCTTTAAAAAATTATGATCCTAACTATTTTCCAAAAAGAAAATAAATTTCCTATTTTCTCAGAGGCATACATAATTTCTATTCAATATTTAGCAATTCTCTTTACACGTTGTCTTTTTGTACACAATCGCTTTCTTCTTCTTTCAATACCATGTTGCTTTGCACTTTATGCTGTATGATCGGACCATTTGCTCGATTGTCCACTTTCATATCTTCTGGTTTTTCCGTTCACACACGTTCAACAGCAATGTCCACACCCGCGGATTCCTGGTTATTCGATTCAAAAAATGTATAATGGAAACTGAGTTTTCTCTAAGCATATATGGTTCTGTCTAAGCATATATGGCTCTGGTAACAAAGTACAAATGATCGTGTTCAACGACAGAAAGTGGCGGCAGAACAGACTCGTATGGACCGCTACATTTTAATAAAACGACAACGAAGCCCTAAAATATGCAATATCCAAAAGTAATTAAGCACAATCCAGCACTTCAATAAATCAATTTGCACTATTCGCTACGAGCCCGACTCAATTGGCCACAAATTGGAAAAATGTTAAAAAAAAATTACTTTCGGGAACGTAACCCCAATTCCTTGCTTACAGCACTAACCTCTACAGTAGGTCCAGTTCCCGTTGATCCAAAAACAATAGGTAACATACATGAGACAAAAATGCAGGTATATTCTGAACCTGGACACTGTATGGTAGTATAGTATCTTGAAAAAAATGAAAAAGCTCTACACTTGCCAATTCAAGAGTGCGAAAGACCTTATTGTCTCTGTCCTTCTACAGAGTTTAGCTAGAACCAGAAATGTGGCTTTGAAGAAAGGGAAAGCTGATCCTATTTATAGTCTACGCTATTTATTACACCGGAAAATTACTGTAGAAGAGTCCCGTAAGCAGTTGGGTCCAGTTCAATGCGCTAATTGCCAGGAATTCGGACACACCAAGAAATATTGTACACTTCCCAGTGTATGTGTTCTCTGTGGTGAAATCCACCGCATTATAAACACTATAATACAAGACACTTACTAAAGAAAGCATTACTGTTCCGCAGTATTTCTCGATATAACCCATGCGTTTGATAAGGTCTGGCAATATGGACATCTGTACAAATTAAAGACTATGTTGCTTTCCAACATACAGATGTTACTGGAAAGCTACCTGAAAGGTAGCTACATCACAATTGAATACCCCATTCACGCTGGAGTACCATTAGGCAATCTATTGGGCCCCCTGCTCTATACATTGTACACTGCTGATATGACGACCAACGCCAATACAATCACCTGTACTATTGCAGATGATACAGCCATATTATGCCCTCATCCAGACCCGATATTGGCATAACAATTTCTCCAAAGATATGTAAATACGCTGCAAGAATGGCTTAACTGTTTGAAAATAAAAGTCAATGAGTCAAAATGTGTTCACATCACGTTCACTCTATGCAGGAGTTCTTGACCTCCTGTGCTAATTAACTAACTCTAAACAGACAGTTCAAGCTCAAACTGGACTATAAAGTACTACTTGATAAGGCTGTCAATAGACCCATATGGACATACGGTGTCCAACTCTGGGATACTGTATTACCATCAAATGTGGAAAAATTCCAAAGAACCCGATCTAAAATCCTTCGAATTTTTACCGATGCTCCTTGGTACATTAAAAAAATCAAGTATCTACAGAGACTTACACATTCCGATTGTAACTGATAGTTTCCACATTTGCTCAGAACTATTTAACTAAGCTTGGGAGGGATCTCAATGCTTACGCCTACTAAAAACCCAAAATGTTTTTACTAGGTCGGGTCAATTTGTATGTGCGCCAACGAGTAGACAAATCGTATAGTAAAAACCGGATCTACGGACCTTCCGCATTTTGACAAGAAAATATTGCTACCCAAAAAAGTTATTACTTTTTAATTTTTAAAAATAGCATGATGCGCTAAGGAAGGGATATTTGAAATAGGAAGAATAAAAAATGTTGATATGCCAGAATGTTGGAAAAATTTAAAGAATCGTGTGGACGAATAATCATATTCCTAGTGGCAACCTATGAACGTAGTGTTCACTCTTCGTAGTGGTTAGTGCGCTGGACTTCGGATTTGTAGGTCTGTCGGCAAGCAATTGGCAATTCATCCAACAGTAACAATTTGCCATGGAAAAGCTTTTGAAAGAACTTTGTGACAAATCTCAGAAAAAGTGATGTCACAAGGATTCTGCCATCCGGAACCGGCTAAAATAAGTAGGTCCCTTCTAATACTGTCCAAATTTTAACATACACAACAGTACGGAAAGAGAAGCTCGGCAAAGAAACTTTCGGGGCTTATAACGACCACATATTAATTCTTTTTTTATTTAAAAATGTGAATGTTTGTTTTTTGAAAATTGATTGAGAGTTCTAAGCATAATTTAGAAGATCCAATAAAATATAAACCATGTAAAAAAATATTTAGCGATATAAAAACCAAATTAAAGTAATACATGTAGGGCATTTTTCTTAACAGCGCAAAATATATTACAGTGATAAGACTGAACTTTGGAAAATATGTATTTACACATAAGTATGTATATATATATGCATGAACAATAATCAGAAGATTATTTATACTTGTTGTTCACTCACCGAATTCGTGCCACTTCTTAATGTTACTAGAAGTTCATTGCCCATATTGTTGAATTTAACCAGCGATGAGCGATAGTTGATATTCAAATTTAGGTTAGGGAAAAGGCTGGCTATAATAGCGGGTGCTCTGTGAAAAAACAATAAAAAAAAAAATAATAATAATAATAATACAATACATATCTAAACCACATACAAAGTTGAGCGATTAAAATGTATGTAAATATGTATGATAGTATGATTAGTGCAAAATTATAATAAGTTCAAGATTTATTTATTGGCATAATATAATTTTATTATTTAATATTATCAAAATCAAATGATTTATAACGTTTATTTATATTTGTGAGCTTTGTACATCAATTTAATGATCTTTAATTCTTATTACGATTTAAGTACATCATATAATTTTAGAACGAGTATGGGGCATACAATTTTCCGTGGAAGAGTACAAAATATTGCTATTCAAATTAAAAGAAAGCAACTACGATCAACATCTAACCGAGATTATGATAATGAAACTGTATTTGTTCTGTTCACACAATTTTTTGTTGCACCGAACACAGACAGAGAATTCAATCACAATCTTATTTATCAAACATTACGTTGTTCAATGTATTGCCCACTGGGTAAACGTGTTCGAATCGCAATTTTGCGATTTACTCGCTAATATTCGATTTTTTTTTATTTTGTTCACGAGTTAAGTTATTTGGGTTCGTAAAAAAAAATATTTTTAAATCATGATTCGAATCGCAATCGATCAGTTGTCGACATTTCGACTCAAATTTTTATATTGTTTAAGAGCCTGTTATTGTGTCAAAAACAGTGTCGACCCTGAGATCAAAGATCAAAGCTAAGAAGATAGAATCGACTTCATTGACATATTTCCCATATAAAAATCTAACAAAATGTCAATTATAACTTTAAGATGATCTAAACGCTGACTATGTATTTACTAATCAAATTGCGAAAATCATGGAAATAAATATGAAAAAAAAAATTCAAAAATATTTTAGTAAAACGGAAAATAAGATAAATTTAAATACAAGTTTAGACATCAGTTAAAGTTTATTGCTTTAATAAAGCTCGTTTCAAATATAAGAAAAGTGTTTCATTTTTGGTAAAATTTGTAACCGAACTTTTTCGAACGCTCAATATATCGTACGCACAAGGATTTTTCAAAATATCAAATTTTTATTCTTTTCAATTTTGTGTGACGCCTGAATTGTCAAACTTTGTTTATTTTTTTTTTTTTTTTTTTTGTTTACATTTTATTCAATATATAATTTCAATGACGCACGCTTTGTTTGTTGTCAAACATTCTTTACATTCACCAATAAACAAATTTTTAATTTCGTGTTTGACATTCTAAAGCAACATCCAAATACATGGGATTTTTGTTTTTGTTCTTCTGCTGTAACCTGTTCAATTTGTGTCACAATATAAATGAAAGAAGAATGTCGAAATCTGTTCAGGCAGTGTCAAAACTATTAAACCTTGGTTGCGCACAGAATTTTGAGAATTTTTTTTACTATTTTAATTATTATAACAATTAAGAAGATATTTACAAATAAAATTAGTAATAATCGAGAAAAGTAGACAAATGCATTTGAGATGTTTGACTCTTATACATAACCAGTTAATGTGACAAAATATTTTCGAATTTGTCAAAACGAGAGCGTCAAAATTTCTATCTGGGATTGCCGTACTTCGTTAATTATACAATGTTTTGAACGTGCAATCATATGTCATGATATTTTCTATTAATTTAGTCCGTCTATTAATTATTTTATATCTTTTTCTGAGAGTAAAATTAAGATTTACACGAAATGTTTGGTGTTTATATTTTGAAAATATCCCAAAAGTGAATTTCGGTGGTATACTATCAATATTTCTATGATGCACTTATCACTAGTACAATACTTTTTGTTGGTAGAATATTATAATTCATCCATATTTGCTTATCAAAAAACATTTTTACTATTTGTAAGCTAATTTGGGGTCGCTGAACATGAAAATTGTAAACAATTCAGAAATCTAACCGTCTATTGTAGAACAAAATTATACGTTATACATATATGCATAATATTGCCTGTTTTCAAATATCTTCGTTGGACATCATACTTTTTTTAACACGCTTTTATTAGCTTGACTAAACTACGCTAGCTACAGAGTTGAAATATATATCAAATGAACGAGCTTGATGAGTACATTGGGCCACGCTTTTTGAAAATGATACCGATTTGTTTCTGTTCATCATTTTAAACTTATATTAAACATTATATTCTACTTTTTAGTTCCACCTCCCATTAAAGTGTTTTTTTTTTAGTTTTTATAACTACTGTTTGTTTATTATGTGGTTGTGTAACACTGTGGCCCAATTTGAGGGTCATTGTCTTGGGGATGAACCAAACCAGTCTCAAACTATAGCAGTTGACTTCAGAAACATATGGATTTTTCGAAAATAGGTCCAAAATAACCCATACGGGTGGTAGTTAAAGGGTTAAAATGTTCCGCGAAAATAATCCTCGAAACTTTTTAATATAGATATCCGAGACAAGAACTGTACTAAATGTAAATTTACATATTTTTCACATTTCATGATTCTACTTTTAACCCAAAAAGACAAATTTTTAACCACTGTAAAAAAATGGTGACGTAGTGGAGTAGAGAGGGATTATGGCTTTTGTTACTGAAATACTATCGTTGGAGACTGGTTTGGTTCATCCTCGAGAAAGTGTGTAATCAATCAAGTATGAGTGGGTATATCAAAAATCATTTAACATTTTTCTAACGTCTGAGTTTATTTCAAAAAGTGTAATAATTATAATAAATAAAAATAAATAAATATGTGGCACTTACAAACCCCGAAGGAATCTTTGGCCGATCTTCTCTTCCAGTTCTGTTTTGCCTTTTAAATTTTGGAGGGGACCTACTTATTTTAGCCGGTTCCGAATGGCAGAACCCTTGTGACATCACTTTTTTTGAGCTTTGTCACAGAGTACTTTTAGAAGCTTTTCTATGGAAAATTCTTAATGTCGGAAGAATTGCCAATTGCTTGCAGACAGACAGGTGGGTACCATTCGATAGAAAAATCTTTTCGATAACAAATTTATGGTTCAGCCAGTGATTGAACCCACGACATACAGATCAGAAGGCCAACGCACTAACCACTGAGCTATGGCAACCATAGTTATAATTAAAACTAAAATAATCTTAAATTTAGTATCGACTTTTTGGCAGATTTTCATATGGGAAATATGCCAAAAATTTAAGTCGATATTAAATTTAAGATGATCTTAACTTCAACTTTAACTAAGAGTCATTAAATCGAGAACACACCAATGGACCAATATATAATATAATGACTAAATTAGGACTAATTTAAATGCATAAATTGATACACACAAAAAATTCGTAAAATTCCGAAAGAAAACAAAAAGTTGAATTAATTAAATATATCGATGATACAGTAATCAATTTTAGCGTATAATACACCAAACATGCATACACACATATATACACATTGAATTATGTGGTTTGCTTACGGCGATGATATTTTGACGGTCACGGGCTGGTCATGGGCACGATTAAGTGTTTCAAAATAAAAGAATTAAAACGAAAGCGATCAACAATTTTAGCGCCATGGACACCAAATAAATTGGTTTTCGATATCATGGTGAATTAATATCAGCCAGATTACTTGAGAGAAAGCACGATCACATTTGAGTTGTATGCGAACCTCGTATTAGTCTCGAAAAAATAAGTACGCAAAATAAGTGCAATAAAAGAACAATTAATTAAATAACAGAATAATATAATAATAATTATTTTAATTAATGCAAATCGAAATTATTCTACTAATCAAAATATGCAAAATATAAATATCTAAAATATTTTTTGTAGTATTGTATAATAAAAACAGCTCTGTAAAGGTGATGGAAATTTTTATTTCAAAAACAAATACCTAAGTGAAGACATTTTTTTATTAGTTAAGATTCCTATTAATCGAATAACTTGTATTTTGATTAAGAAACGATTAATCTCACAAGCCTAAATTTTAGTATAAAATATTTAGTGGAATTATACAAATATACGAGAGTAGATAACAAAATAAACGTCTTTGAAGGCAGGACTTCGTTGAGAGAAATTGTCGTCACCGTCGTGTACAGCCATTCAAATTCAGACCAATTTATAAATTAGCTTTTATTTGGCAACCACTTATTTGGAAACAAAGCATTATCGATCCACAATTCCTAAATTAAACCAATATTCCACATTTGCCATAGATGATGATGAGTCCCTATGGTCGAGCCCGTCTTCATAACATTACTCATCGCTATGGTCGGAATTAAAATGGATAAAAGTTGAATGGTTAGTGCTTTATATTTATTTTTTTATTTGTTTGGAAAAGTACTAAAAAGAGCGAAAAGCGGGACCAAATGACCGCTAGTATAACTTACTTTTAAAAATCAAATATCAAATTCTAAAAGTAAGCAATAAGTGTACTAGTAACCAATGATCAAATTACCGTTAGCGTAACATACCTTCTTCAAAGTTTAAATAATAAAAAAAAAAACAAAACGGTGGTGTTGTCGAATTGTGTACTTTCCCAAGACAAAAATAGTTTAAAAATAACAAACAGGAGATTTTGACAAGCACATCTTATATCAATCATCGTGCCAAAAAGAGACAGTAATTCACCTTGTTTTTTATCTTACTACAATATCATATACAAACAAATATCGAATTTCATTTCGCGTTTATAGAAATACCATAATTAGTTCACTCGCAGAATATTCTCCAATTTGTTCCTTTTCACTAAAAATTATGGCTGCCAGTTGTCAAAATTAAGAATCCAATTATTAAAGACGATTCTGAATTGGAAAAAGATCATAATTTTGACTATGACTACGGGCTTATGTGTTTTATTGCATTTAAGGTGACTATACCGTGCAATTAATGCAGTCGTTGCACTGTTCCCATATACACACATATACATACATACAGTGGCTCACAGCTTATTTCGTACAGTGTATATATTTTTATGTACATGGCTGTAACATCGAAACTAAAAAACTTATCGATAAGTTTTGAATGTAGATGTCTGTGTATGTGTTTAGTAAACCTAATAAGAAAACGGGGAACCCCAAAAATTTTTCTTTTTGTTATGCAAGAGAGAAAAACTATTGATCAGCTGATTTTCAGCTCACATCTTATTTCGTACACAAACTTCAATGTAAGTAAGTTTCATTCTGCCGCGCAGTTACAAAGTTTTTTTGAATTGTATGAGTTTTTGGACCTTTTTAACTATTATAACAATTTTTATTATTATTATTTTAAATAGTTAAAGTGCTGTAAATTAAACATTTAGCTTAATGGGTCATCGTACAACGATGGAACAGCGTAAACTGGTAATTAACCATTTTAGGAAAGGTCAGAGTGTGCGAAAAATTGCTGAAATGACAAATTTAAGTGCCTCAACTGTCCAATACATCATTCAACGCTTCGTTCGCGAAAATCGGTTGGAGAACAAGGGCAGAGAAGCACCTAATAAGATTTTCAACGCATCAGACGAGCGTTATATTGTACGAAAAATTAAGAAAAATCCAAAGTTATCCGCTCCGAAGTTGGCTGCAGAGGTTCAGCGTGAAATAGGAAAATCATCCAATGCTGAAACTGTCCGACGTGTGCTGCGCAATCATGACTTGAACGGTCGAGTAGCCCGAAAGAAACCATTCATTTCGAAAATGAATATACAACGCCGACTTGACTTCGCCAAAGAGCATATTATTAATACTCCTGCGTTCTGGAATACCGTTATTTTCGCGGATGAGTCTAAGTTTAATATTTTTGGCTTGGACGGAATGTCATATGTTTGGCGTAAAGCTAATACCGAGCTAAACAAGGAGAACCTTAAGCCCACAGTGAAGCATGGTGGCGGTAGCGTGATGGTTTGGGCCTGTATGTCAGCAGCCGGAGTAGGTGAATTGGTTTTTATTGAGGGAACAATGGACAAAATGAAGTACCTCGAGATTCTGAAAAACAATTTACTTCAAAGTGCAGACAAACTGGGTTTGCGGGAAGAATTTCGGTATTACCAAGATAATGACCCAAAACATAAATCTGGGATTGTGCAATCTTGGCTTATTTGAACTGCTCACACTTGATGTCTCCACCACCACAGTCACCTGACATGAATGTGATTGAAAATCTTTAGTCTATTTTGGACAATAAAATAAGAACACACAAGATTTCTAATAAGCAAGACCTAAAGAAGGTACTGATGGAGGAATGGAAAAAAATCACACCAGACATCACACAAAAATTGGTGGATTCAATGCCAAGTAGACTCCAGGCTGTCATTAACGCTAAGGGATGTCATACTAAATATTAAAATCAACTTACTTTGTTTTTAGTTTGAACTTAAAGAGACTGTACGAAATAAGCTGTGACATGAATTTTCCTATTTTTTTCTTATTTTATTTTTTTATAGTGTCAAACACTAAAATTTTGAAAAAGTAAATTTTGGAAAATAAAAAACAAACCTTCCTTTCAAAAATGGCATTTATATTTTGTTCAAATTTTTGCTATATTAGGAATTACGACTGCAGCAATTTTTAAACTGTCACTGTACGAAATAAGCTGGGAGCCACTGTATGTATTGGCAAATGTCTCCTGCACTTGCTTTAGAATAAATAGCCTAAAACCAAAGTACACATTTTAATGATAATAAAATTGTTTCTGCAAAAATAAATATAATATTAAAAAAAAAAAAGAATGAAATGCATATGCTTGTGTACGTATTCTGTTTGTTCTCCAAGTGAGTATGCGTACCTTGTTTTCGTGTAAATATAGTAAATAATGAATGCGACCGATGCCGCCTCAACACAGCCAAGCATTGAAAATTCAACAACACCTTGTGCAAAACTTAACATTGTAGATAACATTTTACTTGGATATAACCTTTGGTACTTGCAGAGAATATATATATATATATATTTTTTTTTTTTCAATGGGTTCTGTATATCTGTATATATATCTTCAATGGATTCTGTTGCACAATCACTTTGTTCTGCGTATTAGATGACTTCAATAATAATAAAACTCAGGCAGAAGGTACTCGTCTATGGAGTGAAATTATCAAAAATCGCGATCGAAGGATTACATTCTCAATTGAGCTGTGGCAAAGAGATAGTTCTGTAGAAAACGTTGTTATCACGACAAAGAAATCGTATGATTGCGAATTGTATACACCGCGCTTTAAGAAATGATGCGCATACGTTCACACTCGACATGAATACACGAACAAATTATTACTAGCATCCAATCTATTACAATAGTTGTGGTTGTAATATTATCATCTTTTTTTTTTTTTTTTGCTATTTCATTTTATTGTTATTTTTCTGGCACATCAGATTTTATATCTGCGCTACATTGTGCTAAATACTACTTATTCATTAAGGCACAGAGAAAGAAAACAAATTTGATTAAAAATCTGACGGCTGCCGTAACAATAAATATACGCAGTGATGATGATAACAATGTTCACAATAATAGATGTGTAATTAACTAAACGAATCAAAAAGATAAATAAATGAACGCGAATAAAAGCAAATCAGCGAACTACACCGCTTCACTAACCGTTTTCGAATGATTCGCTAGTCAATTTTGCGTTTTAAATTAAATTTCAATTAAAGCAAGTCTTTATTGTACGGAGCGAGCAATAGCTTATGAAGAGAATTACAGCTTGTTGTTATGAAAAAAGTGACTTGATAACGAATAGCTGGAGAGCGCTCATCAATACAAACATTTTGATTGCAGGCATTTCGCACTCGTTTACGATTCAATGCAAATATCTTCCATCTTGATTTTCTAGCAACTTTCTTTTTGGCAACACTGTTCAGTTTGGTCTATAATTTAACCATGAATCGACTTAGAGACGAACAACGGTTGCCGATTATTGAATTTTATGATCAAAATTCATGCTCGGTTAAGAAACTTCTTCCATTTTATGGTCAGTTTGGATGACCTTCTGAGGCGGCTATTCGGAATCTTGTGACTAAATTTCGCACCAAATTCGCATTATTGGACATTAAACCACCAACACTCATACGTAGAGTGCGGAAAGAGGAAGAGAGCTGTATCCGTTGTTGATGACTGTGAATTATCGATTCGGCGCCGTTCGGATGTAAAACATTTTAAAATAAAGCTCATTTCTGGTTGAATTGATACGTGAACATCAAAATTACCGTATTTGTTGTGAAGAGCAGCCAGAAGCATTCCAACAATTGCCAATGCATCCCGGAAAATACACTGTGTGGTGTGGATTATGGACCGGTTGCATCATTGGACCGTACTTTTTCAAAGACCACTAAGTCAGGAACGTTACTGTGAATGGCGAGCGCTATCGTGCGATGATTACAAATTTTTTTGTGCCCAAAATGAAAGAGCTGGACTTGGCTGACATGTGGCTTCAACGAGAAGGTGCATCATGCCACAAAGCACGCGAAACAATGGCCCAATTGGGAGGCGAGTTCGGTGAACAGTTTATATCGCGTTTGAGGCCGGTCAATTGGCTGCCTAGATCGTACGATTTAACGCCTTTAGAATACTTTTTGTGGGGCTATGTTAAGGCTCATGTCTACAGCGACAAGCCTGCAACGGTTGACGCACTGGAAGCCAATATTGAAGAATTTATCCGTGAGATACCGGCTGAATTGGAATTGGACCCAGTGTATGAACCATTTGAGGCGCAGCCGCGATCAACATTTACATGAAATCATCATTAAACATTGATCGTCCTATCGACTCAAATAAAGATTTCATACATCTCTCTAAATTTTTTTTTAATCAAATCCGAAGGCTCTTGAAACGTCACCCTGTATATAAATGTAATTCCATATATATACATATATTATCCAATTTTGTTTCATTTGCCATATATATTTGTGTATAACATCACTAACATTCAAAATATATACTTTTATTCGGTATTGTCTTCTACTGTATATTTCGTCCCCGTAAAATACTCTCTGAGAGAGCATTTGAAGATACTGAACATGTGCAATCTTCTCAATGAAGAAGTCCACAGACAGGCCGTTCACGATCCGCCACCAGTGACCCCCCCAGTAACCTGAGCTTAGCCCTGAGATGAAGAAGTTATATTAGTAGGCGACAATAGAGGTGGCAAGTTGTGTTGGACATATTGGTTAACTAGAAGAAATATTAAGAAATGGATGATCACAGACAGTTCAAACTATCCCTTAACGCAATTCCTGTCTTGCTGTAAGATTACATCAGTAATCTGTGCCGGCCGTTTCAAAAACGACACATAAATTACAGAAAATTATGCGGATAGCTATTATGAATATGACTGATTGCCTTCCTTAATGAAAATTGCAAATAAAAACCATAATGCAGTTATGGCTTGGCTACTCCATATCAACAAATGGATTCTATCCAGGATAAACACAATTCATTACTTACGACTATGTTGAAAAGCATCTCATTAACTAAGGCTGTTATTATAAATGGATTTTTTTTTTTAATTTCTACTTTATAAGTAAATAATATATTTGCATTTGCGTAAAGTACAAAAATACCAACTGAATGATCCTGTTTTATTATAGGTTTTTATTTTACGAATAAAATTCATAGGCTATTCAGATTAATTTACTTTTTGGGCGCTGCTGCTTTTTTTGCTGCTTTCTTTGCGGCAACCTTCTTTTTTCTTTCGGCCAGAGCCTTTTTCAGCATGTTAGCGCGGTTAATTGCAGCCTTGTTGGCCACACTGGCAAAGTGTGTTTTTGCCAATTCTACATTCTTTTTCTTAGCAGCGGACAAAACCTTTGCTATAGTACGTTTTTCAGCTGCTAAAGCTGCGCGACGTCTTAGAACCTCAGCGTATGGGTTCAATTTGATCAACTGCCGTACGTTGGACAAGGGATTCAGACGACGAACACGACGGAACACCCGTTTGCGTGGATCACGTAAAACTTTGCGAATTTCTTCTGATTTCAGCAGACGAGACAAATCAGTATTGGCCATTTTAGGTTGTGGTAGATTATAACCCTTCTTCAAGGTGGAGGGTTTCTTCCACGAGCCAAAGAGTTCATTAAGCCGAGCAAACGCAGATTCGGTCCAGATAACAAAACGACCAACATGACCACCTGGCGCCAACTTCAACAAATTCATTTTGTTCACATTCATGGTCTCAATGCCGGGGATATTGCGGAAAGCACGACGAAGACCTTCATCCTTGTAGTACACAATCAATGGACCGCGACGTGCAATACGACGACGATCACGCATGGTACCACGACCAGCACGGAAACGTTGCGACTTGTATACCTGCCAAATACAATAAACTATTAGTAAGAAAATGCAATATATGTACAACCATAGTTGCCAATTTATCTAAGCATGTTACTTTCTACTACCCCAATTGAAGAACATTCATCAACGGAACGCCTGTTGAAAGCTTTTTTCTAGCAAATGTCGCAACTTTGAAGGTCAACTGTTTACAAAAGTGTAATGTTCCTTTGTATGCAGTTTAACAACATTGCAGTTACATATATTGTATATTTCAAACTGTTTACGAACCTTTTGGATATCAGCCCAAATCTTCATGCGTCTTAAAAAGACGACGGCTTGCTTCGTCTTTTGTAGTTTTTGAACCTCATCTGATACAACCAATGGAAATTCCGATACGCCATCGATTATGTGACCCTTCGATTGTACTAGGGCAGGTACCCCAGAAGCTGCAATAGCAGATACTACAGCATACCGACGTTGATTTACATTCACTTTGCGATGCCAGCGACGGAAAGTCTTGGTTGGAGCAAACATACGACCACCACGACACATATTACCGAAAGCACCCTGGCCAGAACGATGAGTACCACCACCACGTACACGAGGAATACGTGCGACAGCACGACCAGTACCCCAAGATTCAGCAGATGTTTGATGACCTGTTTGTAAATTAAATGTAAAAAAAGAAACCTTCATAAGAAACAAGCCCTACTCACCTGCTTGCTCGCTAACGGCATATGGCTGACGTTTGTTGCGGCGCATCAATTGGTGCACTTCATTTACAACATCAGGACGAATGGGAGCCTTAAAAACTGTAGGCAAACAGATGTTTTTTTCCTTCAACTGTTCATTTTTTTCCGAATACACGGAGACCAATGGTCTGGCGTTGGCTAAACTCTGAAATAAGTATTTCACAATTATCATACAATATTGACCACGATACAGATGTCTTATGCATTGACATTTCTAAGTTACACGTGCATAGCACCATATTTACTACACTTTCTTACGTTGGTTTGTTAACATAATTCAACAAACTTCAATTAAACCACTCATTGTTTGTATACCGCTATTATTTAGGATAATATCTCACCATATTTTATTGGAAAAAACAATCCAAATTATCTAATTATTATTCTGCTACGGCAAATACGTCCTCCATTAAACAATAGTGGACCGGAAAAGAAGGAAATTTCAAAATGGCGGAAGAATGATTTTTCGAGCTCACAGATGTCACCAGTATAACTTCGAAAGAAATGTCAGATATCAACGAACATATGATTTGTTTGAAAATTAATGTAATAAAATTAAGCAGTTATGTATAAGTGCATCTGGCATTAAACACATAACTACAGATTGTTGTTTTTACAATAGAGCAAATGTATACGCACACACCAAGCTTACAGACATTATAAAGAAATTTTCATTATTTTATATTTTTACAAGTTACATAAGCTATTTCAAATTATGCCAATATCAAATGTCCCTGCAAAATTGCAACTTAGTATAAATAAAACTAGTATAAATGTAGATTAATCGCACAGTTACAAATTCACATTCACTGCATTACAATTCTCATGTACATTTTCATTTAAATTATTGGACAATTTACCCATTTTTGATCTTCGCCTAGGTACCGATCAAAAATAATTTATTTTCATTAGTTGGGTTAGAAATCTCATGTGAGTTAAAAATATAAAGAAATTTTTATTAATCTCTAAATATATTAATGAATTTAAAAATTGATCCGCAACCCGTCTCTAAAGGGACCGATCGGAGGCTAATTTCCGAATAATATCTAAAGAGATTAATCCCGGACTACTTTCAGTCGCACAATTTTTTGCAGGGATATATCATTAAATATCAAATTTGTTAGAAACAACACTACATACATCAACTAACCAATAAAACCCAACCTGAATCGATTTGTTTTGTTTAAATTTTTCTACTTTTGACAACAACAAGCGTAAGTGTCAAAAAAAAATCGCTAGGATCAGAAAAATGTAAACATTAAACATGTAATGTATATCTTTTTACACTAGCCACTTTATTTTACATGAGCAAATTGTTTGTGTCTATAGCGTATATATTCACACCAATAGAAAATACTACATTCCTGCTAGTCGTTACTTCCAAATGCAGTAAAATGATTTCTAAAAATAAAAAAAAAAAAGCAAGTGTCATATAGACTTAATAAATCACCACAAAACAAAAAAAATTTTAAGTTGGACGTCATCAGCAGCCACAAACTTTTTTCTAAAATTCGATTACAAATACAACGTTCGGTGATCGCGTGACTTCTCACAATTAGACCAAGATTTTCTACCAAAAGAGAAATAGTCGATGGAAACGGAAACAGTTTCTCTTAGCATATTCGAGTAATGCTGCAACTAGCCACCGAGGTAGCGTACGTACGTACAGCCCGTACATAAGAGCAAAAATTTGTCAAAAGTTATGCCCGTAGCAGCGACGGAGAAATCGACTGTTCTTTCTTATCAATGTTGCCATGTAACACTGTGCGTGCATGCTTTTAATCACATTTACCATTTTCATGATCAAATTTCATAATATATATGTTAGAAACTAAAAAAAAAAATTAATATACGTGAAGTATATTTTAATAAATAACTAAACACGAAGTTTTGATTAATAAAAAAAAAACTAAACTTTTTACTTAATTTTTTATTCATTTATAAAAGTCTAAGCTGGTAACCCTGTAAACATATAGAACGATTAGCTGACACGTTTTTACGTTAAAAATCTAATTGCTGTTGATTCTCTCCGCTACGAGCAACGTCTACGTCACAGTCATACGTTGGTGAGTTTCGTTAACACGACGTTCCCATAAGATAGGTCGTGTCAGCTGACACATTCTACGTTTTTACGTCGGTGGCTAGTTGCAGCATAATGTTAAAAACTATTCGAGCAGTGTCAAAAATGTGTTTTATTCTATTCGAGCAGTGTCAAAAATGTGTTTTATTCTATTCTTCTTCATCCTTTTCCGTATGTGTTTGTTGTTTTTCCCTTATATCTCTTGCTTTTTTCCTTTATTTGCGAGAGTACACATGACAGTCTAGGATTGCTTTACCTTTCATAAAGATTCCTTGACGCCCAATATCAGTTCTTGCTTCAGACTCTTCCATACAAAAAGCATCGATAAGAAAATCAAACAAATATATCAAGTGTTATGACATATCTAAGTTTTATAAATTTTTAAAGAAAATTTGTTTGATTTTATTAACAAAAACAGAAAAGTCGGTTAAAGTTAAAAGAAAGGCGGTTTTTTGGTAATATTAGGCAGGAAAATGGCTGGAGAAGTTATAGTGGATGCATTGCCATATATTGATCACGGCTATGATGATCCTGGAGTTAGGGAGTCTGTAAGTCAAATCCAAATGTGAAAATTTTTCAATGAGAATTTAAACCTTTTTTTTTCTACTTTAGGCATTGGCAATGGTAGAGGAAGAATGTCGACGATACAGGCCGACAAAAAATTACCTCGACCATTTGCCGGCATTAACCAGCAGCTCTTTTGAAACCAATGTAATGTCGCTGGAGTTTGAACGCATACAAAATCGTTTACCGATGGAGACTTTAAGTATGAAACGTTACGAATTGCCACCACCTGCTGCTGGCAAATTGTCGGAAGTGTCAGCATGGCAAGAATCTATTGATAACTCAATGGCACAACTCGAGCACCAATGGGTGCGTGCAATGAATTTGGAACTAATGCTAGAATATGGTATAGAAGCATGGAAAGCCTATTTAGAAGTATTCGCAGTGTTGCAAGCCAAAGCACAAGCACAATTAAATAAACTGAAAAAGCAAATTCAGGACGTAAATTGGCAACGGAAACAAGCACAAACAGTTGCTGGTGATAAATTAAAAGTTTTGGAAGCTAATTGGGTATTGCTCGTATCAAAGAATTACGTAATTGAACAACAGTGTGTTGAACTGGAGAAGCAAATACACAACGATCGTTTACGTTTGCACAAATTGCAGCAGGAACAAATGCATAATCAAACATATGAGACAACGAATGGAAATTGTAATGATGAGGCAAATGATACACCATAAATGTGTGCATACACTTTTGTTTCTTTAATTTTAGCACTTTTGTACATTAATAAAAAATTTATAACAAGCATCGCGTAATTACATGACATAAATATTAATATGATAAGTAACTGCATATGTATGATAATATGTAATACTAATTATATCGCACTAGTTAAGCGCGAGGTAAATACGGCAGACTGCTGCATTGAATGGCACATCCGTGTTTTGACAGTACATACTACAATCTCCAATATCCGTGTGGTGCGAAACATTCTCATGGCGCTCGAAAAAATTAACAAAAAATTACTTCTAAGAAGGAAACAGAGTATCTTTGTGACCATGAGAATTCAACATTAGACTGGGCATAGTTTTGCATATTCCTTTTTCTATTCTAGTCTTATAACGTTGTCTCAGGAACATCATGGTATAGAAACGAGGACGATGTCGACAGCTTTGTGTATTTACTTTTGTCACATTTCGATTGCTGAACCGGCCGTCCAGCATCACCAGTACTCGTTTGCAGTCCCAATTCAAGATTCATCTCCATTATTTTTTGCTCCAATTTGCGAATTTTCATTTGATATTTACGTTTAGTTTGATCAAGAAGTTGAGCGAGACTCCTAATAGCAAATACAAAAAGTTCATTCAATTCTAGATCAACGATGCGTTTTCGATTAAACTTACAGATTGGATTTTTGTAACTCCCTAACGTTAGCTTGTAGTTGCTCATATTTTTCATCGGAATTCTTTTGTGATGCTGCTACTGCCGATACTGATGCAATTAATTTGTGTATGCGGCTTTTGAGCTCCGATTCACGCGACATAGATTCAATTAATTGTAGTTCTGTCAGTGCGGCATGATCGGATCCAGAAAAGGAGACGCGCTGTTCCCGATCGACTTTGGCAACTTTCGCTTTCAACGAGATATTTTCCTCTCGCAAATTGAGCAACTCTTGCATTAATATCGCCATTTCCAAATCCAACTGTGCAGGCTTTTCCTCATTATGTAATTCTTTGTTTCGCTCCAAGGCTATGCGAGATTTCTCATGGAAGTCACTAAAGGGAGATTCTAGGTTCACAATTGTATTTTGAACTGTCGAACGTCGTCCCTTCAACTTGGAGACATGACACCGCAATCGACTATCGTCATCTGAAGTCCATGGTGCACGCGGTGATTTATCTGGTATGTTAAAACTGACGGTGACAAATGAACGAGTGAAGAGAAAAAAATTATATGATTTTCTGATGTGGATAGTCTCTCATAAAACCGCTTACGTGTTTTGCCATGGACCCAAACTGTTTTCACAAATATTTTTTTCACTCTCCAAACGGTCTAGCAAATGACGAGCTACTGATTCAACGGCTCTTCGACTGTCTTCAGCAGCAGCGGATTTGTCCTTCATTAATGCTAACCTTAAAAATTAATTTCGTTAAATTATAGTAAATAATAACGTTGGATATGCTGCGCTCACTTGCTTTCCAACAGGGCCAACATTACATCGTAGGCTTCAATTGCTCGATCACTGCAGTTGACGGCCGATTGCAGTGCAATTGCGTTCGATTCATATTTGCCGCACAACAAATACAAATGCTCACAGTGCTCTTTGCATTCGTCCAACGTAATAGATATCACATCATTGCGCACCTTTAAATGCTCTACTTTGCGTTGTAACCTTTGTAGTTCGTTGTCCGAATGGTCTGAACCTACAAAACTGTCCATCAAGCCATTATCTTGCTGCAAATCGGATACAAGATGCTCAACAGTGTCAGCATTTATTATCTAGTACACAAGTATAAATGAAAAGTAATTTAAGTCTTAATAATTCACACACACACATTAAAGATTACTTCGCTCTCTGGAACTAGTTTACTGGCGCAACGAATTTTCACTCGCTCAGCCATTTTGGGTGTTTGTGGGAGAACTTTTTGCGGACTAGGTAGGTTTTCGCTGTGGTGATCTATAAAAAAATGTTTTAAGTACCATGGCGATGACATGAGGGAATCACATTTTACCTGCTTGCTTTGCATTTAAATCATTCAACTTAATCTCATCCTTCTTTGAATATTGAAATTGTTCCACAGAAGAATTGCTGTTGTTATCATTAGGTTCGGCTGAAAAATATTCCTTGTCCACACGTATGGAATTGGCAATTTCAGACTGTAACAATGCAATTTGGGCTTTTAGATGCAATATTTCCTCCTGCATAGCCTAATTAATCAATACAAAATGTTAATAACTGTGAAGGTCAGAGGTGAAATCTACGCAAAGAACCTCCACTTGTCCTTTGTTCAATGCAGCATCGTTAAGTTTGATGTTATGGGTCACATCATGTTTCAGTTCCTCATTCACACCATTGCCAGCTGAAAATTCATTGCCATCCAGAGGATCTGTTTGACATCCAGCATCGGGATTTGTTAAATTCATTTCTGAGTTACATACAGAACCATCTTGATAGCTAATTTCTGCAAATGTAAACAAATTATGAAAAAGCGATATACATATAATATAGGCATATACATAGATATATTGTACACACCACTAACGTCTGATTCTTGTTCTTCTAGAATCGTATTTTCTTGTTTCGCACGCAATTTCTTACTGAGCTCTGCAATAACACAATGCATTTCCGTGATCCGACATTCATGTGCCGCACTGACAATTTCCAGACGCCGGAAGCATAAATCTCGTTCAGCTTTACACTCCTCTAATTGTAGCTGCATCTCTGAACGCTGTTTTTCTGCATGCTGCAAACGTTGTGTTAATTCGCATACTTGTGTTTCCAACTGATGCAATGATAAGTTTTCCACCTATAATTTCAGGGTGCTACTTGTACACAGTTCTCTTAATTCTTAAATCATGTTGATTAAAGTGCTCGCCACATTCCATTTACCTTTGCAACACCCTGTTTCAACCTACCTTATTAACTATATCCAAAGTGGAGCAGGAACTGATATTATTATCACTCTCATTAGTGTCCCTTTGAATTTGATCTGGTGACTCCATTTCACGCAGCTGATGTTGTGTTGCTCTGCCCCGCGGTGAAGTATGGCCAAAAAACAAGTCCATGTCAACTGCAACGGCAAAAGGGTGTGTTTCTTTCGCAGTATGCTCTATGTACCGATGGTTGTTCAAAGATCCTTTAGATACATTTGCACTTCGATGAATTTTAGTAACTTTTGCAAGGTGCACATCTTTAGACATTGCTCCTTATGGATCAATTATATCTGTGTCCCTTTTGGTTTTAATTACAATTTAATATTTTCTTTTCTAGACATTATTATTTAGTTTCACGATGTTATTCTAAGTACACCTGATTATATTTCATATAAAAAAGAAACTATTTTAGGTGTAACTATGAACTAACTCACACAGCACTTTGTAATTTAATCATTGTAAATAGTCAAAACAGAATGAGAAGTTTTCCACTCATTACAAAATGTATTTATATCCGATTCATTGAAATCCATAGTGCAATCGAGATGGTAGGTATTAACTTTTTAAATGCTCTCGCGAGAGTCTTGTGTCGCCTGTATATTGTAACGAGTATCGATAGTTGATTACTCATCACTATTGTGACTGACACTATTGGCAGCATCGAAACGAATGTCAACAAAAAGAAATGAGCGATAACCAGAACAAGCCAACGAGAAAGGAAGAGAAGAATCTCGATAAAGGAAGATTCTGGGGTGTTGCCAACAGAGTATAATAGAGCCAGTGTTGAGGAGGAAAATCAATCGAATACCGAACGTGACTGCGCAAACATCTATACAGAGGCAAAAGTTGCTAGTACATTAAAGTGTTATTGTAAATAGTTGATTATAAACAGAGTTGATTGTAAATAGTGTTTATTAAATAAATTGTTGCTGTATATAGTTGTATAAAATAAGTGTTGCAGTTATCATTAACAGAATCCAGTGATCGAACAAGGTAATTCAAATAGAATTAAACGTTCACAGAATAAAAACGTAACAATTGGTGTCAGAAGTGGGATTCTGTAAAGATGGTGAAAATTGACCAACTAAAAGTGGACCAGCTTAAAAAGCTGTTGGTAGAGATGAATCTATCGTCATCAGGTGCAAAGGCGGAACTGCTGGTGAGGCTGAGGCAAGCTATGGAGGCTAAGGGAATTAACGTAGAAGAACATGAGTTCTTCGAGGAAGCCGATATACAAGCAGTCGTACACGCTGAGGAAGAAAGCAAGATAGATTCGAGTGGTCAACTAATGGAACTCATGAAATCCATGATGCAACAACAGCAGCAGCAACTGCAAGGAATTAATGCGAAGTTACAAGAAAATGCGTCTCGCATTGACTCCAAGTTTCAAGAACATTCGGTACGTCAAGAAAACGCTATGGGAGAGTTCCAGAAAACAATTGACTCCAAGTTTCAAGAACATTCGGCTGAATTGCGTATGGAAATTCAAGAAGGTTCGGCTCGACAAGAACACGTCATCGAAAATCTACAAAAAGGAATTGAACTTAGATTTCAGGAAATTTCCGGAACCATTAATGAAAAGGTCACGGATTTAAAGGAACATGTAGATGACTTGGAAGATAAGTTCGAGAAATTACAGCACGAACTCAATCAACTAAAAATAAATGGACCAGCCACATCAGTGATTAGAGATTCAAGCACAATCAAATTAAAGCCACCAACATTTGACGGAAGCACGCCATTCAATATCTTCAAGCTTCAATTCGAGACAACAGCTTCGAAGAATCAATGGGATGATAGCGACAAGACTGCTGCTTTAATAGTCGCATTAAAAGGTAATGCTTCGGGAAGAGTTCGTTGAAAAAATAAAAATAGAGGCATTCATAGATGGCATACGTGATGGAGAGGCAAAGCGTGCCCTAATCATGTCACCCAGGAATACATATGCCGAAACAGTCAGTAGCGCTTTGACATATGAAGCCGCCAGCTTAATGTGTCGACCAGTGCCAGGAGTACGCAAACTAGAGGGGAAAACATCACATCTGGTTGAAGCAGTGCGTCAGGCAGTAAAATCAGTAGTTCAGCCTGAAGTAAGAGCAGGTCGACGCGAAACCAAATTTAATGGTAAGTGCTTCATTTGCGACAAACGAGGGCATATAGCTCGTGATTGCAATCAATCGAGTATGAAGCCTAAAGGAAGAACAAGGAATAAACACAAAAATAAATTTACCGGTATGTGCTTCATATGCCATCGAAGAGGACACATGGCGCGTAATTGTCGGCTACGACGCAAGCAACAAAGATCGAATTCACCAGGACAACGAAAGGAAGATCGTGATGTCATTCATCGTGGTAAAGCTGTTACTCCATATCATCGTATTTGCACCGTAGATAGTAAACATTGTTCTCGGGTAGGAAGCCAGAATCACATTGTTAAGCTACGACTTACGAATGTTATATCGGAAGAGTCATGGACAACCGAACGAGTTCAAGAAGATCAACGGAACGACCCAGATCTCGCAAAGATTATGGAATACAAGGAGCAGGGCATACGTCCAGATTGGCAAGAAATGGCTAATGAGAGTCCAATAGCAAAGGCATACTGGGCGCAGTGGCAAAGCCTGCACTTACGAGACGGATGTTTATTCCGAACATGGGAAAGTGAAGATGGAAAAATCACTTATGATCTGCTAGTGGTACCCAAGGCAAGAATAAATGAAGTGATAGCTGAGTATCACAATGCCTCCAGTGGAGGGCATTTGGGAATCACCAAAACCGTCGAGAAAATAAAGAAACAATTTTATTGGGTTGGATGCCATGACCATGTCGCTGATTGGATTCGGAAGTGTAAGCAATGTGCAATGGCCAAAGGTCCCACTAAGAAAAGTCGAGGTAAGATGCACCAATACACCGTGGGTGCTCCATTCGAGCGAATTGCTATGGACATAGCTGGGCCATTTCCAATAAGCAACGCAGGAAACAAGTATGTTCTGGTGGTTATAGATTACTTCAGTAAATGGCCTGAAGTATACCCCATTCCAAATCAGGAAGCTAGTACAGTTGCGGATGTATTCGTCAACCAATGGGTTACTCGTTTTGGTGCACCGATGGAGTTACACTCGGACCAAGGTCGAAATTTCGAATCAGTTGTATTCCAAGAGATATGCCGTATGCTGGGTATATACAAAACTCGTACAACACCTTTGCATTCACAATCTGATGGCATGGTAGAACGATTTAACCGTACCTTGGAGGAATATTTGAGAAAAGTCGTAGATAAATACCAAAGAGACTGGGATGTACATATACCAATGTTCCTCATGGCATATCGATGCGCACAACATGATACGACGGCTACTACACCGGCAATGGCAATTTTTGGAAACGAGTTAAGACTGCCAGCTGATTTAAAATTTGGAGTTGTAACACCAACGAGATCAACCGAAGGAAATTATACTAGCGAAAAGCGGGAACAGTTGGATGAAGTACATCAGTTCATCAGAGAGCGGTCGCAGATGATAAGCGATAAGATGAAGGCCAGATATGACTTGAAAGCAAATTCAAAAGGGTTCTATGAAGGAGAGCTTGTAATGCTTCATAATCCACAACGAAAGAAAGGCCTGTCCCCTAAACTACAGACTCATTGGGAAGGACCATATGAGATTATAGCAAAGATAAATGACGTAGTGTATCGTATTCAACGTGCCTGGAATAAAAGAGCAAAGTTTAAAGTAGTGCACTTAGAGCGACTTGCGCCATATCGAGGGGAAGTATAAAAACTTGTTCGGGACGAACAAGGTTAAGAGGAGGGCAGTGTAACGAGTATCGATAGTTGATTACTCATCACTATTATGACTGACACTATTGGCAGCATCGAAACGAATGTCAACAAAAAGAAATGAGCGATAACCAGAACAAGCCAACGAGAAAGGAAGAGAAGAATCTCGATAAAGGAAGATTCTGGGGTGTTGCCAACAGAGTATAAATAGAGCCAGTGTTGAGGAGGAAAATCAATCGAATACCGAACGTGACTGCGCAAACATCTATACAGAGGCAAAAGTTGCTAGTACATTAAAGTGTTATTGTAAATAGTTGATTATAAACAGAGTTGATTGTAAATAGTGTTTATTAAATAAATTGTTGCTGTATATAGTTGTATAAAATAAGTGTTGCAGTTATCATTAACAGAATCCAGTGATCGAACAAGGTAATTCAAATAGAATTAAACGTTCACAGAATAAAAACGTAACAATATATTAAATTTACTTTCTAAATATTCAATGGTGACGCAAAACGATAAAAAACAGATTGCGTATTGCGTAGGTTCGTTTTTATACCCTGCATAATGCAATATGCATGGTATATTCATTTCGGTCAGATGTTTGTGTCCACTTGAAGGAATCTCCGGAGATATAGACATGGATATATATTCGTGATCAGCGTCGATTAAATTTTCGATTTAACGATGTCCGTCCGTCCGTCCGTCCGTCTGTCTGTCACCTGGCTGGTTCGCACGATAACTTGAGTAAATATTGAGCTATTTCGATGAAATTTGGCATAAGTAATCTATGATCCAAGGGTACGGAGGGGATTGATATTGGGCATGATCGGTCAATAACCACGCCCACACCATGCATTCAAAGCGACTAACCTCGAAATTTTCAAAATCTTTAACTTGATATAACTCACATAATATACCACTTGGGACAACAATATTTTGCACATAGAGTTATATTATACTACTATATAACCTCGCCAAAAGTGGGTGAGCCACGCCTACTTTCTAGCGTAGCTCCCATACAAAGTGTCTGTACTTCTTTTAAATTGAAACTGCTGTAACTTCTACAATCTTCTGTCTAGAATAACCATAATTGACACTTAGATTAACACGGTAGTCAGAAATAATATGGCAGAAAATCAATGTGCCACGCCCACTCCTTTTTGGGTCTCCCATACAAAGTTGCGGAAATTAAAAAAAATGTTACCGGTTATAACTTGCAAACTATTCAGCGTAGAATAACGAGATTTAAGGTGTGGATTAGTATTGTACGAGCAACTAGGCTCACAGAAAATGGGCGCACCACGCCCACTGTTTATCGTAGCCCCCATACAAATTTTAAATTGAAACAGCTGTAACTTCGGCAATCTTCTGTCTAGAATAACCATAATTGACACTTAAATTAATATCGTAGTCGGCAAAAATCTGGCAGAAAATCAGTGTGCCACGCCCACTCCTTCATGGGTCTCCCATACAAAGTCGAGTGAATTAAACTAAAATTTTAAGCTCCATAGCTTACAAACCATTTAGCCTAGGACAACGAGACTTAGGGTATGGATTAGTATTGTACGAGCAACTAGGCTCACAGAAAATGGGCGCACCACGCCCAGTGTTTATCGTAGCCCCCATACAAATTTTAAATTGAAACAGCTGTAACTTAGGCAATCTTATGTCTACAATAACCATAATTGACACTTAAATTAATATCGTAGTCGGAAATAATCTGGCGAAAAATCTGCGTACCACGCCCACTTCTTATTGGGGCTCCCATACAAAGTTGAGGAAATTAAACAAAAATGTTAACCACCATAACTTAGAAACTATTCAACGTAGGACACCAAATTTAAGGTGTGGATTAACATTGAAAAATTAATTGGATTTACTAGAAAGTGGTAAGCCACGCCCACTTTTTATATAGCTCCCATACTAAGCCTCGGAATTATCTTAAAATCCTTTTACTTCGTCAAAGTCAACCATATTTCGGGTGTAAATTAGTAGTATATGCAAAAATTGTTTCTCGAAAAGTGGAAATAAAAGAAAAGTTGGATATTCGAGTAAACTTTTTATATACAAATCTACATATGCAGGGTATAGTTTGGTCGGCCCCAGCCGACTGTAAGGAGATTTTTTCATTCTGAATTAGTTTGACAATCAGATGATGGTATGTGACGTCACGTCACGAAATCTAAGAAGTGGATAGATTTTTATATTTGAATTAAAGACAACAGAGATTTAGAAAAATAAAGTGTAATCAAAAATTACTTCCAGAAAGTAAAAAGGAAAAGGAGAAATTCAAAAAATATGAATATACAGACTAGTTTGATTTGCACGCACCATTTTGCAAGTGATGCCTTTACCGATTGAGTGAGTAACATATATTTCATTACAATTATACTCACATTGTTGACAATGTGCTTATTTCTTCGATTCAATACGAGGAGACTGTTGAAGAGCGAAGCTTTGCCGAGAATATACAAAGCGTCTGCAGAAAAACACCCGAGCCAATGTACAGGTAGCAGCAATGAAATAGAAGTATTGTCACCAAATTAATATTAATAATAGTTAAACGTTTAAAATGTTAGTAGAACCGGTGCTAGAGGAAGCTTCTACTTTGATGGCCTCGAAAATATGTCTGGCTCTATATGTCACAACTGTGTAATGTTATTGATGGTACTGATGGTAAGATGGAGTCAATTCTTTAACTAAACTGTGCGAGGGCCCCTTAGCGAAGCTAACAGAAGCGATTATGCCCCACAATTAATTTAGAATGTAATTAAAAGAGACGATTTGCTCATAACAAGTCACTTTGTAAAGCAAAACATATTCAGGAAACTTCCAATATTAATTGTATTTGTTTTAGTTCAATAGTTTAGTTTTTTCCTTGATTGCTTAGTGTTTTCACTATATAAACTATTGGCTTTAATTTTGTACCATTATAACATGTCCCCACGGCAAAAGAAAATGCGTAGTTTTTGCGACATCTTTTTTATTATATTATGCCAACACCATGGTATTATCTGTTGTTCTTCAACTTATTCGTTTAAAATTTTGTGATTATAAAAGGGAAGAACAGCCAAATGATCGATTTTCTTGCAAAATTGTAGTCAATTACAAGGCTAATTTTACGAATAGATTTTTCGAGGTGCTGACGCTGTTGATCGTAGTAAGATTTGACAGTCGTTATAAAACGGAAACACACAAAAAACCACTGATTTCAAACCACAACTGATCATTAAGCATAAAGACTGAATTAACAGTGTTGATTAGTTCTACTGAGCGTTTTACACAAACCCTAATTTTGTGCGAGTTACTTGGTTCGTTGACGTACTTTCCCAGTAAAAACTAGCAACGAGAGAGTAAAATCAAAATTGAGAAATATATTCTCCCAAACCGAAAAGTATGACAAGAAAAAGTAAGTAAACGGAAACCAGTAAAAATTATCAAGTGTACTGATAACTGATTGATTTTGACACTTATTGTGGTTTTTCATATACTCCAACTTATTACCAGTAGTAATTTGCAGTTACTTTCTCTCTTATCTTCTACGCTTCCGTTTTTGCTCTCTCGTTGTAAATTTTTCGAGTACGTGAAAACTTGTCTTGTAAAACTAATAGTAATTTTACATAGTGTAAGAAAACTAAGGTGATATCAACAACATAACCTCACATTTTTTGGCATTCTTATAGAGGGCATCCATTTAACGTTCTCAAAAAGGGGTCTGAATTTATGCTTTTGATTTATTCATTTTTTAGTACGCTTTTCAATTCTCAAGCCTTTTTGGTTAAAAAATGTTTAATATTGTACAAAATATTTTCAATTTGTCATAAAACAAATTAAAATAATTATTATAAAGCTTCGTTGCCAATTCTGTGTGTGAATAACACGAAAGGAGTATTTTTGTACCTTTGCTTGGGAATTTTATAAGGAATTAAATAAAGAGAAAATCACTTCCAGTAAGACTACCGAAATTATAAAAATTACAACAAACATCCTTCCGACGTTATCACCTTGGCTTTATTATACCAATGGAATAGTTGACAATTTTTAATAATTTGCTGTGAGTGAACAAATCTAATTTAATTTTTTTATCGATATTATCATATCTAATAGGGGTGGATAAAATATGAAATTATCATGCGCTGATTCAATGAAGTGGGATTTGGTGGTATCAGCGCAGTATCATTACGCAATTGCGTTGTGATATAATAATCGCTTTATGTGTCAATTGAATCAACGGGAATCAGTTATATATATATCGCTTGTTTCGATATAAATCTACTAGATTTGTTGTTAAATCTCGATAAAGGTATAAATCTCGAATAAATTTTATAATTTAAACATGCTATCAGTGTTTGTGGTGTAGGTGGCGAGTAAGGTACAACCATCAGCTGTATTCCGACATCGACATAGAATTAAAATTCAGCAGCTGCGCTGACTAGGGCATGTCGAGCGAATGGAAGAACATGCTCCATCTAAGAAGGTGTTATATTCGGAACCCGAAGAACTTGTCAGCGCTTGGAATCTGTAACTGGCGAAAGTGTTTTCTGGCGATGCATACTATATTCGACCTAAGTCCATTTTCGGTTATAATGATCACATAGGTAAGTAAGTATCTGTTTTTGTGTAATTGCAATGTTGCGTTACGGAGTTACAGTGAAAAGTATCATCGTATGTAGCTCTGCATTGGGTACCAACGCATCGTTACTTTACCCACCACTAATAGCAATCGATAATAGGTCATCCATATTGCATTAGCAATTTATAAAGTGGCATTGAATATTATATTTTTTCGTATTTTTATCGGTATAAAGTGTTTCTAAAAGAAGTAAAAATAATGTTGAGTAGAAAAAGACGTGCCAGTTCATGTAAACAAGAAGAGGATCCACTACAAATGGATGATTCTACACCCGAACAATCGCCGGTATTATCAGGATCATCGGTACGTAAGAAGCGTCGTCCTGATCCAACAGAATTGTGCCAGCAATTGTACGATTCTATACGTAATATCAAAAAAGAAGATGGCTCCATGTTGTGTGATATTTTTATTAGAGCACCGAAACGACGCCAAGAACCATCATATTATGATGTTGTCGCCAATCCAATTGATTTGTTGAAAATTCAGCAAAAATTGAAAACTGATTCATATGAAGATTTGGATGATTTAATGCAGGATTTTGATTTATTAATAAATAATGCAAAAGCTTTTTACAAATCTGATATGTCCGAATATCAGGATGCACAAGTTCTTTGGCAACATATACAGGCCAATCGGCATAAGATTCTGGAATCAGTTGGAGCCCTTGATGAGGAACCTAAAGCGAAGCGTTTGTGTCGATATGCTAGACGTCTTACAGTTACCAACGAGGGAGACAGTGAAGCGATGCGCACTTCTGATGACGATTTTAGTCCGCATGAGGAACTCTTTGCCGCTGTCATGACAGCAGTCGATCCCACTATGAACGATCGTCCTTTACATCGGATGTTTCAATTGCTGCCATCAAAGAAAATATATCCTGATTATTATGACGTGATTGAGCATCCCATCGATTTGCGATTAATTGCGACAAAGATACAAACAAACGCATACGCCAGTTTAATCGAAATGGAACGTGATCTACTTCAAATGGTGAAGAATGCGTGCCAATTCAACGAGCCCGGCTCACAGATTTACAAGGATGCGAAAACATTGAAACGACTCTTCACACAAAGGCGCATTGAAATAGAAAGTGGTAAATTCAAGCCGACACGTCGTGTGAAGAATCTTTCTAGTTCAGTTATATCAGGTAGGCTATTCGTATATATTATTACCACCTACAAACATTTTTCATGAACTCATTTTGAATACAGCTTTGAAGGAAGAAGTGGATAGTTCTGATGATGACGAGACAAGTAAGAAAGGCGAAGGACCCATGTGGGCATTATTTGATCATCTCTATAATGCGGCTGGAGTATCGGAACATCCGGGCGCAACTGGTCCACCTCTAGGGACATCTCTTTGGAAATTACCTGTGCGTCGTTTTCATCCAGAGTACTTCGAATTAATAAAGCGTCCCATATCAATGTGTCAAATTCATACAAAATTGAAGAAGGGCGATTACGCCAATATTAGTGATTTGACAGGAGATCTATATCTAATGTTAGACAATGCAAAAAAAGCATTTCCGCCTACTCATCGTACCCATAAAGATGCTGTAAAAATGCTCAAAATAATGAATGCCAAATTGGTGGAGGAGTCGTTGGATCAAGAGACAAGCGAAATGGAAGAGGACTCTGAAGATGCATGCACAAATGTGCAAAGGAAAAAAGGTCGACCACGTATAAATTCGAATTCGAATTCGAGCACACCCAATGCGCCGAGTACCAATAGTCCGCCAAAAACGAATCGAATTACTATTAATGCCACAATTAAGAAGAAAATTCTTAGCATACAAAAGTATCTGGTCGAATTTACAGTGGGTACGCGTAAACCGATTGAATTATTTATGGAAAAGCCACCGCGTAAAATATATCCTGACTATTATGATGTTATACAAAATCCCATCGATATGAACACAATCGAACACAATATACGATCGGATAAGTATACCACGGTGGAAGATGTAGTCGCTGACTATAGGCTTATGTTTGAGAATTGCCGTCAGTACAATGAAGAAGGTTCAACTATTTACGAAGATGCCAACAACTTGGAGAGAGCATTGAATGAGAAATTGAAGGAATTTCCTGGACTCGCCACCGATGTAAAGAGGCCACTTTTGCAGAAGTTCGCAAAATCAGGTCGCAAGAAAACAGCAATCATTGAGAAGCTTTGGCAATTCTATGAGACAATTAAAGACTATCAGGAGCCAAAGGGTAAGAGACAATTGTCGCTGATCTTTATGAAGCTTCCATCGAAAAGCGAATACCCCGACTATTATGATATTATAAAAGAGCCAATTGATATGGAACGCATTGCCCAGAAACTGAAGCAGTGTACATATGAGACCGTAGACGAGCTAGCGGCGGACTTTCTTCTAATGCTGGAAAACGCTTGCAAGTACAATGAGCCGGATTCGCAAATTTATAAAGATGCTCTTGTATTGCAGCAACTGACGCTGCAAATGAAGCAGAGTCTACGTAATGAACGCGAGGCCATTCCCGATGTAATACTTGCAGTGCAGGAGCTTTTCTTGACACTTTTCACTTCGTTATATAATCACCAGGATGAGGAGGGTCGCTGCTATTCGGATTCATTGGCCGAATTGCCTGAATACGATGAAATTTTGGACACCACAGTGGGACAATTACCGAAAATCCGTGGCATATCGTTGGATTTGATTAAGAGGCGTTTGGATAAGGGTGTGTATAAGCGCTTGGACGTCTTCCAGGAGGATATGTTCTCCTGTTTGGAGCGCGCTCGAAAATTGTCGCGTACCGACTCGGATATATTTCAAGACTCCATTGAACTGCAATTGTTTTTCATCAAGAAACGTGACGAGCTCTGCAAAGACACACTCTCTTCGCCAGCCACTCAATACACCGTACAGAAATTGATGTCCGAAGTGGAGGTAATGCGTCAGCAAAAGCTTGTGCAAGAAGAGCAGGATCAGGAGGACAAAGAAGAACTGGATACATCTGCTATGCAGGGCGAAAGTGTGACAATAAACCAGAAGGTTTTCTCGCCTGGTGATTTTGTTTACTTTCAGCTGCCAGAGAACAAAATACCTAGCATTGCATTGATCGAACGCATTTGGACGACTAAAGAGAATGAAAAAATGATGCATGGAGCAGTCTTTTTGCTGCCACACGAGACCTATCATGTGGCCACCAGAAAGTTTCTAGAGAAAGAAGTTTTCAAGAGCAGTGTATCGCAGGTCATTCCAATGGATAAAATCCTGGGCAAATGCTATATAATGCACATCAAGGATTACATCAAACTAAAGCCGGAGGGTTTCGCCGAGAAAGATGTCTTTGTATGTGAGTCGCGTTACAATGTTCGTGGTAGATGTTTTAAAAAGTTCAAGAATTGGCCATTTGCACGTGACAACGATCCCGTCAAATGTGTAATGCGCGAGGAACCGCTGGAGTTGAAGCGGGTTATGTCTGTGTTCAAGGAGCGTATCGAAAAGCATAAAGGCGAATTGGAGGAGTTGAAATTGCAGGAAGCTCTGGTGGAAAAGGAGAAACCAAACGTAACCTGCGAACCGCCATCCAATGCCGAAGCCACTAGTATCTACTATCAGCAATACAATGCCATTTGTAGCGGTGTCGTAAAGGTTGGCGATTTCGTATATGTTGCCACACAAACAGGCAAGCAGTCGATCGCACAAATACATCAAATATGGGAAAATGGAAATAAATCATACTTTAAGGGGCCTTGGCTATTGGCGCCCAATGAAATAACACCACCGCCCATTGGCAAACAGTTTCATCGTCAGGAGTTGGTGCTGTCGACTGTTGAGGAAATAAGTCCCATAATAGCTGTGGTCGGTCGTTGTGCTGTACTCGAGTATTCAGATTATATCTCAGGTCGTCCCACGGAAATACCCGAAAGTGATGTGTATATTTGCGAATTGACTTATGACGAGTTGAGAAAGTCTTTGCGTAAACTAAATACCATAAATTGTCTACGAAAATTTTCGTATGGTCCAGAAGTTACACTCGATGAAATATTCTACTTTAAAACGCCTATTAAATTGTCGCGTGGCATCAAGAATGCCGATGCTAATGAACAGCTTTGTTTGATGGAAGATTCATTGGATGGCAATCCGCCATCAGTGAGTTCCGATGTGGTTACGATTTCTTCACCGGCACCCTCTGTGTCGTCTACACCGTTGTCGACGAAAATGAAGATAAAATCCAGCAAGAAAAGTCTTACCGGTTACATACTGTACTCGAGTGAAGTGCGCAAAGGTGAGTAGAGTGGTGCGGTAGCTTTAGTGTAGTTACAATAATATTCATATTTATTTCGTACACACTAACACAGGTATTTGTCAAAGTAATCCCGATGCTAGTTTTGGCGATATATCCCGAATGGTGGGCAACGAATGGAAAAATTTACCGGCTAGCGTTAAACAGAATTGGGAGGACAGAGCATCCAAACTAAATGAAGAATCAGCTGCGGCGCGTCGTGAAATCGACAATGAAAATATGAATTGTGCCAGTCCAAGCCCCAACGAGCAACAAAGCGGTCTTACCTTCGAATGTTTGTGGGATAAGTGCGATTTTCAATTTGAGGATTCTGTTGATTGCATGGAACATTGCATACAAGATGGCGCTGGCCACATACAACGTACTGCTGCACAAAGTTCTGACGCAGAGTATACGTGCTTATGGAAAGGTTGCATACGCATGAAGAAAAATATGCAGGCATTTCCATCGCTACTGCGACTTATTAAACACGTGAGGGAGGTCCATTTGAGCAAGGGCGGTAAGGTGATTGCCCCAAGTGATCGTAGCAAGAATTACGTTCCAAGAAAACACAATAAATTGCCTACGTCGACAATGCAGACTTCAGTACAGTCATTTCAGTCGAACCACGTTTCGCCTAGGAATGTAAATGCGGGTGTAGAGAATACGCCGTCAAATCAAACACAAGTTATAGGGCCACCGCCGGAGCCTATGTTTGTAACGGTGCCCCCAAGGCCACAGCGTGTCTTACACTCGGAAGCCTATATCAAATACATTGAGAGTCTGCAGAGTGCAAATACATCACACAATGCGTCCAACAGCAGTGTCAGTGATTGGCGGAAAAGCTTAAAGTTGGCAACGCCTGATAATATCAGCAAGACGAATACAAATTTGCCAACACACTGGTTAGGTGATTATGCCAAAGGTAATGGAGACGATGTCGTTCAAGCACTATGCCATTTGAGAAATTTTCTTATGGACGATGTTCTACAAATACAGCGCAATTGTTATTAGGTAATTTTGAAATAAAGTCGCTATAGATCGATACTTTCAATCAGTATATACGTATTGCTTACACATTCGACTTTGTATGAACTAGAATTTTATCTTTCCTGAACATGATTGACACTATGTAATATGTATTTCAATTCTCACAGTACATATGATTATATTTCTGTTGTTTAAAACAAAATCTTATATGCTTTATGTATAAGAATGAATCATTGACATTTTGTAATTTTACTAAGTTATATTGGAATGTAATATACAATATATATATATTAATAAATGCATTCATGTGTGCACTTGTTTTGTTTCATTAGAATTTTCTGACTGCCACAGCATAGGCAAAATTTTCTTGATTTGGCAATTAGGTCAAGGTTCTCTAGTACTTGGATCTTTGATTGGAATATATTTAGGACAAGTTTTGGCATAGTTGGTACATCTGTTCAAATATGAACTTAATAGGTATCGAATCGTGCACCACATAAACAAATGTTGTGCTGTAATCAGTGGGCGTTCGATTGTCGGGGACCGGAATCGTTCAAAAATGTACGAAAAAGTGTGTTTGGTGAAAGTTCTTAAAAAAGTATTCCAACCAAAATAGAAAGATCGCATGTTTGCCCAATACAAAAAATAAAAATATTATTCCTAAGCCATATATTGAAAAAAAAAAAACAATCGATTTGGAAAGGTAAACAATTCATTAGTGTGAGACACAATGAGCGAAGGAATTTGTGATATATACAAAAAGTATGATGAATATGTCTTAAACATTTGCTTGAACTTAATCTTTAAATGCCTAAGTTTTTCGATATTAACCACACTTCCGTGTCTCTAATGAGTCCCTAATTCTCTATTGAAGAAAATTTTAAGAAAAAAATATTTAATCTCAAATTAAAAATCCGAATATTTATTATTATTCCTATTTATGCATTCTGAACACAAATTAAACTTTTGGCAATGATTGAGGTATAGCCTTTTACGACAGGAGCAACATAATTTACCAAACATAGTATATGAAATGATACTCTAGGAAAGTAGGGTTAAATTATTTTGGCTTTATTAAAGTGGTAAATTGCAGCAGCTTCGATTAGGAACTGGTTCAAAGTATATATGTAATTCTTTTAATGCTTGAATATAGAGATTTGTTAGTTATTTGTTTTTTTTTTTTTTTAATTAGACAAAAATAAAATATTTCAATACAATTTTTTATTTTTGAAACTAAAATTAATAATTTTTTTTCCATTTTTTTATTTTAAATTTATAGTAAAATATGAATTATAACATAGCATATATCATTACAATAATATAAAAACAAACTTTTACTTGAATTTTTAGTTTTTCTAGACTTAACACTTTTTAGCTGGAGGATTTTTTGATTTTCAAACTTGCAGTCTTCTTTTTTAGACTATTTGAAATTTTAGAAAAAAATCGACATGTAAAAGTTGAAATTGTCCTTTTTATGTCACAAATATGACTATTTAGTCCCACCGTCCTTTTGGATCCAGCTCAATATCTTTTGGAGATTTTGCTTAATTATCAATGACATTATGGTTGTTTCTTAACAACCAAAACTTTATACCTTTAAGGGTTAAGGTATTTAGGTCAGTAGGCTTATTTACTATGATGAGAGCATAACTAAAAATGTTATAGAAGCTCCAAATAAGTGTATATAACATAAATATGTTTGTATTAAATAGGTAGGTATAACAATTTGGTCATTTTCAAATTTAACTTTATTACATACTTACAATATACTACGCCTGACAAAAACAAACAAAACAAAAGCTAAGCATATTAAAACAAATTGATTTAATGTAATGGAACGATTTTTCATTAATAATTTTGGCAAACGCTTTTAATAACGAAGCTAATGTTATTGTTGTACACTAAAGGTTTTATGTCTGTCTCTCTTTTGTGAGGTGAAAATTAAGTATAGTGTTTGTTTCAGCATATAGTGGAAACTCGATAACTCGTACTTTCGATAAAACAAAAATCGCTGTAACTCGTATAAAATGTGCGTCCTTTGAAAAAAAAACCTTTAACTTGTAAAAATGCATGATATTTGATGCCCTTGATATTTCGTATATTTTTTGTCGGCGGAACAACTTCGTATATTTCTTTTTTGTCGTTTTTAATCATTCGTTCAGTGTTTGTTCTGTCAAAAACGTTCTACAACTCGTAGTCTCATAATTGACAATTTAAAATAAATAGCAGCGTTGTTAACCGTTTATTTACCGTTAGCATTGCTTTTATTTTGTTTGCTACAATTTACATTGTAGGCAAATTCATTCTCATTTTGGCTGTAAAATAAAAGAAATAATTTACAACTTCAAAACCCTGTACCGTTAAAAATTGAAAGATGCCATTGAAGCTGAAACATAATTCAAAATTTCGTTATACTCTAGTCTGGTGAACAAAGCTTGAGGAAACGGTTACAATTCTACTATGAAAAATTGTTTTCGTGCCTGGGGTTTCGCAAAGGATACCAGTGATATGGTAGTTGCTTCTGACGAATAAATATGCATGACAAAATGGAATACGATTCCTCAAAATCCAACTCAATCACTGTTACTCGAATTTTTTACTTTACTTTACTCGTATTTTTTATTTTGCTCCCTATAACTCGTAATCTCTCTATGTTGAAAATCGTGATAACTCGTAATTTGTTGTTGGCCACTTGGATTACAAGTTATCGAGATTCAACTGTATGCTGTTTGCAAAACGTTTGCATTTCAACGAACGATAAATTACTTAATTCAGGGGTAACCAATACGCCACCCGCGCGATTCCAACTAATTCGTTAACCATGAAGTGAAAAAAGTAAATAATTCGCGGATGATTTATTTTACTTCAATTTTCAATTTTATAGGTCACAACACGTTACCAATATCTCGCTTGTTTATATCCGTTCAAGGATTCATAAATTCATGTTGAACCAGACTACTGCAGCTATTCACTTAGAACCACGTTGAAAAGTCTATTCTATAAGAAAAAGCTGTCTTTGCCATTCGAAAAAAGAGTGTATTTCTGAAATTTTAGCTACATAATGTCACAATATGAGTTTTCTTATAAATAAAAGTGCTGTTTTTTCTTTTAGTCAATTTATATGTCCATTGTGGAATCCCTAAAGTTAATCACTTTAATAATCGGCTTTATTACAGAAAATTCTTTGTAATTAGTTTTAAAATTTTGTGTTATTTTGAACTTTTTTTAACACACCATTACATTTTTCCCTCTTTCTTTGATCAAAGTCATGAGTCAAAAATAAAAACCTTCAGTGAGTTAAATCATTAATAAAATATTTGAATTCATCACAATAACGCCCAAGAAATTTTTACACTGCCGCTGTAATGACAATAAAACATTTCTACGGTGAAAAAAGCACCAAGAAGTTAATGATTCCAAGGAAAAAATGCCAATTTGGGTATGATTACAAAGTAAGCATCTCAGATCCATTAAATGTCAGTTACTTTTATTAGGTAATTAAAACTGATTTGACTTGATTTAAAGTCAAAATCGTTATAATAAATCCATAAGAGCTTACTCAATTCAACACTCATTAATATAATAACTATAATCAAAGATAAGATCATCTTAAATTAAGTATCAACTAATTTAAGTTGAAGATTATCTAAACTTTGACTATTCACATTCAACCTATAGCAGTTTTTGACTATTCGCATTCAAACTATAGCAGTTTTGGAGTGACGTACGATATTAGCTGTGATTAGTATTAGGTATATTTTGTATGGCACAGATTGAATACCCCTGACATAAATAAACTGATGTGAAAATATGTATGTATAATAATGTATGTACACTCGTATTTAGTAATGTGCTTTTTGAGTAAAAAAAAAAGCTCTCTAATTTCGGTATGTGTTAAATATTCATCATCGCGTCTATTTGAATATTTGACGGCTTTTTGGACACTTATTTGGAATTAGTCGAGTTCTAATATTAAAACATTGCGGTCGTTGGTCGTTGCAAAACAAGCAAATAATAACCAGTTAAATCTATCAATATGTCGGACAGTGCTAATGGTGATTCTAAATTTGGTTTCAAGGACAAAGAGAAGGCAGAAGAAACATTGCAATTGCTGGAGAGTCATGATATGCAGTATCGCAAATTGACAGTACGCGGACTTCTTGGCAGAGCCAAACGCGTTCTCACTAGTAGGTGTACTTTCTGTATAGCAAATTTGATAAGATTTTCTTATTAAATGTACATTAAATTCTTATTTACACCCTCCTGCAAACACTACGTATGGATGGCAATGTACACTACTACTGCATTCTCACTCACACTCTCACTCTCACTCTCACTGTGCGTTCACAGTGACTAAAGCTGAGGATAAGGTGAAAAATATTAATGAAGCAATTGAGGTTTTTGAAAAGTGGCTAGAAGAGAACGGTGGTGGTGCTGCCAATAAGAATACCAAAACAGAAAAAGATGACAAAGTTGAAACTGTACCTGGCCTGGGTTTTAAGGATAAGGAAGCAGCTGAAGCAACGCTCAGGTAAGATATTTCGGTACCTACACTTCAACACACAACAACACTTTATTTATCACATATCCCCCCCTCTCTCTTTCTCGATCTTACTCGCATGACTGTTATTAATAAAATTGTCACTCTTATCATGTATCTAAATGTATGGTATCTACATACTGATGATTTGCTCGCTCCAAAAAATCGTTTGTTTTCCATAAAGTTACTTATACTTGTATACACCAACGGTGCCGGCATCTTTTTCCCTGAGTAAAAGCTCTATTGCAGCTTCCGTGTGTGTATTAATAAGAGAGTGAAGCAACGCATAAGCACATACTACAAGTTCTATATCGAAGGTCGCACTGTGACTACATTATGATGTCATGTCACACAATTAGCATTAATCGAAAGCATATATGCTCGTAATGCGGCAGCAGTGCTATATCGTAAATATAGTAAATGACGTTATTTGTATATGATGTTGAAAAGTCAAGCTTAATCCGATAAATGTGTCAATAATACTTCAATGCTTCTCTTTTGTACCCTACACTCAAGTGCGAGTTTATTTTGTGGCAATAATAAATAATAGCTTAGGTCGATTTAGGAATCTATTGAGATATGCCGGCGTTTCGTACCAAGTTTTTGTAAAGATCGTATTTCGAAATTTTGAGAAAACAGAAAACTAGCAGGTAATATGTAGTCGTTTAAGTGCGAATTTCTCTGAGAAGAAGTCAGATGATAAATTTTAGTAATAACTGTACCACAGTTGTAGATATTTTCAAAATATTCAATAGTTTATCGTTTTTACTCAAAAATTTGAAAATGCTCTCTTGTAAAATATATGTTTTTAACCGAACAGCGTCGGCAAGCAATTGTCAATTCTTCCGCTAGAAGCACTTTGCCATGAAAAGCATCTTAGAGAGCTTTGTGACAAAGCTCAGAAAAAGATTATGTCAAAAGAATTCTTCCGTTCGGATTCGGCTAAAATAGGTAGGTACTTCCAATGTGTCCTGTCCGAGGGCTACCACAATAACCGAACCTAACTAACCATTTGTGATATGACTGACTTTCATATGACTGATTCGTACGACAACTTAAATAACTATTGCGATATTGCGACAATTTTGGAAATAGGCGCTTAACTGTCACACATTGCTCGGGTCAACCAATCGGACTACTAATGTCCTATTGCAACGAGAAAGTTTTACGAAATACTTACAGAAATATTACGTACCTACATTGAATTTTTGCAAAATCAGGCCATAAATCATTTGCATATGTAAATTATAATTAAATGATGATTACTTTAGCAGATGGTAATTCCAAATGATTGTATATATTTTCAGAATTTTGACCGACCGTGATCCGGATTATCAGAAACTCGCCGTCCGAGGACTCATTGGTAGTTCAAAACGTGTGCTGGCCGGCACTAAAAACGAAGACAAAATTAAATCCATTCAGGAAGGTGTCAAAATATTGGAAGACTTTTTGGAGAAATTCGAAACGGAGAATTTGATTAAAAACAATAGAGCTTATTTGGCTTATTCAGTCATAGAACAATTGCCAGAGAGCAATAATGCTCTGGCAGCAGAATTCCTGAGAGCCTACGGTGGACCCAAGGCCAAAGGTAATTACAAGCATTTACGCACAATGTATCCAGAGGAAGATGAGAATACATCGTGGGATATAATTCGTAATAGAAATATTGCGAAAATTCTTGCAAAGCTCAAGGCGGAAGATGCAAAACTGTTTGACAGTGAAACGGGTGAGCCATCCTCAATACACATGGAACTAGTGCATTGGGCATATAGTCCCCAGCCAGATAAATTGAAAGCTTACGTAGAGAAGCATTGTAAGCGTACGGCAGAGAAGAGAAAGTCCGAAAACAGTGTTGCGTCTGACTCTGACGATGATGACACCGACGAAGACGATGATGAAACACCCACAAAGAAGAAAAAGCTTGCATGAACTGTATATAATTGAATATATGTATATGTATATTGTGTTTGATTTATCTAGTGTATGTACTTACTATAGAATTGATGCGCGCTCTCTGTCTCTTAACCAGTTTAATAAATGAATAAATTCCTTCTCTGTTATATAGAAATTGTATTCCATAAGACATACATACATATCTACACACTAATACTAAGCTATTATTATTATTGTTATTATTATTATTATAATTACAATTTTTATATCGCTGTTCGATTTTTGTTTGTTTGTGTGTTTTTGCAACAAATTTTCTTAACTTCCGTTTGCACATTGCCAAATGTTTAACTATTCAAAATTCGTTGAAGAGTTAACATTGAACATTTTTATCAAATTATTTATGATACATACGACTTATTATAGATTTACTATATGTATGCGGTATACAAACATGTATTTACGTTTAGAATATGTTTAAAATTTATGTAGCGAACTGCTATAGAATATGGAATCGGTTGATTTGTTGCCATTGTTATTAGTAATATTATTGGTTAATTGTGTTAGTAGACTTCGCTCACGATTATGCTCAGCTTGTTGTTCCAAAATTGACGATGTTATGTTGTCATTGTTTCTGTGGATTGGCACGTCATTACTAGTGTCGCTAATACCAGAAATATTCTTGCTAAATGTTGTTAGTGCTGCTGATGTAGATATTAGCGGATGGTCCCCTTTCATTTGTGTTGAAACTCCCGTAAGGTGACCATATGCCATATTGAAAAGCGCTTCGGGATCGCAAACAAAACGATACACATAACGCTCTCCATTCACTTTCTGCATAATGCCCTTCTCATAATAATATCGCAAACTGCGTGACAATTTGTCATAATTCATTGCTGGTCGATTCTTCTGTATGCCCCAACGACGAGCCACTTCTTCTGGTTCGATAAGTTTAAATTCCATTCCTCTACCTGTCCAAGCTATGCAACTTGAGCTAATAACCAAATAGAAATAAGAATGTATGTATGTTGTATGTGTAGTCAAGTTAATATGAGAAAATACCTTGTATTGGGATCATCCAGCAGGGCTACCAAAAATTGCCACAATTGTAGCGAACCACGCCGCTGAGTTACATTCTGATTTGTCGATACTGCATTGTTTGTATGGAAGCTATCAAATTTTAAATCTGCATCCGTGGAACTTACCGTAGCTGTGGAGTCGACCGTACTTGGTCGTAAAACGTAAGTTGTAGAAATTGTCTCATTATAAGGACTTTCATATTTCAAGTCATTTGTGTCGCTTGTAGTCGAGGCAGATGTGTGAGTTGATGATAAATCACCACTGCCACTAATATTTCGTAAGTTGTAAGCACCAGCGTTGTGGCCATTATAATGATGATGATGATGATATGCTGATTCGTTGGCGGCAGCAATAACATTTGTATGACTACTGGGTTTAAACATCGACGAATGATTTGGTTGTTGCGTGATATGCTGACTAATTTGTAGGACATTACTGCTACTGCTGCTGCTGCTGCTGCCTCCGTCGCTGGTGCAATTGGATGGTAAAATTTGATGTGCACTACTATGATGTTGCTGATGATTGCTGACATGCGTCGTCGAATCGGGATATTCGAACTTTGTACTACCAAAACTGTGGCCAATTTGTAGTACTGACGATGCAAGTGGCGTAGGATTACCGAATGTATCTAAAGTAGAGTTTGGAAAAATGCATACATAGTATGTCTGCTCAAAATCGTCCATACATGCTTTTGTTCACGTATGAATTGTTTTGAAATTTTTATTTTTCCACCCCACACATGAATGAAAAGTTTAAAATTGGTGTACTATACTTGTAGTTCACTAATGTGCTCTAGGGTGGATCACGAAAAAAAGTTTCAAAATTATTTTTGCCCCTAGGAGTAGAACCGTTCAACGTAATCTTTCCAAATATGGGTGAAATTTTGAAACTTTTTTTTTCTATGGATGGGGAGCGATCCACCTTAATGTACATGTATGTTAAGTGTATCATTCATATATGAGCGATGTTAACATTTCTTCACAATTTAACGAAATAAATGGAAACATTTTTGATAGAAAAAAATTGTTAATATTATTTTGTTAACAATTGAATTTAGTTTATGGTCATCAAACGTATTAAAAAATTTTTTTAACGTGAATTCTGGCCGATCATATACTATTTTTTCCATCCACACCTGGAAGCGGTGGAATCCAGTTTTATAAAAAATGTAAATTTTAAGAGAGTTGAAGAGTATGTACAGTAGAATTATTGGGGAGGAATAGTGGTTTCATTTGGTTTGAAAACAATCGATTGAAGCCAAAAAAAGTGGTGACACCGGTAAACGTAAAAAAAATCTACGAAATCATTTTTGTGATGTTGCAGGAGATATTTGATACCCTAAAGATATCGAAGGAACGTTTCCGCTTAATTTCGCACTAATATCGAATGGTATTCGCCAGTAGCGATCGTTACATGACTCAACTGGTGCCATGTTATTGGTTATTCTATGAACTTTTTATGTGTTATTATAATGGAAAAATAAATGGGGGTCAGTCATATATTTTACCCTTTCGAGTACTGGGAGCGTAATTTGTACAAATATAAGGGAAAAATCGTAGGCGACACTCCCTAAGAGGTGGAGGTGCTTCGGAAAAATGTAGAAGTGACAAAAACAATGGCAGCTAACCTGTTGATGCACTTCATATTCAGATTAAGAGTTTGAGCCGAATAAATTTACTTCACTTTAGTTTAGTTTTAGACTACTCTTACAAAAACCAAGCGTTTTGACATTTTCGTTTAGAAAAAATAATTCAACATTATCCTTTTCGCTTTGATTTGCTTTAATTTAAATATTCGGAAATGTGGAAATATGAAATTTGTTGTATGCACCTATTAAAAAAAATTATACAAATTACACGCATTCACTATATGTATTGCAAACTCTCTCATAATATTAATGCATAGCATTTGTCAGAGATTTTAATGTAACTTTTCGTTGGTATTTAAACCAACTTTGTGGTGAAAAAACACAATAGAGGTATAGGCAAATAGATATTAAGTAATTTACGCCCCCTTCAATAAGTGATTTAGTAGTTACTTGCAATTAAAAATTTAACTAGGAGAAACTAACAAATTATTTACTGAATGGGACATGAATTACTTAATATCGCCATGTGCCTCTATTGTGTTTCTTCACCATAAGGGCGGCTTACATACCGAAATACTACATGAATAATTATATATCATCGTAGGTAAATAGGGGAAAAGGGTTAAATAGAAAAACCAAATGTTAATAATACATTAAAATTAAATCGGCTCAGTTATTTGCATTGATATATTATTAAAATATCCAACTCGATTTATCTGAACAAACAACAAAAATAACAACATCATCACCAGCATTTTTTTTTTGTTGTCTTACATGTTCTCCTCTATTACATGCTTCGTTTATATCTACTCCACGAACGACTTGTTGCTAATTGTTCAATATGTTGCAATTTATTTGAAATTTACTGCCCGTTTTGTCGACGGTATTTCATCATATCATTTGCTCAATAGCAAAGCTCTCACCATTTAGATACACGTTTATATACTTACGTATGTCTTAATGACGCCAATCCCGGGATCTCGTGAACCCGCCATAAATGCTGACATTACAAATGTTAGGATTTTCGAAAATAATAAAGATCGATTTTAATGGAAATTTTTATAATAAAAACATAAATAAATAATTCGCATTAGAGGCTCTGTAAAATATTCTTGAGGATTAGAATATCCCAAACGGCAGAATGTTTTATAACATTACGTGTTTTGATTAAATTCTTACTGTCTGAAAATTTGAAATTGCTTTCACACACGTCACCATCTATTGGATACCGGGACATAAGGGAATTGAGGTGAATAAAAAAGTGGACGCACTTGCCAAAGCTGGCGCTAGCTCGGGGGACCTTGGAGCATCTACTTTGTTACTGTCCAGCCCTCTACAGATCGCGTTTCAACTATCTTGGATCTGCGTCTTTTGCAACCCTGGAAACCATTGCAGGTCCCAAAGATTGTGATTTATTGAAATTCGTAAAAAAATGTATTGAAAACAAAATATAAGCGATCCCACAATGAACCGGTATTGGTATACGTGAGATATTATAGATCAGCCAAGCAAACCTAACCTAACCTAGCGTCTCTTGGAAAGCAACGTATGAAAAGTAAGAGGTTATATTTTCTAGAAAAATGCAGACAAGTTGGGCGAAGACCAACGCACTAACCACTGATCTATGCCACTCTTAATCATGCTTGTAAGTATGTACCAAAAACTCGAAGAGAGAATAAAATATTATTTTTCATATTACAACACATTTTACTTTATGCTTCATTTTGCTATAATGCCCTTGATCAATCATGGAATTTTTTGAAAAATATAATAATAAAGTTCTAAAAATTCGATGCTGTTGAGTATTAATGTCAAACAATGTTGCAACGCCAACATTTTATAGAAATAACATTTTTAGCGCAGAATTCCCAAAAGATCATGATTATTTCCGAAAAAAAAAAATTAATTCGATATTAACTCATGTAATTGTTGGGCCGATATTATTGTCACAGCCACTAATTGTTGTTGTTTTGTTTTAAACACTCATATGTATGAGATCTATATCGAGATTGGGTGAAAATATGGAATTTCTGGAATGGAATTTCGTAGATTCGCAGGTACATCAAGTTTAACAATTACAAAAATGTTCACATAAAGCTAAAAAATTAATTTTGTTGTTTTTAAAACACTTTCAAAATATAAAAAAAAAATATGTGGCACTTAAAGGCCCAAAGGGCTCATTGGACGAGCTTCTCTTCCATTACTGTTGTGCGTTTTAAATTTGGACAGTATTAGAAGGGACCTACTTATTTTAGCCGGTTCCGAACGGCAGAACACTTGTGACATAACTTTTTCTGAGCTTTGTCACAGAGTTCTTTAAGAAGCTTTTTCATGGCAAGTTGTTACTGTCGGAAGAATTGCCAATTGCTTGCCGACAGGTGGGTACCATTCTAAAGAAAAATCTTATCGATAGTAAATTTGTTATGCATCAGCCGGGGATTGAACCAGGACCTACAGATCAGAAGGCGAACACACTAACCACTGAGCTACCCACCCACCCACTTTCAAAATATTTATCTATTTAATGTAACTTCAAAATTCACATATTCATTAAGATTTTTATTATCAAATATCGCGTGATTGTAAGATTTTTAGTTTTTAAACATTTTAATGTTTTTTATCCATTTTATTGCTCTGATATTTTAGTTATTCAAACGCTTTTGTTGATCATTATAATCTTTTACAATATTATAGTTTTTCTTTACTTGGCTTGGTTTTTTTTATAATCACGGAACTTTGCTATTAATTTTAGAAATCTGTAAAACTCTGGGATCAGCAAGAGGTTGAAATATTGGCATACCACTAGTGCGTATGCATTCAACTTTACTTTTGTGCTCTTTAGTGCCGCTGTTGCTGTTGATATGCTATTGATGGTGCTGTTATTAAAAATTCAAAAGATACCTTTGCATAATCTATAAGCAAGTGTCGAGCAGTGAAAACATTATAAACGAAAACAGCAACAAAAAGGCAAAATCAGTAAACCTGTTGGCATGATGTTACTCGTACATTCACAAAAAAAAAAGGACGACGAACATTCAAAGCAATTTTAATGGGGTTGTTGTGAATGGGTGGGAGTAAAATAACTAATAGCAACAAATGTACCTAATCCATGAGGGTTGATGTTGATGATGATGATAATGATAATGATAATGATGATGCTGATGATAAGATTTCAGTGAGGTATTTAATATGAAGGATTCAACAAAGACTGCTCATGCATTGATGATGCTGATGATGATGATGATGATGATGATTATAGTTACTTGTATATATATTTTTATTTAGATTCAATTTTTACGCGGTTAGATTGTCAATGTTAACAATTGGATTAGTTCTTTTTCTGTTATTTGTATTGCGGCTGGTGTCGATGTTGTGAAAATCGTGCAATGTATACTTTATTACAAAATAATATCATCATCAACATTAAAAAATGCTAAAAATAAATTGATTTATAATATATTGCATATTGTTTGAGTAGCATGTAAACATAAATGTTAATACGCGATACACACACCTGACACCACACTGGTAGGTGTACGTATATTCTCATACAATCTATATTGTGGCCTATCATAAATTTAAATAAATGAACTTGCTGTGCATGTCAAATGCAAGTTAAATCGTGACATTCAATATTTCATATATACATATATATATATATGTATGTACTCACCATCGTCGGTTTTCTTTAATAGGGCTGCAGGTGATGATGATGATGATGATGATGATGGAGGAAATCTGTACCATTGCAAGTAATACCAGCAGCATATAAAGATAATATTGTAAACATGTACATATAGTGAGTGATTCTAAACAAATCTAAATGAAAAAAGAAGAATTTGATTGATTCATTCAAATACTTATGAGCTTATTAATAAAAGCAAAAAAAAAAACATTTTTTTTCTATAGGCCATGTAAATTAGAATGCCATACAAATTGAAAGCTGTATTACGGTTATTGGCTTAAATGAACTTTGTGGTATATTTTATAATGCTTTTCAAATTATTTGGGCATAGCATTGCGAGGAGTCTCATTATCTTTCATTTCACTTAGAAACGTTTTGTACTCCAAAATCAAATATTGCAATACGTCAGATTGATGATGTCATATCTTGTCAGAAAAAGGTGACCAATAATGAAAAATAGTAATAAATATGTAAACAGTTTTTAATGTGTTCATATTTTAGTGGTCGTTGTCGTACATGGATTTCGGTAAAATTAATCATTAATCAAAATGAAATAAACTGATAATTATTGTTTGTTCCAGCAGCCAACATCGCCATAGGCAGTACTTGAATGGACAGTACATTTTAGAGATAGATAGGCTGTTCAATGTGTACCCTGAAGGTTGGCTGCAGTTTTAATTTTTAATGAATATTCTCCTCGTGAATATCACCGGGTAATGTCGTGCTGAAAATACCTGTGTTAGAACTCTCACCACTCAAAAGTAGCAAAATGCCTTGGATACGAATGGACGCAACCGGAGAAAAAATATGGCCAACAAAAGTATTCCCGAAGATTGGATTCTTAGTGTTCTCCGTCCCATATATAGCTAGGAGGACTCCACTATTTGTGTCAATCGCCGTGGAATATATCTTCTCCGAAATATCGCATATATCGGCCTTATCGTGCATACTATATGAAAGATTGAAGGCTTGGCTCAACAACCTGCTTGAACTTTATCAGCGTAGCTTCGGTAAAACCACCATAGATCAGATTTTCTGATTCAGCCAAATCTTCAGGAAATTTCAAGAACAAGTGATCGAGAGACACTACCTATTTGTCGATTATAAAGCGACTTTCGACAGTCCAATCTGTGCGCAACAATATCTGAGTTCAGTATATCTGAAAAACACACTTAACTTTCCAGAATGAGACGGCTTAACTTTCTCGTTGCAGTAAAAATTTGAAAATACATCTTTTCCCGTTTATTATTGAACAAGATTTTAGACAAGTTGATTCCATATCGTGTGACTTTTTCGACCTGAGTATGGACAGAATTTAGGACACCATGACACTATCTTTAACGAAAGCATATTGCCGACTACATTGACATAAGTAGCATAAAGACGAGAGCAGTTAGTGCAGCGGTGTCTGAATTGGAGTAGCGTCGAATAGATCTTATGGTGAAAGAAACAAAACGAAGTACATAGCGTTAACGAACAAAAGTCCCAGCACCTGAAACAATGCGACAATGTTGATAATTACGTTTTGCAAGTAGTAAAGAACTTTGCCTGTCTTGAAACCAGTGTTAACACTAGTAATGATTTCAGCCTGGAGACCCTCCGAAGTATCACTCTTACAAGCAGATGTTACTTTGGAGAAAACAATTGAGAGAATGAAAACCACGTAGGTTGTTGAATCCTTGACACTTTCTATCACGGATGAGAGGATGCTAGGAGTTTCCAATGGCAAACAGGAGCTGTACGAGCTGTGTGCAAATATTGGCATAGTTAAGTGCAACCAAATGCCAGCGGCTATGTTTGTTCGGTCATTTCAAGTGAATGGAGGCACACGCTCCCATCAATAAAGTGTTTTCTTAAGAACCCGTTGGAGGACATTGAATTGACTGCAGATATTGTAGAATGACCAAGTGCTGGACAACCTGACAAGCTAATTTCTAATTAGGGACGGCATTCTGATTTCGAACAAAATCGAACAAAATCCATAATACTCCATATTCATAAGAATGGAAAAGTTACGATTATGACAGTATTTTGACAATTGTGATTTTTCTTGCATTGACAACTAAATATTTTTTAGAGTTAGTTGTCTCATGGAATGCGACGATAATGTAAATCGTATTGAAGTTGACCTATAAATTTCTTTCGGTGTTATTGATTGTAATTTTATTGCGCGATAGAATCTTCAAAGTTGAAAGTCTGTGATATGGTAAGTCGTCTACAATCACGTCACCGAAATCCATGACAAGTCATTGTTCTCAAACAAGCCATAGATCTTTCTACAAGAATTAGCATAGCACCACAGAGCTGTCTGTTGCTATCAAACGGACTTCGAGGGAGGCCAACCGGTGATAAGTTCGAGTAATCTTTTGTAGCAGATGTTCAATAATTATATCCACAAACAAAACACCAACACAAAAATATCGTAGATTATTGTTTTAATTTCATCATGAAATAATAAGTGTAGGTAGCAATGTAGCAGATATTTGAAAAGTAATATGTAATTTTTTATGCCTTTCTTTTATTCATCAACTGTCATTACTGTCACATTTTTAATGTGGTTTTTTTTTTCGGCACGCTTAAAATGACTATAGGGTTTTTTTTTTGTTTGCATATTAAAATTTATGAAATCAAAATTAAATATTTCCAATTTCAATTTTTTTTTATAATTTCTCACATTTTTACATAAGCCACTTGATTGATACACACGTACATATGTACATACGTGTTACGTATGTATGTTAATAATTGCATCCTTTTCTTCCGTAATTTGAACTGAATTTTCGCTAACTTGTGAAATAACACTTTTGTTGGATGTGCGTGTGTTTTTTGTTAACGATATTTTTGATGTTTCAATTTTTAGATTAATACACGTTTGGTATAGTCAATAAATACACAACTTCTAGTTTATGTCGTAGATATACAATATTTGCTGATTTTCTTACCTGTAACAGTACGGGTGTGTCACAGCAGGAATGTCGAAAAAAGATGATGTTCGTTCGTGACGAGTTGCTTTGACATTCACTGTAATATGTATAACAGAAATTTATAAGTAGAATATGGTTTCTTTTGTCAGATAAAGATGATGTATTAACAACACACTACGGGACACTTGGTTTTTTTTTATCATTTTAACGATAAAATCTTAGTATATTCCCATACTCATGCATAAAAATTGCGGATAGGTAAATTTGGTTATGTGAGATTGACAAGTGTATAATGAGAAGATATAGAGAAAAAAAGAAAAAAAAAATGAAGAATAAAAATGAATTCAAATTAAACGGAATACAATTATAATCATAATAATATAACAACAATAGCAATGATAATGAAAAAGGAAATATGTATTTATGTACATTAGGATACCTTACATCGAATACAAAATAAAAACGGTGTTACAATTACTGCCTTAAAATGATATATTTTATGGTAATTTCCAAAATACTTTGGCTTTAGTGATAACCGCGCGTAAGCTGGAACGTTTTCAATAAATCTCTAAACATCGAGTTTTATATCGCCAACTTTAGGCCAAACAAAATAATCTTAAATAATAGTGGCTTGTTCTGAATAATTTTATTTGTACATTTTTTTCATTATATATGGTGGATCATATACAAGTTCCCTTTTTTTAAATGCACACAAATAAATTTTACCAATATATTATTAGTTTATGCAAAAGAGCAAAAGTTCCCATTATTTATGGAACAGGCCTTCATTCGTGTGACTACCTCGGCTGGCTTCGCAACAACACATCCTGTCAATCCAGTTTTCCAAAACCTTGGTGATGGTTTCTAGCTCTATATCATAAATGGCTTGCTCAATATTCGCCTGAGGGAATTTTTTGAATCATTGAAATTTGAAAATTATACTGTATAACAATGATAAGAAAATCGAAATTCGCAGAAAATCTATGTTACTCCTATGGGCCTGCTAAACCAATGTACAAACTTTCGTGTCTTTTTGTTTTATTTTTTGGTAGCATACCGAACAGCTATTATATACGGCTGAAATATTTTAGAAATTACCATCAAATCAAATAAGATCCATTTCTATTAATAACAGCAATTGTTTTTGATGAGGCACCTCAATGTGCAGCACTTGGGGTTGTGTTGATCCAGCTTATGGACAATTTTATATAGCTTTGGTTTTGGGGAAATCCTTTTAGCAAACGCTATACGTCATACACAAGATTATGTGGCTGTCTGCATCTGGAGCCTATGAGTATGAAGTAGCGACATTAGGCGAACATTTTAAAATAGGCCTCCAGGTTGTGACATATTCGGGATATTTTTACTATATTTTATTTCAATTCGAAACTACAACACTCTAAGAATAGCTCGCCCTAAATTCATAAGAGCTTTTTCTATTAAATATGTCTTTACGAAAATAATAATATACAATTTTCACAAATTTAGCACAAATATTTTCTATTTTTCTTCAAGAAATTAAAAAACAAACAGAGCAATACAATAAGAGCATTTTCCATTTTAAAATCATCAAAGACGCTAAAAATTAAAAAAAAAAAAAAAAAAAGGAAGAAGATTTCATAAGAGCTTGGCTATTTTTTTTGGGATATAAGCAAAAAATTATAACTCTTATAATAAGTATTTTCAAATATATGGAATAAATCAAACAATGAACAGCTACAACCTTCCCACAATAATACAATGTCCTTGTTAAGCACAAACTATCAGTTTCATGTGAGAAATTTTAACATTTTGTAATAACATTCAAGTATATGAAAACTATAACAGTTACGTTGTTCTTTTCTAAAAGAGCTAATACATTCTTATGTATAATATTTTTTATTGTTGTATTATTTCGTTCAATATAAATTACAACACCACACATATAATGGCTCTTAATTGCTAGCGGCAACTTTTAGATTTGTTTGCGTATAAATTCATAAAGAAAATTTAATAAAGCAAAATGAGAGCACACAAAAGTATTTATAACATACAATACAAACAAAAAGTACGAACAAACAGTAAAATAATCAAATACATCAGTCGTGCAAACTGGGATGGATAGGAGAATCCAAATGAAAAAAAAAAAAACACGAAAAATATAAATCATATGATTTGAATCAGAGCGATACATATTACGAGTATGATAAAATTTAGTGGGCACAACAGTCAAAGCTAATAAATTTACCGTTTGCATATTTCGTATTAAGATATCCTTCGGTTGAAGTATCAAGTCCATATTTTCCAATCGAAGATGCAGCAGCAGCCGCTGCAGCAGCTGGTGAGTACATGACCAATTCTTCTGTCATTTGCTGATGGTGATGATGCGGGTGATGAATATGAGAATGATGCGGATGATACGGATGGTGGGTATGAGGGTGGTGGTGATGTGTATGGGCATGCGTATACCAATGTTCTCGTGCCAAATCTAACAGAGTTTCATATAGAAATAGATTATACATTGAATGATCAACTGAGATGTTGTACTACTTAGTTGTACACACCAGCAGATTGTAATGTTGCGGATAGCGGTGTTAATGCAGGGGAAGTGGACGCGGGAGAGTTGGATATCGCCGTGGTAATTGCTACACAACATGATAATTTTTCTCCATTCACAGCTGAACTAGTGACATCCATCATGGTTGTATTCTTATTGTCGTTGATTTTGATGAGCAATTCTATGCATTTCTTATGTTGCATTGACGGTAAGGTACTGTTGCATATTATCGATTTATCGTTTGTAATTTTGATTGTTGTTATCGAATACAATTTCTTTATACTAATAGTAATCGAGTTTAAGTGCATGTGGCGAGCATCATTCTCTACATTCTATTCAAGCGATTTTTGTTATTTTTTCCAAACTGGTACTACTGCATGTATGTGTTAATAACTGTGCAATACATTGTGTTATATATATTAGGTACAAAGATTAGAGTAAGTTACACAAGGATATTTGAAATAATTCTAAATAATAATGCATTTTATAAAATGCTTGATGAGTGATTTGCAGATAATATCCATTTGAATTCGATTACACGTATTTTTCCGTCTCGGCATGGCAGACAATATCTAATGAGAATCACATTGCACTTTGTCTTGAGCTTTTATATTGGCAAAGTACGTTGTTAAAATCTTTGTGTATATGTTTTGTATATTCGATGCTATATCAAGAAAATCCATGTATTTATCTCATCATATTTATTCCCACAATTATTTCCTGTTGGTGGGTTATATTAAGGGGTGATTTTTCTAATGTTTACATAGCCATGTACATATACGATATGTACGAGTATGTCTAAATCGAAAGAATAATAGAGTGAGTAACTAAATGTTCACAGTTTCCTCATCATTTTACTTAACGAATTTAGAATAATATCCTGCTGCAGATTGCAAAATTTTCCTCACCACACTATTTTTCGATTACAACTTCCTTTCACAAAAGAAAAAAGAAAGGCTAAATGAAGGTATAGTATATTATGTCTTCATTACACCTACAAAAGTATTTAAGTATTTGGAAATTATCGACTTTACTAGACATGACATCGAATTTTTAACTTATGTAAGAACTTATGAGGGTCGATCAACAAGTATCCGTGTTAGAATAAATACATGTTTCTATCAATATTTGGGTTTTCCCAACGTGATCTCCTTTTGGAACAATACACTCTTCCCAATGTTTTTGCCATTTCGTTAAACACTCCGAAAAATACGATTTATCATACTCTGGAAATATGCTTCTGTCTCAACGGTAACATCCTTGCTTGACATGCATTTTTACCTCCAATCGATATTTTCACATTGTGAAACAAACTAAAAAAAAACCTGACAGGAAGGTAGTTTGGACAAGTACGGTGCATATGGCAGCAATTCGTAGCCAAGAGCCTGCAGTTTGATCGCGTTTTCCTCAGTTTCTTATCGAATTTGTTTAATAATTTACTGTAGTGTTGTCCCGTGATTGTTTTTTTATTTACCAAAAAGAGGTCGATAAGTCGAATTATTTCTTGTTGAAATTCGTCATGCTAATATCTGATTGTTTTCATTGACGGTGAATGGTCCTCATATGTAGCATATAATTTCGCTCATATTTCTTCACAAATTTTTTCATTCAAAAATAACAACTAAATATTACGGATCGATGTTGCTCTTTTTCAATTTTATTGCGAAACTTGTGTAAACAACTGCCAAATAAAAACTAGCGATGAATCAGTTCGAAATTTAGTATGGTGCTATTTGACATATGGGAGTAGTAATATGAAGTTCCCTCAGCCACGGACACTGTCCTCAAACATGGTTACTTGAAAAGATTAATATATGTATGTATGTAAGACCTATACTTTTCAGAATAAGAGTGATCAATCCCAGACAGACACGGTAAGCTCCTTATAAATTCAAGAGGAAGAAGAAACAGTCAAAACATTTTATTTGTGAATAAGTAAATAGTTTTAAGAGAAATGGCCAAGCCAGTGCTACGATCCGCTTTTAAAATGAAACAGTCATATAATGAAATAAATACATATTACGTGACTTCACACTCGTTAGTCCGATATTTGACAGTTTTTTGTGTGTATTTTAAAATAAATATTTGTGTGTTTTTGTTTTGCTAAAATTACCGAATTTCCGAAAATACACATAAAAAACTACCGAGTAACGACCTAACCAAGTAACAAGCATGGAGTAAAGTCACCATTGTACAAGGTACGACAAATATGTTTAAAGACTCGAACCATATCTCAGCAACCAAGCGCGTTATCTATGCGTTTTGAAGCTTCAACCTTACTCTACTAACTGTCAAAATTTCATGGCATTTGATTGACATTTCATGTTTATTGACATTCATTTTACAAAACACGTGTTCGTTTGATGTTGAAATTTTAACATGAAATTTAACACACAGCACTCACTCATTGTTCGTCAATTTTTGGCTCGGAATCAGGTCTGTGTGTTGAATCACCCGCCGTATTCACCTGATTTGGCACCGTGCGACTTCTGTTTGTTCCCAAAACTGAAATTGAAGTTGCAAGGATGATTTTTTGATGACATTCAGACCATACAACGGGCTTCGACGAGGGCACTGGAGGCAATTCCGAAAAATGAGCTGGAACACGCGTTTGAATCACTATTAAATCGATGTAACAAGTGTATTGAATCAGGAGGAGAATATTTCGAATAAATGTACCGAAAAATTAGCAGATATCGTGTTTTAATTATGTTTTCTAGAGGCAGTCTTAATACATAATTGTCGCACCGTGTATGTATTTGTGTACTATTTGGTAGTTTACTAAAAATGGGAGTTATCTTAACATTTTCATTCATTGAAATATGAATCTATGATATTTTAAATATTTATATGTAGTTTGAAATTATATCCTAAAACTGCGTAAAAGCTTTTTTTTATATTGGGTGCGCAAGTACATTTTTGTAAGTACGTATTCAATTTGCAAATTTTAGTTTAGATGGTGAAAAAGTGACTGCGTTAACAAGTCATTTCATTGCGTCTAAATAACATGATAATGATTTAGAAAATGTGAAATTGGGTTCTATATGAACTGAAACCTGCTGCTTCTACAAGGCATGGTATCATTAACATCACCATCAACATGATATGTACAATAATTTGTTTCTGTTTCTCTTTTAGGAGACTTTAGGAGACTCTTGAGGTGACTGTGTTTCTGCAACATGCTGATCAAAAGAAAATGGAGTATACTATTGAAAATAACTGCATGATTGGAACTTTCCATCTTGGCTTCAGACCTGGCGAATCCCCCTTATACCAGCTTACGATAGTGAGCCAAATCCTAGAGAAGGACCAAAACACCACCTATTTCTTGATTTCAAAGCCGTTTTCGACATCCCGGTAAGAGATTACTTCTAGGCAGCTTCCAGACAATCTGATTATGGAGAAAATAATACCACCTGTAATGTCCTCAACAAAATTATGCCACACTGTTAGCATGATTTAATTTGTATACATAGAAAATATATACTAACGAGTGCAACTTACTTGTACTCGCTGGTATCGTTGGATCCTTAGACGCAGCGAAAGGGACTTATAAAATGAAATACCTAGAGTCGATAAACAAAGGCTCCCGCCGTCAAGGACAGCACATCAACATTAATAATTACGCTTTCGAAATAGTAAAGGGCTTTGGTTCTATTTCAGAACCCATACTAACGTTAGGCTGCAGAACATCAATAAAGAGCACAACATTCTCTCCTCCCATAAGTTCATTATATTTGCAATAAAATAAGGAAAATGTAAAAGTAAAAAATATTGCTGTTATATTTTTAGATGCGGCGCAATCGTTTGATAACGTGATAGTTTAACGTGAAAGTACAATATTATGTTACATTTCTACTACGCATTCTTCTAAGCATAAACTCCCTAAATCGTATCATTCTGGTCAAAAAATTCAGAGTTGAATATAAACAATTCATCTGACGGTTTCAGCCTTTTGGCCTCCAATACATATGTACATATTGTTCAAATCTTATCTAACAGTGAACATCTGGGTTACGTTCCTGACACTTGTGCTGCAATCCTAAGCATCCACGTAAATTCGTACGCGACATCCCTTGATAGTACGCAAACTGGCGTACTACAGTACATGATAAGACACGCGATAAAGTTCAAGCATTATCCATTTGGCTAGAAAGTTATTGCAACTAGACCCAACTCGTGAATAAAAAACTCACATTTTTCATATTAATTATATTGTTGGTCTCTTCAAGAGTGTATTCAGTAAATAAAAACATTTGAAGAAAAGGTTTGTATGTGAAAGCACACACACTACATATACTATATACATTTAAATTGAACATACCACTAATTTCTGAGGTTAAAATTTTACAGTAAGATGTTTCTATATTTATTTTTGTTTCTGCTTTTGTTTAAAGTACAATACATATTGTTGAAAAGCCTTAAGAATTTATTCACCTTACTCATACTTCTATGATTCGATAGTGAGGCCTTAGCACATGCAGGTTATTTTAGATGAACTAATTACGATAACACACAGACCATCCTTAATTAGTTTAACAGCGTGTCTCAAAAGATTGTTTACAAGATGGATGTACTCGTATAGTATAGCAGAAACTATAAAGTGATGGTCAATTAACTAATGAGGATGAACGTTTCAATATTTCAACAAGTAGGTAAGTACATGTGTGTCGATATTACACATGTATATACATGTGTTTGTATAGTTTGTATACACAAAGTGTCAATTGCAGATGTCCTTTTAACATTGAAATGTTGTTATATATGTACATACATATGTATGTAAGTATATTGTGAAAACAATGACAAACCAACTGATACCTGTTATGACATTACTTCAAAAGCCTTTTCGTCACACAAAGCAATTAATAGCGTAATGCTTATTTGCACGTATTACTTAGTGTAGTCAGTTTTTTGCAATATTATTTTCGATGTACAACCTTGAGATGAATATCGAATAAAAATAACAAAAAAATGCTAAACAGTGATCTGAGGTCACTAAAACAATTGCCGAAGCTCCTAGCATGATGGACTTTGGGTTGAGGAGGATGCAGCCAGAGATGATAGAACGCATATTCAAAACAAAACAGAAGGAGATTTAGATTATAATACAGGGATTGAACGACAAAAATGCCTTCACAAGGCGTCATAAAGCGTCCACATACTAGACATGCCAATATTTGTATTATTTACACTGGATTTAAAATAAAAGCATACTGATCGCAATAGAAGTACACCAAGAAGTGGTACATTGGACCAATTATCACTCAATTTAATATAGAGTGTGGTGAACACAATTAAAAACAATAAGTCGGGTGCGACAACAGTGGTTTCCATTTCAATTCAGTCTCTACTATTTGATTGTCCTCATTTTTTATTTGTTAGATATAATATCATTATTGCGCTTTGTTGCTTTAACTAAATGGGGCAAATTTAATATTTCCAAGAAACACTTTGGTTGTTACTTTACAAGTACATATGTATAGTATATATGTATATATAACCAAGTGGTACTAACTTATAAATGTCATTGAAATCAAGCATTCACATATGCTGTTCCCCATTTATGTACATTAGTGCCTTTCATTTCCCCATTTCTTATGCACTGATTTTGTGTCGAAACAAAATTATCGTTGAATGATGAGTTAAGTTTCGCTCATATAGAGATGTGCTAAATTTATTGCTAGCTAAGGAAGCAAGAACAACATTTTGATAAGCGTTAACCCAATCCTATTTTCGTGGAATAATTTATTTGTCCGATTATTGACGAATAGCTTGGACGATATTCATTTTAACCATTTGAATCGTTACCCGTATAACATCGAACTTTCGCGGCACCTCACAAAAAATGCCTAATGGGGTCAAATCACAGCTCCGAAACCACAGGGCGGCAGATCGACCATGATATTAAATGATTAAATAAATCAAGCAACTCTTTTCGTGAAACAGCTTAATGTATACCTAATATTTGTATATGAGAACTACTTCTTGTAATAATTGTTCTACATTAAATTTCTTCAAGTCAGTTTGACATATTATATATAAATGTATTTAATCAAAATGTCTCACTTTTTTTTTTTTAATCGTAACGTAATTGCATCGGTGTAATCGAATTACCATTTAAACTATTATAGTTATTTCTTTAAAGAAAACAACCTAACATATTTAGTTCATATAGTATATCTGTGCATGTAAGTTCATTGACATGATACAAACGACACTACTCCCACAACAATAAGTACAATAATAAGCAGAGCAGCACCTACGTTTGCATGCTGATAAGTTCGTGATAAAACTCATCGATAAACACTCTTTTTTAAGAAAGACACCAAATCTGAAACTTAAATTAAATTTAAAAAGCTTTTTAAAGTAGTGATTTATCAGATGAGAGGTGTGCGTAATTTTCATCCGATAACATCCATTTTCAGATATATTACAATAGGTCCATGCTAAAGCAAACATTACGAGCTAAAAGGAAACTTTGTTGCAAAATAAAGAGATTTTCATTGAATTTTTTAACTTCATGTTTCATTTATTACGAACTTATCAGCCCACGCTCGTAATCGTACCATCATCAAAGATGATTAACAGATAAAAAGGGTGTCTTTCTAGTCACGTTTAATATGTAAAACCAATGAAAATGAGTGGTGAATGATATATCGGTTCATCCTTATATATATGGCATTGTGTGTTGAAAATCAACTCGACCAAATAGTCTCCAAAATATTGACTAACATTTAATAAAATGTTATATAGTAATTCCAAGTAATTTCAGTGATATTAAGTGGCTGCAGTGAATTTAGGATTTGATGTCAATAGGCAACAAAAAAAAGTACAATAAAAAGTGGCTAGACTTATAAGATTTCCTCATTTCATTTATTTCAGCTGGTGAAAATATTTTTTTCTGTGGCTGATGCGGATACTAGATTGTCCACTGCTTCAACCCGTTTTTTAGAGAGCAATCCGGATTGTTACTGTAATCGGTCACCGATCTGTGCGTTTAGACAGATGGGCCCCTCGGCCAGATGGCCTGGTAAGTGGGATCGATCGTATAAACATCATTGGCTTTACTAAAATTCAGCGACTCAAAGAAATTATAAACGAAATTAATATTTATTTTTAATAATTTAAATTTCCTTAAATCGTTTTATGTTTGGGACGTACTCTTTTTCTTTCAATTTACTGTATCAGATACAAATAAATAAAAGCGACATTTGGTTGTACGTAAATTAAAAAACGATATTCTTTTGCGGAAGGATTGGACCCTGGTTTACCGATGTGTGCTTTGAGAGAGTCCGATAGAGGGTCTAGTGCATACTGTCAGAAGTTATTAGCAACCCCAAAAACATTTTTTCAAAAAAGTTCCACTCTGAGTCCTATAAATTCTGATTGAAAGAATTTCAAATTTGTCAGCGCTAACATGCGACTTTAGTTTTAAACACGTTTACAATACAATTGCAATGTTAGTTTATCCAAAATATGTCTGCCATTTTGTAGTTTTTTACGATTTTGACATTAAATCTGCATTCCTTGACTCCCACACACTTCGCTAATACTTTTCGTGAACGTAATGTCATTGTTTCCAAAGTAGGTTCGCGATTTTGCGGTGGCCGTTTGATATTTTAATGATTCTGACATCAGATTTGAATTTCTGGATCCCGATATCACCCCTGCTATTACGTTTCATGAACGGGACATCAGTTTTCTAATTTTTGGCCTTTTAAATTTTTACTCTTTTGACTTTAAATTTGAATAACTTTATCCTGAAAACACCATAAGTATTACTTTTCGTAAACATAAGGTCGGTTTTCTTTAATTTTTTACAATTTTGGCCAAAATTTGGCCTCTCTTAAGTTTTTTATTTTAATTTTGGCTAACATTACCTGTTTTTCCGACCTCTGTTGCTCGGTTCATTTTGAAAAGGGGTTATCTCTCATAGAGATGACTACCTTTCACAATAAAAGTTTGGATTTGACCACAAATTAATCGGTTTAGTTTAATGAAATAACGTGAGTCTATTTACAAAATCTACGAATTGAATGTAGAACGAATTCAGTTGTAAGGGATTCCGAAGAACCCATTCTGTCCGCACTTCTTTTTCAGTATTTATGTATGTATTAAAGTTGAACATAATCAAAAAGAGCCAACACGTTTTCTAAACTTCGTTACAAGGCTAAGGTTTATGACAAATAAATTTCTTACTGAACAAATTTTGAATTGCCCATGGCCGCTGATTGAACTTACGACATGTTCTAACGAACTGTGCCCACTTTAGTTAATTTTAAAGATTTGTTGGGCTTGAAAGCACCCTTTATATGAATGTAGTTAATAAATTAAATTCGTAGATAGATGTTTAAATTCGTGTGAAAAAATTATACGGAAATATTATACGATACATCGTAAGGCCGGTCAAACTCGAACTTTAGATACCATACACGTATCACCCATCAACCTGGGTGTATATGACTATAACCTTTTGTAGCAATTAAAAGAGAAAAATAGCAACAATAAAATTGTTTCAAAATGCATTTGCCATTTTTAATTTGAATAACTCTAATAACTTTTGTATATACGAGTATTCGTGAGCGTGCGAGTTCAGTGTAAAAGTAAGGTGATTAAACGTAGATTTAGCAATATGTACCTATGTAGGTATAATATATTGTATGACAAAATGAATTAAATGTGTGTGTTTGTACATAATGAATGAAAAACACAATTACAGACACGCATGCACTGATTCACGGTTTAGTTTTTCGCCGTTGAAGACGCTCAAATTCATTTCACCTCAATTCAACTCGTGACGCATGGCTGTGTGATTTTTGTTTTTGTCTTGAAAAACACTTTCACTGAAGAAGATGAGCCAGTCAGTGGCACCTTGTTGGGTTACATACGAAACCTATGTATGATATGTTTGCTTTGTCGTCTTGGCAGTTACATTTGATCGTGAAGTAGTTGAGAACGGAACAACGGATTATAGAAAGCGCTGCTGCGAAATTATTATTACTACATTGTATAGTTTTAAATTCACTTTACACAAATTATTATTTCCTTGAAGAAAAAAATGTTCCATTCTTTGGCGGCGGTTATAACAATCTCATTTGTGAACATTCTAGTTTTTAGTACATTCGCAATGGTGAACGGTAAGCTGTTAATACGAGTACCTATACTAATTGTGGCAATAAAGATATTTACGTATTTTTCTCGCTTTTTCTTCCACTAGCACATACACTCAAGAAACCACAAAAATGTTCGTTTCGTTTAGAAAACGCATTGGAGCAAGTACGACGACGCAATCTTCAGGTGAAATCAGCACGAACTATAAAACCAGAAACGCCTTACACTCTTTATCATTCCTTGTATGGCTCCACGAGTGATTATGTTGATAGTTTCTATGAAAATATAAACACAGGTCGTGGATCATATGCAAAAAATATACACAGGGCTGATCGGAGACCAGAAACTTTAGCAATCAATGCCAATGATGAAACAGAAGCGGCGGATTTTTTGAGAGCACAAGAACAACGTCACCCACATAAATTATCCATCTCACGTGTAGCCGTTGAGGATCTGCATGTGCGGTTGCCACCAAATGCTGCCGCGCGTTGGGTTGAAGTAGATAAATGCAAGTTTAGCACGAAAAATTCAACGCTGGATACTCGTCTCATATTCCCCGATCTGACTATAAGCGGCAAAGTCGTATTGCAACCAACCGGCGGAAAGTGCAATATGATTTTACGTCTTCGACGTGCTGGCATTGAGTTTCATACTGTACCGATTGGATTTGATATGTCTGCGATAAATGAAGAATCTCGTCGCATTGGTGTTAGTGCCTCTGTTCGGACAGATTCACATTTTGCCGAACCCGGTTTCATATCGGTTTTTGCGCACGGTTGTCAAGGTCCCACCGGCATTCGATTGCGTCAAAATTCCAAGAGGCGTTTTGGCTTTGCCAGCGGAAATACTCATACGCAAGAGCAACAAGAACAACAACAGCCAACATTAAATATTGAATTGTCCGAGCCGCAAATCGTTTTGGGCAGTGCTTCGAATTCGAATAGATGGGGTAAATTTCATAATCCCTATAATTCCATATATGATGTTCGCAGTGCTAGCTATAATATGCAGCCATACAATCGTTTGTTAAATGCCCATGATCTTTATGAAATCGGTACTAACGAGCGCATTGATCGCAATTCAAATCGATATCGAAGAGAGGTATACCAACAACATCAAAATGGCGACCAAATGCATTTCACAGATGACATTCTAAATATCACAGATGATTTGGATGATTTATTTCCACCAGATGCACGCACATTTAGTGAGCTCTTCGGCAGTGCGAATAGCAACGATGAAAGAAACTTATTTTCGACCGCAGCCGGAATCGAAGACGAAGCACAAGATGCGCTTACAAATGAGCTGGAAAAGCTTTTTTCAATGGGCGTTCGAAGTTTACTCACAACTTATATGCAGCGGGCCTTACAACCGGCTATAAAGGAAACTCTTATGGAGAATATGGGCTATATACTCAGCTATGGTTAGGAATAAAATCTAAAAGGATAGTGTTACCCCGTCTTCTTACCTGTTTTATAGTAATCATCCGTCACCCTGATTGCATTGGCGTAGCTTATAGCAGTGCTACTACTATGTATAGCACAACTTTTAATTTCTGATTCAATAATAGTTGAAATTTTATCCAAAATTTTTACACTTCACTGACATCACTATAATTGCAAAGGTAATTAATACCCATAAGCTATTACATATATAAATAATATGCTGATAACGATTCTCATGATTTTTTATTTATTCTTATACTAACTGTATTCACTCTCAGCCGCTACGTATGAACATCCTTTCGTTAATGTCAATGATAAATTGAAAATAGTATTAGTCAGCTTCAATTTGATTTAAAACCTTTGGAGGCGGCGCTTCAACACAGCAGCTAATACGGCGCATGTGCGAGTCCACCTACAGTTTACTGCTATTGGGTATATGTATGACTATATACCTACGTATCGCCTGCTAAAGTATGAAAATATATGTATATCCATTTTTATAATGAGGATATTAAATTGTCCATATCTCATTTTGCAGAAAGGGATGTAAACATGATATATCCACATATATGAGTATATGATATCTAAATGCATTAGAAAATAGAAATATGTGATTAAAAATAATAAATAGTGTATTGTATTTAAGTAATAAATAAAAAATTAAAATAAAGTAGGTGATTATTAAAACTATGATATACTGTGCAACAAAGGCATACACAAATACATAAAATGCTTCTAAGCGATTTTATTCAATGTTAAGAAATTTTCGCAAATAATCATAACTCCCATTGTTAGCGTAATGTATTAGTACTAGTAAGAGTATCAATTAGCGATATTATCATGATGCTTTTCTCTTGCAGAAATCAATTTTGTTTGCTTAAGGTTAATTAAATTACATAATTAATGTAGTATGATTGCGTTTAATTAAGAAATATATGAATTGTTTTTTTTTTCAACTTTGTTTAAATAATTTATTCTAGTTTGAGGGTGCAGTTGGTCGTGAGTTCGAATTCCGGTCAAAACTAATTTAGTAGCAACACATATTTCAATTTCTTCTGGGAGAACTCTGTGACAAAGCTCAGAAAGTGATATTTATTACAAGCCGTTCGGATTCAGCTAGTATAAGTAGGCACTTTCCAATACTGTCTAAAAGTGTTGCGCCTAACAATAAAAATCCATAGTCGAATTTTTAAATGTATGTTTATTTTTCAATATAATCTCCTACAGCTTCACTTAGCTTTTGACAGCACTTAGTCCAATGTTCTTGTAACTTTTCGATGCCTTTAGAAAAACATAGTTTCTTCTTCTGTTTCTTCATATGACTCAAATCTTTTCACTTGGAAAAGTCAGCTTTTCAAATTTGAAAACAGAAAAAAAATTGCTGGGAACCAAATCTAGTGAATACGATGGATGAGGAACTTATGAATTTGGCATTGTCTTGAAAAATGGCACCCATTTTGCGCGTGAACTTGTTCATATTCAAATTGTTGTGCAAGATTAGAACCATTGTGTTATCTCTGCTAACTTGTGAACTTTCATTTTCGGATCGTCCAATACCTGTTATAATAATACAAGGTAAAGCCATTAGGGAGAGTGCTCACGAATGATGGAGAAAAAGTAAATAAAACAACAACAAACACAGGGTCAAAGAAGAAGAACAAGTAAAAGGAAACAACAGAAGTAGAAAAGAAAACAACAAACACACTGGTTGGACACTATAAGAACCCAGTTTTTGACATTATATGGCGCAGCCAAGAGGAATCTTTCACAATTATTCTGCCTTCATTATTATGCCATGGTCCAATACGATGTTATTGATTTTTTTCGGTTATTTGCTCGGTGACCACTTCTTTTAAGAGTCCTTGAAGTATGACAGTGTTTGTGTCCTTACGACCTCATTTAAACTCGGCAATCCATTTGTCAACAGTTCTTCATAAAAATTATAAAAATTGGTATTTAATATCGTTATTTTTCAGATTTTCTATTGTTAATGAATCACAAACAAGTCAATTTCAAATGATTTGCAAACAAAGAATAAATTGACTGATCAATTTGAAATTGGTCATGTATTCAACTGAACGATTGAATATTCTAGTACAATTATTTTTTGCCGATATCAACACATACATACATATATAGATGGTGTGAGGCGCAACACTTCCTAGACTGCACATATCCAAAGTATAGCATAATGGCATTGTGAAGTGTATTTGCAGTCTGAAACTGGAATATATTTAACTCACAAATTAGACAACATTAATGAATTCCTCAACTGCTAGTTGAAAACTCGTATATATATTTTACAATTCATTGGGGGAGTCCTTAACATGTATACTCCTTCTTGAACGTAGTGAAATGTTGTACATAACATGCATAATAGTTTTGGTTTTGGTATTCTCTTCGATAGCGTATTATATGTACTGTTATCGATATTGTGTACGCATTGTCAAGCTTTAACCTTTTGCACACAATACTTTATGGTACTGTATATCGGTGACTTTTTTTCTTGTTCACGATTCACTGAATTGTAAACAGAACTTCATTTTTTAGCCACTCCGGGATCAATCACTATATCATTCGACTGGGATTGTGTATATTGCAGATTTTTTCCAAAGTGAGGACAGAGTCTATTTGATAATTATATTTGACATTACTTTAGCTGATAAGAACCATTGCAGGTTTTTTATATGCATTATGGGGTCCCCTTTTGTAAGTTTGTAGGATTTGTGAATATTATGTTAAAAGTCTATTTTGTTGCTATAGAATCAACAGGGCTTCTATTCCTAATGCTGCAATTGGTCCCATTTCTCATATGATATCAAGGCATGCCAATTTTTGCAGCTCAATTAGGTTGCTTTGTGTAGTGTTTTGATTAGTCTTTTCCCACCATACGATTAAGACATATAGGACGCCGAGTATGATCATTATGAATATGAGACTGTGCAGCTAAACTTGGCCTAATATTTTTTTAAGCCAAAATAAAAGTTCTTGCCAATAATAAACTAATCGTATTTATACAAATTTGTTTACGATAAATAGGCAAGACCAGGACTTTTATTTCCATACATACACTACAATAACAACAACATCATTTCCATACATTGTATTTCATCCCCTGTGCCAATGCTGGAATCTTCCGGGGAAGTAACGTCAGTGATATCCAATTTTATTAAATATCATCCGTCACTGTTATAATATTCAACATTTTACATTTTGATCACCTGTTGGTTTTCCCTGTATAACATGTAAATAAACATCAGATATACACCATATCAATGAGAATTATGGTGTGCCAGCTGGAGACATAGTATTATTGTCAAGAATTGTTTGCCGACAAATTTTCTATTAATTTAAATAACGGTTTGTATTCTTATGACAATACTTCAAAAAGATGCACTGCAGTGCACTGCGCTGCACAATGGCTCTTAATATGAATGTTTGTACATTTGATATTTCTGATATTTAAGGAGGAGCAACAAAACTACCGTTAACGACTTGTTGGAGAATGAATAAGAAAACACACATATCTCAAAATGTGTGTGTGATTCCAATTTTGCCTACTCCTCAAAGCATTATTAAGTAAATGTTCAGTACGATTTGAAAATTAATATATTGTCTTTCGCGCACGTATATTTTTCAAAATCCGCACTTCAAATAAAGCATTAATAGACGATGCGTAAATATTTTTATTTATGCGGAGTAATTTTTAAGTTTTATTGATTAAATTAAATTAGTTAATCTTCACATGATTTGTTATATTGTCTTTAATGTGCAAATGCCTTGTTTGCATCACAATTTTCAGATATATTGTATATATAGCAAAAAAAGCTTTTATACAATGTAAGTGAAATAAAAAATACAGAGTTAGATTTCTTTATAAAGTTTTATTGGTTAAAGTAATTTATTAGTTAAATATGACATTGTTGGTTTCATCGTCTTGTATGTGCAAATGCCTTGTTTGTTCACAATTTTCAGATAGGCTGTATTCACATATTTGTACAGCGGAAGCGCTTTTATATAATTTAAATGAAATAAAACAAATTTAATTACACTTATTTAATATGTTTTATTAATTCAATAAACTAAATTGTGATATTTTACTACTTTTGTGAAACTCAAAATATAGTACGAACTAAATTCAAAATGTAAACAAACTTTTTATACACGGATGACATCACACCCATCAGCTGTTTATCCTTACATTTTTCTTACAAGTGCGTTGTCGGAAGCTTTATCTTTTTGAATTATGGTAGTCTCAGATACTTGTAAAGCTGACGAAATGAAGCAGAATCTCAGGTGACAGCTTTCTATAATTGATCCTATATAAATAAACTAAACGTCAAAATCTTAATCTCATGATTTATTTTATGGCGCAATTAAAAGGTGGTGTTACTAGAACAACGGCTTAGAATTATTGATTGGTAATTAATTTTGTTTCATTTTCCCGATGTGTCTGCTTTCACATTATATTTCTTACAATGCGCCATCTTGATTTTATTACATATGAGTATATGAGCTAAGAGGAGCTCCGAAAAACTTGTGTGCTCAGCTCCTCTTTCAGTATTGCTATTTACACGCGTTTTTAGGCATAATTTGAAACGTGTGTTGGCTCGAACGGCGGCGTACTTGCGACATTACTCTTTCTGCGCTTAAAGAGCTTTAAGATATTTTTTAAAGGGCAAATTTTCCAATTGCTAACCCACAGCTTTGTATTGTTAAACAAATTCGGTTTAAAAAAAAATAATATTTGTAGGCTTAATTCACTGGCCTTACTTTAAAAAACCTTAGCTATGGGTTATGTGGCTACCCTCTCTCTGACAGGACGCACTTAGACCAGAAAAGCCCATTATGATACCACTGAGCTTCTTTTCCAATACTGTTGTGCGTGTTAAATTTGGACAGCATTAGAAAGGACCTATTTATATTAGCCAATTCCGAACGGCAGAAAATCTTGTGGCATCACTTTAACTTAGTTTTGTCATAGAGCTCTTTTAAGAAGCATTATTGGCAAATTGTTACTGCCGGAGATTGAACCCACGATCTACAGATCAGAAGGCCAACGCACTAACCATTGAGGTACGGCACCGACTACTAATAGTATAAAAAAACTAAATTTATATGATCGTGTAAATATTGTCAAAGTGCTACCATCTGGTAGACTACCATTCTGATTAAAATTCGATTTCGAGAGACGAACAAGTTTATTTCAAAAACCTTTTTTTTTCATTAATAAACATTTTCTTGTGCTCTTATAGTATCAGGTTTGTTTAATTTGCTAGTGCTTTCTACTTTTTGCCCTCGTCAAAGTTCGATTGATGCACAATTTACTATCAAATTTTTCCTGCAAGGTAAATTTCCGGCTCTGTCAAAACAGGTGATGCAGGTTCACTTTGTTATTGAAAAATTGTGCTTCTGTCGTGTTAAAACAACCTTGTATTAACAGTCCTTCGTATATGTTATGCCAATATGACAGTTCGAACCATATGACACATTCCGATATAATAGGGTTGAAGATGTCATCGAGATTTCTGTTTTGGTATACTTCCTGCATATAATTGTGGTGATTTGATTGACACTAAAATTTGGCAATAATACAATATACAATATATAAATTGATTTATATTTAAAGTGGTGAGTATAATTATAATTTTCGATTAGTTTTTAACCGTAACTTAACTGCATAAAATGTATAAGTTTGGACGGAGTCGGTTATCAGTGACACTAATAATAGTTTGAGTTCATGTTTTAAGCATACACACACAAAGTGTTTGTAGTGGAAATTTTTGCAATTCTATGGTTGTTCAACTCTTCTTGTGTTTATTATATAATAAATAAATAAATTGTTTTGGTTGTGGTGCTTTAAAGGACATTTTAAAACAATACGGGATCTGAGATAATGTGCATATGGATGAACAATTTTAAAACATTCAAACGGATAAGGAGGTCAAAGTCGTCTTTACACCACAATGTCATGGCTAAGGCTATGCTTTTTGTATTTACCTTTAGTGTTTATTTTTCAATTGCACATATGTATGTAGGTTTATTGCTATAATGTATTGCTTTTGTCTCTCATTTACTTTTAGGTGAATTTCGAATAGATATGTTGGCCTTTATTAATAGAGGATCAGTTAAAATGGTATGAAAACAATTGCAGATACATATATTTTGTTTGCCAGTGAAGCATCATCCAAATCAGTCATAGTATCGCGACGTAATAGTTCGGAATTGCAGAAATTTTCTTACCTGCACCCTGTTTCGGCTTGACGAATGAAACAACAATCTTCTTGCTGTGCATCATCTGTGAGACGTCGTAGCTGCAACGATGAATCGTGTCTCAGTCGCAACAGGCGCTGCCGCTGGATCAGGCTCATCAATGGATGCCACCTCATATATACGTACAATCGAATGGGATATGATGAATAAGACTAAATTCTTTCCATTGTCAATGCTAAGTTCGTTTTCTGTTCGCTGTTGTCTATTTCCGTTGACTGTGATTAAAACACAGCTGCAAGTACAGCATAAAAGTGATGTATACAAGGGAATGATTGATTGTGCCATAAAAATCTATAAATCCGAAGGTGTACCCGGTTTATATCGAGGCTTTTGGATTTCTTCAGTGCAAATTGTATCGGGCGTGTTCTACATAAGTACGTACGAGGGTGTGCGGCACATTTTAAATGATTTGGGTGCTGGTCATCGTACAAAAGCATTGGTGGGCGGTGGTTGTGCATCGTTGGTGGGTCAAACCATCATAGTTCCTTTCGATGTAATTTCCCAACATGCCATGGTGTTGGGTATGTCGTCGCATGCTGGAGCAAAGGGTGACATGAATCCACTTGGTATCAAGATGACTCCAAAGCGTAGTCGTTTTGATATTTCCATAGATATATCGCGTGAAATATTGCGGAGAGATGGATTTCGCGGCTTTTATCGTGGCTACACTGCGAGTTTGATGGCATACGTACCAAATTCAGCGATGTGGTGGGCGTTCTATCATTTATATCAAGGTATTCCATTTTACAGATCTTTCGAGCATTCAATATAAACCACCAATTCTTTATTTCAGATGAATTATGTCGAATATGCCCGCCTTGGGTGTCACATTTACTTATACAATGTATCGCTGGTAGTTTAGGAGGTTTTACCACAACCATACTTACGAATCCTCTGGATATTGTTAGGGCACGATTACAAGTAAGTGGTAATTGAGTGTTAAAATTCGCTTTTGTATAAAACATATTTTCATTTTAGGTTCATCGTATGGATTCCATGAAAGTAGCTTTTCAAGAATTGTGGCGGGAAGAGAAGCTACATTGCTTTGTCAAAGGGCTCTCTGCACGACTTGTACAATCAGCAGCGTTTTCATTTAGCATTATTTTAGGATATGAAACCATTAAGAGAATAGCAATCGATGAACAATATAAACATCAGATACGCTGGTAATTACGATAAAAAGAACAACAATTAAACCTCCCCACGAAAGTATTGTGTATACACAGTACATCTACAACAACAACAACAGCAAGAATATACCGGTTAGATGCATTTACGACACTAAAACAATAATATTGTTCACACAATTTAAATTTTCCCATTCACACGCACACATATGTACGTACAGCAAAGTTTAATTGAAATCATACATACATATATAGACGTTTATTACCAAAGAAATCAAATAATTTGGAAAATACAATTTATAAGTTGCCCCCATACTCCTTAACCGTTTAGGCTTCATTGTGAACAGCTAAAAAAAAACAACTGAACTTAATGTTTCGTAATTTGAATTTTGTAAATATTTAATGGATGAAAAGAGGTTACACAAATGAATACCTGCATACTATAATAACAAAATATAGTTCTTTACACGCTGTAAAATTTAGTATTAGTTAATTTGTATATGTATTTATTTTAGTCACGAATTTAGTTAATCTTAATTATTACAATTTGTTGTATCTTGATAATAAAATCAAAGAGAAAAAAACAAACCAATAGCTAATCAACGTTGCGCTATGCATAAAAGGATGTCGTTGGTAGTGCGTATTGTAGAACAGGAAAGTCTGTCTGTCTTTCTTCATCACCATCTAGTATACGCAACGACCACAATGTTATACAAAATTATGAATAATTTAGATACGTTTTATTGTTGTTTAATACATAAGTCAGTGGCGTGTGCCCATGCTCTACATAGAGAATCTTAAAATTGAAACTTTGCCAGGTAACAACTTTTTGGTTTTATTGTTTTTTAAGAAGTAATAAAGTACAAACCATAATTTCCCCATAATAAATTTGATTTATTTAGTTTTTTTTATTGTGTCACCACTATAGATCACATATGAATATACCACTCACCACAATCAAATGAAACATATTTATATACAATTTAACATTAACTTGTATGCACAAAATGCATTTAAATGATTGCTTAGTCCAGCATTTTGCGTACCATGTAGTTGAGGATGCCCCCATTTTTGAAATAAGTTATATCGACTTCAGTATCAAAACGTAATATGGTATCGAATACAACGCCATCAGCCTAAAAAATACAGATTGTATTAAGCCAAAGTCATGCATGAAAATAAATCGATGTGACAATAAGGAATATGCAGTTACAGGTGCGCGTTTTTAAGTTCCTGAGTGAAAATGAAAAATCATCAAAATTTAAACTATTTTTTGAATATTCCGAAGGCAATACCAATAGCTTTTTTGTGCTACATTAAACGATTCCAAACGACAAGGTCAGCTTAGGGTTACTGTCTACCCTAAAAGGCCCAAAACTTCGGAAGATCCCCTACTCAAACTTCTGAGGGTTTATTCAGGTAATTTTTTTTTTTTTTATACAAAGTGCAGGACAATGACCTCTGATCATTCCAAGAATGGTAGAGATGTTTCGTTTGTCTTTGTCTTTGAACGATTGTTGCCAAGTCTCACAAATGAGGTATTTGATTAATCTTCTATGGGAAGCATTGGAAGTGAGTACATCCAAGTTGTGTTTGGATGTTTCAGGTGGATTTGTTAAAAGCCTATTTTCATTTTTGAGTGCCTCAGGTGTACTCTGTCTAGCAAGCTCATGCACTTTTATTCCCCTGTGGCCACACATCTAGCATAGGAGTAAATTATGGTACTTTGCGACCTTGTTAATATATCTGCAACAGCCCAAACTGATATTGGATTTAAGAAGAAAGGCACTTAGGGCTTTTAAAACAGCTTGGCTGTAACTTAGGATGCAAATGTTCCTGTTTGATAAAAGTGCTTTAAATACACTTGTGATATAATTTTTATCATTTTAGCACTAATTTCTTGTTGTCACACATATATAAAGCAATGGGGGATCGTGCAATAGTACTCCAAGTATTTGAATTTGGATGGAAAATTACTTGAAATACCATTTCCTCCCCTCCCACTCATCAAAATGGTGTGATACAAACGTTAACTTGTATATTTTGGCCTGGCTTCAACTCATATTCGGGTAGGCAAATATTATACACTTCTTGTCCACTAAGTTTAAGTGTTTCAGCATTTTCTCCGGGCATAAACTGTAGTGGTATAATACCCATGCCAACTAAATTCGAACGATGTATACGCTCGTAAGATTCAGCAATAACGGCTTTAATGCCCAACAAAAAGGGTCCTTTGGCAGCCCAATCACGACTTGAACCACTACCATAATCTTTGCCCACTATTAGAATTAATGGTGTGCCTTCGTTACGATATCTGAAAGTAAATATGCTAGAAAAATTGTACTCCAATGCTATTAATATCACTTACCGCTCAGCACAATCGTATATATCCATTTCTTCGTGACTTGGAATGTGTACGGTACGTGGCCCGGTCTTGGTGATTAATTTGTTAACCAGTCGTATATTGGCAAAAGTACCGCGCGCCATTATGGCATCGTTGCCACGTCGTGACCCATAAGAATTGAAATCCCTGGGTGTTGCACCGCGCTCTGATAGAAAGCGTGCTGCAGGTGAGTTCCTGGCAATAGACCCAGCCGGCGAAATGTGGTCAGTTGTAACAGAATCGCCCAAGTATAGCAGACAACGGGCATTTTGAATGTTGCTCAAAGCCGGCAGTTGGCGTGTCATCCCCTCAAAGAAGGGTGGGCGCTTAACATAGGTCGACTCAGGACTCCATGGATAAAGTTTACTGTCAGACACGTTTAACGTTTGCCAGTCCTCGGAACCTAGAGTTATTCTACCTAAGAAATGAAATAAATTGAAACCGATATTCGTTGCGAATAATTTGTTTGCTATGTACTGTAAACTTCCTGGAACATGGCTGGAATGACATGACGATTTTCCACTTCTTGTATTTCACTACGTGTTGGCCAAATATCACGCAGGAAAACCTTCTCTCCGTTCGAATTTGTTCCCAATGGCTCTGTCTCAAAATCAATGTCGACACGACCAGCAATGGCGTAGGCAATGACCAGCAGAGGGCTCGCTAAGTAATTGGCACGCGTATTGGGATGTATGCGACCTTCAAAATTGCGATTACCCGACAAAACACCACAGCACACAAGACCGTTCTTTTCAATTGTATTGACGACATTCTCATCCAGGGGGCCAGAATTGCCAATGCATGTCATACAACCATAGCCGACAATATCGAAACCCAGCTTTTCTAAATACGGTATCACACCAGACTCCCGCAGGTAGTAGGTAACTACACCGGAGCCAGGCGACAGCGACGTCTTAACGTATGGCATAATAGTTAAACCCTTTTCGACAGCATTCTTCGCCAACATGCCAGCACCAAGCATAACCGACGGATTTGAGGTGTTCGTACAGGATGTTATTGCAGCAATAACCACTGTACCATGACGTATTGAATATGTCTTGCCATCATCCCACTGAAATTGACCAGATGCAGAGAGTGCATCGCCAGCTATTGCAAAACCTTTGAAGCCCACCTATGAGAGAAATAAAAAAAATAATAAGTTCAACTATAATGCAAAACAAAGTTACAGTTGCAATTGGGTCATGAGAAGTTGCGAAAATTATTGCTTTTGTAAACCTAGCTTCATTCTCTCTTCCCTTCTTTTTCATAATATGAAAATATTTCGCACAATTGGCACATGCATAACTCCAAGTTCACTATAGCAGTTATGGATAAACAATAACAACAACAACAACATAATAATAATAATAATTTTAAATACTTTCGTATTTTGCAAATAGGTCTGCATTTTTTTTTATGCAAACTCAAGCGAATTATTTGTGTTACACAAAAAGACATTGTCACAAGTCGAGTAATCTGACTCGTCAATTTGGACAATAAAATGCTAGTAGCTTATAAGAACTGTTGGCTGTGCAATTGTATCGTTTAGTAAGAAAAGTGCAATCACATTCATAGGCCAATGGCCTCAAATGCCTTTAATCGATTCGAGTTGCTCCGTGCCCAACTGCTGTAATTTCAACGAGGCATTTGAGTCACCATCCTCAGTCGTAGAGCACATCACCACCAGTTCACATTTAACTGCTTTGGTGCGCTAGTTTATGATGAACAGCACATTTTAGAGAAATCATAAAGCTAGAACATCGATGCAATTCGCTGTGAATATACCGATGGAATTTAAACAGTTCGTACATTAAAAGACCGGCTCTTCTAAACTCTGATTATATCGAGTTATCTAAGGAAATAGTAGCCGTGATTTTATAATCATTCCTTGTATATCACAGTTGCTGTTTCTTTTAGATAGCTCTTTTGTAAGCGTCCAAGTTGAACGGGTACACAACGTGACAGTGGTAGTGTCAGTGTTTACAATACAATAGAATCAACAGATTTCAATTTATGGGATACACCAAGTTCAGTCTTGTGAAAACAAAAATCAACATTGGCATTCATCACTGGGCTTTGTTTATCTCATAATAGCGAAATATTTTCATCATCATTAGGTAGATCATTTATCAGAGATCGTTTATTACCGGGCTAACGAGACTGGATTGAAAGTCAGACTTCATATCGGCAACAGCAACTCGATCATGTGGACGCTTTGGTCCCGACACAGATGTTACCACCGTGGTCAAGTCCAACGATACTGTGTGCGTAAATGATGGATCCTTTGAAGCATCAGCATAATCACGCAATTGGCGTGTTGCTTCCAAATATTTGCGTATGACTTCGATTTTCTTTCCAGAGCGATCTATAAATATGGCGATTAGTAGAGAAAGCACACGGCATACATATGCATGCAATAGCTTACTTGTTTGCTTCAAATAATCCAAGGCATTGGCATCAATTGGAAAGTAAGCGACTGTGGCGCCATACTCGGGGCACATATTACTGATGGTTGCGCGATCAGCAATACTTAGTTCAGCAACGCCAGGACCATAAAATTCAACAAATTTTCCAACCACACCCAATTGACGTAAATGCTTTGTTATGGTAAGAACCAAATCAGTGGATGTAACCAATGGACCGAGTTTACCAATCAACTTGTAACCAATGACCTCGGGCAAAAGCATAGATATGGATTGGCCCAACATTACAGCTTCCGCCTCAATGCCTGCGCAAATATTAGGTATGAATTGAAAAAGTAAACTTCCGATTGTGAAGCAAAATATGTGTGCCTACTTACCGCCTACACCCCAACCGAGGACACCCAAACCATTGATCATTGTTGTATGTGAATCTGTACCAACAACACTATCAGGATACAACACCTTGCTGCCATTATCGTCAGTTTCAAAGACAACACGCGCCAGATATTCCAAATTCACTTGATGTACAATACCCGAACCGGGTGGCACAATCAATAGATTATCAAAAGCACGAGCACCCCACTATCGACAAGAGTTAGCATTAAATGGGGGAGCAAACATATGGTAATCATAAGTGTACCTTCAGAAATGTAAAACGCTCTTTATTACGTTCAAATTCCAAATTTTGATTTTTTACCAAGGCATCAGGACTGCGAATACATCAAACATATTTAATATAGGATAACATTTGTAGGCAAATTGTTCATGTATACCTTCTGGCAAAATCTACTTGTACCGAATGGTCAATAACTAAATCAGCAGGACATATAGGATTGATTTTTTCCGGATTCCCACCAAGTTCTAAAACGGCATCTCTCATCGCAGCAAAATCGACAACAGCCGGTACTCCAGTAAAGTCCTATCAAAAGAAATATGAATAGAAATGTTCTTTAAATTGTTAATTAGTATAATAAACATTTTTATCTTACTTGCAGAATAACACGTGCCGGTTTAAAAGAGACTTCCACATCATTTTCTCCCAATTTCAGTGATGGCGACCAATTTAAGATATTTTGTACATCCTTTTCAAGTATGTGAAAATTGTCGCAATTTCGTACAGCCGATTCCAATAGAACTCGTATCGAGAATGGCAAACGATCTAAAACCAATTTATAAAAATTTGGATTTAAATAAAAAACTCAAAAGCAAAAATAGGATGTTTTCATACAAAATTGATTTTATAAAAATTCACGTAATTTACATAAATTATAATTATTTTGAGTATCAACATACTCATACTTATAAAAAAATAGTTAAACGAAAAAAATTCCTATTTGCACTGAAAGATAAAAAAACAATTCTGCATTATTTCGTTTTTTTTTTTTTCGTTTTTTTTAATTAAAATCATCTAAATTGTAAATGAAAAGCTTACCCCATTGACCTTTACTTTAAGAGAGTTGCATTAAGTCACAAAAATAAATCAGATAGAAATACTCTGCTGCAAAAATTTGGATATTCTGACAAAATGCTTACAAAAAAATATGTTTCTATATTAAAAGACATGATTGATGTATCCTATCTTCCCAATTACGTGTTTGCAACATAGTCTGGCAAAATGTAGCCACAACCTATGTGACCTAAAAAATGAGACAAATGCCGCATTTTATTTTTTGCAAGTGAAATAGCCGGTTCATTGAATAACTATTACTACTAATAGTGTTGAGGCCAAAAACTGTATTATAATATATCGGCTTTATCTGCCTTAGCATATTATTTTGGTAAATTAGGGTTAATTGGATACACCAATATTCTCTCTTAATTGACATAGGCAGAAAATAGGACATCAAAAGATAGTTCTCTTTAATATCTTTTTACTAATATATAACATTTTATATCAATTTTTTACAAGTTTTACAAATTTTTTGAATAATTTTGAAAGCACATTTGAACTTTGAACTTGAGCCATGCCTTAAATAGGCGTTGTCTACAAAAAAAGTTTTTTATATTCATAAAAATTAGCACTACACGTCGCAATTTATTATTTTTTTCGTTAGGGTGTGCTATTCTGCAATTTTGCCAACAAACATTTCTCCTCTTCACATATTAATTCTTCACTCTCAACTTGCTTCAAACTTTGATCATAAGACAAGCTCATACATACTTTATGCATTTCATTAACAAACTTATTATGCTGGTGTAAGAATGTTTTTAGGTTTCTCCCAATCACAGCAAAACCACAAATGTATGTAGATGTGTAATGTCATTCACCCCATTGAAAACTTACCGTACTTTGGATCTATGGAAGCTAAATCATAGTACGTGTAACTCGTACTATCCTTGGTAAACGAACTTTTAAACTGTGCATAAGGATTAGCGCCTAAAGTAGAAGACATGATAAGAAATTTATTGTAACTTATATAACGAAAAAAATAATAGCAATAATAGTACACGAATCTGGGATTTTACATACCATCCATTTTTTTCGATTTATGTGAATGCCCTTTTCAATTAATAATATATATATGTATGTAAGATATATCCAATTAAAATACGTGCACGTAGCTCCGATATATCTGAAGAACTAGAATTTCAAATTTTTCGATTCCGACTTCGATTCGATATATGCAATGTATCGTCGAGTACAAAGTATTATTATCGAATGATTATAACATGATTACAGCATGAATGCAGATGCTGATAGACGGCAAGTCAAAATACAATAGACATATGGCAAATAACATTATACAAATCACATGGGTGCTCACACGGTATGAGACAATTTGTCAAGATACCAACATAACGTCAATTTTCGACAAATTTAAACAAAACCAACTTTATTTTAATATAATATATTTCCAAAAAAAAAAACCCAATTATTTAAAATTATTTTTATAAAAAAACATGATAAAGTTATTTGTAAACAGAACCACTGGCGTGGTACAAATTTATATCACAAGACAGATGACATTTAAGCTGTAAATATAACTGGAGCGAATGTCGATTTTCATCGCTCAGCTGTTAAGAAAACGATGTATTAATATATTGCATCGAAAATATGGATTGGAGAAGTTTTCTTTTAAATCAAAATTTTTAAAATATGTCTTGTGTTTGAAATTTGTAACTCGGAACAGACACGTTACCTACCGATGTGTTGACAAATTACAATTTCCGATACAAAAAATTGTCAAAAAGCCGATACTAAATTTTGACAATGAACATGAGCCAATAACTTTCATTAAACGTTTCACAAATCAATTTATATTTAGTACTTCGAGCGAAAAAATAAAACAAGCTAAATATAATTATTTCAGGATTGCTAATTACTTAGATATCTTTGTTGCAGCTTAAAATAGAAAAATATTGAAGTCGAACACTGCGTCAGCTGTCAACATGTTGCAATGTCGCAGTGTTGCAGTCAATTTGTTCGTCTATATACGAAAGCACTGCTATCTAAGTGGCAACTGTTGCAATGTTGCAGCTGCAGTCAATCTATTTAAATTTTCAAAAGCAACTAATCAATATCGATTTTCTAATTTTACTGGTGTGGGAGAAAGTGAGAGAATATTTATTCTCTGTTTAGGTTTCAATTCTATAAATTAATTCTATAATTCAAAATTTTATGATTAAAAAACAATGAATTCGGGATCAATTGCTTTTTGCGCATTAATCTTAAATTCAATATTGACTTGTTTGACAGTTTTCCCAAACAAAAATATTTAGTATCTGCTGATACTAAATTTTAGATGATCTTAATTAATAATTTCATGAAATAGGCTGCTGAAGGAAACCATGAATATAATTCACAATCAAGAATTGAAAGATATGAAGTACGCATAAACGTAAATACAGGCATTTACTAAACAAAGCTTTTAAAATGTTCAATTGTGTGATTGGCGACTGTGTTTTTATTGTTTTTATAATTTTGCTTTCAATGCTCGTTCGTAAGAGGAAAAGTAATTTGATAAAGAAATGCGATATTTTTTTTAGTCAATCTTGAACATTAGTTGGGGTTGGTGATAATAGTGCTTAATCGGTTCTAATACAGTAAACGAAATAACAAAACTTCGCCTATTAACAGAATATTATATATCGGAACTGAAACGCTCGGATTTGTGTAGTACTTAAAATATATCGAGTACTATATTAGCCAATATTATAAACGGCACAGTTAAAAAGTGTATGATTGTATAAAGTGGTGCGTACTTAAAACATGTGTGTGTATCCAAATTACTTTTTCAAGTGAAGTTGTACATTCGTAATATCGTAAAATACTATTGTACATTTGATACGGAGTATGTGTGTGTGTTTATGTGAACGCTCGCTCTTAATTTGATCGAAATTCTGTATACGTATATTTCGTCTTTGAATACTTTATTTTATTTTAAACATTAATTTTTATGTGTTTTTCTGTATACACATTCACTGTAAGGTGTTAAAACTGCTGAAAGTTCTATGACAAACTCATGGATAAATGTCATAAAAGTATAAACGAAAAGTCACAACGAAAGAGAATAAGCGAAAAGCGTTAGCCAGAAAATCTTAATAATTTGTGAACATTGTATTTAAATTGAAGGAAAATTTACTACTACTATAGCACCATTAATGCCGACCGAGGCAGGTATATAAGATAGACATCACAGCATGGATGACGAGTTCAAACTTTGCTGGAAGAATTTCCAGGACAACATAGCTAGTGGATTTCAGAATTTATACGATCGTGGCGACCTGGTAGATGTGACATTAGCCTGCGATGGCAAATTACTACATGCCCATAAAATTGTATTGGCCATTTGCAGCCCTTACTTTCAGGAAATATTTATCACAAATCCATGCAAACATCCAATAAGTAAGTAAAGAAATATGATTATGAACTACGCTCCTGAGTTGTTCATTAAAGTGCTTATATGTAATTAATTGTTCTCAACATCGCTCAGATGTATCAGATGCTTCTTGTAACTAATATGTTTGGAACATTCAACAATTTAATCACATAACCTAACTTTATATCATACGTCTATAGCTGTTCAATACAATGTAATTTATTAATCGTACCAACAAATTATTTTCTATTTTCATATAGGTACATACGCTATGTACTGTTCAACTATATGTTTAATGAATACGATATGAGGCTACCGCACTTAATTTCAAGTTTATTTAAGGTTTTTATTAATAGTGAACTGCATAGTGTTTTTATTTGTTAATTTTTGCATAAGCTTAGCTAAATATGGCATAATTCAGCATGTAAATACGTACATATGCATATGTTTATATCTAGCGTTGAACCTAATGATGACCCTATAGTTGAACCATATTCGAGTAGACTATTAATGAAAACGCCTTGTAGCTGGTGCACTTTTCTGTACAGTAGTTTCAATAATTGTTTATACATGGCACATACCATTATCATCGATATGCAGAAAATAAATGTTGAAAGATTTGTTTCATTAGATACATTCAGATTCCTTCATAATCATTTGAATATTATTATCGATGTCTTCTTAGTAAGTCAATCGTTAGGTGTTCAGCGACGTGATTTTTGATAGTGCTTCAATTTATTTTTCATTGATCAGAGATATCTATTATTGAAGTAGTTTACAGCTCTTTCTACTACTAAAAACACTTGTTACCTGTAATAAACATAAAGATATGACATGAAGCGGCAGCAGCTGCAGTGGCACAAAAAAAAAAAAATTTAATAACAAAAATAGCAACAACAACTCTATTCATATTGCAAGCCATGGTGCTTGGTATTTCACGCACACTGTCATTAACTTGGTTTATTACATACTTGATCCGTTTGTTAAATAACACTAGGTAGGTATATACCTACCTAGCTATTATGGGTTGCAATGGCTCGCATTGTATGTACATTGGTTTCCATTTGATTTATCAATAAAGTATGATTGTCAAAATTGCTTCGTATCTAGTACCTATATGTTTTACAAATGTGTTCTTGTTTATATCACAAAACACACACATGTATGTATGTGTGTACACTGTATATTGTATGATATAAATCAACTAGTAATAAATTTCAACAAATTCTACCAATAACTGATATCGAGTTACTCAAGGTAGTGTGGTAAAGGTATATGTATATATTTTATTCTTCTATATCGATGTAGGATTTTATTGTTGGCCAGAAATACCAGTGCTTTAATACATATATCAATATTCCTACCTAATTGCGATATATTCTAGTTGATTATGTTCCCTCCTTAGATGATATCTTACTGCCTTAGTTATGAACTATGGCATCGATAGCGTATCATACCGAAAACTCTCATATATGCATATTACTTATTGAAACTATACACATATTCGTATTCATACTACGAGTGCATATCTATATAGTGCCATTATCGGACCTAAACCATAATAAAAGATATTTTATCTATCAAGTAGTAGCAAAGGTGCTACCATTACCAACTTATTTATTATTTGTAGTTATATTTTTTTTCCAAATTGTTAAATTGTTGTTATACAATATTAATATAGTCTATAAATAATGAAATTTTGAAAAAAAAAATAGCACCACACACATACCAACAACTTCAATCTGAGGAACAACTGTTGAGTGTTACACTAGCGCAGGAAAATTGAAATATCGAAAAATGTGATAAAAACTTAAAAACAGCCACAGACACACACATAAATACATATATATGTATGTATGTATGTATATATATATATATATATATATATATATATATATATATATATATATATATATATATATATATATATATATTTTTTTTTTTTTTAATTTTATTTCTTTTTATTTATTTATATATGCAAATGTGGTGGTCAAAATATATTTTATACCTATGGGTTTTGAGCAAATGTACTTTAAATCAATAGTGGTTTCTTTTCATACAACTTTGACACGCTATATGGTACATGCATACCTTTTAGACAGTTGCATAGATTTGTTTATATAACTTCATCATTCAACCGTGTATTTGACGTTTAGACGAATGTCTAAACGTCAAATGTGTTGATTATACTACATAGGATTATAAGTTTTAGAGCTAACCATGGTATAATAATATAAGGTAGAGCCATTAAGGATAGTTCTAACGAACAAACGCATACAGAATGACGAAGAAGACGTAAAGATGAAGAGTTTCTGACATTACATCGCGCACCCAAGAGAAAACTTTTACAATGCTCTACCTCTATTAATATACCTTGAGAGCTAACAAAGTAAGAGCATTTTTTGAGTAAAATTTCACCAAATTCCATCATTATCCTCCTCGTTTCAGCTAAACCTTTTTGTTGATGCCTTTTTTCAGGTTCGCATTTACATTATCTTGATTAAAACAATTTTTTTTTTGAGCTGAACAAGTTCGTTTTATTTTGATTTCTTCATGCAAATGGTCAAATTATTATAAATAATTATTACTGTTTTTCCTTTTTTAAAATACTCGACTAATATCATTAGCTTCGTCTATCATTACTAGCTGCTATGATAATAAAAGTTCATTTATTTTTCAATCGGCTAAAACCATGTTTTTTTTTTTGTCAAAATGGAATGCTTTATCAAAAAACAAAATTTACTTTATTCCATAAAAAAAAATAATAAACCAACATTAAATTTGTTTCCTTTAATTGACTCTATTGTATAATCGAATGAATGAGTAATGTCAAATTTTGACGGCAATCAAATAAAAGATGTAAGTTGGTCGCGTCAGCTCTGTGCAAAGGCTCAATTTCAAGAATGATCGAACAATAGATTACGCCTTGAATGAACAGCTATTCTTTTTGGTTTGAGTTTGACAGTCAGATGCTCGTATGGTGAGGTCATAAACGAAAAGAAAATTAACCAACAAGGGCAATTAATTCTTGCGTTTGCATAGTACTATTAGTTAAAATAATTTTGACTGAAAGAAGGTGATCACAGAGCTCTTTTAAGTAGCATTTTTGGCAAATAGTTACTGCCGGAAAAATTGCCAGTTCTTGTCGGCAGGTGGGTAACGTTCGAAAGAAAAAATCTTTTCGATATTAAATTTTGTTATGCTTCAACCGGAGATTGAACCCACGACCAACGCACTACATGTATACATATGTACACAATAAAACTTATAATGAAAACACGAAACTACTTCGCTTTTATTTTCATATTTTCCTTTCCGCTTGGGCAACTTCTGGTCACTTTAGGTTACATACATATTTTCGCGGTATATTTATTTACTTGTTTTTTTTTTTAAATATTTTTCATAATAAACTAATAAATATTGCTTATTTTACAATTTTTTTTTATAAATTTTCGCAGTTTTATTTACCATCTGTTTGACACTTCCTATTTGCCTACTATTGGTACTGTTTCGGTTATGACGTTACAGGGCGCAATCTTTATTTCTCTCATTCTAGGGCTTAATTATAGAAACATAATGCAACATAACTTAGAACATATACACTGTCACCTAATAATCTGTTTTACGTGGACCTTATGCTAAGTTATGCTAAGTTGCTATAATTCAATTTTATGTGTCAGATTTATCACTCCATGTAGTATGACCCCTTGAAAAACACGAAGTCAATTAGTAGATTTCTTTTGTTGTGAAATATAAAGAAAAAAGCAGTCTGAGGTCAAATTTTTAATGAAGTACCTGTCGGATTTGGATTCATGATTACCGAATACATGATTAACCGAATTTGTACTATTAATAGATTCGTTGATTAGTCGGTCTAACAAAAAAGTTTCACGAAACCTAAGCATTTTGTGAAAATTAAAATCCTTCGATCACGATGAAAAATATGCAATTTTACACCATTGCATTGCGAATTTTCTGTGGTGGCAATATTGGCACTTCTAAACACTTTTGTCATTTAAACCTCATCTCATATATATATGATACGTAAATTTAAATTATTATTAGCTACCATTTTCAATAAGGTATATAGTTTCTTTCGAAACTGCAATTTTTTTTTTTACAGAAAATTTCATCACATATGTACATATATTAGGTACCTACTTGATATTTGTGTATTTATTAAAAACTTATTTTTAAATTATCATCGATGATTGTGTGTAAATTATATACGTATTCCAATTTGGATCATACTTTCGAGAAATGAATGCGATTATATACAAGGATTTATCACATTTTCAATGAACTTTAGTCAAAGTTTATCTTCAAATGTGGATTATTGAATACCATATAGATGTGTGCATGTATGAGAGGCTTAGTTACATATATTCATATATTTTATATTCATTTATTATGATGATGTATCTCCGTTTCTCGATTAAGATTGAACGGAATAATCTATTTCTCTTACACTATCCGCCTTGTCCCTCTTCCACATATAGACATATGGGCGGGGGAAAAAAAACGACAAATTGAACTAAAAGTTAATATTTATCTGTATGGGTTTTTTTTCTTCTTAAACTATAGTACATATACTTATAATGTAGAAACCTCTGATTGTACTACTAAAATGTATTGCACGAGAGTCCACACGTATCGAAATACTGAAAGAGGAGAAAATGTGTTAGTATTAGATCTTAAGAGAGCTAGACTTTTCAAAAAATAAATACATTCCTGTATGTATATTAGAGGTGTTCAAATTTTTAGAATGTAATGTTGCTTCTGACATTTGCTAGCTTGGAGTTTCCCCTTAAAAGACATGAACATTTTTGTAAAAGGAATTTTACAAGTTTTTATTGTCTGCAAATATTTTCGAATTTAGTAGTTTTTAACATATTTTAATAAGAATATTTTTTCTTTAGAATTTCTTAACCCTTTACTTTCCAGTGGTAAAAGTAATAGAGGGATATACATTTTATGTGCCTGTAAGTAAATTAAAACTAAAATGTGCCGCTTCCGATTGAGATTTCGACCATACTTTTATTTCATTTATTTTGACGTAACCGCGAAATTGTTTGGAATACTTCGAAATATCGAAAAATGATTTATTGCGAATGAATCGTAATTTTGCCATTTTTTTTTTGTGATATTTTGTACGAATAGTAAATTGTGCCAGAAGCGAAGAAAATTATATAAAATAAGACTAATTAGATAACATTTACTAAATTGTATTAAGATTATACTTTTTTCTTCTATGTAACTCTATTAAAGAATTTGCCGTCCGTAATCAATCAAAACAAAACTCCAAAAAGCCTTCTCTTTTTTCTTCGTTTGTCATATTCATGTTCATTGTGATAGAATCACTATTTTTCATGGTTAGGTTTGGTTATATCATCCCGATATAAGGGCGGTCCCTTATATCGGGATGCCTTTATTTTAGTATATTCTCACAATTTTGACATATTGTGCGATTTCAAAACGATCCATATTGTAAAATAGCAATGCTTAAACTAAACAAATATTGGTCTGGGATGACAGTTTGAGGACTGTCAAACCCGGGATGATGTTTCTGAAGTAAATTTCATATTTCGTCGTCAAATTTTAATCAATTTCATAGAAAATGTTTGTCCTTTTGTTATTTTTTAATACACATCCTTTTATTTCAAGGTATTTTTTAAAAAACATTCAGCCCAAGTTGATTTTGTTCTCTTTTGGAGAGGCCTAATGCACATACACGCTCATGGAGACACTGTAAATTTCATTTCAGATTCAATATGGAGCACAATAAGAGATAATATTGTTTTTAAGTAGATGTTGACGCTATATACAATAGTATTGTACTATCAACAACCGGGATATAGTTGCTGTTGTTCTTGTTGTTGGGATGTTAAGATTTCATGTCTTATCGAACATTCGAATTTAAATCGGAATTTGTACATATAATTTTATGTGTTATTCTTATTGATTTAGTATTTTGTTGTACTTAGGTACATATATACCATACATGCATGCATATATATGTATATATGTCTGATTTTTCTGATAACATATAATGTGACCTCTATCATTAATTATTGTACTAAAAAGTATTTTAAATATTTTAGTGCGCACCATTCTTTAATATACACATACTCGTACTACATTTTGAATTTTATAACATAATAAGCTTTTACATATTTCCTTTTGTTTACATGCTTTAATTTTCCCGCTCTCCGATAGCTGTAAGTTATTCAAGTTGTAAGCAGTAAATCCTTCTAACAGTAAATTATATTGTAAATAAATATTATGTAAGCACTATAAGGAAGGAAATTACACGTGAAAACTGCTTTCAATTTAGTTAGCTCAAAGTTCACAAAATCTTATTTTGTTTATCATTTTAATTTATTTTTAAATTCAATTCTATAAACACATATTAATTATTTGTTATTGTTTTTGCTCATATTGTGTTTTGATAATCCCCTACCCGTGAACACTTTTCATTGTATTTTAATAGTAACCACGACCATCGTATGAGAAAATTAGGTGTTACTCCACTAACCGAAAGGTTACTGGCAATGGTTGCATTATCAAAGACACTCCAATGTTAGGTTAGGTTAGGTTCTTGTGGCTGTCCTATATAAGAGAACACACTGTTTGTTGTTGTAATACCACCGATCATCACTTCCAGCACTGTTGTGGTTGTTAAATACCTAGCTATATTAGTCGGTTCCGAACGGCAGAATCCTTGTGACATGAGTTTTTCTGAGCTTTGTGTCAGAGGGCTCCTTTAGAAGCTTTTCCATGGCAATTTGTGACTGTCGGAAGGATTGACAAGTACTTGTCGACGGGTGGGCATCGTTAAAAGGAAAAATATTTTCGATATTTAAATTACCTCAGTCCGGGTTTGAACCCACGTCCTATAGATCAGAAGGCCAAGGCACTAAACCCTGAGCTACGACATCCACTAAGAGATACTCCCAAACAATTTCAATTTCACTACAAAGCAATTTCACATACATCAGAATTATTTTTCGAAAATCGTTCTTTCTCCAAAGGAATTTTGAACTTGAACGTAAAAAAAATTATTGTCGTTACAGTTGGTCCAAGTTCAACTGTTAATTCTTATCTGCCTGTCACACAATCTAACACATTTTCCAGCATAGATACTTTGTCTGGCATCATATGTCCAAGTGTAGTAAAAAATATAAAAATTTCTCCTTCTTAGTTTCAATATATTTCAAATTTACACAAAATAGTATTTCCGAAAAAAAATTGAACTTTATACACAAAAAATGTATGTACGTAAAGGGTTTTCCATTAGGGACATAACAATTTCGTATCTTTATATGAACGCACCCTTAAACTTTTTTAATCAACTGTCAAGGTCAAAACTTTAGTTAAACATTAACATTTTCATCATGGTAAAGTTCACGAGCCAGCAACGTTTGGAAATTATTAAAAATTACTACCGAAATTCTGAGTCGGTGGTCGCAACTTTAAGAGCGAAAAATCATCTTCAGCGATGAAGCTCATTTCTGGCTCAATGGCTTTGTCAATAAGCAAATTATGCGTTATTGGTCAGCAATAAACCCACAAATACTTCTTGAGACACCGTTGCACCAGCAAAAAGTTACTGTTTGGTGCGGTTTTCATGCCGGAGGTGTGATTGGGCCGTATTTTTTCGTGGATGAAAACGACCGTCATATGACCGTAAATGGAGAGCGCTATCGTGCTATATTGGAAGATTATTTGTGGCAAGAATTGTATGAACTTGACATCAGCGATATGTGGTTTCAACAAGACGATGCCACTAGCCATACAGCACACGTCACAATCGATTTATTTCAAGGCAAATTCGGTGAACGTGTTATCTCGAGAAATGGTCCGGTCAAATGGCCGCCTCGTTCATGCGATCTAACACCATTGGATTTCTTTTTATGGGGCTTTATCAAGTCACTGGTCTATGCCAACAAGCCAGCAATTTTAGACGAGCTCAAAGATAACATCCAACGCGAAATTGCCAACGTTCCGGTCGAAATGTGTGCTAGAGTGGTGGAAAATTGGGTCCAAAGAATCGACCGCTGTAAACGGGCTCGTGGTGGTCATATGACCGAAATCGAATTTCATTCATAAAATGTAATGTTTGCAGTGTTGCGTTGCGCATCTAAACTTTATATTTTGCATTTTGGATGTCAGCCATACTGTCTCGCTATTACCGAATTGTAACAACCTGAATACTGGATGAATGACTGAATAGATGAAAATAGTTTTCTTACCTCGATTCGTTTGATTGTTGATATTCTTTGAATACCAGCACCAATAAAAAATGTCATCATCAAATCGAGCATGTTCGTGTAGCTCCGCGGTATTTATAGAAAAAAAATATATACGAGGGCGGATTGATAAAGAAGCTACCTAAGTACGAAAAAGGCAGCACAAACACAAAAACTTTTTTTTTTGAAATTGCGATCTGTCAAACGTCAGCTGTTACAATTTCACCCAAATTCATCGATTAGTTTATTTGTTGTAGTCGTTTGAAGTAACCAACTTTTGTGTTTCTTGAAAAATGGAAAAAAGCGAATTTCGTGCAGTGATTAAACACTATTATTTGAAAGGAAAAACGGCGAAAGAGACAAAAGAAAAGCTGAGTCTGCTCCGTCAGATTACATGGTAAAATATTGGATTGCTGAATTTAAACGCGGCCGAACAAGCACTGCAACAACACCATCAACAGGAAGGCCAAAAGAGGTGGTTACTGAAGAAAATCCTCGATATCGTTATGAATGATCGCCGAGTCAAGTTGCGTGAGATTGTTGAAATGGTAAACATCTCATATGAACGTGTGTTCAACATTTTGCAAGAACATTTGCATATGAAAAAGCTATCGGCAAGATGGGTGCCGCGTTTGCTCAGTGTCGAATAAAAACGAGTTCGAGAGACCACTTCACAGCGGTGTTTGGACATGATAAAGCGTAATCCTGTTGATTTTTGGCGTCGATTAATAACTGTTGATGAAACATGGGTCCACCACTACACACCTGAAACCAAAAATCAATCGAAACAATGGGTGGAAGTTGGTGGAAGTGCTCCGAAGAAGGCGAAGGCAGTGAAATCGGCTGGCAAGGTTATGGCCACTGTATTTCGGGATGCACTCGGAATATTGCTTATCGATTATCTTGAAAAAGGATCCACAATCACAGTAAAGTATTATCGTACATTATTTGATCAATCGAATGATGCAATCAAGAAAAAACGACCACATTTAAAGAAGAAAAAAGTGCTCTTTCTTCAAGACAACGCACCGGTTCACACAGCATTAGATACGATGCTAAAATTACGTGAAATACACTTCGAGTTGGTTGATCATCCACCTTATAGTCCAGATTTAGCTCCTAGTGACTTTTTCATGTTTCCAAACTTGAAAATAAGATTCAGCTCAAACGAAGAAGTGATTACCGAAACTAACGCGTATTTTGAGGGGTTCCCGAAATCGTATTATTCAGATGGTATAAAAAAGTTGGAATATCGTCTTACTAAGTGTGTCGAAGTGGTGTTACTAAGTGGTGGTCTGGTGGTGTTTTCGCAAGGTAACGTGTCTAACTGCCTCAACCAGGTGGGGCTAGCGCAATCCTTGTTGAACTCATCGCAAGTCAACTCACTGGCTGTCATGTAGTTTGATCTGAGCGCTATGTGATGATACCTTTATTTGTTAATGAGGGGTAGTCATATAGCTTGCTCTGCTTACTCTGTGATGGCGCTTTCATTATTATTAATGGGGGCCCTCCATGTTTCGACCACCGGGCAACGTCTTCCTGGCACCCGCTGGGAGGCGGCTGAAGTGAGTGGCGAAAATCTCCTCGGTTAGAGGTTGTGCGTTGGGTTTGGGACCCGCCATATAAAAAACCCCCCAATGAAAAAAACAAATATGCCTCGCATAAGGACTACCGCTTTTGTTGATGACCCCCGCAAACGAAAAAAGGACCACGAATTTACGGATATGCACCTGGAATGTCCGATCCCTTTATAGGGAGGGTGCCTCTATCCAGCTGGTTGATGTCCTCGAAAAATACAGAGCTGACATCACCGCTCTCCAGGAAATGCGATGGACAGGACAGGGCTGCTCCAAAAGAGCGTCCTGTGACATTTACTACAGTTGCCATGCTGAAAGGCACGAATTAGGATGTGGATTTTTAGTCAGCAAGAGACTACGACATCTTGTCTCACAGTTCACGCCTGTGAACGAACGGCTGGCCACAATCCGCATCAAGGCAAAATTTTTCAACAACAGCCTTATATGTGCCCACGCTCCGACGGATGAGAAGGACAATGTGACCAAGGAGAGCTTCTTTCAGCGCCTCGAAGAAGCTTATGACCGCTGCCCCCGCCACGATATCAAAATCGTGCTTGGCGACTTTAATGCCAGGGTGGGCAAGGAAGGTACCTTTGGTCCAACTGTCGGAAAATTCAGCCTCCACCAGAACACCTCCGATAACGGAATGAGGCTCATCGACTTCGCCGCAGCACGAAACATGGTAATTGGTGGTACCAGATTCCAGCATCTCGACATCCACAAAGCGACATGGCTGTCTCCAGATCAACGTACAAGAAACCAAATTGATCATGTGGTGATTGACGGAAGGCATGCTTCCAGTGTGATGGACGTGAAATCGATCCGTGGTGCCAACATCGACTCGGATCACTACCTTGTTGCAGCTAAGGTGCGCACACGCCTATGTGTCGCAAATAACAAGAGAAGTCCCACACAGAGAAAGCTCGACGTCAGTAAGCTGCGATCACCAGAGACAGCAGATGCATTTTCCACTCGACTATCGGATCTGCTTATGCAGAACACTCCCCCACTTGATGATACATGCGCACGGTGGACACATATATCCCACTCCATGACTACTGCTGCCGAGGAGGTAATCGGTTACTACCGGCCTCTGAGGAATGAGTGGTATGATCATGAGTGTCGCGACGCTACCGCAGAGAAAGACGCCGCCTACAGAAAAACCCTGCGTGCAGGCGTAACGCGAGCTGTTAAGGAGCGGTATAGAGAGAAAAGGAGTGCAGAGAGACGTCTTTTCAGGCGCAAGAAGAGGGAGTTGGAAAGACGCGAGTGTGAGGAGATAGAGATGTGTACCGACAAGAATGAGACTCGAAAATTCTTTGAAAAGATCAAGCGCCTGAGTGGAGGTTTAAATCCCGGAGCCTCTTCTTGTCGTGATGGAAATGGGAATCTGGTTACGGATGTCCAGAGTGTACTGAGCCTATGGAGGTAACACTTCTCCACGTTACTGAATGGCGATGCTACGAACAATTCCGCCAGTGGAGGAGAATGCCCGATAACCCCAATTACAGATGATGGTGTTGATGTTCCACCACCCGACTATGACGAGGTTGAAACGGCCATTTTAAGGCTGAAGAACAACAAAGCTGCAGGTGCTGATGGCCTGCCTGCCGAGATGTATAAGACCGGAGGCGATGAGCTGCTCACCCGCATGCACCAGCTCATAAGCAGAATATGGTCGGATGAAAGCATGCCTGATGATTGGAGGCTCAGTGTTCTCTGTCCTGTACATAAAAAAGGAGACCCCACAATTTGCGCCAACTACCGTGGAATAAGTCTCCTGAGCATCGCGTACAAGGTTCTATCGAGCGTACTGTGTGAAAGGTTGAAGCCTGTGCTCAGCAACCTGATTGGACCTTATCAGTGTGGCTTCAGACCTGGTAAATCCACCATCGACCAGATTTTCACACTGCGCCAAATCCTGGAGAAGACCCAAGAAAAACAGATCGACACACACCACCTATTTGTTGATTATAAAGCCGCTTTCGACAGTCCGGTAAGGGATTACCTCTACGCAACAATGTCTGAGTTCGGTATTCCTGCAAAGCTCATTCGACTTTGTAGAATGAGACTGCATAACTCCCGTTGTGCAGTGAAAATTGGGAAGGACCTCTCCGCACCGTTTAATACCGAACGGGGTTTCAGACAAGGTGATTCGTTATCGTGCGACTTCTTCAATCTTATTATGGAGAAAATAATACGAGCTGCTGATCTACGACATAATGGCACTATCTTCAACAAAAGTGTCATGCTGTTAGCGTATGCCGACGATATTGACATAATCGGCATGAGCACGCGAGCAGTCAGTGCTGCATTCTCAGAGTTGGAAAGTGAGTCGCGTCGGATGGGTCTCACGGTGAACGAGGGCAAGACGAAGTATCTAGTGTCAACAAACAAAGAGTCCCGGCGTCTTGGACAGCACGTCACTGTTGACAACTACGCTTTTGAAGTAGTAAGGGACTTTGTCTATCTTGGAACCAGCATTAACAGCAGTAATGGATACTGCTAATGCGTAGGATAACTCTTGCTAACAGGTGTTACTTTGGGCTGAGTAAGCAATTGAGAAGTCGAGCACTCTCTCGAAGAACGAAAACTACACTCTACAAGTCTCTCATCATGCCTGTCCTAACATATGGCGCTGAAGCCTGGACAATTTCCACCTCGAATGAGCGAATACTTGGAGTTTTCGAGAGAAAAGTCCTACGCAAGATCTTTGGACCTATTTGCGTTGGTGGCGAGTACCGAATAAGGTACAACCATGAGCTGTACGAGCTGTATGCCGATATTGACATAGTAAAGCGCATCAAAATCCAGCGGCTGCGCTGGCTAGGTCATGTCGAGCGAATGGAAGAACACGCTCCAGCTAAGAAGGTGTTATATTCGGAACCCGCTGGAGGACGACGCAAAAGAGGAAGACCAAACCTCCGGTGGAAAGACCAAGTACTGGAGAACCTGACGGCGCTTGGAATTTCTAACTGGCGCCAGCTAGCGAAGAACAGAGATGGCTGGCGAAGCATGTTATTTTCGGCCTAAATCGATATTCGGTTGTTATGGCCACATAACAACAACAACAACAACAAGTGTGTCGAAGTAAAAGGGACTATGTTGAAAAATAAATGGTTTTTGAAAACAAAAATGTTTTTTTCCTACTTAGGTAGCTTCATTATCAGTCCGCCCTCGTATATATTTACGGTTACATAAATTTCTATCCTTTGTCCACAAGACATATGCCAAGGTATTGATAATCATCCCTATCACAGTAAGTGCGCGTCGAGTCGATTTAAAATTTGTAATATCAAATTAAGCAAGATTACAACTACAAATACTATTTGATACAAATTTTAATTTGCGACAGGTGGGGATCGCTTTCTTTCGATTAGTGTTACTATACGCATTGTATAATAACAGCTGATACGATCTATCATGGATACCGTTAAGCGGTGATATTCATCCTTGCTTGACTGCTATTTGCCATTCGTTATAGAAAATTTTCAGAAAAGTTTCATACCTAAATGTCACACAGGTAAACAGAAAAAAAAATAGTTGTTCACATTCAGTGGCGCAGCCATAGGGGGATCAGGGGCATAGATTCCCTCTTAGCCGATGAACTTGTTGAAAAAGATAAATAATAATATATAGATATTTAAAAATCACTCATTGAATTTTTTTTCTTGTGCACCTATTGTACCCCTAGTTCTCATTTCAATTACATATATTGCGAAAAAGCTATTAAATTTTCGATAGCGATGAGAAAATTTCGATATCATATACCTAATTGTGGATGCATATTTTAGTTGCCATCTATTGCAATCAAAAATAACTAAAGTGTTATTTTATAAGACTTGGTGCTCAAAATCTTCTGAAAATAGTGTATGTTATATATATTTCCCACTATATTTTGTTTGCAACATAATGTTAATTATACCTGCTAATTAATAGCTCAGTGGTTAGCGCTCTGGAATTCTGATCCGTATGTGGGTTTAATTCCCGACTGTGACAACTTTAATATCGAAAATATTTTTCTTTCGAACGACATCCACCTATCGTCAAGCAATTGGCAATGTTTCCGGTAGTAACAATGTGTCATGAAAACGATTCTAAAAGGCAAAGTTCAGAAGAAGTGATGTCACAAGAGTTCTGACGTTCGGAACCGACTAATATAAGTAGGTCCCTTCTAATACTTATTTACTTATTTATTTGGCCATAACAACTGAATATCGATATAGGTCGAAAATAGAAATTCCAAGCGCCGTCAGGTTCTCCAGTACTTGGTCTTTCCACCGGAGGTTAGGTCTTCCTCTTCTGCGTTATCCTCCAGCGGATTCCGAATATAATACTGCCCAAAATTTAACACACTCAACAGTCCTGAAGACAACCTAGTCCAAAGGGCCCTTAGAGGCGTATAAGTACCACATTAAAAAAAAAATTGTGTAAACGCTTGCATTTCGAAAATTTACAAATTTACAATAATTGTTTGTAATTTCAGTAATTCTCAAGGATGTGACCTTCAACATAATGTGCGAATTGTTGGAATTTATGTATCAAGGAGTTGTGAATGTAAAACACACCGAATTGCAATCTTTTATGAAAATCGGACAACTATTACAGATTAAAGGACTTGCAACAAATTCCACATCATCAGCAGCATCTACTTCATCTGAAAAGTCATCGGGTGGCCAAGGGCAAAATACGGACGCAGATGCGACAACAGGCAACGGTAATGATACAACGGTGAATAGCACAAAAGGTGGAGGTGGTGAAGATAATTTGGCTGATAATGCGAACAACAGTAATAAATCATCGAATAATAATACATCGGTCGCCATATCGAGATCACATTCACCCTCGACATCATCAACTTCCATAATGGGCTTCCCATCTTTGAGCCAATTAAATTACAAGAATGCTGAAAGTAATCTATCCTTACACAGTCCATACCATGGCAATACTGGATTGAAACGGCATTTAGATTTTAATTCCGATACGCTGTCGATATATTCGCGAAAGCAATTGAGACGATCGGCTGCTTCGTCGTCTCTCGATCACAGTAGTGACACACACAATGAAGGTGGTGGTGGTGGTTCTGAAGCTGGCATGGATCAAGTAAATGCTGAAGATTTCTTTCTACCGACTATACCGCACATTTCAATGGTAGAACCCAGATATGAGCTGAATAGTGTAAAACGTGAAGCTGGCGATCACCATCATCACGGATCCGGAACGGGATCTGCTTCATTAAGAAATACTTTTGGACCAGCATTCGGATTCGATTATAATCTGTATAAGAATAGCGGCAGCTCTAGTGGAGGCGGTGGTGGCAATCAAGAATATCCAAATGAATTGCATATACCAAATGACTATTCGAAAAATTTCGGCAATCACATGGACATTCCACCAAGTATGTTTATTTTTCAATTCAATTCAAACTATTTGTGTTGCGTTGTCTATTTCTTGCTTGCAATAATATTTGTATTTTGAATCGCTTGTTTTTGTTACTATGCACTTATATGTATATGTATATCTATATTTTTGTTGTTATGTCGTAATTTGTACTTAACATTTTCGCACGATCATAAACAATGTGTTCGATATTTGTGGCAAATAACTCATTGTGCAATCACTAAAATTTTTTAAATATATTTTAATAGGGACCTTTCAAATAATATTCTAGTATCAATAAGGATCGTGGACGTTATATGCTATTTGAATTTTCGGATTACCTTTTTAGTTCAGTTACTATATACCTATATATATATTAAATCATATTTGCATAGAACTAGAATGAAAAAAATTTTGCACCGGCAAGTTATGGTTAAGTTGCATTCGTGCATATAATGCTTACAATTTAACACAGGTATACATATTCTTTTAGGCTGAGTACTTACTGTTCTATTAATACTCACCACACACACACACACACACACACACACCCATACACAGAATAAGTATAAATCGATCAAATCACCCACAATATGTATGTTTGATGGGGCACGAAAGGCAGCACTACAACAGCAACATTTTAATTCTTTTCTATCTGCTTTCTTTCAACACTTTTATTTATTATCGTTTGTTACGTGAAAATCTTGTAAATATCACTCTCACCCATGATACAATAATAGAAAGGTAGTTGCATTATGACAAATAAGAAATAATTTTAACGTTTGATTGCTTTTCTTCATCGATTTTGAAACAATCATTTTTAAACCGAATAAAATTAAAAAAAACATATTTCAAATTCAATGCAAAATGAAATTTAGTTGATTAATCAAATATCTGATTAATCGAATAATTTCTATTTTGTTTAATTAAAATTGTGATTAATCGATTGATGGAATAATCAGACCCTGCGATTAATCGAAGAATCGCACGTCTCATCGTAATCATCATAATCGTCTCATCACTTGTGAATTTCATATTGGTTGTAGCAATCAATTATGCTTATAATTCATTTGCCGTTATCAGATCATTTGATCACATAAATGTAAAAATGACTGCACTTAAAAGTTCACAGGAGGATTAAATTTCTACTCTTTTGTAAAGGTGACTTAGGCTAATGCCAATTATAATTTAAACTCATGCTTCCGATAATTTTCACTTAAATCACCTTCATAATTTGTGTTTGTAATTGAAAATAAACACACTAGATCAGGTGATTGAGGGAAATTAAATTTCCGAAGAGCTGGCCAGGGCCGGTTCCGCAGCAAACCTTACAGGCCCAAAGCCATACTGTGGTATCAACTGGGCGGAGGCTAAAACTAGGATGAATAAATGGGAGCATAATCTCAGGGTATCCCACTGGAAAGGGATACAAAAACTTCGCCAAGCCAAAAGGTTGGTTAGGCCATACACCTACAATAGGGAACTGCGCAATATATGCAAGACAAATATCAGAAAAATAGTATGATTCTTTCAGGACATTACTACCTGAAATTTCACCTCACTAAAATCCACATTCTTGATGATACGGAATGTCGGCTCTGTCTTGAAGAGGATGAAACTACAGAACACATACTGTGCGACTGTATTGCATTGGCAAAAACAAGAATGCAAGTTTTCCACCTTGATCGACCGAGGAAATAAAAAAGGCTCCTGTTGTGGACAACTCAAATTCATCCGCAAAGCGAAAATGATACTGGAAGAGCATGGATTCCAGCTGATTCCCTTCCTTAGACAGGTAATATCTAGGTAGAAAGGGATGTAATGCTATGGCATACTTGAAACATTGGAAACACAAAAGACGTTTTAGGTCGCCGTCTCGGCCTTTGGGCTATTCTATGACAATAAATTATTATTATTATTAGGTGAGTTTATTGTGGCTGCCCTTGGAGACATACTAGGTGTACAACCTTAAATCCGCTGTTTTTCGGTAAAAAAAAAACACTTTTTTTCTTCAAGGCTCGTTAACGTATGAAAATGGCTTGTTGAGTAACACCTAACTGTTCGGCAAGCATTTTTTGCGATTGGGTGTCGTCCTCATCCAAAACAGCCTGCAAATCATGGTCCTCAACTTTCTGGGTCTATTTTCACGCTTCTTGCCACTCAAGTCAAAATGGCCTCCTTTGAACCAACGAAACCAGTCTCTGCAAGTGGTTTCCGATAGCGCACTGTCTCCACAAGCATTCGATGCGACTCAGCAGCAGATTTCTTCAAATTGAAGCAAAAAAGTAGAGCTTCGCGCATATGCTCTTTTTCTGGCACGAAACTAGACATGATTATACGAGGAAAAATGTATGTTGTTGTATGAAATCACTGATGATGTTTACTAATTGATGTAAACAGATGTCGAACTCATAAAAAAAAGGATGCACTATCGATAATAGTTCAATATGCTCACTAACGCCATCTACGAGTAAACAGCGGATTTAAGCTTGTACACCTGGTACTTAGGTCAATACTGTTGTGCGTGTTACATTTGGAAAGTATTAGAAGGGACTTACTTATATTAGCGAGCAGAACCCTTGTGACAGCACCTTTTCGGAGCTTTGTCACAGAGCTCTTTAAGTGGCTTTTCATGTCCAAGTGTTACTAAAGTGTTAAAGTTGTCACAGTCGGGAATGGAATCCACGTCCTACGGATCAATCAGAAGCCCAATGCAATAAGCACTGGACTACGAAATGAACATATTTCAGACATTTAAAATTGGTGTTGTTCATAGTGTTGATGAAATGATAAGCGAGCATATAAATTTGGAATATGATACACAATCATTACGTGAGTTTTCGGATTTTTATCGTAATAATTATGTTGATGCGTATTAGAGGGAATTTTTATTAGGTATAAATTATTAAGTTTTAAAAGTTTTGAATTTAGCTTCTTCCCAAAGATTATGCATTTAATCATGAAGGTCCAATTTAAACATATAAACAGTTTAAATTGCTTACCAACAAGTGGGTATTGTGCGAAAGAAAAACTTTTCGATATGAAATTTGTGCTTCAGCCGGGGATTGAACCCTCGGTCTACAGATCAGAAGGCCAAAGCCTTATTTTGCATTTAAGGACCACCCTAATGTACATACATAGAAAGAACTATTGTATACCCGCAGAAAGAAATTATTGATACACTCTTGAAAAAATAAGAAATAGAGAAAATGTCAAACAGATAGGATTGTGACATGCTTCATATGTCATTATGACGCAAAAACTTTGAAAACTGAGTTAACTCTATTTTCGTCAATAACATGCTATGTAACAGAAAATGTTATGTTAACAGCAGTGAAATTATCAAATCCAACGAAAATAATTAGGGCTGTGCGATAATCGTGTGTTCAACAATTTTGATTAATTAAAATATTCGATTAATCAATTATTCGATTTATCAAGATTATGGTTAATCAAATATGAAATTATTCAAATAATCATGATTTTGGATATTCAAAATTTTGATTAATCAGAATAAAAATATTCGAATAAATTATTTAAAATATCTAAATTGTTTGCAATACAAAGTAGACAGGTAGCTACGAATAGGAGAATGCGTTTTAAATTTTTATTGCCACAGAAAATTTCAGAAACAAAGAAAAAATAAAAATATTTTGAATAATCAAAATTCAGATTAATTGAATAATTTCAATTTTGATTAATCGAATAATTGATTAGTTGAAAATTTTGGTTATCAAAAATTGAGCAAACGATTAATTACACTGGCCTAAAAAAAAACTTATTTGATAAATGAAAAAAAAAAAATTTTCAGATTTGAGATGGAACAAAAATTAATACATATAATAAAAAAAATAAAAAATAAATCAATAAAACGAATGAACGGATTGTCCTGATATTGTATTATTATTATTAAACCACCTTTTCCCAAACAATTGGTGAATTCCGTTTGGTTGAATGTTCTTTTAAAAAGTAAATCAAAATCCGGGCCACTCTCAAAAACGCTGCAAATATGCGTTGAACTCACAGGAATAATCTGTTTTTACAGATCATAATACTGTAGGATCAACAATTTAAATTTCTATTGAATTTCGATAAATCCATCAACGGAGCGAATGATAAATGCGAATGCCAAAACAAGAAACAGCTGAAAGTGTTAACTCTGTTACGGTGGAAACACTTGGCATACTTCAAATTTAACAGAGTTCTTAACTGCAGATAAACCATTGATGGAAATAAGCTATTATAATCGGCTTTTTGATTTGATTTGATTTTTATTTGGGAAATATATCAAACAAGTCAATTCTAAGTTGAAGATAATTGTTGCAATTGCTACCTCCTTGTTTCACTACTAAATTTCGAAGCATTATACATTTATTTAAGCAATCTGAAGTAAAATAGATATTGAAACTATCTGTATATTATTGTATCATACCCCTCCGCACCCCCTTTACGTATATATTCTTATGTAAATAACTTCTCTTCTTCTTACGCATATTAACGCACCAAATAATAGAAAAAAAAAAATAAATAAAACAACAACTAGCATTTTGTAGTTACACAATTGAAACTAACTAAAACATTTAACTTGATTATATTATTTAATTTGCTGCTGTCGCCGCTACCTGCCTGCCTGCCTTTTCTACGATGATGGGTATACTCTTCAATAATATAAAAAAATAATAATAATAAATCACGTAAAGATGGAAGCAATGTGGTAATGCTATCATCGACATCTCTATTACATGGCAATTGTGTTTTCAATCGCAATAATACGGTAGCAACTCAGCAGGGCATGAAGACGTATTGGCTATGCAAATCTTACCGCATTAGTATGTGCCGTGCACGCTGTATTACTCATCAAGGTCGCGTGATATCGGCCACAGGTGTGCATAATCATTCGCCGCACATGTGTAGTGGCAAAGGCGGTACGGCAAATACGGGCGGCACAGGTACAACTCCGACGGTAAGTGGTGCTGGATATAATGGTGGTGGTGGTGAAGGTGCACAATCGGCTGGTCAAGCGAGTGTCGGTGGAGCAGTCAATGCGAATGTGTCGAGTGGTGGAAATTTATCGTCATCATCATCAGCAGCAACAGCAGGTCTATTGCAAAGCAATAACAATAATGCCAGTAACGACAACACTAATAATAACAACAACAACAATACCAACAGCAACGATAACAGCACTAATAACACCGTAGGCGGAGGAGCTAATGTTTCAGCTGGTGGCGGTGGTGGTGCTGGTGGCCATCCTAGAATGTCATCTCAGGCCAATGCTGCTAATATGTATCATCATAATTTGCATGGAACATTGCATCTATCATCTCATGGACAACAACAGCAGCAGCAGCAGCAGCAGCACCAGCATCAACAACAGCAACAGCAACAACAGCAGCAGCAACAGCACCAACATGCGCCCACAATATCACCACCGCCTCCTTCTGCTGCGCAAATGAGTCAAGCACACACACACGCGCATCATTTACCGCAGTCACTACCGAATTTACTAATTCAACATCATGGCGGTATGTCCGCTGCCGCTGCTGCTGCTGCTGCAAATTCAAATTTACATCAACATCACCATTCATCACTGACCGGTGCTATTGGTATGCACCAATCTGTACAGCCGCTAGCATTGCAGACACCAAATAGCGTTATACAAAGCATGATGCACAATCCGAATCTTATGCACCTGCCTAATATGCCACCAATGATGTCAAATCATCCGTCAAATCAACAACATTCGCCGCATATCAGCGAGCACCATCAGCAAAATTTGGAAATTACACCGTTACACCTGCAGTCGTCTCCAGTGCATATGCAGAGTCCATCAAATCGAAGCAATCAATCGCACAGCCATGGAGGCAACTCTACTAGTTCGCCCATACAGTCGGGAAGCTCATTGAAATCGCCACAAGTGAAAATGAACGAAGACGCTTGCAATAGTGCGGCAGCTGCTCACATGAGTGGTGCGGACCAACATATCATGGTTCATAATACGGCTGTCTCGCCATCTGATATCAATTCAAATGCTGGTGGTTCAGCAGATGCCAATGCAGCAATATCCTCACAAACGAGCGCAGCAGAGGCACGCCACCATGCGCGCGTCATTGATTCCATAACAATATCACCGGGGAATTCGCACAACTTTAAAATCGAAGATATGTAACAGATTGACACTTAATCATTGATAGTTTAGTCAGTAGAGTTTCTTTGGCGACTAGACTTTGAATCCAGTCCGTTTTTAGTTTGGGTTTGTTTGTTTATTTTTTATAACCTAATATTTTGTTTTTTTTTTTTATTATTATATTCTTACATTTGTTTGTTCTTTTTCGTTGGAGACATCTCCGTAGTACGTATTCATTATATTATGTGCTCGTATCGTAAGTTGTGCAAAGGCAGAAAATATAATTTTCATAGATTTTAAAAAGAAATTTTCATATATTTTGTTATTGATTATGTGATATGGTGTTAGAGATAGGAGCGATGATTCTATCCAATTGCAATTCTATAGGAGGTATGAAAATCGACGGCAGAAAGCGAGTAAGTTTGAACAACTATAGTGAAATGAGAAATTTCAAAGCTTTTATCTCCCATTTGAAAGGGTTATTTTAGTATTTTTTTTACGAAATGGCGAAAAGATGCATCAAATCGAGGTTCAAATGTTCTGCAGTGACCTTCATAAGGTCACTGCAGAAGAAGAACGAAAACTTCGCGAAAAAAAAGCCGATAAATCAGGGATTTTTACAATTTTGGCTTTTTCAAAATTTTGAACCTGCCGCATGGGCTTCTCGTCCTTGATTAAAACTTAAGTAGATTAAATAGTTCCCCATTGCATGTTGCTGTGTATTGTTCCGAAATATGTACACAACATTTAAATTGTTAGTAATGCAACCCTGCTTTTTTGTTATATTTAAAAGCAACAGCTTCCTTTCATACGTCCACTTATTAGCACTGAAAAGGAAGAAAAAGATATTTAAATAAAAATATTATCTAATTTGATTACAAACTTCTGTTTTTACATATTTTTATGCTTGCCTCTCTTCTCCGGCCATTATGTTTTGCTTCAGTATAATAAAAATTAGTGATTCGTCATATGGCTGTTTTATGCGTTTCGATAACTTCGATAAATACAAATCGGTGCACGATATATTGCATATTATAAGTATGTTGCATTCGCTATTTTATACAAATACTAGGCAACATGGAATTAGGAAATCGCCCAAAATGACTCAAAAATTACGAGACTACTGGTAAAGATGTTCAATCAATATTCATTTTTTCACCTTCTGTCGATGCAATTATATCTGGTATTTTTACAATATCATATCTTAGGACTGGCGTTACTGGTGTTTCGAAACTCCAGTAGGGATGAGAGGCATTCGGATTTATTGCTCACACATACCAATTAACAGGATCTCGCAATATTTGACATTTTTAAATGTCATAACCTATTTAATAGAAGTGATGCACCCGTGCTGGTGCATTGTTTACAAATTACTCAAAAATGACTGAAACACCCATCTTTGGCATGCAAATCCATATTTTGATGGTTGCAAGTTTAAAAAAATACAGAAAGAGCGTGTTACGGCCATTATTTCAAGTACCTTCCATGCAAAATCATTGTAATGAACCGCTCAATGATATCCAGGTATATAGATAGGCCACTTTTTGCATTGGGTGCAGGATACAATTAAGTTCGTATAGACCGACTGAAGCATTCTTGTATTCATTCAGATGCATATTTTAATATTTCTTATGCACTGTAACAAGAATTGCTGTATGCTATTTTGGTTGACGATCGAATGCCGCATACGAGCAGCGTATTGCCCCAGTTCCATACTCTGTGTCCGTAAAGGCAAATTATGCCCTTGTCCCATAGTATCCGGCATATATATTATTCCTTAATACGGCCAACTCAACCGACAACCAAGTTGAACTACATGTATTCATATGCAGTGCGCTACAGTATCAAATGAGAATATTATACTCTCATTGTTTTGATGTTTACTCTCGTCAGTGTTTCATTTGATACCGTATTTCACTTTCAAACTTGCACTTGTGATGCACAAAAATTGCATTAGTTTGACAGCGAAACATTGAAAGTATAATATGCTCGAAAGCATTCTGTTGATGTAACGTACGAAAGTTTGACAATTGTTACGTACGCTTACTAAAATAGGGTTGACTTTAATATCGTTATAATTTAAGAAATACTGAAAAAATACATAGAGAAGCAGTAAACGACATTTTGTAATTTTTACCAGAAATGACTGATTTTATATATATTGATCAAGTATTCACTGGTCTAGCTCTTTCCTTAACTCAGTTGAAATCTTTGACACATACGTATTGTATGGGGTAATGTCATTATATAACTAAAAATGTGACCTAGTGAGTGCTAATAAAGTTATAGGTCACTTTTATTAGGACATAATAAGTATATTATTTTTATTAGGACATAATACGTATATTAGCTGTCTGAATGGGTATCGGCATAATAACCAACAGCATCTAGAATATATAGGCAACTAGAATTGTGGTAGTAATATGAAATACAAGCTGAAGAGGTAAGTGTAAAAATAAATTATTTAAATAGGGTTTCAAATATTCTTTGCTATATTTGGGTAAGTAGATTCTTAACAGCATATGCGAATATATTGCATTTAGTATGAAACTGCACGATCATATACATTTCTAAGAGTACGCTTGTAGATTTATGACATGCCGGTACTAAATAGGTGTACAGTCAGTTCCATGGCAGAATTACCAAAGTAAGAGTTTTTCAAAAATAACATTTGGATTTTGTCCGCAATAGTAAAATACCAAACTAAAATGAATAAATTCAGTTTTGTAGTAATTGCTCCAAGGAACCAATGTCGGGCTTCTATACGTGTCTTATTGTGTAAGCTAAATTTGGAAAGAACTACCTATTTATATGAGCCGATTTCAAATGGCGGGTTTTTTGCGACAACATAATCATAGGTAAATTAAATATTAATAGATTGATTCACAATTTAGTGAAATTGTTTTGTTAAATATACAAGGTACGTTTGTAAACAAAAAATTTCAACAAAATTTCAAGTAAAAATTCAAGAGAGCTGATAGTTTCTGATCTAACTGCAAGATTCTCATATTTTTCCGTTCTTATACTTTTTGTATATTTTCTCATATCGAGAGAGTAATTCGTTTTTACGATCGATGATTTTGTGTATATAACCAAAATTTTGCGAAAAACAAAAAATTATACATATTCTCTGTTTAAATTATGTTTAATATAACTATTCCTCCTATTTGGAGTATGATTGGATACATAATGCATGATACATTCAACAACCGCATTATACATATTTTTTCACAACGATCCTCATGTTTAATTTTCCTTTCTGGTCCATGGTCAGAATCATAAGGAGTAGTTCTAACAAAAAAAAAAACAATGTCAGAAGACGTTATCGGATTTGATGGATCCAAAACAAATTGCCATTGATTTCATATGTGGTTACTTTCAAAGTAATAATCTCAAAAATTCAGTAGATTTTTGGACTGAAGCTTACAAGTTCAAGAATGCAGACAATTTCTTTAATTTTACATGCTTAATATTTGAAGCATACTTCACTTGTCGCCGTAAAACACTTCGCCGTAAAACATTGAAAACGTTGAACATGTTTGTTGTTTTTTAATATGATTTTTTTATGAATTTTTAATTTGTTACTAGCTTAAATAAAAAGAATAAATAAAATACAGTACATATATCAAAATATATTATCCAAAGCACATCCTAGATCCGCTTTCGCAATAGCCAAACCGGAAAAGGCGTGGTGCAATGAATAAAGTGGTAGCACTAAAGCGGTAGTTACGGGACGTAACTTAGTTTGATATGTCAGCTGACACGTCCTTCCATATCCGAAAGCAGTATACCCGATTATGCAAAACCTATATCGATTTGGTTTCTAATTTTATGTTAAGTTTACGGCTCGGGTAAATGGCGCTTTAGGCATTGCAAACTCCCTTTGTTTTTTGAATATAAATGAGATACAAAGAACGAAACCAATGGAAAATTAAGAAAGATCAGCAATAAAATGTAAAAACAGCTGTTTTAGTAATACCACCACAATTGCACCATGCTTAATTTACATCTTTGAAATAGACGATTTTGAAAATTGAAAAGAGTACAAAAGAGATGAAATAGAACAAAAAAGAATCCCAAGTGGTTACATTTTTTAGAATGCATTGTTTGTTAACTTTGATAAGTCGTAAGTTTCGATTGTAAGGTAAAATATTAAAATAAATTTTGCTGATTCCCATTTAGCATACAACGACATTAAAATAAATTTTGCTTCCCACTTAGATTGCGACAATACTGAAAGATTGGCGAGGCAACTTCCCTACCCACTATTTATGCGACGACTACCTGGAAAAAATGACGAATCTTCTTAAGATATTTTTTGGATATTGGTATGTATGATTTTTGATTCTATATAAATATATAGGAAATCATTGACCTGAACTAGCCTGATTATAATAGTGTGCTTAGATTGGGGTAAATAATAAATTTAAATTTAATTGCATGTTGGGATTTCGTACTATAATTTCCAAAAGTTTCATTTAGAAACTTTCTTATTGCATTTTTGCATTCACAAACGTCATCGATTAAAAAATGTCGCTGATCGTCTTCACATCTTATGGAATTGTAACACTGTTTTCATGACATTGGCGTTTGTGGGCGCAGCAATCATTGATCCATATACTTAGAAGACTAATACGCTCATTTATCATCAGACATTTAACACATTTTTAACACAATCCATTAAAGATTATTCATTAAATCGTGATTTTTATGTTATTCGTATATGTCCTGTGCTGTCAATAATCTCACTTTATATTATGTCGCATATGCAAGGTATAACTACAGTTACAAACATGTCCACCAGCATACATAAATTTGTATATGCCAACGCTAATACCATTCCAAACTCCTTCCCTATCTATACATGTGCAGTTTCTCCAGGGGAACACTGGTATCAAGGCAAACTCGAATTTATGTTAAGTCAACGTGGAAAGCCCCTTCTGGTACATGACGGTCATACGTTTGGTATTCAGTACGTACGGAAAGATAAAAAATACTGGCAGTGCAATCTTTCACGGAAATTCAATTGTAAGGCGCGCGTCACAACCACTGATACCGGTGAAATCATAGTCACTAACAATGAGCATTGCCATACGGAGATACGACAACATCTGCGTAAGGACTATCAACGCAATAAGGTGATGATGAATGCGTTGATGAACCTCAGTACGAATCGTTTTGCCGAAAGTTTGCGCCGTCAAACTCAGACGCATGCGGCGCTAGGTAGTTTGCATTCAATCATTTCCGCTCACTCCTCTAGCAATCAAAGCATGTCCGCTACCCAACCAGTGAATATGTGTGAATCCAATGTACTCAATTTAGGCAAGAATTCTTCACTTGACCCGCCCCATAGTCATCAGCAACAACAGAGTAATTGTCCACATGTAATACGCGAAGTTTCTGTCCCGGAAGAGGATGATGACAATGATTCTCCATTAGATTGCGGAATGCGATCTGCTGTGGTGGCGGAGGAAAGTAGCCTTAGCAAACAAAGTGCCAGTAACAGCAATAACACGATTAACGTTGACAACAATGACTGGGAGTGTAAAAACGAAGCAATGGATTAGGAATTTAGAATCCCGCTTACAATAATTGGTTTGTTGGGTGGGAATTTAGTAATTTGTAAAATATTCGATTGTAATTTTGAATTAATTTTCCGCATAATTTAAAATGCTCTAAATAAATTACTTTTTTATGTAATTTAAATCCATAATTAGAACTTTTTGTTAAATTTTATAATGTAGTTCACTTGCCATTATTCCCAAAGAATACAATACTCGCGTTCATTGATGTCGCCACAAAATATACAAAAATTATAAAATGCCCTTAAAAATTATATAACAACATAGTATAAATAATTCAAAGGAATAAAACTATTTTTTATATATAATTAAGCTTATATTTTAATAAGATATATTTTCAATAAAGGTAATATATTTGTTTTGGGGTACACATGAGTTTTTTTTTTTTGTAATATGATGTTAGTTCTTTAAATATTGATGACACGACTCAATTTTTGTATGCGATTCAGTAGAATATCTCCCTGTTTAATGGTGGCTTGATATTGCCAATTCTTACTATCAGGACGATTTGTCTCCACGATGCCACCAACACGATCGACCTTGGCATGCAAGCGACCAGCCGCAATGAATCGTGATAACTCTTGGTCGATGTAATCAACATCGACGCCAAATGCCTCAGCCATATATTGTAACGTCAATGATCGGTAAGATTCTAGCAGCTGAGTGTAAGCGAGAACGCGCATTTCACGCACATAGAAACGGTAGTGCGGATGGGCTAAATAGTCGCTGCGTAATATCAACTCAACTTCTGCCAAGTATTTGAAGAAGTCTGAGTAATGGCAGTTATAGAGAGCAAATAAATATCGTTTCACATCCGGTAAGCTATGTAGTACTTCCTGGATTTCAGCCCCCTTAATTACTTTGTCACGTAGTTCATTTCGTGGAAGTGCTATCATAGCTACATACACCGTGTAACGTACAAACGTGGAATAATCCATAAGTTCGTAGGAGGTAAATGTGCTAACGGTGTCCAAGAAGAAAGTAGCAGCTGCTTTGAAATCACGTACAGCAACGGAATATATGCCCTGGTAAACTTTGAGACGGTTGCGTCTATCCCAATCACCTCCTTCTTCAATTAGATGTTTTGCCTTCTCAATGTTTTGTGTAATTAAATCATGATCAAGATAAAATAGACCAAGACGTATCAAATGGAAGACTATATCGAGACGATGACCTAATGATACTGTCTTCTCATAGGTTTTCCGAAAAGCTAATTCAGCACCTGCTTTATCACCAATACGGCAGAGATACTCAGACTTTTTTAAATTTGCCTCTCGCACTTCCATTTCACCTAGATTTTTTTCTGCATCATCAATAGCATCATCCAGCTTTTTCAACTCCACCCGATTTTCTTCCAACATGTGTGCTAGTAGATCTTTATCCACAGTCCAGTTTTGTTCAGAACACAAATATTCATACCACGGAGCCATGTTATCTGCGCGTATAGCATCCAATATCTTCTTCTTCAGTGCAGGGTCTTGCTTATTTTCTGGTAGAGAAAGCAGGAATTTGTATTGTGCTAACTCCAACTTTGGGTTCTTTTCCAGACCCTGTTCTTCCAAATTTTCGATAGGCATTTTTAAATTATATTTATTATATTACAATCAACACACAAGATGAATTAAACGAACAATTTTTCGTATAAAGCCGCACAGTCACTTTCTGAATGAAGTTGGTTGTGTTATTAGCGATTGATATATTTTCAATATGATTTTAGAGTTGCTATATTTTCTTAAATTTTTTGTTGACGTTTGTATGGTGAACAAACAGTTTGGCAATACGTAAAATTAAAGCGATGGTATTTTCAAAACAAGATCGACTTTTTTTTGTCAAAAATCCCATATATAAATCTGTTAAAATGTCAATATGCTAGTCATGTCTAAACTCTACAGCACATAAAGATCAAAATAGAGTCTACTTTAAACACAATAAATCTGTTAATGAACCTCAGTTTGATGAGAACCACTGGCAAACATGAATCTAGGTTATATTTGAATATTGCTCTGAGTACCTTGAAATTGTTCATGCATTCAGTTCAACAATGTGCCGAAAGTGGACCGAAAACAATTTTTTTTTCATATGTTGTTTTGTATTGAAGGCAAAAATAAATTTTTCATTGAAGCGTTGACCCGCTATGAAATCGATAACAAATCGATTTTTTCCGGACTCAAATCAAATATATTTACTTGAAAAAATTATGTGGCAGTACTGAACTATAGGACGTCGAGCTGTCAGTAGTGAAAAAGAGGGTGTCTAATCAAATCGATCCAATTGGAAAATTAATGAAAGCTTCAGAATAGAGGATTTCTATTTAGATTACAGAAAGAAGAAAAATCAATATAATTTGACCAATCTATTTCCTGTTTTGAAATCCTCTCTAAATTCTCATCATTTTTATTAGAAATAATTCAAAATGATTGGTGGCTTATTCGTGTACAATCATAAAGGAGAAGTTCTTATCAGTCGAGTCTATCGTGACGACATTGGACGTAATGCGGTAGACGCCTTTCGTGTAAATGTTATTCATGCTCGTCAGCAAGTACGTTCTCCAGTTACAAATATTGCACGTACCAGTTTTTTCCATATTAAGGTAAGTTCGTCATCACTTACTGGAACAACATAATAATAATATGATGTGTTCTTTAAGCGTGCAAATATTTGGCTGGCAGCTGTAACCAAGCAAAATGTGAATGCAGCAATGGTTTTCGAATTTCTACTCAAGATCATCGAGGTGATGCAATCCTATTTTGGCAAAATCTCTGAAGAAAACATCAAAAACAATTTTGTACTGATATATGAACTCTTGGACGAAATTCTTGATTTTGGCTATCCGCAAAACACGGATTCAGGTACTCTGAAGACCTTTATAACACAACAGGGTATTAAGTCTGCTACCAAAGAAGAACAAATGCAAATCACCTCACAGGTTAATTAACATGAACGCTAATATCTGCATCCGTTTTGGTTCAATAAATACTTCTTAACTGAATTTACAGGTGACAGGTCAAATTGGTTGGCGTCGTGAAGGAATAAAATATCGCCGTAATGAACTTTTCCTTGACGTATTGGAATATGTGAATTTACTAATGAGTCCACAGGGCCAAGTGTTGTCTGCACATGTTGCGGGTAAAGTTGTTATGAAATCATACCTGTCTGGTAAGAGTACGATATGAAATTTTGGAATTGTTTATTAACGATATATATGGATCTTCTGCAGGTATGCCGGAATGTAAGTTCGGTATTAATGATAAAATTGTTATGGAGTCCAAGGGTCGTGGCCTGTCTGGCAACACTGAGGTGGAAACATCACGTTCCGGTAAACCAGTTGTTGTTATTGACGATTGTCAATTTCATCAATGTGTCAAGTTGAGTAAGTTCGAGACGGAGCACTCGATCAGTTTCATACCACCGGATGGGGAATTCGAATTAATGCGTTATCGCACAACAAAGGATATATCTTTGCCATTCCGTGTTATACCACTGGTACGTGAAGTGGGCAGAACTAAAATGGAAGTAAAAGTTGTTCTCAAATCGAATTTTAAGCCCTCCTTATTGGGCCAAAAAATTGAAGTAAAAATACCAACGCCTCTAAATACTTCAGGCGTTCAGTTGATATGCCTGAAAGGCAAGGCGAAATATAAAGCATCGGAAAATGCAATTGTATGGAAAATTAAACGTATGGCTGGCATGAAGGAAACTCAATTATCGGCCGAAATTGAATTGCTCGAAACAGATACTAAGAAAAAATGGACGCGTCCACCAATTTCAATGAACTTTGAAGTGCCATTTGCGCCATCTGGTTTCAAAGTTCGTTATCTGAAGGTATTTGAACCCAAGCTCAACTACTCTGATCATGATGTTGTGAAATGGGTGCGATACATTGGCCGCAGTGGTTTGTACGAAACGCGCTGTTAAATCGCAACATTCCACATTCATGCGCATAATGCTCTATAATATGAGATATTTACATGGAATCTCTCATTCATATTAAATATAGTATATATTGTATTCCAAGTTAGTTGTATTACTCATAACTTTAATTAATCGTTTCTTTATTTCTATGATCAAATTATATTATTTACACAATGTATATTCGTCAAGATAGTAGCACTGTGGCACAATCACAAAATTAAAAATTGCTTGCTGAATTGCCAGACTAATAACATACAAACAATAGAAATTGAATTGTAAAAAATTAGCAGTTCCACTGTGCTACCCACATTGTTGATTATTATTTTTATTAGGTCACGTTGTTCTAAAGTTGCAACATATTCTATTTATACATATGTACGTACATAAAATATTTTTATGTGTATACAAATGTATACATATTCAATATACATATACGGCCATGGCCATGACATAATAAAGAAGGTCATTATTGTAAAAACCAGAGGTTTTCATTTTTGGATTTCAAACCTCAAGCAATGGATAACCTTTAGGTAAAATATCAAGCGGACCGTAGCTGTGTTCTTTTGTAAGCATATATGAAATTATACTTTATTCAACTTGTAATCTATGACACATTGATCATTTTGAAGTTAAGGACTGTGAATCTATGTCCATGTGTATAACGCACTTTAGATTTGATGATTTCCATGAACACGGTATCAACTTTTACTTGAATTTCTTGTCATTATAATAAAATGTTGCTAAACTATATTGTTAAGCTGTTTAGAAGTACTTTTCTTTATCTTTGCTTAATAAACAAACCTCTTAAAGACAAATGGAAGGTTGTGGTACAAATGCTGACTGTTTGTCAAACTAAATGAGTATGTGTCTACTACATATTGCTTGATATGCATTTGGATATCAAGAAGTTGATCAAGCCCAATTTGTCACGTACATTCAGTATTCATTTAGTTTATAAATTCGAGCATGTATGTCACATCCTTCCACTTGTTTTACTTTTGCTACTTATTTTATGTATACGAATGTCTTAGGCTTTGTGACCCCGTGCTCTGGGAGTATTTTTCTATATTTCCCAAAAATATACATAGTGCTTTGAGGATTTTCCTAGATCGTTCAGGGTTATGTTGTAACATATATAAATAATAAATCCATTGTATAAAAATTGCAACACTACAATTCAATTGTAATTTTTAAGTCATAAATCTATACTAAACAATTTTCTAAACATTACAGGTGTAAAGGTTTCATACAGAGTTAAGGGTCGCTTCCGGGGTGTCAATGGAGGGTAAAACACGTGAATCTCACCTACAAAATGAACCTTACACCACTTGAAAATCGATAAATAACTCCTTAAATGCCATAATTGATTGGTGCCGTAGCTCAGTGGTTAGTGCGTTGGCCGTCTGATCCGTAGGTCATGGGTCCAATCTTCGACTGTGACAACTTTAATAGCGAAAACTATTTTTCTTTCAAACAGTGCCGACTTCTCGGAAAGCAATTGGCTTCCGGCAGTAACGCTGTCACAAAAAAGCTTCTTAAAGAACTCTGAGACAAAGCTCATAAAAAGTGATTCCGCAAGGGTTCTGCCGTTCGGAACCGGCTAATACAAGTAGACCCCTTTAAATGCTGTCAAAATTTAACACGCACAACAGTACTGGAAGAGCAGCTTTGTGTTATAACTTAAGCTAACCATAATTACCTAGCAATTGCTTTGCATCAACATTTCTCCTAAATATTATATATAGTATTTGCCGTCAATGGATGCTGTAGCTCAGTGGTTAGTGTGTTTGCTTTCTGATCTGTAGTTCGTGGGCCCAATCCCCGGCTGAAGCATAACAAATTTAATATCGAAAAGATTTTTCTTTCGAACGGTACCCACCTGTCGGCAAGCAATTGGCAATTCTTCCTGCAGTATCAATTTGCCATGGAAAAGCTTCTAAAAATAATTTTGTGACAAAGCTCAGAAAAACTGATGTGGCAAGACTTTTGCCGATCGGAACTGGCTAAGATAAGTAGGCCCATTCTAATACTGTCCAAAATTTAACACGCACATCAGTAATGGGAGAGAAGCTCGGCCAAAGAGCCCTTCAGGTCTTATAAATAAAAAAATTTTGCCGTTAATCTACGCTCCTTAGGGGATTCACTTACAAAATTTAAAATTTTTAGAAATTGGCTCCAACGCATCCAAGGTACTGATGGAGGGGTTATATATATCACTGTCGCTTATTTATTTTTATATACCAACGTGTTTCTAAACATACTTACTTACTTATGTGGCCATAACAACCGAATATCGATTTAGGCCGAAAATAACATGCTTCGCCAGCCATCTCTGTTCTTTGCTATCTGGCCCCAGTTAGAAATTCCAAGCGCCGTCAGGTTCTCCAGTACTTCTAAACATACTTCCCATAAAATTAACTTTAAAACATCTGGTAATCGACAAATAACCCCATAATCGCATAGGTATCGTACCTAGAGCGGTCGATCTCCATTAATTCTTCAGCCCCAGCATAAATATAGCTACAGTTAAATAGAGTTATAGTTAAATATAGCTCTAAATATAATTACCCCTTAGGGGATAACCCCTAAAAAATTGATGGTTTTTAAAAATAATCTTCCACCGCTAAAGACTTATAAAGAAATTGAGAAAATTTTTGAAATCGTTTACAATCTGATTTCATTCTCGTACATTTGTTCTCGATTAAAAACTTTAGATTGCCTAATTGAGATCCATATATTTAGAGATATTATTCAGACCGTATTTGCACATTGGGCCGCATTCGCATTCGCAGTCATAAATGCGAACGAAAGATTAATTCCATATGACAATTTTTTGTTTTCAATTTTGAATAAATCAATCGCGTAGAAATAATTTTTGACCGAATTTCGAAATTTTATACATAAATCGTAATAATGCCGTTATTTTGAAAAAATTAGAACATCGTTTGGACAAAGTTTTTCTATCTAAAAGGGGACTACTTATATTGAAATATAAATCAACACTTTTTTTTTTAAAACAAACATGAGTTCTTAAGCTCTTATTATTATCTCATATTAGATAGGGATGGGGATTAATGTTATGACCGAGCGAAATTGAATTTAAACAGCAAACAAAATTCAGTTGCTTTACGTACTTGAAGGTTTCATAACTAGCTACCTGCCATCATCAATGTTCCTTAACATTTTGACAATTCCAGCGAATTTTTCCTGACAAGCGGCTGGATGCCTTCAAATTTGTTGATGACGAACTTCAAGTTCAAAGGTGAATTCAAACAAATGGAAAGTCAAGAATTGACTAATGTAAATGCAAGCTAAAGTGGGAGTGGGAGTACCATCTGGCACTTCCATTATTAACATAAGCTTTCACTATCCATTGGAATTTCAGTGAAGAAATGAAGTAAGGATTTTCTGCAGTTTAGTTTCAATGTGGATGCAGTGCGGATCGATAAGAAGAACAAAATAAGAGTTATGCAAAGAAGTGCGTAATTTTTTCTCTTTCTACATAAGAATATATGTGTCCTTCATATTATTGAAAAATAGTGATTTTTGTTATAGTGTTTGTGATTGAATTGGTGAAAAGAATCAGTGCATAATTTTGGGCAAAACAGCGAAAATTATATTGGGGGAGATTCGAATACATATTAAAGAAAGAAAATAATATTTTATTAATTGATTTGTGATTTTTGCTGTGTAAAATGAAAATGAAAGGTATTAAATAAATGTGTGACGGTAAATGTGAATATAATTTAGTAATTATGAAAACCATTTGTATTACATTTTCTTTTTTTTTGATTCTACGAAAATTTTTAGTATGTACATGTAAGTCCAAAACCTTTGTTGGTTGGTAAATGTGAAGCAAGGAGTGAGGTAAAGCTTTTTCTTAAGTACATATCTTCTCTGCATCATGCGATTAGCGGAAGTGAATAAAGGGCATAGTTCAATTTATCAAAATACATACTCCAAAAAGTGAAACGAAATACAGAATTTGAAAAAAAAGGAAAAAAATAATCCCAAATTAGCAAATGCTATGAGAGGTGAAAAATGCGAGTCGAAAAATTGTCATTAAACACTTTTTATTGTGAATGCAAGTGGAAATATTCATGAATGCGCTCATTGACTGTGCGTTTAAAAAAGCTTCCCATACTTTCGCGCAGCTAAGTTCTTGTGAAAATTAAGAGGGGGTTTAAATTCGAGCGAGATGGCGATATACATACTATCAAAGCTTTCATTCGCATTCTGATGAATTAAATGAAATGTACACGTTAGGATAATTATGGAAATTCCTATAGTAAAATATATAGTATATGTGGATAAAAACGAATAAAATTAAAAGCTTCAAAGACTGGAATACGATTGTATGTATCGTACATACATATGTAAGAACATTTAAACGACGACTACATAGTAGAGTGCATAAACAAAGTGCATATGTATACGAGTTTATTTGAAAGTGTATTGAAAACTGATATCATTAACACATACGGCCACTACCCAGCCACACATGCTTATCCTCATAGCTGAGCAATTCTACTAAACCGTACTGTGTGTGTGTGTGTGTGCGTGATGATATGATAATAAACATTTGTCAAATAATGAGCATAATATCACCACACAAGATTCCAACACATAGAACTCGCATTAGCGCAACAAAAGTTGCCATGCAGTATCAAATCGATTCAAATGCGAAGAGTAAACAAACAGAAGTAGTAACTGGGGATAAAGAACAGTGCAGTCAAACAGTACAGTACACTGTTGGACGACGAAATAGCTGCATACGACCGTACATGCTGCTGGTCACAATAGTATTGCTAGCATTGCTGTCACTATGTAGCTCATTTCAATTGGATGGCTCACAAAATTCATTTGCCCAGTTTCGGAAGTGGTACGCGAGTCTCAATGGCTCATTAGAATTGGAGTTTAAGACTGAGCAACCAAATGGTTTGGTATTGTATACCGATGATGGTGGTACTTATGATTTTTTCGAGCTAAAATTGGTCGAGGGTGCGTTGCGATTGCGATACAATTTGGGTGGCGGTGCACAAATAATTACAGTCGGTCGAGAACTACACGATGGCCATTGGCATAAAGTGCAGGTATTTACAACAGTTTTACTGTTAATGTGTAATTATTCATTGCATATGTTTTTCGAAGGTTTTACGCAACGACGAACAGACCACACTTACGGTTGATAATGTCTCACAGAAGCGCACCACCAAAGGAAAAGAATTTCAATTTGGCAAGTTCGCCACAAATTCGGATGTCTATGTTGGTGGCATGCCCAATTGGTATAGTGCAAAGTTGGCATTATTAGCGCTGCCAAGTGTAATTTTCGAACCGAGATTTCGTGGTTCCATACGCAATTTGGTATACGCAGATCAGCCTGGTGGTGTAACACGTCGCCAAGAAGTCAAACAACCACGTGACATCAAGGTAAGTCCTATGCAAAATGCTCTGGCGTTTATCGAATTGAAATTGTCTTTTTTGTTTCCATTTCCATTTATTTTCGGATAGTGTGGAGATGGACCTTGTGATAATGGAGAAATGCCTAAAGAGAAAGTTTCGCGGGTACATTTCTGATTTAATTTTTATTGTTTAGTACTAGAGATGGACAAAAGCTGTGGTGGATCTGTCACAGAGAAAAAAAAAAAAAACAATCAAAAACTACAGTAGAATGTTCGATGGATCCGAGTAGGTGCATTCCATGGATTTTGGGTTATTGAATCCGAATCCGTTTACAGATTTCTGTCATTACCTTCAGTTTTTTTTCTAACATAAAGAAATCTGCAAAAATTGCCGAAAAACGATATTTTTTATGTTGGAGAGCAACCTAATGGCGAATGATGCAACTACTCTGGCCCGTCAGGCATACTATGGTATTTTGAGCTTTTTGATGCCCTGTGTAATCGTGATGTGTGAAAATCAGGAACATACATCATCACAAGTCAAAATCACTAATGCAACCATCTCTAGTTTCCTTAATGGAAACATTTAAAAATTACAAATTTTTTATCATTAGGGTGTTCGTGGTGGTAATATGACAGATGCCTGCGAAAGACATGATCCTTGCCAACATGGTGGCATATGTATTTCTACTGATTCCGGCCCCATATGCGAATGTAGAAATCTTGAATTTGATGGACAATATTGTGAAAAAGGTTTGATGGACTGATCAATGAAAATTTTACTACGAAAGTAGTCTGAAAAATGTTTGCGTTCGATATGGTGTGATTTTTGGTGTGATATATGTTTTATTTTTCAATATAATCTCCCAGATCTTGTAAAATGTTTTTCAGCAAGAAATTTTTTAAGCTTTGGAAACAAATAATAGTCGCTGGAAACTAAATCGGGCGAATACGGTGAATTTGTATCTTAATTCGTTAAATTTAGCCATCTTTAAAAAACTTTTTGTGAAAACGTGCATTGTCTTGATGAGAAATGATTTTGTTCTTCGCTAAACCTGGTCTTTGTATATATAAACAAGAACCAGACGGTCAGAGTTAATTGTTTTGACTGTTCTTTTTGTCCTGGTATAATGATAAAACCAATTGCTACTTGATATCAAAACATGCTGAGAAGTACGTATTCGCATTCCATATGTAATCCTTGACGCAAAATATGGTCAACCCGTTATTTTGAGATGGTCGTGGCATAAGCTCATCAGTAAAGAACACCATATCACGGAGGTGATGAACGATTTGAATGAGTTGTATTACTCTTTGGACGTCCACAGCGTGGATCATCTTCAAGACTCTCTTTAAACGGCCCCGTTTAAACACTAGGGGCATTGATGTTGAAAAACCCAAATACTCTTTTTAGAATCGTTAAATTTTGCTTTCAACACAAGAATTTCATTCTACACATACGTTCTTATAAAGGTTTTACCCATCATGGGTTGTATCAACATAAAAAAAATTGTATTTTGTTGTCGAACGCCAACATATTTCAGGCTACCCTCGTCCAACAGTTATTTGAAATTGAACACTCAGTTCACACATTACACATTCTCATCACAGAAAAAGCTCCATCGGAAGCCACATTTCGCGGTACACAGTTCCTTTCATATGATCTTGGTCAAACTGGTGCTGAGCCCATTGTAAGTGCTCAAGACGCAATAACTCTATATTTTCGTACGAGACAACCGAATGGATTACTTTTTTACACCGGTCATGGTACAGATTATTTAAATTTGGCATTGCGCGATGGTGGAGTATCACTTACAATGGGCTTGGCCAATGGTAAACAGGAAATGCACATAAAACCGTCTAAGGTACGCTTTGATGATCATCAATGGCACAAGGTGACCGTTCATCGAAGAATACAGGAGATTTCATCCATAACTAGCTTTTGTCGCGTAAGTATTGTTTTGGCATATAGATTGTGATTTATGGTAATTGTGCATAAGTTTTGACTTTAATCCTACAGTTGGTTACAGTAGTAGATGATGTTTACACGGATCACTCACATATAGCTGGTAAATTTACAATGTTATCCTCATCTAGGGTGTATGTGGGTGGAGCTGTAAATCCGAGAGCATTGCTTGGAGCGCGTGTACATAATAATTTTGTTGGTTGCCTACGAAAGGTTAGGTCTTCTTTCATTGTTGTCACAACATTTGTATTTCAGTAGTTGAATTTTCCCTATTCACAGGTTGAGTTCTCTGCCGATACACTACTCTTGAATTTGATCGATTTAGCTAAGAGCGGATCTAAACTAATACAAGTAGCTGGCAATGTTGAGTATCAGTGCCCAATTGGTGATCCTCAAGATCCAGTAACATTCACTACCAGAGAGTCTCACTTGGTAAGATCGACTATAATTTGCTGCTAAAGAGGGCATAATGCTACACATTGCTTAAATTTCACACTGTTCTAGGTATTACCGCCATGGGAAACCGGAAAACAAAGCGCCATATCATTTAAATTTAGAACAAAAGAACCAAATGGTTTAATTATTTTAGCTACCGGAACGAAACAACCAAGAGCAAAAAATGTAAGTTTCTCAAGGCTACTACTAATGACGTAATGACATGCTGTATTTGATTTTTCTTTCCTTACAGGCTGTTCTTTTCGCAATTGAACTGTTAAATGGACATATCTATATACATTTGGATTTGGGTTCTGGCGCAGCCAAGGTGAGAGCTTCTCGGCGTCGAGTAGATGACGGCGATTGGCATGATCTGGTATTGAGACGCAACGGACGTGACGCAAAGGTCAGTGTCGACGGTGTTTGGAATGATTTTCGAACGCCAGGTGATGGTACAATACTCGAATTGGATGGTCATATGTTTGTGGGCGGCACCGGACCATCATACAATAATGTAATTTGGCCGCCAGCTATTTGGACAGCTACACTACGTCAGGGCTTTGTTGGTTGTATGCGTGACTTGGTGTTGAGTAACACTGCAATAGATATAGCAGCATTTGCGAGACTTCAAGACTCCGGTAATGCGTTGAGTATTTTTCGAGCCTATATTTCATTCAAATTTATTGGACACTTTCAGCATCGGTAAAACCATCGTGTCATGTACAAGCGAACACATGTGCCGGCAATCCATGCCTGAATGGAGGCACTTGCATTGAGGGTTGGAATCGTCCCATTTGTGATTGTTCGGCCACACTCTACGCAGGACCAACATGTGGCAGGGAATTAGCCACACTGGCTTTTAATGGCAGCCAACACATGACTGTCTGGCTGGGCAATGGACAGGGTACAAAGACACAAACGGAAGAATTGATTTTACGTTTCAAAACATCACGACCAGCCGGTCTGCTATTGTTAACCAGTGCAGAATCGAATTCACCGGATCGTCTAGAAATCGCTTTGGTTGCAGGTCGTATACGAGCCAGCGTACGGTTAAGTGATCGCGAAAAGGTACGAGATCGAAGGAAAAATATGGCGTACTGTCAATTACCTGATTTTCTGTTTGCCTTTCTAGAATCTGCTTGCTGGTCAATCTGTATTAAACGATAATAATTGGCATACGGTTCGTTTTTCGCGTAGAGCTTCGAATTTGAGGCTTCAAGTTGACGGGGCTCCCCCTGTCAGGGGTATGTTATGTATGTATCATCAGCACTTTTATTGCCCTATTACGTGTCGTGCCGTGTCGTTTTTTGTCATTTTAACAATTCTGTCTTTTGCGAAAACCTCCCTTCCATAAAAAAAAAACAAAAAACAATTTGTCCTCCATTTTTTTTTTTCGTAATTGGATTAAATCCTTTATTTACCTTTGGTGAAACGGGTAAACAAGTCATCATCTTGCTCTGCCCATTGTCACTACTATGTACATACATACATACATAATAAATGATTTTGCATTTATTCGTGATTCAGCAATAGTACTTTCAATAATTGTACAGCAAAAATCTCATAGACATTAAAAAAAAAAAAACAAACCTGCCAATCAATTTCACTACATATTACAGATATCATTTGTATGAATTGTTCATTTGATTTTAGGTTTACTCTTTTGAATTACAATATATTTTTACAAGTTTACCGACATAATAATTTGTATACATACATATTTTTGTAAATAAGAGAAGTCATTCATTTGTTCATTGTAGTGGTTTGTTTCAGATACATACACACATGCATACATACACATAAAATTGGTTATTACAACATCTATCACTGCCCAAAATCAACGTTTTCACTACTTTAAACCATGAATGGACGAAAATGTAGATTACGCACTGTGCACCTTCGTTATATTGAAACAATTTTCGCTTACGTCATGACGTCATATAAAAATAAGTCTCATTTAAAAAGAGAAGAGTTTAAAAAATGCATTAAATCGATAGTTTTTATAAGACATTGACGTCAAACGTGTATATGAGTGCGTAATCCTATTTCTATCATTCATTCATGACGCTAAACAACAATTCTACAACCAATATCTTGAATATTTTCCGACTTCTATCCATTTGTATCATTTTCTTGTACCATATGCATACATACTTACATACATATTTACTCGTTTATGTAATTGATACCTACATACATACCTATATTTTGATTGTTTATAGCCTTTTTGTTGGTTTTTCATTTGTTTCATTCTTTTTGTGTTGTTCTTTTCAAATCAAAATTTTAACTTCTTGGTGTTGTGCCTTTTGTTTTTGGTTTTGAAAGTTTGCACACGATCAAACCAGCTTACAATACATACTACTTTTGCGCGATGTTGACTGCAAAACTAATAACGAAGAATTCTTTTGTTTTTATTATCATTTTTATTATTATTAATTATTATTACTTTACTCTTTCTTTTTACTATTGTTGTTACAGCAATTATTAATATTTATAAATTGATTACAAACTGATAGTAGGCGCAAACTGTTAATTACTTCTTTTATGGCTTGTGTTTTCATATTATTTATTCAGTTTTAGTGATGAACAGCTAGATCTGATTTAATAAGATCACATCAGAAACCGGAAATAATGTAAAATCGAAGATTTTAATGAAAAGAAGAATAGATATCTGCAAATCAATAACGATTTTTATTTTTTTTTTTAACATTACAACTAAAAATTGACATTGAAATTTATTTTATTGTATTTTTAATTGATTTACTTAGCAATATTTAGTATTTTGATCTTTTTCTTTTTATTTCTCATATTATTTATATTGAACTTTGTTCTGGAAATATGAAATTTTCAACAAAAACCTTCCAGTTTCTACTTGTATAAGCTGCATTAAAATTTAGGGGTTTTGAAAGCACATAGATGATTAATTTTTAAGGGGATTTCGTTTTAAAAAATTATTTTAAAATAGCTAAACACTAGAGGATAACCTTTTTTCGTACTGACGTTCTTAAATTTATTACTGTTAAACAATTGCAAATTGTGTAAGTAAGCCAGAAAATAGTATTCAGTTTCGAATCATTTTAATAATGTTTGCGAATACCAATAGAAATCGAAATAAGAAAATAAGGTTAGGTGGCTGCCCTCGGAGAAGACACACTTATGCCGGAAAGAGATTTTGTGGTATCATCGAGCATCTCTTCCAGTACTGTTGTCTGTATTGAGTTTGGATAGTATTAGAAGGGATATACTTACATTAGCCGGTTCCGAACGGAAGAACCCTTGTCATATTAATTTTATAAGTTTTGTTTTCGTTTTTTAAGAAGCTTTTCATGGTAAAGTGGACGAATTGCCAATTGCTTGCCGATAGGCGAGTACCGTTCTAAAGAAACGTTCGAAATAAAGGTTGTCGCAGCCGGTAGTTGAACCCACGACCTATAGGTCAGAAGAGCAGAAATGCACTACTGAGCTATGTCATCTACTTTAAAAAATAATGTAATATAGATGTTATATACAGAGTAATCCTTTTCAGGACAGAATAAAAAAAATTTTATATTAAAAAATGAGTGATTGTGAATGTGACAAACTCGTTTCAACTTGAAGGCATTCTATTCGGAACCAGGTGGTGAACACCCTACCTCAGCAGAAAATTAGCTTCTGTAGAACTTGTTACGTCTACTTAGAAGATACTTGAAAATGGCCCTAGCTCAAATATTGTTTGCTTACTATCTACTATCGGGTGCCGTAGTTCAGAGTTGGCCTCCTCATCTGTAGGTCGTGGGTTCAATCACCGGCTGAAGCACAACTTTACTATCGAAAAGATTTTTCTTTCGCACGGTAGCCACAGTAGTATTAACAGTTTGCCATGAAAAATCTTCTAAAAGAACTCTGGGTGGAAGCTCAGAGAAAGTGATGTCACAAGGTTTCTGCCATTCGGAAGCGGTAAATATGAGGAGGTCCCTTCTAATACTGTCCAAAATTTATCATGCACAACAAGCTTGGGCAAAGGGCCCTTCGGGGCCTATAGGTATCACATATTTATTTACATACATGATTTGTTAAGAAAAAAAAAGCTGCTCAAATTAGTCATTTATTGCGTCGGTGACTTCGGAATTTGATACAAATCTCTTTTCACCTAGATTTGCATCGAGCAATAGGGTTGTCTTGGCGGTGAATATGTTTTTCTCCGATAAAAAGAAAGAAAAAAATATTAATCGGTTTCAAGGCGTTTTGGGTGTCATCTATTTGACCAAAAAAATTTGAGTACTCGTATGGAATATTATATTATAGTTGCGAAATATTTTATATCAAATTAGCTTTTATGCTGCTGGCGCCAGTTAGAGATTCCAAGCTACCTCCTTACTGTAATAGTTAAATAATCAAAATTTTATCATTTTCGCTGAGCTAGGCCATTTCAAAGTTTATATATGTATATTCATACTTCTACAACGGTTAAGATGATTTCGTATATTATTATTATTATTATTTAATTTGTTTCTATTTTTTTTATATATTATTTAGTCAATGTCATTGTAAATAATGTAACTTTATATTTATACATATCTCTACATGCTAATGTATTTATAGACGTTGTCAGAACTACAGTGGCTCCCAGCTTATTTCGTACAGTGACAGTTTAAAAATTGCTGCAGTCGTAATTCCTAATATAGCAAAAATTTGAACAAAATATAAATGCCATTTTTGAAAGGAAGGTTTGTTTTTTATTTTCCAAAATTTACTTTTTCAAAATTTTAGTGTTTGACACTATAAAAAAATAAAATAAGAAAAAAATAGGAAAATTCATGTCACAGCTTATTTCGTACAGTATCTTTAAGTTCAAACTAAAAACAAAGTAAGTTGATTTTAATATTTAGTATGACATCCCTTAGCGTTAATGACAGCCTGGAGTCTATTTGACATTGAATCCACCAATTTTTGAGTGATGTCTGGTGTGATTTTTTTCCATTCCTCCATTAGTACCTTCTTTAGGTCTTGCTTATTAGAAATCTTGTGTGTTCTTATTTTATTGTCCAAAATAGACCAAAGATTTTCAATCACATTCATGTCAGGTGAATGTGGTGGTGGAGACATCAAGTGTGGGCAGTTCCAAATAAGCCAAGATTGCACAATCCCAGATTTATGTTTTGGGTCATTATCTTGGTAGTACCGAAATTCTTCCCGCAAACCCAGTTTGTCTGCACTTTGAAGTAAATTGTTTTTCAGAATCTCGAGGTACTTCATTTTGTCCATTGTTCCCTCAATAAAAACCAATTCACCTACTCCGGCTGCTGACATACAGGCCCAAACCATCACGCTACCGCCACCATGCTTCACTGTGGGCTTAAGGTTCTCCTTGTTTAGCTCGGTATTCGCTTTACGCCAAACATATGACATTCCGTCCGAGCCAAAAATATTAAACTTAGACTCATCCGCGAAAATAACGGTATTCCAGAACGCAGGAGTCTTAATAATATGCTCTTTGGCGTAGTCAAGTCGGCGTTGTATATTCATTTTTGAAATGAATGGTTTCTTTCGGGCTACTCGACCGTTCAAGTCATGATTGCGCAGCACACGTCGGACAGTTTCAGCACTGGATGATTTTCCTATTTCACGCTGAACCTCTGCAGCCAACTTCGGAGTGGATAACTTTGGATTTTTCTTAATTTTTCGTACAATATAACGCTCGTCTGATGCGTTGAAAATCTTATTAGGTGCTTCTCTGCCCTTGTTCTCCAACCGATTTTCGCGAATGAAGCGTTGAATGATGTATTGGACAGTTGAGGCACTTAAATTTGTCATTTCAGCAATTTTTCGCACACTCTGACCTTTCCTAAAATGGTTAATTACCAGTTTACGCTGTTCCATCGTTGTACGACGACCCATAACGCTAAATGTTTAATTTACAGCACTTTAACTATTTAAAATAAGAATAATAAAAATTGTTATAATAGTTAAAAAGGTCCAAAAACTCATACAATTCAAAAAAAACTTTGTAACTGCGCGGCAGAATGAAACTTACTTACATTGAAGTTTGTGTACGAAATAAGATGTGAGCTGAAAATCAGCTGATCAATAGTTTTTCTCTCTTGCATGACAAAAAGAACAATTTTTGGGGTTCCCCGTTTTCTTATTAGGTTTACTAAACACATACACAGACATCTACATTCAAAACTTATCGATAAGTTTTTTAGTTTCGATGTTACAGCCATTTACATAAAAATATATACACTGTACGAAATAAGCTGTGAGCCACTGTACATAAAATAAAACATTACTCTCTCTCTCTCTCTCCACACTACTTTGATGACATTGGCTTCAACTAAAATAAAACACCTACTTAGTCTGATGATTTTCCATTGGTTACATTTAAAAAAAAATAATAAAAACGAAATCCCATCATTTATTAAAAACTAATACATTTCGATATTTTAAAAGGATATTCAACAACTTAAGAATTACGTACCTACCCCAGATAAAAAGGCAAAGAAAATCGACACGCAAGATAGGTGCACATTTCTGAGATTGTCCCAATTGGGACAATAAAGAAATGTTACAAGCGCCAGGGCTGTAATATTGCACCATTTTTGATAATGTAATGTAATTAACTTGTAGTGTTTGTGTTAAGTACTCGTAACAACTAAAAACTTCTACATACAAATATTGATAGAAAAAAAAAAACGAATAATGAATAGCTGTAACTCATTTGTAGATTATGTGTAAGTGTACGTATAATCGTGTAAAATCTCGTTTCTTAAGCAGCACCAACACAAGCGCATATTTGCAACATATATTTGCAATCACACTGCAAACCAGAGCTTACACATTACGAATATATTACTTTGCGCAATATCACTTGTACTCTCGCACTCTTGTTTTGAACTTTGTACCCAGCCCGTGAGAAATATTTTAGACCATACGCGCACAAACTGTCGTCTGCACCTTCGAAAAAGTAGTGCTTTCTTGCATGATTAACACGCACTGTCACGGGGAATGAATGCATGCGCTGACATACTGCTGCACCACCACAAACATTTGTATACTCGTATTTGTTCAATTCGTATTCGAAAAAAATTGCCGTACTACACATATGTGTGGCATCGATCTCACTCACACATGTGTCTGTCGATCAGCATGTCAATACATTTCAGTTTAGTTTAGTTCAGTGTTCTAGACTTGGGACTGTCAAATCGTCTCACACAAATGTCAACAATGTATGACCACAAAGCACCATCATCATTGCACCAATCATTAATCCTTTCCATTATCACCATATCATAATCCATCAAAGCAGTGCAGTTTTCATAGATTTTATTTTGCTTTCATTGTACTATAACTTTAACTGTATGTAATTATATTGTGCAAATTGCAGAGGCATTTTAATTTTTGTTTTTGTTATTTTCTGGGACACATTAGGGATTAAACGAATTCTATTCAGCATGTCAGCCGTAGTAGAAGATTTCTGCTGACTAGTACTGCAATCGTATTCATCAATGCATACTAGATTATATGTAGTCAGCCTGCAAAAACCTACACTGCATACATATTAAAAAATAACTTCATACGGCTTTATAATACATACTTATTTACTTTCACTATTAATCACCTTTTAATTCATGTATTGTATTGTATTTATTTGATAATGCTGTCATTGTATCACAACTTACTTATTCATTATCATTTCACGAATATTTCATATATTTTCTCTTCAATTTGATAATTTTTTAAATATTTATTTAACTTAAAAAATAATTTACAATATGTTGGGTAGTATAATTAAATGGAAAACTAATAGACAGTGAGGAAAGTATTATTTCGGTCCAAGGCTTCGAGGAATCTTGAGCAATTTTCTTTTCCACATCATCACTTTGTTACAGATCTATTTCAGAATAGGAAGTGTGCTAAATAATTTCAAGAAAAAAATAAAATACTGCTGCGTTGGCCAAGCTGAAAATCGAGCCAGTAAAGAAGTGCTATAACGCACTAACCACTGAGCTACGGCACCCCTATTTCGTAACGTTCCATAAAAAAAGCTTGAACCGAAAAACGATAGGCGTGGGGAGTAGAGAGAAATCCACAAAAAAGGGATAGCATAGAAGACCGACGCCTAATAATTTGTTCTTCTGAATATCTTCTGTACTCCTCAGAGAGCTCTCTTACAAAATGAAGGTTTTTATCAAATGCGTTCCCAACGTTCTTTGGGTGCCTCAAAAGGGATAAAATATATTTCCTACCTTTTCATGTTTTCACACCAATATTTCGTCCAAATACATTTACTTGTAAAATATACTTATTTTTAAAATGAACTGTAAAATAAATGAAAATCTATAAATAATCACATAGCCGCCCGGAAATTGGATTTAAAAGATTAAATATAAGGCCGATCGTCATTCGATTTGTTCGTTAGTATTTTTCTCCAAATACATTTACATTCTATCTGCGCCTCTTTGAGGGGATCACCTATAAAAAAGAAAGTTTTTGTAAAATTGTCCCCCAGCGTTCGAATAGTGCTTGTAAGTGGGTAAAATGTTTGACTGACCACCATTCAATTTTTCAGTCCAATAGTTCCCTCGAATATACATACTTATACCCATACAAGATGCTGACTCAGTTGCACGGCGGCACTGTGTTGTGGAAAACTTACAAAGAATATCATACAAAAGTTCTATAGTATTCACATTTGTAGTAATATTTCAAAAGCCTGGACTGGAAAGGACGCTCTTGGGCAACAAAGGCCCCTTCTAAATTACAATGTATAATTATTTTATTTTATATACAGCACACTAATTACTTTCATTACGAGTATTTTTCAAAGGTGAATGTAATGCTCTAAACATATTTGTTATTTATGCTGGTAAAAGTTCAACTGAAGTTAAAAAAAAAGTTTAAAGAAGATTTCAAAATTATGTAAAGTCAAAATGAACTTATTACAGCTGAATAATACTTAATCAGCGATTCACTGCTATCTAGTTTTCCAAAAGAGGAACAAAACACGTTTTATCTATTCTCTTTAAATTAAAAATTTTATTCTTTAAAATTTTGAAATGCACCAATTTTAGTAAACTGTACTGCAATTGTACTTTCATACATACATACCGTATACAAAAATACTTATGAATTCAATTAAAAAACAAATAAAAATGATGAAGGAGAATTGCTTGAATTTTAATTAATGAATCACACATACTAGTTTTCGTATTAACATATTATCTCTATACTAACTATATACTAATATCATATATTCGTATAACATAAACTCTATGTATCGTATGTACTCGTACACTCTATGTACTAATAACTAAATATTAAATATTTACAATCAATGAAATGTGTGGATTATACGTCGTGCTTCTTGTATATTAGATAAATTATTCATATTATATAATTGGCACATAATATCAAGTGACCTACTTATTATGCACACACATATGTATATATAAATCCATTAGAGTGGCTCGGAAGGAAAGAAAGTTGTCAAAATGTGTTGTGAAATGCAATTCTGGGAATGATTTTGAGACAAAATAATACTAAAAATATTCGTATAGTCAAAGGTTGCATTAAGTTGGGGGTTACATTTGATAAAACGATCTTTGAATACTTATATTCCATTGTCAATTTCATTAGGGTTAGTCTTAATAGTGAAAAATATCTTTAGTAAAATTGTTTGTAGAATATTTTAGTCGTTTAAGTCGGGATTTAAATACTTATATTCCACAATCAATTTCATTAGGGTTTACGAAAGGTCCAAGTGGCAGATCTCAACATTAACAACAGTGCTGATAATGAAATATAATGTTAACAGCATAATTATCTTTCCATTTCGCTGTTAACTCTATTCTAACAAGTGATATTTTACTTTTTTTTCTGGAATAATACCTCACTTACCATTAACAGAGTTAAAGCGTTTTATAGACATTTTTCGAATTAGTGTTACTGAATTTTGTAAAAACAGCATTATTTGACATTTGTATTTGGAATCATTCTTAGAATTGTGGTTAGCGTTTGTCGAAAAAATATAGCAGCCTCTAATGTATCTGTATCCACATATAAAAGTATTCCAATACCTATACTTACATATTGTAAATAGATTAGGTGTATGCTGTTGTATGCTTTAGAATTTTGAACACGTTATACTCTTTAACAGCTGAGACAATACTCGGCCGTCATAGCACTATGGAGATACGATCAATTCACTTGGGTGGACTGTTTCATGCAGAAGAAGAGATTCAAATGACTTCAACCATGCCTAATTTCGTGGGTCAATTACAAGGCTTCGTCTTTAATGGCCAAAGGTAAGCCAAGGCACACGCGCCGACTTGGAGTTTGCTCAGCTTGATTCTAATTAACCATTTCAACAGATATATTGACATTGTTAAGAATCTGGGCCCTGAATTGTCAGCCATACCAAGTGCTACATTTAAATTGACCGCACGATTTGTGAATTCCCCGCCTGGAAATCCATATCACGCAGCTACGTTTAGGTCAAAACACTCCTATGTAGGTCTGCCCATGTTGAAGGCATATTCAAGTATATCTGTGGACTTTCGCTTCAAAACCGTAGAACCGAATGGTTTACTGCTCTATAATAGCGGTCGTCGCAATGATTTTGTTGCAGTTGAGCTTGTGAATGGTCACATTCATTACACATTCGATTTGGGAGACGGCCCAATTACGATGCGTGACAAATCACGCATTCATATGAACGATAATCGTTGGCATCAAATTAGCATACGCAGACCCGGTCCAAAGACACATACTCTCACAGTGGATGACTCATTCGAGATCGTCACTCTGCTAGGCAATAGCATGCATTTGGAGTTGTCCGGAATATTGTATATTGGTGGCGTATTCAAAGATATGTATGCGAAGCTGCCCGCATCAATATCATCGCGTTCCGGCTTTGAGGGTTGCATGGCTTCGCTTGATGTCGGTGACACGTCACCTTCTCTGACCAATGACGCTGTTGTACCGAGCTCTCTTGTCGTCTCCGGTTGCGAGGGACCGACAAAATGTAGTCAAAATGCATGTGCTAACAGAGGCGTCTGTGTGCAACAATGGAATGCATATGTTTGTGAGTGCGATATGACCTCCTACACCGGTCCAACTTGTTACGATGGTTAGTAGTAGTTGATACAAATGACGTTGTGGCGTTTTGGAATTGTTAACTGTATTTTTATTTTTTTTATTTTCTAGAATCAATTGCTTACGAGTTTGGCAATAATCGAGGTATTATACAATACACATTCGCCGAAAATATGCAAGTGGATACCGAGGAGGATAATATTGCTTTGGGCTTCATTACGACAAAGTCAGATGCAGTGCTATTGCGCATCGAAAGCGCTACCACACAAGATTACATGGAACTTGAAATAGTCGAGGGTAACATCTTTATGGTATACAATATTGGAACACGCGATTTACCTCTGGGAGAAATTGGAACTCGAGTCAACGACAATAGTTATCACGTGGTGCGATTTAGTCGATCTGGTGGTAATGCCACCTTACAACTGGATGATTATAGTGTTCAAATATTGAATCCGCAAGGTATTACAATATATCCATAGAATATTTATCCATTCGATACTAACCAATTCAAATCTATTCAATATAGGTCATCAGTCGACTGTATTTAATACTATGGCCAATATACAGGTTGGTGGTAAATTTAGTCGCATGGGTCGTATTCGCATAGAACGTCCATTCGCTGGAGTGATTGCTGGATTATCCGTGAATAAGTTACGCATTTTGGACTTGGCTGTCGAACGTGATCCACATATAACCATTAAAGGAGATGTTCAATTGGTAACTGGAGTATTAGATAGAAATGATCTGCAAAGAATGCAGCAGGTTAGGGAATTTATTTAAAATAATTTGACCTTTCTCTATCTCTCTTCTCAACTTTCAACTAAGTAAACTCATGACGAAAACTAAACAAAAAAAAAAAAAACCAAAATTAATCAATCAAAAATATCAAATACATCTGGTCAGTTCATGAGCTGTGTTCATTCTGATTAATTTCCATTTCTCAATGCATAATACGAATATAAAAAATATATTCTAAATAAAATGTACATTCCATCTCCATGTAATGCCAATATTATTTTAATTTGATAAATATCAAATTGCTAAATATTTTAAATGTATCTCAATTCATGTTATGTGTAATTATCCTTTAAATGTTCACAGTATCTTTAAGAAAACCACAACAATTAAAAATGCCCTCACACTGCTGCTAATGAGCCCACAACTCTGACAATTTAAAAATTTGAATCAAAGCAAAATTGAGCAATAAAATGAAATTTTTTCTTGCCAATTTTATAACCTCTTTACTAAGTAAAATTTCCTTTAATCTGGCTATTAATTTACCCTAAAAATATAAAATTTTCATCATTTCTTTAGCATTTCTCTAAAATCTTCAAGAGATAACTGTATTCCTTTTCCAAAAGATTTGTTATAAGACGCTTTCAGATAATTTTTACTCATTATATGTATAACCGCCGACAGTTTTTGAAAAAAGTGATCTTTAACCGAACTGAGATTTGAGTGTCCCATACACAGAAGATCAATCATCGGTCTACTAACAGTACAGCATAATAAGCTTTAAAAATATTACATCCGAACTGAGATTTGAGTGTCCCATACACAGAAGATCAATAATCGGTCTACTAACAGTACAGCATAATAAGCTTTAAAAATATTACAACACTTTATTTGGAATTTTCTTTTTTCAAAAGATATTGTTTTGATGTGCCTCTTGTGATCATCAATCAATATTACTCAAATATTTACCTAAACTTGTGCTTTTACTTAACAGGGATGGTATAGACTTTGATTGATTTGAACCTTTCGTGATATTTATCATGTCGATCAATTGGAATTTTTGAAGATTTCTTTTCTTTATTATAGAGTTTTAAATTTCTGTCGTGACAGAGAGATGCTCTACTGTCAAATCCCTTTACTAGCAGTGGTTCTTCCTATTTGTACAGTAGAAAAATATCCCATACCCATTTCAATTTTCCTATTTCTTTATTTCTTTCATACATTATTTATTTTTGAATATGCATATTTCCATCTACAGAGTATACAAAGTGAAAATTGCAAAAGAAAAAGATTATGACATGAAATTCGCATATGATGCCACATTTGATGAAGAAAATTACTCAGTGGTAATTTATTGAAAAATGCAATTGAGCCTGGTCACCTTAGTCGCGTTACATCGACTCTTGTCCCTATTATTCACCACTCCTTTGTGTTCATACTTAACCATGGCACCATTTTTGACATTTATCTGTTGGAGATTATAAATATTATATTTTTTTCCTTCTGTTTATGTACTTTGATTTAATTGTTACATTACAAAATGTCACATGAAAAATTGTCCAAAATAAGTCGGCAAATTTAAATGAACAATCCTGCGTCACTTTTTCCATTTCCACTTCCCCTATTCGTGTGTAGAGGATGACCGAGGCTAACGTGATGAAGCTCATTAACCATATGATGCGAATAACTAACCATATGGTAATCTTTTTTCGTATGATTTGTGTATACACAAAGTTTATTGTAATTACATTTATATAAGAAATATTTGTGTTTTATTTGCATATTATAATAATCTAGAGGCACCGCTTAAACAATTTTTTTTTCTGTTTCTACAAACTTACCTATTCTTTTTAATGTACGCACAGTCTCCTTTTAATTAATGCATGTTTATTCACATTAATAAATACAAATACAATTATGCCAACAAATAGCTTCTTGCAAAATAGACTTTCTTTCAACTTCCCATTTTTTCGTTTACATGCAATAGACTCCGGCTAGCGGTTATCCAGGTGCCATTGATGACCTAATATTTTCGGGTGCTGGTTCTGGTTGCCGTGGTGACGATGAGGATGAATGCACACCTCCATTCGAATCAGGCAGCGGTGATGACCTCATAACACCAGTTTATGTACCACCAACAAAGCAAACAGCCACATCACAAAACATATCAATGAATGTAGACAAGAATATCAATGGCACAGAGCGAGCATGTGATGATGAGGACTGTGTTCACGGCTCCGGTGATTATGGTGAGACAACGGAGCAATTTACATCAACTAGCACCGCGAGAGGTACTGCAGGTGAGTACTGGATCGCAGCGAATGCAGCGTTTCATTTATTTGTACATATACCCAGTGTTGTCATTTCATCAATAATCAATTAATTCACCAACTGCATATTCTACATTAAATAGCGAAGGAGTTTAGATAAATAATTTTAGTCCTTATCATGAAAGTACTCGTTTCTCTGTTTTTAACTTATATATTCTGTGCTAAATGTACACTGCATCTGCCATTGATTTTAAATAAATACAATCAATTTCAAAGACGAGTTTGCCCCAATCTCCGTCATGTCGTGCTCATGCATCATATAATTGTTGCTGACCGACCGTTCAATTGTTATGTTCGTTTCATAAATTTGATCAATTAGTGCCATTGTAGAAAGAAAAAATGAACAACAAATATTTATCAGTTGTTTCATACAAAATTATTTGCTTCGGCCCATCTCCAATCGATTGCCGGCAGGTGGCATTGCTTAGATAGTGTTAGTGCGCAAATTTCACCACATACTCGTACTCCATTCGTAGGTAGTATTCAAAAGCATTCGACCTTCATTACAACACGTCGTCCATGGTTGTTGAAATGAAATGAAATTTGCATTGAGTTGGAATTATCTCTTTCAGAAAATGAACTCTTCTTCATATTTCTGATTGTGGTCGTGCCATGGATATACAAATTCAATAAACGAATGTAATCAATGTAGACACCCAGGTCACCCACACTCGTTTTCTTACGCTACGTGATTACTTGACTACAAATCTAAGTATTGCTTGTACAAAAAAAAAAACAAAAACGACTACAAATTTGAAATTTTTGCATACAATTCCCGACACTATCTGAATGCCATCGCGAACTACTCAGCCATCCAGCTGCTATGGGGTAAGGGGTAAGAGCCATAAGCTCGGCACGCAATGTACAAAGAAAACAAGTGCATATGTGTTAAAAAATTGTTACGTTGTTTGAAGTGTATAGATCACTTTAATCTTTTATACTGTTCTGTAATATATTGTATATGTACGTCTATTTATATATAAGTATATCCATACATACATGCATATCTATGAATATTGATTGATTTATTGTTATTTTGTTAACTCGTGTATAATAACTCAAGAAATAAATTGAATCGAAATTGATGATAAATACTTGCTTCTGTGAACATGTTTAGTTGCACGCATATTATGTTGGGTTTTATTTGTAGACTTCTTACGAATGGTTTAGCGGACTACGGGTAATGTACCATCTATGATTTAGCAAGACCACGAGATAGTAAGGGCGTGATGAGGATAATTTGATAGCTAGGATTCTTGTCAGAATTTGTGGAATTTGTGTAGATCGTGGGTACAACCCCGGCTGAAGCACAACTTTAATATCGAAAAGATTTTTCTGTCCTGAGGCCAGTTCGAGACTTTCAATATTGCAGATTTGCTAGCACATCTGTGTTTACAGTGTATTTAGAATGCCATACATTAGTAGGAAGACAACACTGACCTAGGAGTTTTTTATAACAAATTTTGCCCATGTAGAACAAGAATTAATCAAAATGTCATTTCAGAGGTGAACAAAGAAATATTGCTGACTACTGATTCAGCCCCACGCAAGCCAGATCTAATTCCGACCACTGAACAACAAACTGTCAACACGTTTGTCGTCAGAACGGAAAGTCAAACACCATCGCGTGAAACAACGGCGGTACTTTATCCAACGACTACCGGAGCTCCTGGTATGATATATACCTCACAATGGCAAACTACAACTACATCGCCGGGCACACTACTGACTTCGTCAACCGTGTCACAAGCATCGACGACTACAACTGCATCAACAACGACAGGAGCAGTAGCAGCAACAACAACAATTACACAATCATCGTCGTCATCAGCAGATATACGCTCCACAGTCACCGAACACGAGACTACCCCTTATGACATTGTGCATGTTTTCAGTGGTGCCGATGGAGAAACGATTGGCAATGAGGATGAAAAGAGCAATATGATTTATCGTGGTAGTGATGGTGATGGTGAACATACATCCACAGCAGATCAACGCTTGCCCGGATCAGTTCATGAATCAGAACCTGGACTGCCACCGTACTATCCAGCCATACCGCCACCGCCACCGCCGTACAGTAACAATAATTACCGACCAAAGACCAAAGGTGGACGTATTAATTCCATTGAAGAGGAACGCACTGCCATGATAATAGGAATTGTTGCGGGAATTTTAATTGCCGTGATATTGGTCATATTGCTCGTATTGTGGTTAAAGTCCGGAGATCGTGCATATAAAACGGAAAATGAAAAGGCTGCAGCCTACGGTTGCCACAATCCGAACGCTGCGCTGTTGGGAAATACAAGTACCAACGGTTCCTACCACCAGCAGCGCCATCATCATCATCCACAGCAGCAACAGCATCAACAGCAGTCGCTAATTAATGGTCATAGTTCGGTTGGAGGTAGCGGCGTCGGTGGGGCCGGCGCTGGCAGTAGTAGTCAAGGTGGCATGATGTCTACAAGCGGTAGTGGAATTGGATATGGTGGCATTAATAGTGGTGGAGTATCAGTGGGATGTGTTGATGGTCGCTCACAAATGGCCGGCTTATTGCAGCCAAAACCAAAAAAACGCGATTCAAAGGACGTCAAAGAGTGGTATGTATAAGTAAGTTAATAAATAGCCTTCTTCAGTGCAGACACCACTTATGCAAATATATCGTATTCTAGTGAATAAGTAAGAAAATTAGCAATAATTAGCGAAAATTGTGCAAATACTTAATACTATACATAGAACAAACCATAATGAATGATTTCTTTTGTCAACCACCACACTTCTTAGGACACCAACCTCCGCACAGATACACACACACACACACACACAGACACACACATATATATATAGAAACATACATAACCCAATGAATATAGTTAAAATATGAAAAGAACTTTTAATGTACAAATTAACTTAAAGAGGCGGTGACGATAATAATAAAAAAAATATATCATCACCAAATAACAAACAGACTATCATACGATTATAAAATCGAATATAATTCGATAATGGGTGCCATAATATTGTAATTTCGATTTAACCTTTGGCATTGGTAAAATAATAATTGGTGATGTATTTCTATAATATGTAATATGTATGCATACAACTTGATGTTAAAAATTTGATATATTCATTTCTTAAATTGCAATTTATCCTAAATGCAGATAAACGATTAAAGTAATAAAACGATTTGTTTATTAAGTACATAGCTTAAGCTTTAGACCATTCGCCACTTGCCATAATGTTAACAGTCAGTTCTATTGTATGATATTCAAAAACAAAAACAAAAGAAAGAAGAAGAAAAAACGAAGAAACTATAATCTTCAACACGATTGGTACTGCATGTACGATATTTAGGCTCTTGAAGTGAAATGCTCTCATTTCAAAAGTCAAGAGAAACAATTGTGCTATTGCTGTCATTAAAAATACATTTATTTTGATATTTAATTGAAATGTGAATAATATGTAATTATACTTTTAACTGAAAAGTATTGAGTACAATTTGACTACACATGCATATTATTGCAGCCTATTTAAAAATAAATTGTCCAGATATTGAATTAAATACAAAAGAAAAAAAAAATCAATTGCACAAATATTCTGAAAAACTCTTTCATATGTACACACAAATTTTATGCAAGAAATTACATATTCTAAATTCAATTGTTTGTTAGCTTTCAGCTTTTTATAATCAAGTGCAGCTAAGCAAAAATACGTAATATCAAACCAAAAAAAAAAAAAAGAGACTGGTTCAGTATCCCTATTTTTCTGGTTTTTTGATATTTTTCTCACCACTTTTTCTATACTATAATTTATACTACGTACACAACTATTTTTCAACTTCACATATTTTCACTATAAAACAATGTCTATGCTTAATGATAATCATTCATTTCCATTATGCAGGCTATTTCCAACATGCGAATCTACATTTATATACAAAATATGTGTAATTATAAATCTTGAACATATCAAACGCCTAAGGGCATCGATAAATACTAATCGTTTTAATTATAACAACAAAATACACATTATTAACAATTCAACATTTCAGCACATGCATTTGAAAAATCTGAATCACATTCTTTAATATCCCTTTCGGGTAGATTTGCAAACCTTTACTGTCATTTCTTGACAAACATCATCAGTAAGGCATGACAAGTTATCATGAATAAATGGTATACATAATATAGCACAAATAGACAAGCTTGTAAAAAGTTGCAAGCAAAATAAAAATCACATTGAAATATTAGATATCTTCACACCAAGCTCGTTACTTCGTTAATCCGTTACTTGGTAGTTTTTGTGTGTATTTTTAGTAACAAAAACAAAATACACACAAAAAGCTACCAAGTAACGGACTAACAAGCTCGTTACTTCAGCTTGTTATGAAGGCACCTAATATTTCAATGTGGTGTTTAGTTTGCTTTTAATTTAATTTACTATAATTTTAATTACGAATATGAGCGATATAGAGTTTTCAATTATTGCCATCCGCCTGCAATAATGCAGCAAGTACATATTTATTGAATTTATTTGTATTAAATAGAAAATATTGTTTATTTTTCAAGAGAGAGGCCGAGAGATGAATTTATTTATTTGCTTTATATCTTGTTTTATGGTTCAAATGAAATTTCCGGCATTTTGTTGAATTGCCGTTATAAGTACATATACTATGTTATCATGTTATCATATATGCACAAAGTGGCTTTCGGCTATAAGATGTTCTTGTTTCCATTTGTCCAATAGAAATGTGATATTTTCTCTTTTCAATAAAATAATAAAGTTTTCATTATAGTTTACGAAAATGATAGCAAATTTGACTTTTCTCTCCCAAGAGTGGTTCCTTTTGTGACCTCGACTTTTCTGATTACATTCTAACATTGTTTTTGACTACCGTGGATGAAGTAGCTCAATGGTTAGTGTATTGGCATTCTCGTGGTCTATAGGTCGTGGGTTCAATCCTAAGCTGAAACACAACGAATTTAATATAAAAAAATTTTTTTTTTACTGTCTACCATGATATCCTCATCCAAATGAAAAGACAATTTCTTTTATCTAATATTCAATATGTTAACATCAGTATAAGAGTGTCAGTTTACGGCAAAGGGTAAGTGGGAATGGAAAAATGTGTATGCGGCTGATTTTTTAAATATTTTAAATAATTTCACTAACAATTTTGACAGTTGCTGATGTGACATTTTTTAATACAGCAATTTTATCAGCCGCAAAAATTCGATTTGACCGTGCAAATCACAAAATATAAATATATTTTTCCAAATACAATACACAATATTTTTGTCATGCATTAGGAATTATTAGATTAAAACCATACCTTAAAATCGTCTGCTTGTAATTCTCCGTCACTAGAATGCATTCCAGCTGGACAGTTGTTTATGTTTTCAAAATATAAAAGACAGAAGTTAAACAAGAAAGCACATAAAATACAAAAGATAAAAGAAAATAAATAAATTGACCATTGATAAATGTTCAAAATGTTGCCTCGGTGCTCAGACAACGATTTAGTATGATATGGTAGCCGGTGCAGAGGTTAATGTGAGCAGGCTTGTTGGTTACTGCACATAATTATCTCTGTTATTTTCACTATAACCATGACATTCGAAAAGTGACGTAAGTGTCGTATAGACATCTTTTTCTTTGCGAAAATAGTCGAAAGCCCTTTCTGAATACACCTACTCGATCTATTGGTTGAAAATATTAGAGATTTTGTAAATTCATGCAGCCATACCATGCCATGCTATTTGATGACATAAAATATACCCCACTTTAAAATTTTTTTAAAATATCACAGAAATATTATCTCTGAAAATTTATTCTTCATCTCTCTTTATCGCTAGCGTATGTTACTTGTAAAACTGCAACTACAGTATTATTTTGCTTTTAAAGTTAAAAAATAAGTCTTTGAATTATTCGAACACATGTCATAAACACAGCACGATTTTGAAGTATCTACATATATGAAATTAATATTTTCTATAGTTCATCTATTTTTCTAATATGTAGTTAGTTTTTAATTTGTGTAAAATGTCTAAAAACTAAATATGAATATGACAGTTATGCCTAGGCTAACTATATAGAAATATTATTTATTATTGATTCTCAATATTTGTGCTTTGTTCGTGACCATTGTATCTTTATGCACAACTCTAGTCTTATGCTCCAATCAAAAGTTAAATTGCAAAAAGATTTCTCGCGCTGAAAAATTGCCCCTAAAAGTTGGTAATAAATAATTGACGAGATAATAAATATCATTATTATCATTTCGCATTGCAACAAAACTGCATACTTATATACTTACGCATACATACATACTATAAATTAAATAAATTTTGCATTTTGAATATAATCCCTCAATGCACTCTTAGTTGACCAATGCGTTAGATTTAAGTATAATACATGCATACGTGTATAAATGACAGAAATTCAAGGTTCTCTATATTACCATATGTATTAATTTTTCACTGATTCTTTTGATATACGTATATAGGAATTTTTTCGATCAGATATTTATGGTCGTTTATCTAAATGGTACATACATCATATCATTTTGTGCAATATATGCAACTCTATACACACACACACACACACCTATATATCTCACCCACATTACGAATATGTACACGTATATATTTCTCTATACCTACGTACTTATTATCAACTTCTTGTAGGTACATATTCGTAAAATGCTTGTACTTATTCACTTAGTTAATGTATTCAAATTTTTTTAATTGTAACTAAACAACCAAATTAGGAGTGGTCTGATATATAACAAATTTTCCAATTTTATATAATTTCAATTCCAATTGCTTAAGGATATTGTATTAGTATCACCACCAAGTACGATAACAATACATAAATTAAAGTATTATAAAATATTACAATAAAATTCTACTCTCTAATCAGTCAAACAAATTAACAAAATAGGCAAAGCACCTACTAAAAAATTATCATGTAGATTCTACAATTCATAATCGAGTAATTTCGTAAGTGTATGTCAAATAATCCTGCTCTGCATTTCACTATTCATTTGATTACCAAATGCATTTGTTGAATTCAACCGGTGTGAACCAGTTGCATTCGAAATTATTTCGCACGATTTGTAGAACTTACATGATGATCATGAAATCATGAAAATACCTAATAGCATTCTGCTACGCTAAGCATTTTTATACAAATCTACAACTATTTATTCTTTAATATTGTTTAATACGCTTTTGGTATTTGTGAGAAAAGAGAAAAGAAAAATATAAACAAAACAAAACATTATTATGAAATTTAATATTATGCATATATAATTCCCTCTATCACTTGACTACTTTATTAATTCCAAATAATACAGAAAGAACTCCTACTAATACCTACATATAAATTTATAAACAAACATCTTAGTAACTTACTAAAATAAATAATATATACCAACATATACATACACATATAGTTACGAAGGAAGGAAAACGATGAGAACGATAAGAGCAAGAGCAATAAGAAAAATGAGAACAAAAAAAAAAACCAAAGAAATATAACAATAATAAAAAAAGACGAAAACTGAAAATGTTATAGTATTGTACGTATATTAAACAGATAACAGATTCAATACTAATTACATTTATTAGATTTAAATCATTGTTATCTTATATATCTATGTATATACATATATCTTATATGTCTATATTATATTATACCTATATATTTACATATAAGTATATACATATATGCATAGAAACACACACGAAAACATACACAATAAAAATGATTATAATACCATGTAATGTAATCGTATAACAATTTATTTAGGGGCCGTAATTGTTAAATTGCTTTGATTGTGTTAAGTTTTATAATTTGATGAGAAAAAACAAAAAAAAAAAACAAAAAACAAAAAAGAGATAAAAACAGAATGACTGATACATCACAAAATAAAATGCATATATACATATAATAAATAAAAGTAACCCTATAATTAAACAAAATTATGATGAATTTTATTTATACTTTTATTGACTTGAAATTATATAATTATATACATATATATTGAGTCCACTGAGCGCATCTCAGATCTGATTATTTATTATTTTTCTAAACATAATTTTTGAAGCGACTTCTAAATATGGAGAAGTTTATCAATTCAATTCGAACTCAATAAGGTTGAAATTTCCATATTCTTATTAGTCAAAATTTCAGTAAAACGACATACAAAATTCCACAATTATATAGTGACGTAATGCAAGAAAATAGTATAATATTATTGACGTACGACATTGACACTGCCTACCTGTCTATCATAATGCAGTAAGCTCGATATTATCGAGTTCTTATCAAATTTTTTGGAAAATATATGGAAAAACTTATTTTAGAGGACGTTTTCAGGGAAACGTGTTCCACAAAAACTATTCTAAGTTATGAAACATCATAGAAAGATAGAATCTGTGTGGAATTGGGGAGATCGATCAACTGGATATTGTGCATCTCATAGTAAAAATGTAAATGTTCAATACTACTGATTTGGAGAACTATAAAAGATAAAATGACCATATTGGTTGTATTTGCTATACATATAAAAAATGTGTGAAAAGCTTCTAAAAGAACTCTGTGAACAAAACTCAAAAAAAGTAATGTCTGCCTTTCGGAACCTGCTAAAATAAATAGGTCCCTTCTAATACTGTCCAAAATTCAACACGCACAACAGTAATGTAAGAGAAGCTCGGCCAATGAGCCCTTCGGGGCTTTAAGTGCCATATTTTTTTTTTTTAGTATTAGACCAGCGTCTACGATGAAAGACACATATAGAAAATGTGACGAAAAAAGCCACTAGAATATTTATGACTTGTAAATCCATTGTCGGCAAGCAATTGGCAATTCTTCCGACAGTAAACAACTTGCCATGAAAAAGCTTCTAAAAGAACTCTGTGACAAAGCCCAGAAAAAGTGATGTCGCAAGGGTTCTGCCGTTCGGAACCGGCTAAAATAAGTAGGTCCCTTCTAATACTGTCCAAAATTTAACACGCACAACAGTAATGGAAGATAAGCTCGGCCAATGAGCCCTTTGGGGCTTTAAGTGCCACATATTTTTTTTTTTTTTTTTAAATCCATAGCAGGGAAAAGTTGGGATTACACACAAAATATACTGAGATAGATCTACGCTGTAATCGTTAGACCTATAATAGCTTACGGAGCTGTCGTTTGGAAGAACTGCACAAAGCTTCAGACTGTTACCACTACACTTAGTAGGATTCAAAGACTAGCGTGTGAATGTATAACAGGAGCTATGTGCACATATCCAACAGCATCATTGGAAGTTCTCTAGAAACTTACATCTCTTCACATCGACATCCAGTCCCAAGCAAAGACGGCTATCCTAAGAATCACTGCTGTCAATAGCGGATCAGGTAGTTAGATGAATCGCAAGAAGTATGATATTCTAACAAAACAACATCCTAAAGTCGCAATGCTGAGGGACTCAATGTATCCGGAGTTCAGTTTTACTACGGGGATCAAAACAGAACTCAATAACAAAAACAAATGGGAAGGTATATCCATAATATACAGAATAAACTAGAAGATAATAACGTGGTTCACGGACGGTTCCTTAACTGAAGAAGGTGTCAGAGCAAGAGTGGTTGGCCCGGGGTTAAAATACTCGGAGCCTTTAGGAATTAATGTTACTCTCTCTAGCGGAAGTATACGCGATTGACAGGTGCGCCTACTTCAACATCATACGGGAATCGAAGGATTGCAATCCCGACGGACAAGCAAGAAGCTATCAAGGCACTCAACTCCAACCAGGTGACCTGGTGTTGGGTTGTCTTGACAAGCTGAATAAACTTGGTAAAATTAATCATGTGTGGATCCTTCGGGTTCCGAGACACATTGGAGTTGGAGGGAACGAGTAGGCATATAAACTCGCCAGGAAGAGTGCGACAACACTCTTTGTAGTCCCGGAACCCTTCTGTGTTCTGGGCAAGGAAGCCTTGTCCGTACTCATTAAGAAGAAAGAAGAATCAGAAAGACAATCATACTGGGAAAACCTACCAAGTTTGTCCCATTCAAAGTCAGTTTTAGGGACTCACAACCTAAAACGAATGTATTAAATTAAATAAGAACAATTTAAGAATCATTACGGGATAATCATAGAACACTATAGGTTCAATTATCACCTAACGCAACTATGGATCTTCGAATGAGACCTGCCTACACTGTAGGAAGGAGAATGAAACTGCGAAAAATGTGTTGGGAATGTACCTAGCACTAAACACGCAAGAAAGAAAAATCTCGGGGAATATTTAATACCCGAAAATCTGTTGAAATCCAATAAGGATCTACGTTAAATTTCCTTATGGATATTGGACTTAGAGGTAAACTCTATGTCCAAGACGGGATGCACAATAGATCTAGGATTGCAGCGCAACACAACCCTTTAATAATAATAATATAAAAACAAAATACTTTTAATATATTCCATTACCAGATTATACATACACTTCCGTTTTAAAATTAAAACTGCAATGGGGTTGAGGTGTAATAGTATTATTTTTTAATTCTATCTACTAATATTAAATATTTAATTCAACATACATTTTACAACATACATATATACCATTAATGCCTAACATATTATTATCTGATATTTTTGCAACAAATTCGATGTTACTTAAAAGGAACATACGTAAATGAGCTTTAAATTAATTCTAACAAGAAAATGCAATATGCAACCATCTATATAGTAATTTCCAAGTTTAGAATTTCTTCATCACTGCCCTATTTTCCAGGGCTTGTATTTCGCTTAGTAGCAGCGCAACATTATATCGCAGATAGTGGAACATAGCCAACGGTAGTTCCAGTGTACGATATCGTCCATCCGGCAATTGAAAATGCAATATTATGGTAAGAGAGGTATTATGTGTTAAACTTGAAAAGAAAATTCAGTATTTCAGTATGCAATCATATAACAATATTACCTCAACCCAATCAATCATGACAACGTCGCTAAGGCGAGTCGTTAAAGCGACAGTTAAGAGCCAGTTACTCGAGACGTAACTTAGTTTGATACGTCAGCCGACACGAACTGCTGTACGCGAGAGGAGTGTAATCGATTACTCGAAACATAGAACATATATTTAAGTTGAAGCTCCATGCCAGGTTTTTCAGGCGTTGCAACTGTAGGCGCTCAAACCTGAAAGATTATTTAGTGCAATTGTTCAAAATTTGGCAACTTTTAGGCGTTTCGGACTTCGGTCGTGGAGCAGCTTTCATACAATTGCACTAAATCATCTTTAAGGCTTGAGCGCCTAAAGCCATAACGTCTGAAAAACCTAGTAAGGAACTTCAGTTGTAGGTATATAGTCACAGCATAGAGTTGTTATTGCTTTCGATGCAAAATTTAAAATTGGATCGTAGACAGTTAAGAAACGAATGGGCATCAGTAATTTATTCAGTATGAAATGAGATAAATTGAGCGTAAAAGTCATGAACGCCATTTAAATTACTGCCTGTGTAATCGACGCATGTTATCATGGTTTCTAGGGAAGTTTCTTATATACGCATACATACGTACCTTTGGTTGAGAGAAATATTTATACGCCACTGAAAGTTTTTTGCCGTTGAATGCGATAATTTCGCTTCAGCGAAATTTTTGCTAAGAGATGCTTGGTGATTGTGCAATACTTTACAAAGGTCTTCTACACACTCATCATTTAATCTTTTGGGTTTAGAAGTTAATCAATTACATTGTTCAATACCCAATACAAAAATGACTTACCTTATCTCTTTAAGACAGTCACGTAACTCAGTATCTTTAATGGCTCCCTTTGGCGTGCGCAGAAATATTTGCATAATTTGTAAAATTGCTGCAAACAACTCACAAAAGTGTTCTGGTATTTCATACCCTGAATGCACCAACTTAGTCAAAGCAAGATCCAATACTTCTGGTGAGCATTTCATGCTCTCAATATAATGTGCCGACACTTGAATCAGTATGCGCAGTACTGGCTTTGTCAATTGTGGCAAATATTTCACGTAAGGACATATAGTTTTTACAATATTATAACGAAAATTCGTGGACATATTGTTTATGTTTACTGAAAGAAGTATTCCCTACTACAATATCAACTTTTTGAGTGGAAAAATCACCGATACAATTTCGATACGTTTCTACTTAATAACCATACCTTAATAATAATACATAATATTAGTATTCTTGAATTCTTTGATGGAATGAGTATTTCACAAGGTGTTTATGCTACGACAGAAAGCTAAGGTTACAACAGCCAAATATGAATTGTGTTTTTTTTTATTCTGTTGATAATCTTAACCTACTTATTTTAACCATAGCAATATTTTCAATATTTCAATAGATTGTGCCAGCGAGGGAACGACAGAGACGACTGGCAAACCATATGTATTTGGTGTATTCAAACAATATCCGTTGTAACAGCCATTAAGCAACTCGTATTAACTGATAAGCAGCTTGACTCCGGCTGCAACATTTAAACAATTATTAACCCTTAGGAAACGTGAGTTTTATATGCAGATGACCGAATTGACTGCAAAATAAAATATAAACAATTATAACCCTGAAATAAAAAAAGTTCCTTGAAAATTTGTTCACTCGAGAATTAACTGATTTTCACGGTCGCAAACATAATTTCAACTTTTGCTGCAGATACCATTATGTCATCGTGTTGCAATGTTGTTGCCGCAGTGAATTTGTTAACAATTCTACTTTTTCCAAAATCAGATTGAAGTCACACAATAACGACTCACTTTGTCTCGTTCGATATTGAACGGTGAAAGAGGCTTTCCCTATGCTCACTTGCCTTACTAGGTCTGATAAGGTCCAATGAGAATTTGAATGCAATGCTGAAGATACTTCTTGCACTTTTTTATGTATGGGGCACAAAACACTGAGGATCAATTCAAGTTGTAAACAGACTGACTGCCGGCTGCTACATTGCAACATGACGGCAAGATGGCGTCTGCAGCAAAAAAAAAAAAATAAATAAAAAATAAATCGAAAAAAATAACAAAACAAGCTAAATATTTTTATTTCAGGGTTGGTAGTTACGTACATATATTTTGTTGCATGTCAAAATAGTCGACCACTGTGCCAAGTGTGTTCATGTTCCAATGTCGCAGGTATTGCAGTCAATTCGATCGTCTACATAAGAATGCCATGCTATCTAAGTATGACAGTTATTACAATGTTGGGGACGCAGTCAATCTGTTTACCACTTTAATCAAATGATGCAGTAGCAGTTAAAAATTACAAAAATAATTATACAATATATAAATCGGTGAACAGTAATGGAATTAAAACGTGGCAAATTAACTTGTATTACCGTATGTCAGCACCCTAAAAGATATCCGTATTTTTTGTTCAGATTGAGTAACCGATTATTTTTGTAGTTACTATATACAGAGTGCAACACTTTTGACAAGTGCAATATTGAACATAATTACGAGCTTCTGATAAGCTATAAAGCAATGCCCTTCAAATTGCATTGTCGGATTGCTAATCATGTTTTCTTTGTATTGTATTACGTATCATAGCGGTAGCAAGTCTTCAACGGGAAAATTAATCAAATAGTTGACGAGAAATGCAATTTATACCAACAGGTCTGTTGTGCTATAGTTACGTACAATACGAGTGTATGCATCTATTTATATTCTTTTGTAGAACATCAACATAGGCGATTTAATCCCTTGACTGGACTATGGATATTAGTAAGTCCACATCGTATGTTACGGCCATGGTCCGGCCAGCAAGAGCCACCTCAAAAGAGCAATCTACCTGATTTTGATCCTACGAATCCGCTTAGTCCAGGCGTAGCTAGGCCAAATGGAATTGTAAGTAGCACTCGTGCATAGTATCTGGTTGAAATTAATTATAGATTGTATTTGATAAATTTTCAGAAAAATCCGTGTTATACTGGGACTTTTGTATTTACAAACGATTTTCCAGCACTGTTGGAGGATATTCCTGGGCCGCCTCCATCTGATGATCCCCTTTTCCAAGCAGCTGAAGCTCGTGGTACATGTCGTGTTATGTGTTTTCATCCCAAATCTAACGTTACACTACCATTGATGACCGTACCAGAGATTACTGTAGTAATTGATGAGTAAATTATTTAGGTAACGAGGAATTCAATGACATTGAAAAAATGTAATCATTATTTGTAGATGGATTAGACAATTTGAGGAATTATCTAGTAAATATGTGTGGGTGCAGATATTTGAGAATAAAGGTGCTGCCATGGGATGTTCAAATCCTCATCCACATTGCCAAATATGGGCTTGTTCCTATTTACCTTCAGAACCCCAAATAAAGGACGATCGATTACGCAACTACTATAAGCAATACGGACGACCATTACTTCAAGACTACGTAGAGAGGGAACTCGAACGCAAAGAGCGAATTGTGATTGAGAATGATGATTGGCTAGTGGTGGTGCCTTATTGGGCGGCATGGCCATTTGAGACATTGATGATATCTCGTAATAATAACAAACGTATTAGCGATCTTACTTCTACGCAACGAATTAGTTTAGCTCAAACTATTAAGGAGTTGACCACCAAGTATGATAATCTGTTCCAGTGCTCCTTTCCATATTCTATGGGCTGGCATGGAGCTCCGACTGGTAACGGCGGTGGTAATAGTTCCGATGCAAATCATTGGACTTTGCATGCTATATATTATCCACCTTTGCTGCGTTCAGCAACAGTGCGAAAATTTATGGTGGGCTTTGAATTACTATGCCAAACCCAACGGGACCTAACTGCTGAGCAGGCGGCACAACGATTACGCGACAGCGATGGCAAACGTCATTATCTAGAAAATGTTTAAACTTGTATATATGTATAATAGTTTATGAGGAATTAGTATTGAAATATTAATAATATAAAACTAAACAAATGCGTTTGGGTCACAATTTTTTCGCAAAATTGGAACTTTTCCAATTACATATCAAGTTAGCATAAAACAATCAACTATGCAAAGTAAATTTAGTTCTTGGTGAAACACTGCGAATTTGCAAAAAGCTAAGAATTCAAAATTCGCAAAGGTGCTGAATATACATTTTTAAAAATGTTTCTTTTGCTATCTATAAAATTTGATAAATGCAAATACATATTTGCGGTTTAAAGTTTATGCAGTAGTGATTAGGTTTTTCGACTCAATTTGGTTAGGTCCACTTGCAGAATATCCAAGTCTAAATTTATAAATTCAGAGTTAAATTGTTATTCTTTTAACCCAAGCATTTCGTTGCCGAACAGGTATCTGAAACCGAGTTAGTTAACTTGGGCATTTTTGATTTTAGTTGCTATTTTTGTGTAATTACTCTAGTAGAAAATATTACAAAATGTATTTTATATCGAGTTAAATGGAATTTTAATAATTTTTGACAAAATATAAAGTAATATTCAATTCGAGCAATTCCTTGACCACCGCCAATACATGCTGAGCCAATAGCTAGTTTATGCCGGCTGCAGTCACCGTCTTTAATTGGCCCTCAGTCAAATCAAAATGATTCTGAAGAAATCAACCATTATTTCAAATTGTTATGCTGGGTATTGACATTTTTTGTTAAATGTTCCCTGTAATTTGAATATTTTTATGGACAAACATAACTGTTCAATTAAAAATACTTACATTTTAATTCCTTTACAATTTCCGCCCACCAACTAATTATTGAAGTCTGGAACACACATATGTATATTATTTTCAAATATAAAAAATTAACTATAAAAGGTTATGGGCCACAGCAAATTTTAAGAAATGGATCTAGCGAAACATATAAAGCCACTATCAGGTCAATCAGACTGGCCAATGTGGAAGAGGAAAATTCGAGATCTATTGGATTACCATGAAGGCGCTTTAGACGTGATTGATGGAAAATTAACGAAACCATCACCTTTGGAAGATGGTGCTGCGGATCTTCAAGTTAAACAACATAAAGAGAAGTCAGATACGTATCGTAAGGCAAATAGTTATGCCAAATCTATGATTACCAGTGCTGTTGTTGATGAGGTCTACCAAAAAGTGATGGATAAAGATACGGTGTCATGTGCTGGGAAGCGTTGAAGTTGCAGTTCGAGGCCACATCGAAGGATCAACTCTTCAAATTATGTACTGAATTTTTCGCATTTGGTTGGAATTCTAGTCAAGATGTTTCAACACATATTGCCATGCTGAAGAGCTTATGGAACGAGTTGAATAATGGACTTGTTCTAAAAGGATTAAAGAAGTTACCTGAGTTGTTGATAGTATGTAAGGTATTGCACATTCTACCAATTAACTTTGAAATGTTTAAGTCAAGTTGGATGATGTTAGCCAAAGAAGAGGACAGGACATTTGATAAAGTTACGACACAACTTTGTATGTTTGAAAGGAACTTCGGCAGAACAGATGAGTCCAAGCTGGATCAAGATGCTTTAGCAACAAAAGCCATAGAGAAGAAAGAGAAATATGCATCTAAAAGAGATGGCAACTGCAATTATTGTAAGAAAAAGGGACATTGGGTTCGAAACTGTAGAAAATGGATAGCACATGGCCGACCTACCAGAAACAAAGCATAAATTTCCATATAGACAAGCTGTGGGTGCCTTAATGTATTTAATGCTTGGTACAAGGCCAGATTTAGCCTATAGTGGATTTTTATCAAGATCGTTAGAAAATCCAACTATAGAAGATGTCGCACGTGTCAAGAGAGTGTTTCGATATATTGCGGGCGCTACTAATCTTGGAATTGTTTTTAGAAGAAACATGGACAAAGGTGTTTTGGAATGTTTCAGCGATGCAGATTTTGGAGGTTGTACTAAAACGGGTCGATCAACTTCAGGAGTTGTGATTACACATGCAGGTGGAGCAATCTCTTAGTTAAGTCAAAGACAGGCCATGGTTGCTACGTCAACAACAGAAGCAGAAATTGTAGCTGCAAATGAAGCGACGAAATAAATAATATGGCTATCCAGATTATTTAATGGTATAATCAAGATACCTCATATCCCAGTGCTTCAAGTAGATAATTCGGCCGCTGTTAGATTGGCACAAAATCCAGAATTCCATCGAAGAACTAAACACATTGCAATCAAACATTTTTTCATTAGAGAAAAAGTTTCGGAAGGTATGATTGCGATTCAACAAATATCAACTGAAAATCAAGTGGCAGATGTATTTACTAAACCCTTACCTCGTATTCAGCTTCAAATACATTGTAATCGAATGGGCTTAATTGATGAATGTTTTTCAAATAATAAGAGAAAGTATTGAAGTCTAGAACACACATATGTATATTATTTTCAAATATAAAAAATTAACTATAAAACTAATTGTAGAATGAAAAATCCGAAAAATTGAATGTGACATTTGCATTCGGATTGCCAAGTGCAAGAAATTTCCTGTCCGTAAAGGGCAAAAAGTAAATGCATAAATCTCATTACTTACTATGATTTATTCGAGCAATTTGAATTTCGAATCGAATTACGAAGAAACCCCCTGATTATACAATTTCATTGTAAAGTTAAGTAACTGCAATCGTTTAGGAGTATTTCCTAGTATTTCTTTATTATTCCTATATTTTCCAGGGCTTGTCTACACTTAGTAACAGCATAACATCGTAGATGGTGGAATATTCGTCAACTATCCATTGGTCAATGTAAAATAAAGTATTATTGTGTGGTATTATGGGTTATACTGGAAATGAAAACACAATTGCATCTTATGTAGAACACATTAACGACATAGAAAACAGTCAAAGTGACGACATTAATGATCAACTTTCCGATACGTCATTTTGGTCGTCCACGACCAAGTAGCGAATCAGTGATTGAAAGATGAAACCGCCGCCATTTTGACCGCTTTATAGTTTTATGAAAGTTTATTACACACATACCTTTCATGGAGAGAAATGTTTGTATATCCTTCGGTGTTCTTAGCGCTTGAAAGTTATAATTTCGGTTTAGTGATATATTTGTTGAAGTACGTTTGATTATTATACATTATTTTGCAGAAATCCTCCACACAATCATTACTTAACCTTTGGGATTAGAAGGTATTCAATTGCATTATTGTTGTTGTTGTAGCAGCAATAATACGGAAATGCTTTGTTTTGTTCCCATACAAATCGTTTCCGTATTATGCTGAGTTGAATGGACCTTGGTCGAGTGTTTCTGGGTCGTAGACCCGTCCATTCTTGGGGAGCTTCAATTGCATTGTTAAATTAACCAATGTAAAGATTTTTACCTTATTTGTTTAAGACAATCACGTAACTCATTATATTTAATGGCTCCCTTTGGCGTCCGCAAAAGAATTTCGATAAGTAGCATAGCAGCAGTAGTCATTTCATAAAAATTTTTCGGTACTGCATATCCAAAATACACCAATGTATTTAAAGCAAGATTCAATATTCCTGGTGGGTATTGGTTATTTCCCATATATCGGGCCGTCACTTGAACAATCACTCTTAGTACTGGGTTTGTCAATAGCGGCAAATATTTCACGTAGGGGCCCACAGCACTCAGAATATTTTGAACTTTGGTGGCCATTTCCTTAGTGTCTATCGGAGTAATTTCCCGCTGCTGCGTTCTCGACTATATTAATGCTGCAACTAGCCACCGTCTACGTCACCGTCATACGGTGGTGAGTTTTCGTTAACACGACATTCTCATAAGATAGGTCGTGTCAGCTGACACGACCTATCTTATGGGAATGTCGTGTTAACGAAAACTCACCACCGTATGACGGTGACGTAGACGTTGCTCGGAGCGGAGAAAATCAATGCAATTTTGTATGTTCTTACGTACGGGCGGTACGTACGTACGCTACGTCGGTGGCTAGTTGCAGCATAAGAATGTACTATTATTTAAGGGTTGTGTTGCACTGCAACTGTGCGACTGTGTACATTAAGGATGTCATAAGCGTCGATTTTACAATATCGAGTTGTTTATACTCTGGAGGAATATTATTATAGAGGTATAGTAATAGCCTAGACAGACGGCAGCCTAATTCCGGATTACCGGCGCACTTAATCCGAATAAAATAATAACCTGACAGCCGGCAGTATTGCGGATTAACTAAACGGCTGATTGCTGCTTTATTAGGTCTGTCCACTTACATTACTATCACTATCAATTTCTGTCATCTATCACTCTCGATATGAGAAAATCTACAAGAAGTACGTGAACTGAAAATCAGAAACTTGTAAATTGACATTCACTGTTCGTAAATCACAGCTGGATTTATTTGTTCGCCAACACTTTTCATGTTGAAAATTGTTAAGAATTGTTCAAAGTTTTTTGTGAGCCAACACACGTAATATTTTGTAAAATGGATGGAGAAAAATTCACAATAGACAATTTTCAGCAGTGTTGCCATCGCAAATTGCCCTAATCCTCTTTTATTTTGAGAATTAACTCATAGACTTTATCCGGAGTAGCTGCAGTTAATGCCCGAGTTAATTCGAATTAACTCGATAATCCGGAATTAGGCTGCCGTCAGTCTAGGCTATTACACATACGAGATTATCTTCATGTTTGAAATTATCATTCAAATAGAGTTTCGTTTAGTTAGATTTTCCTCTATGCAACTCTGTTTTTTATCGATTACTTCGAGAAGAAGGGAGGAAAATCTAACAAAGTTATCGTGATTTGCACAAAATCCTAGATTATGATGGTAACAATTTTATATGGGAAATCTGCTTGTTTGAAACTAGATTTGAGTGATAATCTCAAAAATGAACATAATGTCGTATGTGTAAACATACTATTAGTTTAGTTTATTTCGATTAATTGTAGAAGGGCCAGATTATAAGTACAAGTTTAAACCAGGTGTAAGTCCTGGTATGATAATACAAGGTGGATCCATTAGGGAGAGTTCTCACTAATGAATGAGAAAAAGTAAATAAAACAACAATGAACACATGGGAAAAGAAGAAACAGAAGTAGAAAAAAGAACAACCAACACACTAGTTTGACACTATAAGAAGCCTGACATTATATGGCGCAGACAAGAGGAACCTCTTACTTCATTATTATACCATGGGTTTGAAGTAAGTTTAAATTTAAACTCAGTTTAAACCACAAATATTTTCACGGCAACATCAATACATTTGTTGTTTCCATAGTATAATTAATAAAGTATGGCAATCCGAGAGAGGAATTGTGATGCTCTCATTTTGAAATGAGTGTATAGAAGAAAATCAAAAGACAGCTTTGTTAAATCTATCAACGTGAAAAATTCTAAAATATTTTGTCACATTAACCCTCTGGTTGCGTATAAGAGTCAAACATCTCAAATGCATTAGTTAATTCTTTTTTTTCGATTATTACTAATTTTACTTTAATTACGTCAACTTGTAAATATTTTTATAATTGTTACAATAATTAAAATAATTGAAAAATGTGTTAAGCTCCATTGTTTTTCTTTAAAACAACTTAGAATTTTGTACTCAACCAGACGATTAATAATATTGGCACTGTCTGAACAGATTTTGACGATCTTATTGATATTTTGACACTTAGTAATTTGGACACTCTCTAAACATGCTTTGGCATGTCCTGTGAATGACATGAGCACAAATTTAACGATTGCCTTACTTTGTTAATTATACTATATGTTGTTTCTATACACTTTTGATTTATACTAAAATAAATTAAAATGTCTCTGAGAAATTGTGCAAACAAAAAAAGATGTACTAGAGTGCAAGCTGAACAACCAATAGCTTAAACTTAGTTTAACCCAACTAGATAGGGCGTTTAAACTTAGTTTAAACTATGTTGAAATTTAACTTAAAAACTGTAAATCGAGTTTAAACTTGTTTAAACTGCAAATAGGGTTAAACTTTGAAAAAGACTGAAAACTGGTCCTAAGACGTCTTGAAGTCTTTTATAATACATCAGCTATAATAATGTAACGAATATCGATAAATAGAACAAGCTAACGAGAAACAAAGAAAAGAAACTCGATTACGATAGACTGAAGATCCTGTAGTGTTTCCCCAGACTATAAATAGGGCGAGTTGTTAACAAATCGATCAATTCAATTCTGATAGTGACAGAGGCAACATCACACGATAGCAAGTTAAATTGAAGAGCGATTGTAAATAGAAATATCGATTAAATAAATTGTTGTTGCACATAGTTAGTACACAATAAGTGTTGCAGTTATTATTGACAGAATCCAGTGATCGAGCAGGGTTGATTTTACTGGAATTAAACGTTCACAAAATAAAAACTTAACATTTGGAGCCAGTAGTGGGATTCTGTTTAGATGGTGAAAATTTACAAACTAAAAGTGAACCAGCTTAAGAAGCTGTTGATAGAGATGAATCTATCGTCAACAGGTGCAAAAGCGGAACTGCTCGAGAAGCTAAGGCAAGCCATGGAGGCTAAGGGTACTACTGCAGAAGAACACGAGTTCTTTGAGGAAGCTGAGATATATGCAGTTATGCACGTTGAGGAGAAGAGGAAGGTAAATTCGAATGGTCAACTCATGGAATTTACGAAAAACATGATGCAATAATCACAAGAAACTGTGTCTCGCCAAGAAAACGTTATGGGAGGATTCCAGGAAACAATGGACTACTGACTTCAAGAAATTTCTGGGACTATTAATGATAAAGTTACAGAACTAAAAGAACATGTAGATGAAATTGCTGGTGCCATTAACGAAAAAATAACGGTTCGGAAGGAACATGTAGACCACTTGGAAGATACATTCAAACTAAAACCTCCAATATTTAATGGAACCACGCCATTCAACATCTTTAAGCTCCAGTTTGAAACAACTGCTTCAAAGAATCAGAAGTCATTCAATACTAATCAATCCAGCGCAAATATGGAAATTAATATAAGGGTCAATTGTATCGAGTGGAATTAATATCGCGAGGGAGATGGAGTAATGAGAGCTTTCAGGATTTTGCTTCCTATTTTTTTTTTTATTTTATCTTGCGTTCTCCGGTAGTTGGAAGAATTCATCGAGGAAATAAAAATAGAGCCATTCATAGATGGTATATGTGCTAGAGAGACAAATTGTTCTCTAGCCTTGCAACCGAGGAGTACATATGCCGAAACAGTCAATAGTAATTGACATGGCAGATTTTTCTGAAGCGATCCTAACTAAATGCGATTGTAACAACAACAGCAATAACATGCAAATAAAGACTCTTCAGTTGTGAGATTGCTCAACGGAAAAATTATAAATAAAATCATAGGGCTTTGCAACAGTAGATATATATATTTATATTTTTATTTACTAGTAATTTACATTTTGCTTATATAGTACATTTATATTTATGTTTCTTATGATGTATTTGGAATTTTTTTGACTATGTGATGCGTCTCATTTGTTGAGTCAAATGCATTTTAATACGAAATTATCGTAACTTTAATATCTTTTACCGCATATAGAATTCATTGTTATCACTATTATTGAATTTACATCAACGTTTTTGAAAGTTACTAGAACAATGTGAGCATAAATATTATTTATATGTATGTATATGAGTCGTTTATTTTGAAAGTGGGACAATTTCATTTTTTGTAGTAACGAGATGTGTTTTTGGGCATTTAAAATTTTTAAATGGTAAGCCATAGGAGCAAACTCTTATGTGTTTTCTAATTATATATATATATATATATATATATATATATATATATATATATATATATATATATATATATATATATATATATATATATATATATATATATATATATATATATATATATATATATATATATATATATATATATATATATATATATATGTAAAATTATTTTCTAATAATGTTCTTAAAAGTGTTTTAAAACAAAACAAAAAATACTGATAAATCCAGAAGGATTTTGCTTCACTTTCCAAATAAACGATTCATATCAAGTATGTATGTGTATATGAATCCATTACGTCAGCGTCATTAAAACTCCCAGCCCTATAAATTTGTTGTTATTATTTATAGATATGTGCGTAGTTATAGAAATATATTTTACATAATTATGTGTTATATGACATGTTTTAAACTGTAAACATTAATTATTTACAAGTACCAAGTCAATTTGAAGCTTTCCAATTAAGTCCAATTAGTAGAAATAGTTGTTGGGATCTCTATTAGTTTCGCCAGATGAAATTGGGTAATCGTTTTCATTTTGTCGTTCCGGTAGTCGTTTAGGATAACGATTTAGCTGCAATAGAGACGTGTAAGATGGTTTAGTTTTAGAAATTAATAAGCAGAGTTATTGGTTATTGGTAACTCTATTTAATTATTGTTTTTTATATACAACAAATAACAATTTTTAAAAACTACTTTGTCCAAGTACCACTAATGATTTCCCAATACGAATAAACATTGAAAAACGCAATACCCGAATTTAGGAAAATGAATTATGTTCAAAGCATCTTTGCATTAAAAGTTTTACTTAAAATAACCTCATTAAAAGAAAATCATTTGTATATTTGTAATATTTTGTAAACATTGTAAAACTTACCGACGATTTCAGCGTTTTGAATAGACGATATTTAGGATTCAAATCGATACTATTCTCTTTTACAACCGTTGACTCTTTCGGAACTCCACGGACTATAAGTTCGGCACGTATGTCATCCAGTTCATTACCGTCAATATTTTCTATACCAGTCGCTCTTGAGCCTAATGAGCGCTTTCCATGACCTCCGTAACAAGCGTATCCGTAATTATCGCAACCTTCTATAAAAAAAAATTAAATAAATTGGAAATCAATACAAACTTTACCAATATCGAGTCCCAATAATTAAGATTAGGTAAAAATAAGCATTGGTAGATATTGGTGACCTACTGGCAGATATCGTTTTTTGTTTGTTTTTTTTTTCTATAACTGATCTATATATATAGAGGGTTATGCCGAGTTATGGGACCCCGATCCATAGGGGAGAAATGGCTTCAACTGTTAGAACATACATGTAATGTGGTCTGTGTAACTTTTTTTTTCTAAAAAATACTGAAATCCGGATTCATTTAATGTATTTAGATTAGCACTTTAATTTTTAAAGATTATTAAGCATGTCACCATCTAGAAAATGTAAACAAGCTTGAGTTTAAGATTATTAATAAACACATACAAAGACAATTTTACGATTATTTTTAAGCTGTAATATATGTATAAATATGATTACAGTTAAACCTGTTTTGAGATTAGGGGTTTCCCCTCCCTTTTTCTTGATTAGTTTTCAATTAAAAATTACAAACATGATAATACAAAAAACATTGTTTTTTTTTACCTTTTAAGATTAACTATTATATTGATGCCTGATTTTATAAAACACAACACAGGTACACACGTTCAAAACAATATTTTGTTAGTGCAATTTATTGTTGTTTGCTTTTTTAATCTCACGCTGACCGTATTCACCTCCCTTTTTCACTATGGTGTTATATTGAACGGTCATAAATTACCCAGATCGAGTATGAGAGAAAGATTCAATTTGTTCATCGAGCAAATTTGCAATGTAACCACCATAAAAAAAAAAAAAACAAAATGTTATGGTGAACGTCTTAAAATAAACCAAATTTGATTTATTTCTGATAAAAGCCGCACAATTTTGGTTGGTTGTCCGCAGTGGCTGATCGACATGGATTCTACAGTGTCTCACAATTAGCCTACTAAGGTAGGCGGCAGAATATCTAACTATATGAATTCTGTCAAGTTAATGTAATGTTACGTTCTTCTGTGTAAGTTCCGAATAGATGGACAGACCGGCTGAGTTGGGCACTCACAAAAGAAGTGGGTGAGTGTCTCCTTCCCATCCAAGTTTCCACAATTTCTACAGGGAGTAATCTGTAGTCTTCTGCAGAACTTTTGCATGAGTTCTTATGCACCAGTGACGTGAGAAAGACGACTTACGGTTTTGATAGAGTCCCTGCTGATAAGTTCTAGAGACAACTTAATACGTATACATATATGTATGTATGTATTTTATTGCAACTATGAAAAGATATTCATACAAAATGAACCAGCTAATGCACATTCATATATGTATAAACACATAATAACATGCATACATACTCGTATGTGCTTCTATAATTCTATATGCAACCGTGTTGTGTCAATTTAAGGCAATTTTTATTCTCTTTACTATTTACTCGCATACTACTGCCTTAGTTTGTTGGGCTTGCATATTTTATATTTTGATATTTATAGTTTTGTTTTCTTCTCGTGGTTCAATTTAATCAATATTTTAATACGTATGCTTTCTTTCCAATTGGCAATTGAATGAAAATTGAGTTATTGTCATATGATATGCTTTATGTTCTTTGCTTTTAAATTTAAATAATAGCTAACTACTTATACTTAATATTATTGTATTTACGTACTTTTAGCATGAATTTGTTTTGCTGCCAATGCGACGACAGTGCATGCGGTAATGAGGACCAATGTTATGGATGGGTTCATCTTTACTGTAATAAAATAAAAAATTGTATATTAGATTGCAGTTGATTATACATACATACATATAAAGATATATAAAAATAATAGAGGTAATATGCTTACTAAATGCTTAGCTAAGCTCATAATATACAATATTTAGTGAATTGACAATTATTTTGCCAATGTGAAAATTATAATACCAATATGTTACAAATCAAAATGAGCCTACGTGGCTTAAGTGAATCCGCGCAAGCGGATAGCTACGTCAAAATATGATACGAATTTAAATATACTAAACATACATTTACATATGTACATACGCAGGTTAGGTTAGGTTATGTGGCTGCCCTCTCTCTGAGAGGACACACTTACGCTAGAAAGGCCCATTGTGATACCACCGAGCTTCTCCTCCAATGCTGTTGTGCGTATTAAATGTGGACGGCATTAGAAGGGACCTACTTATATCAGCCGATTCAGAACGACAGAACCCTTGTGACATCACATTATCTTAGTTTTGTCATGGAGCTCTTTTAAGCAGCATTTTTGGCAAATTGTTACTGTCGGAAAATTTGCCTGTTCTTGCCGGCAGGTGGGTACCGTACGAAAGAAAAATCTTTTCGATATTAAATTTTCTTATACTTCAGCCGGAGATTGAACCCACCCACCCACTCATACATAGGTAACTATATACACATATTTTGATGAATTTTAAAGAGGAGGTATTTTGACAAGAATTTAAAGTTTTAGATGCAATTCAAGTCTATTGTGCTGAACGGAGCTATTTTTATTTTTTATATTTCGACATCTCCAGTTCATAAATTCATAAGTTTAGAGTAAATGAAATAAATAAATATGCGGCATGTATAGGCCCCGAAGAACCCATTGACCGAGCTCCTCTTCCAATGCTGTTGTGCGTATTAAATTTCGGACAGTATTAGACGTGATCTATATTTATCAGGCGGTTTCGAACGGCATAACCCTTGTGACATCACAAAAATATTGTAACTTAAATTATTAGGTGTAGATTTAAGCATTTTTGTTAAATATTTTCTGGCATTCTGTTGTGCATACTCGTACATACATGAATCCATACATATGCACTCATATTAAACAATAGTATAGTAGTGGTGAATGGAAATTTCCGTTGTGCTCCGTGTTATATTCTTTCATTTGCGTTCCGTTAGCACTCTTCATGGATATATGATCAACGTTACAAATCACTTGCACTGTACACTAAGTAGTCTCGATCTGGTTGAGTTCGATTCGAAAACTTTAATCGTGTCAGCGAATGTCGCAAATATTTCAAGTTGTCCGAAACGGAGTTGACAAATTTAGACGGACGGTGTGCGGAATCGGATTATATTGTAGTGGTAGTAACAAACACATGGTAAAAACGTAGGAAGCATCGTACAAATAGTTTTGGGGGAAGGCTATGTAAGAAATGTGAAATTGTACAAATAAACTCAGATCAAGGATGATAAAGAAAAATAGTAGCAGATGAGAAATTGTGACAACAGTCAGTGTAGTTTTCGGAGTTATACGCGATATCAGCTGAGAAAATTCGACGTAAAACATATCTTAAGTTGTAGAAATGAATATATACGGAGTAAGCAGCACACCGCCTAGAGAAAGAAATCATAGGTGCGGTTTGAAAACATGAATGATCACGCATTGATTTGTGTAGATTCGACCAAAGGAAAGAATTTTTAAAGATGTTGATATATTCGAACAACTAAATTGTGTGGATCTTCACACAGGTAAAAAAAGCTGACGTCATCATACACTACAATGCGAGGGTTTGATGAAGGGAGTTTAGTGTCGCAAGACTTTCTATAAAAAACAAGTTAATTTCAATAATGAGTCCAATACATCGCACCTTTATTAATTACTTATATAATTCAGAATATAAAGTTTGTGGGAAAACGCAATCACAGTTTTATTACTTATTAAAAAGAGATTCTTCCAAGTTATCTATTGTATCTCCGTCATTTTTGTGACATTGGGGTTTCTGTTTGATTGAAGTTAATCTCTTCACCAAGTTTTTTAATTTTATGATAAAATCTCAAAAAACGAAAATTTTGAATGAATTCTCAATATTATTAAAGGTGCGACATAATCAAATAAAATTTAATAAAATATTTTTTCATCATCTAAATTCTAGTCGCATAAATATCAAACAATTTAACTATTTAGTTACATATGACAATAAGTATTAAATTATTTGTAATTTCATGTCAATAATGTCATTGCTAATTTGACTATTGCTTGATCCTTATTCTATTAATATTATTTTAATAGGTATATAGTGAATGTACGTACATATATGAAAACGGATTAAAAGTTATGTTTGTTACAGAACTTACGTTAACATTAGAACAGGAACTGGTGCAATCAATATGGAAACGTGACATGAATTTGTAAAAGAAACTTCATAAGTTTGTTAACATATGTATATGTTTTTGTTCAGAGCCCATAATATTTAGATAGTAATTATTTTCTGATTTTTATTTTCCTTTTTTTTTGTTTGTTTTTGTTTTGCACAGAAAAAAAGTGATTTTGATTTTTCTTTAGCGCAGAAATATTTTTATTTAAAGTTATATATTTTCGGTAACGAATATGTCTCTGATTAAATCTATTAGAAACATTTAAAAACGTAGAATCAACTTTTGAGCATTCGTCCATTCACAATCCCTCTAACGCGAAGATGGGTAAAGACGGTATCTTTGGTCTTACGAACGAAAAATGAGGTATTTAAAAATCAGGGTAGTTTTGGCCGGATAACCGTAACTAATACTTCCAGTGTAGCACAAAACGCACCCGAAGTACAACGATCAGTTATAAAATCCGAACATCGAATAAATCTATTTATAATTTAACAAACAGTCGCAGCCATTTTAAACGAATGTGCTTAAACACATATATATATATATATATATATATGCGAGAATATACACACATAACGGTAAAAAAAGCACAATACATAGTGCTTGTACTCTTAGAGCAGTTTTTCTTGACATTTGGCATTTGAAATTTTACAGTTGCAAAATTGATAAAATTTAAATACAAAAACAGGAAAGAAATTCAAATTGTATTCCTGGAACATGATCACCTTTGTAGAAACGTAAAAAACCATAAGTCATATACCAAAAGGAAATTATTATATACACAGTGGGGACAGTGAAAAGTATTTGTCTTATATAAAACTATTTCAATCACTTACTATTAATATAAAATGCATTACAATTACTTTTCAGGGATTACAATGGCTATTTGATTTTTTATTATTTTTGTCCGTTCACTATTGATGCTCTTTCTACAATACTTGCCCGTTGTTGGTTTTTTCACGTACTTTATCTTTATTATCTTTTATATCTGTGGTCTCAAGCGATCGAATATCTTTTTCCCATTTCATTTATTTGCATAAATCGATCCTTGCAAAATTATGCATTACTTAACCGAATCTTACACGCGAGTGTTCAATTCCATGTAGTAACTAACATTATAAACTCTGGTACCGATCTATGAGAGCGAGGGATTAGTATCGCGGCTGTTGTTTTTCGTAAAGTTCGATTCTCGTATTTAAATATTACTCACAAAATGACAGCGGTTCATTTGAAAGACGCCAATATACTTGAAGGGCCTGCAGACAAAATGTGATCAGCGACAATTTCTACATGTTCTAGAAGGATTAACAAATTTTGCATTATGGCGCATATAATTTTCATGTCGAAAATTATGCCGATGCTTTGTGTATTAGCTGAAAACACTCTAAATGGCATATATTGACTCTGAAGAAGCCTTTGTCGATATTGAGTATTAGAAGGGACCTACATATATTAGTCGGTTCCGAATGCCAGAACCCTTGGGACATCTTTTTTAGTGAGATCTGTCATAGAGCCCGTTTTCGTGACAAATCGTTACTGCCGGAAGAATTGTCAATCGCCTGTCGACAGGTGAGCATTGTTTGAATTAATAAATTCGTTGTTGCCTAGAATTTGTATATATTTTAATCATTTCTCATTGTCAAATATGACTAATTTCTTTGAAATGGCATTCAGTTTTTAAAGAAACACTACTTTGAAAAAGGACATTTGAAAATCTACAACTTCTAAAATGCCAGCAAGATGTATGAGAACAAAAAATAGACGAATTTGGAAAATATTGTCGCATTTGATATTTTCACCACCGGCCCTTCAATTATAAGCTATTGTAGCAATCTAAAAAGCAAAGGTTAAGTGAGATTTAATACACGTACGAGTATGTACGAGTATCGTATAATGACATCAATTCGTGATTAGTAGACTTTTCGGCATAGTTCAATTATTTTGATTTATTATTATTTATTATATATGATTTATTTTGCTATTTTTGTTATACCGATTTTAAACGACCTTCAAGTAAGTCTCTCGCACTAGATTATACTTTAATAGAAAGAGGTACACTATGTTGATAAAAAAAAGAAAACAACATTCCAAAAAGCCACTATGTGTAATTATGTGTAATTGACAAAACTTTTTGTTTTGTTAATTTAATTTTTCAGAAAACACAAATCCAATAAATGAGTATTTCTTGCGAAAAATTTCAGATTTTTAAAATAACATCCGGAGATGACGCACTAAAGGCAAAGTTCTAGGACTTTATAGTAATATTTATATATTATGAAAATTTATAATTTATATACAAATAAGTATATGGAATATATCAAAAATACCACAGCTTCTTTGTCTAAGCAAAAAAACAAAAAAAAAACTTTTGTTGTTTTCATACGAAATTCATTAACCTCGCACATCGCACATTTCTACATCAATATTTCTATAAACAAGAATATAACCAGACATATTTAATAAGAACAAAACAGTAAATAATTAAAGCTGCAATTAAATTATTTGCTGTTGATAAGTGCATATATTTTTAAAATTCCTACATACTCGCACATATAAAAACATTCGAGTTTATGTATAATCAGTAAGGAGTTTTACCTTTTCCAATTGGGTGTTTGTTCTAAAAATAAATTTTCCATGAAATAAAATAAATATATACATTAGGTTGGGTCTCAATCCATGCAAATACGACAATTCGTTTGAAATGTCCACCCCTTGAATGAGAGCTTACTGCATGAGCAGCTTGGTACCAGTCGAGTTTTCTTGGACTTGTTGGATCACTCTAAAGAACAGATAAAACATTTGTTTATCATAGCTTTTACGTTTGATGAACGATTTGCAAATGATGTTGACCTCTGAAATTCAGTATATCAGAGTTCTATCTATCAAAGTTTCAGAGTTGTGTTCACAAAATTTAAACTTTCGCCTTTGAAGTGTTTTATTTGATTCAATAATTCTACAGCGGATAATAGTTATAATCCAAATGTAAATTACTACTTTCTCATCATAGATAGAATATATTTTGCGAAAATAATTAGAAAATGCTTATTTCAATATAGAATCATTCATTAGGGTTGGACATTTAATACTTATTTTCGACTCATATGAATGTATATTAATACAATATGAAAAGGCGTCCTGCAGCAGTCAATATATTGAATTTATGAAGTTTTATGAGTTTATGTAGTGAATTTTGCAAAAAAGGGTACAATGGTAGTTGCAAAGTACGTAATATTTCACCATTTTGATGTAATTTGATGTGCTCAAATTTCTGCCATTTCGTTGCATTCTTTAATTGGAATTAATCTAAAATCAATATTCTGTAAATAAATGTGTAAAAATCATATTTTTTACTTCTTTACGAGAAATGGATCTATGACTTAGATTGGGTTAGGTTATTATAACTGTCCTCTTTATGAGAGGACACACTTAGGCCGGAGGCGTTCGTTGTGGTATCACGCAGATATCACGCAGATGTTCCCATTCTATTTCGTCGTTGAGTCGACTGGAGTTTTTAAGAACTTTGAACAGTCTCTGAAAGTGGTGCCAGGAAAATTAGAAATTGCTTTCTTAAGTTGCATAATGTGGGATAGATGTGTAGCAGATGTGTGATGGTTTCAAGCTCTCCCTTGTCTTTGCAGCTTCTACTGACTAAAACACATCCTAGCTGTATGCGGGCTCTCACAATGGTTGAAATCTATTTTTTATTTGGGTTACCAAGTTTATGGGATCGTTTCTTACTGAGAAGAAAAATGTGACTGATTATTCTAAATGTTAGTGAACAAAACAATAGACTTTCTTTATTCTTTGTAGTGCAATATGCTAAATTTGCTAAATAGTCTAATAATAATAATAGCAAATAGACTTAAAACACCGAAAAAATATCAAAATACCGAGAACACTCAAGCGCTTAAGAAATGAATTTAGGGCAATATGTAATATCTGCCTTGCACAATAGACTATATGCGATCATAGTGCTGGGGCGACCAATTGCCACTTCTGTCACCCTATTTATCTATAATGTTAATATCTCATGACTTCCGTGTAGATGAAAAGAAAAAAAATAGTAATTGGTGTCTAAAAATATGTAAATTTTATAGCTGAACTCATCCCTGGGGGCGTTTGAAATACAGTTAACGCAATTATTCAAGCCATCGCATAAGAAATTGATTGTTGTTATTTTACCACACCTACCTTATTTCATTGATTTTTTATCAACCTCTATGAAATCGGACTTTGACGAAAAATGAAAAATGCTTACGCCAGCGTCGGGATTCCGACGCTGAAATGCTGAAATATTTCATTTACTTATTCCGCAAAAGACATCAATGAAAAATATTTATATTAGCTGTACGTTGGTATGTGTGACTATATAATTACCATCTGGGTGGATGTAAACAAAAGCGAGCTTAGTGTTGTTAAGGTATATAACAGTAAATTGTTTGTCAAAATAAGACGGAGGCTATCAAAAGGGCCATGTGTTATGCCAAATGCTTAAGTATTTCCAATAGTAAAACTCAATTGTTGATAAGAGAAGACTACTGAGTACTTATTACCCGGATTATTAATCCAACACAGATAATTACAACACATACATACATATACATTTGAGATTTGAATATTGCACGAAGTAAAAAACTACATACATATGATTAAGTTGATTTATCTGCTCATCTTGACCCAGAAACAAATGTGCATATGGTGTCATAAAAATACATTTTTTTTTCTTCACGCATGCAAATGCCTGTATTTTACTATTGTATGAAGCAAGGTGTGCATTTTACAATGCATTCAATTTAGTTTATGGATAGTTATGAAAAATATGCATAACAATAATACAATATAATATTGTATATATGTATGTATTCTGTTTCTCAGCTACTATTTCCGCAAAAAAATTTATTTTAAATTAATTGGATTGCCCTATGGCACCCATCGAAGGAGAGGGCGACCTAGTTTCCTATGGAAGGATCACGTACAGGAAGGATCAGGACTTTGTGGCCCGGTGAGCACTTAGACGAATTTATTGCCGGAACGCTCTGCATGTGGTCGATACATCGCTTGTGTTAATTATATAAGTATATACGTATAAGTAAACAACTACGCAATTTAGCAATCAATTTAGTGTTCTAATTCCGAGTTAATGCTTCGTTAAACTGAATACGATTAATTTCATAAATTTTTTTAATTGCGCTGCTAAAGGTGAGAGTCTATAAAATTCTTAAGAGTCTAAAAATAATTTTTTGCAATAAGCGGTGGTTTTATAGTACATTTGGAGTGCGATTTCTTTATTCCGCATAACATTGTAACGGTTATTTTATTTACAAGATGTATTATGTTTAAGGTGGGTATGAATTTAATATCGACATACTTGCTCTGAATTATTGTGGCCGAAGTCCAGCAGGACATTAAGTCGATGTTCACAGAATACACATACTTGCGTTAACGGAATGTGGGTGTAATATGTAACAAATTCAAATCCGTCTTTACATGTAGAATATAATTGAATTGATATTGTTGCCATTTTCAACATGTATTTGGGACATAATATTCTGTAATATACCAGAAAATGCCATGGTCAGTAGTTATAGTCGAAACTAAGATCATCTTAAATTTAGAATCGCCTTTTTGACAGATTTTTTTTTTATGGAAAATATTTCAAGTCGATTCTAAATTCAAGGTGGATATTAATTTCTATTATAACTACGGGTCCATAGGTGTCCTTATGAAAACTTGTTTATTAAGATATCTCATACTTGTCCTTAACAAATGTAAATGGTACTACTATATTCTACAATAGAATATTTTGGAAACTATTTTATCAATGGTGGGTGCCGTAGCTCAGTGATTAGTGTGTTCGCCTTCTGATCTGTAGGTTGTGGTTCAATCCCCGGCTGATGCATAACAAATTTAATATCAATAAGATTTTTCTTTCGAACGGTACCCACCTGTCGGCAAGCAATTGGCAATTCTTCCGACAGTAACAATTTGCCATGAAAAAGCTTCTTAAAGAACTCTGTGACAAAGCTCAGAAAAAGTGATGTCACAAGTGTTCTGCCGTTCGGAACCGGCTAAAATAAGTAGGTCCCTTCTAATATTGGCCAAAAGGGCCAATGAGCCCTTTGGGGCTTTAAGTGCCACATATTTATTTTTTATTTTTTTTTATTTTATCACGGTGAAATAGGAATTTGTTTTTAAAACTAAAAAATAACTTCAGGAATTCCTTCCATTGTACTGTATCCATGTAATTGATGATTCTTTTCGGCAGCAATAATTTGACATGGGAAATCTTATGAAAGATGGAAAAAAGCATTGAAGGAACGAAGTGTTCTACCACTTTAAATTCTACTTCACAAAATACAAAAAGCACATGTAAAACAAACTGATACTTTGCGTCGCTTTGTAAATACACAATTCAACCGTTAATCTATTTATTAAGCAAGCAGATATTTTTCATGAACAAAATTTGTTTTATTATTGTTATAAATTTTACTAGTAACTTTTACAATACGCTGTAAATGGCGAGGAGAGATTCTAATTAGATTATCACTAATCTAAGTTTAATCTTTTCTATAGGAAACAATAACCACTTGACTGTGACTCCAGCATAATATTAGTCTAATAGTAGAGCAAAAACATTGTGGACCGTAAATCTAAAATGTGCTATAATTGGAAAAGGTCGCATTTCGAAATGACGTATTTGGAGTGGCCTATATCGAAATATAAATGTATTTATTTGTATTTAACTTTTAACAAATATTTTTTAATTCCAAAACGAGGTTGAATATAAGAGTAAAATTAATTTTTTGATTTCATGAGTTATTTGTTACAAATTTATGTTTCTCAGCTAGAAAACTTACATGTATTCGAACTATTGGCTATTGTCACTTTTGTAACACTTTGTGATTTAAAATTAATTTCATCAATGGTATTAAATTTCCCCCGCTGAAGCAACAATAATATAGAAATTATTTTTTCTACAAATGGCAATTTTTTCGGCAATAACAAGTTGCCATGAAACAATGCTTCCTGAAGAGCTCTGTGACAAAGCTCAGAAAAAGCGTTATCTCAAGGGTTTTGCCGTTCGGAAACGGCTAATATAAGAAAGTGCCTTTTAATAAAGTGCAAATTTAATACACACAACAGTACTAGAAGAGGAGATCGGTGATATCACAACGGACTTTTCTGGCATAAGTGTGTCCTCTCAGAGAGAGGGTAGGCACAATAAGTTTACTTAACCTATGGTATGTATTAAAACGTTGTCTTTTCTGATTTTCTTTGATCTTCTTTAAAAATAAAAGTGATAGCCTAAATCGGCAGTAAAATGGTATGATATTTTGCGAAAGGTTGTATATTATCGACAATAACCGAAGAGAGTAAGAAAATACATTACAATGAAAGCGAAAATTTTGAAGTTGTGAATGCGTTTGAACGCATTTTATTAATTTAATGTATACAACCTTTGACAAGTTGGTTGAGCACAAAATTAACAAACGAATTTCTGGTAATTAAATTAGAATGCAGATGTAGCCTTTTACTGTATAGGACTAATGAATCGTTTGCAATAATGTTTCTCGACACGCTATTTGAAAACGATCACCTTTTTTTTTTAATTACCATCTCTTGTATTCACAAACATCAGTGGTAAATAAATCTTTTGAAGGATTTTTTGAAAAAATTTTCCAAAATCATTAAAGTAAAGCAATGATTGTAAAATTTTACGAGAAGCCATTCATTCAACTAGACAGAACAAATTTTTCGTAACCATGAGTTTGAAAACTTTTCTTTATAAATTTCGATATAACACAATGTCTTGAATCGATAAAAAAAAAAAAAGAAAAATGATCCTTTTAGAGCCACCTGGCTTATAAATATAGTCAGTTAATATTAGTCCAATTAAAAGAATTGCTTTCTCCGGATTTCGGTTTTCCTTAATTGTTAATTGTTTAATAATTGAATTTTTTTTGGAGAGAAATTCGGAAACATAAAATATTCTGATATAAGAGAATATATTTTTATAACGAATAATGCATATTTAAATATTAAATTCAGACAAGAATTACATTGCAAAATTATATTACTTACATGCTTTTTGGGTTTCTGTTCAATTACTTAAATTGCGTGAGTAAACTTTTCAATTTTTCTGAATGCACAATATCTAAAACTGATCAACCGCGAATTTTACATTACACGTATACCATACTATTATTTATTTAAATATAAGTAGCTTCTTCTTTTTTGCAGAGCTACTATACGTTATATTCTGTTGTTCAATTTCGAATGAGATGATTAAACACAGGTATTTGATCTTTATACTTTTCGCGAATAATGGTGCGCCAGGATTCTGTGAAGTGAACTTTAACCAAATGCCTATGATTATATATGTGAACCAATCAAAAGTGAAAAGCTTTTCCGACTGATGACGAAAATGCGTGTTCTCATCCCTTATTATTGTTATTTTTTTTTTGTGTGTTTTTTCTGTTTTGAAAAGGTGTAGGTATACAGCGATATGTATCGTTATTAAACGATGAATTTACTCCAATTCAATGGGGCTTATGAACTTACATATATGGTCTACCGATGGGATTGTGATGAGGGTAATTGCTGCGGGCGAAAAACAAAATCAGTATTTTTGAATCTAGCCAACGTTGAAACAAAAACAGAAAATTTGCACGTAAGAAATTTTGAAATCTACGAGTACCTTCAAATATACGAAAGCATTAATTTGTTAAACGTTTCTGAATTAATTGTACACTATTTTGTATATTTTAATTATCATTATTTGAGACGAATAATTTCCTGACAACTTAACAGTAAACATGCAAACATGATTTTAATTAAATTGTCATTAGGTCATTGTACAGTGGGATCGTTACTGACAACAGTTGCCAAGAATTCGTAAGTTGACGCCTCCTACAGTACAGATGCTTTCTTAGATGACTGTGCATACATCCTATAATTTGGCTTGCTAAATTTTTCCTCTACGGTAAACAAGATTTTTCTGTGTTATCAGCGTGCTTTTCCAAAAAACGTCGTCATTTTTCCATCCTAGTTTTTTTTTTCAAAGTCTAGTCTTTTTTTAATAATTTGGCTCAATGACTTTTGCGACACATTTATTTCCCGGAACGTGATTTTCTGTTTTCGGAGCGGATTTCCTTGAATTCTTGATTTGACCGCTTTGATGATTTGCGGCATTCGAAGCGTGTGTGGACGGCCCCACTGGTGACGATATTTAACATCGCCAGTCTCTTCAAACAGTTTTATGCACCGAGAGACGAACATGCGACTAATTTCGAGCGGGTGGAGGCGTTCTGAAAATATCACCTTTTTCATTTTACACTTAAATAACGCTATTACGGCGATATGGTTCTCGTTATCTGATCGCCCCGTGGTGAAAGCTGAAACAATTTAAAATGCTCGGTACAGGCTAACGTTTTACAGGTTACATTTCATACGCCAAGTGGTAAGAATGGGGTATGTTTAAATCTTTTATTGCAATGGGTGTGTTCAAGGTTGTAACGGTATTTATGTCATTACTATGTTTGCACTCTGATTTTGTAAAAATTCGACCGGGATAACTTTGTTAAAAGTTGACGACTCCTTATGTATAAAAAAGTAATAAGGGCTTGCCTGCTTTCTAAAAAAATATACAGGTACCGTTTATTGCGGGATATTAGCCAATTATCATCGATATTTTGTATCATATAATTGTTATTTATTTGCAATAATTCAATCCCCTATAGTGGTTGGTTAAGGACAGCTTTTAAATAACACCCTCAGGTTTCTTTCAAACCTCAAAAACACCGCTTATTTCGGTAATTTTTTCTAGATTTTTGTGATTAGAAAAAGAGCGGAAATCTGATCATGGATTCGAAATTATTTCCTGAAAATGAGGTAAGATATTTTCTGAACTTGGTTTTTGTTCTACTGTGCGATGAATTCCAAATTACGTACATCCGTTAGAGAAAATATGTTCGTATCGACATTAATTATACAGCAAAAATCGGTGTACATTTAAGCCATTAAATTGATATCAACTTTTAACACTCGCGGCTCTACTGTGCATTGCTTTGTGAGGTAAACAGTAGTAGCTGAAACATTATTAGTAATGCACTTTTTGAAAATACTTGGTTATCACAAGAGAATAATTTGCAGATAAGCACCTGTTGTTTATGAAGGAGGTTAGTATTAAGCTAAATGTTTATGCATATTCGTGCCTATGTATGTATGTACAATTCACCTATGATGGATGATGAGTTTTATCGTCAGGTGGATAAAAGCAGAAATGTACAAAATACTGGTTAAGGAATTTCAATAGATCAATAGTGTATTATTAATATGTATTTGTATGTATGTAAAATATATGAATTTGGGGTATACATGAACATAATTACGAATTTATTTATATAGGTAGTTGTCATACACGAGAAGAGCATATATGTATATGTTCATACATATGTGGATAAACCGACTAAAAATATAGTAGATTTGGAACCCATAAACACTACTGGACCAAATAACTTCAGAGCCTGAATTATGTATATTTGATTTAACTGAGATTTTTTGGAGATTCATATCAAATCGATATACAATCTAGTCTACATACATAAAACTAATAATTTTAATGTGTATATACTCATATATTTAAAGAAATGTATTTATTTATTTGTATACATTATAATTTACGTGTGTATATTACTTTGGACGGATGCTAAAAGCTACATATTGTTTTAAGCAAGAAAAAAATAGTGCTGGCTAATAATTTGAAAAAGGGCAATTAGTTAATACACTTTAAAAGAGCTTAGACACTAAATATGAGAGTAAAACAAACATTGGTGTAAACATTATGCTTGCAGTAGCAGCATTGTGAGCTTCACAAATTCTTGGTTGTGGCATTGATACATATTTGCATACGGTTCCCAGAAAGTTTGTCATAGCACGCTCATTCACTTTTGAATCATATTGCTACGAAAAACAAAAGAGACAAATATTATTTGAGATATATTTGCATACAATAGCATAAAATAGTATTGCATCAACCAACCTGTTGGAAAACGACGGTGGGAACACTTGTTAATGGTAGCTGGAAATGATTGGTTATCTCTCCCTGTTTCTTTAACAATTGACTACCTTCGGTGCTGTTGGCGCATTGTTGAATGTTTTCCCATGTATTGATATTGTTGTCACGTGCACAACGTGCTCCGGGATATACATTGTCCGGAAAATTTTTACCAATTTTCATCATACAGTTTATAAAGTCCAATGTTAATGATTCGCGAGTGAAATCGGTCTGATATGAATTCGCTTGAATATGTTCAATTGCGCATGCATGCACCTTATTGCCATAGCACTCATTTGGGCCATGATGACAAGTAAAACTAACATCAGAGCCTAATGTACTGTACTGTGTAGTGTGTGTGTGTGTGTGTGCATTGAAATGTAAAAAGTAATGAATTCATAATTATGTATATATGCCAGAAATTGCAGAATTCTGGCAATTGTAAGACAACTCACCTGGGATTTTCCAAATGGCACCCATGTAATGTCAATAAAATCTTTCAATTCGCTTTTAAGTGCAGGAAATACTTGTTCATTGATGAATTTTGCACTATCCGGACACAAAGACTCGTAATAAATGGTGACGGGTACCTACAAGAATATATGTATGTACAGCATTAAATTGTGATTGTCATGGAGTTGTTTATCCTATATACTTATATAAAAGGATATCTTAGTTATGTGTGTGTGTATGTCTATATTTATCTACATAGCTACAATAAAAAATTCGCTTTTAATATAATTCAATTCATTTTTACTTATTATTTGATGCATGGCTATCAAAGGAATTGCCTATCTTGTGGTTGCCATTAATAGAGTGGAAGCTTTTCTATGACTATATACAATCTCATAATACGTATTGAAAGATTATATAAATTGGTTAGACTCAAATAACTTCAACGCATTTGGACGACGAAACACCAACACACAATATTGATACAATACAATGCAATTCCATAGACTTTATGCGATTGGTTTTTCGTAATATGTAACTAGTTTGCGAGTTTAAGCCTTAAATGTATACTGCATACATCATTAAAGATACAATCATTAGTACCAAACCCCACGGTTAATGATTCAAAGGTTCCTAAAAAACAGAGTTTTTCAAAGCTTTTAAAACTGCACGCGGAAATCTGTGTTTTTTTTCTTGTCAATTATAACCGAACAGCAGTTCTTGGTATAACCTCGCTGTAACTCGGCTTTTGATTGGCCAAGAAATATAAAAATAAATAAATATGTGGCACTTAAAGCCCCAAAGGGCTCATTGGCCGAGCTTCTCTTCCATTACTGTTGTGCGTCTTAAATTTGGACAGTATTAGAATGGACCTACTTATTTTAGCCGGTTCCGAACGGCAGAACACTTGTGACATCACTTTTTCTGAGCTTTGTCAAATATACATCGGCATAAAAATACATTTAGGTATGTACTTAGTTTGCGGTGCGTCGTCTTAGTCAAAATAAAGTCAACTTTAAAGATAGTAGTCTCTTTTTTTGACAATTTTCCCCATATATAAATCTCTCCAAAAATCGATACAATTTATTTTGATTATGACTACGCGACAATGTTTGTAGTTTTACCACATTTTTGGCAATATCTTCATTGAAATGATTATTTTTTCCTTCAAATTCAAAGTGAACGCCACTGAAGTTTTGCCATGGCTCATTTGCTTAACAAAGTATCGCAAAACACATAGTAATTACCAAAATTGAAGAATTATAAGTTTTTTTTTAAAACATTTTAGTAGGCACTTTGATTTATTATATTTGATTTTCCGCAAATGAAATCTGATTGAAAATCTCCATCGGAGAATATGCAATATGCAATATGCAATATGCCAATTGCAATATGCTGGAGCGTGTGTAACGGTAAAATTCGCATATTCGTTTTAGTTGTATCATGGTAGTAGTTGTAGTGTGGTAGTGTATGTAATCAATTTCTTAATTTAGAAAAAGATATTTTTAAAAGAAAATAATAATAATAATAATAATAATAATGAGATTCTAAAAGAAAATAAATAAATCATAACCATACAACTAATGTTTATGATTCATTGTCATTAAACAGTACAGAACGGCTGCTACCACACATATGTTTTATCATTTGTTCTATGTTTTTTTTATACATTATTATTTATAAAAAATGAATAAAATGTGTGAACTATTGTTGTAATAACTAAGCAATCTATTGGCGTCAGAAAATCTTTTCTTGATGTATTTTTATGGCAACTCTTTAGATCGAAATACAAAATTTTGCCATTTCCTATAAATATTTAGAAGCATTTGCTTTCACGAAAAAAGCAATTATTTTATTACTAGAACTAACATACTATAGTAGTTATTTGTGGTTACATAATATATGAAATGGGTCGATTTAAATTGTGTTGGTTAATTCAACAAGTTCTCTAGGTCAGTAAGTAGCTTTTTTATATAAAACAGCGCTAATAATACCTTTTTCATGCTTCAAATGCTTTAAATTGCTTATTGTGATTGTTTATCTAGAACACAAGTTTTTCAGTGGCATTTTTGAGAAGATTTGAATAATTATTAACGTTCAATACCAATACAAAAGAAAAAAAAAATACTGCATTATATTTATATCCACAGTTTCGATACAGCCAATGAGTATCGAAGCATAAAGCTTGGACATTTTCCCCAATTAGAGATCACACGAAAATATGTCGATTTATTAAAGTTAACTACCTTATATACTACATTTGTATATACATAGTGTCTACAATTTGAAATTTTATTTTATGCTTATAGCATCATCACTTTATCCTTCGCCTGTATGAAATTATAAATACATATAATATTTTTAACCGACTTTTAAAAAGAGGAGGTTGTCTATATTTGTGATTCCCTACTGGTCAACAGTAGTTAGTAGTTAGTAGTACTATAAATGAAAAACTGTACTTATCTATCTACGGAAGTATATAAAAATCAAATAAAAAAAAATATGAATATTACTTAGCAAAATAATAAATGCGCCATATCACCGTACTACCGTACAGAATACAATAAAACACAATGAAACTTTGTGAAGCAATGGAGATTTTACATATATATTATACTTCTGATACTTGCAGTAGAGATGTGGGCTGTACTATACTATGGATCTAAAAATGAGGCGGACAAGTCGAAGAAGAAGTGGACATATAGTAGAACTCTCTCTTCGTATATACTACGAGAAAATAATGTGACTTGATGAAGATATGAATTATTAATTTGGTATGTTTTTGAAACAAATTGTGGATATTGGGGGAATGAAATGTCATCTCTCATATAAACAAATCAATTAATAGGCCATACTAATGCTAATGCTAATTATTATAATAACGAAATTCGGCGAAACTCGAAATAAAAATGGAAAATAAATTTCGATAATAAAATTAAAAAGTGGAGCCAAAATTTAAAATAAAAGAATATACAAATATTTCGTGAACTATTTACAAAAAGTGATAATTGTAATAAAATATTTCGTGCATTTGCGTCAAAAAATGATGACTTTCTAATTAATGTTTTCTTTTTTTTTTTTATGTCATACTATATGTATATAAAAATGGATGGTGATGCTAGTGATGCATGTATGATATATAGCCAGCCGAAAAATTAATTATCTATATCGAAAGCTTACTTTAATAATAATAGTCTAAAGACTGGTATATAGCAATGTCATGTGAATTTTAATTGAAAATAAAAACACAATAGAGAGAATGAATATAATAGCAGGTGTATTACCACTGAAGCAATAAATAAAACGATTCTTATGAAGACAACAACAAGTAAATTCAACAAACTTAATATTTTCGTTTTTTGGCCTGCATTTGGTTAGAAAGGTACTTCTTTGAATTTACAATAATATGGCACCAAATTCAAAAAATGTGTATGTATCTACAATAGCAGCTAGAAAAGTTGATGAGTATGCATGTGTGGAATATTTAAAAATTATTATTTGTTTGGCGCCGAAATAAAAAAAAATTATTTATTACAATTTAGTGCTTTTCTGAAGGCAGTTCAGCTTGAGAAGATTCTATTATTTAATTATCTTATGAATTATGAGGTCATGTCTGTGCTACTACATCCAATTGTTATTCAATAATTGATGGTTCATATACATATGATATGTACTTGTACACATATTAGATACGTACATTTGTATATGTATAATTCGATACTAGTAAGTAAATACATATGTATATAAATATGAGTTTACGGATTGTCGATATTTTATCGATAATTTTAGTTATAATAACAAGTACATTTCTATGCAAGGGTGGTTATGCAACAGGGGCAATATAAAATGTCAAACTGTTAGTATCGCTTTCAATGTTGCATTTACCTATGACAACCAATTGTATTCAATCGTGATCTTTATTTAAAACATTTTAAAACATGCATGCATTCTTGTTCGTATTAACCATTAGAAGTTCTTTTTCTAATTCGCTGAGTAATGCTGCAACTAGCCACCGACGTAGCGTACGTACGTACCGCCCGTACGTAAGAACATACAAAATTGCATTGATTTTCTCCGCTCCGAGCAACGTCTACGTCACCGTCATACGGTGGTGAGTTTTCGTTAACACGACATTCCCATAAGATAGGTCGTGTCAGCTGACACGTTCTACGTTTTTACGTCGGTGGCTAGTTGCAGCATAAGTAAAATTCATTCAAAGAATCATATTATTTCTGTTTGTGAAATGAATGTAGTGCTAAATGCAGAAATTGATTGCTTCCTGTCTGATTGGGAATTTTTTGTTCAGAAATTTGTAAATCATGTTAGTGGGGCTATTTACAACAATTGTTTTTCTGTGTTTGTTTTAATAATGAAAAATGCAAAGTATCCATTTTTCAATTTTTTTTTTGAATTCAATTTGGACTAATAAATTTTAATAGAATTAAATTGTGGGTTTTTTTTTCAAATTTGTATTGTTAAAGATTAGACCTTTTAGGTTTTCACAAATAAGACAAATCTATTTTTATGGTATAAAAAAAACTAATAATCCACTTTATGATCGCACTCTCGATTAAAGAAAGGATAAAAAATCTAAATTTTGTATAAACTCGCCTCACCTTTCCTTACTTATAGAATTGCTTCTTCTAAAATTAATACTGCATCTAGTTGCGCTACAAAATAACAAATAAATAGTAGTATTTTTATGAAATGCCTATGAAATTTATGTGAGGTGATTACGTCACAAAAAAAAAAAAAAAATTAGTGTTCCTGGTAAAGTGGCACATGAATTAACATAATAAAAATATTAATCGAAGAGATTTTATTTAATAAAAAAAAATTTAATTCTGTCTCATTTCTTATTCTTATTTATATATGTAGTAGTTTACATGTGCGTAGTTATACCTGAATTATAATTTGAAATTTGAATTTGAATTTAATTTCTTGACGGAACTACAATTATATAAACTTGATACAATAACACTTATATTGGTAACGTTAATACAAATTCCATAGTTGATTGCAAATCTACATATAATCGTCCCCTTTCGTTTCTCCTCTGGAGTTTTTAGAGACATAAGTTTCAGCATGGTTCATTAAAAATAAGTAAATCACATATACGCCAATTGAACGATTAATCGTTCAAATAGAATTTCGATTAATTAAATTAGTTGATTTATCGACCAAACGCACAGCTCTACTATATTTACAAATGTATAGCCAAACAATTTAAACTTATGTACCTGTGTATGTGTATATTAACATGTCTAACTATTTGTTGGTATGTTATATACATTTTTGTGATTATTTTGATTAAACCGGTTTCGTAAATATGCGGTATTGAAGTGTGCATGTACAAATGTCGTTCAACGGTTGCATAGCTCTTTGTATTTGCTTTGGAAGAGTTCAATGCATTATTTATATCACTAAAAGTTGTTAGTTTGTCAATTTTCTTTTACTTTCTTTATAGTATAGTATTCAGGTATACAAGAGTATATATGTAAACTTACACACACACAAATACTTACAAATATTGCATAATTTCAAAACGACGTAATTAATTCGTATTTCGTAATACAAGTATATTTACCTTAACGGCATTAGCAACTCCAATAATGGCTAAAATTAATCCAATTTTTTGCGGAGTCATTCTGATGTATGTATGCACTATATGTACTATATGAAGTTTGGAAGATATCGAAAATTGAAGCGACAACACTGTTGAATGTACAACGCCTTAATGTGAACTAGCCGTGCTTTTGAATTTCAATTCATGCAAGAAGTAAAAATATAAGCTTATATTCACCAGTGCATTAAAACCAGTTTTAATGGAAAGCAAGCTTTCCTCGATGAATTTATTAATGTTGATGCAAAGTTATATGTATATACATATATACATATATGTTAGCCTAGTATATTGTGTTTGGAAAGATACTGAAGTTTGAAGCGTCAACTATGTTGAACGTGTTCATATTAGACAACGCCTTTTGAACTCAAGAGTTAAAAATAAGCTTATAGGTAACCACTAGTGCATTAAAACCAGTTTTAATGGAAAGCGAGCTTTCGAATTTGTTGAACTTTCCTATGGCTTAGTGTTTATGTATACACGTTTGATCTGCAAATTGTATAGGTAACATAATTCAAATTTCAAATTCAAATTTCTAAGGACAATAACATATGTGTGAATGTATGTATAGAAATATATATTAGATGATTCTATGATATCTTAGGATATTTATAATTTAGAGAGAGCAATTAAAACATATTCCAGACAAATTTAAACTTATCTACATTTTAATTTTGATAATGAATTCTTGTGAAAGTTCATACATATGAACAACAGTTTAGCTTAATATCAGTTTTGCAAAAAAAAAAAAACAAACAAATTTGTAATAAATTCCCAACAGCGACTAAATATACCATCCTTCGCCGCTGCTTTTTAAATTTGCTTATAATTCCCATATGTTACAGATTTCAGGTTAAGGTAATTTGGTAATTCAAACGAGCGATATGTGTAGAAACTGAAGGTACCATACATATAGATGCATACATACATATTTGCGTGTAGGCAGATATTACTTTCATGTCAAATAAAACGGAATACTGTATTCTCAAAGGACATGTGATTTTACGCGCTTTGTAGGCACTTACATACATATATTCATTACCTGTTCATTTTGAACCCTAAACATATAAATACTTTAAATGATGTGGGACTATTCGCGGTTGAGCCAATTAAATTTAGCAATATGTTTAGCTTTGGCCTTTAAGTAGTTAACATTGAATTGAAAGAAGAAATTGTATACTATAATGAAATTATAAATTATATTTATTATTATACTTATACTATTTACTATATGCAAAATATTGAATTATGTTCTCATGTCGATGAAAAGCTTTTCGAACCAACGCACCCAATAAAAGCTCTAGTCGAAGTATGCATATGGGTACTCAACCACGGCATAAGCAGTATTAACAGTCAGAAAGTGCATAAGATTTTTAGAAAATACAAATCAAATGCTGGCGTTAAATCAACGTCAGCAAAATAAATCCAAATCGTACAAATATCAATTAACACTTCTAATATCAGAGACAAACAGGTACCTTGATTTAAGTAGCTTGCAAGTCAATACACTTTAAACGCCATATAATGTTTCCGCTTATATTGAGAACGTGATCAAAATATATTTTCTTGTTGTTGAGAATGTACGTGCAGCTTTAAAGACAAACCTATTTTTATCAGATGTTAACCCCTAAATGCTCACCCAATTCTGTTTTAAGAAATTTTTAACGAAAAAGTGGTCAAATCACAAATATTAATTACGATCGGGTGTAGCAAGTGATCTGCAGAATTAGTTGAAACTATTTACAGAGGATAACTCGAAAATAAATTTATATACTAATATATATATATATATATATATATATATATATATATATATATATATATATATATATATATATATATATATATATATATACAGTTATGTGAAAAATAATAAGGACAGTGGCATGCAGTTAACGAACTTGATGCGGACGCAGAAATGTGGGGAAATTACAGGGTGTTAACTGAACTAATTTATTGCGAACAAATTAAAGAAAAGTTTTTTGTTTAGCTTTAGCCAGATATGGCAAACTGTTGAAATTTATTTTCATCTTTAACATTAGGTGCGATTTTGGCATGTGAAAAAAAATAAGGACACTTCTTGTTTTAATTAAAAATTAACAATATCAAATAAAAAAAAGAAACTAGTTTACATTCGTCTGTGTTAAAATTCATTTCTAATTTGTTTAATACTTCGTCGAAAATCCTCGGTTGTTTAAAACTGATCGACATCGCTTCGGCATGGAATCAACTAGGTTTTTGCAGACGGAAACCGGAATTGCGTTCCATGAATCTTGAATAAGTTGCCAAAGCTCGTCGCTGTTACTTGGACACTTTCCTCTTATTGACGCTTTTACTGTATTCCACAAATTTTCGATGGGGTTTAGATCTCCATCACAGTAATTTGTTGACCCCAAACCACTCTTTTGTACACTTCGCCGTGTGTTTGGGGTCATTGTCTTGCTGAAATATCCACCTAAGTGGCATATTATCTTCAGCGTACGTTAGCATACAATCGTGAAGAATTGCAACATAATCTGTTGCCTTCATAGTGCCCTGTATGCGATGGAGCGGCCCCACACCATTGTATGAAAATGATCCCCAGACCATAATGTTCCCGCCGCCATGTTTAACGGTCTTTATTGTATATTTAGGATTATAGGCTGTGTTTGGAGGTCTTCTTACGTGATGAATACCTCGATCTGAATTAAACAAGTTTATTTTTGTCTCGTCTGACCAAAGAATGTTACGCCATTTTTCTTTAGACCAACACACATGTTCATCAGCAAACTTTAGTCTATGTTGCACGTTCCTTTTGAATAGCATAGACACTTTTCTCGGGCTTCGAGACTTGAAATTTTCCTTTATAAGCACTTTGCGAATAGTTGATGGATCGACATCAATATTCAACTCACTTTTAATTTGTTTGGATGAGATAAACGGATTCTTCTTAACGCAGCGCATTATATTTTTTTTGACTGACAGTGTAATTTTTGGCTTTCTGCCACGCGTTTCACTCTGGGGAACCCTCTTAACTGCGTTCTCCACCATTGTTTTGGAAATTTTGAGAAATTCCGCCACTTTTCTATACGAATTCCCCTGTTTGACCAAATTTTTAATGTGTTCTCCAGTTTTCAGATCGCAGTGCTTACCCTTTCCCATATCTATCCAATAAGGAAAAAAGCCAAGCTCTAATTGATTGGTATTAAAACTAAAAGTAGTATTCTTACCTTATCTCTGAAAAAAAAACAAGTTTTAGTGAAGATATTTACGATATTGTTTTGAAACGACACAATGTCCTTATTAATTCGCACAACCGTACACTGGCTTTGTTGAACACGGAATGACTTTTAACAAAATGTGTGCAAATACTTTGCATTTATGTAACGGAACTTGTTTTTGGAAATAGTGAGTGACGATAATATACCGTTAACTGGAAGCAATTTGTTCGGCTTACTTAGATTGTATTGAAGTTTCGTTTTGACGCGTCTCTGTCCTTATTATTTTTCACATAACTGTATATATATATATATATATATATATATATATATATATATATATATATATATATATATATATATATATATATATATATATATATATATATATATGTATATATATATATATATATATATATATATATATATATATATATATATATATATATATATATCGGCATTTAACCATGCAAACTTTTGATTGGTTTTATAGATAGGTTTCGCGAGTAAATGCAAAGGTTTTTTTTAAGTTTTCCCAGCGAATTAGTGTAATTTTTTTCGGAACTGTTCGATAATTATCTACAACCTGAGGACATTTTCAATAATTGTATCTTTAACGAAGAGGCTTAGCGATGATTAAATGGTTAATTTCGTTTGTATTTTTGCTATATGAAAATCGTATTTCATTTCATAACAAATCTAATCTTAGTAAACTTAAAAGCAACAACAACAACCATATATTGCAAGTCTCGATAGCTATTTATTCTAGTTTCCAATTTAGTTTCTTCTCACAAATGATTTTACATATCGTCTTATCTTATCTTTGAATTCAGAGCATTTGGCGGAGTTTGGTATAAAATGAAAATATTCAGATATATTTTTTGGAACTAAACTTAAAATATGTCTATAGTAGGTACCTAATGCTAATCTGTTTCAAGTACTATATTAGGCAATCATGTAAAACACGTACGAGGCAATTGCCAATATGTGATAGTAGAAGAAAAAATACTCCTCGTTCAGTGTCCTGCACATAGATCCTGTTCACATAAGCCTCTTTTTGTCGGGGGTCCAACCTGTCATGCTTTTTGCGATAGATATATCAGTTATCAGAACATTTTAATTTTATTTTATATTTTGATATTTACACGGTCGAATTAAATTTTGCGGTTTATAGGATTGCTACATCAAATTGTTACGTGCAGTTAACCTCATCGTAGCATTTCCAAAAATCAAAAGCCTTCACGTTCGGGCAATATCTTATATGACAACTATACCCAGTAGCAAAGGGTAATAGGTAGGATATGAGTTGGTAATAGCTTAAGTGAAGCCAGTACCACTGAATTCATCGATTAATTTTAACACAGCGATGTCTTAGTAAATTCTCCACTAAACGACTCTCATACCCAGGGATATGTCATTCTGTTGTTATATTAAAACCAGAATAAATAAAGATTGAATTTATAAAATTCTATGACGCTTTATTTGCAACTGCTTCAAATACTTCAAACAAAAAGCTTACTTTCTTCAGTAGTGAATTCCATTGCTAGTGGACATGGTATAATAATATAAGGTGGTGCCTTTAGGGAGAGTTCCCACAAATGAAGAAGAAAAAGTAAATAAAACAACAACAAACACATGGGAAAAGAAGAAGTCGAAACAAATAACAAACACGCTAGTTTTACACTATAAGAAGCCAGTTTCTGACATTATATGATGCATCCAGAGGAATCTTTTACAATTGCTTTACCTCTATCAATATACCTTAGCTTGTGGGTAGTAGGTGCGTTGTACATAATATAGCAGAAAATAGTGTTCGAGCAGTTACTAATTATATGTATACTTCATTGATATAAAATACATAGTGCCATACATAGTAAATCTACAAACGTACTCTTAACCGAAACAAATATTAGAATGCTGAAATATAGGTTATTATTTTTTTTATTCGTTTACTTCTGATATATAGTTATGGTAGAAAATATGACCAACGTTTTTAATGCCAGCTGCTACAAAGCAGAATCATCTTTGTATACTAATACATTTCCTGATTGATGCAATGTTACATACACAATTTTTCTTGCTGTAGTGTATTATATATTTTGGCTTCACATAATTAACCCGTTTGAAATGAATTGGTTCGTTCCTTGTGAGCTCTGAAAAGAGTTCTATTAATAAAAACTGACCATGGTGCAATACAAAAGGACATTTTTTCATCTTACTTAAATTATATTTCAAACTTGTCTCGTTTTCCGTGTGAATTTATATAAACACAATGCTTATTGTCCTAACATTTATATGTATGCTATGTATAACAAGACCACAATCTGTGTTTCTTTTTAATAAACCGTAATCTCCTGAATATAACTCCAATCAAAAGGATAAAAATCAAAACAATATTATATAGGTGTATATAAAAACAGAATGTTATTGTTTACGCACTAGTTTGTTTTATACATTTTTGTCAGCCCTAATCTCGAAATACAAAACCCTTTGATGTTAAATCTTCTCGTGCTTGCTGAATATGTTTCTGTAACTCGTTTGCTGCCTCCGGACAATCGTTGAAGGTGAATGTACGATAGAGAACAGTGATGGCTGCATATGCCTATAAACAATTTATTAATATTAATACACTATCTGACAAAAGGATTGCAACTTACGCCAAATGCAATAACAAAAATGATTGGTACAAGTTGAAGTTCAAACTCCCATTTCTTCAGCACCGGCGATTGTGTAGCTCCCTTAAGTAAAGCAAGATATGGAATAATAAAGCATCCTAAGTAGAGCAACCACCTTTGTAAGTTAGTCATTTTTCTAGAATTAATCACAACGTTAATTTAATAAAAAACGTAGACCTAACTTTTCGCCGATATGGTGTTGTAGATAACATGTACAGCTGGCTGGTCGATAATGCAGGCCGACAGCTGTTGGCAGTGTTGTAAACCCTTAACAACACATTAGTTCAACAACTAGCGGTATTCACAATTTTCAGATTTTATTATCGAATAAATTTGATTATTTTATAAAATTAAAACACTTGAATAAATATAAAAATAAATATTAAATAACAATATTAATATTAATATTAAATTAAATATTAAAAATACTGTGACGAACTTCGATTGCAATGTTTGTACCTTATGTATTCATTTAAACACGGAAATACTTCTTTTTGCAAAGTCGATAATAGCTTCATGAGAGTGGATGGGAGAGTAGACAGTGAATCAAAATAGCGTTGACTAATTAAATTTTTAGCAAAATTACTTCTTTTACATTATTGCAAAATTTAATAAGTCTAAAATACAAAAATGCTCTTCTGCGTAATAAAGAGAATGAAAATATTGCGAGATAAATTGAACGTAAAAGTGATTTGTAATCAATTGATTTTCTGATTTTACAATACCACTAGAATGATCTCAAGCGAGCCTATCAAAGAAAGAAATAGTCTACTAACTTATAGCTTTCTGTGGACAGATCCTAAAGGCTTGAACTCAAACGAACCCGAAAAAGAATGTTTTTGTACTGTATAATTGAGTCCTTTCTTTTACAAAATTTAATGTCACATTTTTTCAACATAAAATATTTATTATCTACATCTTTTACCCAACAATAGCTCGTCAACGCCGCATCTTTGTATGCGGTAATTGATTTCAGTGAAATCTATGGCGCCTGTAAATGCCTTTTGTAAACGGTTTGATACCATCCATAGGTCATCTTTTCCAGCCGGATTTTTAATCACTTTTAAACCACTTACAAATTGCAGTGTTATCGGGTTTTCGGCAAGTAATACTCTATTTTGAGCTGTATATGGTGTTCGTATATTCCAACCGAATATACCAATTGGATTCAAAAATCCACAAAAGAGAAATCCATGTGGCGACATTGCCGGAGCTCCACATTGAACACCACGTTTTCCTAATTGTATAAATTGATTTAATGACGATGATATTCCATTCTTCCAATTGCTTTCATTGTTTATTACATCCAGCGGAATGGCCATTTGGGCGTCATTTGACAGCGAATGAAAGAAGAGTAGACGTCTCAAACCCAGTCCTCTAGGCGTTACCGTCAGTCCAAGAGTGCCATCTAATAACTCAAAGCTTTCTCCTGCTATTGTGTGTGTACCGAAATCTGGATCAGGATATGTGAATTTGTTTTCAATACGCCAAGATCGACTTTTGAGTACATCATAGACAACAATGCCCATCCCTGTAGGGTCGGCCATATACACAAACGCTTCCTTGCAACTGCCCAACGGAGCAGGATCAGCAATGTCAACCAATGGTGTAACAAAACGACTTGCATTGGTTTTATAGACGTTAGATGGAAGTCGATATCGATGTACTAATTGATCTGTTTTTAAGTCGAAAACAACAATTTGTGGAGCACAGTGTTGAATAAATTCAATTTCACCACTATCGAGCACCCACATACGATCACAGGAATCGATCTTGGAAATATATGTATAAATGTAATGGAATCGGTATAGATTTTCAAATTCGGTTAAGATTTTAACATACCTGTATGCGATACACTGAAATTAATTTGTTGCAGTCTATATTGTGCAAATCGTGCCAATTGTAATGTGGATAGGGTTGTATTTCCGAGCCGTTTGGTTTCATGACATCTGTTAAATATGCAAGTGAATATGGTACACCTTTTCCAAAACGAGGAATCGTCACGAACGTTTTATGTTTGCCGCCATTTTCTACGAAACGTGAAAGCAAATTCTTTAAACAAGGAATTTACGATTTACGATCGAATTGATTTTACTCGGATAATAGACATCCACATCAATTGGTATTGGGCTATCAGGATCATAATCTCCATTTTGTAAAACAAACTGTCTTTCTTGCTCCGAGGGAAAGCCAAATTCTAAATTTTTAGCTTCGTATACGTTTACTAATTCCTTAAATGCAGATGACTGTGTGGGCGCTTGTGTATGATGTGATTCTCCGTAGTTGTAACGATTTTGATGGTATAATTGAACTTCTACTGCTATTAAAAGCAGGAGTATACACAATGATACAGAATACTCGTACCTATAAAATAAGTTCATTACCATATTTTTCATTTCTAACAGATTATATGAATTTTAATTTTTTGTGGAAAGCAAAAATATATGATTTTTGTACATTGCTGATTTTATACGTTTCTTCATGCCAGTATATTTGTATGTATGACGTAATGATTAACATTAACATTAACATTAATGTTTTGAATATGTAATAGGCTCGTTTTTTTTTCTTAATATTAATAATAACTTTCCCATTTCTGTTTATTAGTGACTATTCAACAGAAGTACTCCTATTCGAAGATGTACTACAATTTCGATGGACTCACATTATAAAAATGGTTCAGTTATTCTTTTTAGTTATCAAAATTGTAAGTGAATTGCAATCACTATAAAATTTATTAATAAAATTTATATGTATATATTGTAATACAATTATTGTATATCTCTCCTTGTAGACATACCAAATCACACTGAGAAACGAATCTCAATTTAAGTTCAGAAGTTGGGCAACTCAATTAGAATTTCTACGTTATCTCTTAAAATTTATTATATTAACAGGTTTCTGTTAATACATATTGCTTGTATGGAGGTACATATACGCAAAATTTGCGTTTAAATATCGTATGTCCAGGTCAGTGTCTTATTTTGAATCGCAATTAATTCATAAAATCCAGTTAACATTTTATATAGCCGCTGTTTACAAGTATGTAGGTACAAACAAAATATTTTTATCTTCAACATTATGTAATTAAGAAATTTTACAGCAAATCCATAATAATAATACGCGTATACCTACATATTTAAACACATTCACATGCCATATCATTTATATACATACGTCTCTTACGATTATTCGTATATTTTTATTATTGTGTATAATTGACATGAACTTATAATTGATTTTATTAATTATTATTTAGTATTTAACATATGTATATTGGAATTCGTTTCGTTTCCTTCCTGGAGTGACTTCAAGCATTTTTAATAACAAACGATTGAAATGGTATATTTTTATTTTTAATGACATTCCAATCGAATAATACATAGTATAATTTAGTTTCGATTAACCAAACAATGTGATTAATCAAAACTCTGCCTAATCAATTACTCACATATGCTCTAGCACAACATCAAAGGTGTCTAAATTCATTCGTCGTGTTTCACAACTTATCACCAGATTTTCTAAAACACTTGGTATTTATATTCACTTTGATTAACACGAAATTATTATATTCGTATAAATTATAGCCAAAACATAATTCATATATAAAATGTCCATCTAAGGAAATGTTATCATTTTTATTCAAAACGGCAAAAGAAAACCATTTAAAATTTTTTTTAAATAAAAGTAGATGCCATAAAACAGAACATACTTAATTTGACTAAACAATGGTTCCATTTTATATTTTTGCTATAAAGAAATTTGTAAAAATATAGATATGATTTTAAAATTTTGTCGTTATTGGGCTATGCGATATAAGCATATTTTACACCAGATCAATAAGCCCAAGATCCCCATAAAGAGTATTGGGAACAATTTATTAATCTAAATAATCAATATGAAGCGATATCGCCTATAAGCTTGCACGAAATAAGTTGTGTGCCAGGACGAATCAACGCACCAAGATCAGTTATTACATAGTGGATACTTCAATTTGATGCGCCATGTAGTTCTGCTCAGAAATCGCCTGATACACCAACGATAAAATAAAAAACTTTAGATATAAACCTCAAATGCCAAAAAAATTAAATAAATGGGAAAAACTACTACACTCGACATATGTTAGTGGATGACAGATGGCATACCAGCGTATTTCGATTTTATATGTTACCAACCAAGACATAAACTCATTCAAATCAAATTTTCCGGTTTAAAAAAAATGTGTTAATTATGCGGTGCATTAACCAAATGTCGTCCGTCAATATTTTGAATAATAAAATTTCCCCGAAACTTTTAATCGGGGTCTCGTACAATAGCTAATTTGGCAAACTTGTGAGAAGAGGATGAGCGAATGTTGATTCACTGTTTAGGTTTCGTTATGATATCGAATAATTAAAGAAATGTGTAAAAATATCATTATAAAATTCAAACATCAAGTGTAATAGTATAGCGGTGTAGCGCAAAAGTGCGTTGTTTATAGCATAAACACGGGCAAAATGTTTTATTAATGCCCTATAATGAATACATTATATACATTGCATTTATATAACCAATTTTTATACGATTTTTTCCAACTGCATATATGTATGTATGTGTATAGTACGTACCAAAGTGTTCGAAGAGAATATTCTCCATTTTGTAGAGAGCAAAATATTATTGATTGGAGACTTTGTCACACTACATAAAACTATAAAACACTTGAGTTAATTGTATACGTTGATTATAAATTCTCTCGTAATAAATTGAATTTAATGAATTTTTGTAGTTTCACAAAGGTTATACAAAATGGCTTACAGTTAAGCTGATAAAAATCTAAAAATAACATCTTATGTTGAATTATTTTATTCCAAATAGACAGTATTGATACCAATGAACAAATATGTAAATATTTCTTTTATTTAATAAATTTTACAATACATATAACAAAATTTTATAATTTCGTATATACATATGTATGTATAAAAATTGTAAACAAAAATTCTTTAATTATATGCAGTTTTTGCAATATTTGAGCTCAAATAAAAAATCACAATATGTAAATATGTATGTAGGTTAATGAAAATTATGCGTGTAATATGCATACAGTGATGTGCAAAAAGGTCTGTATATCGATATGAGTACATAGTTCAATTTAAGCGATCATACAGGGCTGTTATGATTTTGCGAGTATTAACCTAAATAGAATATTATGAAACAAAACGAAAAACAACAAATGATAGGGGGAATGTTAATAAACAGTTATTATTGAATGAAAATTCATGTACTACGCAATCCCCTAGTGTAATCATAACCTACTCTAGAGGAAAAGGTTGTGAGAGGATCGTTTGAGTTCGCATCCAGCCTATCTAGAAATGATAGTTGCAAACTGTTTCGATGCTCTTTAGTTGGTGGAAATGATTCCCCTTGATTTAAAGCTGTGAATGGACTTTTAACGGCATAATTAATTAGACCGATTTGATCATAATTGAACGGTTGATTTGGTGCCAATAATGAAGAACTGGTAAAATAGTTGGATAATGGTGAAAAATTGTTGTTGTTGGCTTGATAATTGTTATTAATGAAGCTACTTTGCGGTGTGTCAATTAATGGTTTCAGAACAAGTTGTGACAAGTTTTGTGCTCTTATCCTAACAGCGTTTTCAGCACGAAGATCAAGGCGAACAATTCGATTGTTTATCTCATTTGTATTTAAATTTTTCAAAAAGAAACGATGAAACTTGGAGGATATGCCATAGATGAGACCCTCTTCGAATGGTGATCTAGTTAAATCGGCTACAAACTGCAAATTATCGCGATCAAAAGCTAAAACCGACTGCCTGTTTGTTGCTGGATTCCATGAAGCAATCGCTGTCTCCGACATTGGGCTAAATATTAGGCTACCATCTATGGGAGAAACGACCATTCCGATACCTTGAGAAGATTTCCTTCCAACTAATTTGACTTGAAGAATTTGATTCTGTGCTAAAGGTCCTGCACGCAAAATGTGTTTGCTAACAGAAAACACTCTAAACAAAAATTCAGAGATTAGTACAAAATATATCAATTTTAATATATAACATACCTGTCTGTTGCCAATGGTTGGAAATAAACAATACCTGATTTCTCATCAAAGCTTATACCAACGACACCATCCATTAATATGAAACGATCATTGAGAATTTCTGTTTGAGCAAAATCTGGATCGGGATACATGGCTGGATGAGAAAGTCTCCAAGTAACATCACGATTGCTATCGTAGACCACAATTGCTGTGGAGGGAAAAAAAGTTTTATGTTATGTGAAAATGTGGTCAACCGCCTCTCTGAACTCACCGGGTTCAACAGTATCTGATATGTAGATGTAAACATCATCACATGTATTTGCGCGAGAGCTAGTTTCATCGATAATAAAATTCGTAAATAATGAGTCGCCACGTAATATTTCTGGTGGAAAATCAATACGTCGTACCACCTGATTTGTTTGCAAATCGATGACTAACATTTTAGGAGGACAAGTCTTTTCGTAATCTTCAACAGAGCGTGATACGCCTGCATCTAATACCCACAACCGACGACAGGAATCAATACGTAAGCGATATACCGATATTAAAACTAAATCGCTGCAATTAAAGTCTGTGCGCGCTGTTGTTGAAAATGACCAATCTGGATAAGCCTAAAATTGTATTTGTTATTTTTCATGTGGTGAAAAATTCAGCAATTTAACAATTAACAAACCTGCAGAACTGGTGAATCAACAAATTCATTTTTCCGTATAAAATTAACTGTTGATGGTACACCAGAAAATAATTTCGGCGTTGAGATAAATATGCGTTCATAGTCCACAGCGATGCCGGTAGCGAGCACATTGGTTGGATTGAAAAAATTGGCATCATTAACAGGATGGTGCGGTAGGAAGTTGTATGTGAATAGTTTCCAATTTTTAACAACTTTCAAGTTGGAGTCTGACTTGCGAGCATGTGTTATACTATTGCCGGCCAAGTTCAATACAATGAGCAACGACGTACATAATGTTGTCAAATTAAATTTAATCATGTTGAGTTTTTGTTGTTGCCAAAACTGTATTTATCTATTCAAATATACGTTATAATTAATGACTAAGTGCGATGATAACCAGTATGTGTGCACATGTTTGTACGATATGTATTTCAATCAATGTATTGTATGTATGTAGATTGTAGTTACCTCGTTAACCAAACGTTTTGGCTTTTCCGGGGTTCCCTGGTGATTGTTAAAAAATTCCAAATTTGTCGATATTTCGTAATGCCGTTTTTGATGTGGTTTCCTATATTTTTGCACTTTTATTACTCGTTCGACTTCAATCAAAATGTCATCAAATACTATATATGCAGTCTTTTCTATAACCAAAATTATTTCAATTTATTCAAGTTGTGAATTTACTTCTACATACAAATAATTATAGCTGCCACATAAATTTGAAAGCGTTGCATAACGATTTTATTAAAAGAAACAATTTGAAATTCTTTTGTTTGCGTGTTATTGAATTTAGGGAAATGCACCAATCAACGTTTTTCCAAAATTCGGTCATGTTTTACAAAGCAAATAAAAAAAAAAAAAATTCTACTACATCTAATATCAGCCATTTTTTTTTTTTTGGTATGCAGTTAGTAGTGCGTATTAACAACATGGTCTCATATATGTATATATGTTTCGATCATCTTTACGATTTGCAACTAATCAATCATTTTGCTGGGTTAACACTTATATTTAATATGTGTGTGTGTGTTTTGTTGTTGTTTATAACATGTAAATATCATAAAATTTTAAATGTTAATTAAGTTGAATGCACTCATTGCCGTGATATTTTAACCAGATCATTGATATGCGCTAATATATGTAAATACGTATGAATTGATTTATCGGTATACCCCTACTCGTATATACATACATACGTATATATAGATCTTATATAAAATAAACAATTTGTTTTCATTAGGCATTTATATAGTACGGTAGTTGTAGCTTTTAAAATAACAAATATGAAATAATCGTATTCTAATAAATATCTGCACAGTTGATTTAATTTGATTAATTTCGATGAAACACGCGCTTTCAAATGAATTACGTAAATTGGAAACTTTACATTTAGCTGTTTGGCTGTTTACAAAAACCAGATTAATTGGCGTGCTGAAATTTATGGCATAGTTTTTAGTTGAGTTTTCATCACAGTTTTTATACACTCTTTAAACGGTAACGAAATTATGCAATTTCGACAGTTTTCACAATTTGAAATCAACTGTCAGGTGAAATGAGATGATTTTTTTATTTTATTAAAACTTGCATTAGAAACTGTGATACACCCCTGCAAATTGATATCAATTTATTTCTATTGTGAATTAAATTAATAAAGTTTTTTTTTTAAATAAAGGCCAGTCTTTGTGGCAAAACTTTAGGAGAATATCACACACGGTGAATTTTCCCACTCCAAAAAGATTGACAAAATTTTTGTATACTGCAGATTATTCGAAAGCATAAAGAGTTATAGCTACATTCCTTTCCAATGGAATCGCATTTCTAAAGCAGTCTGTTCTTGCCATGCGGAAATTAAACTTGAAAAACTATTCCCTTATCCACCTGACAATTATTTTCCCATTTCCCTTTACTAATTTGAACGTTCCTATAATAATTAAATTATTATCATATTAAATACTTTTTCTCAGCAAATACGGGTCTGCAATTGTGAAGAGATTTAATTAAATTTTATGGATTCTAGAATAATTCGCGAATTGGTAACTGTACATACACCATTGCTATAATTTATGCTTCATGATATTGGTAATATTATCATAAATGTTTACAAACGTTGGTGCTATATTCAAAGCCTATTTTTTTTTCACTTTCTCACAATGTAAAGAATCAGTTTTCAATTGAAATTGACAATGATCGTGTGATTGGTATAAATTTCAAAATCAAATTACATACCGAACTTTCGTAATTTCGTTGTTGCGTTTACATAGCCATTGCATAGAAAAAAAAACATATTCCATGCTGCTTTAACCAACAAATACACACAAAGAAAATTTACTTTGATAAAAATTTTCGATTTTTCAGACCAAATTTTTCGATATTCTTATAAGGTTTACTCTTATTGAAAATACATGGAAAAAATTTTCAAAATAAAATTTTTTCACAACAAAAAAAAAAAAAAATTAAATAAAGATAGCGCCAAAAATCGTACAACAGTAGCACACTTTACAAAAAAAAAAAGCTACTTTAAAAGGACATTTTCAAGCCGACGGAAGACCGACATATTGCAAATATTATGGTATTTGAATATTATTCATCTCTTAATGGAAAAAACTTCAAAAATGAATAAGTGTTGAAAACTGTTTTAATCAAGAAAAATTGTTTTTTTTTCTATTAAAAGCTTTACAACTCTGCTAAAATTAATCGATTACATTTTTTGCGGTCTATACTTTGGTCATTTAAACCAATAAATTATATAAATCGATATAAATCGTACTAATTGAACGAAAAAAAAAATCAATTAATCATTTTTAAGAGAAAAGAAAAACATCTTAACAGCTTTGTAAACAAATTGGATCAAGTCAATTTCGGATATCGATCATTGTACCTACTACATATGTATGTATTAGTTTACTGAACAAATCAGCATACCCTTTCAATTTTTAAGATAACGACCCAGTTACGATTTTGATTAGTTAAGTTTAGTGTTATTATTATTGTTAAAATTTAATTTGCATATGATTTAATTATGAAATATATGCACATATGTAGGTATGTAAATGAAGTATTGAACAAAAAAATGTTGATTGTTTATCATAATTATATAAGATGTCACTATACGATATTCATATACTCATGGATATAGGGTGAACAATGAGATTTTGTTTTCAAACTGTCATCTGTTTTAAATATGTCATCACTGACAATAAATCGATATACAAATTTATGGTCAGTCGTATCAGTTGACTTTCAAAACGAATACTTATCTACCACTCTAAGTATAAGCATAAAGTATATTGCAAACTGCTTTGTCATTTGTTAGAATTTAAAATATGTAATCTGTCAAATTTCAATTTTATTGAAATATTTGTTTGTTTGCTTTGAAGTTATTTATTTAAACTGATTTTTTTGTAATTATATAGAGTCCTCCTCCAAGCCGTAATTACATTATTTCCGATGGAAAATCAAAAAAAAAAAAAAACGTGAAAATTGTATGAGCAGGTCAATCACCAAGTACTATATTTTCTACGTGCTAGGCCTATAAGTCGCTCAAATTTTGCCAATGTTTCTGCCACTTCTGTAACCCTTTCGAAAAATATGATTCGTCAAACTCTGCAAAACACACTTCTGCCTTCGGAGATAATTTTATCGCTTGAGCAGAATTATTTTCCTTCTAGTAATATTTGTATTTCAGGATATGTCAAAAAGGAACACCACAAATAGTCGGAGGAATACGATGAGTGCGGCAGTAATTCATCGCCCAGATTAAACAATTTAGCCGCGACAACTGTATATAAGCATAAATGTGCTGTTCCATTTCGTGGTTTAGCATATATTTTTCTCTTATTCAAATGAGCCAGTTTCTATTTCAATTTTTTATCGAATCGGTCCAATATTCAAATCATTGTACCAAGCTGTTCAACGGAATGTCACCTCTAAATATTTGGTCCTAGAAATCTCACTAGGCAATCTCAGCCCTATTTTAAGTGAAGTTTTAAAAAGGCTGTGTGCACAAAAACACATTCAACTGTGGCTTTCTCAGCAATATTTACGGCATTTTAGAAGACATAAAATGTATTTCGCGCGTCATTTCGTCACTATGAATGAGACTTGGGTTCACCTACATTTTTCTTAATCGAAATCAAAGGCTAAGTTGTAGTGTTGACCTGACTCTTTGGCTCCAAAGCAAATTCGTGTCTAGTAATCGGCCAAAAAGATGCTAGCTTCAGTTGTTTTTTATAGGTTGTTCAGATTATTATTATATCCTCTTGGATAAATGGATGCAAATTTTCCTGAAAAATGTCTGGTTTACAGAAGAAAAAAAAAATATATATTTTCCATTGCACCAGCGCACAAAGCTCAAAAAACCGTCACTAAAATCAGTGAACATAGGCGCAAAATATGGAATACTTTTCCTAGAGGGCTGTTAAATATACAAATGTGTTATACATTTACAAAATTTTCAAAGTTTTGATTTAGGTTAGTTCGCATACATAAATGTACAATGCTATGTGTACCGCATTGTATCTTATCACTTTGATCAAACAAAACATATTGAACAATTAAACCTGCCTAAAATAGCAAAACAAGATGTAGAAAATATTGGCCAACATGTGCCAATTTATGGAGACCATGCTGTCACAGTCCCTTATACATATTTATAGTAAATTTAATTTACTTTCGTGCTGTCAATATTAACAAGTGGCCAAATTTTAATTTGACAAGCGTTAACATACATATCTGTTATACATACGGTATATAGAAACATAAGAAAAGGTCGCCTACTAATATATACTTTTTGTTTCATTGATATCGTATTTGTAATTTGTACAATAATTTTACATAAATAATACCTCTTTTGAGAAATCAAAAAATACATTAATAATAACAAAATTGATTGCAAATGCAATTAAACATTGGGGAAAAAGTGAACGCAATACAATACAAAATTGAAGTTTTGATTACAATAAATGTCTGTTTTTTGTTCGTGTTGCATTTTCTTTGTTTTTCTTAAGTAAAAGTATAAGAAATGTTCCATTCATTGCAAAAGTGAACGTATTAAACGATTAAACTTAAGATGACGTGCAGCTTTGTAATATTCATATGTACCTATGTAAACAGATATTTATATGTGTAACATATGTAACACCAAATAGCAAGCCTACGGAGTCTCGCCAATGCATTATGCACGAATATGTACGTCAGGTACATACATATTGTATGTACTTTTATTTAGGCTTAATTTTTTACTTCTTCTTCTTCTTCTTCCTCTTTTTCTTTTATTGCTATTTGTGTTAGTCAACAATGGTGTGTAGTGTTAAATGTTTTATGCAACTTTATACACACTTTCATACATATGTACATAAATATATATCTTTCCACAAGTGCGTACTTATGTATTGTATAAATATACGTCTATTTAGGTCCGTAACAGGTTTTTTTTTTTTTTTTGCTTTTCAAATGTGTGCGGGATAAGCTTATATAAAATATATTGATTCATGGTTCATGACCAATTAAATGCAACTTTTAACAATTTCTGTATCAGACTCTGCGACTTATATGAATGAGTGTAGGTAAATACCTACATTGTATATGTACAATTATATATATTTATATTCGTATTAAATATTCTAAGAACCATATGGTATTATTTCAAAAATGTCTGTACATGGTATATCATTAATCTAGCTTATGTCCATTTTAGAATCTTGGTAAGCATACATATTAATTTGGCACTGATTCCTTTGAAGAAGTTTGTGAATTTAGACAAGACAATGCTAGAAGGGATCTATTAATTTCAGACGATTCCCAGCCTTTGTGATATAACTTCTATTGAACCTTGTCACAGGATTCCATCTATTGTATTTTTTATATAGGAAAAATTGTTAGTCATTTTTTTTTCTCCCAAAAACACTGTCGAGTTGATCAAGGTAAGGATTTAAGGATTTGAGTTCGGAACTTTTATGTACAGAAGATTGACAGAACAACAATTACTATGCTATGAAAACTAGACAGACCAGAATTACGATAAATATTACGAAAAAAAAGTCCGTAATTGACGAAGAAAAAGTATTCTCTTTCAATGCGATGTCGTGGTATTCATGTATTAGCTTCATTACACATTCACCATATTCTCAATATTTAGCAACTATTTCCTGCGTCCGAACTTAAGGAAATAGGTAGGATATAACGAATCTGACTTCAATAACTATTAGTCGGCATTGAAACAAACGCGAATTTTGTACGGTTGAAGTGCTCGTATTGTTTAAAAAAGATTTGCAATAACGTTCTAGTAAGTGTAAGTAGATTATTTCTAAATTTTCCACATGATCGAAACTTATTTTAAAATTAGCTCGGAAATTCATAATGAATAATGAATAATTCATAATTTTTGATATGTGAAAATATGATTATCGTAGTTATTTTTGAAATAAAGCCAATTTTAAAATAGATTCACAAGTTTACTAAGAAGAACAATTTTTAGTCTGCTTTATTTTGGCTATTAATACTGCAATACTAATATTTAAGTATGATTAAATTTACATTTGAAAAAATTGTAATCCATTATAATAATAATAATTAAATAATTAAATTTACATTAAAAAAAAATTATAATACATTATAAAATTTTTTATTTATGTTCAACTAGCCAAATCGGTTTCGATTGAAAATGAAATTTAGAGTGCTCCCCTGTAGGTACGGTGACCAGATGTCTTACTTTATTGGCACTTTGGTTTTTTACCGAAAAGTCCCGTCTATATTTTTTTGACGGTACAAAATACAATATCATGATAAAATATGGAAAGAGTATTTCATAAATAAATATCTGATTTCAAGTATGAAGTAGTGATTTATATAAAATTAATACTTTTGTTTGGATCCTTAAAAACGTTTGTGATAGCAACTGGGAGCCAAAGGAGTGATTGGATTTTAATTAATTTTCCATTAAATGATTTGAGTTTCTTGATTACAAAAACATTAGAATTCTTTAGGATGTTTTAGCTCAAAATTGACAAATACTACTACTACCATATTTATATAAAACATTAGGAAAATTGTAATTATAAATGCAAAACAATAAAGCTAAAAATTATTATGAATTTAAAATTGCAGTGCACTTTTAGGTATTTGATATCAGCATAAGCAAAAGGTATATGTGATTATTATTTAATTCCGCTTCAGAAATTATGCTGTCAAACTTTACACAAAAAGAAAGTAATGTTTTTCCACAAGTTTTCTACTGGAATTTTTTTCTAAAGAGATTGCACTGTGTTGTAATATTTGATATACTATTTTTTAGTTTTATTTTTATGAAATTGTTGTCTTTTGTTTTGATTTGTAGTGTTTGTAAATATATTTATATGTATGTAAAAACAGACTCCCTGAGGTTGACATTAAATATGTCGAAACGTATGTCTCACATACAAATGTATGTGAGAAAAAACTACACCTCAGCTACCAGAGCTTGTGTTGTCGAAAAAGAAATGTGATCTTAACCGTGCATATCCACCGGACGAACAAACGAAAAGTTCATCACGAAATGATTATTAATAGTGATAGTGTTAAATGTACACCTCTTTTTGCTTCAAAACATCTGGTCACCGTATTCATAGATACATATAGTATATTGTTTTTTTAAGTTTTGACCTCATGTGTTATTCTAGATATATTGCATATAAGACAGAATATTGGCTTGCATAGGAATTTGAAAGAATAAAAACTTGAGTGTCTGTATGATATTTGCTATACATGAGGATTCATATTAAAACATATTCATGGTGAACAGTAACCGGTATTGACATTACTATGGTTCAACAATCAGAAAAATGGAAAAGATTAAATTATGAATGTACTATTCTATCTGTGAATGACTCGATTTTGATGACTACAACAGCAGAGATTATTGCAAAAAAAAAAAACTTCAATCAATCCTGTATATATCAAGTGTGCCTATTTGGTGAATGCAACTAGTGTAACAAATTGCCATAATTCGATTTTTAAGGATTATATATTCTGAGTTGTACATTAAATCAAATAGATTAAAATATAGTAAACTAGAAAATCCTGTTTTAAGAATATTTTTGTTTTTTATGTTATATGTACATTTAAATATCTATATATACATATGTATGTATGTATACAAATATATATGTATGTTGCATATGCATATAAATAAATTACTTTCTGAATTGTTTTAAGGTGTGACTTTGTCTTTAACTTTAATTTCTGTTAATAGGTTTATATTGTATTTTTTTCTTTTGCATGTATCAATCGATTATTATATCTGCATTCAAGACACAAACAAATAACAATTTTATGAATTACTTGAACGGATGCTATATTTTTAAGCAAAGGCGCTTTTACATAAATCCAATAATACCATACTATGTATTTATTTTCAACATGCTCACTACGTATGTATACGTTGTTATTCAATAATGAACTTCACAATGTTTGTATTTTTTATCTTTCCAACTGTTTTTGCATTTGTTATTGTTTATTGTCCATTAACTTGTAAAGTTAGTTACAATACATAATTTGAATTTTTCCCCGGTAAATTGTACACGATATATTAATTTCAGGTTGAGTTTGTAAAAATCATTAGTACTATAATTATCTAATTTTTACTTGTATTACTTAAATATAATTAAACACAAGAATATTAGTTAAAGCAATACCATCCGATTGGCTCCTTAACGAGTTAATACTCAAATTTCTACTTTCTATGCACTATGAAGTTTTTGCGAAACATTGACAATATCATAAACGTACGATAAACTTTAAGCAACTGTATGGAAATAAACCACAACAGTCAAATTTAAAAGAGCTACCAATATTTCTGCACATTGAATGAAGTTGTTGATGTCGTAGTTACCACCACAAGTATTGCCCAGTTGTTGGGAATATTTCTAATTTGCGGGAAATTTGAAGGTGCTCAGATAATTTGTGGTATTGTTTAAATACTCTATAATAGATAATAATTGAATCAATTTTGCACTTTAGTAATTTTTGCAATTATATTCACATTTTTATTTCGCGCGCCCTCCAATGAGGTGTTCATAGGAGCGGAATATAATATATTCCATTCGTTTTTATTTTAGTGAAATAACGAATATCAACATCTAACACAGAAATTGCATTCGTTATGTATGTAAGTCACAGTAAAATTAGGGAATTTGAAAAATATCGGGGAATTTATAAATCAGACTTGGCATCACAGTATATGAAATGCATAAAGTACGAATAAAAGTTAATTTTTGTTGAGAGAGAAAATTACTCTTATACATACATACAAGTACTTGTTCAATTACACAAGCTATTGTTAATACATATTTATCTTTCGTTTGCACTATTTCAGTTTAGGTGCGATACACTTCTGGGCTATGCGCTTTCCCATACATAAGAATGGTTGGCTTCTGGTGGTAAGTAGTTTACCTTGTTATATTTTGAAATTATTGTCATAGTATAATAGAGTACAAACTAAAATCAATTGTTTAAATTATATTCGTAATATGTACATAGATTTGCTAAACCTGAAATTGAAATAATACAAATAATTTTAGCATCATATGCATGAACTTTATTTAATAAAAACAAAGAAATTTAAAGTTTATATGTAAATGCCAGCACAGGCTGATAAGTTAATGATAAATGCAGGATTTGTTGCTGTTTTATCATCTGGAACTCTTTAAAAACACGCCAAAATTTTATAAACATTTGTTTGTCAGTTTGGGCAGCCATTGAAAGCAGACAAAGTTTATGTTTTTTGTTTTATCAATATGGAAAATATGTGAAATTCGTTTGTTGATAAAACCATAGTATGTACAACAATATAAAGTGGTACTAAAATTGACATTCATCTCTTGAGGGTTGCCCTTACAAATGTCGTTCGATTTTCTTTATATTACGACAATAGAAACAAATGATATTTATTATTTACTATTGGTTGCAATGATACCATGGCACAGTGTATCAAGTGAAATGTTGATATTGAAATAAATAAAAATAATTTCTATTACTGACTGACTGATTGGTCACTATGGTAACCTCAATTATCTCAGCATATTACTGACTTTTTACGGATATTAATAACAAAATACTATTTTTTCAGTGAAAAAATAAAAACATTATCTGAAGCCCAGATTAAACTTGAAAAGTTTTATGAAGATTTTTATCATCGTTGGGAATGATTTAAAAGTGCTGTACTGAATTCCTTAGTGGTCCTTAATGTTTACAACAGCAAAATAAATTTAATTTCATTACAAATTAGTGCCATATCTCGACTCCATTCCCCAAATTGACTGGTTTAAAATTGTTGTCTCATAATAAATCAATTTATGTTGAAGAAATTAATTCTGTTTTGCATTTATTACAGACTTATCAGCCTGCCATCGTATAATATTTATGTGCAATTTGTTTTGTAGTTTATGCGCTGTTTTCTGGAGAGAGCTCAAAGATTAGGCAAATATTTTTTTCCCCCAAAAAAATCATTAAACTACAAATTCACCGAATGATGATATCAGAGCTATTTATTGAAACACTAATCAGATGATTAATATAATTTTATTCACAAGACCATAAGGAATTGCATATTTATCTTTAGAATATTCTAGTAAAAAAAATATATCGTATATTGAACTATAATAAGTGGTTGATTTTTCTTTGTATAAAAACATTCACAAGCATAATCTAATTTTGTGATTTACATTTAATATTTATTTCATTTTTTTTCAAAATATTCAGCAAAAAAATGTTTTTTTGTTAAAAAATTTATTTAAAAATAATTATGTGGCAATATAACCCCAGTAGGACTCTTTGGATGAGTTTTTTTTTTCCAGTACTGTTGTGGGCAGAGTATTAGAAGGTACCTACTTATTTTAACCGGTTCCGAACGGCAGAACGGCAGTTCTTTTAGAAGCTTTTCCATGGCAAATTGTTACTGCCGGAAAAATTGCCAATTGCTTGCCGACAGGTGGGTACCGGTCGATATGAAATTTATGCTTCAGCCGAGGCTTGAACCCACGACATACAGATCAGAAAGCCAATGCACTAACCACTGAGCAACGGCACCCATCTATAAATACTATAAATAGTACCAAGAAAATTTTCAATAAGTTCTTAAAAAAAAAAAAAATTCAGCGACACTTATTATCGCTTCTTGAAAAAAAAAATTATTTTCGAGTACAATTATGAGTCGTCCCTGTGCCATCACTTTTACTGAGCCTTGTCACAAAGCTCTTTTAGAAGCGTTTTCATGGCAAATGATTATCGTTCGAAAGAAAAATCTGTTCGATATAAGTATAAATGTTGTGCTTGAGCCAGTTATTACACCCACGACCTACAAATTAGAAGACCACCGCACTCACATGTACACGGGCGTGAGTAAAATTGGGAGAAACAATAAATTTGCTTGAATAATCTTGCTTTGCATAGTCATCATCGTGAGTGTGCATTTTAAAATGAGTGTTGATATGAGTGTGAGCGAAAATCACTTTCGTTCCCATGTCTAGTGTGCGCATATTGCGGATTGTAAGCGCTTAAGAAGCGCATTTTATTCGCAATATGATTCCTATACTATTGTTATTATCAAATGAGAGTTAAAAATACTTTTCTTGAATTCGTGAGAAATAATAGTTTCAAATAAGGTGTAGATTTTGAATCTCTTATACGAATTATTGCACTAAATACTGGCGCGTGAAATCACTCATACATATTTATTTGTGTATGGATTAGTGCAAGTCCATATGTAATTTTCAAAGTTACTCAATATCATTTTGTTTGCAGTCAAGAAAATGCAAGATACGAGTATGCAACCTATTAATTTATTCGAGTTATAGTGAAGTATGAATGTCAATGGTTGTACCTATAATACGAGTATGCTGGAACAATAACACTTGATAAATTTTCATCTTGAATTTTTCATTTAATAAAATCATGCTAACAAAACAAAAAGAAAAATAGAAGAAAAACAAAAGTTCTGCATAGGTAAGTATGGTGATTAACAAGTGGTAGCGGTGTACTTCATTTAACTGTAATTGGTGGCATTTGAAATGCTAAATAGAGCTTTGTTTGCTAAATAACAATGGCATACACAATTGGAACAGGTTTTATTAAACCAGACCGATTTATGTATTATTCGGTTATTGTTTTGCATAGCTAATGGATAGCGCAGATGTTCCTATATAGAATTCTTCTGGGCGTATTCAGTGGGGTTTCACCAAAGGCATTTAGAATTTTTACTACATTTGAGGAAAATTATTTCCATATTTTTGTGTTGAAAACTAATTGAGAAGCTGCGTAACAAAACACCTCGAATATATTTATTTAAATCGTTTTGGTGTTTCAATTATTTTTAAATTGCTGCTCCAGTGAATTACTTAGATTCCCATACCTACACAGTGTGCTATTGAATTTTTCTGCTCATAGCCAGATATAATCTTAATTTTCATTATTTTTATTCAAGTACGAGTAACATTGCCATGTGAAATTAATTATATATCTTCATGTATACTCTAAATATATTTTTACCCTTTATTTATTACGATTTAGACATTAACATAATTAATTGACAAACCAGTTGATTAGTGTGAGAAAATATATTTCTTATTTAATTTATCATAGTCAATAGAGTGTGTGCCGTAGCTCAGTGGTTAGTGTGTTCGCCTTCTGATCTGTAGGTCGTGGTTCAATCCCCGGCTGATGCATAACAAATTTAATATCGATAAGATTTTTCTTTCGAATGGTACCCACCTGTCGGCAAGCAATTGGCAATTCTTCCGACAGTAACAACTTGCCATGAAAAAGCTTCTAAAAGAACTCAGTGACAAAGCTCAGAAAAAGTGATGTCACAAGTGTTCTGCCGTTCGGAACCGGCTAAAATAAGTAGGTCCCTTCTAATATTGTCCAAAATTTAAGACGCACAACAGTAATGGAAGAGAAGCTCGGCCAATGAGCCCTTTGGGGCTTTAAGTGCCAAATATTTATTTATTTTTTAGTCAATAGAGTTATTCAATAATTATAGCTTTGTATTTGTTACTCAAGTAAAATAAATTGCAAAGATGCCTAATATTATAACGTACTATACCAACATATGATTTGAATGGTTTGACAGTTCTATTTTTGTTGCATTAGAATTAAAACATCCTACAGATCGGAAGAAATCTCACAAAAATTACGCTTTTGTTAATATCAAATGCCAAAGTTAGCTGTCTCTTTTTCATATAAAAAAAATTATTTTTGTTTAATCTTTTACATATTATGTCATTTGCAAAATTGTTCAATATAAAAAGCTGAGAAAGGGTTAATTGTAGATTTTTTTTAATGCAAAATAAATATCATGATTCAAGAACATTTGGAAAAGGTGGATATAATTTAAATATCTTCAGTTTTAATGGTAAATTTAATCGAAAGAAATTCAAATGAATAGATTTCCTTTTATCTAAGGAACGATTTGTAAAACGGGCGTGTTGAAAGCGATAATGATGGAAGGATTTATTTCTTCTATTTTAAATTTTACATGAATAGTTTGTCGAAAATTTTCGTTAGAATTGTTGGTAAAATCGTTTAATATGAGTAACTTACGCTGTCCGAATGGAATTAGATTTATGTATTTCACAAGTTTTTCCTTAATCGATTTAAATTTTGGTATGACTAAAACAAGTGATATTTTCAACTATACACAGAACAAAGACAATAATGACTCCAGAATTAGAAAGTGTCTTTCTTGTTTTTAGATAGGAAATGCAATATCTCGAAGTGGTTATAGATCGCAAATTAAACTGCATGAACAACATTAATAACAGAGTAGGGAAAGCCACGACTGCACTTTATGCCTGTAAGAAATGGAAAAAGTGGGAGATAAAACCATAAATAGTATATTGGATGTAATAAAAATCTCCTTACAGTCGGCTGGGGCCGACCAAATTATACCCTGCATATGTAGATATATATATATATATATATATATATATATAAAGTTTACTCGAATATCCATCTTTTTCTTTTATTTCCATTTTTTGAAAAACAATTTTTGCATATACTACTAATTTACACCCGAAATATGGTTGACTTTGACAAAGTACTTTGTATGTTGTGAGAGTTCTAAAAGGGATAATTTAAAGGAGGTTTTTAAGATAATTCCGAGACTTAGTATGGGAGCTATATAAAAAGTTGGCGTGGCTTACCTCTTTCTTGTACATCCAATTAATTTTTCAATATTAATCCACACCTTAAATTTGTTTGTCCTAAGTTGAATAATTCGTAAGTTATAGCGGTTCAAATTTTTTAAAATTTTCGCAACTTTATGTGGTAGCCCCATTAAGAAGTGGGCGTGGCATGTTGATTTTTTGCCAGATTATGTACAACTACCATATTAACCTAAGTATTAATTATGATTATTCTAGACAGAAGATTGCAGAAGCTGCAGCTATCTCAATTTAAAAGAAATTCAGTAATCCTGTATGGGAGCCACTATAAACAATGGACGTGGCTGGCCCATTTCCTGTGGTCATATTTGCCCTTACAATACTAATTCACACCTTCAATCTGGTTGTTCTACGCTGAATAGTTTGTAAGTTATGGCGGTTAAAATTGTTGTTTAATTTACTCAACTTTGTATGGGAGCCCCAATAAGAAGTGGGCGTGGTACGCTGATTTTTTGCCAGATTTTTTCCGACTACGATATTAATCTAAGTGTCAATTATGGTTATTATAGACAGAAGATTGCCGAAGGTACGGCTGTTTCAATTTTAAAGGATTTCAGTCATTTTGTATGGGGCAACAATAACCAATGGGCATGGCGCGCCCATTTTCTATGAGCCTAGTTGCTCGTACAATACTAATCCATACCTTAAATCTCGTTGTCATACGCTAAATGGTTTGTAAGTTATGGAGCTTAAAAGTTTTAGTTTAATTCACTCGACTTTGTATGAGAGACCCATGAAGGAGTGGGCGTGGCACACTGATTTTCTGCCAGATTATTACCGACTACGATATTAATTTAAGTGTAAATTATGGTTATTCTAGACAGAAGATTGCCGAAGTTACAGCTGTTTCAATTTAAAATTTGTATGGGGGCTACGATAAACAGTGGGCGTGGTGCGCCCATTTCCTGTGAGCCTAGTTGCCCTTACAATACTAATCCTCACCTTAAATCTCGTTATTCTACATTGAATAGTTTGCAAGTTATAACCGGTAATATTTTTTTAATTTCCGCAACTTTGTATGGAGACCCAAGAAGGAGTTGGCGTGGCACACTAATTTTCTGCCAGATTATTACCGACTATGATATTAATTTAAGTGTCAATTATGGTTATTCTAGACAGAAGATTGCCGAAGTTACAGCTGTTTCAATTTAAAATTTGTATGGGGGCTACGATAAACAGTGGGCGTGGTGCGCCCATTTCCTGTGAGCCTAGTTGCACGTACAATACTAATCCACACCTTAAATCTCGTTATTCTACGCTAAATAGTTTGCAAGTTATAACCGGTAACATTTTTTTTAATTTCCGCAACATTGTATGGCAGACCCAAAAAGGAGTGGGCGTGGCACACTGATTTTCTGCCAGATTATTTCCGACTACGATAATAATTTAAGTGTCAATTATGGTTATTCTAGACAGAAGATTGTAGAAGTTACAGCAATTTCAATTTAAAAGAAGTACAGACACTTTGTATGGGAGCTACGCTAGAAAGTAGGCGTGGCTCACCCACTTTTGGCGATGTTATATAGTAGTATAATATAACTCTATGTGCAAAATATTGTTGTCCCAAGTGATATATTATGTAAGTTATAGCAAGTTAAAGAGTTTGAAAATTCCGAGGTTAGTCGCTTTGAATGCTTGGTGTGGGCGTGGCTATTGACCGATCATGCCCAATATCAATCCCCTCCCTTGGATCATAGGTTACTTGTGCCAAATTTCGTCGAAATAGCTCAATATTTACTCAAGTTATCGTGCGAACCAACCAGGTGACAGACAGACGGACGGACGGACATCGTTAAATCGAAAATTTAATCGACGCTGATCACGAATATATATTTATGTCTATATCTCCGGAGATTCCTTCAAGTGGACACAAACATCTGACCGAAATGAATATACCATGTGTCTAAATCCCTTTAGACAAGCCATATGGCCAGTCCCTGAAAGAAGGAAGTAAAAATAATGAAATAGTATTTATAAAATGAATTAATGATACTTACCATTTTTACTTACCTTACCTTGCATACTTACCATATGGCAACCCAACTCTCCACATAAATTCCCCTTTTATGTTTTTGGGTTTTCGCGGTTCGCGTTATGATCGACCGATGTTATTATTTTTTACATTCGGTCCGTGAAGATATTTTGGCGAGATTGTGGTTTCTCCGCGCTTTTTCTTTTTAAACATAAATTCGAGCATTTTTTATACCTTCGTTCTTTTTCAATTCGCTCATCGCGATATATAAATTGTAATAATTTTAAATAGAGAATAGTATATCAACTAGTACATACGGATACAATAACGAAATATTAAAGAAATATTGATAGATTAGTGCATGTGAATATATAATTGAAATTATACATATTGTATTATTCTGCAAAATAAAAACAAAGTGAATAAACATTGAATAAAAACAAAGTGAATAAAATATTGGTCCTTCGAGCTAAAACTAAGAATCGGCTTGCATACAAAAGAAATGAGGTGAGAAACAAAGTGCTTAAATCCAAAAGCAATGTTTATATACCAATAAAGAACAATACAGTGCCATAATTAAAATAATTTAAGCATTAGGGGTACAATAAATAAGCCTAAAATAGTAACAACAAACAAGTTCAGTAATGTACATAAAGTGACAACAGTAAAAACAAAAAAAGAAAAAAGTGTATATAAAAGCGGCAGAATAGGGTATGCATTAGAGCGGCCCAAATAAATTTTTTTATTGAAATTTTTTATACATAAAAATTAAAAATAAAACTAATAATAAGACAACGTAAAACGAAAAAAAAAAAAAAAAACCAGCGGTGACATCGTCTGAATTGGGGCAGCAGCAGCATCAACAACAAGGCACAAGATAAGAACGTTTTTATATACTATATTTATATATTCTCATATATACATTACGTTTTAGTATATATATTCACGGATATATATACATATATATTCTTATATATTCAATTATATATATTATACATTTCAACTCTAATATATTCCCACATATATTATATACATAATTTAATATATTTCCATATATATCACATATCCAATTCTATATATTCCCATATATTTTCATCGGTATATATATTCACTTATATATACACAAATTTCATTTTATATATATTCTCATATATATATTACGTTTGGTGTATATATTCACAGAGATATATACGTATTTATTCTTATATATTCACTTATATACACAAATTTCATTTTATATATATTCTCATATATATATTACGTTTTGATATATATATTCACAGATATATATACATATATATTCTTATATATTCAATTATATATATTACACATTTCAACTCTTGTATACATATTCCCACATATATTATATACATAATTTAATATATTTCCATATACATATCACATATACAATTCCATATATTCCCATATATTTTCGTCGGTATATATATTCACTTATATATACACAAATTTCATTTTTTATATATATTCTCATATATACACATTTCTCTTTATATATATTCCCATATATATATATTGTATATATATATTTTTTTTGTGGAATTCAAACTTTCAGACTGCAATTTCCTTGCAGCAGCATATTTGGAAAAAAGTCCAATTTACACATTATATCGATAACATTTCTGTTATCGATCGATAAATTTCTCTATATCGATATCGTCACATAATCGATCAGTGCATTTTGGTGCATTTTTTTGAAAGTCTCTTCATTTCACAAATTTTGATAGATTCGGTCAAATATGCCGGTGACGAAATCACCAGAAAAGCAGGAAATTGCTGAAGGTCGTAGGGCAGAGTCAGCTGGCGCTATTCCAAAAGGCGCAATGGAAAAAATGCCAAAAGTTCCATCCGAAACAAAGAAAACCCCTAGGAAAAGAGCTTATGACCCCTCCATGAATGAGTTCATTTTCGAGGCGGACAACCTGGTGCATTTCTGCACGAAGTTTTCAACAATTCCGGTTGAAGACTTAACGCCTTCTCTCCTGAAGGCTAAGCTCGAGGACTTGAGCTGCTATTATGATCAAGTCAAGTCCACGTTTAGAAGAGTAGGGTTAACGGATGAGGACGAGCTGCCCAGTAATTTCAAAATGGCAGCGAGAAATAAAATGGAACTCTGCCAAGAGCGCGTGCACACCATAAAAGCACAGATTTCGGATCTCTTAGAAGTTCAATCAGCCTCCAGATTGGAATTTCCATCACAAGCAGAAATTAACTCTATTTCTGCAACAGAGCAGGCAAATAATTCCGAAATTTGCCTGACTGTTCCTACTTGTGATACCGAAACATTTTCCGGCGGGTACGAAGAATGGACGTCCTTCCGCGACATGTTTACGGCGGTTTACATAAACCACCCTAAACTCTCTTCTGCCCAAAAACTGTATCATCTCCGATACAAAACTGCAGGAAAAGCTGGAGCTATTGTGAAGCAGTACGCGCTCAACAACGAAAATTTCGAGTTGGCATGGAATGCGCTAAAGGCCCGCTTCGAAAACAAGCGAATTCTGGTCGATAAGCAGATAAAAACTCTCTTGAACCTCCCTCAAGTGAGTTACGAGAATAGCGAGGCAATTCAGAAATTGCAAACCACGATCAATAATTCTCTGTCCGTCTTATCCTCTCAAGGCGTCTCGACAGAGAATTGGGACCCGATCCTGGTACATATCTGCTGTTCAAAACTGCCTGAAGATTCCTTGGCTCTCTGGGAACAATCCCTAAGTTCCCGCAAGGATCTCCCAACATGGCAGCAAATGGACGAATTCCTGACTCTAAGGTACGAAGTCGTGGAGAGGCTCAACAGCGTCAAGCCAAATAAATCAGGATTTCTACAAAACAGACCCCACAACAAAACCCAAAACTTTTTTTCCGAAAGCAGTCGGACATTCTCTTGTCCAATCTGCGAAGCCGCACATTCGCTTAAATCCTGTGAGCGGTTTAAAAAGTTAGTTGTTCGTGATAGAGTGAGGCTTGTTCGAGAACACAATCTCTGTGAGAACTGCCTGGCCTTCACTCACCATAAACGGGACTGCAAGAGCAAACATTCCTGTTTGCAATGTCAGCGAAGGCATCACACGATGCTTCACATACCCGCAGACAATATTCCCAGTAGGAACACCAAGGTTTTGGCGCAAACCTCCACGCTTCAGCCGCATAATAAGAAAAAGAGCACGCAGCAGACGATAACCCCCTCAAGAAACTCGAGAAACCGGAGATCTCAGGACCGATCATCCGAAGATGAGCAACCCTGCTCATCATGCTCCAAATCTTCTTCAAAGGTGCAAGCATTGTTCACCTCAAATGAAGAAACAACTCTTTTACCCACAGCTCTTGTCTCTATAGAGCATCTTGGAGAACTTCACAAGGTTCGAGCACTCATCGACCAAGGTTCTCAACGAACATTCATCTCTACCAAGGTACAACATCGGCTGCGGCTTCCTTCGCAAGCAACTCACGTCGAAATTTCTGGAATGGGTGGCAAAACCATCCAAAACTCTAACCAGACTTGTACTGTTACGTTAGTCGCCCCAAAGGCTAATAAAAAGTTACAGACACGGGCAATTGTACTCTCACAATTAACCAAATTTCTACCCACATTTAAAATTTCTCTCAAAAAGTGTCAACATTCTCGACACAGGTAGAGGAAGTTTCCAATGAACTTCTTAGTTCTCAACTAAGGAAGTTTTGGGAACAGGAAGAAGTCAATCAGCCAGCTCAAGTATCGGAAGAAGATATAGCCTGTGAAGACTACTATCAGAGGACCACATCTCGTAGGTCAGATGGAAGATATGTGGTCAGGCTTCCATTTAAATCCAGTTTTCCCGCTCTTACGGCTCTTGGTCACTCCCGAACCATAGCCTATAATCAATTTCGCAGTATGGAGAAAAATTTTTCAAAGAAAGGCGATCTCAAAGCCATTTACGATGAGGTTCTCGAAGAATACCTCACGCTGGATCATATGGAACCCACAGGCTCGCATGAAATCATCTCTGATGGCAAGTATTTCTCCTTTTACCTGCCACATCATGCAGTGGTGAGGCCAGAAAAGAAAACCACCAAAGTGCGTGTTGTTTTTAATGCCTCAAGAAGCAGCGGCTCAGGCCATTCTCTTAACGACGTATTATATATAGGTCCCACATTACAACCAGAATCCATGGTTCTCATTCTGAGGTGGCGACTATATCAATTCGTTTTCAATGGTGATGTACAAAAGATGTACCGACAAATTATTGTCCACCATGACGACCAGGATTTCCAGCGAATTCTCTTTCGCAGGTCACCAAATTCTCCAATTCAGGACTTCCGGTTGAAGACAGTCACATTTGGTGTAAATTGCGCTCCATATTTAGCCATTAGAACACTGCAACAATTGGCTAAGGATTCCAAGAAGAATTTCCCTCTCGTGGAAAAAATAATCTTCAAAGAAACCTATGTGGATGACGTATTATCTGGTTCACATACAATTCCAGATGCAGTAGAATCTTTATCTCAAGTGATACAAGTCCTCAACTCCGCAGGATTTCCATTACGAAAGATTACTGCAAATCATCCTAAAATTTTAGAAAATATCCCAAAATCAGAACTTCTCGATTCTGATTTTCTAAAATTTGAAAGTGCCAGTGCCACAAAAACCCTTGGAATACGATGGAATGCATTGACTGACACATTCTCGTACTCAGTATCGCCCATCGAAACAACATCCGCTGCTACCAAGCGTCAAATTTTATCTGCCGTTGCGAAACTTTTTGACCCGGCAGGATGGCTCTCGCCCATCATGACTCAAGCCAAGCTGCTTCTCCAAGAGCTCTGGTTAGAAGGCACCGAGCGAACCCAGATCGCTCATCAAATGGAATGTATTTCTGGAGAACATTTCGTCCATTGGTCTCATCGAAATCCCTCGATGGGTACAATTCTCTCCCAAGAAGCGAATCCAGCTTCATGGATTTTGTGACGCTTCAGAGAAAGCGTATTGTGCAGCCCTGTACATACGATCAATGGACATGAAGAATCAAATATCCTGTCATTTACTGGTGGCTAAAGGAAAAGTCGCACCTCTGCAGACGGTCAGCTTACCACGTTTGGAATTGTGTGGCGCCGTTTTACTTTCGCACCTAGCCAAGTCCGTTAAAGAAGCTTTAGATGTCGAATTCTCAGACGTATTTTTCTGGTCCGATTCTCAAATCGTTCTCGCATGGCTGGAAAAACCACCTCACACATGGAAAACGTACGTCGCTAATCGTACAGCCCAGATACTCCAAAACGTTGGAAATGCTATCTGGCGCCATGTCATCAGCAGCGAAAATCCAGCTGATTTGGGTACACGCGGATGCAAGCCCCAAGATCTTGTGTCCAATACTCTTTGGTGGAATGGCCCTGCATGGCTTCATCACCCCGAAGAAGCCTGGCCAAAACCAACACTTTCCAGTACTTTGCCCCCCGAGCAAAGGAAAGTAGAAGTTCTTCTCACGTTAGATGACCATACCGACATTCTCGATCGGTTCTCATCATTTTCAAGGGCACTACGTGTGATTTCTTACGTCTTCCGTTTTGTCCATAACGGACTCTCTAAATTGCGAAAATCTTCTCCAATTTCGAATTCCTCACTCTCGCAGGACGAAATTCGTTTCGCAAAAAGCCGGCTAATCTCGTTAGCCCAATGGCAATATTTTCCCAAAGAGCTGAAGGCTCTTCTCAGCTCAACCGCAGTCAGCAATAAAATCTCTTTGCTGACTTTAAATCCTTTTCTCGACAAGGAAAATCTCATGAGAGTAAATGGTCGATTAGCTCATTCTGGTCTTAGTTATAGTGAGCGTCACCCCATAATTCTTCCTGAAAAATCCCGATTTTGCGTTTTGTACCTCGAGTTTCTCCATACTCTGCTCTTACACGCAGAACAAAGGCTCATGTTCCGAATGGCTCGACAAGAATTCTATATTCCTCGTCTTAAGCCCCAAATAAGGAAATGCATATTTCTATGCAAAGTTTGTACCATCCACAAACAAAAGGTTCGATCACAGATTATGGCAGCTCTGCCGCCTGAACGGTGTACCTTGTCGGTACCTTTCGCGACCACAGGTGTTGATTTTGCAGGCCCGTTCCAAATTAAAGCATCTACGCTTCGAACTGCTGCCTTTCTCAAAGGGTATGTGGCTGTATTTGTATGCTTTTCCACAAAGGCCATTCATTTGGAATTGTGCTCTGATCTCTCTACAGAGGCATTCCGCGCCGCATTCGCCAGATTCGTTGGCAGAAGAGGCCTTCCCCGCAAAATCATGTCGGATAATGGTACAACTTTCGTTGGAGCTCAAAGAGCCATGAGTAAAGAATTCCTCAAATTCTCTAAGGAGGTGTCCAAAGATATTCTGGCCCAATACTCTCCGCAAGGTATTGACTGGGTTTTTATTCCTCCTAGTGCGCCTCACATGGGCGGTCTCTGGGAGTCGGCAGTCAAAAGCTTTAAGGCTCATCTCAAAAAGACTGCCGGCAACCACAAATTCCGCTTCGAAGAGTTCTCAACTCTGCTCTGTAGAATCGAAGCCGTGCTCAACTCTAGACCATTGTCTCCCCTCTCTCAAGATCCCAACGAACTGATAGCGCTAACTCCAGGTCACTTCCTGCGAGGTGCTCCACTAACGGCCTTGCCCGAACCCAACTCGGAAGATATATCCCTAATAAACCGATGGGAAAAACTCAAGGCGCTTCACCACCAGTTTAGCCGCAGATGGAAAACTGAGTACCTACAAGATCTGCACAAACGCTACAAATGGCAACACCCTCAAAAGGAGCTGGAAGTAGGTCAACTGGTGGTCATCAAGGATGAGCTGCTGCCCCCCAACGAATGGAGTCTCGGACGCGTCACTCATTTGTATCGAGGATCTGACGGCCACATCCGTGTCGCAGATATTCGGACCAAATCGGCCGTTCTCAAGCGGCCCATAGTAAAATTATGTATTTTACCGCTCGCGTAAAATCATAATATCCAAAAAAAAAATCTCTTTTTTTCGCTATCAGACTTTGGCTCAAGCCCTTAAGCTAATTTCGTTTTTCAATTCTATCTTTCCAGTTCCGCCCATAGCGATCATCATCGGTGCCAACTATGTCATCGGCTCCACGCTCTGCGGTATTGCCGCGGGTTTTTGGCGATGAACACAAGCCAGAGGGAGGATGTGGTGCGCGCGCATCGATACTGCCGCAACTGCCTGGCTCGGTCGCACGGGACCGGATCGTGTGATTCGCCGAACTCATGAAAAAAATGCAGATTGGCGCATCACACGCTCCTCCATCCGGCCCGGTCCCCTACTGGGCATGGGCCGCCGAATCGCCGCACCACCCAACAGCGTCGACGACGTAATCGTGCGCCACGTGGACAACCTGAAGGCGGACGCACGAGGCATCGTCCTGAACCCCGGCACCGGCGCAGACCTGAGGATCTCCGCCACGGATTGCAGCGAAACCCTCCGCGCTCTCGTCGCGTCGAGCAACCACACGTAGCTTCCACCCCGAGAAGCTCCCAGCCGAGACAACGACCGACTCCCGATGTTCGTCGGAGGACAGCTCGAGCGATCGAGGACGCGATCGGTTCACTGTCCCGTCTAAGAGATGCACTCAATTAATGCACGAGTGCATGCGGGCCGCGATGTCTAAATCCCTTTAGACAAGCCATATGGCCAGTCCCTGAAAGAAGGAAGTAAAAATAATGAAATAGTATTTATAAAATGAATTAATGATACTTACCATTTTTACTTACCTTACCTTGCATACTTACCATATGGCAACCCAACTCTCCACATAAATTCCCCTTTTATGTTTTTGGGTTTTCGCGGTTCGCGTTATGATCGACCGATGTTATTATTTTTTACATTCGGTCCGTGAAGATATTTTGGCGAGATTGTGGTTTCTCCGCGCTTTTTCTTTTTAAACATAAATTCGAGCATTTTTTATACCTTCGTTCTTTTTCAATTCGCTCATCGCGATATATAAATTGTAATAATTTTAAATAGAGAATAGTATATCAACTAGTACATACGGATACAATAACGAAATATTAAAGAAATATTGATAGATTAGTGCATGTGAATATATAATTGAAATTATACATATTGTATTATTCTGCAAAATAAAAACAAAGTGAATAAACATTGAATAAAAACAAAGTGAATAAAATACCATGCATATTGCATTATGCAGGGTATAACGAGCAGTATGTATTCTAATAACAGGAACACTTAAGACAACACCGTTGATGGCACTCGACGTGCTTCTAAACTTCATGCCAGTTGACTTACTTACTAGGCAGCCATTTCAACCGTAAGACTTAAAGGCCTGAATCAATGGTCATCCAATACCATCTATCTAACTTAAATATAAACATTTCACTTGATTATATTAACCCACGTTACTCTTTTGAGCGTAAATTCCAGACTGTCTTCCCAGATATACAAGAATGGGAGGTAGAGGGATTTCCACAGCATTCCACTTGGGAGGAAGGGTGGGAAGTGGTGTATATTTGAATAAACTCAATATAAACGTTTCATTTCGCCTTAAATTCCATTTTGGACTGCCACAGATCTCTTAACGTGATCGCAGAGTAGCATAATATATTTCTATGCTGGGTGCCCGGTCATAGGAAAATAAGAGAAGACTATAGAGCGGACGAGCTCGCAAGACAGGCGACGACTGAAACGTTTAAAGATGAAAATAGACTTTTATGAATTCCATTACAAAAGTGCAAACACAACTTGGAAGTATTAACCTCCAACGCTGTCTAAAGAATATTTATACATTCCCCCACCTGTGGAACGGCAAAGCAGTTGTAGTCAGCAATTAGAAAAAACCGTACTAAAATACTCATTGTCAGAGTGGTTATGGACCACTGAGTCATAGGTGGTCATGGCCCTAGGATTGGTTTAGGCCATCTGGCAAATTATTTTTGCAGGAGTTGAACCGAAGACAGTCACGCATCTACTATGCAACTGTCCTGCAAACTGTATGAGAAGGAAAAAATGTCTAGAGCATTATTACCTAAATACCACCAGGGACTACTCTCGGAAGTTCAAATACGGAAGCTTCTGAGATTCATAAACAGCTTTGATTGATTCAATGGTCTAGATGAGCTGTCTCATCGAGAGCGCTGCCGCACTATCCTAACCTAACCTATACTACCAGTGACAAAATTGATTTCAATAACATCAAAATAAAAAATAAAATTGAAAATTGATTTCAATAACATCAAAATAAAAAAGAAAATAAAATAACTATTGTAATGTTACCATCTGTCCTGGCTTTTTTGAAAACAAAATATTACTCAAAATGTTTTGACTTTCAAATTATGTAATGCGAACATGTTTGTTAATGGACATCATCATCAGTAGTTCCATTCATATCAACAAATGGTTGTGGTTAAGGGTGTAAATGCTGGACATGCCTGATTAAAATTTGAAACGTGATCTGTGATAACGAGGAAATCCCAGCGAGTAATTTTCTAAATATTTTGTCAAATTAAATTTTCCTTTTCCACTACAAAAGAATAACAATCAATGGTTTTTTTTCTCTCTAAAACATTGAGATCATCAATGAGTAAAACGTTTGATTTCAACGGGATGAGGATAAAGCCCACACTGTGGCTGAAAAAATTAATTTTTGGAAAGAGGAGAATGAGTTGAATGAAAGTGTGGAAAAAAGTGATAACGATTGGCACTTATTAATAATAATACGACTTTTGACTATTACATTAAATTGTATGTGCTTGATTAGAATTGAAAATATTTAAAAGAGCTATTTGTTTAATATTTTCTTAACAATACAGTCAAATAGAGATGATACTGTAATATGCCACATATTTATTATTATATATGTGCAATTATATTCAGAATGAGATTTTATACTCTTCGTTTGCATGATAATATTAAGAAATGAAAGACGTGCATTGATGTAACATGTAGTTGGAGTTGCTTGCGAAAATGGAAGGTGTTTGACCTGATGCGCACAGTGCAATTTTTCATGCAACAGTAATAATTTTCTTGGAATGGGGAATGATGTAGAGACAATAGAGAAACCCTCGCGACTATGAGTTTTACTGCTTAATATTCTCTCGTTTTTTTCGTATAATTTTGGTTATTGTCGCAATCAAAATGTAAAAGAGAAGAAAGAGCATACAAATTTTTGCAACTTTTTTAATGATTTGTTTATTTGTTTTGTTTTGAAGTATCGTATACGTTGTGTGCATATATTGCAAAAAGATTAAAGCAATGATGGAGCATTCAGAAGAATGCTCGATTTCTTACATTTGAGAGTTAACAAACAAAAAATAGGTGTCCTAGTGTTACCACCTTGAATTAATACCTTTTAAATTGAATGTAATTCACAACTGAATTAATGATCAATAAAATAAATTTAAAGTGTAAGTGTAAAACGTAATTACCGTCACTTTTTTGAAATAAGTTTTTATTTATTTCTTTTTTTTTTTGTAGTTCTCCAAGTAGCACCGATTTTTAATGGGTGGTGGATCTCTCAAATGTTGAGCAATGCTTCTTTCTATTTTCTCTCAGATAATGTTTGAATGGAATGTAATTCACAACTGATATAACTGATAAAGTATATGAACAATGTTATATTTTGACCGAATGCCCTTCATTTGAGAAAAATGAAATTTTCTGTAATTTCTGACGTTACAGCACTTATCTGGCAATAGCGAACCAATAGATTTCCGAACGAGACTAATATATGAATAGATGCAATACTAACAGAGAATAGCGAAAAATTGCAAGCAAAAAAATTGACGTGTGTATGGAGGGACCTATGAAAGTATAATAAATGTAGAAAATTCAACACAATCGATTTTTATAAATTTTGCAAGAGTTTCAGTGCCTACTCTTATATGTATGGCATGTACTTATCTATATATATATATGTATATGTACATATAGGTACTTATTAATAGAATTGGCACAAATATCCAATTAGCAATCATACAAATAGCCGGAATGTATTGTACATATCATAATTTAAGTTGAGTTAAGCATTTTTATGTTGCATGCTAGAAGGTGTGTTTCCTTAAATGGTGCACTATATAATTTTATAATTTGTAGTATAGTATATACACTCAAAAATTAACTATGGTGAGGTTCAATGGTACGTACATACAGATAAAGATTTATACATATTAAAAAGGTGCCATATGAATTGAATAGAATGCTCGTTTCTATTGTATGTATGTATTTATGTTGACTTGAGTATTTTCGTGAAACAATATTAATTTATGGAAATGAAAATAATTCGTACTAAACATATGCTAAGGATGCCAATTTTTGAATCATCTGTCGATCCCGAGATGGTATGAATTTTTAAAGTCTCGAAATTATAAATACTATTATTTCAAATAATTCATTTTATGACTTCTCACCAAGCTCGTTATTTCGTTAGTGTGTTGTGTGTATTTTGTTTTTGTAAAATTATCGAATTTCCAAAAATACACAGAAAAAACTACCAAGTAATAGCCTAGGCAGACGGCAGCGTTAATCCGGTTTAACGGCGCGCTTAATCCGAATCAAATATTAACCTGACAGTATTGCGGATTAACTAAACGGCTGATTGCTGTTTTATTAAGTCTGCTCACTTACATTACTATCACTATCAATTTCTGTCATCTGTCACTCTCGACATGAGAAAAACTACAAGAAGTACGTGTACTGAAAACTATCAGAAACTTGTAAATTGACATTTACAGTTCGTAATTGACAGCTGGATTTATTTTTTCGCCAACGCATTTCATGTCGAAAACTGTTAACAATTGTTGAAAGTTGGTTATAAGCGAACACACCTATTGTTTTCACAATAGAAATTTTTCAGCAGTATTGCCATCGTAAATTGTCCTAATCCTATTTAATTTTGAGAATTAACTAGAGTAGAGTAGAGTTAATGCCCGAGTTAATTCGAATTAAATCGTTAATCTGGACTAACACTGCCGTCTGTCAGGGCTATAACAAACACGATGTAACGCGCTTGGTGTGAAGTCTTCTATTATTATCGTTTTTTAGGATTAATAACATCGTTTGCAAACGTAGAATAACAGTAGTTATAAGTTCTCTACAATTTGACAATTTTTGAACTATTGTGTCTACATAACATTTTTAAAAATATTTGGGATTGAGTTTATTTTTTCCGTACGGTGTAATACTTAGTTAAAGGCGTTTTTTTTTTTTTTGGAAATCGATTGCACTTGAATGTTTTACGTCGCATGAACCTTGCTTACAGACTGAATCACCAATGGAACCATGCAAAATAATATGTTGTAGTTTTTTTTCACATAAATTATTACTGTTAAATAATATCGAAGATCTCAAAAGTCTCGCAGCTAATTTCAGTATTTATGAATCCTATATTCAAAGGGGTTCCGGGATTCACATCGTTTAGTTATGTAATTGTATGCATGTTGTCTTACAGTTTAGATGCAATTACTGCAAAATTTGTTACCTACAGTGTTCACTGTACAAACACATGCATAGGTATGTATGCATGTGAAAATATGAATTTTTATTGAAATATGCTGTTTGCGCTCTTTATTTTCATTTTTCATTTAAAATCGATGCAATCCATGTATGGGTTGAGATATAGCAAAGAAATATTATTTTATTATTTTTAAAGATGGACGATAAGAGCCAAAGAGAGAGAGAATGATGTGTCACAAAATAATCATTTTGCTCTCACACTTAGTTATGTGTACATACGGTATGCAAATAAACTAAGTAAAATGGAAGAGTAAAGGCAAAAAATTGCAATAACAATGCGAGAGTCTTAGGAGGATTAGCTTCCCTGTAGCTAAAGAAATTATCTGCAAAGGGTTTTTGCAAAACATTCCAGTTAAGACATCCACTTACACAATGTTTAGTCTTGAGAACTGTTATTTAACATACGATATTGCATACCTTCATGACATATGTTAAATAACATTTTCCATAACATCTGTTCCACAATCGGATCCAAGAATTTGCATTCACACTAAAAAGTAATCTTTGTTTGGATACGCTTATTCCTTTTGGCCATCAATTGATCGAACAATGACACTATTTTTATTATTATTTTCAGATGAGCAATAGTTTGCGTGAAATGTAATTTTCGTAATGTGTACATGTGTATATGGTTTGTACGCAGATGTTGAGCATGTAAGTATGTTAAGCATGCGCGAGTTTAAATATATGTTTATATTTATATATTACAAATAATGAGATATAAAAACATTAAATTTTGTAAAAGCAGTATAAATATTAAAACTGTAAAGTCTTGTAGGCACTCGCAGTTCTGTGGTGAAAGTGTTGATTTAAATTTTTGTATTTTGTTTTTGAAGAAGGAATCGGTTAGTAAAAAATTTGTGTAGTTTTTACTACTATCGTAATGTTGGTTAATTTAACGTTTTACTTCGGCTTCTGTAGTGTTGCCCTTTAAGAATATTTTATTGATTTAAAAAGTGTAACTCCAAAATTTATTTTATTATTTTAGCAGCATAAACTGCAAATATTCTAGTCGAATCGAAGGATCTTAGGCATACGTTCTACAGCCTTTGACCTTAGTATTGCATAATGGTAGTGGATAATAATTGAAAATAAATTGGGTTATGCCATGTAAGGAATGTGATCAGAGTCGAATCACGTTTATTGTATAGAATTGTGGTCGAGTCCGTTTTGAGTTCTAACGCCAAATCTTCGTTTAAACGTACGATTTACCCATCTAAGGATAAATCGTTTGTATAATATATTTTTTTTTATATTCCATTATGAAAGACCCACAGAAGGTAGGACAGATTAGGTTAGGTTAGGTTAAGTAGGTCAGACCGAGGCCCATTGTTATAACACAACACATTTCAAACGTGAAAAATTATTTTATATATTGCCATGAGTAATAAATAAAATAGTGAACTACAAATACATCTTCTAATCGTCTTCTAATCCAATACGACGCTCCATAATTGCGTTGTTACATTCTAGAAGAGTTTTTCTTATAAAATTCGATTATACTAAACATTGAATGGAGAGCAAAAAATAAACATGTGGACTAAAAACAGAAATTAAATATATAGAATTCAAATTGTAACATTTTCAAGTATTTTAAAAAATCTGTTTTTAGTTTTGAGTAGAGACCGAATATCCTTTTTATACAACTTCAGAATGTTTATTCTGTAATAATTGTAATTTAGTAGCATATAGTGTAATCACAATATCGTTTTCCTCTTTTCATGAGGTCGTTAAACATTTCATCTAATTGAAGGATCCAAGTGCAAATAATGGTTCAGTAGAGGATTCTGGGGGTTTGCCCTTCAATTGTCTTTCGATACAACTGAAATTAGTATAGTTTGCATTTCTAATACGAAAAAAAGAACACACTACCTGTATTTTTCAAAAATAATAGCGATACTAAAATTAAAACTCATGTATTACTTAATATTCCATTACATTAATATATAACATATGTTTTTGATTATTGGTTTTTTGTTCGAATTTATAGCTGACGTGAAAAACCAATCACAATGTGTGACGATGATGTTGCCGCTTTAGTCGTTGATAACGGATCCGGTATGTGCAAAGCCGGTTTTGCTGGCGATGATGCTCCACGAGCGGTATTTCCATCAATTGTTGGACGTCCACGTCACCAAGGCGTTATGGTTGGTATGGGTCAGAAAGACTCTTACGTTGGTGATGAAGCCCAATCGAAGAGAGGTATTTTAACACTCAAGTATCCCATTGAGCATGGCATTATCACCAATTGGGATGATATGGAAAAGATCTGGCATCACACTTTTTATAATGAATTGCGTGTCGCACCCGAGGAACACCCTGTACTGCTAACGGAGGCTCCGCTCAATCCAAAGGCTAATCGTGAAAAGATGACGCAAATTATGTTTGAAACTTTCAATGCACCAGCCATGTATGTTGCCATTCAGGCAGTGCTCTCACTATATGCTTCCGGTCGTACAACCGGTATAGTCTTGGATTCCGGAGACGGTGTATCACATACTGTACCAATTTACGAAGGTTATGCTTTGCCACATGCAATCCTTCGTCTCGATTTGGCTGGTCGCGATCTAACCGATTATCTTATGAAAATCTTGACTGAACGCGGTTATTCGTTTACAACAACAGCTGAACGTGAAATTGTTCGTGACATAAAGGAGAAACTCTGCTATGTGGCTTTGGATTTCGAACAGGAAATGGCTACGGCTGCTGCATCCACCTCACTGGAGAAATCATACGAACTGCCCGATGGTCAAGTCATTACTATTGGTAATGAACGTTTCCGGTGTCCGGAATCTTTATTCCAACCTTCATTTTTGGGCATGGAATCTTGCGGTATTCACGAAACTGTTTACAATTCAATCATGAAGTGTGATGTTGATATTCGTAAGGATTTGTACGCCAACATCGTTATGTCCGGCGGTACTACCATGTATCCTGGTATTGCTGATCGTATGCAAAAGGAAATAACTGCACTCGCACCATCTACGATTAAAATTAAAATTATTGCACCACCAGAGCGTAAATACTCTGTCTGGATTGGTGGTTCTATATTGGCTTCGTTGTCCACTTTCCAACAGATGTGGATCTCGAAGCAAGAATACGATGAATCTGGTCCAGGAATTGTTCACCGTAAATGTTTCTAAATGCAATGGATAACTGAGACACAATCTCTGTTGACTGTTGATAAACTAAAAATACTTTTGTTATTGCTTTATCATTACACTAATACAATAATTTGTTATACAAATACCTATCTTATAGTTAATGAAAAAGAAAATACAACAAATACATATGTACTTTATATGTGTATCAGATTAAAACTGAACCCAGAAATAACTGCAGAGAGTTAAACTGATTTTATAAGATGAAAAACGTCATGTGACCGCATTACCATACATCTTTTAGTGGAACCTCATTTTATTTTGTTGTCTTGATGTCATCCTGAAAAGAAAAATAAACAAAGTGTTTGATTTAATTTTCTTTGATTTTGTTGTTTGATTTTTCCATATAAGAATGAAACACATCATTCGATCAACCCAAATTTTCAGTATATTTGCGATAGTTTGGGGTTCAATCTCATGAATGGCAACTTCGATGTCGTGTTTGAAGGCCTCAGTCGTCGATGGTCACGTTGGCTGTGTGGTACATGGCCCCGTCCCGTTAATACCAAATGCCGTCCATGTCATATTTTCCAATTTTCCAATTTTTGAGAACAAAAATCCATTTATTATGGCACGGTAACGCTAGCTAGAGTACATCATGGAGGACCAAAACGAAATACTCGACCAGTCGACATACAGTTGCGACAAATTAGAGTTCTGCTCAGTACTAAAATCATACGTCCATCGCTTGAAGAATACTTCACAAAGCTTCGCACATTTTCCTCGTTTAATTATACGTCATGAAATTACGATTGCGAAATCTATAAATAATTACTTGAGAACTCCGTGGCTTCAGAGTAAGTAGGTACATCGCTTTTCCTGTTTTTTAGCTAATGATTGTGATAAATTAAGGTTTCATACGAAATAAATTGTATCTATGTAGACTGCCCTAACGGTAGCAAAAAATATTGGAAATAATTGGAGCAAAGATCCACTGATATTCTCTAATGAAACATTGATGAAAATCTTTTAATGGTGTGGGGAGTAATTTCTTGAGATGACGCGATTGAGCTGTAGTCTATTGCAATCAAAATATGAAATTGCAACTACATAAAACCGCTTGAATGTAGTCTCTTTGGAGAATTTATAGAATTTTTGGGAGCAAATAATATTATTAGGAATCATCATCATCATAGTTGGCTAGACAACCCCGATCGGGCCTTCTTTTACTGTAGTATCTGGCTCCAGTTATCCCCACGTCGCTCCTGTCTTATCCATGCTTGAATCCCGAAGTTGCTAGCATTGTCGTCTACTCCATCAATCCATCAGAGGCGAGGTCTAGTATTTGCCAAAGGGTTTTTGTTGTGGTGGATAAAAGTGCTCAGATCACAAAATGTGACAATCTAATCCTAATTATCCTAATCCTAATTTATCCTAATTAAATCTAAGACATAATTTGCTGAAATTAACTTTATATCAGGCGGACTGAAGAAAGCCATAGTGATTCATAGTGTGAGCTACTGTTGAAAATTCATAAAGAGCATGCTGAGACATTTCTTCGTATTGCAGGCAAAGGCACCAAATCGTCTCTTTAGATAGACGCATTTTAAGTAGGTACTTGAGTGTGTGATTACCTGATAAGAATGCTTGGGTCAAATCTGTTAGAAACCGTGGATCCGGAACTTTGTGTTGGACCAGGGATGCTATTCTAGTAGGAATTCGAACTACTTTTCTTATGTAAGCGGGCGGAGGAATCCCAATGCTTGTTTTTGGTCCAAAGTAATAAAGTGCAGAGCCCTTTCTGAGTTATTCATCTGTAATATGTTGAAGCACTCTACTACAAGCTTAGGAGAAATGCACTAGGAACTTACCTATACGAGAGGACAGTGATCACTGCCACCATTTAAGCTTTTTCAAAGTTTATTTTTGCACTTGTATTTGCCAAAATCTCCATTTAGGACACTATCAACAAGAGGTACGGTTCGAATACACACGCGCAAGCACCATCGTCCATCCTAGACCCATCCATGTACCAATTGAGACTGTCAGTATTTGTGGGTTGTAAAGGAACTTCCCATACCTGTTTTATTAAAATGATAAGTCGGATAACCCTGTGGAAGCGAAGATCGCTAGTCCAGCAATTTGCCATTATACAAATTTAAATGTTACCAATCTCTTTGGAGAGGTCAATGCGATATCATTCAGTTGAAGGAATCTACAAACATAAAACACTAATAGGTGCAACCTCCTAATGAAAATATGCGGTGATATAAAACCCACCACCGCCTTTATTGCTGGTGTATGACAAATTCGCATCGATCCTGCAATAGAAACACAGGTGAGTCGTTGCAGTTTACTGCATTTCATAATACCCGCACTTTAAAGAGCGTTGAGTCACAATATATCAGACTATTGGAAGTCCAGTTAAGCGAATAATTTTAAAATAATTATATTTTAGCAAGATAAAGCAATGGCAATATCTGAGCAGGGTTGGCCAGAAGAGTTTAAATTCAGTGCCATAGGGGAATATGAAACTTTGGACCAACATTTGTGAACAAATTTATTTAGCTCAATGTACCTACCTATACTAAATATGATAATTAACGATTATGTAGCTAAAGATGTATTTGTTTGGTTGATTGGTAAAATTGTAGGTCATCCTAAACTATAGAATAGAAAAAAACATTTTTCAGTCACAGTTATTAAAGTACTTTATTTTCTATAGATATAATATATATGTATATGTAAGGCACATAACTGTTTATTTTGGAATGTATATCCATATAAGTTGATCATATATACGCTCGTTTTAATAGTAGGTATTAATTCTACACACTCTATGTCAATGTTCCATCAAAATACAATATATTGTATAGGATATATTTTCGTAGGTATGAATTAAATGTAAATAAATAATAGGTGTAAATTTTTAGCAATAACACTCGATGCATTATAATTGTGTCGTAATAACCGATTTACGTATGATCCCTGGCTCCTTGCCTCTTTGCGCTGAAACAACTTCTGAGGAAACCAACCAGGGTGAAAGTATATCCTCATCATTATCATTGGAAGGCACATGATTACAGCGATTGCTTGGATGCTAAAGATGAATTGAAAATTAGAGAAAACAATATAAAGTACAATAGTAAAAAATTTATCCACTAATACTCACAACTGAAATATATGTAACATTTAGTGAGTCTGGTCCATCGGTGTGTGATATATTATTTGACGTATTATTACAATTTGACGCGGCCGGCACAAACATACGATTTGTTAATTTAGCATTTGAATTAGCACCAAGCTCTTCTTCAACGCGTGCTGAATACATTTTATGTAAATATGAAAATTCAAGAAAATATATTGGTAAATAAATGCTCACCTTTTAGTATATTACATTTAATTTGTCCCGGAGGTAATGACATTGCTCCAACATTAGCCAATTTAACTTGATTATTTGGTTTTTCGGTATTTGAAAGGCGTTTCAGTGTCTCCGTATTATGCTCCATATCGGATGTCTTGTTAATAGTTATTCTAAATATTCAATACAAAAATTATTTATATTAAATTAATTAAACAGAAAATTGTGTACGTAAAAGTGAACCAGTAGCACTTGGATATATGTGTACTCAAGACATAGATGGACATAATGTATTCTGCGTAAGATAGTTTTCTTAATGAAATAAATATAAAAAAAACAAGGTCTGTATGTCGTGGGTGCAATTCCACCTGTCGGGAAGCAATTGGCAATTATTTCGGTAGTAAAAATTTACCATGAAAAGTGCTTCCTCTGTGACAAATCTCAGAAAAAGTGATGTTACAAGGGTTAAGCCGTTCGGAACCGGCTAATATGAGTAAGTTCCTTAGAATACTGTCCAAATTACACACACACACAACAAGAGAAGCTAGGTGGTATCACAAATGGCCTTTCTGGCCTAAGTGTGACAGCGGGCAGTCACAATAATCTAACCTAAACCTAACGTGGGAACGAAATACGTGGAGTATGTGGAGTGACTGCTTAGATGAATCATTCTACGGTGGGTAAGTTCCAGACATTCACACAGAAGATTCCAGTTCATCCTTATCTCTAAGTGCTGCAATGTCTAACCTCATCGCACACCCCCTTCGGGTAATTACTCACAATAATTACTACCAGCATACTGACCGCGTGTCTGTCAAGTTTTGGCTTGTTTAGTGTCTAGTATTGGATAAATAAGTCGGGTAGTTATACACTAATGTTCCAAATCCTATTTGGCATTCGCTTTGTGCATTGCATAGATAGATGTGAATAGGTTGGAGAACGCCGTAGAAAGCAATTTCCCATGGCACTAAGCAAGTGGTGCCCATTGTACCAATATATTGCCAATACATTGTACCAATGTAGCATATTAATTCTCTCGACCACCTCAATTCAACTCAGTAGAATATAGAATTTACGTATTCTTTCTGCCACAGCAACAACAATCACCATTGTATTGCATACGTGGTAAGCAGTTTACACTTGTCATTGGTAATGGCAATACAATTTTTATCAGAACTAGTTTGTAACGCTGTGCTATTCTTTGTTAGCTCATTCGCAGTCTCATTTCTTCACAAAGTTCAGAAAGTGTCATACGAATTCTGTTGTTCGAAATGAATTTGTAGCGTTCTTTTGGAAATTACAGTTAAAACTAATCTGGATGAGGTAGTCAGGTGACAATGACAAGTGTGTATGCATGATCTTAACACGTTAATCGCCATGTCAGTCATATGTGTCTGACGCTAAGAAGTTCTACATGAGCCATGTCAGACATATATGTCTTACGTACGCGATTTGGTAGAAGGCCAAAAGACTGACACGGCTTGTCGAGAAAAAAAAAGTTTTAATATAGGGCCAAGTCAGTCATATATGTGTGACATAAAAAATAGTGTTTTTCCGGGAATTTTTCTTTCTGTGATACATTTTTAACTAAATTATCTAATAAAGTTACCATGGCCCATGTGAAAATTTTTCTGATATTATCGTGGCGATTAACGTGTTAATATCCATATTGAATACTCTACCTTATACTATTAACATCATTAATAGCTTCTGTTGCCAAAATCGATGGTGATGGGTCTTTTACGATGGACTTAAGTAATGAATCAAGTTCCTTATCTTTATCGGAGACGCCACTTTTAATGCTGTTGAATAAAATAATTAAATTTAATTATTATTTGCATAAGTATTCATACGTGCGACCAGGAAAGGATAATTTAAGCCGAAGAGAATTTTCGGTAAACAAAAAATTAATAAATGGGTAATAATATTTAGGACAAAGTGCAAAAGTATACAAATAAAGAAACATATAATTTTAAAAAATACAAAAAACTGGTCTCGTAGAGTCAAATTGGATTCAATTATATAGTAAAATCAAAAACATGTTGAATGGTGGACTACGACTTTATGCAGATACTATGGAAGCACATTGCACAAAATATAGGTGGGTGGAAAACGTAGGATAATATATCACATGAATGCTAAGCAATATCAAATTAAGTGCTTGCAAGAAAATATTAAAATTTTGCATATTGCATAAATTATGTCATATATATCACATTTTTTTACATAAAACAATCAATTAAATTATTCTATTGAAACCTCCAATCCATATACATACTTTGATTTGCTTAGATTTCTCCTCTCTGTCTCTCTCTGTGCAACATAATTCTCCTTTCTAACTTAAATAATAATTTCCTGGCCGCTATTACATTTTTATAAACTTGTATGCAAATCAAATTCAGTTGAAATTAGTTTAAAAATTAAGACTAATAAATAAGTATTCCATAAAAAACAATACACGGTAGCTTACCTCAATGCTGAGCTAATTGAAGCTTTACCGAATGAGCCATGATGTGAAGGATTAGTTTTAAATGGATTAGTATCTTCAAAACTTTTTGTCGAATTCGAATCATATGCAGATGTAATGTCAGTATTTTCCTGTTCCAATCTAAGAAAGAAGGAAAGAGTAAATAAATTTATTGATTGCTCGTACGAATCTCAGAAATGATTTACTTAACAATCAACCCTGTTTTCGGTGTGGAACCAATTTTACTATATGATGGATCTTCAGTACTGATATTCGATTTAATTGAGTTACGTCGCAATGAATTTAATTGTGTTCCCGAATTAATGGAAGCACCACAAGATACGATATCATCAATTACAGCCGAATTATGTATAACAGTCTGAACCGATGGAGATGGTGTCATTGCGATCACATCCGGTTGATAATCGACAGTTGACGATAGTAAGCAATCCATTGTCGTATTAATTGCACTGTTAACGTTAGCATTAGCCGCAGGTTGGGAATTGAGGGAAACAACTGGAGAATCTGCAGCTTCCTGCGAAGTTTTTTGCCGTTCACGCAACAGATGCGATTGACGACTAGCAAATCGTTGCGATGGACGTCGTTCGAATTGTACGGTACGCCTTGCACGGCTTCGTTGTGTCGTTTGGAATTCAGTGCGGCCAGAATAGCGAAATCGTGATCCCATTCGAAAGAAATTTTGTCGAGCCGATGGACCTTTAACGGGTGCACGTAAACGAAAGAAGGTGTGATGCTCCACTGCACATTTCCATAGATGTTTGCACGCTTTTTCATTGTATAAACGAAATACAAATGTATGCTCCTGCTCACGACCTTCGTCGTCATCTTCGATAACGATTAGTGTAAGTTTCTTTTTCTTAAAATCCAGTTTGCTTATTTTTGGCCAAAAGAATAGACCAATTTTTTGATCACGTTCGAATACCAATATTCCAGTAGGTGTAAGCCCCAAGTGATACTCACAGCCATCTTTTCCCTTCATTAGCATAGGTGATAAATGAAAAATTACTCTTAAATTCAACATGACTTAATTTCATCAATTTACCAAGACGGTATGCATATCAACACCATACATATCCAACCATTTTGCCTTGTTCAAATATGCTGTTTCTGCTTGAGCCGGCGTTAAACCGCGGCATGTTTTGTATTCTTCTAGTGTAGCAATTTCTAATTCTTCAGTTTGATCCGGAACAAATCGAAATTCAGAAACGGTTGCAGCTGTATGAATCTGCTCATCGTAGTCTCCTAGCTCAGCTATAAAATAATTGAAATTGCTAGTTGAATTAACACAAAAATATATTGTAATTTGAAATTTTTAGTACAAACATTGTAAGGCTAAAGCGCATAATTCAGCTGCCTTGTCATCTGAACAATCTAAGCGTCCTTCTAGTAAATCCTGCTTTAGCTGTAAGAAAAATAAATAGCGCGTCAACTCTTCTCGCAGTGTGTTTGGTTCGGATGAGTAGAATTTCACTTTTAGACGAAATGTATATGGAGGTCCAACTAAAAAAGAAATATTAATATTGTACTATCCCTGAATTGTGCAATTTTATAATTAACATGTACGGTTCTTACTTTTAACTTGCTTTTTTATCGGTTTTGTTGGATCCAACCAGTGCTTAACATGATTTGCATCTGTATACTGTAAACCAAAATAATCCTTTTCGATAATATCCAATGCATAATAGACTTGTTCATATAGAAAAGAGCCCATAGCTTTCTTCTGAAAAGCAAAAGAAAAAAATATGTAAATACATATATAATAAATATACTTTAGTACCAAATTTATTCAAGATGCGTTGATGTGATCTAATATTTCATTGCCCATTTGTAGAAAGAATATTTGTCATCAAATAGCTTTTTAGACAAATCTCTAAAAAAAGTTTTTTCGGAATCGGCTATTAGTTTCTAGTCTAGTCTTGCCCAAATTTAACAAACATTCTTGGGAGGCGTCAGTTCAGTTTTAACTAAAACTGCCATATTTATAGTCGGAAAATCAATTGATCATGAACGGCAGCACTATTGGCTCATTTCTGTTTCAATTTTAATTTTTTTTCTAGAACTTGTATTTCGCTGGATATTTGTTACATTTGCAGCGAAATTGGGTTAATACAATGTACTGTTGTTAAGTCAACCGGGTCAATAAAGTTATTGTATATTCACTAATTACTGTGAATTACTTAAAACAAGCAACAAAAAAAAAACTTTTAATAGTATTTAAAAAAAAGAGACCAGCCGATTGCACACCTTTCGATTTATTAAATCCTTATTATTTATATTTATACGGATATTTACATACATACATACATCATATGTGAAATCATGACAGATCTCTACATGTCGTAAAGCATATGATACCAAATAAAATGCATGAATTTTTCCAGTTTTTTACATTTTTATAGAATACTTTAATTGTACTTACGGATAATTCAATGGAAAGATCAGTATTATCCAATAAAATGACACGGCATTCAATTTTATTCTTATTGTTTGGAATACGATGTGGTTTAATTTGTGAATTAGGTGCATTTGTTGAATTACCAGCACCCGCTACCCTGCCCACACTTTCCACATAATTGTTTCGCACCTTGCGACGACTAAGAAATCGTAGCATTTTTCTATTATACTAAATTTTATGTGCGCCACTATGAAGAATACATATAGTAGTTCAGTTAACTTGACCGTGTTGTTTTTCTTGTAACTAAATTTTAAAAAAAAAAACTTGTCTTTGCTATAGACTTAGTACACTTTCTTTATTTACCCTCATCTACTACCCGTTAATTTTCATATCATTTCACAGAATATTCGTCTATTGGCCAGCCACATGTAAATTTTTAATCGTTTTTCTCGTTTAATTTTTTTAATTATTATTAATTAGTATATTTCTCTTAGTAATAAACAATTCAAAATCCGAGGCTGGACGGCATTAGAGACAAAATATTAAAAACTGTTCGAAATAAAAACAATGGCGAGTCTTTGCATATGCAATATGCACAAGGTGAATTTCGACTGTAAGGTAAGGCAATCTGCAGATACGGTTTTTGTAGTTGGAGGGAAGAAGTAGATGAGTACAATAATCTCATTTGGAAAGAAGGAGAAAACACAAAGCTAGATTGAACCCACGACCTATAGATCAACAGGCCAACGCTAAAGAAAAAAAAAAACGGTTTTGACATTATTTAAAAACGTTTTGAATTCGAGACTTTTGCATTGCCTTACCTATATAAAAGCGTCATTTAAAACTGGCACAAAGTACCAGTATATTTAGAAATAAAACAATGTTGTTAACGTTGTAATTACAAATCCACAAAAAAATTATTTGGCAGATTTTCACAAATATTAAAATATCCGTACACATTTTAATTGTAATCATTTTATGCTGTCATTGAGGTACAATACTGGTATGGTGCTGTAATCATATAAGAGCTTATAAGAAAGAAAAACATAATTAGTTTAACTTCACTGGTACTGTTGATACTGGCACAAGAGTACCAGTATTTTAGCACAGACAACATCCATTATCATTTTCTCTGAGGATTCTATTTCACCTTGACTTTTGTTAAAATCGATCTAGAGAACTCTATGGACCAGTTTTTCAATGCGAGTTTAACTCTATTTGTCGTTTAAACTAAGTTTAAACTCGATTTGCAGTTTTTCAGTCAAATTTCAACGTAGTTTAATTGTCCAATTCAGCTGAGTTAAACTAAGATTAAGCTATCAGTTGTTCAGCTGTCTGATCTTTCACTCCAGTACATCTTTTCTTGCTGCGGTTAAAAATAAGTTAAAATTTTAACTTCGATTACGTAAATTTAGTTTAAACTTGTACTGAAAAACTGACCCTAAGTTCTCTGGAGATATTCTAAGTTGTCTGATAGAACTTTCGATCGAGATAATTAACATTTGATAGGTAACTTTTTTTCAAGCATTTGTTCTCAATAATCATTAGAGAAAAAAATAGGAGTCTTTTGCAACATTATATTATACTATTCGACATTAAAGTATATTAAAAAACAATATTGTTACGTTTTTATTTTGTGAACGTTTAATTCTACTCGAATCAACCTTGTTCGATCACTGGATTCTTTCAAAAATGCACTTGCAACTCTTGCCTCTGATACATTATCAATGTTTGCACGATCACTTTCGGAATTCAATTGATTTCATTTGTCTACAACTGGCCCTATTTATAATCTGTGGTAACACTCCAGAATCTTTCTTTATTCTATTCGAGTTTCATCTCTTTTTTTCTCGTTGGCTTGTTCTGGTTATCGCCTATTTCTTTTTGTTGACACTCGTTTCATTGTTAGCATTATTAGTACCATTCACAATTAGTGATGAATAACCAACTATCGACTCGTTACACTGCCCTCCCCATAACCTTGTTCGTCCTGAACAAGTTTCGATACTTCCCCCCATAAGGCGCAAGTCGCTCCAAGTACTTTAAACTTTGGTATTTCATTCCAGGCACGTTGTCATTTATCTTTGCTATAATCTCATATGGTCCTTCCCAATGAGTCTGTAGCTTAGGGGACAAGCCTTTCTTTCGTTGTGGATTATGAAGCACTACAAGCTCTCCTTCACAGAACCCTTTTGAATTTGCTTTCAAGTCATACCTGGCCTTCATCTTATCGCCTATCATCTGTGATCGCTCTCTGATGAACTGATGATCTTCATCCAACTGTTCCCGCATTTCGCTAGTGTAGTTACCTTAGGTTGATCTCGATGGTGTTGCACCTCCAAATTTTTAATCAGCTGGCAGTCTTAATTCGTTGCCAAAAATTTCCATTGTTGGTGTAATAGCCGTCGTATCATGTGCACATCGATATGCTATGAGGAATATTGGTAATCTACATTCCAGTCTTTTTGGTATTTATCCACGAATTTTCTCAGATATTCCTCCAGGGTACGGTTGAACCGATCTACCATACCATCAGATGTGGATGCAAAGGAGTTGTAGGTATCTTGTGTATACATCTCTTGAAATACATACAACTGATTTGAAATTACGATATTGGTTCGAGTGTAACTCCATCGGTACACCAAAACAAGCAATCCATTGGTTGGCGAATACGTACTAGCTTCTTGATTTGGAATGGGGTATACTTCAGGCCATTTACTGAAGTAATCTATAACCACTAGAACATACTTCTTCCCTGCGTTGCTTTTTAGTAATAGTCCAGCTATATCAATGGCAATTCGTTCAAATGGAGCACCCAATGCGTATTGGTGCATTTTACCGTGACTTTTCCTTTGACCCTTGGTATCCAACCAAATAAAATCGTTTCTTTATTTTCTCGACAGTTTTGGTAATGCCCAAATGCCCTCCACTGGAAACATTGTGACACACAGATATCGCTTTATTTTTTCTTACCTCGGGTCATTAGTGATTTTTCCATCTTCACTTTTCCGTGCTTGGAATAGATATCCATCTCTCAAGGCTTCGCCAATGCGCCCATTATGCCTTTGCTATTTGACTCTCATTAGCCATTTCTTTCCACTCTGAACTTTTGCCCTGCTCTTTGTATTTCATAACCTTTGCGAGATCTGTATCGTTCCATTGATCTTCTTGAACTCGTTCGGTGGTCCATAATTCTTCCGGCAAGACATTCGAAAGTCGTAGGTTGACAATATGATTCTGGCTTCTTATCCGAGAACAATGCCTACTATCCACGGTCCAATTATGACGAGATGGAGTATCAGCTTTACTACTATGAATAACACCTCGATCCTTTGGTTGCCCTGGTGAATTTAATCTTTGGTGCTAGCATATGAAGCACTTATCGGCAAATTTATTTTTGCGTTGATTCATCGTTCTTCCTTTAGGTTTATTAGGTCTATTGCAGTCTGTATTTAGTCACTGTAAAGGCAAGCTTTTCAATACTGGTTTAAACTATTTTTCGTAATCGTAATTTAAATTTAAATTTATTTTAAACCGCAGCAAGAAAAGATGTGCTGGAGTACAAGAACAGACAGCTGAACAGCTGATAAGTTAAACGTTGTTTAACACAGCTAGATTGGGAGTTTTAACTTAGTTTAAACTATGTTGAAATTTGACTGAAAACCTGCAATTTAAGTTTAAACTTAAAAGACAAATAGAGTTAAACACGCACTGAAAAACTGGCCCTTAGTTGTCCCTCCATCCAACTGGTTGATGTCCATGGTAAATATATGGCTGACATCCCCGCACTTCAGTAAATGCGATGGACGTGACAGGGCTGCTCTAAAAGAACGTCTTGTGATATCTACTAATGTTGCCATGCAGAGATGCGCAAATGTGGATTTTTTGTCAGTAAGAGACTGAGACGTCTCTGAACGGCTGGCTACAATCCGTATTAAGGCAAATTTTTCGACATCACCCTTATGTGTACCCATGTCCGGACGGATGAAAAGAACACTGCGATCAAAGAGAGCTTCTTTCAGCGCCTCGAAGCAGTTTATGAACGCTGCCCCCGCCACAATATCAAAATCGTGCTTGGCGACTTCAATGCCAGGGTGGCTAAGGAAGGTACCTTTGGTGCAGCTGTCGGAAAATTCAGCCTCCACCAGAACACTGCCGATAATGGAATAAAGCATATCCACTTTACCGCAGCACGAAACATGGAATTAGTAGTAACAGCTTTCGACATCTCGACATCCATAAAGTTACGTGGCTGTCTGCAGATCAATGAACGAAAAAATAAACTACAGAGGAAGACACCGCCTACAGAAAAAGCCTGTGGATGATGATATAGATCCGACCACCACCTGACCATGACGACGTCAGAGATACCATTTCTACAGGTGCTGATGGCCTGTCTACGAGGATATGGATAGGAGCTGTAGCAGGATATGGTCGGATAAAAGCATGCCCGATGATTGGAGGCTCAGTATTCTCTGTTCCGTATATAAGAAAGGAGACCCCACAATTTGCGCTAATTATTGTGGAATAAGTCTTCTTAGCATCACGTACAAGGTCCTATCGAGTATACTGTGTGAAAGATTGAAGCCTATGCTTAACAACCTTGATTGGACCTTATCAGTGTGGCTTCAGACCTGGTAAATCTACCATCGACCAGATTTTCACACTGCACCAAATCCTGGAGAAGACTCTAGAAAAACAGATCGACACAGAACATCTATTTGTTGATTATAAAGCCGCTTTCGACAGTCCGGTGAGGGATTACCTCTACACAACAATGTCTGAGTTCGGTATTCTTGCGAAACTCCTTCGTCTTTGCAGAATGACACTGTATAACTCCCGTGTGCAGGTAAAACTGGGAAGGACTTCGCCCCGCCGTCTAATACCGAACGGGGTTTCAGACAAGGTGATTCGTTATCGTGCGACTTCTTCAATCTTATTATGGAGAAAATAATACGAGCTGCTGGTCTACGACATAATGGCACTATCTTCAATGAAAGTGTTATGCTGTTAGCGTATGCCGATGATGTTGACATAATCGGCGTGAACAGAGAGCCGCGTCGAATGGGTCTTACGGTGAACGAGAGCAAGACGAAGTACCTAGTATCAACAAACAAAGAGTCCCGTCGTCTTAAAGAACACGTCACTTTTGATAACAACGCTTTGAAGTAGTGAATGGCTTTGTCTATCTTAGAACCAGCATTAACACCAGTAACGATGTCAGTCTGGAGATATTGCGAATAATCCCTCTTGCTAACAGGTGTTACTTTGGACTAAGTAAGCAATTGAGAAATCAAGCCCTCTCTCGAGAAACGAAAACCACACTCTAAAAGTCCCTCATCATGCATGTCCTTACATATGGCTTGGACAATTTCCACCTCTGATGACAGAATGCTCGGAGTTTTCGAAAATAAATCCTAATAGGACTTTGGTACGCCGACACCGACATAATAAAGCACTTTTAAATGCAGCAGCTAGGCTAGGTCATGTCGACCGCATGGAGGAACACGCTCCGGCTAAGAAGGTGATATATTCGGAACCCGGTGATGGACGACGCGGAAGAGGCAAACCTAACCTCCGGTGGAAAGACGAACTGCTGGATAACTTATCAGCGCTTCGAATTTCTACCTGGCGCCAAATTTTCTATAAAATGTGAAATTTTGTTATTTAAGACTATGGATTATCGGCAACGCACCTTATTATTTCTTTTTTTTTCAAAAATTTATATCGATCGAAAAATTTTGTGAATGGAGAGTCAAACAACACTTTTTTTACACAACAATGGAAAAAAAATATTAGTGATCTGAAAACTTTGGGGTCCTATGTACCCCACTCTGAAACAGAAAAAAGTACGAAGTATGTGTCTTGGCGTTCGCGTTTAGGTGGCAGTATCAAATATAAAATATTCTCCATAAAATTGTTTATTGACATTCGGAAACAAGAAAAATTGATGTTTATAAAAAAGCCTGTAAAGGAAATTTAAAATATGAAAGTTGTATTTCGTGCTTCTGTGTTGTGAAAGACGGAAAATGTTTTAATGAATATTGCATAAACTAAATTCAATTGTCTAAAAATATTGTACAAGTATACTTTAAAGTCTTTTTCCTGGCATTATTAAAAAAAATTTCTAGAGCAGACTTTGTTCAAAGTAATTTCCTTCGGAAGCCACATTTTTCCTCATCTTTAAGGGAGCGCATGAATACCGTCTCAATAAAACCGCTCACATTTTGCGGTCAAGAACATATTGACCCAATTTTTGATACTTTGAATTGAATACATCGAAACACGTAGTAGTCAGAAGGGACTATATGGCGGATGGGGTTAGATCTCCCAAAAATCCTCCAATTCAGCATCAATTCAGGCACTCTCTCACGTTCTTCATCGCTTGTACCAAAATCACCAGTTTTCACAAGCTAAAAGCGATGAAACATATTCTCCATAAGCCTCACACAGCATTCGGTAACTTTCCGCTGCACTTTTCTTCAGATGAAAACAAAACATCCAGCAATTGGGGATTTGTTGGATCATAAGTAGACATAGTCGGAACAAGCAAATATGCTGTTTACATTTCGAAAGGTTGACACATACTTATTTCACTAGTTCAATGATCACGGTTCAATATAAAGCTGCCATATTATCCGATGCAATTTAATACTACTAATGAACTCTTTTTAAAATCCTTGAACACTTTCTTTTTAGAACTAACGCATCCAATACTATAATAAAATTGTAAAAGAAATTTTGAATTAACGATTTTTTTTTTATAAATTTCATCCAATAGAGATATTCTGCAAAAAGCCCATTAGGGATTGGGTAAGAAAAGATTTTAAAGAAGCTGGGTATGAGAAGTAGTTCCTGCTTTCTGTTGTGCATCCTATAATAGCCCAACTGCCATTGCCCTCTTTCTAGCAGCTTCTTGTAATGTATACCTCGTAAGTTTCGCTAACCTCAGTTTAGATATGGCTAGGCATTTGGTTCCACTCTTTACAGCAGCGTCTACATTGGCTAAAATAGTAAAGATAAGCAAATTTTTTGAAGGTGATATTTATAATTGTTCGCGTTATCAAGTGACTTTTTCAATCTTATACTGGAGAAAATAATACGGTACTATCTCCAACAACAGCTCCATGCAGTCTGTACAAAACTATCTCAATTGGAAAAAGAATCACGTCGAATCGGTTTTACGTGGAGTGAGGGCAGGAAAAAGTCCCTAGTATCAAAACGCAAAGACTCCCGGCACTTTTGACAACACGTTGTCCACTATGTTTTCGAAGTAGTAAATAACTTTGATTATCTTGGAACCAATATTAACTCGAGTAATAACGCCAGCCTGGAGACATTGCCAAGGACCACTCTAGTAAACAGCCGATACTTTGGGCTAAGTAAGTAATCGAAATATCGAGTACTCTCTCGAAGAACGAAAAATACACTCCTCTTTCTATTTGTATCATCATCGAGGGCAAAATAGGAACAATTGCTGTAAAATGCAGCTCACACATATATTGTAGTAACTGATTTCCCATCACTTGTTGATTTTTTTGATACTGTGCTATTTTCGTCAAGCCTCACACTCATTCCGCCCCTTAAGTACAGCCATGGTTCAAGTTGATGTGCAAAAATACATGCTGGAATGGAATGGAAAATGGCAAAATTTTAGAAAATTGAAATCGTCTAAATAATAGAAAATGGATATGTTATGTCATATAACAGTTTGCTTTTAAAATGTGTTATAATTTTTATAATAGCACTAATTATAAATAGAAACAGCAATAACAATAAAAATAATAAAATGTAATTATTGTAATAATAACAATAAATAAATATAATTAGTTATACATACCCACCTAACTGCATATAACATACAATAATAAAAATTGTTTTGTGACCAACGCCTTGGTGATTGAAAAAGTTTTAAACAAATAAATTAGTTTCGTTTTATTAATAATTATACAACAGGTTTTAAAGCAAAACAGAAATGGTCATAGGGATATTCGAGTATACAAACATACATACATACATATGATATTTCTGACTCCAATTAATAAAACAAACAAGTTGCAAACAACACGAAGTTATATGTAGGCAACTCTTGTATGAATTCTCGTATGTATGTATGTATGTATGTATGTATTGCCGTATATCCATACATAAGAGATTACTTAGCAACGGAATAAGCATAAAAGTAAATAATTCAAAGCATCTTAATGCCAAACCATTGTATATTTTACACAATTTGTCAGATAATTCAGCAGCAAGTCGGTGTAGAGAGTAACTGCCGCGCATTAAAATAATTTAACCAAATAACAACAAGATACTTCGCGTCACCACAGAAGTCGTATCGTATGTACACGTATATCGTATGTATGCCCAAGTCTATTAGCTGACGTCTTAATGTATTTAAGATTTGTTTACATAGTAGGTATGCGGTCAGATCAGAAGGAAAAAATTAAACAAATACATATATTCCAGCACCTTTATACCCTTCTACATCCATTTGTATCATATGCACCTATTTCTATCTTTGCCTATATATACATACTTAACGGGGTAACAGTATGTACTACAATCATGTACTTACCTACTTTTCTCTCTAGCATGGTACACACCACGGTATGGGCCAAGTCATTGATATGAAACGTTTATACACCTTTGGTAATTATTTGTAACCAATTAACATTTTTAAATACATCTTAAACGAATACGACGACTACCACTAAGATTCTGTCATGTTGTAAATATCAGTTAGCGCATACCTTCTAAATGTCTAAAAAATCACATACACACACACACACACGCAAATATTGAATTTTGACTCTACATTAAAAATATTAATATTGTTTATTGGTCATACTTCTAAGCATAAAGACTCTTTGAAGTGACACGCCGCAAACCCGCTACTAATTAAACAATAAACATAGTCAATTCTCTTTTAAAACGTTTAACAATTAAACACTTATTATCTAATTGTCGGCTGGTCTTTTTTTTAACGTGCGCTATACTCAAACTTACAAATGATTTTATTATTTTCTTAATCGGGATCCAAAATGGAAAATTATGGATTTCAAACTTACGTACATAAAAAAAAAAATTTTAACAAAAAACGTTAATCACAATTTTCAATAAATCATTGTAAATTAGGTAAATAACAAAATACAAACTTATATCATTGATATATTCTAACATTTCGGGGACATTACAGTCGTACTTGGTCGACTCTGTTCGTATTGGGAGCAATATGGCAATAATTCAACTATGACATTAACTCACTTTGTTGATATGAGATCTTATACCAGCGTCAGATACAACACATTTTAAAATGGTTGCATTAAAAATTATTATTAATTAAATTACTATTAAAATACAAAATATTTAGAAAAAGTAACGATATTTTCTTTAGCCCTTCTTCCTACGAAAAATGCCTTTACTTTTAATTTATTGACATTATGTGAACCGAAATTTTTCCAAACATGGATATACTGAATATTGATTTTGACCAAGAATCGTTAAATTATAAGGTCTAGTAAAAAGAAATCCATTATTTTTGCATTAAATGGAAGATTTTATTTAGCATAGCACTCTCATAGAAACCCTCGTCCCTATTGGAAAAAAACTGGGACAGTCGATTTTCACAAGCTTCTCTTGAGGCGAATTTTTCACCAGCAAAATCTTTCGCCATAGACAGAAATAGGTAGTAATCACTTGGTGCCAAGTACGGACTATAAGGTGGATGCATAAGAACATCCCGACTAAGCTCCCGGAACTAATGGCGAGTCACTATCGATGTGTGTGGCCTGTCGTTGTCCTGATGTAACACAATTCCTCTCCTATTGGCCAAAGCTGGCCGCTTCTGGGAGATTGCTTCCTTCAGACGGTCCAATTGTTGACAGTACAGGTCCGAATTAAGAGTTTGGCCGTAGGGGAGCAGCTCATAGTAGATGATTCCCTGCCAATCCCACCAAACACATATCAAAACCTTCCTGACCGTCAATCCTGGCTTGGCCACCGTTTGCGCTGGCTCACCGAGATTTTTCGACCACAACCGTTTTCGCTTGACGTTGTCGTAAGTGACCCAATTTTCATCACCATCCACTACAGAAATGGAGCGATTTTGTTGAGATTCAGCAGCGATTCGCAGATGGAAATTCGGTCCATGAGGTTTTTTTGCATTAACTCGTGTGGCACCCATACATCGAGCTTCTTTTTGTATCCGGCCTTATTTAAAGGTTCCAAACGATTTTTTGTGCAATGTTTACCTCCTGGGCAATAGAAACAGTGCTAACATTTCTATTATTTTATCGATATTTTAGACAATTGGCCTTTCAGACCGTCTGGCTTGCGTTTTCGCCTTTATCGAAGAAAAACTGTAAAATAAGGCGTTTTTTATCTTTACTGGTGTCCACCTTTGACGCGTGCTCAAACAATAATCACAAAACAGCATGAAAAGTTACTAAATCTATCAGAGGATTTGAATTCATGGAACACAACTAGAAAATTCAAAATCTTTGGAGAATAGTTTGAATTTGACATCGCTCTTAGAAAAAGTTGCCTGATATTCAGAGTCAGAAATTTTTAATTCCATAAGTACAAATCGTCAATAAATCATTAATTATAACTATCCTTCATTATGGCTACAAATTACCAAAGGCATAAGGACCAAATTTCTTTCGAATGGGTCGGAGCAAGGAAGTACGTAGCACCCCATTAGGTAAAAAAAAATTATTTTTGAAACCATAGAAAGAAATTGGTTGTTATACTCTACACTGCCTTATGGGTACAAGTTTATACGGTTGGCTCAGGCAACAAAAAGATGCGCTACGGGTCTGGCGAGACTCAATATAGTTTGCGGTTTCTTTCCTGAAATCCTTATACAAATTATACTCAAACTGTTACTGCATAATATAATTTGCAGTTCTCTCAAAACCATTACTTCCATATTTGAGGATTTTAATAACACCGAAGCAAAGTTGCTTTATATTGAGTTTGAGATCGTTTAAGATATGTATTTACAATTTGTAAAATATTGAATCAAAATTAATTAGGATATTGTCTCTATGTGAGGATACACTTACGCCAAGAAGGTCCATTGTGATACGACGCAGATATTTCTTCTCCGATCTCTCGCTGCACTACCTGGATTTATTTATAAGTTTCAGAAGATTATCTATTAAAATCTCTGATAGTGGGACTAGGTCCTCAAAGTAAAACGTCCCAGCAATAATTTTTTTATTCTGCATAATATACCATGCATAACAAATGCGTTACTATTTCGAAATCTTTCTCGTCTCTGCAGCTTCTATAGAAGTCATACCTGAAAACCATCCTATTAGCGTAAAATCGTATGATGTAGTAGCCCGTGACCACTCTTACAACGATTGATGTGTCTTTCTGAGTAAAAGCCACAACAATTTAGACGTCCTGTACATGGGAGACTCTGTCCATCTTATTTGGAATGTAGCGAAAGTGATTTCTTCCAGTTTGAATTTACATGTGGCAATTGGAATTAGCAGTAATCTGTTTCCCTCACTTGGCGCTGCTTTAGTGCTCTGGGTGCCGTAGCTCAGTGGTTAGTGTGTTGGTCTTCTGATCTGTAGGTTGTGGGTTCAATCCCCGTCTGAAGCATAATAAATTTTTTATCGAAAAGATTTTTCTTTCGAACGGTACCCATCTGTAGGCTAGCAATTGGCAATTCTTCCTACAGTAACAATTTGCCATGGAAAAAGTTCCTGCCATTCGGAACCAGCTAAAATAAGTAGGTCCCTTCTAATACTACCCAAAATTTAACAGGCACAACAGTAATGGAAGAGAAGCTAGGCCAAAGAGCCCTTTTGGGGCTTTAAGTGCTACATATTTATTTATTTTTTTAAGGTATGTGCAGGATTACTCCTACATATGGAATCTTCTCTATCAAAGCAAGTAAAACGCTTTCCAAATTGGGTGCAGTTATTGTCGGCATTATGTGATTATTCTATAACAAGATGAACTCAGTTTTTGCGAGTTCGCATTCAATGCCCTTTGGAGTATTGAGGTTTAGCTGAATTACATCCCCGATAACTTCCTGAAATCTACCGGTTATCAATCTCTGCACCCCTTTCTTTTTATCTCCTTTAGTATTTCATTCACTACTAAGTTCCATAGAAAAGGGAGGACACATCCTTGAGACGTTCCTCTTTATACTGGTCTAGTAGCCGTCAATTCGCCTCCATTCAAGCAGCATCCATCATAGAGCACCCGTGATTTCCCCGAAATGAACGTTATTCGATATCCAAGAAGGGGCTTTGGTACTGTCTATAACAATGAGTGAAACGCTGTCTCAACAGATTTCCTCATAAAATAGACGTGCTACGTACGGAACATCAATTCTTCGTCTGTGTTGAGTCTTAAGTGTAGTCCAATCAGTATCTAGAACGTTTTTAGTTGAAAGGAGAAAAGACTTATGGGCCTGAAGTCCCTGGGGGGTTGCGTGAGAAGTTTTTCCTACATTTGGTATGAAGACAACCCTGACTTGTCTCTATAGTTTGGGAATATAACTGAGGCTGATACAGTATCTAAATATCTGTATCAGACAGGGAGTGAATGTCTCGGTTACGCTTTGCGTGACGATTGACCTGTCCAATGGGTGAGGACAATGTTTGATACTACTGAAGTCCGTCCTCTTTGAGGAGTCAATAAGAAAGCATGTATTTCTTAGGAATTTCAAAGTTTCCATACTGCTGATGGTCCATTGTTGTCTGATTTCTCCAGAGCGGTGCATATTCTATATCGCCATAGAAACTTTTCCAAAGTTTAATTTCAAGATTTGTAATTCATTAATAAAACCCAAGTTATTCATTTAAACATCGGCATTTATTTTATTGTCTTTAAAGTACTTCAGTTCTGATTCCGGAATGGTCTTTAGTTCTTTCTGTTGATTTTTTTTATGGCTTCAATCAACTCTATATGTGTTCCATGGAGTGATAATTCGACATGATTGCAAATCGGACCGTAACTGTGATTGTAACTGTAATTTGTTGCCATTATTTGAAATGACTTAGTTATTTCAATCGACACCGAAGCAAATATTCCGCTTTCAGAAAATGTTTAATGCAAATTTTCGCTAGAATTTTAAATTATTTGCCAATACAATTTCCGTGTTTCTGAAATTTTATAATTGTGTTGTTCCAGTTGGTAGTTGAACCAAAAAGTTCATGCACAAAAGGGCAATGCGCCAATTAGCTACACACATTATATGTATATTTTTATGAATATATCAAAATTAAAATTGAAAAGTTTTAAATTGAAAATAATACCGCTGAAATGACGGCAAGAAGAAATATGCCTAAAAAAATGGTAAACAATTAATGAGTAGCAACGTTCACATAGATGAGGGTGCATATACACAAGAAATTTATGCACAAGAAACCCTTTGTTTGTTAGAGATATTTTTGGGCAAATATGTTTTCGGCCAATAAATATTTGCGTAGTCTAACCGTAGCTAAGACTACATATTTTAATTATATGTAGCTTCGATGTCTTTATGAATTTTAATTGTTTGAAAATGGAATAACTTCTTTCAAAATGACAAACAAACAATGGGAATTGCAATTGTTGTCGCTGCTGTCAATTATGGTAAATTATGTACGTATGTTCTAACTTTTGATTTTAGTTTCATCGTCGACCATAGCTGATGGTTGATTGTGTTTGTTCATATTTGTTCATATTAAAATATTTTAACTACATACATACATGCATGTTACTGGCCCCTTATGTGTATTAACTTGTATATATAGTATACCTATGTATTATTTACAAAGTAATACATTTATTTTAGGTACGTTAGGTACGTAAAAAATTATAGTAGTGCCATTTACTTTTGCAAATTTACTATATTCGACAGAATTCGAACTGACTATTGGCTGATTACATGTTATTTTGAGACTGGCAGTTTTTTTCGCGCTCAAAAAAGTGACAGCAACTTAATGTCAACATACAGTGATGTATCTTCGCGTTGTGAAATGGATCTCTTATCGCTTGAACGATGTTTCGAAATGTCAAAACCGTATTGGTGAAGAAAATTCGTGAAATTGTTGAAAATATTGATATCAAAAATGAGTAAATCTTGTTACGTGGTTCCGACCTACGAAATTTTTTTGCAAAACGGTGAAAAAACGTATAGGGAATCTGTTCCATCGAATGAATGGTACTGGATACAGTGAAATTCGTAGTTCTTCATCCACCGTATTTAGCAAATTTGGCTCTCAGAGATTATTATATGTTTCCATTTGAAATTTGCTTAACGTCCTTAAACCTTTAACGTGGGGTGCCATTAAAGATCAAAATTGACAAGCACTCAAGCATAATATTATTCAATGCTGAATGTTGATCTAATGCCCTAATGGATTGACTGCAAAACTCGCCGAGAATACTGTTAGATTCCACGTTATCTTTCAATACTATTGAACAGAGTTTGCTTCATAGCATTTTTTCAAAACAAAACTCCTTATACATACATACATACATACATACAGTAGGCACAAATAAAATTTGAGTTTCAATCAAAGTTTTCTTTCCCAACCACCTAGACCGTTTAACCATATTTTTGGTTGGCAAAATAAAACAAATTAATTCACTCCAATTTTCAAAGATTTTATAGGTATGCAATAAATTATTGTTGGACTATGAAAAGATATTATGCGCAGCGTGATAATATGAATTGACTTAATTAAAAAATGATGGGATTACATACTTAGACGTAATATATATGCAAATTACACACACATAATAATATTACCATTGCCGTTAGAAGCCAGGCGCACTCGTCTCAAATCATCAAAAATTCATAACATGCTTTGCCATAAAGATTATTCAAATTTATCATATAACGCATAAGGGTCGAAACTGGTAAAATGATATTGTGGTAATGTTTCATACTACATGCTACATGACAAAAAAAAAAAAAAAATAAAAATACAGAAAGAAGGAAAAAAAGATTCACACCCTCAACTAGCGTAGAAAAGAAAACCGGAAATTGAATAATTTTGCACAACACAAACGGAAGTAGATACTTTATTGTCATTTAGTGGTTGATGTGCCACTATAGTAAGTAATCATAGTCATCAAATCACATTCAATATGTTTCAAATCATATTCGTTTATCCCTTTTGTTAGATATTATTAGATGTATCGCATGTACAAGTATGTATGGAGAGATGGAATATTATTTTAGCTACGCGTGCAGCAGGTTTCGATTGAGGGGTGTGAAAAAAACCATTCTTGGGTTTGTTCAACGATACACGTCAACATATTGTATTCACGCAAAAAGGGATTCTATTTATTATCAAATATATTTACCGATTTATTTATTATTTGATTATTCATTTGTTTTACAAAATGTGTCAGTTCATCGTTACCTTTCGACGCCTCTTTGAGTACTCTAACAGTCTAAAGTTCGTCCTTTTCTGATGTTTTTCCGTTTGTATATCCATACTTGAATATGCTCTTCTAAAAGACAACTCTATGAAAGTTTCAAAGACTCTTCCAAATACTGTGCAACATTGAACTGCTCCAACAATATTCTTAATTAGTATTTTTACCGGTGGCCACGTTTCACTTCCGACAGTAAAAATTTGACACGTTAAAAAATCCACAAAAAGTTCTCTGAGAATTGCATTGAAGCCTGATGTCACAAGCGTTCAAGTCCTGTCTAACATTTAACACGTACAATAGGGCATACATATGTATGTACAAGTATAGGTAGATACATAACTACATACGTAGATTGTGACAAAGATTTATTTTAGTCTTAGATATATATTATATATATATATATATATGTCACGTGACATGCAAGCGTCGTTTAATAACGTTTGGTTGATACTAACTATCATTCATTCATTCATTCATCAAGATAACTGTCATAATGATATTGTATTACAGTTGAATTTGTAATGTGATTTTGGTAAATTTTCTCAAGTCTTTGTATGAAATTGCGAGAAGTTTAACATCTGATTGGCATCATTCTGTTTTACAAGCATCACCAAAGTTAATTGCAATCGAAATCAAGGGTTGTTTGCTTCAAGGAAAAAAAAAATAAAAAGGATTATTGTAATAATTAATAATTATCAGCGTTTTTCGATGAATATTTGAAATCAAATCAATATATTATTATTATTTTTAAGAAGGAGTAAATAAAAAACGTGTCCAAGGAATATGCTGAGGTGTTAGTACCCTTCTAATGAGAGGCAAGAAGTCATAGCTTCACATACACCAATTCTATTCCTGTGGTCTTATGGAAAGTCGGCTCTTCAGGTAAATCCAAAAGAAATTTATCAGGAATGGCTATTTCAGAAAGACTTCTCGAGGTATCTGTTTCAGCCCTATTGCACTAAGTCCCACTGAAGTGTAATCAGACCCAAGGTTGTGCAATATTCTTAGAGAAGGATTAAGTGAGGAATACTGTGCGGCACAACAGTTTCGAACTTTTTGCATTTCAGACCATACAATTTCAGTAAATGTTGCCCCATACTTTCCAGTTACAATGATCACTAAGCGATCAGTATAAACTATGACATCATAACTAAGCTCACTTAGTTTGGTTAGAAGTTCACCAATAACCGAGGAGGGAGAAGGACACTGCCCTTATTATTGAAATCAAATATAGAGGAAAGAGCGGTCTTCGCCAATTCTACTCGGTGGATATGTGATTGAGCAGAATTGTCATATTTGGAAAAGTGGGACCTCACAAGTGTCTCAGAAAGTGACAATGCTTCCTCTAATAGTGATTGTTTATGTCTTACGTTACAAGATCATCACGGTTTCTGTCAGATAAAAACTTCCTGTTGCCTAAAATTGAATATATGGATCTAGACAATATAAGATTTCAATAAGACAGAGCCAAAAACCAATCCAGTTCGATTCAATTGCTACGCAAATTCCCGGGAGATATAACTTCAAGATTTGGCAATTAGATCAAAATTAGGCTAAAGATCGATACTCTCTCTTGAACATTTAAAGATTCCGGCTGAAGTCTCGGTTTGGAACTAGTCCAAAAATTCTTTGGAAATTAACCCAAAAGGATCGAATTCTATAGATAATGCATACACGCATAACGCTTCTATAAATGTTGGGCAGAAAAAATTAAGAGGTTTCATATACTTGAAAATTTTGAGGTTATTTGTTCATTTTCAACTGATCTTACGTTCATTTTGCATGGCAGGAGATACAGAGTTGGTATATTCAGAAAAAATGTTGAGAAGCAAAAAATGAACGGGGACCTTTTAAATATTTTACCTACCTAAATGGAAGCGACTTTTATGAAAACTTTGTAGAGGAGCCCCTCGAAGGAGTGGTGATTGGTGGTCGGCCATACATTTACCATTCTAGGGACGTCTTCTGAAAAGCTGTGGATTTGTTCATCAATTTCCTTAATATAATTTCAACTTTGACCTCGATTTAACATCGTTTAAAACACCCCAGCCCAACACACCGTTTTTTGGCTCACGCATATTTTTATGAAACAAAAAAGGGGACTCTCGTATCAATATCGATGCATTTCCCATGCAAAAATTCGATCCTAATTTTAACATGATCTTAACTACGAGCCTATATCTGTAAAATATATTAATGGGATTTTCAAACTTAGAAGTCCCAAATCTATTTAAAAAAAAGGGTCACATCGTCTAGTGAAATTAAATAGAGGTCAAGGAACAAGTTTGAGGCCAAATTTAATAGAGATTTGAATTTCAAATATGTGTGTGTGTGTGATTCTGTTTTTCGTTATTACAAATTTTGAAGAGACAAAACGGATTACCCTCTATTTTGGTTTTAAAAGGAAACTTCTGAGGGCTGATAAAATTTAGAAATATAAATTTGCCATTAGAGTACTAGTATTTCCCGTTCGAAATGTACCTTATCGTTGTAGGTACGACTCTTCGCAACAATCGATCATTGGAAATCTAAAAGATTTAAGCTATGTAGGCATGTTTTTTTGTTTCTTTTAAATCAAAATCGGTGTGTTAGTCTAATTAAATGATATACGAATGTATTGTATGTGCCTACAACCAAACAATATTTAATAAACGAGCACGTGCCATGAATTTCTCATAATTGCCTGTGTTGCCGTTGCTGATTGCTAAACTAAAAAGGATCAGAAATAAGCAATTATAAAAGTCCTTTTGCAAACAAGCGCTAATCTGCTCTTTACTTTTTACTACATTATAGAAAACAAGCTTGATGCCCTTTTCAAAAACAAATTCTAATCCGATTAGCATTGTTCCTACTGTTGACTTTCACATGCATATTTATGCACATACGAACACATTAGGGGTTGTCTCCTTGTTTTGTTTGTTTTTTTTTCTTCTGACTTGTACATATTGATGCTGCTGATGCTGCTGTTGCCGTCATTGATATCTGATCTTTTTTATTAAATGTTATACTCGCGTTTACTTTTGATTTTTATTTGATTCAGAAATTATACTATTAGCAGCGAATAAACACTGTACGGGTAGTAATATAATTTCAAATATACAAATACAAGTGAGTACCTTGGAAACATTATGAGAAAATCAAACATAGCATCTACTTATTTGTTGAAAATTCCTAAAGTGATTTATTAGATACACACAGAAAACACAGGACTTTTATAATTTTGATACTTGTACGATTATAGGTAGTAGGTAATGGTAGACAGTGTATGAATATATATATATATATATATATATATATATATATATATATATATATATATATATATATATATATATATATATATATATATATATATATATATATATATATATATATATATATATATATGCGATATATATTTGATATGTTTCGTTTTTTTGTTTTTTTTGTTTTTTAGTTTTAAGATGAGCTCTTAACAAACCAATTGTTACCAAAAATACCTATTTGAATAAATGTAAATGATTGTCTTGAATTAAATTGAATTGTCAAATCCACATTTCTGAATTCATGCATCGTTTCTTGATTGTCATTGAATGCCAGCCAGCCTACATACATGCATATGTACATTTATATGTACATATTTTTGCTGAAAGGTAAAGGAGATACAGACAAAGAACACTCTCAATACAATGGGTCAATTTTAGTTGGGGATTTTCTGTGAAATCACGATTTATGTTTTGTAGCGCCTTTTATTATGATTCCTGATTTATTTCCTTATTTTAATAATCGTATAATATCATTTCGTTCGAATTAATTTCATTAATATATACTCACCAACTTATAGATGATACTTATTCAGTTTTCTGCCAACTTTATCCCAACTTTAGTTCAACTTGAGTAACTACCTATGTAATCGAAAAGTCTATAGATGAATACATATACACGTACTATATACCAGTAAATATGTATAGTGAAAAGGATACTTTTGCTTAATTAAACAATTAGATTTCATGACAGTTAATGTGGTTCTAATTGCAATACTCATGTATAAAGGAATAAAAAACAAAGGTACAAAGATCTCTTCGTATATATATATTTTAGTATGTATCCTATGTATCTGAGTACAATATCTCCATTCATTTATACAATTCTCTCCAATAGTATATGTATATCAACATATACCTGTTCGAGTATATAAAAGTGTCTGACAAAAATTGTTGGTTATACCTAGCAAACCAAATTATGAGCATACCACATATCTCAAGATATGAATCCAGTCAGCGTTATATTTTTGTATGCTTTTCTTAAGCATTTTTATATATGGTTGTAAAAAACTGATCACTTTGAATGATTTGTGGGTGCCGTAGCTCAGTGGTTAGTGTGTTCGCTTTCTGATCTGTAGGTCGTGGTTCAATACCCGGCTGATGCATAACAAATTTAATATCGAAAAGATTTTTCTTTCGAACGGTACCCACCTGTCGGCAAGCAATTGGCAATTCTTCCGACAGTAACAACTTGCCATGAAAAAGCTTCTAAAAATAACTCTGTGACAAAGCTCAGAAAAAGTGATGTCACAAGTGTTCTGCCGTTCGGAACCGGCTAAAATAAGTAGGTCCCTTCTAATATTGTCCAAAATTTAAGACGCACAACAGTAATGGAAGAGAAGCTCGGCCAATGAGGCCTTTGGGGCTTTAAGTGCCACATATTAATTTTTTTTTGAATGATTTATCTAGCTATAAAGTGAATACTCAGTAATCATACATGCTGCTAAACTTTAATTTGCTTTTCATTTGTTATTTGTTTTCTGCCTGAAATATTCCTATTTTTTGCGAACATGAGATTATAATTTATAATAAAAAAGCTCTTATCAAATTAGAATATTTATTTTGTTAAAATCAACAATTCTGTATTTCATCAAATTGAAGAACTAATTTTCCATTTGACCTAGAAATCGATTATTAAAATTCAGTGAAATTTATTGTCCTATTCTTAAAAATGTAAATACCCTAATTTGAAATCATAATTTAGTATTTTTTAGACATAGACAGTCCCAAGTAACTCCTAGGAAAAGGAGGTAAAGGGTTAAGGACATATCGCAATCCTTTAGATCTATTGTTTTGATCAATTGAATTGATCTAGTGAATCAATCACTGATACATGCGATAAGCCTGCAGCCACTTAAAGATCACTCACCCTTATTTGCTGATCGTCCAATATAATACCGTGGATTTTATAGACTATTTATGGTTTGGTAGCCTCAATGTAATGACCACTTGCACTATTACAACCTCACCGAAATTGAAGAATTTTAATATTGCTTTTCAAGCTTTTGTTCGGCTTATGTAGGCATTTGTTTCGAATGGAGAATGGCTAACAAATCTAAAAAAGCAACACTTTATTTTATCGTCTTTTCTAAATTAAATGTAAGTTGTTTTTTATACGGTTATATATATTAATATTTATATAAAATTTATATCCACAAATTTATCCATAAAATTATGTTATGGATTATTTTAAACAAACCAAACAAGCCTATACAAATTAAATATGTTTGCGCTTGTTTATCTAGTAATCGAAGCTCATTCGAAATAAAAGCAACTGATCGTTTATTTAATCTACCGAAACACCAGGGCTTTACGCACATGATCTGATCTTATGCGAGCGTTTTATTTTTTCAACTCAATAACAAAAGGTAAGCACTTTCTTATTATTAATCTTATTATTAAGGTAGTAGTCCGGTGTGAAGGGTTCAAAAAATCGATTTTTTTTTTTACATTTTTCGGAAGAAAAACATCTTAAAAATATACTCTAAAAATTTCAGACCGAAAGTTAAAAAGTTAAAGTTATACTAGCTAAAATAAGAGAACGCGCCGTAGTGTGTATGAATCTGTTGTCAAAACTTTAAACGCGTTTTTCTCAAAACCATGTTTTCGAAATTTAGGGGAATCACTGACTCAAAACTATTCAACCAATTTGACTAAAAATTTTACCCGTTATTTTAGACACACATATCTATTGAAATATTTAAGTTTTTAATAATAAACTATTTTATTTAAACAATTTATCAAGACAAAAAATTAGATTTTTTGAACTTTTTTCACAAGTCCGCCATTTTGTTTTTGTTTTTTTTTATGTATATTATAGGTTAGTTCATTAAAAATCTTTTTGAATTTTTTATTTCAGATGACTTCGGAAGGCTGTGTGCTTCCCCGAACCAACTCATCTTTTTTTGCGAGGACTCCACTCTGACGTCAAAAATTAAAAACAAATTAATGTAAAATTAAGTTAAAAAATTTTTTTCTATACTTGAAAACACCAATAAAAACATGTAAAAATTTTAAAACGATCGGATTTTATTTTCTTGTTAAAAAAAATTCATGAAAAAACCTCGAAATTTCGGTCGTCACACCGAACTACTACCAATATTTTCCAAATACAAATGCACAAATGACGTAGAAAAATTGTCAAATGAAAAAAAATAATACAAAGTAATTGAAGGTGGAAAAAAGCGTTTCTGTAATTGGAGATCGAAAACCCGCGAACTTAACATACATTATTTGAGCAGCAATAGGTCTTAAAATAAAGAGCGTAACATTGTCGTGATCGTGATTGGCAATCATGTGATTCTCAACATAGCAGCCGGCTAATTCACATTCAGAACGAATCTCTGCAACCAAATAAGCATATTTTTTTACTCATATTTACATCTCATAAAGACGATTCCTCGCCGAGCAAGAAAATATTAGCAAACTTCGAATTAGTCGCATTGGTTTTCTGGGTACACACCCCCATATGTACAATATAAACATACGTGTATATGTATTGTATTATATATACACACGCATAGTTATATAGATATTCGTATATGAACATCTTTATATAGGTAGTTATTCCATTGTATGCATTTTGGAGAATAGATTTCGACACCAGCAAAACAGCCCTTAATAATTTGGGGAAATACCTAACCGTGTTAAAATGATAGGTACGATACTCCTTTCATTTAACGCGTGCGCTTTTCACGTTTGACAAATATGAAAAATATGAGCAAAAGGGATGACAATAGTCGTGGCGAAGTACTGAATGAAAATGGCGTTTATTATGGAAAAATGTTACAATATTGTGCACGAGTACATACGGCACAAATATGCGTAGGAATTGATAATCGTAACGATGTGTTTAATTGTGGAAAATGATTATAATGAAACAAATTATAATTGACAAAAAATGAATATAACAATGCTTTTGTAATTGTATGTTTAAATACACACACGTATATATCTGTGTATACACACACACACACACACACACATATATATATATATATATATATATATATACATACATACATATATATATATATATATATATATATATATATATATGTATGTATATATATATATATATATATATATATATATATATATATATATATATATATATATACAGTTGTCTGCATAAAATAAGAAACTTAGACATAATATACATCCGAGATTTTTTTAACAGTAATTACACGACGATTCACGTCTCCGCTTCTCCGCCACATATGGGGGCGGATGCTCGTTGAACAGCAATTTTCTCCCAATTTTGTATATCGATCAGTTTCTAAGTAACCATGAGATATTTTCCTAAACGCTTGCTTACATAAATATTACCACATTGATATTAATGGTACGCGACATAAAGCTCATCATTTAGAATAGGTTCTAGGATAAATACGATAGTACAGATTGGCAAATTGTAACTGGATGTGACAATTCTTTTCATGTTAAAATACCTTGGCCTGACTTTATTCGGGAGAAAAGGATGCTAATTGAGGTCGTTGGACTAACTACGATTTCAACCAACCAACCAAGTGCGGTAATATCAAAGTTATATTCATAGTTCACAAGTAGCAGCAGTTGTAATAGTTATTTACCAGCGGCATACTGAGATTAATTTCGTTACCAATCAAACACCGTTTTCTTATAGTTAATTGTTAGCCGATAGTGTTGTGAAAAAAAAGTTCACCATGCTGACAGTAATACAATTATAATAACAATAACTATATGAGGTTAAAAATTAATTTTTATTCGAAACAATTTTTATTCCTTATCAAAAAATTTTAAATCATAAAGCCATTTTTATGATATAATTAAAAATAGAAATCAAACAATAATTTTGATTAAAAATCGAGAAAATACAAATATTTAAATAAGTGCATCATCTTTCTGCAGTCCCAATTGTCGAATAGCACAATCGTATTAGACATTTGGATTATGTTGATTTTTAAAATTAAATTTTAAAACACCATTAAAAAATTTGCTGTCCCTTAGATTTTGAAATTTCAATTTCGGGATGCTACTTAAACTTTTATGCGAGAATATAAAAATCCTAGAGTATGGTTGTAGATTCGATTAATGTTACAAAATTATGTGGGCAATACTTACTAACGCCGCCGGTTATCTATAATAACCATATAAGTTGGCACCACCTTCATTATTTTTGATAATAAAATAGTAACATTCATTGCTGGAAAATTTTGGAAGAAAATTCCATAACTTGAGTAATGCTCATTTTATCGCACAGTCAGAGGACGACGAAAAGCCGAAGCTGTATTTAGGGCACACAATTTCCCACACGACAATGCAACACACTATTAGTAGTAGTATTAGAGTGATTTCTGAAGCACTGTTTCATATTAGAGAAAAACTTGTTTGTCGATTTTGATAAATTTTACAAAAGCGTCCAATCGAATACATTCTTATTTTCAGTAATTTTCTTGACTTATTTTTTTTTTTCAAATCATGGTGTCACGGTGATTATGTAGGTACTCTTCAAGTGACTTAATGGTGATTATAGGTCTGGTGAGTACAGCACGAAACCAAATTGGAGACACTTCAAACACCCTCATATTTTCGATTTACAGTTAAAAGTTTGTTATCAGTTCACTTACGGGGTATTTAACAATCAACAACTCAGCCATTTTCCAACTGATTTTCTATTTTTAAGGTTCTGGAAAGAAAAAATATGCACCTTTCGAAAGATATATTTGGTTGAATGTGAATTTGGTCAAGTTTTTCTCATTTTTTCTGTTTTAACAGCAACTTTTTGAAACATTCTCAAAAAAATTATAACAAAAATTTTAATTTCGAATAGAATGACTATTCATTTGTTGGAATTGATTGCAAATATTGGAAGTTCAGATAGGTATTCGTGAGTTAATAGTACCCTCTCGACTACGTCGATTGAAAAGAATTTAAAATAAGGTTTAATGGAGAATAACAATGAAGTTTGAATTTTCCAATTGGCGCCACATTGCAAAACAAATTAATAAACAGTGGTTGCAATAAGTATCTACTACCATATCTATTTATTTAGTCAAATAAGTGCAACATTAAAATATTTGCACATTTAAGTATTTATTGGCACACAATCAGGGTTATTGTGTTTAACTGCTGACAATGCACTGAACTCTGTTACCCTAGCGTATATGCATATGTGTATGTATATTTTTAGAGCATTTTCTACCGATTATATATATAAATTCTAAGTAGATGACACCGCGCAGATAAATTTGTCCCACTAAATTGACCAAAACATGAAATAATTGCGAATGTAATTAGTTATTGCCTACAAGCGAGATACACTTCGCTGCAGATGTGCCTTGTTTTTCCATCTCTTTCACACACACACACACACACACAGAGAGACACACACATGCATACAATAGTGGAAGATGAACAAATAAATCGTTTTTAGCCATTCAAGAAGTATCAGTTGCCCAATTGACATTGTATAGTCTGTGGTGAATGAGATGTGCGCGTTCACTGCGTTGACGTGCAGCGATACAAATCTTCAGACAACACATTTTCACATTTTGTGTCATTGCATGAATTAAAAATTTAATTTTGATTTCAGCAAATTAATGTTCAGATGGCTTTTTGTAAGAATTGTGTCTTTATTTATTCATTTTCGTATAGATTTTTTCTCTTCTTTTTCTTTTACTTTATTTTATTTTATTTTTTTTTTTGTGTGATACGATATTTCATTTCACTAGTGTTGTGTGGGACCCCCCTTCTTTCATTTGTTTTCATCTGGCAAAATTAATTGTGAGCCGAAACGGAGCGTGCCGACGTGGTTGATATGCGCAATTCCTTGAAATTGTGTATTGAGATATACATACATACATTCGTGTGTGTGTGTGTGTGTATAGTAGTACTCGTACAAACTACTTATTACATAAAAGTGCCTTCTAATAATTCAATTAAACATAGTGCGAAACTGTGGAATTTCATGCGACAATAAAAAATCTATCTTGAAAGAAATTATTTTGCAATATGCATACATATGTTTTGATAGCTATGATATGGAAATGAATTCAAAGAAAATTACTTGGATACTCCATTCATTTAATTCTAATAAATATACCTACTTGCCTATAATAATATTGAGATGCAAACACTGATTACCAAGATGAAACAAATTGGAGCATACGATGTGGGACACATTCACAAACTCATTCACTTGCTCACATTTCTAATAAAATGCCATTCATTGTATATACATAATTATTAAATTTAATTGTTCCACTCCAGGTTTCACCCATACAAAATGAAGTACATACGTACATACTATGTACACGTGTGTGTGTGTGTGTGTGTGTACATTCGCCTGAAAAGTAATTTAACACAATCGAAATGTGCTATTAAATGCTTATTATGGGTTGCCTTAACACATTTCTATAATTTTAATGTGTTCAACGTATTCGATGAAACGATAATAAGCAGTGAATTCAAATGAGTTGTGCTTCAGTTTATTTTTTCAAATGTTTACATTTTTTTTATTATTTTTTATGCGTGACTGCTTCATATGGTAGTAAAAAATAAAGAAAAATTCAAATTCAGAAATGCGGCTATTTATAATGAAAAGTGTCTTAAAATAAATATAATATGCGCTATTTATGCAAGTATTAAAATATACCTAATACACTTTGTTGATATTCTCTATATTTCGGTTAAATAAAAATTAACACTTAACCTAACGTATCGCAAGTACGATATGTTGAAAATCTGCACTGCGGTCATTTGAATAAATTTGCTGCCTTTTCATATTCGTACATTGGGACAAATATATTCATATCTAAGTACGTTTTAATTACACAAGTACCTATACACACACACACACGCCCATATACACACACTATATAGGTACGTAGAAACATTTTTCAATTCATGGAATTCAATGTGGTTGCAATGTTAAGCATATTTTTGATCTTTCATAAGGTAAGGTGAAAACACTTTTACTGCCTAATTACATTAATAGCATTTTTTTCGGTCGTATATGTATGTAAATGGTCTTCGTTCGGTAAACGGAATATATTTTTAATTAATGGCGACTGCTTGTTTATGAATGATATCTATAGTAAGTACTTTGTGTTCAGGTACTGTGGAAAATTGTGAAAATATTTATTACCTTAAAATTAGAGTATACATTATATATTGTATATGTATGTAAATATTGTGTATTTACTATTTATATTTACATTATACACAAGTGTAATTGTAACAATTTTATTGAAACGGTGAAAATTCAAACTACCTACATACTATTATTCACTTTGTTGGTGACGAACACAATAACTTGAACAAATATTGCGATATTTCGACGAAATTTTACCAGTGGTCCAAGTGTGTACGGATACACGTTGCAATTTTTATGAATTTAAAACGTCATAGATTAGTTTTGTACAAAGCCAATTCAACGATCCACTAAATGTATAATTAAAGGTACTGATTATATTTTTAGTATTATTTTTTAAACTTGTTTCAACAAAGGTATATGTTTTTTGAATAGTTTTTATCCGTTTTTGATTATTTTCATTAATGTAATGTCAAATTATTGTATGCAGGGATGCAATTTCTAAAAAAAGAAACCATTGTATATTTCCGATTATTGCTGTATTTTTATACCCTGCATAATGCAATAATTAATTAATAAATTAATAATAATAATATTAATATTAATATTGAGCTATTTCGACGAAATTTGGCACAAGTAACCTATGATCCAAGGGTACGGAGGGGATTGATATTGGGCATGATCGGTCAATAGCCACGCCCACACAAAGCATTCAAAGCGACTAACCTCGGAATTTTCAAAATCTTTAACTTCGTATAATTCACATAATATACCACTTGGGACAATAATATTTGCCACATAGACTTTTATTGTATTACTATATAACCTCGCCAAAAGTGGGTGAACCACGCCTACTTTTAGCGTAGCTCTCATACAAAGTGTCTGTACTTCTTTTAAATTGAAACAGCTGTAACTTCTACAATCTTCTGTCGAGAATAACCATAATTGACACTTAGATTAACATGGTAGTCGGAAATAATATGGCAGAAAATCATTGTGCCACGCCCACTCCTTTTTGGGTCTCCCATACAAAGTTGCGGAAATTAAAAAAAATGTTACCAGTTGTAACTTGCAAACTATTAGAATTACGAGATTTAAGGTGTGGATTAGTACTGTACGAGCAACTAGGCTCACAAGAAATGGGCGCACCACGCCCACTGTTTATCGTAGCGCCCATACAAATTTTAAATTGAAACAGCTGTAACTTCTGTCTAGAATAACCATAATTTACACTTAGATTAATATCGTAGTCGGAAATAATCTGGCAAAAAATCAGCGTGCCACGCCCACTTCTTATTGGGGCTCCCATACAAAGTTGAGGAAATTAAACAAAAATGTTAACCGCCATAACTTACAAACTATTCAGCGTAGAACAACCAGATTAAAGGTGTGAATTAGTATTGTAAGAGCAAATATACCCACAAGAAATGGGCCACGGCCACGTCCATTGTTTATAATGGCTCCCATACAGGATGACTGAATTTCTTTTAAATTGAGATAGCTGCAGCTTCTGCATTCTTCTGTCTAGAACAATCATAATTAATACTTAGGTTAATATGGTAGTTGTACATAATCTGGCAAAAAATCAACATGCCACGCCCACTTCTTAATGGGGCTACCACATAAAGTTGCGAAAATTTTAAAAAATTTGAACCGCTATAACTTACGAATTATTCAACTTAGGACAAACAAATTTAAGGTGTGGATTAATATTGAAAAATTAATTGGATGTACAAGAAAGAGGTAAGCCACGCCAACTTTTTATATAGCTCCCATACTAAGTCTCGGAATTATCTTAAAAACCTCCTTTAAATTATCCCTTTTGGAACTCTCATAACATACAAAGTACTTCGTCAATGTCAACCATATTTCGGGTGTAAATTAATAGTATATGCAAAAATTGTTTTTCAAAAAATGGTAATAAAAGAAAAAGATGGATATTCGAGTAAACTTTTTATATATATATCTACATATGCAGGGTATAATTTGGTCGGCCCCAGCCGACTGTAAGGAGATTTTTTCACAATACTTTTATACACTACTGTTTGATTTAGTAGTCATCGTTTTGAAGATATATTAAGATTTAAATATACGCATTTCATGAAGGAAAATCCTTTCCGCAAAAACTCCGAAATTCAACGTTAATTTCTCCTTACATACGAGGGTGGGATAATAAGCAACTGAAAATTGAAATAAGAAACACCTTATTCGGCAAAAAAAAAACCTTTTAATTTTCAATATAGTCTCCTTTTTAGCTCGAAACACTTTATCCTACATTCCTCCAATTCTTTAATGGCCTCCAAATGCAATAATATGATTGCTCGAAGCCATCAATATAGGCATTTGATTTCATCGATGACTTCTTCGTCCGAAAAATTTCATCATATTTGGAAACAGGAAATCATCTGAAGTGGCTAAATGTGGAGAATATGCTAAATGATGAGCAATTCTTAAACGAATTCATACAATTTTGTATGCCAAAACATTGTCTTGGTGGAAGATAATTGTTTCCCTTGCCAAATGTGGTCGTTTTACCTTCAAGTCAGAGTGGAATCGATCTAACATAATATAGGGTGATTTTTTAAGAACCTTTGGATTTGATTTAAAAAAGAGCACATAAAATTTAGAAAAATGTATGAAATCTTTATTTGAGATGATAGAACGATCTATATAATTCAATGTTTAGAGATGATTTCATGTAAATGTTGGCCGTGCTTGCGCCTTAAACGGTTTATGTACTGGGTCCAATTTTGGCATACTCCCTCAACATATCTACCGGTATCTCATGAATAAATTCTTCAATATTGGCTTCCAGTGCGTCAACCGTAGCGTGCTTGTCGCTATAGACATGAGCCTTAACATAGCCCCACAAAAAATTGTCTAAAGGTGTTAAATAGCACGATCTAGGCGACTAATTGACGGGCCCTAAACGTGAAATAAACTGTTCACCGAACTCGCCTGTCAATTGGGCCATTGTTTCGCGTGCTGAATGGCATGTGGCACCGTCTTGTTGGAACCACATGTCAGCCAAGTCCAGCTATTCCATTTTGGGCAAAAAAAGCTTATAATCATCGCACGATAGCGCTCGCCATTCATGGTAACGTTCCTGCCTTCGTCGTCTTTGAGCAAGTACGGTGCAATGATGTCACCGGCCCATAATTATTGTAAAGTAATATCAATCTGGCAACTCTAGTTATCTAATCTTCTTTTGTATTACTCCTTACGTTTATATTGAATAAAATTAGTCGCCATCGCATATTGAAACTGCGCGTACGTATTTCTGTTCAACAGGTTATGGGCCTATTCGCGAATTGAAATAATTTCATAATTTAAAAAAAAATGGCGACAGGCGCACTCAGTTTTCCTTTTGGAAAACTTCGTGGACGCGAGAACTTTGACGTCTGGAGAAGAAATGCAAAGTCATATCTAGTTTCGAAGAGTTGTTGGAAGATAACGGAGAATGGTTTGTCTGAAAAAGATCGCGACGTAAATGAACGGGCGCTAGCGGAGATTACGCTTATGGTCGAGCCGAGTAATTTCTCGCACATAGCAAACGCCGAAAGTGCAAAGGACGCATGGGACTCCTTGATGTTGGCGTATGAGGACAGCGGTTTAACTCGCAAGGTAGAACTTTTAAAAAAGTTGGTGCAGTTAAAACTGGAGCAGTTCCAATCTACGCAAGATTACGTCAACGAAATGGTCATGACTTCCATCAAGTTGCAAAATGCAGGTCTCAATATAGGAGATGAAGTAGTCGCTTCACTATTGCTCGCTGGGTTGCCTAATGAGTATCAAGCGCTTGTTATGGCAGTGGAAAATTCCAAGTCAAAATTAACGGTAGACAACGTTAAGAGTTTGTTGTTGCAGGATGTCAAATTTGACTGTAGCAGAGATTCCAGGGGCAATGCTCTATATTCGAAAAATTTCCAACACAAAAGGAATGACAAGAATTCTAATAAGAAAAAGTTTCGATGTTTCAATTGTGGCCAAGAAGGGCATATGCGTAAAGAGTGCCGCAAAAACACACAGTCAAAGAAAGCTACTGAGGACGAAGGAAAAAACAGGACAGCAATGGTCTCGAACTCGCTATTAGCAAGTTCGTGTTTTCACTCTCGTAGCGGCGAAAATGTGTGGTACGTCGACTCAGGTGCTACTTCGCACATTACAAATGATCAGCGGTTGCTCTCGAAAGAGAGAGAAGCGCAGCATAACGAAGTAATTTTGGCAAATAAAGAGCGAGTCGATGTCAAAAGCGTAGGCGATGTCAGCCTTGTTTTGAATGTGAACAAAAAGAAAATTGCAACAAATGTTCGAAATGTCGAATATGTACCAAGTCTCTGCGCTAACCTCCTGTCAGTGCGGCAAATAACAAAGCAAAACAAAAAAGTGGTTTTTGAAGGCAATGTTTGTAAAATCTTTGATTCGAATGGTACATTGATTGCGACAGCGCATGCAGATAATGACTTGTATAAATTAGACTGCGAAAAGATTACAAAAGGGAGAGCAATGACAGCGATTGACAGTTTTGAGCTTTGGCCTCGTAGGTTGGCACCTATTTGCAAAGAAAGCATGAAACAGGTGCAGAATTCAACTCATGGAGTTAATTACAGCGTTACAAGTAATGAAAAATGCATTGTATGTTGCAAAGGCAAGCAAACCAGAACATGCAATAAATCGGCTGGAACTCACGCTGAGAATTTATTGGATATTATTCATTCTGACGGTCTTGGTCCAATCAGCACGAAATCGTTCAGCGGCGCTAGATTTTTGTTGGTATTTCTTGATGATTATTCGAGAAAAGTTTTTGCCATTCCAATCGTGCGAAAATCTGATGTGTTTGAAAAGTTTAAGCAGTTTAAAAGCGAAGTCGAGAATCAGTGCGGACGTAAAATTAAAGTTCTCAGAACAGTTAATGGCACTGAATATTCCACCGAACAGTTTGGTAAATTAATGCGCGATTGTGGAATTATTCACCAGAAAACAGCTCCATATACGCCGGAGCAAAACGGCGTAGCTGATTGCATGAACCGTACGTTGATAGAGCGGGTCAGGTGCATGCTGCTAGATTCTGGTCTTGGTAACATATTTTGGGCTGAAGCTGCGAATACGGCGGCATATTTGGTAAATCGCGTTCCTTGCAGAGGCAACGAAAAGAGTTCGGAAGAAATATGGACTGGTGTTAAACCAAATTTAAAGTATTTTCGTATATTTGGCTGTATAGCAATGGTTCATATACCAAAAGAAAAGCGTTTAAAGCTTGATGCTAAGTCAGAAGAGTGTATCTTTGTAGGGTATTGCACTGTATCAAAAGCATATCGGCTTTACCGAAAATCTGATTACAAGTGTATCGTAAGTCGCGATGTTACGTTTTTAGAAAACGCAAGCGATTTAATTAAACCTGCAGAACGTAATTTGATTGCCAATATTAGCAATGAAAATGAAGTCTGTGACATTAGCAATTCAGAGGAGGAAACCGAGGTAGAATTGCTAGATGTCAGCAAATCTTCTGACAGCGAGTATGATACACCTGATGAAAGCGAAGCAACTGTTCAGCAGGCAGATAAAGTTAAAAAAAGATGTGCAGTTCGTCGTTCTGAACGTATTGCAAACAAAGCAAAATTGAATTTGTTGTTCGGCGCAGTGACTGGTGCCGACGAACCAGTAAGTGTTGATGAAGCTCTCAATAGTGCAGAAGCGGGCGCTTGGAAATGCGCAATGGAAGAGGAGATGGATTCTCTTAAGTCAAACAACACTTGGGTGCTTACGAAGCTCCCTGAAGGTAAAAGGGCAATTAATTCGAAATGGATATTCAAGGTTAAGTGCGATGCAGATGGCGCGCTGGTGCGTTATAAAGCAAGACTCGTGGTTAAGGGTTGCTCACAGAAACAAGGAATTGATTATTCTGAAACATTTTCACCGGTAGTCAGATATAATTCTCTACGTTTCTTATTCGCCATGGCGGCGAAACATGATTTGTCGATGCATCAGTTGGATGCTGTAACTGCGTTTTTGAACGGTGAGCTTCAAGAAGAAGTTTACATGAAACAGCCCGAAGGCTATGATGATGGGTCAGGAAGAGTTTGTCGTTTGATTAAATCCTTGTATGGTCTCAAGCAAGCGAGTAAAGTGTGGAACGATAAACTGAATGCGGTACTAATCGGTCTTGGACTTGTCAGAAGCGATGTTGATCAATGCATCTATTATTGCGTAAATGGGAGATGCTTGATGTACGTAGCGATATATGTCGACGATGTTTTGGTGTTTTCCAATGACGAAAAGGCTACGCAGCGTATTAAGAACGAGTTGTCTTCAAAGTTTAAAATGAAGGACATGGGTTCAGTTTCATCCGTGCTTGGCATGCTGGTTCAACGCGATGAGGTAAAAAAGCAAATTAAAATTGACCAATCTGAATATATTTCCAGTGTGCTGAAGCGTTTTGGAATGGACGATTGCAATGCTGTCTCCACTCCACTCGATTTGTCGCAAAAGTTAACGGCAGAAATGTGTCCGCAGACCGATGCAGCAGCGAAAGAAATGGAAAATGTTCCATATATGGAGGCAATTGGTTGTCTATTATATGCAGCACAGAACACACGACCCGACATAAGCTTTGCAGTCAATTTGCTGAGTCGTTTTTCACAAAACCCCGGAAAGGCTCATTGGCTTGCAGTAAAGCGTATAATGCGTTATTTGAAGGGTACTGTTGGAAAGGGCATCGTGTACAAGAAAACAGCGGATGGTCTTACTGGGTTTTGCGATGCTGATTGGGCAGGAGATCTTGACGAAAGGCGGTCAACATCCGGTTACGTATTCGTGATGCAAGGTGGAGCTATTTCTTGGTCATCACATAGACAGCGAACGATTGCTTTATCCTCAACCGAAGCAGAGTTAATGGCGATCGTGGGTGCGATGCAAGAATCAATTTGGTTGAATCGGTTAGAATCGGAGTTGGTTCCTGGCGCTAAAAAGGAAACAATTCTATATTGCGATAATAAAAGCGCAATTCATATTGTTCGTAATAACAATTTTTCACCTCGCACTAAGCATGTGGATATCAAAATGAAGTTTATACGAGAGAAGCTTGAAGACAAATCGCTAAGGATAGAGTACATTTCTACGAATGAGATGTTAGCAGACGGTTTAACGAAGGGCGTATCAGCTGCTAAAAATGAATTTATGAATGCCAAATTGGGCTTAAAGTAATGTTATTCAAATAGTAACACGTTTTGAAATTGAGCACTAAGTTTATTTGAATTAATTTGTATTAACATAAAATGAAGTATGCTTTTGTTACGTTGTTGTCAGATGTGCTATTAAAGGGAAGTATTGTAAAGTAATATCAATCTGGCAACTCTAGTTATCTAATCTTCTTTTGTATTACTCCTTACGTTTATATTGAATAAAATTAGTCGCCATCGCATATTGAAACTGCGCGTACGTATTTCTGTTCAACAATAATCCACACCAAACAGTGCATTTTTCGGGATGTATTGACAGTTCTTGCAATGCTTCTGGTTGCTCTTCACACCAAATACGGCAATTTTGATTGTTCACGTATCGTCGCTGAGCCGAGCATGAATTTTGATAATATAATTCAATAATCTGCAAGCGTTGTTCGTTCGTAAGTCGATTCATGGTTAAGTTATAGATCAAACTGCACATGTTTGACAGTAACATGTTACACGAAAATAGCTGAGCTGCCAAAAACAGTGTTGCCAAAAAGAAAGTTGCTAAAAAATCACCCTGTATCAGCAGGTGATCGTCTTAGCCATTACAAGGTAATCGATGTGAATGACAGCGCACACATCCCAAAACACTGTCGTGTAACCTTGTTCATTGACAGATTCACCTTGGCCTTCTTCAGCTTCGACTCATCAGACCCTGTCAGACTCTCAATTGTCGATCGTCGAATATCACATCCTCGTTTTTGTGGGCTTTATAAGATATTATGATCCCAATTGGACGATAAAAATGTTCGACCTCACTTGTGCTGGTATTACCGCACCGAAATTGAGTAATCCAGTGGTGAATGTTTTAAACTGATGGTGAAGAGTCTTCATAATGCTTTTGATAGGTTTGAGTAATAGTTTTTCCACACAAAAAATACTGTTTAATGAGCACACGAAATTTAGTTTTCTCCATTTTTACGAAAATTCTCAGAGGAATCTCACCCAGCAAAACTATTTGACAGACCGTCTGGAAATTTGGGTGTGCTCTATTGAAAGATGAGCATCTTGGCAAGTAAAGTGTTTTTTTAACCGAATAGGGTGACTTAATGACTTATTGATGTTTAACATATATTAAGTATGCCCACATTAACATTGAGATTTTTTATACGATTCAAACGTTAGAAAGCTCTAATTATGCATAATATGCACCCAATGATTAATTTGCGATAGAAAGTATACATAGAAAATGTTCGAATAAATACACTTTAGTGTCTAATTGTATTGTAAATATTTAAAATATTTGTCAATCAATCATAACAATTAACAAGTTCAATCATAATAATTTCATTTTGGATTTTCTTAAAGCCCTAAGCCTTTGATATATTCTCTGATAATTCAATCAACTTAGTTTAACAGGTAGTTTTCGAGGTATCCTACAATTAACAAAGCGAGTATAAAATTTCAATACCCATGACCACTAAAATTCAAAAACTACCCGAAGAATTTAAATGAATTCGACTTTTTGCTATCAGCAACCGCCATTTTCTTTATTTTCAAAGGAAAAATACTTCCGTTATATATTAGGTTAACTATTTAAGTAATCATTTGTTTTGTTTGATTGATTATGATTGTGATTGTGATTTACAAGTGCTTATAATATTTACATACGTATAAACACAGTGTAAATTTACATACCGATCGTAGAGGTTTCAATACATTAATTAAATAATTAAAATGTTTCAATATTACCATTAATATATTTTTGTAAAATGTGTGTTTCTACACAAATATATGATATTCACACAGGGGATAGTAATCATTCCTAATAATAAATTGTAAAATAATCTATATTTTAGTATGTGCTCGTACATTTATACCATATTTAAGTAATGTGATTGTTTTTGTTTTTTTAAATTCGTTGCTATTTTATTTTTATACCCATTTATGTACGTATGTACATATATAATGAATTGTATTGGGTCAGCTTATGTGTTATTTGTTATTAAATTAATTGAGTTTTAATTCAATCGATAAGAATACAATATGAAGAGACTTATTTTTAATAACGTCACACTCAGACAACTAAATAGAAATATAATCTGTATTTATTATCATTTATACTAACTGTTATTGAACCCCAATGACATCCAACAAATAATAATGTAAAAAAAAATTCAATTTTATTTATACATGTGTGTATGGTGTTATGTATAATTTTTATATAATGTCTTTAATTATATACTCATGCTTGTGTCTTGAAAAAAGTCCGAAATGTGAAGGCTCTGAATATGAACGAAAAAAAGTTTGTATATTTAACTCGTATTTGGAAATATTTGACAATGCCTAGTAGATATTATTAATAATAACACATCGTCAGTGTACTTTCACCAATTGTTTATCCATATGCTATATACAAATACTAGCATTTTTCTTTTTACATCTAAGCAATCACCTTAATTCGAAGTGAATTTCTAAGCGTTTAATTTACAATATTTTCTGTAAATTATTACTTACTGTATAAAGGCAATATATGATATGAAAAAGAAATTAGAGCCACCATTGTTGTTTTAAAACTTTATTTCATTTCACTTAATTTTTTATCGATTTTTCTGTGCATCCACACTGAATTACTCAGAACAATCATCCTTGTTTACACATTTTCATTTGGTTCTGTGGCTTCAACTTTCACTCGCACTATTGCAGCCTGTCACTAAATAGTGAATGTGCCTGAAATAAGATCACCGGGTAAATATGTATACAAAAGATAAAACAAAATACGTGATGAAAGAAATTTTGTACTTATTACTTTGGATGATTCCTCCCTACATGCAAAATCATCAATGTGAAAGAGCCTTTACTTACGCCTTCACTTTGGATGAATTACGGTCTCGGGGAATAACTCTTGAATCATAAGTTTGAAGCGAGTAAATATGTTTCATCGTTCATCTTTAGTGTGTACTTTTACGATCGTGTCATCTGGCAGAGATAAATCATTACTAAATAGACTACAATTTGTCCCAGCTTGCTGTATATAGCCCACAATATTAGATCTTCAAACTTGAAAGTACTTTGTAGTAATTTATTTACAATCAATTGCTTATGAAGTGCGTGCGATCGCACACTTTTACTTTACTTTTTTTTTTCTTCAATCCTATTTTTTGTCAGAGTTTTTAGATTTGGAAACTTCAATAACAAAAACAGTTTTTTTTACAGACGGCAAGTCGGCAAATTGTTATCAATTTTCGTGGTATTAACAATTTTTATTAAAAGCTGCTAAAGTGCCCTGTGTTAAATCTCAGAAAAAGTGATGTCACGGTGTTTTGCCATTCGGAACCACCGGCCAATAGAGGTACATCCCTTCTAATACGATTGAAATTTAACCCGCACCATAATAGTGCAAAAGAAGCTCGGCCAAAGGGATATTTGAAGCCTATAAGAAGTTTCGAATATAAATATAGGTCTTTTTAATTACAGATTTCCAGGTTAGGTGAACCAAAGTGGAACTCCTTGCATCTGCTCCATAGCTCTACATAAATTATAGTCAGATGGAGCAATACCTGGAGAGTACGGCGAATGTGGTAAAATTTGGTTACTGAATTTCTCCTCATTGTAGTTTTAAACATTTTTTCCTTTGGTAAATTCCGCTATTCAGTACAGCGCAATGTTATAATGTAGTATTACACAATTTCTGTGAACTAAAGGCTATAAATTTTTCAGAACACTCCTGTTGTAATTCTTGATAATATGTACAACAACCTGTTTTTACTAGTTTCAACAAATCGAATAAAAATATATCATTATACCAGTACATTTCCCCCAAATACACAGTAAACATTTTCTCAGTGAAAGCTTGGTTTAGGGATTGGTACTAGTTTTTGATTTACAGAGAGCCATTGATTGGAGCATTTTACCTTATTGAAAAGTATCCGTTTAATGATATTACTTTGAAATTTATCTCTCCCAAATCCGGTTAACAATAAAGTGCAAATTTATCGATGTAGTTAACCTCTGATTATTGATGAGGTACCAATACTCTTTACTTATGCACTTTACCAATACTTAATCTCGGATTTGATTCCCCTAGAGATTTTAAGGTTTCATTATAAAATTGTACATATCTTCCACTTCAAGATATTAACTTCAATGTACATATGTTATCGAAGAGGTTATGATCACTAGCAGCAAACCTACTGAACTAACATTGACACTTTTTGGCTCTAATACCTCTTCATAAATATCACAAATATGAATTGTTGTTAAAAAAAAAAAAATTAAAAAGGATGATCGATTATGGAAAGTACGAACGCCATTTCATTACAAGACAGTTTAAAATAAAATTCATACTTTTTAGAATAATTAGAACATAGGCGGCTTTAGTGAACATTGTAAAATAATCTGTGTTTCCTCTTTATTCATGGGTACAGAATTAAAAGCAGAAAATCCCTTCCAAATAATTGATTATGTACTTTTGGGTACTCCTATTATAAATCCACATCCATTTTATAAATTTTTCTTGGCTTAGAGTATGTTATTCATTATAGAAAATGAGTCGAAATTCTATCCATTTCTATTTTCGTGCCTCTCCTTAGATCAGCATCTCAAGTGATAGCGGGCATTCAAACGGCTCCATTGCCCGGGAAATTCAACCCGTTAATCTGACTTTGATCCTATTTTATTGAAAATTATAAGCAACTGACCAAGATCTCAAATTCTGTCCAGGTGAAATTTTCATTGATACCAGTGGAGATGAAAATATTTATCATAAAAAACACAACCACTTTATAATTGTATGGTTTTTATTTATACTTTTTTTTTCTTCTGTAAATCTATTTGTTAAAATAAATAGTTACAATATGTAATTTCATTATAAATATAATAATTACAGAACAAAGCAACTTATATAGTTAACATTGAATAGTACGCCATGGAGGAGACTAACACGATTATCGTCACTAATTAATATATAGCATATTAGAAAATCTATTATATGTATAAGTATGTATGTATGTTATGTATATATTTTTACAAAGAATATAAACATAGATGATAGCAAAGAATATACAATATATAGAAGTTGACAATCGAATGGTTGGAAGCTGAGGATGAGAATATTTTTGGGGGTGACTTTTTCTCATACATATTTTTATGTAAGTTGTAACTGAGAAGCCGGAATAATGCTGTATGTCAACAATGAGAAGTAGAATAAATAAGTTAAATTATTTGACAAATAAATTAATATTACATTAGATAAATAAGTTAAATTATTTGACAAATAAATTAATATTACATTAGAAGTGGTTGAAAATTGTGTGAAACGATATCTATTTACACCCTCGAATGAACGTATACAAAATCGAGTAGAGTTTGTATTTTGATAAATAGTTTTGTTCAGACAGCTGATTAAAGTAGACATGTTTTAGACATGTTCGAAATTACGCATCGTGTTGTTGTCAAAATCATGATAAAAAGAAGGTTTAAAGATAATGAAAACTTATAGTGAAATGGTTTCAAAATGATGAGCTCTGCCGAAGATATATCCTGAATATTCGTATACTGATTTTGGTATTACACATTAAACCTGAAATGCCCCTAATGTAAATTGGATACTAAATACTCTGGAGTTGTTGTAAATCAGTTACATATTTTTCCAAAACCTTCGATTTTTGTAAAAAAAAATAAGACAAAAACGTTTACACAATTTACCAGGCATTTTTATTACTTTTTTTTCAATTTAATTTAATTTCATTTAATTGAAATAATGTGGCTGAGGAAAATTTTCAAAAATAATTCGTAACAATATCAACAAAAGCTTATTGGGTAACATTTTCCTTGACATCCGTCATCAGTTAACGAATACTTGCCTATAATGGATACAAAGTGTTGTATGGACTCTGGAAGTAAATTCTCAGACTTTGAAAATATTAATCAACTTCTCGACTTCTTAATTTAAAGTTTAAAGGATATCAATAATACTAATCGTTCCAAAAATGTTTGCAAAAAGTAATTATAAAAAAAAAATATGTGGCACCGAAGGAATCTTTGGCCGAGCTTTTCTTTCAGTACTCTTGAGCGTACTAAATTTTGGACAGTATTAGAAGGGACCTACTTATTTTAGCCGATCCCGAACGGCAGAACTCTTGCGACATCACTTTTTCTGAGCTTTGTCATAGAGTTCTTATAAAAGATTTTCCATGGCAAATTGTTACTGCCGCAAGAATTGTCAATTGATTGCCGACATGTGGGTACCGTTCAAAAGAAAAATATTTTCGATGTTAAATTTGTTATGCCTCAGCCGAGGATTGAACCCACTATCTACAGACTAACCACTGAGCTACGGTAACCATATAATTTTAGAATTGGTATTATTTATGATGTTTGGTTCAATCGGAACGGAAAAAAATGTATGCATGATTCGCGATTCCTAGATTTTTTTTTTTTTTATTGGAGAATTTGAATTTCAACCATCAGAGCGCACCATCAGAGTCTCAAACCTACAAAGTTAAAGTTGAAGTTGCGACTTATGAATTCTATAGGCTTTGGTAAACATTTTCAATGCTTCTCTACGCCAATATTATAATAACTAAAATCTATTGTGAATTGTCATCCTATTAAGAAGAGGTTAATAAGTGACTTGCTCCCCTCTATTTTCAATTAAATTGCCCCAAAATTAATCTTGCTGCAATTTCTTATTCCAGCAATGGGCACCCGCGCTCATTATTTACAAATAATATGCAGGTGCCAATAGAATAATCTCAACGGTAAGCATTTTATTTATGGATACAAGTTGAAGCTTCTTAATATTGTATATTCCTTGTTGTTGTTGTTGTTTCATTTTTTCTTCTTCTTTCATTCTTAATTACATATGTATGTATATGTTGCAGCTACTAACTAGACAATTTTCCTATATATTAGCAAAACATTTTAGACTTATCAATTGATACTTGTACAGTACTGTATTACTGTAATTTTCTCACATATGTTGTATGTATCTAGTATTATAGCCCTTAGTTACTATATGCTATGAAATGATTGAGAGTTCTTATCTATTTATATGTATGTACATATGTATATGCTATAATGAATGGGATCGTAAAATGATTATAACTTGTTTTTGTTTTTCTTTTTGGTAACTTTAGTAAATTTCTTAAGATATTATATTTACATTTATTCATATTAGGCGTACAACTACCAATTGTACCTACATACTCGTACTATATGTATGTAGGTATGTTCTAGAAGTCATGATTTTGAATTAATTAATTGACTATGATAGTCGCTCTATGTAATTTCAATGAAAATGCTTTATGTAATTTGAAAATATTGAATGACTACTGCCTTTAAATTGGTTGATTTGTAATGGTAATTTTTTTTATTTATTTATTATCTATTCTTATGCACGTATACTAATACTAATACTAAATGTTTTCGAAAATATTTACAAATACAAGTAAAATGCGCTAACATCACAGCAATTTGGGCATGTACCTTAAACTAAATATGTATTTATTATATTTTATTTTCAATCAATTATAATAAAATAGAAACATATGTATGTATTTATGTGTATGTGAGAAATGAATTCATGATATACTACGTACGTATGTAGTAGATGAAAGAAAATTAAAAAGAAATTAGTATATGCAAAAATTTTACTGGGCAGGTGCTATTTGTTTGTTTGGTATTTCAGCTAATTTCTTATTATGACTTATCCTAAATGCATCAAACTCGGATGAAAATATCCAGCCATCGCCCATTGTGCGCCGGGTGCTCCTCGTCCCAGAGCTGCCATTTTAATTTTTTCAATTTCCGCCTCTTGTAAGCGTTTCGCTTTAGCACGTCGATTTTGAAACCAAATTTTCACTTGTGTCTCTGTCAGTCTCAATGAGGAAGAGAATTCTGCACGTTCCGCAATACTGAGGTATTGTTTCTCGCGAAATTTTTTCTCTAACGATAGCAATTGTTGCGTAGTGAAAGGTGTTCGTGGCTTACGGTTAGGTTTGTGCTTGCGCAGATTGCATTTTATACGAGGTGGTTCGTTGCTGTCTGCAAAAAATCATTAATAAAAAAAGAGGAGAACATTATTTTTGAGATGAGCAAATCAAATGTAATCGATAATTCATAAATTAATTAATACAAATAATTTCCAACAGCACCCCTACATACTATTCGAGGGGTAAATTAGGGAGCAGATGGTGACTTTGTTGTCTCTTTCGCATCATAAAAATCAATATTTTTAAATTTCATAAATTTACATCAAAATTATTTCATTGTGAGTGTACATAAGCGGTATTTTATTCGGCAACTCGTTATCTTTATGCCAATAAAACTACATTATTGCTACATTTTATATTAGGTGTAGTAAAAGGAAATCTACTACTATTACAATTGATGGCTTTAGTAATCTGTGTCTCGCGTTGTATAAGTGCGATCGGGTTACGCTAGATGGCGTTAGAAAGATAGGATTTCGTATTAAATATATTTTTCAGGCAGTTTTGTGATTGACTAAGTATTCTTTGAGCACGCGTCAAATATGGACACCTGTAAAGAGAAAATACGCCATATTTAAAATTTTTCTTCGATAAAGACGAAAACGCAAGCCAGACGGCTGAAAATGTGAATGTGGTCCTGATACTGTAATAGCCAATCACGTGCAATTTTGGTTTCGTCGATTCCGTTCCGGTAATTTTTATGTCAACGATGCACCACGCTCTGGAAGGCCAATTGTCGAAAATATCGATAAAATAATGGAAATCGTCGAGTTTGACCGTCATTTAAGCTCTGTTTCTATTGCCCAAGAGCTAAACATTGCACAAAGAACCGTTTGGAACCATTAAAATAAATAAAACCTTCAATTTAATGCAAAAATAATGGATTTCCTTTTACTACACCTAATATAAATTTAATATTTATTCTAAACAAAAAAAAAATTAAAGTAGTTGGTAACACTGAACTTATCGAGCCTGTACTCACGGTTTAAATCGAACAAAAATGCAAAATGTTCAATGGATTTTATTTAGTAGCACAACATGGTGAAACTACATTGGAGCAAAAATGTGGTTTTTAATGGTTTTGTTGAAACTAAATTTTACTCTGGGAAAAATTACAAATTATAGTACGACAACATTGAAACATCAAAACTAAAGCAGTATTTACGCTGCATAATTTTTTATGAACACCCAAATTGAATCACACGGAATGAAATCACTCTTGTTTACACGCATTCCTTCATTTCTGAGGTTTCATCCTTCACAAACACTGTGACGCACACAAAATAGTGAATGGGACTGAAGTGACCTGATCATTGGTTTACATTTTTCACTTCACCTTTACCTTGGATGAATCATCAGTCCGAGAAAGGACCATTTCATCAAATGTTTGAAGCCACTAAATATAGATTCATCGTTCATCGCTAATGTAAATTTTTGATGAAACATTTTGCACTAGTCAATTTTGTGTGATTCCTCCATGATGAATATTTAAAGTGATACATGTAAATAAGCTGAACTGATTTCAAAATTTTGCTTTAAAAAGTCCACATAATATAAGATACGAAATTACGTGTTTTCCAATTTATAAAAAGAAAGTGCCCAAAAACAGACCAAATGATTTGTATTTAACATGAACGCAATCAGTGTTTATGCGAATTCTTTCACGTTTTTGCTGGAATTATAGATGGCGCTCACGAAAATTATGTTATTCTCAATGTGCCACAATTCCCCAACTTTCTCTATACATACAAATGTAAAGGGCTCAAATGGCTTAAAAAAAGAACGCCCTTCACATAAAAGCCAGATGCGCGATTATTTGATACAAAAACAATTGAATAATTCTGTTAATGATGTTCAACTTACTGAACGTAATTGATGTATGATCCAAAAATATCTTCGAAAAATGCAAATGAATTCCATAGCATAGACATGTTTTCCAATTTACCACAAAACAATTAAACGACACTTTATAGGGTCAGAAAAAGATCACAAAATTTATCGAAATGCTCGTTTGCGTTTTTTGCCACTTTTAATGGGAACAAAGAATAACCTTATATGAGAATGCATTCGCATAAATAAAGCGAAAATAGAATTGTACGAATTGTATATTCATACGACTTAACAATGACTATACGACAATGATACGATGCGATATGTATGTACGTATCATTAAGGTGGCCACCTGTACTTAATCGTAAGTTACACTATGTGTCAAATATCTTCGAAATCAAAGAAATGGAACCGCATAGAGTTCATTCGCTATTATTGAAAGTATCCATTTTCATATTTTTCAACTTCATTTTAGATTTGAGAATAATTTCAAAATTGTATTTGATATCAAATAAAAAATTTATCAAATATTTGCAGCTGTGATTGTCGGATCATGACATTTGATATTGTTGTTTACATTTGCTAAATTGCGGTATAAAATATGAGAACAACCCTAATACTTGTTTTTATTTGAAATACCAGAAATCCTCGAATCCTATTAGCTTTAATAATTTAAGACTTTCTATGGAAACTGGAAACTAGAAACTATTTATAAAGTTGTTCGAATCTTGTTTAAGTATTACTAATAATACAGTTTAATATTTTAACAAGCTTATTCCGACTTATAGATCGACGGCTACTGAAAAGAGTGTGTTGGGGCGTTATATGTATAAAGAAGGGGTCAGATCATGGTCTGTAGAATACCATAAATATATAAGATTTTTGTCTTTCAGACTTTTTGAAGTCAAATATAGCTACCTCATTGAGTACTCAATTAAAATATTCACAGACTATTTCCCCTACATATTTATACACCGAAATTGCGATATTCATTTTTTTTTTTACGATTTTTACTAAAACTGATATTGTTTTTATATCTAAACAAGTTAGAAATTGGCTTTTATTTGAAAAAACTTTCGCCAGAAATACATTAGGTTTCTAGAACATATTTTCATAATATTTAAAGAAGTCTTAATATTTTCTTTTTCTTGCTGAAGTTACTAAATACAAGAATTATTGTTTTAAAATATGTACACATTGATAATAAAATAGTGTATACAGTAATTATAGAAATGAAATAAATATTGTATATCAGCAAATTTATAGAAATTTCATTCACTCTACCTGGACAGTCAAGAAGTTTTGAAAGCGACTCCTATTAAGCACTAGTAGAGGCTCAATATTGAATTTTATGCACCTCTTACGAATGGTAACTCTATCAGTTGCCTTCGTGCATTCAAATCAAAGCAGCTTTTTTCTTCGGTTGCTATCGATAATACGAGTTTGATGTCACGACTGCTTCTCAGGCAACTTAACTTGCTTGATAGCTGTCCAGAGTAAACGTCATTATACATTTTTTAAAATTCGAAAATCAGAGTATCGCTAAAAAAGCCTTTGTTGGGGAAGGTTTTTGCAACTGTTATTCTTACTAAATTAGTATAAATGTTAAAAAAAGATTTTGTTTATCTTGGAACCAACATTACCAACAGCAATGACGTGTAAACACGAGTTACGTTGGACTAAATTAGCAATGGAGAAGATGAATGCTCTCTCGCATAGCAAACACCACGTTAGGTTAGGTTAGGTTATGTGGCTGCCCTCTCTCTGAGAGAACACACTTAGGCCAGAAAGGCCCATTGTGATACCACTGAGCTTTTCCAATGCTGTTGTGCGTGTTAAAGTTGGACAGCATTAGAAGGGACCTACTTATATTAGCCGGTTCCAAACGGCAGAACTCTTGTGACATCACTTTAACTTAGTTTTTTGTCACTGAGCTCTTTTAAGAAGCACTTTTGGCAAATTGTTACTGCCGGAAAAATTGCCAATTCTTGCCGGCAGGTGGGTACCGTTCGAAAGAAAAATCTTTTCGATATTAAATTTTGTTATGCTTCAGCCGGGGATTGAACCCACGACCTATAGATCAGAAGGCCAACGCACTAACCACTGAGCTACGGCACCCACAAACACCACGTCATACAAGTAGTAATGTGTGGCTCCGTGTATTTAAAAAACCATGAGCTGTACTAGCTGTATACTAATATTTACATACTTAAATGAATCAAGGGAAAGCGACTACGCTACCTCTGAACGAATCGTAAAACATGCTCCAACCAAGAAGGTGTTACCTTCGGAAATCGACTGATGACGAAAAAGAAGACCCAACCTCTGGTGGAAGAACCAAGCACCGAAGAATATGAAAGAGCATGCAATTTCTATCTAGAGCTAGCGTTTGAAGGACAGCTGAGATAATTAAGTAGTATGTTAAAAAGGAGCCTTATCTTTCATTTTCAGCGATTTTAGGTCAACGTCCGCAGAAATTATGAATCCTATACAAAATGTGTTTATAGATGACAGACGATTGACTAATAATGGCATGGCAGAGGTGGCAGGCATCATTAATGGAAATTTTGATAAAAAATTTGGGCTTAAAAAAGCTATAAGTCATATTTGCTGATAATGGATCAAAAATGTTCTCGAGGGCGACTTTCTCAACAATATTTGCATCATTTTTAAAAGGATTTTCTCCTAAATTTTGTAACAATGGATCAGACTTTGCTTTAGGACTGCGATCCTGAACTTCAACAGTAAACCATCGAGTTTACCATGACCAGTTGATCCACTTTGAAACAGTAGCGTTCAAAATCTGCAAAAATATAGTTTATGGGATTAATTTTTGAACCCTTGCAACCCGTTTCGATACACTGAATAAAGAAATACGAGAAAATTCTGATTTGCAGTAAAGAAACAAGTATTACCTTTCATCAATATAATGCACCTACACATTTTGATTGATAAATTAAAGAAATTACGCTAAGAATTGCTTGACCATCGTCTCACAGAGAGAGAGGAGAGGAATATTTTGAATGCCTTCCGGAATACAAATTTAAAAATTGGGTAAATAAATTTGAAAATCACTACATACCAGTACAATACTTTGAGGGTCAGTATACTGAAGAAAACAAATCTCAAAATTCTTTAATTTTAGCTCTCAATACTTATCGGCCTAGCACATAATTACATACATGTTTCTAACATGACATGAATTTTTGGCGTTTGTATATTTTTTGGACTCTGTTGATGTTGTTGTCGTTGTTGTTCTGGTGGTGGTGGTTGTTTTGAATTCGAATTTATAGCTAATTAAAAGCATGACAATTTAACAAAATATTTATTACAATATTTACTTGCCACATATAGCATACTTGTTATTGTGAAATTGTTTCTTTGGTCACAGTTGAAAATACAACTACGACTACTATTAGATACTATATAAGTTAATGTGCATACATATTTCAAAAATGTTTTAATTAAGAGCTAATTGGTAATAATTTGCACTGCAAATACGTTAATATTTTCCAATTTTTCATTTGACAGTGTTTAGAAATTGTAAAGTGACGTATCTACAACACTCTAGAGAACTCAAATTAATTGAAAACCCATTTCGAACATGTCACAATTGTCTGTTGCATGCCATCTGAAAAGGATTAAGTATGTTGCATCATTGCTTAAAATGGTTGCAAAAACAATCAAACAACAACTACAACAGCAATAGCAACAGCAAGTGGACAAGACTAGCTGAATACTTGTTGTGCAATAAGGTGCTGCCAACATCTGCGCGCGTGTGTGTGTATGTGTGTGTGTTTGTGTGTGCGTGTGGTGGAAATTAAATACAATTACAAATATAAAACTACATACATAGGTATGTATATAATAAATGACAAATAAGCAATTAATTTAATTAGCAAGGTGAATGAGAGCAACTATGTATCAACATAGTAGGTATATGATACATAGCAAGTAGTAAATGATTTTGTTAAAGTGCATGTAGTACCTACTCATACTCATACTTTTGATCATTTCTACATACGAGTGTATCTATTATTTTCCAATAAATAATATAGAATGTGTGCGTAGTTATTTCCTTTTCTAAGCTTTCTTGTAGTTGGTATATTCGTAATTGAATGTGAAGAGAATAGCAGTGAGTGTGTGTATGTAGTAGGCATACAAAAATCTACCTTGCAATAATGTATAGCTTTTTGAAATATATAAATATACGTATATAGATATATACACACACATATGTCCACGTCTCAAAGTTAACGTTCTTGCAAGTTGCGCGAGCGATTGGAAACACAAAAGACACGTTTTTACATTTCTCTCTGTAAGATGGTCTTTGTTTCTTTTTATTATATTTTTTATTTTTATTTACTTGTTTTTCTTTTTTTTTTGCGAGAAGGCCGCCAATGCAATGCAATCGTCTTCTTGTTGTTATTTGCTTCTGTTTGATTTTCGCTATTTCTCAATTTCTCCTTATAATGACTTCACCATTTATGTATATGGTCGACAAATAACCAAGAGAATAAATTAATACGAGACAATACATTTTTTAAGTATGTGGTTAGCAAAGTAAGGATTAACTAATGGACTAATTTTGGGTGCAAAACTCTGGTAATTCAACGTAGGTGTGTGATGTAAGCACACAATTACCTACATACTCGTATATGGAAGTATTTAGTTGCCAAAACTAAAAAGAATCATGACTTCAACCAACACGCAAGTTTAGCTTTCGTTGAAAAATGCATTAAATCTTTTCAAGATCCCAACACAAATGACGACCAGCGTCATGAAATTACATGAAATGTTTGCCACCATCGTAACGGTAAAATTGGTTAAGATACACTAAAAAATTCTCTCGTATCCACACTATTCACTTCAGAGGTAAAACATTTCGCTTATGCTTTAAGAAGAGGCCTAATTTGAAGAGTTCCACAAAGTGTAGCAAGCCAGAAAGGAAATTTCGTGGAAAAATCAGTAAATTTTTGTTGGAGTAATTAATTTATCCTGCAGTTATCAGCATCCCTTGGTATAGAAATAAATTAGGTTAGATTATTGTGGTTGCCTTCGAAGAGGACACACTTAGCGAAGAAAGCCCATTTGTGATGCCACTGAGCTTCTCTTCCAGTAATGTTGTGCGTGTTAAATTTAGACAATTTTAGAAGGGAGCTACCTATATCACTTTTTCTTAGCTTTGTAACAGAGCTCTTCTTTGAGATGCTTTTGATGGGAAAGTGTTACTGCCAGAAGAATTGACAATTGCTTGCCGATAGTTGGGTACGGATCAGAGTGCCAACGCACTAACCACTGAGCTACGGCATCCACATATGGGAATAAATGGAGATGAAATTTCAATGTTATACCTTCTTTGTGTGGACTTTGACATTTTTACCACGCCGGCTATGTTACAAGCAAAACTATTCTATTAGGATAATGACTTTTCAAAGAGGATGGAGTTACGCTCAAAGAAGAAAATATTTTTTTACAAAAATTTTAATGGAGTATTTAGAGAGTATTGTTGAATTGTTTGAACTATTGGTGAAGTAGAGCCCCAGTCAATCGAAAATGTGCTGTGAAATTTGACTGCTATCAATTCAACAGAGAAACCATTTAAACATTTAATTTATTAATTTTGTACCTAATGTTTTTAAAATTAAACCAGACGATGGATTTTCCTTTATATTCATATTTTTTTCTCTATAACGAGAGAATCAATTAACAGAAACCATATTAAATACCTTTAAACGGTATGTACGTATGTATGTATGTATGTATCACATTAACGGCTTCACAGAGTTAAGGGTTCAAAATGTCAAAATATACTTTGTACGACGGACAATCGTTCACACGCACAGACATGTCTATCACACCCATGATTTAATAATAGAAAGTCACGCAATCTGTGATACAAGAATTGCCTTACACTGCGCATGACGTCATTGGCTGATAAGAGAGAGAGACAAATAACGAGTCTGCGCAATGCGGTTTGACTTATGTAGACATTGAAGTCGTAACAAGTAATAGTAAGTTTATAACGGGTGTTTTTTGTTTTTCTTGCTGCATGAGATCTTTCAATAGGGATATTTTTTTTTTGACAGATGAGAATTGTCAAACTATGTTGACATTTCTGTTCAGTAAAATTTGCCATTTGAAGAAAATCTTCAAGCTGTCATTGTCATTGTCATTCACCATTACATCCATTAAAATTGACTGTTTGGTGTGGTTTACACGCTGGCGTCATCATCGGTCCTTATTTCTTTCGAAATGACGAAGGAGCTGCAGTTACGGTGAATGTGCGAGCGTTATCGAGCCATGCTAACTAACTTTTTGTATCCACAAATTGATCAGCTAAACATCGATGACATTTGGTTTCAACAAAATGAGGTTCCATGCCATACAGCGCGTGCAACAATCGAGTTATTGCAAAATCGATTTGGCGACAATATTCTTTCCAGAGGCGGTCCTGGTAATTGGCCTCTCCGTTCATGTTATTTATCGTCTCTTGACTACTTTTTATGGGGCTAAGTCATTGGTTCATGCCAGCAAGCCAATATTCAAGGCACCATTGACGGAATACGTCCACAATTATTGGAAAAAGTGGTCAAAAATTGGATTGGAGCATGTAACTCGTGGCTGTGGTGGACATATGCCAGAAATCATATTTAAAAAATAAATGGCATGAAATTATCTAACAGGTTAACATTTTTTAAATTTCATTCTAATAATATTTTTATATTTTATTTTGGTTCAAAGTTCTCAAGCTCTTAAAAAACACCCGTTATAATATTTTGATATTACAATAATTGTAGCTTGATTGGTTCTTTTTTTATATAATAACTTGATCTTCAAAATTTTTAACAAAACGAATCGAAGAAATCTACAACGGCAAATCAATCAAATGCAGTGCCGTCATGTAATTTATTTTTGAAAGTTTTTACAATTTTTGAAATAGTGGGCACAAAATGAATAATATATTGAGTGATACTTATGGTAATAACCAAATAATATGCGACAACCGAACCTAGTACCTAGTACCTAGGCCATACTGCAGTACGACCAAAGAAACTTACCTAAAAAGAAATATAAACAGATCCAACCGCATCAGGAAATATTTATAATTTCTAACAGCAAAACTGTTACATCGAAACTGATAAGGACTTCAAAATATTTCGCTAATTAAACAAATCATCAGATGTGCTCTCTAAATGCCACCACAATATAGCCGGATTCTACCAAGCTTTGCCAAACAATGCAGTAAAAGTTCATTAAAAGCTTCATCCTTCATTAGACGTCTGTCAAAACTTCAGCCATTTTTGTTTACGCATTTATAAGTTTCAACCAACCAAGCATGGAGCAACCAAGCTCCATGATGATTTTAATTAAAAAATTTGAATTTTGTGTTATGATTAAACACTGTTATTTACTCAAGAAAACGATAATCAAGACCAAAGCCAAGCTAGATAGGTACTATTCGGACCTTGCACAATCGATGGGGATGATCCAAAAATGGTTTGCAGACTTTCGCTATTACCGTATAAGCACCAATGATGCTGAACGATCTGGACGCCCAAAAGTGTACTGTCAGTACACCACGAAAAGAGGGAAAAAATCTATGATATTATGTTGAACGATCACAAAATGAAAGTGAGGAAGCTGAGGCCACAAAGATGCCTTATGTTCAATATGTGTTCAATATCACGCATGACATTTTGGATATGAAGAAACTCTGTGCGCGATAGAGTTCGCGTTTGCTCATCATCACGACAATGCGCCTGCTCATTCCAGCAAAATTGCACGAAATCAGGTTTGAACTGGTTCCTCAGTCGCTGTATTCATCTATTTCTAAACCTGAAGAGATGGCTCACCGGCAAACCATTTTAGTCAAATGAGGAACTCATTTTGGAGAGTTGTTAGAGGACTACTTTTTGTGCGAGATAAAAAATTTAGAAAATCATTGGAATCGCAACAATAGTCTGAAACATAAGATTTGTGATAGAGCACTGCAACTACTATCAATACACATTACACAAATTGTTCAGGGTAGGGCGCGTAGAAAATACGAACTGTTATAACTATCAATGAAGTCAAGACAGCCCAATCGGAATTATTTTCTTAAATTCAATTAAATATCCTGTTTAGAAACTTTTACACAGTCGAATTCTACTGTCGGAAGATTGGAAAGATTCCTTTGCAATTTCGGGCTCATTAGGCAGTTAGCCAATTCTCCAATTGCTTGCCTACAGGTGGTTATCGTTTGAAAGGTTAATATTTGTTGCTAATAAATCTGTCGCGGCCACAATTCATGCACTGAGCTACGTCAACCAAAACAAAGAATATACTCTATAAATTTCTCATAATACCCCCCATTACATATGACGCAATTTCTAGGACGTCCTCCACCATAGATGAGACAATGTTTTGAGATTTCAAGAAGAAAATCTCACGTTATATTTTAATCTCCATTGGAAGCATCAAATGCTGGAGCACCTGACAATTCTTAGGATTCCCACTATCACTAGCGATCACATAACAAAGCCGACTAACAAAATGCTATAGAACAACAAAACCAATATTTCTTATAATTTAAGTAGGAACAAGTGATGATTTTAGATTATATTATATTATAATATGCCTGACTGACATTAAACGATAAGGTCATTAAAGCAACTGCTAGCATTCGACAGGATTTTAAAGATGTTAATTTTGGTAGCTAAAAGAACGGTCTGTTGATTAAAATAACTTACATACAAAACATACTACACAGTACCTGGATACACCTTACAATAGACTGGCTCTTATTTATATAGAAAATTTGTTCATTTATATTTAAGAGAATTAAGTTTACTAAGAATGAATTGTTAATTGTTTGCATCAATTCAGGTATATTTGACATAATTTCTGCTCAAATATGACTGGGAATATGAATGCAAATTCAGTATAGGTCGTAACACTACAAAAATAGCCTCAATGTTTAATATCAAAGAATAAAAGCAAGATGGCGCCTGACACATAAAAAACTCTACTGCATAGAGGTATACTGCCTTGTTAGTTAATAAAATATGTTCTAATGATACCCCTTTCAAAATAGCGTCTCGTGTAATATTCAATTTCAACGAATAGTGCTAAAGATACTATTGAAATTTTTTTTTCACAGGATTTATCATATTATTAGTGGCTAAACTGATACATCATTTTACTTAACGCCTTTTAAGACGATTAAGATATATCACAAGAGAGAATTCAAAAAGAAAAGTATTTTGAGTATTGAAAGGAGATGTTAGATTTGGTTAGGATGAACCGATTAAACGTATAGACCTAACAGGTAATTAATTCAAATAATACAGATTATTGAGAGCGACGGTATTGTTGGCAAACCTTACATAGTAAATTTCTTTTGGAAAATATATTTCCAATTATTTTTTTAAGGGCCACTCTAACACAAGTATGTATCTAATGTACGTACATAATACGAATATACATGTATCTATGTATTTTATCTAAAATTAAAATCATAGATAACACTCGACTTCTAGACAGTAGCTCACACTTCGAGTAATAGTCTACATGATAGACGAAACAATGGAAAAAGGCAACCTGCTGTGCTAATAAAAAAACCAACAACAACATATTCCACTTGAAATGTGTATGCATGTATGTATGCGCTGTCGGAGAAAAAACATACTAGGTATAATGATAATAACAGGCCTGAATGACATTAAAAGCATGTAGCACACTGAACATCTGTTCAACTTTGAACTTTTGCACATACGGCACATACTATATGTATATATGTAACTGGTAGGTAGGTACCGGTTACAATTTAGAACACTAAATTTCTGATTTAACAATTAAAGATGACAATAATAGGGTAGCATAAATAATTAAATGAGATTACACAAAATTATCAATAATTATCAAATAACTCGTAAATTTAATTTCAACTCTTAGTTAATTTCATTTAATATAAATAGGTACATATATACATATAAGTATGTTCATAAGTAAGAATACTATAGTATCTCTGCTATACACATTATCAAACATTTAAAAGGTTCTACATATTTAAACTTTTTCACCGAACTCTGTATCTCAAATAAGCATTTCCGATTTGCGCATTGAAAAGCGGAAAGTAAAAAAGCTGCTGTATGTTATTAGCGTTTTTGTGCGAATCACACATTTAAAATGTGGGAGAAAAGGAGAGAGCAAGTAAAAGTGCTTTTATGTAAGAAAATACGTGCATATGAAAGTGTGAATTGCGCATTTAGTGCATCAAGATAATTAATAAAATCGAGTAGAAACTTTAGACAAATAATATGTAGAAAAGAAAATTTTTGTTATTTTATATTAAATTATTTTGACACTGACAGCTTATTTCATGCCATAAAAAAGTGACAGAAACTCGGTGTTTTCGCAGTACGAAATAAATTATTTTAAGCCTGAACAAAATTTCAAAATATTGTTATTGAAACTGTGGAAATTATATAGAGAAAATTCGTTAGCTTGGCATTTCAATTGACAATATAAGCTATTTTTGTATTCAACTAGTTCGCTGAATCAAAAATATTGCTACAGCTATGAGTTGTTAAGCAGCAGGTAAATTACTACGAATTTGTTTTGAAGAAACATTTTTTCATATGATGCACTTTTCTATCTTGGTGGCGATCTTAACAAGTAAAACTATCACACCCGTCAATAGGTAATGAGCGGCAGACTGTTAGGCAGCGGCGGCATAATTGTGTCAATTTTCTTCAAATAGAGATATGAGTCGATTTTTCGATTGAAAGCAATTGAATAATTAATTTTGAATGAGGTCTGGTTCCAACAGTATGATTCTATTTGTCACACAAGCCGTTTAATAATCGATATTTTGCGCACTAAGTTTAATAAACCGCTGAGCTTCAGTTTGACCCCATTGGATATATATGTTAAAGAGGTGCCGTTAAAGATCGCTGTTGTGCCGAAAACTGTAGCAAGATCATCCGCAAGATAAACGTCTACGTCTTTTTATTTATGAAGGTACTAATTATGATTAAGATCAATTAAAAATCTAGGTAAAAATATTTATTTAAAAAGATGATGGCCCGCTGTTATAGTCATCTTAATTTAACACATTTTCCATATAAACATCTGTCAAAAAGATAATTTTAAATTTAAAATGATTATAACGTATATATGTAAGCACAGGCCAATAACTCGGGAAATGATTTTGAATATTCACAATATGGCAGAGTTTATGCACAATGTTTCTAAATAAATGAAACGTCAAAAATCGGCATCATAATAAAACATATTTATAGTGGAACCACCCTCTTAATAATTAATACAAAAATAAACCAGAAATGAGGCTGCTACTTTCTTATTATCGTTAATATGTTTATTGTTTTTATCTGCTATGAAATATGCGGGCTTTCATTAAGTTTTCAAGATTTTTAACATTTCTGTTCATGTCTCCATTTTGTGAAATTTAAACATTTTAATTTACAGTGACAGAAAATAAAATTGTCAGTAATTATGGTGAAATTCCATTTAATCGCATGTTTTATTTCATAATTTTCATGGTGGAAACCGGCGGAGGGATGAACAAATCTTAATTTTAAAATATTTTGATAGACACATTAAATTAAAATTTAATTGCCGCAAACAAATAACGAAAATATAGATTAAATAAATAATTTGTTTAATTCATATGCATACATGTGTATGAATAATAAAAATTAATCAGGCTGATAATAAAAGAAGCAGTAGAAAATTTAAATGTGTTGGTTACAATATGTTTTGATCTACGAATAACGCACAATCTTGAATAAATGTTTCATGTCGGTATTAAATAAATAACACTTGCATTAATAACAATATGAATTAGTACTATGATAATATAGAATCTATTTTGTAGTTCCTCCTTTAAGTTATTAGTATTAATTCATTAAAATTCTTTTTTGAATTACCATCAGCTGATTTATCAACATATTCAATGTTGCCAGACTCAATTTCCGAGCTGTGTTTAATTTGTATCAATAAAATACAGTAGTTTATAACTTTTAGTAAACATTATTCGTTTACACTTGCTTCCAATTGAGAATTATAAACGTACACGCACATGTATGTACATATTTGGCACCAACAGCTCCAAAGAACCTTGGCCGAGCTTCTATTTGAGTTTAATTGTATATATGTACAAACGAATATGTATACATTTACACACACACACACACTTCCTCACACACACGCACAAATTGGTATATATATCACATATAAATTAATTCCAGCATATAATCATGCCTTGTTATGGTCATTTAAAAACTAAAGACCGCAATTTAAGTTATTTTAAAAGGGTGAATAATATCAGACAAATGCAGTAAATCTGATTTAATAAAATTGATTGTTACATTTAGTGGAGGTGTAGCCAGCCAGCATTTATGTATAAACATTTAGCGTATACAATGTTTGCAAATGAAGTGTCTGCCTATTATTTCATATGGTCTTTCAATGTACACTAATGCACCTTAAGGCTTGGATTCCCCACGGAAATATTTTACAATTTTGCAATTTAGTAAATGTTATACAAATAAACTTATGGAAAATTGTAAATAATATCATTATGCATACAATAACGCACAATTATTGCAAAGCCTACAACTGAGAAATTCAAAATTCATTTTCAATCACAAGCAGTTGCAAACTTTTTTGTTTAAATCACATTTATCGTAGCAATGCAAATAGTAGTTAGAAACTTTACCTCCATTTCCAAAACCTTGTCCAGGAAAAAGGCCAGGTGGTCCGAAAGGCGGCATTTGTCGTGAACTTGGCCACGGTACTCCACCGCCAATACCTCCCCAAGCCACAGCCGCAGCCGCTAAAGCGCTAAATGGCGTTGGCCGTATGGGTACATGTCCACTGGCGGCTAAAGCGGCAGAGGAAAGTAAATGGTGTGGCGATGACGGCATGGGCGAGTGATCTTCTCTTGATTTACCACTGTCAACACCATCCGGGGTGGAACGTGGCGAATCGCCTGCATTCATATCCTCGATATCTACGATTGAGTCCTCCTCTTCCTCTACATCATGCTCGTGATCGATCATGTCCTCGTCATAATCCAACTCTGATCCAGCGGAACTATCAATAGGGGAATGTCTCTCGGGCTTCGCTAGCAAAGACGTCGGCGACGTATTGATGGTCGTCGTCGTTGTGGGAACAATAGCCGAAGAAATTTGTATTGTTGGCGTCGAATTACTCAAAGCACTTTGAATTGATAATCCATTGGGAGTAATGGAATGGTTAGCAGGTAGTGCATTGCATGATGGCGATAAATTCGGATGTCTTATATTCGCAGGAAAATGTTGTGATAATTGGGATACTTGAATTGAATTGCCACCGCTAGCGGCAGCGGCTTGTTGTGCGACTGCTGCCGCAGCAACTGCGGCAGCGTGCTGTTGTTGAACGTGTGCTGCCGCCGCTGCCGCATGTAGCAGATGTGCATGGTGCGCCATAGCGGCCGAGTGAAAATGCGAATGATGTGCAGCAGGTGGCGAGGAGGGTGAGGAACTTTGTGATACGGGAGACGTGGTTGTTGTTGTAGAAGGTGTTGTACTCGAAACATTGGTAGGTGCCATTTGCAAATTGCCGCCATCGGCCACATTGGTTGGCGGCGAACGCGGTCGGGTGTCTGCCAGCAGGGAAGCAACGCTAAAATTGCTCAATCGTGAACTTGACTTATTATGGAGTTGATGATGCGGTTGTATATGCTGCATATGCTGATGCGCCAGCAATAGTGTTGAAGGTGATGTGCGACAGCTGTCGTTGCTGTTGCTGGAACTTAAGACAACGGTTGTAGTCGCAGATTGCGGTGGTACCGACGGGCTTGTCATAGTTGTTCGTAAGCCAGTGACAGTCATTCCTGATGATAGTTTTATCATGAATGCTGATTTATATAATACTCCACTCCGCCGTACACAAAAACCAAAAAAACGTGGCGCGAGCAAATCAGAATGACACGATTGACAATCTGCTTGCAAAACAAATCACTTTTTTTAGAATTTTCTGAAACATTGCACTTTGCATTCAATCTGCTTTTACTCTATAGTTTAACTGGCATAATTTCTGATTGTATTACTCATTTCACACTCATTTATTATTCACCATTATAAAATATGTACGTTGTTTATCTATGCATATTTTGAAATAATAATTGATTTTATCGTTTTGAATTAAGAACTTATAATCACTTCAAATTACTCTCAATGAAATGTGTATACGTCACACTTGAACACGTCGTTACAATACCACGACTGGTGCACAACTGAATTAACTAATGTTAAATGTTGAAAATCTCTATTCGAACGACAACATGATATACTTTTGTATACTTCTGTCCTTCTTTAGCTTGGGTTATGCATTTCTGTGAACTCTCATTTGATTAGCAGTAATGGTGGTGGTGCTGTTAAACCAGTCCAATTACATATTTATATGTATACATGTGTGCGCGTGTGTGTGCCAGTGTGTGAAGTGAAAAAGAAACTTCCCATATAGATCTCTCTTTCGTTAAAATATTTAATAAAGTGTAAAAATATGTACATATATACATTTTTTATTGGTTTATCTATTGAAGCAGACATATCTGCTTGTGCTATTCTTACATATACCATATTCCCCACCCTATTTTATTATCCTTCTACTCTAAGCGATGGCATCGAGTCAGAAGAATTTCTCTACAAAATATCTATATGTATTCACATCAAATATTCTCCTCTTTTTTTAGGTATCTGTCATTGTAAACGCCCACTTTGTACTTTTAAATATTTTAAACACACACACATAAGTACTCGTACGATATCAGCTCTACAAAGAAGTGTGGTGTATTTTTTGGATTCTAATATTTTTATTTGTACAGGGGAATAAATATTGTTGTTAAAATAATATGTGTGTGTCTTATCAGGCGCAGATCTAGAAATCACGATTGGGTAGACTGAAAAAATAACGTTTTTTTTTTCTATTTTATTTAAAAATGATTATTGATTGTGCAATAGGTATCAATATTACCTCTATCTTGATTTTCTTTTCAGTTTATGTGTTCATATGTGTTATTATTATTATTATTATTATTGTTATTATTATTATTGTTATTAGTACCTATTATTATTATTATGTTTTTTTTTTTGTTTTTGCTAAATATATTTTCTAAATAATGTCATATGTATATGGTATTTATACCCTTAGTATACAATATAGAACAAATCATCTATATATTGTTAATATTTTATAGAATTATTGAGAATTTTTGTGAATGCACTTTTACAATGGTGGAAATTGTTATACACTCAAATATATTTTAATTAAAATTATACTTTTTACAGAAGCTCAGTACAGATTCAACTTTTCCATTAAATTTTACTGATTTTAAGTTATAGGATGAGTTCTTTTTTGAATCAACTAACTTTTTAAGATAAAAAATTATTTAAAATTATTTTTGAAATATGCAATTTTTAACAATAAAGTTAATTCGACACCAATCTTCTACACGCCCGATCTTTCCGATTTCTTTAAGTTCTAAATAGATCTATGAGCTCAATTTTAACGAAATACAAGCGATATCGATATACCCTGCAGCCGCATTTTCAGTTCAATTAATTATGTACTTATCACCAGATATTTGACTCGTCCTGACTTTAGTTTGAAACGAACAAATGACATTAAACACATCTCACAGTGTCATAAATACTGGATGATACATTTTATGCTATAAAATGAAAAATTATTAATGTTTTTGGTCAATATTTTTACATATTTACATTTTTACAGTATATTGTATACAAAAAGCAAATATCCATTAGCAACGTCCGCCTTTGGCCTTCACGCACGCCTTAAGTCGGACTTGCAAATCACGAATAGCTGCACGCACCTCGTCCATTTGAAAATTGGTCACAGCGCGAACCAAAGCTGCCTTAAAAGAAACATTGTTGGTGTATCCTCTAAAACCGTCCACAATTTGTACTCCATAGGGTTCAAATCATTCTTCATTCTTCAGCCATTCTTCAGAGGAAATGAATGCTGATAAATTGATTTGGAGCCAGGTTTGGGTCGTTTTAACTTAGTTGAACCTTTTCGACACGTGGAAGCAGTTCAGAAGCCGTCTTAGAAGACCGTGCATACACGTTATCATTTTGCTTGGTAAATTTTTCCTGCACGCTAAACAAGATTTTTCTGTGCTATCATAAAAAGATTTTTGAATTTTTCATCCCATTTTTGTTCAAAGCTGCAGTCAACAAATGTCTGAAAGTCTAAAGTCCAAAATCTTTTTGAATAATTCGACTCATGGACTTTTGGGATACATTTATTTTCCGGACTATGATTTTCTGACTTTGCTGACCTGCGCCGTTTGATCTGCGCGTAGACGGCGCAACCTGTGGATGTCTTTCACATCTCCAGCCTCCTCCAGCAGTTTTACGTAAATTGACTTACTTTTATAAACTTTTTATTAATAATAAACTTGTTACTTTTAATAAAATCTATAGTCAACAGAGCCTTTTTTTATGACCACCAGGAACTGCTTGCTCTATAAATAATAATTGGATGGTTTGATTTTGTCAACAATTATTGGCTGCGTTTTCATACGCACCTATTGATTTGTCTACAATTACTAACTCAATTACTTAAAAATTGATATTTACTAAAAAAAATTGATATTTAAATTGATATTCATAGTCAAAATTTGGTTACGACTTTTTACGAAAGATTTTTCCATGAGTAATTTCGCAAAAAGTCTATACTTACTGTAGTTGGGGCTTAATTTTGGCTATGAATATGCGTCATTGTCATTATAATCATTATCATACCAGAAAGTATTTTAAATTGAACAATTTTTCAAAAGAGAAATTACTTTGAATATACGAGTATATGAATTTGAATGTTCTGTTGGCGTTGTATTTATTCTTTATTTAACCCTAAATATTCTTTATTTAACCCTAAATATATACATATATAATATTGTTGAATTTTTATATTGTACATTGTTACATACATAAAAAGATGTTTCTGGATTGAAATGAATTGTAAAAAACACTGAAAGATATCACGCGAATGAGACTGTCAAATTGACACGTTGAATGCCATAATAGAAACAATCCATTTGCAAAAATCTTCACGATCTGAACAGAGCTATATTTCCATAATTAATTTCTGAGAAGTTCTACATTACAGACAGATAATCCGTAAAACTCCTTTTAGCAAAATTCTCTTACGGGCTAAATATCCCTAAATGGCAGGCAATGTGTTAATATATATAATGTTGAGTTTATAATAGTATCCAGCACTGTAGTCGTTTCAATAATACTATACGAAAATTCTTTGAAAGACAAATCGTTTCACCACGTTTTAATTTCTAATGGTTTCTATTAATAATTTTCATCGGGAGTATTTCTACACTTTGTGGAATAATGATTTTTAAAAATTTATGCGAAACAGCAATATTTTATTTTACAAATTTTACGGGAAAACATTATTGATTAAACAAAGTTTGAGAACAAAAAAACTAAATAACAATCTAATATCGAAATGGCGACACGGCAATTAATTCCTCTGAGAGAAAAATTTACAAAGTGAATAAGTTTAACTAGTCAACATTTTCAGTCTCTCCCAATAAATTGGCTGACTCCTTTATATGTTTTAATACTTTTTCTTCTTTAGAGCTATCACATAGACTAGTTCACATTTTCGGCAATATTTTCAGCATTTCGAGTAAATGTAATGAAGTAATGAAAAATAAAAAAGCAAATGCCAATGACCTGTATATATGTTATTCCAATTGTATAAATACAAGGTGTTTCTATATTATATAAAAACTTTCAGTTTCCGTCGCTTTTATGAATACAAAATTTAAAAAAGGGGGCTCCCCATATGTGAAGGTGATTATTTACTCATTAAAAGAAATTCAATACATATTGTATTTTGGGAAATCATTGTGATTTTGCGTTTAAAATTTCAATATGTTTTATAATCAAATTACCTGTTAATTGGCGGTTCCAGCTCCACACAAAAGGCCGTCAACTTCTTACCAGAGTTGATTTTCATATATAAATTCGTCTTTGTGTGCCTTGAGAGAGTGTGTCCTTGATTGACAGACGATCCTAAGCGAAGCCCTTTCGCCATGTTTTAAAATATTTCTTTAGTTCCCTGTGAAATGATATTCCATTCACCACTGGTTCTTGTGAGCGTCTTGCACAGGCGACAAAATATGATTCACCTTTGAACGTTTTTCGACACGAAAAACAACATCCTGAACAAAATCGAAAAATAGTCATCATAACGCACACTTCTTTTGAATGGTGTAGGCTCCTCTCTGCCAGTTGATTTCATGGGATTGCTGTTATTATCACCATTTAACAAATTAAATGGAACAACATTTTCTCCTTACAAAGAAATGACTCGAAATTTCATACCAACTCTGAGGTTTATACATTTCATAATGAGTTTTTGGAGTCACAATTTGTTTGCACACATCTACCGCAATCTCAATATAATTGAAGTGTCTTGCTCTATTTTCTCTTTTCCAGACGCTACGGAGCCACCTTTCTTCGGGACGCTTATAGCAGTTCAATACACTTGAAAAGGGCACTCCAAATAAACATTTGATTCAGAGAGTTGCATATTTACTGGATCTAACCATATCGAGCGTTAGCTTATTCTGTTATATGATGCTTTCAAGTGAAGGTTAAATATATTTAGTTTTTATCGTAAACGATAAAAATAGTTTTAGTTTATATCGTATACGACAAAAACTAAATCAAATCAAGTCGTAGTATCGTATTGATCACACTATCCTTTTTTTGAACAAAACCATCTCGTCCATTGGAGTTCTTAGACCATAGAGGCTTTAATACTGTAGCTCTGGAGGACATTTTTGATAACAAAGAGGATGTACATTTTTCGATTTCCCAAGAATTAATTAATTAATAATTAATTTTTATTGGGTGCAAATTTCATAAGATTGGTTTTAAGTTCTACGAGTACATACAGATCATCACCACTAAATGTCATAATATCCAGTGTATACCACGAGCATAATATCCACTAACGTGAAGCAAAACATCCTATATGTTGACCAGTACATTTACCAGGTTGAAATTATCTTATGGAAGCTTATGCAGCTTAATTTCAGTTGAAGTAAATTTAATTATTTTACAATGGCTGAGTGACAATAAGTATTTCTATTAACACCATGAGACACATGTACAATCTATTTTCACATTTATAAATATATGACTTAGTAATATATTCCTGTAGTAAATGTAATCATTGATAGGTTCACTAGTTCTCTTGGAATCAGTGATTATTCTGTCTTCGATTACCTATCATTTCGTTTCAGTATATTGTTACTTGTTGAACATTTGTCATTGGAAATGGTCATTCGAGCTAGTTGGTAATCTATAGCTTTAAACTAACTATCAAGAGTAACGGAAATATTCAGATTATTTAATTTTCCTTTTTCTCCGCTATAAGTTTTACACATGGAGAGAATTCTGTTTTGAACGTGAAACAATATAGTCAACACACCTCCTATGAACTGCATTGTCACTTGCCGCATTCGCTTAAGTTTGTTCTTTGTATAATTGCCAATACATCAGTTTTATTATGTATTTCGTATAAATTTTTCATAACACTCATTTTGCCATTGCAACACCATAACTAACTACAAGTGGCAATTGACCCTTGACTGGGCTGCTGGGTATGTTTATGAATGTATGTGTGCAAGTATATATCCACGAGTAAGCAATTATAATGCATAATCAAGCCATTTATGGTTATTAGTTAAACATTGCCATTGCCATTGTGAGACCTTTTATATATTCCTATATATGTACATACTTATATGTACATATGTACAATAAATATAAAATTACCACTTCAACCAACACTTCAAAAACAAGATCATAAAATAGGGGATGAATATAAAACGCGATTGTGAAAAAATAAGGGTGAAAAGAAAAGCATGAGTAGTTAAATTAACGTTATATACATTTAAATTTTCATATACGATATATATCTATACACGATATATATGCCTATATTTTGGAACTACTTTTATATACATACACATATACGAACAGAAGTATATAGATAATCGAAAAAGTACACGCCAATCAAGAATATTTTTCTTTTTTTATAATTCCCAATTATATTTATTAAACAAAATAAATATTTGTCATTTTATCGTACCACATATCAAGTCAAAGTATATATAATACTATCATTGTAAAGGGCGGGTCATCGATTTACTAGTTACTTATTGAACTGAGTTGCCCCTCCCATTAATTTTAAAGTAATATATAACTTCATTCTAATCGAACACGCATTTCCGATGGATTAATAGCAGATAGTCAGAGTCAAATAATCATTTTGCTTTAGTTCTGAATCAATGGAATGCTTCTTAATGCTTCCGTAATCCGGAAGCATTAAGCAGAATTTTCCTCAGGAAAGCACAGTTGCTGAAATTACCTACCTATCTTATCTACCTTACCTACATTCAGTTGCTGAAAGTACCTAATAATGTCAATTAAACGATCTAGACGAACGCATTTGCTTTTATGCGCCACCTATCCAATCATTTAGATTAAGTTGCAGCTACGTGTGGTTCCTTACTACTGGCCATTATAACAGTGCCATCTGTAAAAGTTGCGTTATAAGTGCTCTCTGTTAGTGGTAGATTGACAGTGAATGTAGGGTACAGAGTCCAGCACACTAGCTTGAGGAACATTACCTTGAAATGCCGCTCTTATACGACTTAATTACATCGAAGAAGGTCGTTTTTTTTAGTTTGTACAGCAAACCTGGATGCCATCGATACAAATTTTAGTGCAATACTCTTTCTTCTCCAAGTCACTTCTCATGAAACTATATCATCCTATCAGACTATAATTTAGGTGAGATTATTATTCAAATATCATTAAGCTTTTTGTAGCTTCTTTTGGAAATGAACACGAACTATCAAAACACTTTGAAATTTTTTCATTTGGTCAACTCTGACATAACTACGAATATTTAAAAATTAAAGCAATTCCAAACATTAAGCAATCACTTTTGGTGATCTCATTTAACTTTTTTTTTTTCAAAATTTTATCCAACTGACGCACGCGTTATTTCATCTAAAAGCTGGTGTGCGACCTCAAAGCCATCCACTATTAATATCGGTGCGAACTTTTTCAACTGCAAATAACAAAATTGCAAAATGTTTGTATTTGTTCGTCTTTTGAATCGCCAGTTGATTGTTATAATCACGATATAATTGAGTTAATGATATAGATTCAATTAAATATTTGATAAAGTACACATTTAAACGAAATAAAAATGCAATTTGGTTTTGGAATTATGTACCTATTTAATATTTAAAATACGGATAAATTGTACGGTTTATAGTTGGTAGACCAGTTGTCGTTTGTGCGGCCATTTCACGTCATTTGGTTGACTTTTTCTATTAATCCGATATTGAATTGATTATCAATTTGACTCTATTTCTTAGTGATAAGCGACAGTACCAAGACAAATGATTAACCATTCAAAAAGTTATTCAAATTCAAATTGATAATTAATTTCATAGAAAAATTCACGACATTTAGTAAAAGGTTTTTATAAACTACAATAGCTCAAACACAATAAAAACATTAAACCAACGTTTCTGGGTTTTTTCCACATAATAAAATTTTGAATAAAATATAAAAAATCGCAGTTATCGTTCAAGTTTTAGCCCCTGGTGAACTATATTGGTGTACTTATATGTAGTTTTTAAATAGTAAAACAAATTATTCTTCATATGGCAGAGTTAAGGACCACTCTAATGTAGTAGTAGTAGTATGTATGCATGTAGGAAATAAATAAAAAATTTAATTGAAACTCATTTGCTTTATTAATTGCATACATTTACACACAATTAATTACAAAGTCAACTAACTGGCTCCAGTGGAGTGATTCTGGTGGGATTCTATATACATACATTTATTGTATTATACAACACACGGCGGAATATATACATGCATAGTATAGTAGTGTAGTATGTGTACATATCTAGTTATCTGGTTTTGAATTTGAACACAAATATTGCATGACTTACATGTCAATTTTCAATAGTTACATATGTAGACAAGTTGTTATTCACCAGATATGAAGAATATGTACAAGTACAAACAATATATGATATAGTGTATGCAAAGAATTTGGTTAATTACCTACAAAAGGCAGTTAAACAAGTTTGGCTAATTAGCTTCCCCAAATGGTTTTATATATGTAATTTTTTAAAGGAACATATCATACATACATACTTAATTTAACGAGGGATAGCTGTATATAAAGTATATATGAATTTTCCATTTTAGTTAAAATCTCTTCTTTGAAAGGAAATAGTTTTCAATATAAAGGAGTTGCTCTTTTCTATACATACAATAATCCAGCGCTCTGCAATCTATATTCTATGAATATTTTATTGTCGTTTGCTAGTTGTGTTTTGTTATAATATAACTTATCTCCACCAATTTTAAACGGATAAATAGGTTTGATAAGACAGAAAAATTACTGAGGATCGCTTATAGATTTCACAGATTTGGTTGTGAGTGCTCTATAATTATGGTGTTATTTGTTGGTTTGCAGATGTTTTATGCATATTTTGCAGGAGAACCTACCAAAGAAATAAAGATAGGGAGTGAGTATATTTGAATAAATGTTGATTAATAAAATTTAATGGAAGTCGATCAAATGTTTCATACTTCTAGACGTACTCTGGGTAAGTTGAGAGCGAAATTTGTAAAGAAAGTCTAAATTTTGTAAATGAGCTGATCTAAAAGGAGGAAATAGGCGGTGAGCATGTTCATGCACTAGTGGCGTAGCCAGGATTTTGGCAAGGGGGGGAGATTAGATAAAAAAGTATGAGAAAAAAATTTTAATGAATGATTTTTAAATATCAATATATTACATATCATTTTTCTTTTTTAACAAGTCCATCAGCTTAGGGGTATCAATCCCCTGATTCCCTCTTCTGGCTACGCCACTGTTTTTCATTATCATCGTCATCGAGTACGAAGACTTTTTCTGTTAGAAGTCATGCGTTGGACTTGGGCCCGCGACATAACATCTTTCCCCCAATGAAAAACGACAATATGTCTGGGAAGAAAAGGATTTATGAATTTTGTAGCAGAAGAAGTATTTTGAAATTTCTGAGTAAAAACGAAATATCATCAATTGCAAGATAGGTCATTTTTGACATATCCCATTAGAGCAATATTCGTCACAATGTACTTTCTTGGACAATGTACCTACTAATGCGATTTATATTTATTAACTATTCCGCCAAAAGATTGACGAACACTGCACTTGTCTAATCTCCTTAGTTTAAGTTTCATTATCCGTATAATACGTTAAATCGGTAAACATGGCGAAGCGATTCCATATTAACTGCTGTCAAACGTGTTGACAGCTTCTCCCATATAAATACAAGTACTCACACACACACACACACACAAACATATATAAATACAAATACACATACGCATTTCAATATGTACGCCATTTACTTATGTGCTGGTGTAAAATGTTGCCCTCCTCACACCACTCAATCACGTTCAAAGTAAACAACATTTGACGATAAATTGAATGTTATTTAGCAGCCAAAGCTGCAAATAATGCGCTAGCTACTAGGGTTGTTCAATTGTTTGCATTGCAAACAACACTACATAATATAAATAAACCACCCCTTGTGTGTTATCTTGACGGTGACGGCGTTGACGGCGGCTTGTACGACGATGATGATGATGATTATGATGATGGTGATGGTTATGGCGCGTTTATTAAATTACGTTTGAATGGCTGCACATATAATGAGTGCCACATTTAGCAGCTCTCTCTGCGGCTTTATAGCGTAAATGTTTAGCAAACAACAAGCTAATAAATAGATTTTTGATTTTTTTCAACTGATTGCCTGCGATGATATTTTCGCACAAGGGGATGATTTCTACTACTCTTAAACGTTTTGTTTGGTTAAATTGACTCTTAGTAGACGATTAATGGGTGCGTGTTAAATTGTTGTGTGGAAGGAAGCACATGCTTGTCATAGGATATTCGCTTATTGAAATTTAACAATTTATATACAATAAAGTTTTTCTATCGAAAAGGACAGATACGAATATTGGATGTCATGAGTGAGTATTTACTTATATATACCATATAGCTATATCGTATAACATTGATAATTATGATAATATGTATGTAAACTTTGAAAACATATTCTTGTATGTGTTCACATACAAACATACACACATACATCTAAACATACCTACTTACTTATGTACATATGAATGCATAATGATGCTTGAGCCCTGAGAACGCTGGGATCGTTACACAGATTTAACTGGTATTAAATCCGTTTAACCACATCCCTTATTGCATCATCACAAGGGTGCTTGCATGCTTCTGGTGTAAACTATTTAACTCCAGTTTAATTCAATTTACAATTTTCCTATAGATACGGGGGTGAAGATTTTATATTACCTACTTATGATAATGTTTGATATTTTCACATGGCGTAGATTGAGCAATAAATACGTACCTTCAGAGGTATATACGTATAGAATATATGTATGTTGGTAGATATTTGAATTTAAATATGTATACTTGTGTTGATGAACAATTTTAATAACACATTAGAGCCACTGTGTAATGGAGTGTTACGGTCACCATATTTATTCTTGTTATGAGAAGATAACCACCGTTAAATTTAGATGTATTAGTTTACTGCAGCACAAATTCCCTAGGCATTAGTCACGCAATAGCTAACTATGCAATCTTCAAATACAAATAAACTTATCTGGAGCTAAGCTCAAACAGTGTTCCGCTTGAAATTAATCACACACTCTGCTGGTCAAACAAAATAAATATCCTGAAAACACACAATTTAAGCGACGTCAACTCTATATGGAAAACTTACACGCTTTTAAGATAGCTGTTAGGAGGTCTCGGAAGTCAACTCTTTACGTAAGGTCATCCGCCTCTAATCCAGCAGAAGCAATGTCGTATGGAATACCTCGAACTTGGAGGTACTCCAAACTCTGGTTCATACACATTTCCCTGTCTGTGAGCTCTGACCTAAGCCCTTTCTGCAGCCTCTTATCAGGTTTAGGATTGAAGAGGATCTGAGGGAAATCATATTAAAAAAAAACTTCTTAACTACTAGTTAAGAACAGTATTCTTTGCGAACTGGACAAAATAGGTGTGAAACCGACAGTATATGGAGATGACGTGACGATATTAGTATCAGGGATGTCATCAAAGCAAATAGGTCCAAAGATCTTGCGTAGGACCTTTCTCTTGAAAACTCCGAGCAATCTCTCATCTGCCCGACTTCTCAATTGCTTACTACGCCCAAAGTAGCACCTGTTAGCAAGAGTAATACTTCGCAATATCTCCAGGCTAACGTCATTACTGGTGTTAATGCTGGTTCCAAGACAGATAAAATCCTTCACTACTTCAAAAACGTAGTTATCTACAGTGACGTGTTGTCCAATACGCTGGGACTATTTGGTTGTTGATACTAGGTACTTCGTCTTGCACTCGTTCACCGTGAGACACATTCGACGCGACTCTCTTTCCAACTCTGAGAATGCTGCACTGACTGCCTGCGTGTTGATGCCGATTATGTCAATATCGTCGGCATACGCTAACAGCATGACGGCGGGGGAGGTCCTTCCCAATTTTCACTGCACAACGGGAGTTACACAGTGTCATTTTGCAAAGCCGAATGGGTTTCGCAGGAATACCGAACTCAGACATTGTTGTGTAGAGGTAATCCCTACCGGACTGTCGAAAGCGACTTTATAATCAACAAATAGATGGTGTGTGTTGATCTGTTTTTCTTAGATCTTCTCCATGATTTGGCGCGGTGTGAAAATCTGTGTCGATGGTAGATTTACCAGGTCTGAAGCCACACTGATAAGGTCCAATACGCTCGATAGAACCTTGTATGCGATGCTAAAAAGACTTATTCCACGGTAGTTGGCGCAAATTGTGAGGTCTCCTTTCTTATGTACGGTACAGAGAACACTGAGCCTGAAATCATCGGGCATGCTTTCATCCGACGATATTCTGTTTATAAGCTGGTGCATGCTGGTGAGCAGCTCATCGCCTTCGGTCTTAAACAACTCGGCAGGTAAGCCATCAGCACCTTCAGCTTTGTTATTTTTCAGCCTAGAAATGGCCTCTTTGTCCTCATGATGGTCGGGTGGTGGAACATCTATACCATCATCCGTGATTGTGGAGTTAGGGAGATCTCCTCAGTAACGTGGAGAAGTGTTCCCTCCATAACCTCAGTACACTCTGGACATCTGTAACCATATTCCATTCCCTAACCTAGGTGCCTGAACTTCTCAAAGAAATTTCGAGCCTCATTCCTATCTCTACACATCTCGATTCGGTGTTCTGGTAGAGGCTGAATATTCCGACAGTTGCACCAAAGGTACCTTTCATGCCCACCCTGGCATTGAAGTCTCCAAACACGATTTGATATCGTGGCGGGAGCAGCGGTCATAAAGTTCTTCGAGGCGCTGAAAGATGTTCTCTTTGGTAGCATCTTCCTTCTCATGCATCGGAGCGTGGGCACATATTAGGCTGATATTAAAAATTTTTGGCTTAATTCTGATTGTTGCCAGCCGTTCATTCACAGGTGTGAACTGCAAGACAAGATATCGTATGTCTTACTGACAACAAATGCTCTTTTAGGCCAACCCTGTCCTGTCCATCACATTTCCTGAAGTGCGGTGCTGTCAGTCTTGTATTTGTCGAGGACATCAACCAGCTGGATAGAGGCAGAGTGTCAGGGATATTCCCTGGCATAATTAGTGGTATTATGCGGAGGGCCCTACTTAAGCTAAGCACTTCAGCCTGTGCCTGTGCTAAGCTGTAGGCCTGAAAGAAATTGAACAGATGCTTTTCACCACGAAAACTAAAATTACAGCCTTCATTCTACTAACATTATGTGAAAAACAGTTAAGTCCTTCAGACAAATCCAAGTACTAAGTACTTGATAAGTAATTTTACTAGACCAAAAATTGTGTTGGAGTTGAAATATTGAATTAGAAGTTAGTTGTGTGACTTTTTATTCCTGCAAAGGAATATTTGGAAAAAGAAGGGATCTTCGTTCGTTTGTAACTCACCGGGTGTACACTGCAATAGTACCACCTATACTGACATATGGTGCATTATTTTAGTGGCCAGCTCTAGCTAAGAGCTACAATGTTCGAAAACTCTGAAAATCAACAAACGTTATTACAGGGACTCTTGTTATATATTCAACGGAAGCCCTAAATGTAATGCTTTTTACATAAAATATATCGCTGGCGCAATTGGGCTCAATGCAGTCAGGTGTCGAGCGGAATGAGAATACGAACGCAGTGGAATATTAGTCACAGTTACCAATTATATATCCAGAATGGGATCAAATTCCTGGAAATGTGACATCCCTGGTTATAACGGTGGTTCTAAAATGGAATGCTGGTTAAGCATAAGGGTTATCTAGCCACACGCGGACAAAATCACTCACCATACATTACGACATAATCAAATCAACGTAATCACCTCGACATTGGAATCGTCATATGGACGTAAGTACATAAGGAGAGGTACTCCCTAAGAAGGGAGTACCGAAGGGAGGCGATCAACGATATTCTGAGATCATTAGATAAATTAGCGTGGTATCGTATATGGATTATATAACTATTTTTCTAAAAATTATTCTGGCTAGGAAACTGAGTATACTGGAAGACCAATACTGACGCAAAAGTAACGAAAGCCTTCTCTGATCCGAGTTGTGCCTGGTAAGGAACTATGGTTATACAAAGCAGCATTAAAACCACAACATTTCTTCAACGCTACAGCACGGTAAAAACAGTTGAAGATGTAACGCCTGCACGTTTTCTATATTGTAATACCCCTTAGCAAATCAAGCAGGAGGTAGTAACTGGCAAGTACCAATATCGACTGATTTGTCGATCATATGAGGCCGAATGGCTCGCTCGATATTGCATTTGAATGGAATTCAATACTATGTCTTGTTTGCGTAGATCAGTAATTTCACAAAGACCTTCAAAAATAGTCCAGAGGTGTTAAATTATTATGATCTTGGTGACCAGTGTATGTATAAGTAAGTCAATTTCTGAAGCTAATCTTTTCAATGCACACTTCCTTTAATTAATCAGGTTAACTGCGTATAACACTGTCCTGCTGAATTCAAAAGTCTTCCAGGCCTTATCGACTTACATTTGGAACTAAAAAAATTTTTTGATCGTTCAATTTTCTCCATTTATTAAGAAGAATGACTATTCTGCTCACTAACCACGCCAAATAGTACATTTTTCGGGGTGTATCAGTCTTTGATGAGACGCCTGTGAATTAATGTTGCTTCAAATGCGGCAATTTTCCTATTCACAGAGCTTCTGAGCCAGAAGTGAGCCTCATTACTGCATATAATATGACGGTAGACTAGGGGTTAGATTTCCAGCTCTCTAAACGCTCAATGACTGAAATCAAATCGAACACGATACTCCGTTGGCTTCCATTCTTGCACCAATTGATTTTTTAGACGCATACGGCGATATCTTCTTCAATGTGCGCTCTATGCAATCCCGAAAGGGGGGACAAAAGAGTAAATTAAGTGCGAACGTTTTCAATTGAATATTTCTTACTATTGTATTTATAAATATTCACAATTTGTAATCGCTGCTCGAGTGCTGACGTTTTCAAACCATCCTAAAAAAAATCGGGACAAAACAAATATTCATGAAAGTCACGACACATGCAAAAGAGGCGACATTCACACCAAGAGTATTAGAGTATTATTATTAGAGTATTCCTTGGGTCAAACTGAGCTTTCATCGAAGGCACGTTTGTATCGTCGCCCTCCACAAAAACTTGACGAACTTACGGTTAGGTCTATTAGCGAATATTATTATCATGCTGTTCAATTTTCGTGAAGTTTTTTCTTAAATGTACAACCCTCATGTTAACCATCACAGTATCTTGATAAAAAGAAGACATCCTATCAGTGCAACAATTTAAAAAATCTTTATGGCATTTTCAATGGGGTTCATTCTAATCAGAAAAATCACATATAGTAATTTATACTTAAATATTAGTGATTTGAAAAGATTGCATAGATATATGTATGTACCCATATGTAGGTATAGCTATGCAGCAATGTATGCATATGATATAGATCAATAAACGCATTATTTATGAGTATCGTATAAATATCGCACAGTAAAGATCTTTTGTGGAATTTCTTCTATGGCTTTTGACTTATTGCATGTGGTACCTTCTTAACTTCAAGTGCTATTGTGAAATGTCAGAGAACACAATGACCTATTTAATGTCAGCAATGAAACCGCCAATCACTCACAGAGTCACGGAGTTACAGTGCACCTTGAAGGCACAAATGCTATGTCGTACGTATAACTGGCCATGGTACAAGGATATCAATGAGATCAGATATACAATATATATTGATATTCGTACATACGCATATATAGGAGGTAGTTATTTAAACAATAAGCGGCAGATGCATGTACACTACATACGAGTATGTACAATAGTGATTCTTGTTGATTGTCGTTTAAATAATATGTAAGAATCTACCTATACATTATACTCATATGTGGAAACATAGTCGACATTCAGAATTTGAAATTAAAAGATAATCGATTACACTGTACCCAAATAGTAATATCTTTTTTATCGATTAAGTGTGTGGGTAGAGACTCAGAGAGAGAGAGAGAGGGCCGATCGTATACATAATTCCAACTTAATTGGCATCCTTTATAGTTTATATTATACGTATGTCAGTGACAAAAAATTAAAAATGATGAGGGTAGTTATTATTTTTTGATTGTATCTCAGTGTTATGGGATTTGTACAACAAATAGAGTCAAATAATTAAACAATGGCAGTAGTAGCATTATGAAAAGACACACAAATATTGTAGATACATTAAATACGTGCATGTGCTGATAATCATCTCTTCATTATGATCAGATTTAATTCTCAAATTCATAGAAAATGGAAAATAATGATGTATTTCGCATATTATCAACAAGAGACATAAAGGTAATATACGAGCATGTACGCGTATCTAGAAATGAGCAAAATTTAACTACATACGTAAGTAGGTATTTTGTGTGTGCATGTGTGTCTGTTTGCAAGTTCTTAATTAAGATTCAAATATTTCATAGCGATTATGGTACTTAAACCAATTAAAAGCAACAAACGTACTTTGAAGGAAGAATTGAGCATAGTTAAGATTCAAATAATTTATACTGATAATGATATAAAGTCGATAAGCGCTATTTTGAAAGATTAATTGAAACAAAAAACTGCTTACTTTTTGCATAGCTCTGTACAAACTAATAGCAGTTTTGTAGGAAAGGCATAATATTCTTTTTGCCCAAAAAGCAAAACAGTTGGCCAAACTTCCCAACCAAGTTCCGTCAATTTGTTCCGACTCATCAAAAATATGTGTGGCCTGGTATTGTCATAATGGAACATAACTCCTTTTCTGTTGGCCAATTCTGGTAGCTCTTTCTTGATGGCTTAGCTTATTCGGTCAAGTTATGCATAGCAGATGACCAAATTAACGGTTTCGCCAGATTGTATCAGCTCATAACGGATAATTATCTTCCAATCACACCAAACATTCAACATAAACGTGCTTGCCGTCAATTCAAGCTTTGAAATCGATTGTGGAGGGTCACCGGCCTTTATCCATGATTACTTACCTTGAATATTCCCACACTGAATTCATTTTTCATCAACCGTAATGATTGATTTAAAAATGGTTCACTGATAGTCTGTCAAATTTCTTTGCGTTAATTTATGTGGCACCCAAACATTGAGCTTCTTTGAGTAGTCAGCCTTTTCGGAGTGATTCCAAACTATCATCTGGTGGATGTTTAAATATTTTCATTTTCATTTTATTTTATTGTATCTTTCTATTCCGAAATTGACAATGTTTTATCAAATCTTAAAAACTAAATCTTAAAAACTAAAAAGCAAGTATTGTACATTTATCGTCAGTATCTTTCAGTAACCAAATGTTTCTTCTTAGTAGTAGTTAGTTGCCGAGCCTGGTCGTTAGTATGAGTTCGAAGCTTGATCATGTATTTCGGTATATAAGCATAAGGTATAAGGTTTCATCAACGGTAGCAATGATTAGGTCATTGTGCAAATTGATATTGTTAATATACCAAGGTGCACAAGTTATTTGCCGAAGTATTTTATATTGAGCCTTTCGAATTTTTTCAATACTCGAAGAACAAGCGAAGCTCCACATTTCTATTGCGTATGTCCAGATCGGCCTAATATTCGATGTGTACAGCAAAAGTTTATTATCCAAACTTAACTTTGACTTTTTGCTTAATAGCCAGTGCAATTGCTGCATTTTCTGTTTAATTTGGGTTTTTGTTCTCAATATGGGTTTTCCAAGTTAGTCTTCTATCTAGATGCATTCCCAGGTATTTTACCACATTTGCTTGGGGAATGATTATATTGTTTAGCTTTATTGCGGGACACGTTTCTTCTCTAAGTGAGAATGTGACCTGGACACATTTATAGATATATTTTAGGGATTAGCCGAATCAGACCACTTATATGGGTCCCTTTTCGTCCCTCAAATCGTGTGTTAATTATTTGTTCGGTTGCAGAATTCTTCTACTTCCTTCCTCATAATAACATCACGCATTATTTCAAGCATGTTTTTGTAAGGTATGTTCCACATCCCGACTTCATTAATAAATTGGCGACCCAATGTGGACATCCTTCTGCTTGCCAATGCCGGACACTGGCACACTATGTGCGCTGCTGTCTCTACCTCCTCCATGCATAATCTGCAAATGTCAGCATCCTCTCTTCCAACAAGACCCATCTTGCTGAGGTGGTACCTGAAGTTGCCATGCCCATTTATTAATACAGTCAACCAGCTTAGAATTAACCGTCCTACACTGAGAGCCCTCCCCGATTCACTGCCATTTGATAGCCTCATCGAAGCCTTTGCCTGTCTACAAGTGGATTAGTTCTCCCATCTCGTGAGATAGTTTTTTATCCACTCTTCGACCTTTGCCTTCACCGTCCCGCTGCTAAGAGCAATTACTGGTTCCGGTCCATAAAATTCAGCTTCAGATCCTTGTCTAGCCAAGGAGTCTGCAGCTTCATTTTGTTCTATACCAACGTGTCCCTTCACCCACATAAGAGTAATCGCATTACTACGAGCACACCCGTTAAGTTTTTGAACACATTCGAGCGCCAACTTAGAAGATACCGTAGGTTGTTGCAGTCGCCTGACCACCGCCTAGTTATCGAGTGCTAGCAAGATTTTCTTACCTTGCACCTTTCCACCCAATTGATGGTCTAGCGCATCCATTAAACCAAGCATTTCTGCTTGATAGACCGATACGTATCTTCCCAGATTCAGAGTGCATGATAGTTCCAACTCTTTAGAGAAGAATCTGTGAAAATACTGATGTCATTTTCATCACATACATCACATACATCATTTGTGAGGCCGTCTTCAATGAGTGTTCTGTGTGACTTTCCAGTCATCTTCAGCCTGCACATTCCTTCCATTGGCATTTGCGTCTCCTTTACACTGCTATATAACAGTGACAGGATGCTCCTGTGCCCTATCTCCGTGCCGAATCCATACCAATTTTTGGTTGTCTTCAGACGTAATGCTGTTAGTGCAGCCGACTTCATAATATGCAAGTCCAACGGCAGCAGCCCCAGAAAGACTTCCAATGCTTCTACTGGGGTCGTCCGGATAGCTCCGGTAATCCCAATACAAGCCATTCTTTGCACCCTATCTAACTTGCTTTTCGCGGTCTTTTGGGTGACCTTAGGCCACCAGACCACAGCAGCATACGCTATTAAGGGCCTTACCATCGTTGTGTAGATCCAGTGCGATGCTCTGGAAGTAATTCGCCACATGAGACCGAACACATTTAGTCTCATTTACTTTTATTCGCCACTTTGCCAGCCATTCTTCCAGAAGTTTGAGGCGCTTTGACAAGTTGTTAAATGCTGCTTAGTAATCTCTGTGAATATTTAGAATTGCCGTGTCGTCGGCGAAAATTGTAATTAAGTTGTTTTGCAAGAACGGTAGATCTGCAGTATAAATAAAATAGAGGAACGGGCCAAGTACAATACCATCCGGAACGCCTGCATTTATTTCAAATTTCTTTGAGATAAATGTATTACATTTGATTTGAAATTATGAACGTTTTTAAGCACGAGTACATTATTTTATATAAAAGTCCTTCATGCTAAACCTTGTCGAAAGCTTGTGCAATATCTAGGAATACTGCAGCGCTATATTTTTAGTCTCAAATACCTCATAAATCGCTTTAATGATTCCGTGCACTTGTTCCACTGTTCCATGGTTTTTTCGAAATCTAAATTGGTGGCTTGGAATTATGTTACGCTGTGACACATAAAGTGAGATTTTTTCGAGCAATATTTTCTCAAAGAAAGTTGAGACAAGAGACTTACTGGCCTATGCGTAAATGCAATTGTAGGATCCTTTCCTGGCTTTGGGATTATTTTAATCAACGATACTTTCCATTGCTTAGGATAGTAGCCGAGCAAGAGTATGCTGTGAAAAATGTTTAAAATAAGAAATACCGCACTGTCAGGTAGAGTTTTGATCATTTTCCCAGTGACTTGATCATGACCAGGAGTTTTATTTGACTTTACTTTCGAAAGAGCAACATTTAGTTCGCTAAGAGTTATCTCAGGAGGATCATGTGCAACCATTGAGATATTAACATCTGGGCGAAAACCAATAACCTGAGAATTTGGTAGAAAAATATTCTTCAAGTCATGAACCAATACAGCTCCCTTTTCTTGGTCGTTACGAGCCCAAGGTCCATCGTGCTTATGAATCGGTGGTTCGAGTTGTTTTGAATTTGTTTGCAGCTCTCCAGTAATTATTTTCTGTAGATGAGTCCAAGTTTTTCATATCGGATTGAACTTTACAGTTATTTTCCTCGCTGAAGGCGTCCTTCAGAGCATTTGACGCTATTTTGAAATTATGTTTAGAATCAGGTGATCAATGTTTTTGCCATTCGTGACGTGCCTTGCTTTTAGCTGCAACCAAATTGTCTATAGTTGAGTAGAATTTAATATTGCGCTTAATTACTTTGCTGGTTACAGTTGCCTTATTTACAGCAGTCTTTAGTGTCGAGCTAAGTATTTCAACAGATTCATCTATTTCTCCGTAAGAGTTAATTTCGGAAATCTGTGGCAGTTCGTTATCTACTTCTTTACAAAAGCGGGGCCAATCAATATAACTTTTAACATCCCTTGCTATTGGATCTGCATTAAATCTTTTAAGTGGTAGAATCACAGGGGAGTAGTGAGATGATAAGTCGGTAGAGGATTTAGCTGATATGTCGTCTCTGTTTATTCCCGTTTATTCCCGTGATAACTCCAAAGTCTATAAGATCTGGAATTTTATGGGAGTCAGAATAAGTAGGGTGTCCAGGTGAAATAACGTCGAGTCCACTAGCAACCGCAGCATATAGTTGACGGCCTTTAGGTGAAATTAACCTGGAACCCCAGAAGGTGTGTTAGGCGTTAAAATCTCCTGCCGACAGAAATGTTCTGCCTAAGCTATCAAAATACTTCTGGAATTGTTCCATTGACACAGCAAATCTAGGAGGACAGTACACAGCGGATATAACAACTTTGTTTTTACCGGATAATATGCAGACAGAGGTTGCTTGTAGATGCTATTCACAGTATTGCTCCAGTGCAAAATGCCTCAATGAATTTTTAATAAGCACACCAGTCCCGCCGTGAGCTCTTCCATCCGGGTGCTTTGTATCGGAGAACCTATATCTAGAAACTTAAATACAATTTTTTTGAGTAAGATGAGTCTCAGAAACCAGCATGATGTCTATATTATTACTGCGCATGTAGCATGATAACTCAAGAATATGTTGGCTTAAGCCGATAGCGTTCCAATGACATATAATTATATCATTCATTTACGCTTTATAAGTTCCATAAAGAGCGCCTGATTTTACACCATAGTTTGCATCATATTTTGCATCCTCTCCATGAATTCCATGAAATCCATTCTTTGCATATGGGATCTGTAGATGTTGTCATTTTAGTATCAGTAATAGTGTCTTTCTGAACAGAATTTGCTCTAAGCGTATTTACATAATGTTGGATCTTTAATACCTCCAATATTTCCTGACAGCTTTCGTGTCGGTCTTACTCCATCAGTTGCACAATTTCATCGAATTTTTCAGTGACTGACCGACCAGAGCAAGGTGAATCTTTGTCAATGAAAATTCCGAAAAGGAATCGAACAACCCATTAATCGGTCCGATTTTCAATCACAGCATTCCCACCGTACATTTCACAAAATCTTCGGCATTTTTCGGCAGCGTTCTTCCCTATTTTATAGTTAGAAAGCATCACATAATGTATTTCTTCAGATATTTAAGTCATTTTGAAATCACTATAACTTTTTACGCGTGCGACGAATTACAAAACTGTCTTGATAAAAAATGTAGCCTGATATGCCACCTTTTAGTTGCAATCATATTAATGGCAGAGACTTTTTGTCATATGGCTTGTTTCCATATGTGGCTTCCGTTAATTATGACTGCTATCTAGTAATTTTGAAGATAATGTAAATTTTCATTATCCATTCTTTCACAAATTATTTGGCTAAAGAACAGCACCATATAATAGGAGATTTTTCGATATTGGAATTACACCCTTCAAATATTTTCTGACAAAGAAATTCTCTTTCAATATCAGAAGAAATTTTGTGAATCTGGTTTTTGACAAACGTATGTTTAATGTACGAATTTCAAATTTCACTTGAAAATTTGCCCTTTTTTTCGGTTATATTCAACAATTTATTTTGCTATTTATCCTCAACATTTCATTGGACATAAGTAATACCTATGTTCTCATCAATTCCAACACTCAATCATTGTCTAACTGACATATGGCAAATTTAAAACCCGCATACCCATAGCGAATTTTATAATTGTAACTCACAAAGATGGCATATGAATGCTACAGTGCTCGACAAACTATATTTACTGTGAGCCACAATAATAACATGAACCATTTCTCTTATAATGTGGTTGTGTATGTTCAAGTTGCACAGTGATGGCATTCGGTTGAGCTCATTGTATATATTCGTATTTGGTGCATGAGGATCACTTCAATTTGCGTTCAATCTCATCATGATTGCACACTAACTATAATGAGTCAAAAATGGCACTAACTCACCTACAAGAGGAACATCGTTATCTTGAATGTACTGCATTGTACGTATGCAATCATCTTAGAAGCAATGAAAGTAACAAGGTGCGATTACACAAAGACACCCGCTGGCAATGTAAGAGTGCGTACTCGTACTAACAATCATATTTGAAAATTGCACAAAAGGTGTATTAAATGGTACATTAAGGCAAATAAATGTTTCGTATTTTTTTTTTTTTCGAATACTGTGAAGTGTATGAACAATAGGTTATTTTAGAACATCACCTACATAGCCGTATTACATATGGATATTGATATTACATTATTTGATAATCGTTTTCAATTCTGAAGCCCTCCCATCAGCAATTCACTTCAATATATATAAATACAACTACTCGTATGTATTTAAATCGTTTGGAATAAATATAAATTAGTTGACTATTGTTTTTCAATTTTATTGTAATCAGCAACAAATTTTGTATAAACAAATGTATAAGAAATTTATCAACAAATTTTTTATGGTGATATTAAGTATTATTGACTTGTTCATATCTCTGAAGTACTAAATGCAAATGAACAAATGCTCAATAATATTTGTACGTACGCAATTAGGTTTGGAGCGATAATTGAACATGAAATCTTATATAATAACATCGTACGAGTATATAATAATAAAAAGGATATCGTCAAGGTCAATGTTAATAAATGTTCCATACTCGATCAGTACGCATCAGAGGCAAGTATATACATATTTATATTCTTATCTAGTCACGAGTCTAATATGTAGTTATAATTGTTATTTTAATCAGCAGTCATAATGTTGAAATTCATTTCTTTTCTTACTGTTTTGAAAAATGAAATGAAATTTTGTGGTAATTATGCGTTTCGATCATAATTTATAAATGAAAAGTGATAACCTTGGTGTGAACTTTTTAAAAACGCTTTTCAATTGATTGTTTTTATAACAAATTGATAAGATAAGACTGTCAATTATTGTGTTAATAAATATGATTATTCTAAGAAAATTATTATAACTATTGTGCAGTCAATATGCGATGGTAATAATTCATTGCCTGTATGTGTGTGCATATATACATACATATGTAGTATGTAAATATGTATAATACATAGGAATAGATTCCATAAATCTTCATAGAATATGCACAATATTTACTATGTGCAGAACCTGCACTATAATAAACACTTCCAAGCGTTTTGCCGTTGAATACGATTTCTTGCTATACTTGGCTACAATTCATAAAAGTTCTTCCGAATCGTACTCGCTCGCTGCACTATAGTCCTATATTAATTTATTTTTTTGTTTGAATCGCGTGCTCTCATATTTAGCACATGCACACACATCAAGGTGGATCAAATTTTTAATCGATCTGGCTAAATGAACATGATTAAATTTGGATGATTTCAAGAAATTCTTTCCAAAGAATCAACAATAAATTCCAGACTTGAACACGTCAAAGAGTGGAGATTGTAGACAAGTATGTACATGAAAAATGTTAGGGAGAAAAAATTAAAAGGGCGGGGCATATATTTGATTACTCAAGCAACTCTTGGTTGATTTTCAGATGTTTTTGCTTTCATTACGTATGGAAGCCTCACGATTGGTGGGCACCAATAGTCCTCTAGAGGCATTCTCGGATGATGGGCGCGAATTTTATAAGAACAAATTTTGCAAAAGATAAAAAATTAATAAATATGTGGCAGTTATAAGCTCCGAAGGGCCCTTTCACCGAGCTTCTGTTCCAGTGCTATTGTTCTTATTGAATTTTGGACAGTATATGAAGGAACTTATTGATATTAGCCGGTCCCGAACGTCACAACCATTGTGACATTACTTTTTCAGAGCTTTGTCAGACGGCTCTTTTAGAAACTTTTTCATTGAAAATTGTTGTTGCCAAAAGAATTGCCAATTGCTTGTCGACAGGTGGGTACCATTCGAAAGAAAAATCTTTTCGATAGTAATTATAAAATGGCAAAATATTTTATTGGTCCTCGACGATGCTTTTGGGTATAATCACTTCCAATATCCAATACAAAATTAATGCAAAAATTCCTGAAAAATGACATATAATCCCAATGCTGCCTCCTCAATACTTTTCTGAACATTAGGTACATACTGCCTATCGCTCATTGAAGGGCTTCCCATAGGAAATGACTGCAAAAACATGTAAAAAACGACAAATAACTGCATAATTTCCCAAAAATCATCGGTAGAGTGGTAAAATGTATGCTCGGCTCTAATTAATTTTTCCTCATCAATATTTTCACCGAAAATACAAATACTTATCCATTTTTACCATGGGTGCCGTAGCTCAGTGGTTAGTGTGTTCGCCTTCTGATCTGTAGGTCGTGGTTCAATCCCCGGCTGATGCATAACAAATTTAATATCGATGAGATTTTTCTTTCGAACGGTACCCACCTGTCGGCAAGCAATTGGCAATTCTTCCGACAGTAACAACTTGCCATGAAAAAGCTTCTTAAAGAACTCCGTGACAGAGCTCAGAAAAAGTGATGTCACAAGTGTTCTGCCGTTCGGAACCGGCTAAATTGTCCAAAATTTAAGACGCACAACAGTAATGGAAGAGAAGCTCGGCCAATGAGCCCTTTGGGGCTTTATTTGCTACATATTTATTTATTTTTTTTTATCCATTTTTACCACTTCCAAAGGGGGGCTCCCATACAAAATGGATGATTTTATAATATCTAAAAATAACTAAAAAGTAGACAATTCCACAATTTGGAATTTCCTTTTAATTTCATAAGAAAAATGCTTGTAGTAATCTAATTTATATAAAGGTTGGTGAAAAAGTATTGAAAGCAAAAATGAATAATGTAGATTTCATAGATTGCAAAAACAATCATATGCTGACACGTCAACAACAAATGGTTTGTCAACAAATAATGAATTGACAGATTGAAATAAAATTTTGAGTGTGTTCAAATGAAAGATGAGGTCTTAAAATGGCGGGTAAATGTTGATGCCTCTACTCGTTAATATGTGTCGCATACAATACTTCAATACCAACCAATAGTAAAATTTTACTCCATACAATTTGGTTCACCTTAATGCACTTGAACAAGTACAGCAGGTGTTATAAATAAAGAATAAATTAATTGATTACAAAATTTAGAAAAATTATTATAATCCGTAGTTTAAACCAGAGAGGAAAGTTGTTGAGTTGTTTCTCTATTTTATTAGTTGTTAAGAAATAAATGTAATTTTGTAATCTTTATTTATCCGTTTGGAAATAAAATTATTTCCGCTTTTCATATTTTTGTTCTGAAATAAAAAATCTTTGACTATAACTACGGGCCATTCAATATAAATCAAACTGATTTTTTTCATTAAACTTTTTGAAAAGTGAATAGTTAAAATTCACCTGGAACTAAAATATTTGAAGAAGTTTTCATTTTTCATAAGTGAAAATATCGTATATCAGGTTGAGCACTGAAAAATGTACTTAATAAAATCTACAAGTTATGCGTTTTTTTTTTAAATATGGCAAAATCTCTAAAATTATATAAAAATAAATTAAATGTGTGCATTAATTTTTCAAACAGAAATTTCGATTTTCGATTTGAACGAAATTCGACATCAGGACCATACAGTATATACAGTGAAAATGGGAAATACGACACCAAAATTAATGGGCGCCGATTTGAAAAAAAAACTGTTAATATTAATGTTAAACAAATTTAACACAGCCGCAAAATGTTTTACACTCGAAGCACATCGTATGTGGCCCTATTAATGATACGGATATACTACGACAGATATATGAGTATGTACGAGTACGAGTATGATGTATTCATGACAGTGTTCAAATGCCGCTACAAGAAGCTAACACCTCCAACATATGTTTTGACCGCATTCATAAATCATTCAATGCCGGGCGTGTCATCATCAGTTTAACAATTTCTACCATAATGGGTGTAGAGCAGTGCATATTGCGTGTGAACGTGGATATACCTCAATATCTTAAGAGAAGAAGTGAAATAATAAGAGTAATATTACAATATACACACATTTTAGGTTAATTTTAAAATTGTTGGCATATTCAATAAAATAAAAAATAACAACAACATCAACAATTCTTTTATAACAATCTTAATTGAAAAGCAATCAAATTGTACCTATTTAGGTAGGTACCTCAAGGTGAACTCATTACTCGTATATATTGTATATATTGTTCATTGTGACATACAAAATTCTCAATGGTTCGAGTAGGTATTGTATTCATCATCATCATCAAAATGACTATTTTCCGTGAAAGTGATACTTCTGCTAATTACAATTAAGCATGATTCAGCTCATAAATTAGCTGGGAGAAAAGGTGCAATACGCACAAATGATAATAAATATTTTCACAATTAACCAAAATTAAAAATCACCGACATCATTCTATTCGTAATAGCACTATATACGAGGACATCATGAATAGTTTTCACAGTCTGTTTGTACGTATGCGTGTGTGTGTGAAAACAAACAAATCTACAAGTACCTACATATCATATATTGTATATGTACGATACATTCATATACTCGTAGTTTGTAACCACTTCACAAATACAATAGATATACATTTATATATACACATACATATATTTTTAATAGACTTCTGAATATCCTGCAAGCAATAAGTAAATACACATTACGGAAAATACAATATAATATGAACAAAATGTGTAATAAATTAACTTCACTTTATTATTAAGTGGAAGAAAAAATTTCAAATGAATTTCAATGCAACGATGCGTGAAAATTATCCATCATATGATAGATATACATGGAAGGGAGAGAAAACAATAGACCAAACTGACTGCTGCATTTATCCTTGTAGATTCATAGCGTACTACTACATACATTATCAATACACACACAACGTATGTGTAAACGATATTAAACATTCTATTAATGAATCCTTTGCTGATGATAGTGAGCGCGTGATTTTCAAAAAAGACATCCGCTTATGACGCCGGTACTGATCATAGTCATTTAAAACAATTAAACGTGTATTTGTGTGAACGATAGCAATAAGAGCCGAAAAATTGTTAAACTTAATGATGCAGAAAAAATTGGACCCACAAAGTTTTTTCTTAAACGATATCTATAAATTGAGAATCATATTTCGATTGTTGTCAGCCAGCCAACAAGCCAATGCGGGACGAAAAACATAAAAGACAGCCAGCCGGCCGAACCAGCATTTGTATTAGTATCAAATAAACAGTAGTCATCTATTTGAAGTGAGTGTCAAATATGTTTAAGTTTTATATGCCTATTAGTTTTAAATAGGACAAGTAATATGTCCACATATTATATTTTATGTAGTGTATGTATGGAAGTATGTCAGTGTCTTAGCCAGGATTTTTAAAAGGGGAAGACATCTGGTGAAGGTTTTTGTTTTTTATACATAGCAAAATCGTCGCAGTAGTCAACGTGAGACCAGTGAATCCTAAATTTTTACAAGAAAGTTCGGGGTGAATGAAATGGAATTATCGGATACCACCAAGTTGGCTAAATCACTTCAACGGCGAGAATTACTGCTGGTTGCAGTAATGTTCAAAAGAGTCATGTTGTTTTACCCATCTGGCTTTACAACATCTTTTTCAATATTTTCAATTGATTTCCTTTCAGCTTTCATTTTCATCGATCTCATAAAACTGCTTGAAGACCCTGGAAATATTAAAGACCGCAATCGGTCCACACAAATCCATAAGTCGAATTATTACAAAAGACTTGAGACTTGGGACTTTTAAACAGTGTACCGGGCATTTGTTCACTGCAGCCTTGAAACAAATTCGGATGAAGAAATGCATATAAAAATCTTGTTTACTGATGAAAATAAAATTTACTGTGAAGGGAAAATTTAACATGCAAAATGATAAGGTGTATTCTCGGTCATCAAGGAAGCATCTATTGGTCGAAAGGGCCATCCAAGCTAAAACGAGCGACAGTTAAAGAAAATAAATTTTCGAATTTCAGGATTAACTTCTAAAAACAATTTTTTTCTATAGTTTGACTTTCATCTTTGGAAATTCAAGACACAAAGCTATAGATTTATTTTCACTAGACGAAGCAAAAATTTTCTACAAATATCGCAGTAAGCTCTTTAAAAATAGATTAGTGTTGGCAAACTGGTTATTGGGGTCTCTAATAGTACTCGTATAGTCAATAAATGTGGAAAATAGACTCTTAAACTATAGGAATGAGTAAGTGTACGACATCAATTCGATATTCACTAATTTCAAATAGTTCAATTGTTATAGTTTTTCCCCCAGAACATTAAAATCACTTCTATTGATATTAGTCAACAGGGAAAACGCTCACAAATAAATATGACTTTATTCGTTTATTGTGTGCTTCTAATACGCCGCCTCGCATGGGCAATTGTATTAATGTTAACATAAGTTTTGTTTAAAAATTAACACATTCATTTAAGTGGGCAAATTATGACAAGTCATTTTAGCATCGTGATCAAATAAATAAAATGGAATCACTTGAGAAATGAATTGTGTATATTCTCAGGAGAGCGGAAGAAGCAGTGAAGAAAAAATAGAAATAAGAATAGAAAAAGCAACAAAAGCAGTCGCATTAGATTACAGTAAACGTAAAATTTAATGCTAGATTTTTGACAAGAAAATTGTTAAAATAAGACATTTGAAATATGTCAAAGGTTTTTGAAACATGTATACACCTAGGCTGTCTTCACATAATCAATTTTACTTTTCTCAAACTTGGCTCGCTTATTTCTTATTCGTTTCCACTACAGCAAATTCCCCACAGAGGATTGCACAATTATTTGTTGTGTTTTACATATGGTATTGTCAACTAAATAACGAACGTTCATTCGTTCTAATGCCAATTGCAACCTTTAATTACAACCCTGGATATAATAAGCTAATATATTTATTATATATCTGTTGTAATGTTTAATTGGCTTAATTAAATTAATTATAATTTAATAATTAATTATAATATCACTTTCGTGTGTGAAAATACTATAATTAGAAGACAAAAAAAAATTGTTCATGTGTGAAGGAGGAATTAAATATATCTATCTATGTAAAGTATATTAATTCTTTTGAATTAATCCCTCGCCCAAGCGGTACGATCGATCTACCTGAATCTCTCTCCCCTATGACTCCACCACTGACGTATACAAATGATTCCAAAAATACATATTATATTTGACAGATGAAAGTGTCTATTTAACCTTTCAAACTAACTACATACTCGTAATTTCTTCATGGCTCAGCATAAATGATGAATTTGTCCATATATCACAGAATTTTGTACAAGTAGTATATACTCGTATATATAAAAAATCGTATTTTTATTTCGCAGACACACCTCATCTTCAAGAATAATAGAATTTGTTGCATTTTTGTAATGATATACAGGTTAGCGTTGCGGTCCATTTGCACTGTAACCAATGCGATATTAGGTCAAACGAAATGCTTTGCAAATTGAATAACGCCTATTACGTTTTTGATTTGAGATAGTGTTACGAAATATGCGCCACATTACATAGTTTTAGATTTGTATTTCTATTTAGATAATGTCTACAAAATATTATGATTTAGATAGAATCGTAAGAATATACGAACCATATTTTCTTTTCTAAGATCAATGAAGATTTCCAAAATCGTAAGGCTCGTTGCCTTCTCCACCACGCCATCAAACATTCCTCTGACAGTAATGGCTCCTGAAGGAACTTCTGTAGATTATCTTCATTCCAAATATAAAAAATGTATTTAATTATGTAACCACTCTGAAATAATGTGTCCAAAATCTGGGATGAATAGCTTGCTAGTGGCTCATTGAACAAATTATGACCATTTGGCTTCAATTCCTGCAAGAGTTATATCTAGTAAGAATGTATTTTTGGAAAATGGGCTCACAAAGTGGATGAAGATAATATTAGGTGCTTAACTTAATTTCCTCCCGTGAACGTTGGAAGGAGATGTAAACAGTTTTAGTAATCATTAGTCATGCATCTTGTACTTCATTTTTTGTATTGACATTTCTCGATCAAATTCAGTCATCATGAACAATTATTTGTGTATACAACAAATTTTTTTTTTTTTGTAAAAATGGAACGTGATAAAATGTTTTTTCGACATGTGCTTCTGCACTGCTTTGATTTGAAAAAAAGTGTAGCAGAAGTTCATCGATTACTTGAAGAATGTTATGGTGATCAAGCCCCATCACATACAATATGTAAAGAGTGATATAGACGATTCAGAGGTAATGATTTTGATGTCAATGACAAACCACTCTCAGGACAGCCGAAAAAATTCGAAGACGATGAATCGCAAGCATTATTGCATGAAAACTCAGCTCGAATGTTAGAAGAACTTGGAAAGGAGCTAGAAGTTACTGAAGCAGCTGTTTCTAAACGTTTACACGCCATGGGAAAGGCCCAAAAGGAAGAAATGGGTACAACATGATTTGTCTGAAAGTGCCATTCATAACTGTTTCAATATCGCGGTTGCCTTGCTTGCCAGACAGAAAAACAAGAGTTTTCACGATGAAAAGTGGATCTACTACGACAATCCCAAACGGAAGAAGTCATGGGTGGAGCCAGGACAGTCACCAACATCACAGCCAAAACGGAACATCCACGGTCATAAGGTAATGCTCTGCATTTGGTGTGATCAGCAAGGAGTGGTGTTCTACGAGCTGCTGAAACCGAATGAAACTGTAACTGCTGATGTCTACAAACGTTAATTGAACAAATTGAATGATGAGCTGTTGCGAAAAAGACCAGTAATAGCGAGTAACAGGCGCACGGCCACACACTGGAAAAATAGTCAAAGAAACACTGACGCAGCTCAAATGGGAAACTCTTTCTAACCCAGCATACACACCAGACATAGCGCCTTCTGATTACCTGACATAGCGATTCTTGATTATTTGTTCAGATCGATGCAGCACGGCTTGAGTGGTACACGTTTCCGAGATGTTGAAGAAGTGCGAAAATAGATGGATGAATGGATTGCTTCGAAACCGACATCGTTTTATCGATATGGTATCGCTCACTTGCCAGAAAGATGGAAAAAAGTTGTAGAAAGTAATGGAAATTACTTTCATTGTAATAAATTGTATACATTTTTTCCAATAAATGATTTTTCCTAAGCCTATTTGGGCGGAAATTAAGTTAAGCACCTAATATTGTATATTACACACTGTGCCGAAATCACTCGAGTCTCGTAGAATTGTCTAGAATGGAGTTCAACAATTCTACTAATTTTCAGTCTTGATATTTATTATCAATGTACACGTAAACGTAACTATGTATTTGAACATCAGAGGAAAAGGTGGCAATATGACCTGATTCCTAACGTGAAGAAGTGTCATTTATGATTTCTATTAATCATTAATACTAACCTATGTTTGTTTCAATTTTGAGATAGCCTATGTGAAGTTATAACAGTTGCAAAAACCTTTTTATGCGCTGCAATTTATAACAATTTTCAATATTAAAATATTTCTTTTAAGTATATTTGGTTATATATTTGGTTTATATTTGGGCAAATTTCAACATATATTCTTCAATAATTCCAAGGTAGGGATATTCTAGTACTACACATGTTTTTTATACCCTGCATAATGCAATATGCATGGTATATTCATTTCGGTCAGATGTTTGTGTCCACTTGAAGGAATCTCCGGAGATATAGACATAGATATATATTCGTGATCAGCGTCGATTAAATTTTCGATTTAACGATGTCCGTCCGTCCGTCCGTCCGTCCGTCCGTCTGTCTGTCACCTGGCTGGTTCCCACGATAACTTGAGTAAATATTGAGCTATTTCGACGAAATTTGGCACAAGTAACCTATGATCCAAATGGTACCGTAGCTCAGTGGTTAGTGTGTTCGCCTTCTGATCTGTAGGTCGTGGTTCAATACCCGGCTGATGCATAACAAATTTAATATCGAAAAGATTTTTCTTTCGAACGGTACCCACCTGTCGGCAAGCAATTGGCAATTCTTCCGACAGTAACAACTTGCCATGAAAAAGCTTCTAAAAAGAACTCTGTGACAAAGCTCAGAAAAAGTGATGTCACAAGTGATCTGCCGTTCGGAACCGGCTAAAATAAGTAGGTCCATTCTAATACTGTCCAAAATTTAGGACGCACAACAGTAATGGAAGAGAAGCTCGGCCAATGAGCCCTTTGGGGCTTTAAGACCCACATATTTATTTTTTTTTTTAACCTATGATCCAAGGGTACGGAGAGGATTGATATTGGGCATGATCGGTCAATAGCCACGCCCACACCAAGCATTCAAAGCGACTTACCTCGAAATTTTCAAAATCTGTAACTTGCTATAACTCACATAATATACCACCTGGGACAACAATATTTGGCACATAGAGTTATATTATACTACTATATAACCTCGCCAAAAGTGGGTGAGCCACGCCTACTTTCTAGCGTAGCTCCCATACAAAGTGTCTGTACTTCTTTTAAATTGAAACTGCTGTAACTTCTACAATCTTCTGTCTAGAATAACCACAATTGGCACTTAGATTAATATGGCAGTGAGAAATAATATGGCAAAAAATCAGTGTGCCACGCTCACTCCTTTTTGGGTCTGCCATACAAAGTTGCGGAAATTAAACAAAATGTTACCGGTTATAACTTGCAAACTATTCAGCGTAGAATAACGAGATTTAAGGTGTGGATTAGTATTGTACGAGCAACTAGGCTCACAGGAAATGGGCTCGCCACGCCCACTGTTTATCGTAGCCCCTATACAAATTTTAAATTGAAACAGCTGTAACTTCGGCAATCTTCTGTCTACAATAACCATAATTGACACTTAAATTAATATCGTAGTCGGTAATAACTTGGCAGAAAATCAGTGTGCCACGCCCACTCCTTCATGGGTCTCCCATACAAAGTCGAGGGAATTAAACTAAAATTTTACGCTCCATAACTTACAAATCATTTAGCCTAGGACAACTGGATTGAAGGTGTGGATTAGTATTGTAAGAGCAAATATACCCACAAGAAATGGGCCAGCCACGTCCATTGTTTATAGTGGCTCCCATAGATAGCTGCATAGAGATAGCTGCAGCTTCTGCAATCAACTTGCTAGAACAATCATAATTAATAATTAGGTTAATATGGTAGTTGTACATAATATGGCAAAAAATCAACATGCCACGCCTACTTCTTAATGGGGCTACCATACAAAGTTGCGAAAATGTAAAAAAAAAATTAAACCGCTATAACTTACGAACTATTCAACGTAGGACAAACAAATTTAAGGTGTGGATTAATATTGAACAATTAATTGGGTTTACAAGAAAGAGGTAAGCCACGCCCACTTATTATATAGCTCCCCTCATAACATACAAAGTACTTCGTCAAAGTCAACTATATTTCGGATGTAAATTAGTAGTATATGCAAAAATTGTTTTTCAAAAAGTGGAAATAAAAGAAAAAGATGGATATTCGAGCAAACTTTTTATATATATATCTACATATGCAGGGTATAATTTGGTAGGCCCCAGCCGACTGTAAGGAGATTTTTTTTTCTAATTTCACACACATTTTCTAATATAACTGAAATTGTAATGTATTACTTTAGTTTTTTTTTTTTTTTTTTGTTTGCTGTGAATCAATTATTTTGGTATCGGTTTGTTATTATTTACTCAATTGAAATCAAATTGGGGGGCCATATTTCCACCTTCTCCTCTATAAGCATTCTTCTTCGACTCGTATTTTGTAATAATCAAACGATTGTTATAAGTGCGATACGCTCTACACATAATACAAGTATGTATGTACTACATACACGTACGGTAAGAGTACAAAAATACTTAATTGCACACATGCAAATCTTTCATGAATACAAAAGGCAGTCGTTTAGTGCAATTAGCCACAATGCCCGTCAAATTAATAACGAACTAAAGAAATAAATTATACGATTTTCGTCATAATCAGACTGTTGTGATTCGAATACCTACTCCTTCTTATTGTGTTTCTTTTTGTATCAAAACAAGTTTCATGCATATTTGCTTATTAGAGATGTTTCATTCAAAGAAATTGACAATAAATCATCTGTTTGTGATTAAGTTTAAAGATAATTTATTTTGTAAATCAATTAGGTGGTGGTTACCTTCAATTAATAATGTTATTGGATTAAAATCATGAATGAACAGATTTCACAAATTTCAATCAACTGAAATGATTATGCGTGTACTCCGTAAATATGTAAATGTAGGCGAAGTTGAACTATATAACATGGAGCTTCCTTTAAATTAAATAGTAATATTGTAAGAATTAAAATAAATATTATCTTCAATCTGTGAAAATTGATTATTTGGGATTCGAAATTTTGTCATTAATCTCATTCGAATTATTTATGAACGCATTTGATACAATTTGAATATATGGTATGCACCTTTTATTAAAATTATAGGAAGCTAAATAGGTAAGAAATAAGCAATTTTCACTTAATGATATTGATTTACTTTAAGTGGCATTTGATTAATAAATTGATCATAATATGACACTCAAAATACTCTTGGATATCATCATTAATATTGAGTGGTTTTCAAAAATTACCAATCATTATGTTCAAAAAAGAGTCGGTGTGGATATCCGTTTATCGACCATCAGCCCTAAGTAATTGATGTATCGTGTTGTGATCTCTTTGCGTTCAATTTAATCACTGCACATTGTATGTAATTGATGCATCGTGTTGTGATCTTTCAACGTTCAATTTAATCACTGCATTGTTTGTTGTTCAATGATGACTCTCAACTATACGAGTATTTCAAAATACATGCATACATACGAGTACATACTTGTACGTATGCACAATACGCGTCCATATACACTGGGTGTATGTAAGTATCCTATAGGCTTGCGTATGTTTGGATCGTATAATCCGTACATGAATGAACATTCGTTAACACCAGCAACATACTATCATTTTTGTTTTCTGTTATTATAATGTATACCTATAAAGGTGCCTACGTATAGCGTGGGTAAGAATTTTGGTAGGCATAAATGGCTCATTAAAAAAAATTGTAATTTACTTTATTGTTATGAGTGAGGTTAATAACTGATATCAAGTACCTATTGATTGCGATTTTTAAACACTAAATTTGTTATAAAATTTGTCTTGTAGATTTGCTTTTATAAATTGAACGATTTCGATGTGTTAAAGTGTTCTTAAATATGTTCTTATTTTAAATCCAGAAAAGCGGCAGAAATTACTTGCGCAAATAAAAAGTGCTGCAAACCGATGATGGAACACACATGAATCTGTAGTATGTGACTGTGGATTGCTGATCACACTACCAGAAATCTTTTGATTTCTTCTTTTCTTATTATAGACTTACTGAAGTCTGGTTAAGAAATTTCCGATATTTATTTTAAAAAGCGAATCATATCGATTCTCTCGAAATCTGGCTAGCAAAATGGCGTATAAAAGTCAATGAATCAAAGAGCGTACATGTAACCTTCACGCTAAGGCCAGATACATGTCCCCCACTTAAAATTAATGGCCAATCAGTTCCACAATGTTCCTCAACAAAGTACTTGGGTATTCACCTCGACAGAAGGCTGACCTGGAAAAATCACATAGAGGCAAAGAAAACTCAGATCAAGCTTAAAATTAATCAGTTATGGTGGCTGATACACAAAAGATCAAAGTTGAATCTCGAATACAAAGTGCTATTATATAAAGCAATCCTGAAGCCAATCTGGACTTATGGTATTCAGTTTTGGGGCACCGCATCTCCCTCAAATATCGAAAAATTGCAGCGAATACAATCCAAGTGTCTGCGAATTATTGTAAACGTGCCTTGGTATATGAGGAACGTTAACATCCATCGAGATTTAAATGTACCCACAATTTCTGAGGAAGTTGCAATGTCTTGCAGAAGCTACATTCAAAAATTACACAGTCATCCGAATCCCCTTGCTAGGCAATTGTTGCTGAACACGGGGCATCGTCGATTAAAAAGAAAAGACACACTGAATATGCTGTGAAATTGCTATACCTCGTGACTCAAAAAATTGTGATGGAACGTTGGGAATATCACATAATTTTATTTAGTTTGTAAGATTTGATTACTTATTGTTAGTTTCTAAGTAATTTTAGAAAGATCCAATAAAAAGGCTTGTAAAAAAAAAAAAAAGAAAAAAAAATTTAAAAAGAATTCCTTCGCGGTGTAATGTACTGAGAGTATAAATAAGTTCGTGCGGTTTATTTTCGGAAATTAAAATTTTATTGTGAAAGATTGGTTATACATTCAATGCTCAAAGTATTCTCCGTCGCTAACCACTACTTTTTCTCATCTTTCTGGCAACGTACGGATTCCGTGTCGGAAGTAGTTGGCATGTTTTGAGGCAATCTATGAATAGATCCAATTTTTGACTCCTTCGTAAGAATGGAAGCGCTATTCTTCCAGGCGATGTGTCACCGATAGAAATAATTTAATTTCTTTTTTGCCGTTGAAACAGATGTTGAAACGTAAAAAACAGTGTTCGACGTCTCTTGGCTTCAGTTCATACGACACCCAATTTCCTTACTTTAGGATGAAACCCAGTACTTTCAATCGCAAACCACTTCTGGTTCGCTCAGTATGGTCACCGTAAACTTCCACTAAAATACAATGACTTTCGGCAGGCTTTATCTTTATATTGAAGTAATGAAATAAAACTCCCCGCAAAAACACAGTATTCGGTACAAAAGTTGAAATTTACGGAGCACACAGAAATTATGTTGTTTACACTACAGCAAAATGACAGATACTGAAAAAGAAAGCCTTATGATGACACTTCAAAGTGACGGTATTACCAGATGAAACAACGGAATAATAAACTAGTAGCGACATCTGTTGTCAAACCCGCACGAACTTATTTATACTCGCAATATATTTTCGCTTTGGACTCAGAAAACCCGGCCATTCTGATTTGGGTTCTAGGTCATCGCGGTATTGAGATTGCAGACTAACTAACCAGAACGGGTTAGTTCGTCTGTTGGTTCACAACCATTCTTTGGGAAGTCATCGTCCTCAAAACCCTGAACTGAACTATTAAATTTTTGGAGATATTTTTGAAGCAGAATACACTTGAATGCTATGGCTGAAACGCGAATATTGCGGAATGACTTACAATACACGAAGGAGTCTACTCGATGGCTCCCATCGAGTTGAATGTTGAATGTTAAATGATAGGCAGAAAGAAGCTCGAGTTCGTTTTGCTCAATATTTTCTAAGAAAATGCGAAAACGGAGAGTCAAGCAACTTCAGTATGATCGCAACAGGTGACGAAGCTTGGTTTTGTTTGTTTTACAAATACGACCCGGAAACTAAACAGCAGTCAATGGTATGGAGCTCAAACGGAGCAAATCCACCTGTTAAAGCAAGGCACCATAAGTCAGGAAAGAAAGTTATGATTGCGGTTTACTTCACTAGAGCAAGAATTGTAGCTGTTATTCCCCTAAATACTTGTCAGACAGTACCTGCTTACCAAAAGTGTTCGAAAATTTGTTGGGTAACAGAAACAAAGAGGAACTGCGCCGCTACTTTTTGCACCATTATAATGCGCCAGTTCACACTGATGAAATGACAAGTAACTTTATTGCGCTTTTTGGCATTGAAGAAATTCGCCCGTCACCATATTCCCCGAATCTGGCGCCTTGGGATTTCTGGTTATTTCCAAACATTTAGAAAATTTTAAGGGGAAAAGCCTTTGATAGCAATGCCGAGATAATCAACGCAGTTAGAGTAGAACTTAACAAGCTACAAAAATGTGATTTTGAGGATTGCTTTGATCAGTGGATCTACAGATTTAAAAAATGTATTGAAATTAGTGGTGATTATGTAGAGAAAATAAAAATACTGAAGAATAAAAATATCAAATTAAAAAAATGTTTGCGTGTTTTTATTAGTGCAGCTTACCGAACTTTTGTTAGTCCCCTCGTATAGTTTTGCTTTAATCTCCGAAAACCCGGCCATTCTTTGTAATTTGGCTTCCAGGTCATCGCGGTATTGAGATTGCAGACAAACTAACCAGAACGAGTTATAAATTTTCTAAAATATTTGGAGTCATTGTTAAAGCAGAATATCATATTTTTGAAACTGGAGTGAATTTAACCCAATGCGTTATTTGATTCTATTAAAGTGTGATTAATTAGTGTTAAGGTTGCTCACAGGCTACTTATGAGGCCATCACCATCTTACTTATATAAAACCGGTAAATAAAGCTTAAAAAACGACGAATTGTCTGTAATGTGAATTCATAAACTTGATTACCAATGGCCGAAAATAGAATAAAGTGAAATTTTTCCATTTTCCTATGGATTTACCTCAACCGGATGGAGTTACCGTAACCCTTTTGAACTCATCGCAAGTTAAATCGTTGGGCGTCATATAGTTTTTTCTGCGCGCTATGTGATGGCACCTTCATTATTAGTAGCTAGTTCTTCTTGCTATGTGATGGCACCTTAATTTTCAATGAGTGTCCTCCAAGTGGAGACCACCACGCCACGCAAGGCTCGGATCACTACCTTGTTGCAGCTAAAGTGCGAATACGTTTATGTACCAGACAAAGAAAGCTTGACCTCAATAAGCTGCAATCACCAGAGACAGCAGTTGCTTTTACCACTCGACTATCGGATCTGCTTATGCAGAACACTCTCCCTCTTAATGATATGTGCGCACAGCGGACACATATAACCCACAAAATGACTACTGCTACCGAAGAGGTAATCGGTTTCTTCCGGCCTCTGAGGGATGAGTTGTATGATCAGGAGTGTCCCGACGCTACCGCAGAGATGACGTCGGTTACATAATCCCCCCCCTCCCCGTGCAAGTGCTACACGAGCTATTAAGGAGCGGTACACAGAGAGAAGGAGTGCGGAAGACGTCTTTTTAGGCGCAAGAAGAGAGAACAACAAAGACGCGAGTATAAGATAGAGATGAGTAGAGACAAGAATAAGACTCGAAAATCCTTTAGGATCAAGCGCCTAGGTGGCGATTTAAATCCGATCCGATCCGATTTATATCGAAAAGATTTTCTTTCGTGCGTAACCCACCTGTTGGCAGTAATTGAAAATTCTTCCGATAGTACCATTTTGTTATGAAAACGCTTCTAAAAAAGCTCTGTAACAAAGCATAAAAAGCTCCGAACCGACTAATATAAGTAGGCAGGGAAGCATAGGGCGATGGCGAGTAAAGAGGATATAATCTTACAATATGCGACTGAGCAAATGGAGACGCAAGTAAGAAAGCATGTCTGTAGTCTAAAGACGGCACCCCGACTCCAAAAATTGACACACACAACCGTTCTAGAAGAAGCACTCACCCAAAGGGGTCTTATTTTTGCTTCTTCAATTTATTGGATAGATCCGGCGAATGATACAATCACGCCGGTATTCAAGGAATTTTTAAATATAAAAACACAACAACAAAATTTGTTATTTAAAACGTATTTGATCATTTTACAACATCATTCAAATGTCCTCCACGGGACCTCTTACAGCACTTGATCCTTGTGAGATCATTTTCGATGACTCTCCGGCACATATCGGGCAATATCTCGGCTATAAGATGACAGATGTTTGTTTTCAAGCGAGAAGAGTTTGAGGATTCGAAAAATCAACCAAATGCTCAAGCACCCAAAATGGTGGAGGACATTTGAATGATGTTGATTTCACACATAATGGCAAAGTCCAAACATTATATTGAAATAATTATTTGATTGAAATTCTTAACAGAAGTATGTTTTATTTAGTTTTACATTGGGAACCACAAAATGAAGAACCCAGTATGATCAAAGATAAAAAAAACTCAAAACATGAATTTCAAAAAATTAAAAAAAAAGTTTCAAGTGTTCAGAAAAACTATACTATATGTGATAGTATATGGCTGTGTTAACTCAAAAACTAATTTACAATGAGACTAGACGATGACAATAGTTTCATGGCGCAAGATAATTAAATAACGTATTGTACAATTTTTTGCGTAAATTATATTGTAAAACAAATATTTATTCTCATTAGTTAAGAAATTATATTTTCAACAAATAAGTACCTATGGTGGCAATGTTCACAATAAGTTCCAGAACAATAGATGTCATCTTTTACGAGTGTTATTTTGATTTTCAATTTATTCTGAAAAGAAACTTACTATAATTTGTTTTATTTCTGCAATATAATCTATGTAAATATAAGCAAATCATTAACAAATGTGATTTTTTATTTACAAAAATTGCATTTTTCAGCGTCAGAATATGTGCTAATTTGTTAAAGCAGCTATAAACTTTATAAATAATGCTGAAGAATCTTTATGGTATGCTAACAAAGGAAACAAACAAACCGCGACAATACCAACATCTACACGATATAATGTGACGAGAAAGGTCTTATTATTGTCACGCTTCTTAATAATCGCACACACTAGCACCAATTAGAGATGGTACGATATTTTAGTAGCAGTAAATTTTATCACAAAGTGCAGTGGATAGAAATTGAGAGCACATACTCGTACCACATAAGACAATAACAAGCAGTTAATTTTCACAAATAGCAAATTACGATACATGTTGTGTATATGCATAAAGTTGCATTGATTTGAACTAGTTGTCATACGAAAATAGAAAAGGACGAAGAGAGAGAAACGAAACTTATATAAAACTTACAGTTTTAGCGATATTTCATAATTTCTGTAAAACAAGAATTTTAAACCTCTACGTTATAATAATATGTACTGATTGAAGGAGTCACATCTTTTACCATCTCTAGCAAACAACAGACTGATGGCATAATAAAAAAACACACTTTTCGTAGCAACTTCATTTCACTGCGTTGTGATTTGGTTTTTTTGTCCTATGATAATATCGTGTTGCAAGTTCACGACAACTCGCATGCACTACAAACAATGTACAGTGGATATAATAAGTCTACCACTTTGGGAGTCAAAATTGCAGGACCGAAACAACAAAATTTGGATTTTCAAGCATTGAGTAGCAATGCATTAGTACACATTGTACATATGTATGTAGCATGTAAATGAATACAAAAATTATTTAGGCATGCGCAACACGAAATAATATTTTCTTCACTTAAGTTCTAATTCATAATATTCTTACCGTTATTGCTGGATGAAGGTAGGTGCATATAAGTGCTATATAAGCGAGTATAAATTGATGATGATCATTCATGATATGGGTATTCAAGGACTTGAAGTAGATATAAAAAAATTGATAATACACAGGTATAGCACGTACTTTGTGCTGGGCACCGCTACAAAAAACAATTGTTATTTATGTATATTAATATAAGAAAGACACATATGCACATGCTGGAAATGATGTAGTATTTAAGATGTACCTAAGTGAAAATATTCAATATTTGTAGCTCTAATCTTCACAGCTTCTGAAGAGCCTATTCACGATCTTTACTTTATTATTACTTTTTTTAAAATAGATGATTATTCCAAATATAGTGTAGTGGTTGTGACCGCAGGTCAATGTCACCTTGATGCATATGCGCCTGGGATGGGGGTTTGTCACAGAAATTTTGTGTAAGAAAAAGAAGGAGAAATAAATAAAGCATTGCTTGTGTTTCTGCCGACGCTATTCTGACGGTGATTCACTCATATTGGTTACTACTACGGTCGGTGATCAAATAAATATCACTAACAATCGTCCCCATATTTTGTAAATCTCAACTGATTTGCACTTTGCATTTAAAATGATGAATATTATCGTCCGGTGGCCATCTCTCAATCACTAGTGTTGCTCTTTGTTGTTCTTATTAGGTAAATTAGGAATTTACTCAATGCGTATAATTTTAATACTTTAAAGAAGGTTATTAAGCGCCGAGATTTCATTACGAATTTCAACTCACCCCTAATGTCTTAAATTAGTTTAACATGGTTTTGGCTGCTCAAGCGAGTTTAAATGCTTACTAGATAAGAATTGATTATGAGTTTAAATTAAATTTAAAGCAGATCCTGAATTGAACTCGGTCGGGTTTCCGCCAACACCCTCTAGTTTCTTTCTAACATCAAAATAACATATCGTATTTTCGGATATTTCTGAAGGATTTTTTGAAGTTATAAATATACCTGAAGGTGATGGCAGAAATCCAACTACAGATTTGGATTCAGCGACCCAAATCGATGGAATGTGACTACCGTGGACAGATGAATATCCCCCTTCTACTTTCATGCGAACTGTGAAATTGTTTACGAATGCCGTATAGTCATATTATTCGACGAAAAATCTTTGTCCTATGAACGTAACTTTTGGTATAAGGAACAAAAAAGTTGGGGCTATATCTGGTGAGAGAGAGTTGTCATGCAGCTCAAACCGTAATCCAGGGATTTTTGAGTGACACCTCTTAGGTGGTGTAAGACGGGCCATTGGCTTGGTAATAATTTTCCCTTTTGGAAAAAAAAATAGATTTATATAAATCCATGAGTATCCTAAAAACCAGTCGGTATCACTTTTCCAGTCAAATAAACCGTTTTTGCGTTTTGGAACCGAGCCATCCACTGTATGAATTGTATTTTTCTTTTTTGAGTAACCCTAAGTTTCATTTACAGGAATTAATTGGCTTCTTATCTGCGCAAACAGATCATCGGAACTGTTCAGTCGAACACATTTTTGGTCCAACGAACGGACAGTTTTCTCATAGATAAATCTTAATTCGATATGTGACAAACACGTTTTCTGTAAATATTCAATGGCTCGACCACTTTAATCCGTCGGTCGTCTAACATCATTTGGTGAACTTGTGTGATGATATCTTTAGTGGTTGCAGGTTTTGAACTTCCCAAACGTTCATCAACTCCCAAGCTGGTACGACGCGTTTATCCTCAGCTGAACGAAATTTCACGCTGATAAATGATGATGAAGAGTCCCCGTACACATTGTCCAACACTTCTTAGAGTTTGATAGGTTGCAAATAATTAACGACAGTTCGATAAGAGTATTTCTTCCATTTTCACAAAAATGATTATCCGACAGCAACTGCGTGTCCAATACGGCTAAAATGTTCCTGAGTACCTTTCTAAAGATACGCAAACACCCTTTCTAGCTTTTATTCACGAGTGCTGACATCTTTATCTATCGGAACTTTTCAGGTCGCCCTTGTAACATTATTGAACACTCTCATTCTGCTTCATCGTAAGTTGTAAGTAGGTAAGTCAAAATATCTACAATTAAATACAAATAAGTACTACGAGTGTAAATGTAAATTATTGTTATTGTTTTTTTTTCAACAGTTCGTGTGCGAATCGCTTTCTCAAGGAGTTTCAGTGTGGTACATGAATTTACGATATGTGGTATCTATGTCGTGGGTTCAATGAAGCTGAAAGGCAATTTTAATATCGAAGGATTTTTCTTTCGAACGGTACCCACCTGTCGGTAGCCAATTGGCTATTCTTCCGGCACTAACAATTTGCCATGAAAAGGCTTCTAAAAGAGCTCTGTGACGAAGCTCAGAATAAGTGATGTCGCAAGGGCTCTACCGTTCGGAGCCTGCTAATAAAAGTAGGTCCCTTCTAATTTTATCACAAAATTGAAACGCACAACAGTAATAGAAGAGGAGCTCAACCTAAGGGCCCTTTAAGGCCTTTAAGAGCCATATAAAAAAAATATCGTTACGGCACGAAATACGTAATTATACCGTACCGGAATTGTCTGAGCAGACAGATTTTCTTGTTAATTTTTCTCTCCTTTTTCCACACCGCTATTAATAGGAGTTTCCTATACAATAATAGCAATTAGACTAGACTAGACTAGCACCTAGACTATAAATGATTTCACCACAACATAGACCGAAGAACATGACTAATTTTTAGCTGTTCTCGTAGGAACAACCTCTTTTCTCAAATCAGTTTATTAACACTGTGATTCCTCTACTAGTTATTGTCCATTTGACAACGCAAGCCCAAATTTAAAGTTTTGCTTCTACTCTTATTTTATCGTTACTTGCATTTTTAAAAAATATATGCTAGGTGACTTCACACCAAGTTCGATATAATAATAATAATAATTTAACTGTAGTAAGTTGCTCCAAAAAGCTGTCACTGCGAACTAAAATATCTTTTGTGTCCCCTACCTATTTCATTTATTGATCCATATGATCGCTATTGTATTTCTTGCTATACCCTACCAGTTCTAGCACATGTATTAACCCTGATGCCATAGCATCAATTGGTTAGACCCCCCTCCTATCCGGTTGTGCCCTGGAAGCCATTTTCTTCCATTAACTTTTCCACTTTGCGGATGAAATTGAGAATGTCCATCACAGGAATATTTTTTATTTCTTCCGGATCCGAAACCGGATCTCGGTGAAAATAATGAAGCCTAGTTCTAGCCAATGCAATAAGTTAGGCAGTATGTGTTCTGTGGTATCGTCCTCTTCTAAACAGAGCCTACACTCTGCATCATCCAGAAGGTGGATTTTAGTGAGATGGTATTTCAGGTAATAATGACCGCAATGGTCGAACTTTGAGATTATTTTCCCAGTTATCAATTTTGGATTTAGATTCGGTCCAGTTTATACCACAGTATGGTTCAAGGCCAATAAGTTTTATTGCTGAGCCAATCCTAGCTAATTCTTCAGCAATTTCATTACCTTCATTTCCAGAGTGTCCTGGGATCCAACACAGTACAACATTGTTCGCTGTACACAAGGTTTGAAAATATATGTAGCATTCTTTCACCACTGTTTACTCCAAAGAGTACGAAGCCATCGCTTGTAATGCAGCTTGACTATCTGAATAGATTGCTATATGCGCCCCTTTGATTCCTTTTTTCAGATTTACGATTGCACAGATTGATACTGCATTAATCTTAGCCTGGAAAACACTGGTCCAGCTGCCCATAGATTCTGAAATCCTAGTATTAGGTCCATAGACCCCTGTACCGAGTCCAGTTTCCGAGGACCACCAATATCTCATTCATTCGGTCCGAAATAATGATTTAGATTTTACTATCGAAATCTCGTTTTCCGATCATCGCTCCTTGAGCAAATTATGCCTGCTGCGACAGGCTCATATGGCTCTTGTAGCTCACCAAGCTTGATACTTCGTTAGTCCGTTACTTGGTAGTTTTTTGTGTGTATTTTGTTTATGTAAAATTACCGAATTTCCAAAAATAGACGTTAAAAAGTACCAAGTAACGAAATAACGAGGTAACGAGCTTGATGTGAAGTCAACTACTATTTTCAATTATATATTTCAATGAAGACTATTAAATATGTATCATTTAACAACTTCACACTGCTCTAGCTGTCAATGAATTTGTGCTATCACACTCATTCTAAAAGATGTTAATAATATCGCGCTTTCAAACATTGTCATTAACAATGTCTGCAGAAAATTGAATGGCGATGAATTGCAATTGGCTTTGCATTGCACTGAGATCAGATCTCTGAATTCTGACTTTTTCATAAATAATAAAAAGTTATTTATTTTTAGTAACATGAAAAAAAAAGCATCTTTCAAAAATCAATCCTATGGAAGCATTCATCAGAGAGTGGAAACTAATTTCCTGTCACTTGTTTATAAATTGTGTGCAAAAAGCTCATTCATGTGCAGATTTAAACAACACAACAATAGCATAAAGTAAAATCATACACATACTCATAAATACTTAAGTAAAACATACAATACATACATAACATATGTATGTTCATGTTCATTTGCACATTGCTCTTGTTAAAATTTGAAGAAAGAACAAAAAACAAATGTTTGAGAATTTTAATTGAAAATTTTTGCATATTGATAGACTTTTGCCATGGGGATTTATAGGTATTGATATGAAGTGCTTGTGGCGTACTCATAATATGTACATATGTATTTATGAGTAATTACGTACAAGCACATACGAGTATAAATAATTGTCTATTAATTTATATAAATGCAATGCATATATTTTAATTGTAAAAGTTTTTCTTTGTTCTAAGTAAATTCGATAACAAATGAATTATACCTAAACAAATAAGATCAATAAGTTGCAATAAAAACTCGCGAACATGGAATTTGCAAAGAAGTAATTTTATTAATTAAATACCGATCTTTTTTTTGCACACACTTGAAAATTTGTCTTTACCTAAATAGATGGTATTGAGGCACTGTTGATAACTATGCTTTTGAAGTAGTGAACGACTTTATCTAGGAACCGGCATTAACACCAGTAATGACGTCAACCTGGAGATATTGCGAAACATCACTCTTGCTAACAACGAGCAATGAAAACCACACTCTACAAGTCTCTCATCATGCCTACCCTTACATATGGAGCCGAAGCTTGGACAATTTCAACCTCAGATAAGAGAATGCTCGGAGTTTTGGGGAGAAAAGTCCCGTTGGTGGCGAGTATCGACTATATGCCGACACCGACATAGTAAAGCTCATTAAAATTCAGCGGATTCAGCGCTGGCTAGGACATGTCGAGCGAATGGACGCAGAAGAGGACCTAACCTCCGGTGGAAAGGCCTGGGGAACTTGTCAGCGCTTGGAATCTCTAACTGGTGCCAACTAGCGAAGGAAAGAGCTGGCAGGTGAAACATGTTAGATTCGGCCTAAATCGATTTTCGGCTGTAATTTAGGCCAGTAGGTAAGTAAGAGGTTATTGTTGTTGTTGCTTTTCACTTTGCGGAAATAAGTTCTGCTACAAAATTAAATGCGAAAATCTAATTTACATCCATCAATACGATAAGGGCAAATTCTTTTATCCGTAAATGATCGCAGCATCTTTTAAGATACAACCATTTTATTGCATATATCTCCATGCCGTTGTTAATGATCTAAGAATTCAAAAAAAAAGTATATCAATATACTGATAAAACTAAAGAGCTTCTACGAAAATAATTATGCACAAAACTCAGTAAAACATCAATTTAAAAATTTTTACAAAACAATTAAATGTTTACTTTTTCAACAGTTATACCTATCGTGAATAATTTTTAAATTAAAGGAAATTCATTTAATTTGCTTATGTAAAAAGAATGTCACGGGAAAATTTGTGTAAAACGCTGAGAAAATGCAATAGAAGATAGAGCCGGATGTAACGATATTTTCTGCACGCAAACTCTTCTTTAACCAAATCTCTTCGAAACCGAAGTTCCGCACTCCAACCAATGAACACAAAATATACTTCACGAAGATCAACGTTATAGGCAGAAGATAAAGTTTCACTATTATTTATGTTTAATGATTTGCGGCTACTATGATAAAATTAACCGCGGCAGCTCTTTAGTGCTTCTATAAGACCCAATAATCGGCTAGTGATTTATACCTTTAAACAGTTTAAAATGTATTTATTTCTTTTACAATGTCGGCTATCCGACAGTGTGTTTTTTATTCATAACAAACACACTTTTGTGATGCAAACTCAAAAATCTTTCTTGTTTATGTCTACTTTAACTCTCAAGTGCTTACCTACTTATGTAGCCATTACAACCGAAAATCGATTTAGACCGAACCTAGCATCTTCGCATTTTATTAGCCGAGGCGTTTTCTTTTATTCGCTCGAGATGATCTAGCCAGCGCAGACGCTGAATTTTGATGCATTCTACCATGTCGGTGTCTGCATACAGCTCATACAGATGATGATTGCACCTTATTCGATACTCGCCACCAACGCAAAGATCAAAGATCTTGCGTAGAACTTTTCTCTTTCTTACCTTTCAAATAACCCAAAAACAAAATAATTCAAAGGCATGTCATTAGCATCCAATTCATTGAATTTTGTCCATAAAAACCATTGCACATGTCGCAATATCGCTTACCATTCACCGTAACAGCTTCTTTCTCGGCATTTTCAAAAAGAAATTGGTGCTCCCACTGCATCACGAGTACGAACTCGTGAGAGAAAATATGGTCTGCGACCTTCCACTGAACAAATTTCTTCAAAAAGACCAAACATTTTGCCAATTGCGCGCTCAGTAGAACGCTTATGACGGGCAAAACTTTCTTGTAATTTGCGAAATGTAGTTTTTCTCTAACGACTATTTTCGTTATAAAAATGGACGATTAAAGTGCGTTGTTGTGTGTTTTAACGACTACATGACTAGTATAAATGCCATAGCTTTGGTTTTTCATATGTCACTAACATCGAGCAACATTTAGTATATAAATGAGTTTCTCCAATAAAAGAGCCACATGAAAAGTATGTAACATAACTAGTTGATCCAATGCTTCAAAGAGTATTTTGAATATTTTGCAATCAATTAAAGTCAACAAAGCGAAAACTAACTTCTGTGGGTAATTTTGAGTGTACAGCTTGCTAATTATTGTAAGGTGAAATGCAAATTTTTTGTTCTGGAAGCATTAAATTAAAATTTTACCTCTGCAAAGTATAATAACTTCAAAAATCGTTGGAAATTTGATAAAATTTATTAAAGTAGATATGTTTGTGGGTGCCGTAGCTCAGTGGTTTGTGTGTTGGCATTCTGATCTGTATTTCCTGGGTTCAATCCCCTGCTGAAGCATAACAAATTTAATATCGAAAAGATTTTTCTTTCGAACGGTACCCACCTGTCGGCAAGAAATTGGCGATTCTTCCGGCAGTAACAATTTGCCATCTGAAAGCTTCTAAAAAAATAACTGATAAAGCTCAGAAAAAGTGATGTCGCAAGAGTTCTACCGTTCGGAACCGGCTAAAATAAGTAGGTCCCTTCAAATACTGTCCAAAACTTAACACGCACAACAGTAATGGAAGAGAAGCTCAGCCAAAGAGCCCTTCGGGGCTTATAAGTGCCACATATTTATTTTTTTTTTTGGATATGTTTGAGTTTACAGAAATTTCAGTCACTGTACATCTTTGACAGCGTGTTTTAAATAGTCCGTAATTGGATGCCAATGATATGAGTCATTTGAATCCTATAAACACAATGCGGCCATTATTTCTTATTCCGTGTGCCACAATATGAGATGTGCTATTTTGCTTTTGCAACTAGATGCCTTCTATTTAAACTGGAAGCTAAAAATCATCCGTCTAACGTATGTACATATATATTTATATTTACTCTAAAAATGTAATTAAAAAAGTCGTGAATATGATATAATTTCATGATTTATTTACAATATTTACGACTTTGTAATAAATTTTGAAAATATTGAACAAATATGATATCAACCAATTAAGCTAGAACAGCTGTAGAACTCAATGTACAATATCATATGGACAATTATAATTAATGCAATTACAAACTAACCCTTTGGTTATTATCAAACCAAAAGCCATGGGGTACATTTGATTAATGCCAAATCCTTCATACGTAACATCATAAAATAATCGATATGCACTTCAATTGTACAGTAAATAAAGTATAGAATGAAGTGATATCAATTTAACTACATATTCAATTTCTTCCAAATGCAACTACAAGTATCTACGTTTGTATCTCAAATGTGGTTCTCTTCAAAAATATTTAAAATGAACAATTTTAACGCCTAAATGCCATTAACATTAATTAAGACATAAAAATTTTAAACCATTTCACTTCCAAAAGTTCGCATAAAAATCATTCTTTCAACATTAAAAACTGCCAACTTAACGAATTGATCGCCTCTGAAAATAAAACTCCAAAAAGTACGAGTATGTACGATATCGACGTTAAAAGAATGTTTTGCATCAAATCAGAGTCCAATTAACTTGAGCTTTTCTTGATTAGTTATTTAACCTTCAGTGTAAAGCACTAAAAAACTATAAACATAAAAATTCTGCAAAATAACCAATATTGAAAATCCACTAACTACTACTACTACTACTCGTAGAGTACTACTACTACTACATAAACAAATAGCCTATAGGAGAAAAAGAGCAACAACATCATTTGTACAGTATATAATCGTGAAGCTTCCTACGCGTTTGCGCGCCTGCTGGGCATCACATCAACATTATTCATTTGGTACGTTTATTACTTCATGTTCGTGTTATTTGTAATTTTAACAAGATAATTTTCTTAAAGCATTTAATGACGACACAACGAACGTGGACGTTTCTTTTGCAGTTTGCCCATTGCCCTCCTTGCTCAATTATCAGCCAGGAAATAATATACAAGTATACATATACTATATAAGTACATAAGTATATATATATATTTATATATATATATATATATATATATATATATATATATATATATATATATATAGCATAAATACTAGTACCAGTTTACATATATCTATCTATAGCACATGTAAATTTTAGAGTCTGCTTCGTTGCACCGTATGCAGACAGTGCAATGAGTCTGAATGCATCTGAATCAGAGCATAGAACTGGATTGCTTTAAGTACAGGTGTTTTTTGTTTCTGCAAATGTGTGTAACAAAAGCTGTACGTTAAAGCTTTTCTTGAAACGAATACGTAAATAAACTAATATATATTTATAAAACGTGTTCCATCGGCTGTTTTCTTTTGAAATAACATATCTTCATCCGAACGGTGACAGTTTTTCATGCTCATATGCAAACATTTACAAATATTGTAAACCAATCCTCTGCAGCCGAAACAGTGCAATCGAAATAATGCACCAATATTTGCGCAAATGTTACCAATGAACAAATGCAACTAATTCGTTGCTCTCAGGCTCAAAATTATCGGTACAAAATAAGCTTTTGATCTACAATCAAATATTGAAACCAGTGTGGACCTACGGAATCCAACTTTGGGGATGCACTGCAAATTCTAACGTTGAGGTTATTCAGCGTTTTCAAAATAAAGTGCTACGAGCTATCGTTGGGGCCCCTTGGTATGTAAGAAACGACGACCTACACAGAGACCTGCGTGTACAGAAAGTCACTGACGCAATTAAATACTTCGCTACTAAACATGCTATAAGGCTACAACAACACATCAATGCTGAAGCTTCAATGCTTTGCAATTAAGCAATATACATAAGAAGATTGAGAAGAACTAAGCCACAGGATGTTGTAGCTAATATTCTGAAAATTTATCAATTACTATCTATTAAAATATTATTTGTTAGTTGTTAAACTAGGTGTAATTGTATGAAATGTATTTATGATTTGTAACGTTTCAATAAAAAAAAAGGAACAAAAGTAAAAAATTTTAATTTTTTGCTAACCTCTTCAATAACAGAATTAATTATGATATAACTTCATACCACGAACAGATGACTATGAAATTACTAAGATGACATTTGACAGCAATTATCACTCACACATTCCGGATAGAACAGACTGGGATTATGAGGACATCGCTTTTAATGGATCAATCCACCTCTACACCGTCTAAACTTGACGAAAGAACAGGAATAGGGGGATTCTGCGAAGTCCCCGAAGGGCTCTTTGGCTCACCTTCTCTTCCATTACTGTTGTGCGAGTTAAATTTTGGACTTAGACCTTAGAAGGGACCTACTTATTTTATCCGGTTCCGAACGGCAGAACTCTTGAGACATCACTTTTTCTGTGCTTTGTCACAGAGTTCTTTTAGAAGCTCTTCCATGGCAAATTGTTACTGCCAAAAGAATGGCCAATTTCTTGCCAACATGAGGGTACCGTTCGAAAGAAAAATCGATATTGAGTTTGTTATTCTTCAGTCGGGGATTGAACTTACAACCTATAGACCAGAATTCCAACTCAGTAACTACTGAGCTATGGCACCGATATATATATGTATATACGTACTTACTTACTTACTTGTGTGACCATTACAAACGAAAATCGATTAAGGCCGAATCTAACATGCTTCGCCAGCCAACTCCTTCCAACGCTAGCTGGCGCCAGTTAAAAACTCCAAGACTTTTGAAGTTCTCCAGTACTTGTTCTTTCCATCGGAGGTTAAGTCTGCCTCTTCCCCGTCGTTCACCAGCGAGTCCCAAATATAGCACCTTCTTAGCTAGAGCGACATGACCTAGCCAGCGCAGCAGCTAAATATTTTTACGCTCTACTATATCAGTGTGTGGGTGCCGTAGCTCAGTGGTTAGTGTGTTCGCCTTCTGATCTGTAGGTCGTGGTTCAATACCCGGCTGATGCATAACAAATTTAATATCGAAAAGATTTTTCTTTCGAACGGTACCCACCTGTCGGCAAGCAATTGGCAATTCTTCCGACAGTAACAACTTGCCATGAAAAAGCTTCTAAAACGAACTCTGTGACAAAGCTCAGAAAAAGTGATGTCACGAGTGTTCTGCCGTTTGGAACCGGCTAAAATAAGTAGGTCCATTCTAATACTGTCCAAAATTTTAGACGCACAACAGTAATGGAAGAGAAGCTCGGCCAATGAGCCCTTTGGGGTTTTAAGTGCCACATACATACATACTATATCAGTGTCGGCATACAGCTCATACAACTCATGGCTGTACCTTATTCGATAATCGCAACCAACGCAAATTGGTCCAGAGATCTTGCGTAGGACTTTTCTTTCGAAAACTCCGAGCATTGTCTCATCTGTGGTGGAAAATACCTAAGCGTCGGCACCATATGTAAGGACATGCACGATGAGGGACTTGTGTGATTTTCTTTTATTGAGAGAGGATTCGATTTCCCAAATGCTTACTTAGCCCAAAGTGGCACTTGCAAAGCAGCAAGAGTGATCCTTTACAATATCTCCAGTCTGACGTTTTTACTGGTGTTAATGCCGGTTCCAAAATATAGAAGTCCTTCATTACTTCTACATATATATATATATATATATATATATATATATATATATATATATATATATATATATATATATATATATATATATATATATATATATATATATATATATATATATATATATATATATATATATATATATATATATATATATATATATATATATAAAATAAATATGTGGCACCGATATATATATATATATATATATATATATATATATATATATATATATGTATATATATACATATATATATATATACATATATACATATATATATATATATACATATATATATATATATATATATATATATATATACATATATTTATATATATATGCATACATATATCTAAAATATATATATATATATATATATATATATAAAATACAATAACTGTTTTTATTAGCCATGCATGATGATCCAGTACAAAACGAACACTTTTTGTGTAGTGCGCAAACATGTCACTTACTAATTGCATCACTGTTGCGCATAATGAAGTCTTTATATTTATTTTTGTCTTATTTACAATTGTGAATTATGCCTAAGCAGTCAGTATAACTAAGTAAGTAAGTAAGTGAATAAGTAAGCACTCACATCAAAATCCCACTTTAATAAGTATTGCATCAGTTGCTTTGGCTCAGATTCCTAGAATAATACAATACATATTTATGTGCATATAAACAAAATGATTCAATTGTCATATTATCAATGCCACCATTTTTTTCAAGTGCTGACACCATATTGGTGATTTTTTGCCACTCCAAAGTTTCTACTGATTCTAAAACTCCACCTCCTATACGGGCGTAACTTCTAATTATTCGTTAAAAACAAGTTAATATAATAATCGTAAAAAAGCAGCTTTGATCTCTTCAACAGGTTTTCTTTGTAGGGGAAATTTAAAAAAAAAAATAATTGTTCGTCTCTCTCTCTTACTTTTCCTCTATTTCTCTCTGTTTAATACTATACTAAGTTTATTATAGTTAAAAGTCGAAATTTAACTGAGCTTACAAGTGAGTAGTGAAGTTGCTCTGTATTGTATTGTGTTGTATTTAGATATAAATATAGCACGCTATTCATAAATATTCAATGGAATACCGACGGTAACCTTTTCATTAAAAAAAGACACAATTGAATATAATTTTAGTTAAATCATGAAGACGATTTTTTGGAATATATCTAGATACTACTACTGCTTGATTTAGTACTATGCATTTACATTTACCATTAAAATAGTGTATATTCTGCGGATTTGTAGTTATATTCCAGATTTTAAGGAATTGATTCTTAAATTATGGGTATTAGGTATGTACATACAAGTTATACACCTGTCGAAACCTGATGAAGCGGTATAAAGAGTTGACTCGACATTATCAGCAAGTACATAAGAGTGTCTATGAGATTTAATGGAACGCAATAAGATATAGTGGAAACATAAGCTAGTTAAATTAAAGACATATATACATATTATCAAAGCTTTGAAAAATCACTACAATTGCTACAACTACAATTGAATATCAATTTTGAAAGACTGATGTATAATTTTCGACAAACGTAGCAAAAGTGGGTTTAAAGATAAACCCTAACCCCTAAAGATAAAACCTAACTAATTAACGATATAATTTCGGTAAAGAATGCTATTGTAAACCTTGAAAATCAACTAAAAGTACTGATATTTAGAGAACTGATATGAATAATTAGAGAGTTTACTTCTCATATTTTTGAAAAACGCTTTTAATTATATAGTATAACATCAAATTTTATTTAGTTAAAAGACATAACAATAAATTATCCTGAAATTTATAAACAAATTTAATACTACACATCAATGAATCCCGACCAGGCTCTTTTGACTCTTTACAACAAACTCGAAAATTCGATGATCCTTAAAGAACAAACAAAAGGTGGTCTTCGCGCACTCGTTGTATATTCTTTTTGTATGTGCTTTCTTACAGCCCACGCACAAACCATAAGACACAATTGCAATTCGTTGTTGTCTGGGTACAAACACTTATTCTTTCGCATCCATCGTACACAGTCTAAGCGAAATATAGAGTATAGTATATGAATGTATATTCATACACCAAATAGTACATTACCATTTACTTGACATTGCAATAACAACATCTTCAGTTTAAATATACATTATTTTCGTGTATGACTCTGAATGCCATTTGAGATCACATTTAATTAATTGCTTTCATTTCCGCAAATATTTATAATTGCTTGCAAAAGTTTGATTGTAAAGTTATTATATATTACAAATAGAATATTATTGTAATGAGCTTTTCGTATTACCTATTGTTTTCTCTGAAATTTGTCTTGGAAAATCCATTAATTTAAATTGTGTTAAACCATGACCCTCTATTATATTGGCTAGTACTTGTATATACTATGTGTACATGTACCTTATACTGGAACTAACTAATATAAATGTGGGTTGAGTAAATTTACTGTTCTTTACAACACTTAATATATTCTTAATTATACATGTGCATAAATATAATTTCAAATTAACTACTTTAAAATTTTCAAAGCAACATATATTCATATTTTCGAAGTAATCAGTCAGGGCATTTTTTAAATTTGCAATGAAATACATACATATTATTTGAATGAACCTATTTTTCAATTTTTTTTATTCCATAGATTAATATGAAAAATAATATCAGGCATAGAGTCATCGATATTAAAAACACTAAAAAAAAACATTTTTTTTTTTAGGACATAACAAAATGGCTAACCCACTGACCTGCCGTCACAGTACTAAAAATCTCCTCCTCCTTCTAGGGCCTTTCAATCTACCCCGGAACTACGATAGCATTACTTCGCGGTAGGATCCTGTTTAGTCTTTACCAGACTTTACTCATTTCAAGCTGCGTCCAGATCCCGCTTCTTTTTCCTTGGATCGTGTACCACAAATTTTGCGGTGGCTTTTCAGTTTACGTCAGTACTGACCATATTCTCAATCTTTGACAATTTAATATTGTGAGCTCTACGACGTCTACATCGGCGTCACCGTAAATGCATCCTGGGTGGTAGTTCACCTCGCCGAACTCTCTATTTATGCGTGCTATACGTGCTAACATTTGCGAACAGCCACAGTTGATGTACTTGCCGTATTATTTCGAACGCATTTACAATGATAGCCTCCCTTTGCAGTTCCCACTTCGTTTGTCTGTCTTTTGCTGCCAAGTCCACAGGAAGCGTTTCGCTAATAATTAGTATTGTTGGTTCGGACACTGTTCGATACGATTACAGGTCTGTTTCCGGAGATAAAGTTTTCACAAATTGTTGCTGTGATAAATTGATAGTTTTATCTGCAGTTCGGTATGAGGCCATCCTCTTTTAAACCAGTATTATGAATTTTTGGATACTAAAAATCGTTGATCATTGCCCTGTACCGGACTCCATTGACGGTGACATTTCTACCTGCTTCATTTTTGAAAAGCTATTGTATAGATCAAAATTGGCACTTAACATAAAGGCTTTGTGTTTGACCGAACTTCTCTCCCAGGACTCCTGTGCTTGTTAGATTTGGCAATACTGGAAGGAACATAAGTGCGTTTGAATTCCGCAATACTCTTACGACATCGCTTTTCCTGAGCTGTGACAATGCTTCTTCAGAAGCTTTTCCGTAATTGCTTGCCAACAGGTGGAAGCAATTACGGACTGAATAAATTTATGTTTCGTATTAAATTTGCCGGGATTCGAGTTCACGACCTAAATCAATCACAAACCAATATGAAAGTCGGATAAGAAACTTCTTATTTTAACAACGACCACTATAAATCAAAAATGTTTGCCAATGAAGTGAATTTTTATTTTTAAATTGTCAATTATCGAATAAAAATTAATTCAACATTGTGTGGTGTCAAAACAGGATTGATTGTTAAGGGTTGAACATTATGAAATCATCTACGGCCGTGTTTAATTTTGTAGTGTGTTTCGCCGCCATTCATACTTAGACCACATATGTACTTAAATTGCATACAATACTTCTAGCTTTATTGATTCAGTAAAATTACCCTATACCCAAATAAAAAAAATTTTATATAAAGGAGTTATGACCCATACAGTTTGGTTGGTCATAAAAAATACTGTGTTTTTACGTTTACCAAATTTCTCCATCACTTCGTTTTTCTTCTTTTTCTAGATCTATTTGAAATTTTTTCATAATCTGTGCGACTCTAGAGAATGTAACTTAACGTCTAGGCATCCGATTTTCAAAATCTTTCTTTGATTGGGTGTGTGAATTAGTAACCGGCCTTTTACGTGACATAGCGCCATGCGTAAGCGTGATGTCGTATATCGGGGGAAGTTTCGTTAAGTTATTTTTTTGCAAAGAATTGTGCGGCAGAAAATCATCGTTTGCTTGTGGAATTGTATGGCGACAATTCTCTACGTAATACACAATATTAGGAGAGGATTGTGTCCTTCAAAAACGGTGATTTTGATATCAAAGACAAAGAACGCTCTGGAGATCCCAAAAAGTTTAAAGACGAGGATTTGGAGACATTACTCGACCAAGATCTGATCGAACCATTACGGGAGAGATGTACCGACAACAATTGATGCGGTTGAAGAGAGCAATGATCTAGAAACGGCCGGAATATGCGACCTAATACGACTCGGTAATTTTTCTCCATGACTACGCACGACCACCCATTGCTATTCCGGTCAAAAACTATCTTGCTAATAGCGGATGGAAGGTTTTACCCCACTGGCCTTATAACCCACACCTGGTGCCTTCAGATTACCGCTTGTTCCGGCCCATGCAAAACGCCCTTAATGGAATACTTTTTACTTCAGTCACCCGAATCAAAAATTAGCTCGATTCGTTTCGCCGTCTTAAGTTCTTTTGGGATGGAATCCATAAATTGCCAGAAAGATGGGAAATGTCATGATTTTTAATGGATGGATGGATGAAGGACATGTTTTTTACGGATTTCTTAAAAATAAATGAATTTTGAGCACTAAAAAAGGCAGATTATTAATTCACACACCCCGTAATGATCCATTATATCAGTTGCTTTACAAAAATGTTGAGCTTTTGAAATTTCAAAGTAATTGACAAACTTATAGGCAATGGTAAAAAACAAAAAACTATTTCCAAACTACCAAAATTTGCGTATAAAATTTTTACTAAATCATGTATGGTTCCATTAAAAGACTCTTTGTTTGTTGACGCTAGGTATTTTATCTTACCCTCGTTCAATCGACGCTCTCATATACGAGGGCGGATTGATAATGAAGCTACCTAAGTAGGAAAAAACATTTTTCTTTCAAAAACCATTTATTTCTCAACTTTTACTTCGACACAATTAGTAAGACGATATTCCAACTTTTTCATACCATCTGAATAATACGATTTAGGGAACCCCTCAAAATACGCGTTAGTTTCCGTAATCCCTTCTTCGTTTGAGCTGAATCTTTTTCCTGCGAGCCAAGTTTGGAAACAGGAAAAAGTCATTAGGAGCTAAATCTGGACTATAAGGTGGATGATCAACCAATTCGAAGTGTATTTCACGTAATTTTAGCATCTAATGCTGTGTAAACCGGTGCGTTGTGATGAAGAAAGAGCACTTTTTTCTTCTTTAAATGTAGTTGTTTTTTCTTGATTGCATCATTCAATTGATCCAATAATGCATGATAATACTTTCCTGTGATTGGGGATCCTTTTTCAAGATAATCGATAAGCAATATTCCGAGTGCATCCCAAAATACAGTGGCCATAACCTTGCCAGCCGATTTCACTGCCTTCGCCTTCTTCGGAGCATTTCCACCAGCTTCCACCCATTGTTTCGATTGATTTTTGGTTTCAGATGTGTAGTGGTGGACCCACTTTTCATCAACAGTCATTAATCGACGCCAAAAATCAACAGGATTACGCTTTATCATGTCCAAACACCGCTGTGAAGTGGTCTCTCGAACTCGTTTTTGTTCGACACTGAGCAAACGCGGCACCCATCTTGCCGATAGCTTTTTCATATGCAAATGTTCATGCAAAATGTTGAACACACGTTCAGATGAGATGTTTACCATTTCAACAATCTCACGCAACTTGACTCGGCGATTATTCATAACGCTATCGAGGATTTTCTTGATATTTTCTTCAGTAACCACCTCTTTTGGCCTTCCTGTTGATGGTATTGTTGTAGTGCTTGTTTGGCCGCGTTTAAATTCAGCAATTCAATATTTTACCATGTAATCTGACGGAGCAGACACACCGTAATGTTTATCGAGCTTTTATTTTGTCTCTTTCGCCGTTTTCCCTTTCAAATAATAGTGTTTAATCACTGCACGAAATTCGCTTTTTTCCATTTTTCAAAAAACACAAAAGTTGGTTACTTCAAACGACTACAACAAATAAACTAATCGATGAATTTGGGTGAAATTTTAACAGCTGACGTTTGACAGATCGCAATTTCAAACAAAAAAAAGTTTTTGTGTTTGTGCGGCCTTTTTCGTACTTACGTAGCTCCTTTATCAATCCGCCCTCGTACATGTCTACTATGTCAATATCGTAGGAATTCGCTATCAGCATGACACTCTTGTTGATAATACTGCCATTATGTCGGAAATCAGCATCTCGTATTATTTTCTCCATAACCAGATTAAAGAATTACCTTGGCTGAAACCTCGTTCACCTCCAATCTTCACTGAACAACGGTAGTGTGCTGATCTGTTTTTTTAGGTTTTGGTCAATCTTTGGTGTATTATAAAAATATGGTCGTTGTTGAATTTTTTAAATTTGAAGACACACTGATAAGATCCAATCAATCCAATCGTTCACACAACACGCTCTATAACTGCTTGTGTGTCATGTTCTCCATTACATTTTCTGAAAAGTGGTGATCTTTCCTATAGATTCCAGATGCATATCCGTAAATCATGACCCTCACTTTTTTTTTCTGGGGGTTATCAGAGAAAGGACCCAACGCACAACCTTAAACGCATGGACCTTCATCACATAGCAAACAGGGCAAAGTATATGACGACCAGTAAATTGATTAGTGCTGAATTTAACAAGAATTGCACCACCAGACTGCGTTACTTACTCAAAGCCACTTTTTTCCTAAAAATTATATTGAGTTTATAGCACTTTCCGCTACTGTTTCAATTACTTATGTATATGATACAATATCCAAAGCACAAATTATTTATGCTCGTATTGTAATATTTATATATTTATTATTACAAATTACTTTTGTTTTTTAATATATACAAATATATGTACCTACGTACGTAACGAATAAATATGTGATAAATAATCGATAATGTGCTCACCAACATCATCCACATATAAAAATCCAATTAAATTCAAACAAATATGTAGGTATGGATATATGGATTTTTCGTTTTGTTTTTGAAATGCTTATGTATATTTTATATATGATATAATTTACTTGTATGCATATATGTGTGTGCATATATATCAGCTATTTAATTTAACTTACAAGAGATGTGATATCAAAATAAACGATAAACGATAAACGATAAATAATATAAAATCACTTTGAACGTAGTGGTAACTAAATAAAATGGCATTCATAATTAAAAATCAAAGTTATGTCAATGTGTCAAACATATATAATTCGACTCTTAAATAACACGTTGAAAATAATATCGTACGTAGGTGCATCATGTTACAAATTTAAATACATACGAGTACGAGTACATGTATACAAGCTATTTCTATGTAGAAACAAAATAAAAAAAAAATTATAATAATAATAATAAAGAAGAATATCAATGAAAACTCTGAATCAATGTGAACTGATAGAACTGTGTGCTGTAAAAGAAATTAAGAAAAATCAAGCGTTAATATTAATCCCAATAAATTATCAGCATAATCACCATGAGTTTTAACATTCTCACCTCACCCTTTTCTAAAGAGATCTCTTTTTGTCTAAATCACACACACACATTAGTAGGCAACAATACGATACGAAACATACATACACGCTACGTACTAACTACTCGCACTCGGCATTAACATTTTCAGAACTTTGTATCCGTTTTACTAAATTAGTTTTAAATTCAACTTGGTTGTTGCTTGGTTACGTTCTACGTATGTTGTATTAATTACCGTGGCTTCCGAAATCGAAATTTACATATTGATGTTAATTTAGAACTGATGGTATCGTCGTAATCTTTTTAATAGGTTTTAATGGAAATTAAACAAGGGTCCCAATCAGAAGCAACATAAAAACAGTCAATACAAAATACATTTCACAAATCGCTACAACAACTATAAAGTTTATTTTGGTGTATTCTGGATTGTGTGACACACTTTTATTTTTAAATTCTGTTTTGTCCGTATCAATATACACATCTCCAGGAATTCTGTGAGAAATATACATATGTATATGTATGTGGACATGTGTAGAACCTACATATATGAATGTTGTAACCAGAATAAGTGTTATTGACAAAGTTTTGAACTAGTGTCATACTACAAAACCATTTCTAATGAAAGTCCAAGTTGAAAATATTTTCTCAAAAGAAAAGAAAAGGAATGAAAAAAATAAATAAATAAATATTCAGAGAGTAAAAATTACTTCATTCCAAATTGTCATCTTTTACCTTCTTCAACAATAAAACATATGTATGAATTCATACATAAATATATACATACATAGATAGTATACGTACACACATACATATTGGTTTATATGTATGAAGAAAGCGAAACGATTCGTGGCTATTAGTGCTTTCGGTCAATCATCTGTGGTAATCAATCGATCAACTGAACTCAAAGTAAACAAAGGACGTAAAGCAAAGGAAGCAACACTGATGATGCATTCCAAAACGACAAACAGTTAAGAAATAATTAATTGTAATACCTTAAATGGTTTAATACAAGTTTTTGTTGGATCATTGTTGCTACTAATGAAACGCAACACAAGAACAATTTGCGATGTGACATGTGTGCAACCATTTTTTTTTTGTTGTTTTTTTTTTTAATAAAAAATTATATGTATGTTATGTTATGTTTAATGCAACTGTGGTTGTTGAATTGAAACGCTTACTCAGCAGGGAATATTGCCACTTAAGGACTTACTAATGGCGAAGTTTAACTATATACAATCATTTTCTTGAAATGTACAATGTACCTCTATCTACATACATACAAACATATATACTCGTACGTACACATACATATGTATTTATAAGCACTCTATATATATATATATATAGCGTATGTACATCGGAGCATATAGTGAAAAAGTATGTCACTAAAAGTGGGTACGTTGACAAATGAATAAATAGCATTTTTATTGAAGTGAGAGAATACTTAAAAAGCAATACATACGCTTTGGCATGAATGTATAGTAGGTACCTACATACATATATACACATGTATTGAAAGGGTGTTTTTTTTTCCTTAAACGTCGCTCTTTATAATGAAATAAATTCACACAAAACACTATAAAATGCCATCATTTTGCAATATGATCATTTCAATTGGCCACAAGGAAATTGAGATTTTATATACGTAGTGACATTTTAAATGGTGATTTGTGAAATTAGTACATAAAGATCAAGTTTTATTATGCATTCTAACATTACGTACATACTCGTACCCGTATGTATGTACGTGCGTACGCAATTCTTATACATTCTTTCCTGTATGACGAGAAACGGTGGTTGATCACTTGATTGTTTTCACTAGATTGAGTTTAAATTTGTATTCACTGAGAAATACGTATATGTTTTAAAACGGTGAATCAATTTCATTATTTGATAAAAATTATACTCATTCGAAAAGGGCATTAAACATTTTCTTTTATCGAATTTTCGAATTAATTCGGTTTTGAAGGGAATTGTATTATATGCTCCGCATTTCGAGCAAGCAACTACCGATCTGATTCTAAAATTATTGAAACTAAGATATCCCTAGAAGATTACACATACCACTAGGTAGGTAAGGAGGTTGTCCGGCGACGCACTCAGGCCTGTTAAAGGCCCATTGTGATATCACTGGATTATCTTCTTTGAACCAACTTCTAGATTTAATGTATGACACTAATTTAGTTACTTTTATGTGGACAACCTCTGAGATTCCGCTGCAAGAGGCCGTTCCGAATGCAGTGAATCTTCATCTGTCCAGTCCGTGGCATCCACACAAGAGGAATCTTCTTCTTCCTCCATATCTTGGCATTCGTGTGATTATCAAGGAAGCAATGACCCGATGACTATTTACTTTCAGAAGTAAATTAGTTCATACTAAGTTCCATTCTGGCCATGTTAATCAGTTACTACTCTGTCTCCAGATCATATTAGCATTATCGATGGTGAACCTATCTATCAGTAATTTACAAGTTGCTAGTGGCATTGGCACTGAACAAAATGGAAAATTATTATCACTATTTCAAATCAATTTTTAAAAGATAAAAAGAATCAAGCGCATCATTTTAAAAGATTTTTAAAATGATGCGCTTGATCGATTCCAAGATGCAAATAGACGTACCAGATGTACAAGCTTAAATCCGTTGTTTTTCGGTAAACAAAAAAACAAATTTTTTTCATAGAAAGCCAAAAATTAATTTATTCAAAGTATTAGCCCTCACTAGCTATACATTTTTCCCATCTCTCGGGCAATTTGTGTATACCATGCCAAAAGAATTCCGACGTCTTCATATGAATCGAAGTGCTGTTCGGCGAGCGCGTGACCCATCGACGAAAACAGGTAATAGTCAGAAGAGGTCAGGTCTGGCGAATAAGCGGGATGAGGTAGCACCTCTCAATTGAACACACTCAATTGAGAGGTGCTTTTGGTAGTTTTGGACCAGTTTTGACGTGTGCGATGGGGCGTTGTCGTGGAGAAAAATCAGCTTCTCATGTCTTTGTTCATAACCAGGCCTTTTTTCACCCAAAGCACGGCGCAATTTCACTAGTTGTTGTTGGTGGCGGTGAGCATTGACAGTTTCACCAGGTTCCAAAAGCTCGTAGTAGATGACACCCTGCTGATCCCACCAAACGTACAGCATCGTCTTGCGTCCAAAACGATTTGGTCTTGGAGAAGAAGTTGCTGTTTAGCCGGGATCGACCCACGATTTTTTTTTTGTTTAAGATTCTCAAAGTATATCCACTTTTCATCGCAAGTCACCACAAGATGCAGGAACGACTTTCTTTTTTGTCTAGCAAACAATATTTCGCATGTGTTTTGGCGTCGCTCCATCTGCCTATTGTTCAATTCATGGGGTACCCATTTTCCAAATTTTTGAACCTTCCCCATGACTCGTAAACGTATGGAAATGGCTTGTTGAGTAACACCTAACTGTTCGGCAAGCATTTTTTGCGACTGGGTGTCATCCTCATCCAAAAGAGCCTACAAATCATGGTCCTCAACTTTTCTGGGTCTATTTTCACACTTCTTGTCACTTGTCACAAGTCAAAATGGCCTTCTTTGAACCGACGAAATCAGTCTCTGCAAGTAGTTTCCGATAGCGAACTGTCTCCACAGGCATTCGATGCCACTCAGCAGCAGATTTCTTCAAATTGCAGCAAAAAAGTAGAGCTTCCCGCATATGCTCTTTTTTCTGGCACGAAACTAGACATGATTATATGCGGAAAAACGTATGTTGTTGTATGAAATCACTGATGATGTTTACTAATTGATGTAAACATGTGTCGAACTCATAAAAAAAAGGATGCACAGTCGATAATAGCTCAATATGCTCACTAACGCCATCTACGACCAAACAGCGGATTTAAGCTTTTACACCTGGTATATAAAATGCATAGATTTCACTTAATTTTTATAATGAATAATCTATTATTAGCAAACAGAAAGTTAATATTTGAACATGGCACTAAAACTCCTCCGTCTCTCTGTACTTGGAAGATATTTTTTTTTTTGGAAAATCTTCGATATAAGAAATAGGTGAGATTTGGCAATTAGCACTAACATTTTCCGTATAAACCAAATAGACAATATACATTTCTTTGAAATACAATTTATTTAAACCATCCCCATACTTATGTGTTAACATTCATGTTTATTACTGGATATTTAAATAAATTTTCGCGTATTTTGAATTTTTCAATTATTTCAGTTTCCTTAGAAATGCACATATGTCAAAATATAAATCCCATACAAATACGTTGTTATAGTCGATACCGTGATTTAACATACCTATATGTACATATATAGATATCTAGTAGTGTCCATCCATGGGAAAATGATTGACAACTATTTTGACATTAATTACCATGCGTAACAAGATTATACAGTTCTTCGAATGTGTTCGTATCAAATACAATACTTTTATTGACTTGTCCGATAATATTCGTATTTTCGACCGACCACATTTAGTAGACTGAATGCATATCTTCTTATAAATGAAATCCTAATTTACAATTAAACATAAACTAACACACATCATCGTATTATGAAAATCATGAACTTAATGAAGAACATAAGTATTATGAATCTCAAAACAAACCATTAAATAATTCAAAGTAGTGTCAAAGGAGAAAAATAATTGCCACCAACAACAGTATCAACTTACTTCTAGTTTATTATGTATGCTTCGGATATGTATCGTTGGTAGAATACATATGCCTGTATCGACGCGGGATATCACAACAAATCAATGAATTTGAATTGTTAATTTCCTACTATTAATAAAAATTAATATCTACATTATAAAGCAACAATGAGCTCCCACTGATTTCTATGTAAATTTTTTATGTGATTTCAATACGTGGGTTTTTGATTAAACAATATTCTATATTTATGTTATGTATATGTACATAAGTATATGAACATACATTTGTACGTTCATACACAACAAAACATTCCGAAGTAATTTGAAAACTATTAAGAAACAACTTTATAAATTGTAGCCAAATCGTCAATTCAATTCGAAGCATTAAATTAGATTTAGTAATCATTGATCATTCGAAGAACCTCAATTAAAATCAGCTTAAAGTTATTTTATTAGTTTCGAGCAGATTTTAACAGCAGGCAACACACCTTAAACTTGTTTCGGACGATATGTTGTCGCACATCAGTTTGGAAAAACAAATACGAGCAAAGTATCAGCTAAAGATGAATAAAGTGTGATATTAACTTTTGAATGCCGGTAAAAAACAAATCAACAAATAGCATCGTTGAAAAGAATATTAGGTACGAGTGAAATTATCATCATAAATCTTTGTAATAAAGCAAATAATAATAATAATAATACGAGTAATAATAAAGATCTATGAATAGAATTATTTCATCTTGGTCTTTCACTTACACGATCAAATCGAATACAATTAGACAGAATTGAAAAGTATGTATTTGAATAAGGGAAAATAAGGTTATTGAAAATTGTCGACAATATTTATGACCGTATTTTATTACTATTTAGAGAGTTGGTTGATACAATGAAGATAACTTCATTTAATCATAGATCATAGATTTTATTTGTGTTCTCTGCTATAGCATCTTTTCTTGTATGTATTATACGAATATAACAATTCAAAATGGTACGTACGTAGGTACATAGACACACACACACACACTCAGCCAGATATGTGTATGTATGTCGAAATGGAAATAAATAAAATAATTTTCTACGTAAAATCTGCAATAAAAACGTATCTTTCGATGGGATATCAATTTGCAAAAATCTAAGTTTATTGTTACCCCCAATAATGTTCATTTAATTAACTTCTTATTCATAGAAAAATATTGAAATTCTGCCGAAAAATCGATTTTATTTGATACTGTGCAGAAGGAAAATTTTAGGCTATTCTAAAAGAGTGTGATTTATGTCTCAGTGGAGGATGTGGACCTTCGATAACGGAATGACGGTCATCGACTTGGCCACAGCACGAAGCATGGTTATCAACAGTACCAGATTCCAACATCTCAACATCCATAAAGCGACATGGATGTCTCCGAAAATACTTTGAAAAGCTCAAGAGATTGGGTGGCGATTTGGCTAATTTGCCTAAAGAACAACAAGATTGTTTATAAACAGAATATGATTGGACGAAAACAATCTGATGATTGGAGGCTCAGTGTCCTCTGTCCCGTATAGACCTCAAAATTTGCCCCAATTGGTGTGGAATAACACTATTGAGCATCGCATACAAGGTCTTATCGTGCTTACTACCGGTTTCTACCGGCCTCTGAGGAATTAGTGGTAGTGACGCCACCTACAGAAAGACCCTGCTTACAGGTGCTATGCGAGCTGTTAAGGAGCGGTGGATAGAGAGGAGGGGTGCGGAGAGACGTCTTTTCATGCACAAGAAGAGAGAACAAGAAAGTCACGAGTGTAAGGAGATAGAGATGAGTAGAGACAGGAATGGGACTAAAAAAATCTTCGAGATCAAGCGACTGAGTGGCTTTTTCTACTACCGTGAAATAAGCTTTCTTATCATTGCATACAAGGTTTTATCGAGCGTACTGTGTAAAAGATTGAAGCCTATCCTTAACAACCTGATTGGAGCTTATCAGTGTGGCTTTAGACCTGGTTAATCTACCATCGACAAGATTTTCACATTGCGCCAAATCATAGAGAAAAACAGATCGACACAGAACATCTGTTTGGTGATCATAAACCCGCTTTCGACAGTCCGTTAAGGGATTACCTATATAAAACAATGGCCCGAGTTCGGTATACTTGCGAAGCTCATTCGTCTTTTCAGAATGACACTGTGTAACTCCCGTTGTGCAGCGAATATTGGGAAGGACCTCCCCCCGCCGTCTAATACCAAACGGGGTTTCAGACAAGGTGATTCGTTATCGTGTGACTTCTTCAATGTTATAATATGAGCTGCTGATCTACCACATAATGGCACTATCTTAAGCAAAAGGGTCATTCTCTTGGCGTATGCCGATGATATTGATATAATCGGCATGAACATGCGAGCAATCAGTGCAGCATTCTCAGAGTTGAAAAGAGAGTCGCGTCGAATGGCTCTTACGAGGGCAAGACGAAGTACCTAGCGTCAACAAACAAAGAGTTCCGGCGTCTTGCACAGCATGGAATCCGCAGGTGGACGACGCAGAAAAGGCAGACCCAAACCCCGGTGGAATGGCCAAGTACTGGGGAACTTCAGAACTTTTCTAACTGGCGCCGGCTAGCGAGGGAAAGACTTGGCTGGGGAGGCATGTTAGTGTCGCAAAAATAATACTCCGGCCGGAATATGTTAATATTGTATTTCAGTCAATTTGTCATGATTTCCATACCGCAGATAAAATTTGACTAGGTAATTTTGATATGCCCATAGAGGGACTTTCATTTATTTCGATCTCTAATGGTGTTTAATTTTCATCTTTCAACCAGAACCTAACCAAATACAAATATGAAGCAAATTAATACTATATATTTTAACAATACATGTTTTGGAAATCGTTCTTAAAAGTTCAATCGTTTGGTTTTTACTCATTCCCCTCATCTCTCTCGATGTTGGAAAAGAAGTGTGGAAGAACAGGGATTTATCGCAAATCAGCACCTTTATTGACAGTCAAAATATTACGGCAGCTCATTTATTAACGCCGCATGAATCAACTTCTTTTATTTCTACTACTGGCTCATTCGACACAGCATTATACTTTAGGTCTGCATACACGTTGTGTTTTTTGTTTTGATTTTTTTTAATGAATGAGGCAAATTTAAGTTAACATCCATACTCGTATGTGGCGCCCGACACTCGCCACACTACTGCATTTAATTTTACACGAATTCTACTTTAATTTTAATAATAATTATCCGCAAGTAGCTTGCCTTAAGCATTTCAACATACAGACCGACTGGCAGCCAGCCGGGCGAACAGACGCTTGCTCGGTTGTTGCACAAACGTACGAGTGACGCGACAATCATCTGTAGGTGTGACTGTGTACAACGCAATATCATGTACGACTAATAAGTGGGCGCTTAACACTGAAACGACCACCACAAATGAACACGTTCGAAAATATTATCGTTGAGAGTTTGCATTGCGAGCAGGTACACAAATATATTTTAATAGGTACTTATTATATGTGGTAGCCAAATATCTTATTATGTAGAGTACATTATGAATTATTTTTTGTAGAATTTTGACAAATGGATCATCACAAATCTCATTAGTAAAAACAAAAACTTAGCCAGCAGCTATAAATCATTTCCGCTTAACAAAATGTTGTAAGTATTTAAAATTACGAAATCAATTAAAACTTGTACGATTATAAAAAATCGTTTATAGTTTAGTTTCGACATATTTGACATATTTCTCATACAAAATTCTGCCGCTTTTTAATATTACTAAATTTAAGATGACCCTAATTTTGGCTGTATCTTGACTTCATCGCACATTACTGCTAATTAATTCGACTCTCATAAATGAACATCCATCGTACCGACAGGTGATCATGTTTAAACACAAATGGTTTCTTAACACCGAGTTGGAATCAATTTCAGATTCATGAAACAGCAAATTTTTAAGCAGCTAATAATTGTCATTGATATAGTTGCCACCCACCTAAGTAAATCAAGTTATGTAAAAATGAAAAATTTTGAATTTCTAGAATATGAAACGTCATCGTTTAAACAAAGCGTAATACCTACTTTTCAATGAACATAAGTACATAAGTGCATTATAATGGATTAACACTATGATGAATCTATGTATTTTCGCAAATTGTAAACGAAAGACAATATAAAAATTTTGAGGTGTGCCTTTCAAATTACAATATGATCTTCAATACATATCAGTTATTAGCTTAACGTGGCACTCACTCGAAATTAATGAAGTTCTCACAATTTCATTTAGTCCTATTCATTAACTTAACTGGACATTTGGGAGATTTGTTAAATGAATTTTGACAATTTTTTGAAAATTATGTATGCATGTAGGTACGTACAAAAAACATGAGCCACTCTACGCCACTTGAGATTAAAGTGCGTGCATTGTTGTATAGTAATAAAAAAAACAATAACAAAATGATGAATTTCTAAAGGACAGCTGCATTGAAAAAGATTAAAAGATGACTCCGGGTTTACCAATGGCAAAAAAGGAATTAACATAAAGAATAAATATAAGTACTTTATTTGTTGTTCCATTACAATGGAATTAATTTGCCTTCGCCACACGTTAACTAGGCACTTCAGATGAATCACCTTCACACACACACACACAAACACACAATGTAAAATCAAATCTTTTACAGACTCACATTTTAATACTGATAAATGTCAAAGAAATCAGTGTAACTATTCAACTCAATACGATGACCTGTTCTTGTAATCAAGAAAACAAAATTCGGTACTGCATTGGTTATTGCGTAGCTCTAGCCCCGTTTTATTTGCATAAAAAGTCGACATTGAAGACGCTGAGGTGATCTTTACTTCATATTAGGGCTATGCAATTAAGCGTCGAACAGTCTAGTTAATCAAAATCACGGCTAATCAATTATTTGATTAATCAAAAAAACATTTTGTTTATTTTTAGGGCTTCTTTGCTACTCAAATTTTATTTGGAAATAAAAATTTAAAATTCGTTCCCATATTCCTAGCTTTTGAAAGATATCTGCCTACTAGGGATGTAAATTTTTTCAGTTTTTACGATCTCGGGATGTCGTTATTATAATCCCGGCATCCCGGGATTAGTCCTGGAAACAAATTGCATCAATATTGTTTGAGAAGCGCTCCTACCAAATAATAAATAATAAATAAATAGGTTTTATACTTTTTTTTTAAGTAAAAATTATTTAATTAGTAACAAAACGAAAGACAATAGTTAAATTTATACGCATTTAATACAGGGTGAATTTTTAGCAACTTTCTTTTTGAGAACATTGTTTTTGGGAGCTCATCTGTTTTCATGTAACATTTTACTGTCAAACATGTTCAGTTTGGTCTATAATTTAACCATGAATCGACTTACAAACGAACAACGCTTGCAGATTATTGAATTTTATTATCAAAGTTAAGAAAGTGCATCGCGCACTTCTTCCACTTTATGGTCAATTTGGGCGACCTTCTGAGGCAGCTATTCGGAATCTTGCAACTAAATTTTGCACCAAATTTACATTATTGGACATTAAACCACCATCACGCATACGTAGAGTATGGCCTCTGTTACTCCACTACGTGAAAATTTTGGGGAAGGATTTGGGTGTAAAACCTTTAAAAATATAGCTGGTGCAAGAATTAAAGCCACACGACCTACCACAACGGTTAACTTTTCGTGAATGGCGCTGGCAAGGTTGGATGAAGCTCCATCTTTTTATCGGAAAATTGTGTTCAGCGACGAAGCTCATTTCTGATTGAATATTTGGTGTGAAGAGCAGCCAGAAACATTGCAAGAACTGCCAATGTATTCCGAAAAATTCACTGTTTGGTGTGGATTATAGGCCGCTGGCATCATTGGACCGTACTTTTTCAAAGACTACGAAGGCAGGAACGTTACTGTGAATGGCGAGCGTTACCGAGCGATGATTACAAACTTTTTTTGCCCAAAATGGAACAGCTGGACTTGGCTGACATGTGGTTTCAACAAGACGGTGCCACATGCCACACAGCATGCGAAACAATGGCCCAATTGAGAACCGAGTGCGGTGAACAGTTTATTTCAGGTTTAGAGCCGGTCAATTGACCGCCTAGATCGTACGATTTAACGCCTTTAGATTATTTTTTGTGGCTCAATGTTGAGGCCCATGTCTATAGCGACAATCTCGCAACGGTTGACGCACTGGAAGCCAATATTGAAGAATTTATACGTGAGATACGGACCGATATGTTGGAGGGAGTGTGCCAAAATTGGACCCAGCGTATGAACCATTTGAGGCGCAGCCGCGGTCAACATTTACATGAAATCATCTTTAAACATTAAATTATATAGATCGCTCCATCGACTCAAATAAAGATTTCATATATTTCTCTAAATTTTATGTGTTTTTTTTTAATCAAATCCGAAGGCTCTTAAAAAATCTTAAAAAGAAAGAAAAACAAAAACGTTCAAACAAATCTATATTTGCTAAAAAGTTATTACATTTGTATATTTAACTAATACAATTTGTAGTTATGTGCTTACAAAACACAAATTACTTTTAGTAACACAATTAACAAAATGTAATAATAATTAAAATGTAATTCATAAGTAAATCACAAATATTTAGTATTACTTAGTTTGGCAACTGGCAATTCTTCCGGCAGTAACAATTTTCCATAGAAAAGCTTCTAAAATAATTCTATGACAAAGCTCAGAAAAAGTGATGTCACAAGAGTTCTGCCATTCGGAATCGGCTAAAATAAGTAGGTACCTTCCAATAAGAAAATAAAATAAATAAATATGTGGCACTTAAAGCCCCAAAGGGCTCATTGGCCGAGCTTCTCTTCCATTACTGTTGTGCGTCTTAAATTTGCACAGTATTAGAAGGGACCTACTTATTTTAGCCGGTTCCGAACGGCAGAACACTTGTGACATCACTTTTTCTGAGCTTTGTCACAGAGTTCTTTTAGAAGCTTTTTCATGGCAAGTTGTTACTGTCGGAAGAATTGCCAATTGCTTGCCGACAGGTGGGTACCATTCGAAAGAAAAATCTTATCTATATAAAATTTGTTATGCATCAGTCGGGGATTGAACCACGACCTACAGATCAGAAGGCGAACGCACTAACCACTGAGCTACGGCATCCATCTTCCAATACTGTCCTAAATTTAACACGCACAGCAGTTATTGAAGAGAAGCTCGTCCAATGAACCCTTCAGGGCTTATAAGTGCCGCATATTAAAATTTTGTTTTTTTAGAATTCTATCTCAGTTGTCTCTGGCTGAGCCAGCATCATATAGAAAAGAATGAAGTCGTTCGAGCCAGAATTGCATTATATGGATTTAAGGGTAATTAAATCCGAATCAATGATTAGATTTTGTCATCGACCGCAGTCATCTTTATATACTCAAAAAAACAATGTTCTTCTACAATTATTGGAGGTTTTTGAAATCAGAATGCAACCTGAGGTTGATGGTGGAAATCCAACCACGGATTCGGATTCAACTACCCAAAATTCACACCTAGACTAATCTGTTTGTAACTAGCCTGGTTCGTTGAGTATCATACTTTTTTCTTGTGGGGTTGTGTAATAGACAAATTTATTAGATTTGTTAGATCTGAAGCAGCATTGATAAGATTTAATCTCATTATTATTCAATTTTTTGAAGCGAGGTTTCCTTTCTTATCAGCAACAGCAACACGGCCTGATTGAGTTGAGTCGAATTATGCGCAAATGTAGAAATGCGCAAAAAATCCGGATGAAGAGTCACTAAATGAATGAATGTCACGTCGACATTCAATAAAATTTATACACTAACTCCGATATCGAAAATGATTTAAATTAAGGTAATAGCCTAGACAGACGGCAGCGTTAATCCGCATTACTGGCGCACTTAATCCGAATAAAATATTAACCTGACAGACGGCAGTATTGCGGATTAATTACACGGCTGATTGCTGTTTTATTAGGTCTGCTCACTTACATTACTATCACTATCAATTTCTGTCATCTGTCACTCTCGATATGAGAAAATCTACAAGAAGAACGTGAACTGACAACTATCAGAAACTTGTAAATTGACATTCACAGTTAGTAATTGACAGCTGGATTTATTTTTTCGCCAACGCTTTTCATATCAAAAACTGTTAACAATTGTTGAAAGTTTTTTTTATAAGCGAACACACCTATTGTTTTGTAAGTTGGATAGAAAAAAATTCACAATAGAAAATTTTCAGCAGTGTTGCCGTTGCAAATTGCCCTAATCCTCTTTTAGTTAATGCCCGAGTTAATTCGAATTAAATCGTTAATCGGGATTAACGCTGCCGTCTGTCAGGGCTATAAGAATACTAATTTCCTCGCACATTTGACGCGATTTACACCAACCCATACCACTGTGAAACCTAACAAAATATGGTAATGTTGCGTATCTAAATTCTATTATTCATTATCTCCATACGCCATTATCCAATATCTAAGATTCAGTAGTGCGAAATATAATAGGTATATAATATTAGCTAGCACATTTAGAATACTTACTTACTTATGTGGCCATAACAACCGAATATCGATTTAGGCCGAAAATAACATGCTTCGCCAGCCATCTCTGTTCTTCGCTAGCTGGCGCCAGTTAGAAATTCCAAGCGCCGTCAGGTTCTCCAGTACTTGGTCTTTCCACCTGAGGTTTGGTCTTCCTCTTCTGCGTCGTCCTCCAGCGGGTTCCGAATATAACACCTTCTTAGCTGGAGCGTGTTCTTCCATTCGCTCGACATGACCTACCCAGCGCAGCCGCTGGATTTTGATGAGCTTTACTATGTCAATATCGGCATACAGCTCGTACAGCTCATGGTTGTACCTTATTCGGTACTCGCCACCAACGCAAATAGGTCCAAAGATCTTGCGTAGGACTTTTCTCTCGAAAACTCCAAGTATTCGCTCATTCGAGGTGGAAATTGTCCAGGCTTCAGCACCATATGTTAGGACAGGCATGATGAGAGACTTGTAGAGTGTAGTTTTCGTTCTTCGAGAGAGGGCTCGACTTTTCAATTGCTTACTCAGCCCAAAGTAACACCTGTTAGCAAGAGTTATCCTACGCATGATCTCCAAGCTGACGTCATTACTGCTGTTAATGCTGGTTCCAAGATAGACAAAGTCCCTTACTACTTCATAAGCGTAGTTGTCAACAGTGACGTGCTGTCCAAGACGCCGGGACTCTTTGTTTGTTGACACTTCGTCTTGCCCTCGTTCACCGTGAGATCCATCCGACGCGACTCTCTTTCCAACTCTGAGAATGCTGCACTGACTGCTCGCGTGTTCATGCCGATTATGTCAATATCGTCGACATACGCTAACAGCATGACACTTTTGTTGAAGATAGTGCCATTATGTCGTAGATCAGCAGCTCGTATTATTTTCTCCATAATAAGATTGAAGAAGTCGCACGATAACGAATCACCTTGTCTGAAACCTCGTTCGGTATTAAACGGTGCGGAGAGGTCCTTCCCAATTTTCACTGCACAACGGGAGTTATGCAGTGTCATTCTACAAAGTCGAATGAGCTTTGCAGGAATACCGAACTCAGACATTGTTGCGTAGAGGTAATCCCTTACCGGACTGCCGAAAGCGGCTTTATAATCAACAAATAGGTGGTGTGTGTCGATCTGTTTTTCTTGGGTCTTCTCCAGAATTTGGCGCAGTGTGAAAATCTGGTCGATGGTGGATTTACCAGGTCTGAAGCCACACTGATAAGGTCCAATCAGGTTGCTGAGCATAGGCTTCAACCTTTCACACAGTACGCTCGATAGAACCTTGTATGCGATGCTCAGGAGACCTATTCCACGGTAGTTGGCGCAAATTGTGGGGTCTCCCTTTTTATGTACAGGACAGAGAACACTGAGCCTCCAATCATCAGGCATGCTTTCATCCGACCATATTCTGCTTATGAGCTGGTGCATGCGGGTGAGCAGCTCATCGCCTCCGGTCTTAAACAACTCGGCAGGCAGGCCATCAGCACCTGCAGCTTTGTTGTTCTTCAGCCTTAAAATGGCCGTTTCAACCTCGTCATTTAACCGGGATTTAAACCTCCACTCAGGCGCTTGATCTTTTCAAAGAATTTTCGAGTCTCATTCTTGTCGGTACACATCTCTATCTCCTCACACTCGCGTCTTTCCAGCTCCCTCTTCTTGCGCCTGAAAAGACGTCTCTCTGCACTCCTTTTCTCTCTATACCGCTCCTTAACAGCTCGCGTTGCGCCTGCACGCAGGGTTCTTCTGTAGGCGGCGTCTTTCTCTGCGGTAGCATCGCGACACTCCTGAACATACCACTCATTCCTCAGAGGCCGGTAGTAACCGATTACCTCCTCGGCAGCAGTAGTCATGGAGTGGGATATATGTGTCCACCGTGCGCATGTATCATCAAGTGGAGGAGTGTTCTGCATAAGCAGATCCGATAGTTGAGTGGAAAATGCATCTGCTGTCTCTGGTGATCGCAGCTTACTGACGTCGAGCTTTCTCTGTGTGGGACTTCTCTTGTTATTGCGACACATAGGCGTGTGCGCACCTTAGCTGCAACAAGGTAGTGATCCGAGTCGATGTTGGCACCACGGATCGATTTCACGTCCATCACACTGGAAGCATGCCTTCCGTCAATCACCACATGATCAATTTGGTTTCTTGTACGTTGATCTGGAGACAGCCATGTCGCTTTGTGGATGTCGAGATGCTGGAATCTGGTACCACCAATTACCATGTTTCGTGCTGCGGCGAAGTCGATCAGCCTCATTCTGTTATCGGAGGTGTTCTGGTGGAGGCTGAATTTTCCGACAGTTGGACCAAAGGTACCTTCCTTGCCCACCCTGGCATTAAAGTCGCCAAGCACGATTTTGATATCGTGGCGGGGGCAGCGGTAATAAGCTTCTTCGAGGCGCTGAAGGAAGCTCTCCTTGGTCACATTGTCCTTCTCATCCGTCGGAGCGTGGGCACTTATAAGGCTGATGTTGAAAAATTTTGCCTTGATGCGGATTGTGGCCAGCCGTTCGTTCACAGGCGTGAACTGTGAGACAAGATGTCGTAGTCTCTTGCTGACCAAAAATCCACATCCTAATTCGTGCCTTTCAGCATGGCAACTGTAGTAGATGTCACAGGACGCTCTTTTGGAGCAGCCCAGTCCTGTCCATCGCATTTCCTGGAGAGCGGTGATGTCAGCTCTGTATTTTTCGAGGACATCAACCAGCTGGATAGAGGCACCCTCCCTATAAAGGGATCGGACATTCCAGGTGCATATCCGTAAATCGTTGTCCTTTTTTCGTTTGCGGGGGTCATCAACAAAAGTGGTAGTCCTTATCCGAGGTATATTTGTTTTTTTTATTGGGGGGGTTTTTTTATGTGGCGGGTCCCAAACCCAACGCACAACCTCTAACCGAGGAGATTTTCGCCACTCACTTCAGCCGCCTCCCAGCGGGTGCCAGGAAGACGTTGCCCGGTGGTCGCCACATGGAGGGCCCCGATTAATAATAATGAAAGCGCCATCACATAGTAAGCAGAGCAAGCTATATGACTACCCCTCATTAACAAATAAAGGTATCATCACATAGCGCTCAGATCAAACTACATGACAGCCAGTGAGTTGACTTGCGATGAGTTCAACAAGGATTGCGCTAGCCCCACCCGGTTGAAGCAGTTAGACACGTTACCTTGCGAAAACACCACCAGACCAGCACATTTAGAATATTCGATCTAAAATTATTAAATATTGATCCTTTTAATTAGAGCACCAAATCAATTCAATTTTATTGTTGTATATGCAGAAAAAGAGTCAACATGCAACAACAGATAATTTATTAGTCCAATATTTATTTACGGGTCAAGTTTTGTAAATAAAATAATCATTTCTCACTTGTACGTAAAAATAATATGTACGAGTATTAACGCCCCAATGTGTGTAAATGATCATTTATTAAAGATCATTACTTAAATTTGTCTCCATGTAGTAGTAGGTACTTGGTTGCTTTGGTTGCTTTTGGTTATTCTTTTTTGTTGTGGTGCGATTGCCTTGTCTTTTTTAAAACTACTCAAGTGTAGCACTTATTCAGCCAGTAGACTGTATGTTATGGAAGAAACACTTGTGTGTTGGTTGCTTTGATGTATTTGTTGTGTCTGATGGTGGTGATGTTTTTTTGTTTTTGTATTTATTTATTTAATTTTTTGTTTCTTTTTATATCGAGAAGTAAAATGTGATCTTTAAATGTAATGGTTTCGGTATTTGTTTTTATCTTGTAAATAGCTGTTTGTATAAATTATGCTAAATAGTGGCATCCTCCTTCTAGTATTTAATTAATGCCTTCACTCGTCGTACGAGTAATATAAAAGAGAGGGAAATGCAAGCAATTCATTTTTCTAAAGAGTGGCATACTTACGATATACTATTATGTGTTCATATCTTTATATGTAGATACTATGAAGTTGTGTTAACAACATTAATTTGAGATATATGTAAGTACATATTGAGTTGAATCTTTTCGAATTTTATCATTATCGTATTGTCTTCTGAGGTTTTTGATTTATTATTACGTGTAAATTGCTTAGTGTTTCTTACCTCGAGTGGGTGGCACTTGAAATTTCTAACTATTTAATGGGTTGAACAAAAAGGATCCTTCAACATTGATCATTTTCGAATATACTCTAATGAAATGTTTTCACCTAGCATATGTAACGATATGCATGCACACATATTTACATGCATATGCAGCATACTCATTTCACTAATGCAATCTCGAGTATGTGTGTGTGTGTGTGTGTGTGTGTTGTAAGTATGTAGAGTAATTTTCGTATATAAAATATCTTCCCCATTCATCAGTTGCTCAAAATTGAATGGGACAAAACTCAACACATTAAAACAGATAATATAGTTACACTTGAAAATTAATGTGTTTGCTGTCTTTAAAACATTAGCTGAACATGATGGAGTGACATTGCTTGAATTAAGATGTTTGACGTTATTTAAACGGCAATAAATACTGTGGTTTAATGAGCCAGTGGTGAATAAGGAAGCAAAGCACTAAAATTCCTTTGATTTCCACCCGCCCATTAAAGATGCCAACATACTCGTAAATTTTTGAATCTAGAGGAATCTATAATTATATCATAACGTACGACTGCTAATGATGAAGTGCAGAGATAATGAGATACCATAATGTTGTACATAGAAAGAAACATTTTCCAAAATGATGAATTACTAATAAAAATTATAATAAATCTTTGAAAATGCAAACAAATGTGATAACACATCATTTCGTAATTGAAGCAAATACCGAAAGAATGTAGAATTACTACAAATATGAATGTAACTCTTGTCAATTAGACGATTCTGAATGGCACGACTTTTGAAAGACTTCAATTCACAATGATAGGATTGAGGAGCAGATACCTATCTTCTAGGAGAGAAAGAATTACCGACGGGCGTATATCATCAGCAATTGCACAGTTTTGACTTTCTGAATATTGGGACTAAATTCGCAATCGAGCTGATCCTCAATAGATCACTTTATTCGACAATCAATTTGTTCCCTATCCTTAATCACAAATATGTTTGTTAGCACAATACGAGAATACTACCGGTTTATAATAATAGATTTTCGATATTAAACACACGCGATAAAATATGCTTTTGTTGGTCATGATTTCTGCAATATCTAAATACCATCATTTTCCAACGGGTCTGTTAGAGAGTAAAAATAATGTTATGTAGCAAGATTCAGTCCAAGATTTTGAAAATATAAATTTGATGTTGAATATACAATATACAAGGTGCGACAAATATGTATTAAGACTCGAACCATATCTCAGCAACCAAGCGCGCCATCTATGTGTGAGCACATGAGTTTTGAAGCTTCAACCTTCCTCTACTAACTGTCACGGCATTTGGTTGACATTTAATGTTTATTGACATTCATTTTACAAAACACGTGTTCGTTTGATGTTGAAATTTTAACATGGAGCAAAGAGCGGTCATTAAATTCCACGCAAAAATTGGTAAAAGTGCATCAGAAACATTCGGAATGATGCAGCAAGCGTATGGCGATGCTTGTTTATCATGGCATAAACGGTTTGTGGATGGCATAGAGTCGCTGGAAGATGAAATAAAAGAAGGAAGGCCAATTTCACCGCTGACGCCGGAAGCGATCCAGAAAGTTCGTGATTTTATTACAGAAGACCGCAATGCTTGAGTGAAAATGATGGTAGAGGCCTTAAACATCAACAGAGAAACTATCCGATTCATTCTTCACGAGAATTCGTTCCACACACATTGACCAAGGACCAAAAATTAATAAGTTAGTCATTCTAGAGTTACGGGTGATGAAACATGGTGTTTCCAATACAATCCAGAAAACAAGCGTCAAAGTGCGGGATGGAAATCAAAAACTCACCACAAGCCAAAAAAACACGAAAAGTTCCATCAAAAATCAAAACAATGTTCATCACATTCTTCGATAGCAAAGGAATTATCCACAAAGAATTTGTTCCAACTGGTCAAACAGTTACTTCCGCAGAATCCGTTGTGTTCGACCAGAATACCGCGATCCAAAAACTTGGTCTCTGTTGCACGATAATGCACCGAGTCACACAGCACTCATTGTTCGTCAATTTTTAGCCCGGAATCAGGTCTGTGTGCTGAATCACCCGCCGTATTCACCCGATTTGGCACCGTGCGACTTCTTTTTGTTCCCAAAACTGAAATTGAAGTTGAAAGGATGCTTTTTTGATTGCATTCAAACCATACAACGGGTTTCAAAGAGGGCACTGGAGGCAATACCGAAAAATTAGCTGGAACATGCGTTTGAATAACTATTAAATCGATGTAACAAGTGTATTGAATCAGGTGGAGAATATTTCGAATAAATATACCGAAAAATTAGCAGATATCGTGTTTTGATTGTGTTTTCTAGAGGCAGTATTAATACATAATTGTCGCACCTTGTATATGCTTTCACTCTATTGCAGTCATCTTTGAATTTGGTCGTTTATGGGCACAAGTAAATTTATATGCAAAATAATAAAATATATATGCAAAAGCATGTGATTTTCAACTAATTGTGCCCATAAACAATATATATCTATTGTATAATTAATATTAATTAAAATTAATATGTATATATTAATTTTAATCATTTCTAATACTGGTTTTTGTGGAAATCTTTAAATATATACGATGTTTTAACTTTTTCAGTGCCCACTTCAGGAAATACACTGTTTCAAGGTTTTAACATCTTTTAAAAAATAATATTGAAATAGAATGTTTTAATTCTCAAACATTTTGCTTCAAAAACTACTTAATTTTTATTGTAACCCGTTTCATTACCTTTCCAATAATATCCCTCTACCTTTTCAATGAAAGGTAGAATTGATCTTGTCGAACTTTTGATGATTGAAGCTGGTGTTGAGAAACCCAGCTGAAAGTGTTTGAGGCGAAGCCTGGCCAAGGCTGAGCATTCGCAAAAGATGTGGATCGATCTTTCATCCTCCTCCAGAGAGAGTCTACACTCCGTGTCAGAGGATAATCCCATTTTGAGGAGGTGGTCCTGAGAGATAGCCGGTTGCTAGTTGTAGATTTCTTCTGTTAAGCCTAATTCTGTCAAAAGCTGTATCAAAGCTGGTGAGGGTTTTCGCTTGTCGGAGACCTGTGGAATTTGTCCATTATATTTGGTATTTATCGTGGTAAAGTTTTTCTATCATAGCTTTGGCCGATGCTCAACTTATACCGCAGAAAGGGTCTGGGCCTGTCTGTAGAGAAGACGAGCCAGCTCTCGCTATATCTTCCGCCACTTTATTGCCCTCAATTCCGTTGTGTCTCGGCACCCTATATAATGTGATCTTATTTTGCATAGAAAGTTTTTGTAGCTAGTTTTTTGAATTTGCTTAGAGCGGTATATGGAAAGAGCACCGATTTCATTGAAGACTATTCGTGATACTCATATAGATCCATAGATTTCTTATTCTAAAATTACATAGTCATTCCAGGTAATTACACAGTACTTTATTACAGTAGAATGGCGCTAAGTGCCATACAGCTTAGGATACCGTCTATTGGCCACTTCGCTCATATGATATCACACCTTTAGATTATTTTTAACGGGGATGCGTGAAGTCTCTTATTTATGTGAATAAACCGCAATCAATACAAGCATTGGAAGATTCGTTGGAAAAAACGACGAACTGGGGCTAATTGATTGCTGTACCTGGAACAAAGTCGTGGTGCTCATATACGATTTTCATGTGTTTTAATTAAAAACTCTCCGTACATTACAGCATAGTTGATAGTGGAATACAATCATTAATCGAAATTTGATGAGAGAGTAAGAAATAGAAAAACATTGACGGCAAACATTGGCAATAAAATACCACAAGATTTTATATATTTTATAACATAATGTATGATATATTATATTTAAACATGCTTACTACTGTTGGCAAAAAATACCGTGAAATCAAATGGCGGTGGAATTTCGATGGGAAGAGATGTTTTAATTTTTGGAAGTACTTTTTGTCATCTGTGTGAAATTTCATAATATTATCTCCATTTCTTAAATAGTCATGCTTGTGTTTTGTGGATAACCACAAGTGAATTTTTCGATCTTTACAATGCCTCATTCAACAAAGCAGTTTCGCTAAAGTTAGTGCGCGGAATGATATTTCTACAGCCGAAACATGAAGAATGTTGCTAAAAACCTTCAGTGAACAAGCTCTATCGAAAACACTAGTATATGAATGATATAAATTGTTCAAAAATGGTCGAAAAAGCATTGAAGACACATCAACTAATAAACAACACGTCAATCGAATCAGAAGGACGAGTGAAGACCATTTTGACCATTTTATCACTGAGAAAAGTCAAAAAATGGTGCCGTCGCTCAGTGGTTAATGTGTTGGCCTTTTGATCTGTAGGTCGTAGGTTCAATCCCCGGCTGAAGCATAACAAAATTAATATCGAAAAGATTTTTCTTTCGAACGGTACCCACCTGTCGGCAAGCAATTGGCAATTCTTCCGGCAGTAACAATTTGCCATGAAAAAGCTTCTAAAAAGAACTCTGTGGCAAAGCTCAGAAAAAGTGATGTCACAAGAATTCTGCCGTTCGAAACCGGCTAAAATAAGTAGGTCCTTCTAATACTGTCCAAAAATTTAACACGCACAACAGTAACGGAAGAGAAACTCGGCCGAAGAGCCCTTCGGGGCTTTAAGTGCCACATATTAATTTTTTTTTAAGTCAAATTACACTGTCATCACAAAGTCATCTCACACTGGACTCGTTCTTCGTGACTAATTCGCCAAAAATGATTAATGATGATGATTGAAAAAAAACGTTGGCATTAGTGTATTGTATCCCTGTTGGGCACTACTTTGAAGGTTAGGAAATTTATTTGGAAGAATAAGTAAAGATTTTTTTCAATTATAACCAATTTCCCCATATTTTTTATCCACAATAGTATTTCTAAAAATTACTTCTTTGTAATTTATGAGCTTAATTTAAAATGTGGTCAACAGAAAAATAAAAATTGTAAAAATAAAAAAAATAATTAGCCAACATTAAAAAATACGTATACAGAAATGATGTTGACCACTTTCATAATGACCAATATATATGAGTTAATGCTTATTCATTGGTAACAAGTGTATATGCGCGTACCCAACATCATGTTGACCAATATTATGTTGGATTGAAATGATTTTCAAGGTGAAAAAGACCTATTCGAAATGTCATCTGCTAAGTATACTTTGCTACTGCAAAAATTCTTGGTATTTCAGCCAATTAGTATAAAATATCGAAAAGTGTTTGAGACAGTTATAGCTTCCGTTTAAACGGGTTAGCAGCGTCAACTTTTTTCTTTTTTTTTTATTTTCTCTCTCTCTTTATAAAAATAGCTTCTGAGCATAACTTTGTTTGTTTATACAAGTATCCAGTATATACGTGCATACAAGTATATATCTAGATACACATGCTTCTCTACTGTTATCGTGATTTATATATAATTATATCATATCAATTTTTAATATACTCATACATACATATGTGTATGTGTAGCTACTACCAATAAAAACCACCCCATTTGACTATTAAATGTAAATGTAAATGTAAATACAATATATGTATAAAGATTTGCACCTAATATCTAGCAATTCGCAATTATAAATTGTTATATAAATCTAACATCAGAAGAGGAAGATAATAATGCCAGTAGGTAGAAAGAACTTCTTAATAGGAAGGAACGCAAACTAAAGTTGCTTAATAAATCGGACAACCATGTTAATATGGCCAATTTACCAACGAATTGGCGGCGCAAATATCATTCGATTACAATCAATTTCGTGCATACATAAAAAAAAGGGTGCGAGCTTGAAGAATTTACGAGTATACAAGTAACGTGCACAAGAAGAAGAGGACCAATATAAAAAGAAGAAGAACCATAGTAGATATACAATTACGGTCTTAATCTGCGCAAGTATCGATGTAGTCATTCATACTTAACTAAGTTACTTGTCGATAGTCATATACTCGTACTCGCCTCGCCGGTATATGTATCGTTAGTATACTCGTAGCACAATATATACTCGTACTCGTACGTAAGTAAATAAGTTTACAGTCTTTAAATGGTGTGGAGCAGCAATGTGATGTGTTTAGAGATTACGATAAGCTTCTGGTATTGGTGAGACCTGCATCGAAAAGAAGCATACATTGGGGCTTGCTTCCATGGAATAAGACAGACAGCATGCCTAATTATTATAAACAAAGCAATCAGACAATAAAGATCAGAAGTAGTCAACACAAAGGTTCTACGAATAAGGCACCAAATATATAGGTACCTACATACATATATACATACATATATAGTATGAATATATTAGGGTGATCCTAAATTTGGTTGGGGTACAAGATCCATTAAATGTGATCCCTTTTTATACCCAGCTTAAGTCTCCGGAGTTATAGAAAAATATATATATTCGTGATCAGCGTCGTTCAAATTTTCGATTTAACGATGTACGTCCGTCCGTCCGCCCCTTCGTCCGACTGGCTGGTTCACACGATAACTTGAGTAAATATTGAACTATTTTGAAGAAATTTGGCATAACTAACCTGTGATCAAAGAGTACGGAAGGGATTGATATTGGGCATGATCGATCAACTGTCATGCCCACACCAAGCGCTCAAAGCGACTAACCTCGAAATTTTCAAAATATTTAACTTGCTATAACTCACTTAATATACTATTTGGGACAACAATATTTGTCACGTAGAGTTACATTATACTGCTACATAATCTTGCCAGAAATGGGGGAACCACGTCTACATTTTATAATAGCTTCCATACAAAGTGCCTGAAATTCTTTAAAATTTATACCGCTGCAATTTCGTCAATCATCTGTCTAAGAGAACCATATTTGACACTTAGATTAATATGGCAATCGGAAATAAGCTTACATAAAATCAGCAAGCCACGCCCACTTCTTTATGTGGCTCCCATACAAAGCCAAGGAAATTAAACTAAAATTTTTAAGCTCCATATTTAAGTTATGAATTAATATTGTAACGATAAATATATTTAGAAATAATTCCGAATTTCTTTAAAATTTGAACCGCTGTAACTGCGGTAGTTTTCTGCCTAGAGCAACCATAACTAACACTTAGATTAATATTGTAGTCGGAAATAAGCTGGCGTAAGATCAGATGCGGGCACTTGTAGGCTACAAAGGCCGAGCTTCTCTTCCATTACTGTTGTGCGTGTTAAATTTTGGAAGTGTTAGGAAGAACCTACTTATATTAGACGAATCCGAACGGCAGAACCCTTGTGACATCACATTTTCTGAGCTTTGTCATATAGCTTGTAAAGAAGCTCTTCCATGGCAAATTGCTAGTGCCAGAAGCATTGCCAATTCCAAACTTTCGATATTAAAGTTGTGCTTCAGCCGGAGATTGAGCCCACGACCTAACCACTGAGCTACGGCATCCACATACACATGCTCTTACGGAAAGTAATTGTCTTCGTTGCATTGATGTCTGCGATTTGATTTTCAAAAGTCAAAAACCCCCAACATTAGACGAAAAATATCATGGAGTAAAAAGATGACACGACGCAAAGCACTGCGAAAGCCGATAATGCCTCAAAAAGATGTGATGATTTCTGTTTGATGGGGTTTCCATGTAATCTTTTTTCTCTTTAGCTTCAACCGAATAATTCGGAAGTGCACTCCCATCAATTAGACAAACTGAATGATTCAGTAACAGAGAAAAGGTAAGAACTTATCAGTAGGAAATGCATAAAGTTCCGCCAAGATATTGCAAGTCCATTTTTAATAAAATGTTCAGGCCTTTACTTCAAATGGGAACGTCAGAAATGAACCACTGTTTTGAATTGCTGGCAGATAAGAAGTTACATGAGCGTTAAATAATGCTACTGCTAGAAAAATGACAAAATCTAATAATAAATAAAATAAAATAATAATAAATAAAAAAGCTATTCGAAAAATTAATTAGCCGTCCACATTAAAAGGTAATAAAATCAAAACCTCCTCATTACAATAGAACCACTCTAATATGTATATGTGAATGTGTGCTTTAAAATTGGTTTCATTCGTTGAAGTAAAAAAAGACAACAACAACAATAACAATCTAAATGTCATATCACTTAGTGGCCCTTTGAATACGTTCTTTTTCTTTCAGCATGCGTTTAGCATACTATGCCTACGAGCACCTACCTACCTGCCGACTATATTTCCTAGCAAAGAAAGTGTTGAGCTGATCTAAATGTTTAACACAAAATAAAGTCGCTTTCCTGCCATTGATTGCACAATCAATGAACTACAATTGTCCACTCAATGCAGCATTCAACACAAAGTGCATACATACCTACGTATGTTCATTAAAATCAATTGATACGTGGATTTTAACACACAACTAAAGAAGTTGAGATGGTATTAACTTAACATTGAGCTGAGCTTGTGCCAGTGCCAGTGCCAGTAGAGAAGCGATTAATCGTTTAGGTATTCTTCATACATACTTACATACATACATACATACATACATACATACATACATCTGTGTATACTTACATACAATGGATTTTTTGTTATGGTGTACACTGTACCAACATAAAAATTCATTTTCGTGAGACAAAACGAGTTTTCACCGAGTCGATACCATTGTACAATATATATTTTATTTTGCCTCTCTCTCCCTCTCTCTCTCTCTCTCTGTCGCTGTTTGCTTTATTTGTTTTAAAGATGGAGTGGGATTAGCTCATTTTAAATGTATTATCAATCTTAGCATCAGATTACCATCATATCAAAGCCATAAAACCAAAAGATCGTGCCTATATCACTTGTGAATTTAGTGGACAGCAGCAAGCAAGCAAGCAAGCATCCTTTAACTGCAACAGTAGCAATTCGATAATTTGCTACGGCATTCCAAATGTATGTCGTCTTATCCTTCATGTCAATCAAGTACCTAATTATTCTTTCGACTATACCCTACTACATACATATAGAATAGAATGCAAAAGATAATTGGATTGAAGATTGAAGGGATATCAATTTGAAATAATGAAAAAATAATTGCCATTCGCGCTATTCTATATTGGAATCGAATTGAATCGAATGATGATCGTTTTCGTACGATATGTCTGCAGCAATAAAATATACGTAATAAATTACGAAGAGTCTGCAGATAAAAATCAATAACCTTTTCCGTTTAGCGTTTAATATTAAATTGTTAAATTAATAATAATGAAAATTTTCAAAGGAAATTATGTGGAAGCCAAAGCATACATATAATAATGCTTAATTAATTCCCATAATCGACTTGACATTAGTTTGGTATGTTTATCAGTTGCTTCTGTTTGGTTTCATTGTCATTACATACTTCTCCAATACGATATGTGTACGGAAATGCCTGACAAAAATTCACTTAATTGGTTGAAAAATAAAAAACGGACGAAAATAAAATTCGTTTTATAATTCGTTTTCATTTTAAAGTCCTTATTAGTGAAATATTATACTTTTCAATTTTGATAATCTGCTCCTTGCATCAGTTTTTATATCATTAAGAAAGTTTCGCAATCATAAAAAATGGCAATCGCTTGGTGCCATTTCCGGCTTTTAAGGGGGATACATTAAAACTGTCCATCCAAACTCCTGTACTTTCTGGCGAGCCACTATAGACGTGTGAAGGCTGGCTTTGTCCTGATGGAAACGACAGCTCCTATGTTGTCCAGCTTCTATGTCACCATTTGGATCAAACAATCCAATTGGTGACAGTAGAGATCCGAATTTATTATTTGGATTTATGAAAGCAGTTAATACAGTGATTTTTTAGCAACTTTCTTTTTGGCAACACTGTTTATTGGTCTATAATTTAACCATAAATCGACTTACAAACGAACAACGCTTGCAGATTATTGAATTTTATTATCAAAATTCATGCTCAGTTAAAAAAGTGCATCGTGCACTTCTTCCATATTTATGGTCAGTTTGGACGACCTTCTGAGGCGGCTATGCAGAATCTTGTGACTAAATTTCGCACCAAATTTACATTATTGGACATTAAACCACCAACACGCATACGTAGAGTGCGGACAGACGAAAATATCGCGGCTGTATCCGCCAGTATTGTTGATGACCGTGAATTATCGATTTGGCGCCGTTCGCAGCAATTAGGTCTCTGTTACTCCAATACGTGATAATTTTGCGGAAGGATTTGGATGTAAAACCTTTTAAAGAATTGGTACAAGAATTGAAGCCACACGACCTACCACAGCGGCTAACTTTTGGTGAATGGGCGCTGGCAAAGTTGGATGAAGATCCACTTTTCTATCGGAAAATTGTGTTAATCGACGAAACTCATTTGTGGTGTGAAGAGCAGCCAGAAGTATTGCAAGAACTGCCAATGCATCCCGAAAAATTCACTGTTTGGTGTGGATTATGAGCCGGTGGCATCATTGGACCGTACTTTTTCAAAGACGACGAAGGCAGGAACGTTACTGTGAATGGCGAGTGCTACCGTGCGATGATTACAAACTTTTTTTTACCAAAATGGAAGAGCTGGACTTGGTTGATATGTGGTTTCAACAAGACGGTGCCACATGCCACACAGCGCGCGAAACAATGGCCCAGTTAAGAGGCGAGTTCTGTGAACAGTTTATTTCACGTTGGCCGCCTACATTGTGCGATTTAAAGCGTTTAGACAATTTTTTGTGGGTCTATGTTAAGGCTAATGTCTATAGGGACAAGCTCGCAACGGTTGACGCACTGGAAGCCAATATTGAAGAATTTATTCGTGAGATATCGGCCGATATGCCAAAATTGGACCCAACGTATGAACCATTTGAGGGAAGCCGCGGTCAACATTTACATGAAATCATCTTTAAACATTGAATTATGTAAATCGTTCTATCAACTCAAATAAAGATTTCATACATTTTATGTTTTTTTTTTAATCAAATCCGAAGGCTCCTTGCAAATCACCCTGTAGTAGATGATCCATTTCTAGTTCTACGAAATGCATAACAAAACCTTCTTGGCCATTAGTACTGGTTTAGATACCATTTGAATGCTGCGCCTCTCTTTGACTACAATCGTTTTCGCACATTATAATTATATGTGACCCATTCCTCATTCACAGTTACAATCCGTTTAGGAAATGGACCGCTTTCATTTCGTTTAATCAAAGCTTCGCAGATGTGAAACCCAAACATCGAGCTTCTTTTTGAATCAAGCTTTGTGCAAATCGTTTTAAGCTATTTTGTAGTAGACCTTTAGCGCATAGGTGAAGCTGCGACTACGAGCGTCATTTTCGACGGCGGGCCTAACAGTGCGAGGTGTTTTTTTAACATCGAAAATACCAAAACGAAACCAAAATTGTGTGTACTTTTGTGATATTATAGGGATTATATATACCATTCAACATTTATCATAGCAAAATTGTAGAATATACCAAATCTCTTGCACCCAATAACTCACAACTGGGTCGACCAATTTAACAACTAGCTCAAGTCTTAATTTGTTTCATCAATACTTTATGAGATATGGATTACTACAGTGTTATAGCGAAAATATAATGAAGTTCTTTTTTCAACCTAGTATTTGGCACTTATGGGCCCCGAAGTGCCCTTTGGCCGAGCTTTTCTTGCAGTACTATTATGAGTGTTTTTATTTTGAACAGTACTAGACGAGACCTACTTATATTAGCAGATACCTAACGGCAGAACTCTTGTGACATCCCTTTTTCTGAGCTTTGTCACACACCTTTCTTACAATCTTTTTCATGGCAAATTGTTATTGCCGGAAGAATTGCCAATTGCTTACCGACAGGTAGGTACAGTTAGAAAGAAAAGAGAGGGATTGAACCTACTACCTACAGATCAGAAGGGCAACACAGTAAGCCCTGAGCAACGTCACCCACTCTACATAGTCATAAGTAATTTCAGTACATTTCTTTAGTCAGTAGATCCATATTCCTAAACAGTCCCTATATAAAATCGGCTTTTTGAATCTATTGAATTTCTACATTTATTTTTTGTTATATTGCTGTGGTGGATAGATTTGTACACCCTGGGTTTCATTTTATTTATCGGTATTTGGACTTCCGGTATGCATTTATAGAAACAAGCTGATCGAACAGATTTCTTCATTTATACTAGAAGATTATATGCGTTAAATATTTAAAGTTCCCAGCTATTATCCATTAAGTAAATCTTGAATCTTCGTCTATATCAATTTTCATCAGACCCATATTTGTATTGTCAGTCGAAGTTTTTAGACGGTCTTCACGAGGATCGCTCTCTACAAGCTAAATGTCCACTACGGAATGTTAAAATACCTTTTGAAAATAGCAGCAAGGCATTGGTGAAACAATTAATTGTTATGTTAATGTAGAAGTTTGTAAAAAATTGGATAATCAACTTCGTTGTTGTATTGACAATGCACCCTCTTTTGTTCTTTCATTAGGAATTTTTCTTTTACGCAAGTGTATTGAAGATCCTATGTTAACTCCTGATTTTTGAAAAATTTAAAGAACTTTTGTTATACTCTTCATATATCGATCGTTTGAATGAATTGTAGAAATCTATTTTTTCCCAATTAATTGTCGAATCATCATATATGATTCCATTCCATTTTAAAAGATTTTAATATATTTTTTAGTTTGATATTGTAGCGATTTTGGGTCGAATAATGTTTTTTTGAGAAAAGCAGAAAAGAGTTCGAATCAACATAATGACAATATAAATGCAATTGCATTTAGTAGAAAATACAGCTGCACAAGAAATCAATTACTAAAGTAAGTAAGTGATTGTACCTATAGTATTTGAATAAATAGGTTCAAAATAACAAAAGCTAATGACCGCATAATGCAGGAAATATACATGTATAAGAGAATTAACTCAATATGCATGCATGCTTGTGCATATGCATACATAAATACATGCACAAATAAATTCACTTATGCGACATGCGCGTTTTCAAACACAAAACTCGGAGGGGTTGTGGCGATTCCAAAAAAAAATTCTTTGTATTTATTAAATATCAGTATTTACTCAATATTGTTCATGAAATACTAGATTCGGTCAACACAAAAGATTTTTTTTTTCCGAGAGACAAATGTTTGTTCTTTCAAAGAACACATTTGTTGGCAAGGAATTTTAAAAATTCCCGGCAGTGAAAGTTTGAAAAGAAAACGTTTCTGGCAATCTGCATTAAGAATCAGAATCGAAAATAATAACAATGTCAAAACTATAAAAAAAATTCCTTAAGCAATAAAAGCATCTCATTTTTCATCATTTTAAAATATTGTAGTATGTTTGTATATCAAAACTATTGTAATTTATAATCGGATAAATCAAAAACAAAAACTATAAATCTTATATATAGAAATGGAATCGAAAAAATTCGTTGCAAATTATAAGTGTAAATGTAATGGACAGAATTTTTGCAATTGCCCCAAAAAGGATGCAGCAAACTCACTGTTTTTAGAAAGTATACGTGACATAGCTGAATCTCTTTCACAAGTGATGATCATTTGTGGCATACATCCGTGCAAAGCCAAAGGAGCTGTGGATGTTATAATTTGCTGGTTCATTCACTACAATGAGATATATTATCAAATAGATGCAATCCCAAAGAAACGATTGTGCAAAGAAGATCTAATACATGATCTAGGTCGGAAATGTCTAATGAATCGGATGGAAGCTCAGCTGTCGTATTCAATAATTAAGAGGGCGTTTAAAAGTTTCTATCATGGCACAGATGAGGGTGGTATTCGCAACCCCCTTCTCGAAATGCAGTTGGTGCATACGCAAGAATGTCTCTGGGTACACGCTGCGAAACGTACCGCTCAAATATTTGCTAGCTACGAAGGTCTATTCATTTCTGCACAGCGGAATTATGAGTCGCAAATTAGATGCGTCTACAAACATTTGTACGATCGCCTAAATAAGCGCTTTAAACCAGCAGAACTGCGAGAATGCGAATGCAAGGGGTGTATAAAGAGAATATTTGATAACAAGCTTAGCATTGATATAAATACCGAAGCAGAGGTTGGTTTACTTATCGATGGCTGCGATGCATCCCCAAAACCAATCAATGAACCAGAGCAGGAAGATATCAGTGTGAAGTTGAATACCAATAACGGCATTAATGTGTCAATCACGGCCTTACCGGGCCCTAATAAATGTAATTGTCCGAAGCTGATATGTGATTTTGACGATACCTATAGCAAGGGATATACGTCAACAGACTATAGCCAGGGTCCATATAAATGTCAATGGGAGCGCATGGAAGAGGAGCCTAAATCAGATCCATGCATTGAAATACCAGAAGACCACGAATGCCCAGTGGACTGCATCGATGTGTCTAATAATATTTGTGACGATGATTGCGAATGTAATTGTAGCGAAAGTTGTGAATGTGAAAGTTCGTTAGATACCGACGATAATGAGATGATAGAAGAAAATGTTCAAACCAATGACGATGAAAGCAAAGATGAAAGCATAATTGAGAATAGTTATAATCTAATTGATGTTACGGAACGAAACCCAAGCCCCACCTACGGAGGTTGCCGCGTTATCATGCATCATCCAAGTATAAAAACTGATCAAACACTCCTAAATCCGCCAATTCCAGACATTGAGGATTAGCAACAACATGCATTCGCTTATACCGATTCTACCCTATCCAACAAGTCTATCGAATGTGGATATTTGTTGTTCGTAAAATTAGCGTTCGTCACGGTATTCCGTTTAAAAAATGCGAGGCAATCTAAAATTTGTTCTGTCATTCACAGGATATGTCAAAACATGTTTAGGTAGTGTCAAAATTACAATGTGTTAAAGTACCAATGAAAGAGAAATGTCAAAATCTGTTCATGCAATGTCAAAATTATTAACCCTCTAGTTGAGTAGAAAACATTTTTTTAAAGAAAAAACAGTGGGCTTTAACAAATTTTTTGATTATTTTAGTTAATGTAACAATTAAAAAAATATGTACAAGTAATTAAAATAAAATTATTAATAATCGAAAAGAAAAATTAAACAAATGCGTTTGAGATGTTTGACTCTTATATTACAAATGTATTTGATATTTTATGTTTATGAAAAAATTATACGTTTTAGCTTTCTAAAACAATAGCAACATTATATTTAATAAAAACAATTACAAGCCCAAACTCTCCAGATTGAGAACATCGCTATAAATTTAAATAGTTAAATATTACCTACTTCAGGTAAAATTGTTGAAATATGTGGAATTACTATAGTACAATAACAAAAATTACATAACAATAAACCAATTTAAATTATTTTGTGTGTTTTCCTTATTTTAATTTTTATACTTAAAACGATAGAAAAATCTTCATAATATTTCATACATTGTGGTTTTATCCGATAAAAGTCGTTTTATAATTAAGTCCCTTCTAGTCCTATGCACATTTAACACCCAAACCAAAGCTGTTTTACATTATGGTGGAATTAGAAGGTGGCTTAATATAAACAGTTGTTTTTATTTCTTAGTATTTCTTTTTTTAATTAAAATTTTTTTACAATTGTTTACATGCCACGACCTTGTTTTGTTGTAATGCTATTGTTGAAGTACTATCACCTTGATTTATATTCTCGAAAAATATCCCGCATCAATGCCCAATTAAAGAAGACTAAAACGTATACTTTTTTCATAAACATAAAATATTAAATACACGATGGTTAAACTTTTTTCTGCGGCGCTAACATATATTGAAGAAAATCAAAAAACAGTATTGTAAAATCTATCAAAGTAAAAAATTCAAAAATATTTTGTATATTTGTAATATAAAGCAATCCTTATGCCAATCTGGACTTATGGTATTCAAATACGGGGCACCGCATCTCCCTCAAATATCGAAAAATTGCAGCGAATACAATCCAAGTGCTTGCGAATTATTGTAAACGCGCCTTGGTATATGAGGAACGTTAACATCCATCGAGATTTGAATGTACCCACAATTTCTAAGGAAGTTGCAAAGTCCTGCAGAAGCTACATTCAAAAATTACATAACCATCCGAATCCTCTTGCTAGGCTATTGTTGCTAAGCACAGACCATCGACGTTTAAAAAGAAATGACACATTGTATACGCTGTGTAATTGCTGTGTGATGGCACACAGGGAATATCACATAATTTTAAGTTAATTTGTAAGATTTGAATACTTATTGTGAGTTTCTCGGAATGGTAGAAAGATTCAATAAATTCTTAGTATTTAAACAAAAAAACAATAAATTGATACATTTATCCGGAAATAATTGATATTCATCCTCATTTTTTCCAGACCAAATTCTCAATTTTATTGGACTTTAACCGGAAAGTAATTGTTGTCCTAGTAAGTACCTAAACATTAGGAGTGTTCCCGTACGCAATAGTTTGTGATAATTGTTACAAACTATCACGTTTTGGTGTTCTCGTACCAAAAAAAACTTGCAAAGAAATGGAAATTGAGAGAGGGAAATGACATTGCATTTTGAGGGGACGTTGCAAATTGTTACTGGACAAATTTATGCCAGTAAAGACTTGCTAGTAGGAAAAACAGCTGATCATAAGCAAAAGAAACTAATAAGCAAACGAACAATTGCAATTTACTTAGTAGGATATCAGCTGTTCCTGAAACTTGCAGGTTTTTGCGTTCTTGTACTTTATGACATTTTTTTCTCTTTGAGAGCGAATGCTGTCAAGTTCTCAGAAATTTGTTTACTGGATAATTGTTACTGCAAAAGTAGGAAGACACACCTATTGTTAACATTATTATTTAAACATCTGATGTTCCTTCATCAAAACAAGCAGCAAACAGTTTTATGCAAATTATTCAAATTTTATTCAAAAAATTTAAATTCTTTCATTAAATAAAAAAATGCTACGCTGCATTTTGTTTCTAAATTCCAAACGTGCAGAAAGCCGCGAACTAATATTAATAATTATTCAAAAAACATTCAGGAATAAGGTTCAAAAAAATTTAATGTCAATCCAGAATTTATTTCATGATTAATGTCCAATATTTTTCCGTATAAACGTCCATTTTTTTCCTTACCAATGTCTTACTTCATTTATGCATTAACCCACAAGTTTTCCGGACTAATGTCAATTTTTCCCGAATTACTTACATTTAACCTCTTCCAATAGAATAAAATTCCATCAAGTAGAACGCAGCAGAAAGATATTTTCCTTCATTCAGCCTTTTATACTGGTTAAATTTTGAATATTTGTGTTGAATATTTTATATGAAGTGGTAACTACAGGTCTAAAATAATTTTATCATTACGTTTTGTTTTTGCTCGTTTGACATGCTCCACCTTTTACATTGCGCAAACACGCATTTCATCGCGGTCTTTTGTTCGTGCGTCCAATATAAAGGTGGCTTTTGTATTGTTTCAAAACTGTAATAAATTGTGTTATATACAGGGTTGCTTTGTCAAATTAAAATTATTACTCCAACAAAATGTAGACGTTTATAAACTATTATTCCTCAAAGCTGTAATCAAGAATTATATATGTTTTTTAATTTCGACAACGTCTCATGGTTATTTAAATCAATCTTCAAAAAGTCAGCATTATTTCACATATGTTCCAATAAGTAGAAACCAGCAAAATAATTTCATCGCTGGTATTACAGAGCCATCTGGCGGTTGCTAGAAAATCTTTTAATATTTGACGTTTCAAAAAATTACAATACACTTCATCAAAACAACAATTCTATCATAATACATAATATGTCTATCTCATTTTAACACGTTGATTAAATCGCATTTGTCACCTCAACACATAAAATAAAAGGAAAATAAAAAATTTGATTGTGCAAAAACCTTCGTGGAAGTATAGAAATTTATTAGTTATTAATGTTGACGACATTTAAAACACATGAATTTGTAAAGAATAAATAACATTCAGTAACTCTCATGGATGTGTAAATATTGAAATGATGTGCTACAGCTGTAGAAACTGATTATCGTACAGCTAATAAGAAAAAAAACATCAGGGTGTAAGTGTAAAGTCCGGTGGTCCGTAATGGAAATTATAAATGCTGCTATTATAATTACAGAGAAGTGCATCGAATATTTCAACAGTCTGGTCTGGATAACGGCAGATGCTCTGACAAATCTGGTCATTAATAATTTAGGTCTATTCGAGTTGGGAAAAAAAGCGACATGTCGGTTCGTACCAAAGTTTTAGGTTTGGTGGATATAATGATGAGAGTTCCCCCAATTTTAATTATTGATGAAATTCTCAAAATCGGCATGGGACTCCCCACCAAATTATATCCCGCATCAGTTTCTTCAATTGTTGATTCAACTGGTGTACAAAATGATTATAATAATAGAAACACTAGCATAAACAATACGTCGAGCGCCACCACCAATTTCACCAACCCGTCTAGTTCAGTTTTGGAGCAAACAATACTAAACGCAACCTTGACAGCGACGACAGAAAGTGTTCTCAGCAGTTCGTTCGGTGCTATACTAAATGGTTTAGCGCAAGATACAAATCTATCAAATATACTTTCTATAACTTCTGTTAAATTTATTATTTGCTTGCTTGGTAAGTGTAGATATTGCAACACATGGGCATGCATGAAATTCATTTTACATAACATTCGAATTTATTTATTTAACGTTACTTTTTACCCCTTTGCAGGACTTCTTTGCGCTACATGTGTATTTATGCTGTGGACTAGACACCTGGTAATGGTTTACATGTTTGTGATCTCACTTGGACTTACGTTTCTATCATATTGGTCGAATGTGTCCGCGTTGGCATTACTCGAGAAAAGTCCGCATTTATTAGAAGATATAATACACATAAAAACAGGCCGTTTATTAGATACTGGCGGCATTATAATGTCATTAATACCGCATGTCATTGCACAGTGGTTTATGGGAATGTTGTTCGCCTATATACATCTGGGACCGCGCTATCAAATTTTGCAAAAATCATTACCGTTTATATTTGCCAGCCCAATTCTTATAGCCACGTTACCGCTACCAGCAAATATTGTGAAGCACATACCGATTTTAGCTGGAATATTCCCCTTACTTCTTACTAAGCTGACGCTGATAAATAATGCAATGGAATCTGGAAAAACTATATATAATGGCTACCAATATGCTATGAATTTTGTTTCCAATTTCGGGCTATCTGCTCTAATTGAGAATGAATGGCAACGTTTGAATGTACCAAGTGTTCTTAGGGTGTTTTGGACCATAAGGTATAGCTATATGAACAACCCCATAAATGCTTACTTATGTATATATTGTTTCTTATTTTTAGAATTGCTCAACAATTTTTCTCCATATTGATAACTGATTCGATTAGTGCCAAAAGCATATTCCCAACAATTCAGAAGTTACTTGTTACCGGTTGTGAAACTTTAACTGCTGTACTTGGTATGACTTCGGTAATATCTGTTATTTGTCACTATATCGGAAAAGCGTTCCAATGGTATTTGCTTACATTTGACAACGACGAAGAGAAGTCACTCGGAACGGTATCTGCTGTGCTTTTTTATATTCTAGCATTGCAAACGGGTCTTACTTCGCTATCACCTGACAAACGCTTTGTACGACTTTGTCGTAATTTGTGCCTTTTAATAACTGCTCTACTTCACTTTTTGCACAACATTGTATCGCCGATTCTTATGTCGTTGAGTGCGGCCCGTAATCCATCGCGAAAACGACATATTAGAGCTTTAACAGTGTGTGCATTTCTGATAATCACTCCAATTTCTTTGTTGGCTGTACTCTGGACGCGACATTCACCCTCAACTTGGCTATTAGCAGTGTCCGCTTTTTCTGTAGAGGTCATAGTAAAGGTAGAAGTTCGACCCTAATATTGCACACTACAGTTAATATACTGACTTGAGCTTCTTCTTCTGTTTCGTTAATAGGTATTAGTATCTTTGGCTACATACACGCTTTTTTTGCTGGATGCCCGTCGACAAACTTTCTGGGAAAAGTTAGACGATTACCTATATTATGTGCGCGCCTTTGGTAACTCTGTAGAATTTTGTTTTGGAATTTTATTATTTTTTAATGGAGCTTGGATTTTGGTATTTGAATCTGGTAAGAAAATCTTGAATTGAAATTTTCATTACATTGCACCACTAGTAGTCTCTTTGTAATATCGACTAAACGACAATCATAATCATATGCATGCATGCGTGTATATGCAATAGACTGGCTGGCTGTATGGAAGATTGCATCCCAGTTTTGGTCTGTAAAAATGTCAACTGTCACTAATGTCGTAATGTTTTCGTAAAGTTTTTTATTACAAAATCTGTCCGAATATTGGGTACAGGTTGGGTGATTGATCATTCGCTATTTCGAATTACGAGTATTGGCCTCCTGAGCTCAAAATACATTTTGAAAATTTTTTATACTGTCAGTTTTTTAAGATAACGGTAACTTTGTGTTTTTTCTTTCGATATTATCTTATTCAAAAAATGTTTTTGTTAAACTGTCAAGTGTGATATTGTCACAGAAAAAAATCGTCAAAAATTCAATTTTCACCCGATTTTGGAAATATTAGTCTTAAAATGTTTGCAATTAAATAGGCTAGTTATAAAACATTCCTGATTTTTACAACTTCTTATAAAAAATCACTTTCGAAATCAATTTTTTTTCTATAATCGCAAAAATTCTACACAATTTTGATTTGGCCAGCCATAACTTAAGCAAATAATATCAGAAAGAAAATCATAAATTATATACATACATTTAAACTAAATAAATATTAATTTAGATTGCTGTTTGTAAAAATGTAAATACATATAATAGGGTGGAAAAAACAACTTTCGACAGTAAAAATCCGTTTTATTGAATATTCGAAAAATGGAGATGCTTAAAAAGTGGATTCGGTTAAAAGAATAACTGACAATTTTATTCGTATTAAAAGGAACTAAAAATTTAGTCCTTTCGATCAAAATCCATTTTATCAACTGGCTCGAACTTTCGTGGATAAAAATTTCCTTACTACTTTTAGGACAACCCAATCAAGAGACAAACGATACACCCACAAATTAAAGTTAAATCAATATACAAATTTATATATTTTGCTACATTATTTTACTATCGTTTGCTACCCCTCAAATTTTTTTCAATCTGATCCAATTTGAGTGAATATATTTGCATTCCTTCTACTACAAAAAGAGTCTAGACGAGCTGTTTCTGTTCTGTAGCCATACGATTTTCACCTCAAAGCATATTTTGTTATCGTAGCAATTGTCGAATTGTAATTTTTAGGCAAATTGTCCAATCAATTTCGACCGAAAATCAAATTCAGAAAATGTTGTATATAGAAACGCTCATTACAATAGATTTAAATTTCGATTTAAACATTAACTTGTTAAAGAAAAATCATAATACTAATCTTAATTGGATTCATAGATTTTTCGAATATAAAAACTAATACCACCCCCACATCTAACTTCAATGATTTCATGAAAATCATAATTCAATTTTAAGTGAAACGAATGTGTGTGCATGTAAAGTTTTTGTTTGGTTGATTGGTACCGTATAATATAACTTGATAGCACGAAATGCTACAGGCGGCGCTATCAGGGCCATCATGATGTGCATCCATGCTTATTTCAATATTTGGTGTGAGGCTCGCGCTGGTTGGTCTGTTTTCATAAAGAGGCGTTCAGCGGTACACAAAATCTCGGCACTACCCGAAGCGACAACTGAGCAGCTAAGGACATTTGATGATGTTTGCGCTATTTGTTATCAGGTGAGTACACACTACATTAGTTCAAATGATCATTGCAATTAACAGAATGTATTTATGGTAATATATAGGAAATGTATTCAGCAAAAATTACACGCTGTCGTCATTATTTCCATGGCGTTTGTTTAAGAAAATGGTTATACGTTCAAGATCGATGTCCATTGTGTCACGAAATAATGATGTACACGGATAAAAATGGCGATGATGATAGTGATGGCAGAGGCGAGGATAATAGAGTCGAGGATGGAGATGAAGCACAAATACAGGTCATTTATATGTGATTTATATTTTTTTGATGCATTTCTAATTGTATTCTATTCAAAAACCATATAGGACGAAGTGGTTGCACCACCACCACCACCACCAGCTCCAGTGGCAAGGCCAGCCGCAAGCAATACAACGCATGGTTTTCGAATACCAACCGATATAAGAGTGCATGATTGAGATTGAAAGCATCTTAAGGAAATATTGTACTTATGTAAAATATTTTCAAAAAGTTTTATTAATTATAAATATTTAAGATCCCGTGCGCAATATATTCGAGATCAATTCTAGGAGCATATAGTCAGTACTTCAATTTTGTAAATATAGTAAAACGAAAAAAACAAACAAAAACCAAACAAAAAAATACACGCCTACACTTCAAAATAATACTTAAACATTTATCAACTACTCAAAGAGAAATAAATATTTTTGAATATGTTAAATGTATGGACGTATGGTATTACATATGTATTTAAGTACTATTCATTTCAATTTGCAAAAGAGAATATTCACAAGTACCTACCTATGGAATGGGGATGGGATGGGGATGGAATGTTCGCCCATCTGAAATATAAATATGCTTTCATATGTCCGCAGTAACCATTAAATGACACTTTATAATTACGTTAACAAATTAAGAACATATTGCTTAAAAAATAAGTGAATGCCATAGCTTAATATTAAATAGGATAGCTTAAAAGAATTAAGAAAAATGGAATAAAAAGAGCCTTCTCTCATCTGTGGTGGAAATTGTCCAGGTATCGGCACTATATGTGGGGACAGGAATGATGAGAGTCTTGTACATTATAGTTTTTGTCACTAAAGAGGTCGACTTCATCGCTTGCTTCTTTAGGCCAAAGTAACACTTGTTAGTAAAAGTGATCCTTCGCAATATCTCCAAGCTGACATCATTAGTCTTACTGGTGTTAATACTGGTTCCAAGATAGACAAAGTCCTTTTCTACTGCAAAACCGTAATTGTCAACAGAAGGCGAGACTCTTTGTCTGTTGACACTAGGTCTTGCCGTAAGACCCACTCAACGCGACTATTTTTCCAACTCTGAGAATGCTGCATTGACTGCTTGTATGTTCAACATGTCAACTTTGTTCAAGATAGTGTCATTATGTCTTAAATCAGCAACACGTATTATTTTCTCCATAATAAGATTGAACAATTCGGACGGTTACGAACCTCAACCTGAAACCCCGTTCGGTATTAAACGTCGGAGAGGTTCTTCCCGATTTTCACTGCACAACTTGAGTTATACAGTATCATTCTGCAAAGACGAATTAGCTTTACAAGCCTTTTTATTGGATCTTTCTAAAATTACTTAGAAACTAACAATAAGTAATCAAATCTTACAAACTAAATAAAATTATGTGATATTCCCAACGTTCCATCGCAATTTGTTGAGTCACGAGGTATAGCAATTTCACAGCATATTCAGTGTGTCTTTTCTTTTTAATCGACGATGCCCCGTGTTCAGCAACAATTGCCTAGCAAGGGGATTCGGATGACTGTGTAATTTTTGAATGTAGCTTCTGCAAGACATTGCAACTTCCTCAGAAATTGTGGGTACATTTAAATCTCGATGGATGTTAACGTTTCTCATATACCAAGGCGCGTTTACAATAATTCGCAGACACTTGGATTGTATTCGCTGCAATTTTTCGATATTTGAGGGAGATGCGGTGCCCTAAAACTGAATACCATAAGTCCAGATTGGCTTCAGGATTGCTTTATATAATAGCACTTTATATTCGAGATTCAACTTTGATCTTTTGTGTATCAGCCACCATAACTGATTAATTTTAAGCTTGATCTGAGTTTTCTTTGCCTCTATGTGATTTTTCCAGGTCAGCCTTCTGTCGAGGTGAATACCCAAGTACTTTGTTGAGGAACATTGTGGAACTGACAGGCCATTAATTTTAAGTGGGGGACATGTATCTGACCTTAGCGTGAAGGTTACATGTACGCTCTTTGATGCATTGACTTTTATACGCCATTTTGCTAGCCAGATTTCGAGAGAATCGATATGAGTCTGCAGGAGTTTAGTAGCTTCTATGGGGTTAGAGCCAGTGCACAATATTGCCGTATCATCTGCAAAGGTCGATATAAATGTATAGTTATTGTTGGGCATATCTGTAGTGTATAAGAGATACAGTAAGGGGCCCAAGACGCTTCCCTGAGGAACGCCAGCGTGAATATCCAATGGATTTGTTGTGTAATCCTTGTGATGTACGAGAAATTGTCTTTTCGTGAGGTAGCTACTAAGCAATGAGGAGACATTTGCAGGCAGTAATAGTTTGAGTTTGTAAATAAGGCCATCGTGCCATACTTTGTCGAAAGCTTGAGTGATGTCAAGAAAGACAGCTGAGCAATACTTTTTTTCTTCAAAAGTGTTCCTTATCAGAATTACAATGCGGTGGACTTGTTCTATTGTGCCGTGCTGTTTTCTAAATCCAAACTGATGTTGAGGAATCAGTTGGTTGAGATTAATAAATGGAGTTATATTCATGACAAGTAGCTTTTCAAATACTTTAGAAAGTAGAGGCAGGAGGCTGATAGGTCTGTACGATGCAACTTTTGTAGGGTCTTTTCCTGGTTTTGCTATCATAATAATTTTTGAAGTTTTCCAGCATTTGGGATAGTGTTTAATACGAAGGATAGCATTGAAAATGTGCATCAGATGAATTACTGAAGCCGGAGGTAGCTCTTTTATCATTTTACCGGTAATTTTATCTGGACCAGGTGATTTTTTTGGGTTTAAATCTTTATAAATTGCTTTGAATATGTCCTTTTTTTTAATTTTGAGCGTTATTGAGCAAGGTTGAGAAGTTAATATTGGTAATGAGGACTGTGAAGAGGGTGGATTGGGTGTAAACACACTTTTTAGGTGGTTTGCAAAAGCCAAACCCTTCTCACAGTTGCTTCTAGCCCAATTACCGTCACTCAAACGGATGGGGGAATCAGTGAGAATTGGCCGATTTGAATTTTTTGCTGATTTCCACAAATACTCAGAAATACTGAACTCAGATATTGCTGTGTTGAGGTAATCTCTTACCGGACTGTCGAAAGCGGTTGTATAATAAAACTAGGTGGCCCGTGTCGATATTTTTCTTGGGCCTTCTTCAGCAGGATTGTTGATATTTTCAGAAATATCGAAATGGCGAAATGAAAAAATCGTCGTATCGATATATCGCACAAAAAACATTGAAATTTCACAGCAATATTTTAGATTCCCTGTCCAATAATAGTTAAAAGAAAAGTAGAATAACTTATAGTTTTTTTATCTTACATATTCCAAATATTTTCGTTTACTGTATTTAAAAATACATGTTTTTTACATTACATCCAGCAGTCTACTTTTATTATTTGTAATTAATTTTACTATCGACGCAAACCTTTTGGAAGATGCACAGCTGGCTGGTATTTAAGAGATAGTTTTGACAAATTTGTGTACAAATCTTTCTTACTTAACCAGAATTGAATAGGATCAGCAAGAGCTGATAGAAAATGTAGCTTTTTGAAGCGCGGATCAAGTACAGTGGCTTTGGATAGCAAATATTGTTTTTCCAATGGAACCATTGACACTCTCGGCGAACAATCTACCAACCAGAAGACCACATTCTGTACGGATGTCCACATCAACTAAATACTGTCTCAACAGATTACTCAGCAGTATGACAAGGGTTGCCGATTATGTTTTCTGTGGCTTCCTTGAATGGCTTTAGTAATTTCCTGATTATTTTAGTTCGTGATCACTTGCCATCTAGGGAACATTGTGACGACTGTCGCTAACAAAATAGGTCCAATAAATGTTGCCATGTTTTTTAAGCGCTTCTAAAATATCAAGTTACGAGTTCCAACGTCTATCTATGTGCTATATCACCGTTTTTACCAAATCTCCTCTATTTGCCTCTATTTGCGCAGCTCACAATTCGTCCATCACATTTACACAATAGTAAAAATATCTAACAATTTCTTTGATACGAGTCAAAAGCCGAACCATGTGTGGAATGTGCTTCTCAACATTTGCTTCACTGTCTACAGTGATCGAAATTGCTGGATTGGTATTTAAAATTCATGTAATGCTTCCACGATAGAATGGCTAATGTATTCAGATGTATACTCCTGATATAATCTACTGGTAATTGAGTCCGAAATATAAGCATTTGTAAAACTATTACCTCATTCATTTTCATGTGTCATTTTGCAAAGGGTGCGCTGCCAATATCAGAAATGACCTTGATGAATTCGTTATTGTAAGCTTATGGCACTTATAAATGCTTTATCATCAATTTCTTTAAAAATATCTCTAACGATTGCGGTAGCCTCGGCATATTTGTCATCAATGAGTTATCTACACTAAAGATACAAATAATCAAATTAAGTTATTACAGTTCGTTACAGTAGCTGAAATCAATGTACCTTGAATCTTGAAGGCAATTTGTATATCGGGCAGCAAACGTTTAACAATCTTTGCATACCGGACTTCTCGACGCAATACATTGGTAAGTTGACCTTACAAATCATAAAAATAAGTACAGCGGTTGTTTGCTGCTCCTTAATGCTACCTTCTATTAATGAAAACACAGTAAGTTGTTGGATATTTCAAATAATGCTAAACTTAACCTCCAAATTGCTTGATGTCGTCAAAGTCGGTTTTCAAATTAGAGTTTTTCGGATTTTTGTTAAATATTCACTTAAACAAACGCTAGGTTCTGGTCACCGGTGTCCTGTTGAAAACAAAATTTTATAATATTGTAATTTTCTATGTAAACCTAAGCATTAGTTACCCAGAAACGCTTAACTGCTATATGATGATGATTTACTTTAATATGCGCATGCATATCTAATGTGTGTCCAGTGGTTTCCACCAATTTTGTGAAGAATGTGCAATTCATTACGTTTTTTCCCTTTGGTGTGAAATATGAACTTCCAAATTTTAACGTACTTTTGTCAAATATACAAATACGGTACTAATGATGCATGAATGTGTGTACACGAATTTACATTATGAAATCGATAAACAATGTGACCATTTCGGTTATATTTTGGTAAATTGCACAATTTACTATATCTGCATTTTTTATAGTACTAATTGAATATATGTATTTATAATATAAATAAAAAATTATCGGAAATATATTCGCATATTCGTAAGACTTACAAGAAAACCCAAAATAGAAAGCGTTAAAATATGAGAGATCAGACTTTTAAACGCAAAACTATAAATAAATATAATAAATAATAAATATAAATAAATAAACAAATATAAAGTGACTGCATAATTTAACTCACACGATATCTGATATTATCGTCCAAGGAAATATCGTGCCGATAATATCGCACCGGAAGCAAAAATATTGTCAATATCGATATATCGATATAGTATTAACAATCCTGTTCTCTAGGATTTAACGTAGTGTGAAAATCTGATCACTGTTCAACAATTATATAATTAACTGGCCTTACTAACAAATTTCAGTATGGTTCTATTGAGAAAAAGATTTTTGCGAAATTGACAGAACGTTGGATTTCAAAGGACTTATCCAACTTCCAATGTAAAATCTAGTATTGGCTTTTTGATAGTATTTTGTATAAGAAATTTGTCAAAAAAGTCGATTCTATTTTTAAGTTGGAACTTAATTTTGACTATGAACACGCACCATTTGCAACCGAAACCGCAAAATTATCACATCGTATTCTGATTACGTTTAAATGTAAGTAAAATGTTTACTATTTAGGTGATATTTATACGGGGGCACACACACTAATATGACTAAAGGTAGCTAACTTCCTTTTTTTTTCTAGTTAGTTAGATCAATCCATATCAGATAAGTCATGCAATGAGGTGTAATCAATGCATTTGTAGTCACGATTAAAATGTCCTCTGTGACAAGAGTTGTAAGATCAATATTTATCAATTCGATATTCCCCTGGATCAATCGTCGTATGATATTTGGATATTTCCAAAATATTGTATATTGAAATGAAGTATAATTTCACAAGTAATGCGAAAATGATTGATCAATTAGTTTTTATTGTCTTTCAATCCTGACATCTCACAATAAAACCAAGAAAAATTGCACATAATCTATTACAATACAATTAAGAGCTTTTTTAAAATAATATTAATTGAAGATTAATTCATTATAATTTTGTAACAAATGATATGGAGAAACTTGGCAGCATGTTGTTGTACGAACGACAGTAGTACGATCAGCTCGTTCAAAATTTGCCTTGACAGTTTCATAATAACGTCCATCACTAAGAAATAAACTTGCATGACCATCCATAATAGAAGTTAATATTATGTTTTTGTATTTACACATACCTCAATACCATACAACGTAACTTTAAACATTTCACACGTAACACATCGATAGCTTTTTGACTCTTGTCGGAAAACCTTAAATTATCTGGATCCCATCTGGAAATGTATGTTCGTTTAAGTCTAAACGTGATATATACATATATATATATATAAATTAAATACCTTAACTCCAAACGTTCCAAGTTACCACAATTCGATGCGATAGTATCCATCAACTGATCTACATGAATATTAACACCAAGCTTTTCAGCGGTACCCATTACAATGATTCTAAAAGCATCAAATCACATATTCTTTACATTGTTCAACTTTGCTCGCTCAAATTTGGCTTACTTGGCATTGCCTAAAACTTGCAGAATACTCATCCATAATTGGTCCGTGATATGAGGCATGCCCGATAGACAACAAGCGTACAATTGAACGCCATAACGTGTCAAGAATTTTTGTAAAGCATCGTCGGTTATATTATCAGAAGAGTCCAAGTCCAATGATATTAATGACCTAAGTATGTAGATGTTTAAATATAATTTATATTCATAAACACTGAACGAGTGGGCACACTGAAACGTTTACTAAATGCTGACAATACAACTACAATCTTTATCATCAGGCTAATTTTGCTCGACAAATCTCATGGCACCGAAAGGAAACACAGCATCGTTGACTACTTTGCTAACTTTTCAGTATGCTCTCGAATATTGGTAAATTTGTTTAAAATATCTATGCCTAATACCTCGCCATACCGGATTCCATCCATTGTTTTAATACTGTATCATTAAACCCATTAATTTGACCGGCTGATAAAAATCTTAGATTTGGAATTCTTGTCAGCATATCGATTAAGCATTCGGTTGATAAATCGGTAGCAGTTATATCCAATTCTTGCAGGGCACATTTATCCCAATCAGCTTGCATAACAAATTCCGATTTAAGACTGGTCCCGTTCATCAATAGACATGTCAGCCTTTTCGAACGCTGAATAAGTGTCTTCAACGTTGAACCGGTCACTTTATTGCAGAAGTTAACAGCCAAACATTCAAGTTGAATACAATTCGAGCTAAACGCATCTATGTGTGAGTCATCTATAAAGTTGATGCCATATAAATTGATAACACGCAGATTTGGTGTAGCTGATTTTAGCTTATGAACATTTATAACCTCATAGATTTCCTCCTCTTCTTCTTCGCACTTCTCGTACGTGCCGATCAAGTGTAACACTTCGAGACCATTAATAAAGTTGTATATTTTACGCATGAAACCTTCCATGAAGATGACCTCAGAAAGGCAGATACACATGTAGCGCAATTTAGTTGGAAATGCTTGCATTTCGCTAAAGTCATGAAGTTGCATAGCTGTATTTAAACAAAGAAATAGGAGCGAAATAAGCGTTAGTATCGATCTGAGCAATATTTTTCATTAAATAAAAAAAACCAACCTGTGGAAAAGTCCAACAGCATGTGTGTTAAATTAGGACATTTTGCTGCTAATTCATGCAATACTGTATGCGTGATTAATTCAATTGGTAATTCAATGTATCTTAGTGCCGGCCCAAAGCGCACGGAAATCAAAGACAATAAAGACTCCAGTGAGCCAACATGAAGACCGGAAACCTCTGGTCGAAGCGATACATTTTTCCAAAGTCGTGTATCGTATGCGATACGCCTCCATCTGCGGCAAATGCGAGCCAAACGACATATTTCTCGATGCGATAAGTAGGAAAATATATGAAGCAGAACTTTATCGGGCAGTTTTTCTATTGTCTACAAAGATACAAGGTCGATAAAATATTATGTGACATCAGATAAGTTAGCTTTTTTATGAAAAATGTATACGCAAGATCTTTGGACATATTTGTGTTGGTGGCGTCATGTCGAGCGAAAGGAAGAACACGCTCCAGCTAAGAAGGTCTTATATTCGAAACCCGCTGGAGGACAACGCAGAAGGGGAAGACCTAACCTCCAGTGGAAAGACCAAGTACTGGAGAACCTGACCTGGCGCTTGGAATTTCTAACAGGCGCCAGCTAGCGAAGAACAGAGATGGCTGGCGAAGCATGTTATATTTGGTATAAATCGATTTTCGGTTGTTATGGTCACATAACTAAGTAAGTAAGTATATTTTCAGGCAAATGTCTACAACAGCAATCGGCGCATATGAAAGGGTAACGAGAAAATAAATAACGGGAGGTAAGGTGATGCATTATCGGGCGACTACATCAATCTTATTAGAGAAAATAATACAAGAGAATAATGGAGCCAATAATTCTCAGAGTTCGAACCAGATTAACACCAGTAATGACGTCAGCCCTGGTGCTACAGGTTTTACTTTGAGCTAAGTAAGCAATTGAGAAGTGAAGGTTCGAATTTCGTACTTTGGATAAGAGCCGTTTTTTTGTAACTGTAACCAATCGTCGTTGATATTGTCTTTTTGAAGGGTTGCAGTACACAACACAAAATGTCAACTTCCTTCAGTAAATGCCAAAGGCCATCAAACACGGGTACTTTTCTATCTACCCTCTTACGTGTTCATTTTAGAGTTCACTTGTTTCAATTTGTACTGAAAACAACAACATTTTCGCTGTAGTATATGTGAAATGAGTGTTCGTTGTTTCAATATTGCCCATTTTATACGAATAGCAATTTTAGGTTATAGCAATCACGTCAATATTACTAGCAATCTCTTGTAACCACCAAACAATGCCATTTTCAACATTCAAAAAGTTAATCTTACATCCACAACAATACAAATTGAAGGTCTCAAAGATCGGACCTATTAACACCTCTGCATTAAAACTTGAAATTTTTATAAATATGTCATTGTTATTGTTATTCAATCCCATATCTCAATGAAATTCTCTTGTCGAAATGGATGCTCTTTTTGGTGCCTAAACATAGAAAAATGGTACCTTAAACATAAATATATTATAATAGCATTTTCGACAACATTTTGATTAATTGAAACAGCACCCACACAAACAATTGCTGATCACTATACTATATATTTTGTTGCTCGTCTTGACCTGAGCAATGAATGATGAATTTTATATATTATATATGAATGTATAATTATATTCGCACCGTATCAGCGAATGGACTGCGCACTACACCGTCCGAGAGGTACACTTGCGAAGCTTCTACTGCTAATTGACCCCAAATATCAGTTGATATATCCATTGTGTTTGTGAAATGGTTTCTATATCTTTACTAGGATATATGTAATTTTTGTATTTTAATAACTTCTCTAAATGCAGATATTTTTCTGCACTTCTTATATCAAACAGACACTATACAGACTGAACACTACGAATTATTCAAGACTTCTGTTAAGAATTTCCAAAAAAGAATTGCTCTTTTAAGAGATACGAATATATTTTTAGATTTTTGAGAGATTTTATTTTTCCTTGTAATTTACTTTATGTGGATACTAACTATCAACTGCTGAAATATACGAGTAAATGTTTTATTCACTTGCAATAGACCTAATGAGAATATCAGGTATATTCATAGTATGTAGGTACCTAAACAGTTTTACGTAGATGTTGTATTTTTCGTCGTCGTTCTTTAAATATTACTTTTCTCATACAATATATACTCACCAATTTCTCTTTAGATGTAAAATTGAGATCATCACGTCCAATTGCAGATGACGATGTCTGAGCAGCCAGTACATTCCAATTATCCATATGAATTTATTAATGTTTCTCTAAAAGAAAACCCAAAAAATGTAGCACATCAATTTGAATTATTTATTTGATATGATAAAGAAGAACTTAAGTAGGTTAAATAATGTGCAATTAAAATTAATTGAGTCAATACATATCGAAACCAGCACATTTCGCATGTTTCTTGTATTTAATTTTTTCATGTCCCTACTGCGAAATATTAAAATGATTTTCAATATAGAAGGTGGCGCAAGGTATTTTAGACCGATATATCTATCTGTCAAACTATTGATGACGGCGTATTTTCATTTTATGAAAAAAAGTTTCAAACGACAGAATTTATGCAAATGTGACAGAAATATTGGCTAGAAAATCCCCAAAAGCTATTGATTCGGAAAGCTGAGCTACTGAGCTTAAAATATTACCGCAAAGCACGCAACGAATATTGTAAAATTATACCCGGCTCTTGAAGTTACAGAAAGTTCAAGATTTTACACTGGACCAAAGAATTTAGATGGCAATGCACCAAAAAATTGTACCGTTTGGCCCCAAGTTGCCGAGTTCGTTTTGCTATAATGAGGTCCCATTTCCAATTGAGCGACACGTGAACAGATGAAACGACTGAATTTACTTGCCAGACTAGTCTTTTGGAATTTTACTCTTTTGAACGTTCACTAAAGAGCAGATGAAACTCGCGTCCATATACCATGAAACTATCATCATTGAAGCCACAAAGATTTCGACCTGAGACCGTAGACATTTGTACAATATTCTGCATCATCCCAAAGAATGTCAATATAAAATGTCCGGGAAATTCGATGATCTTTTATATCCGTAATCTTTCAAAGCAGGGTGATTTTTTTTTTCTTTTTGGCAACACTGTTTTTGGCAGCTCAGCTATTTTCGTGTAACATGTTACTGTTAAACATGTTCAGTTTGATATATAATTTAACCATGAATCGACTTACAAACGAACAACGCTTGCACATTATTGAATTTTATTATCAAAATTCAAGCTCTGTTAAGAAAGTGAATCGTGCACTTCTTCAATTTTATGGTCAGCTCATTTCTGGTTGAATGGATACGTGAGCAATCAAAACTGCAGTATTTGGTGTGAAGAGCAGCCAGAAGCATTGCAAGAACTGTCAATGCATCCTGAAAAATGCACTGTTTGGTGTGGATTATGGGCCGGTGGCATCATTGGACCGTACTTTTTCAAAGACGACGAGTGCTACCGTGCAAAATGGCTGACATGTGGTTTCAACAAGACGGTGCCTCATGCTACACAGCACGCGAAACAATGGCCCATTTGAGTTGCAGCCGCGGTCAACATTTACATAAAATCATCTTTAAACACTGAATCATTCTATCGACTCAAATAAAGATTTCGTACATTTCTCTAAATTTTATGTGTTTTTTTTTAATCAAATCCGAAGGCTCTTAAAAAATCACCCTGTAAAAGCATTAGTGATTTTAACTCCTCTACATAAGGTCTTGGGTTCGATTTCCGCTTGACCAACCATCTATCGGCCAACAATTGGCAATTTTTACGACAGCCATGAAAAAACTTGTGAAATATTACATTTAGTCAATATTTAGAGCGAACAACTTACATACATATATTAAACCATTTCGAATGACAGAACTTGCTCTTAGCTTCCTTTAATAGCATTTTGTTTTTATTACTTTTGCCCATATATACATATAGGTTCATGGAATATACTATAATATTTCTAGCAAAAATAAAAAAAATACAAACACAGATAAAACTAAGCACGATTAACAACAAATTTTTATTTTGCTTTCATTCCTATTCTATTGTCAATTTTAAATATTTAGAAATAAATAATTATAATAAAATTTTCACAAATAATTTTATTATAATTTCCAAAATATGTCGCGATCGTCATCGTCATTACTTTAATATCCATATATTTTTGAAGATAGATAAAGCACTAGAAACTAAAAGACAAGCATCAATACGGTGTGTATGCATTAGAGTCCAGAGCGATTAAGTAAAAATGTATTACTCATGTAAGCTTCCTGTACCGTCATCATCGTATCGTAAAACCCAGTAAAGTCATTTAGTACTCATTGCTTGTCTTTTTTTCCACACGATAATTTGGGCTTCAATAAATTCATCGTTTGTATACAACGCATAACCCTCATGGCAATTATTGCTCGTGACGTACCGAGTGGTAGTCATAATGCAACGATTCATAAACGAATAAATATATCACGGAATCGTAAACATGAGAATTTGTACTCGAATCGTACGTAGTAGTCAATCGTGCTGGACTCTAGCATGCATTCATTATGCAAATTTCAATTTTTTGTTAGAAGTCTGCTCAGAAATCATTGAATCGTTTACTAGGGGCTTACAAAGTTTTTTGCAATCTGTTTGTTGCAGTATTGAGGATGACAATGGTGTGAAAAACCGTTGCGAAAATTTCACACAGGATGAAAAAAATATAGTTCCTTTGACATATATGTATATCAAAAATGGATGAAAATGCGGAATGGAAACACTGGAGGAACGTGGATGAAAGAATAGATTGTACTTACACTGTTGCCTCGCTTTTAGAATTAATTAATGAAATATAAGTTCAACTGCCACTTGTGAAACGACATTTCCGTTTTAAGCAAGCCCAACAATGCTATTTTAGGTTAGTTAAGTTAGGTTAGAGCGGCCTCCCTCTCTGATGAGAGAGCGCACTTAGGCCAGATTTAGGCCCGTTGTGATACCGCCACGCGGATTATCCCTTCACCTAGTTACTCGCTGAACCAACCAGAACGTTGAATGAATTTTATATGATTGACAATGTCGATCTGAGATAGTTGGACTAGGTCACTCACTGGTAGTGTCCTAGACATTTTTTTCGATTTTTACATAAAGCAGGGCAGGTACATACTAGATGTGAGATCGTTTCAAGTTCCTCTTCATCTCTGCAGGTTCTGCAGAAGTCATGAGTGAGGTTGCCCAAAAATAACCTCACAACGTGAGGACCTATGAGGACCTATGCTATTTTAAAACCGTAAGAAAAAATATAAATTGATTTTGCAGAATATTATAGGTTGATCTGCCAAAATCATAGATGGGCACATATTTACTGCATTACAAATAGCACTAATACTGCACTCCAGTAAACTTTTACTGGTTACTGAAAAAATTTGTAGTAAACATATTTTTTTTACTGATTACTGTGAAAAATTCCAGTAAAAATATTTTTTTACTGATTACTGAAAGCGATTGAATGCTCCAATTTTATCAAGCATTTGAAAAAGGAACATCTACAATTATGAGGTGATGATTTTTGTTATATCGCACACTAAATGCAAAGAGTCACAACTCAAAATTTTCAATCGGTTTTTTCTGTGTATTAATTCATAGTTTAAATCTAATATATCGTAATAAAAATTTGTTTTAAGATTATATCGCACGCAAGATGGACTTTCTTTATTGGTGATCTCAATCCGTTCATAATACTATGGTATAGTACATACATATTTTCACATCATTTTTATTTGAATCTTTGCTGAAAATGTTTGGTTTTAAGTTCTGACTCTTTTGTATTTAGAGTGTCATATGCTCCTTGTCTTTTTCTGAGGAAAAGAAGATATGCCAAAACTAAAAATATCGAGAATATAAATGATTTAATTTGCTGATGAGAGTGCATTACATTTCACTAAACAGTAAATATTTTACTGTTTATAATTTATATTATCAGTATTTTTACTGCATTTTCATATATTTTTACTGCAAATTTTTACAATAATAAGTAAAAAGTACTTTTACTGCCCATATAAGGCTAAATTGAAGTTCATATGCACTTCCGTCGTGTGGATGTTGAGCACAATTAATTCATTTGCTATAATCAGTGACAGTTTAAGTCATAGTAAATCCAACGTTTACGTTTTTACGACGAAACTGGTTCGGAAGATAAAAAACAGCATGGTCAAAATATATTTTTATTTTCGGACGGATTTTAGCTGCCAATTTAAAAACAAATTTATTATATATTAGTTCAATTCGGTTGCAAAATTATCGAATAGAACTATTTTGTAACTTCATTTGCAAAAGGTGGAGTCGCTGGAGTTGGAGATATTATTAAAATAAAAATTTGGCAAATAACAAAAACAAAAAATATTATTTTAAGTAACCCATTCAAATAATGTTTATTGGTGCTGGGGCAATAAAATATTTCACCAAATATAACAGAATAATGGAAGAATAAGTCAAATATTCCAGGCATTATAAGCTGTAATGTAACTCATGTGACAAGTATTTTAAAATAAAATTAGCTCAATCGGTATATTCATTAAAGAATAATATTTAATCATTTTCTTACTTGTATTCTTATATTAATGTAATCATCTCAAATAATAAACAAAACGTTTTTGTCTGTTAAATTCATTTTAATTTGTTTGAAATTACTTGAACTAATTCTTATTACAACCGTGATGGAAAAATATGTCTTGAGATAAATGTGACGAGCTACATTATGCTCAAGCTTTAAAAAAATAAACGCATACACATATTTTAACATGAAAACTATCAACAGAAAGCTACATTATTCTACTTCAGTGTAAAATTAATCTCGCAGATATCTGCATTTTTCTAGATGCAGTCGTAAACCAGTTCCATTTATGTCGCGTGCTCTATCCCACGTTTATTGTTAATATATTGGAAATATCAAATTGAGAGAACTTACTTTTTGTGCTAAATATAACGCATCTAAAGTACTATCCAAAAATAAAAATAAGAAAAAAAAAACATTAAGTTTTCCTTACTTTGTTCAACTTTAAAATCGTGCGTATGTCGTGGCCTCGATTGTGAAAATGCCACTTTTTTTCCACTGTTGTGGAAAAAAAATCCGGAAGTCGAATCGGCAATTGACCACTGAAATATATTATTAATTTGTTGTTTAATAATAATTTATAATTTTTTCTTTTTCTTTGCCTTATTCAATGAATTAATGCCATAACAGCATGTGATATTGCGACATGGAAAAAAGCAATTTTAATTCACACTTAAAAATAGTATATAGTCACTTTTAACAAATCGTAAATATTACATTTCTTTTTCACCTAATCGACGATACTTATCTACACTTCTATAGTTCAGGAATGGATTTATGTATGCGGTTTTGTTATGTGCCGATTCAATTAGCGCTTTTTTTTCTTATTGTAAATTTAAAAAATTGTGACATCGTTTAATAATACACGAGTACAAACGATGTCAAAAAACTATGCCGGATGTCAATCAACTGAAAACAGGATGTCAACTGAATTTGCCAGTAGTTTCGAATCTAGAAAACCTATTCAAATACTTTTATAGTTTATCCACTAATGATATATATATCTTATATAACTAACTTTGCGTAACTTCTTCAGAAGGGTATATACAGAATGAAATTTTTATAAAAACATGATCAGAATATATTCTTCTAAGTAGCGAAAAAATTTCAAATTTATCGATGGACCTACATTAATGAATTGGTCAGTTACGAGATATCAAAGTATAATCATTCAAATCGTATATTTGATTAAAATTAAATTAAATTAAATCAGAATATGTCAACAAATGCCAATCAATTCAAATACTTATGCTGCACAGTATATATAATTATTTCTTAATTGTATTAATTGTATTCATTATATTAAAATAATTTGGCTATAGAAATTACTATATTATATAATGAATAATTTTATAAGAATGAAAATCAAAAAAAAAGATTTTAATGAAAAACTTGAAACATAAAACGTGACGACATAATAATAAGTTGGTGCAATAATTCAAAAGTTAGCAAATATATATATTACATATAATAATTGCGCACAATCCCTTGAGCTGCTAAAATTACTAAAAATAAATTTAAATTGACTAATAAATTAAACTTTGCAAACAATTTCAATTCAATTCGGCACAAATTCAAATATTAGATGTTACACGAAATGCAAATTCCGAACAACTAAACAAATTTTGTTGTTCGAAATCTTATTAGATCACCCATGAAGGTTCTCTCATTAACGTCAATCTTTTGAAATATGAATTCACTAATATTGTACATAGACGGCCGAAATATATATTTTTCTTCAAATAAATTTATGCGTTGAAACTACAAAAACTATGTACTAGTAACGTACATACATATGTTCTTCATCTCATCCCATTCATTCTTTGCAACAAGTACATACAACAAGTGTAATACCTACTTATTTGTATGTAAGTATCTCTTTAAAAAAAAATGACTAAGCAAAATGCATTTTCACAAACATATACGAACGATTTTCAAAGTATACATACGTAAGCATATGTATCCCAGCAGAAAACGGAATCATCCAATCATTAGTTTTTTTTGAGCATTCCAAATTAAGCAATTAATTGCTCTATATTGCTTCAAAAATCAAACATTTACTGCTACTTTTTAACATTTTCTAAAACTAATGAAATAATTACTATATTGAATGTTTGATATGAATATAAAGTACGAAGTGCTTCTACAAGCACTGCTTGTAGAAGATCTCCACAATATTCCTCTGTGTTGTTCTATGTATATGGAGTAATCAAGGATCGCATTTTGCTTAGAAGTTCCATTCCTTTTTCTACTTGGATGCATCACTCGCACATATGGATTTGTATATGTTCATATATGTGTGTGTAAATATGTACTCAGTACTCGTACTCGTATGACGTTATACATTTTTGAGGTTCCTAAATTCTAAATCGCATACTTTCGGTCGCCACGTCATCTAAACTGATAACATACATACATATGTATAATATTTGGGGTTAATGAACCATGAATGAAATTTGGAAAAATCAAATAAGTATTTCAAGCTATAAGAATTTAACCGAAAAGATGAAATATGGCACCAGAATTTTATTATGCATTTCAGTTTTACCAGTTTTCTTCGCCTCCTAAATGAGAGGCATGGAATTATTGCGTATTCGATATAGGTATCGTTTTATCAACACCTTTTTCAGTACAACTTCAAGCTTGCTAAACGAGAAATTGATCTCATTTTCAATTTAATATGTATATACATACATGAAAACTTGATATTTTGTAAAAACTCGTTCGAAATTCTTAAAATGAAAGAAAATACTATATTTTTTTTTAAATATTCCCTGAGAAGAAAGCTAGTACAGCTAACTTATTAAGGGTGTGTGCGCATAAATTGTGACTTTTCCTAAATTATTGGAAATATGTCGATAATCCAGTGGATAGAAATAATTTAGGAAATTTTCAAGCAGTCTTTTCATACCTAAATACTAGCTGTTAAAAAATTAAAACTGTATTACCGCAGAACAGCGAGCTTCGATAAGCTTTATTTTTCGTTTTGAAACAGAACAAATCGAATATAAAAATTAAAGAAAATGGAAAAAGAGAAGCCACATTCTTTATTCTTACACACGAAAATTTTGTTTCTTCATTTAGGAAATGTCAAATTTAGAAACGAACTCGCACACTTTTGCCAATTATCTTTCCTATTTCAAAGCACTTAACCTAACCTAAAAACAGGATTTTTCCATGAAATCGTAAATACGCTTAAGCGGTTACTCTCTTACAACACGATTTCATGGAAAAATATTGTATTAGGGCCTGAGATATTAGGTCAGTTTTCGCACTTTTCGTATACCAAAAAGTGCGAGAACGCAAAACCACCAAAAACTTACAACTTGCACGAACAGCTGGAATTCACTAAATAAGTTAAATTAAAGTTTTTCATACTTGCAAGCTCTTGCTGGCATAAGATCGTCCAGTAAAAAATTGCAACTTCCCCTCAAACTGAAATGTAATTTTGCTCTCTCAATTTCCCTACTTTACTAGTTTTTGGGGTACAAGAACGCAAAAACTGTGATAGTTGCAATAACATTTGATGGCACACTCCGATTATTCTTATTTACATTTTACCAGCTGGAAATATAAAATTTTTTCAAAATCCATTTCATGGGTCAGTTTAATTTTTAAAATGTATCATATTTTATAAATTTTCATTTTTCGAAAATCATGAACATTTATAGATATGGATCACTCTAATGTATGCATTTAAGGCATTTAAGGTCGACCGAAACACTGTTATTAAAAATTGAATAAACCAAAGAAGCCCATAAATTCAACATGAAAGACCTAATGTTCATCTGTGTCGCAATTATGAGACATCACATTTGAATTACCGCCTCTACTTGCTTATCAGAACCCGACCAATATAAATTCCACTATGGGAGGATACAATAAAACACATTATAGATAAATGTTCATTCCTATCCAGAATATTGCTGCTGATCTACGACATAATGGCACTACCTTCAACAAAAGTGTGAAGCTGTTAGCGTATGCCGATGAATGGGTTTTACGGTGAACGAGGGCAAGACGAAGTACCTAGCGTCAATAAGCAAAGAGTGCCGGCGTCTTCGACAACACGTCGAAGATATTTGAAGATATTTAAAGAAGATAATTAGAAGAAGTGAAGGATTTTGTCTATCTTGGAACCAGCATAAACATCAGTAATGATGTCAGCCCGGAGATATTGCGAAGGATCACTCTTGTTAACAGGTGATACTTTGGGCTAAGTAAGCAATTGAGAAGTCGAACCCTCTCTCGAAAACCACACTCTACAGGTCTCTCATCATGCCTGTCATTCATATGGCGCCGAAGCTTGGACAATTTGCACCTCAGATAAGATAATGCTCGGAGTTTTCGAGAGAAAAATCCCACGCAAGATATTTAGACTTATTTATATTGGTGTCGAGTATCGAATAAGGCACAACCATGAGCTGTATGAGCTGTATGCCGACACTGACATAGTAAAGAGCATCAAAATTTAGCGACTGCGCTGGCTAAGTCATGTCGAGCGAAGGTGTTATATTTGGAACCTGCTTGTAGGCGATGCAGAAGAGGCAGACCTAACCTCCGGTGGAAAGACAAAGTACTGGAGAACTTGACGGCGTTAGGAATTTCTCACTAGCCAGCTAGCCAAGAACGTTAAAAGCACGCTAAATTCGGCCTAAATCGATTTTCGGTTCAAATTGTCACATAAATAAGTAAGTAGTAATCACTTTTCCGATATTTCGAATGTAAGAATGTATAATGGAATTCACAAAACATATTACTAGCCCGTAGTTATAGTCAAAATTAAGATCATGTTAAATTTAATAGCGGCCTTTTCGCAATCGATTGTATAAATATGTTACATATAAAAACTTATTCTCTTGCATTGCATTGAATATACAAACCTAGCCGCCGTATGACACACAAGTATGATTATGTGAACTCCACTTAAAGGCATAGCTTCATGTTGTGGGTGTGTTCGTTTCGGATGGCATTTTTGTGGAATTTCAGTTAGGCGTATCATGCTATAAAATATATATCATTACTCATTATTATTTAAATTTGACTTCAATAAAATCTATTACAAATGTTATTGTGTTCAGAAAAGCGCATTTTGTCCCAGTTATAGCAAATAGCGTTAGCATCACTGATATTGTGCATCACGTATTTTTGTAAATATAAATGTGTTCAACTGTTGAGTCTGTGCTTGTTTGTTGATATGCTGAAGCGTGTACGGTAGCAAAACAAAACCAAGTGGAAAGTGTAATCAAAATATTTTAAGAAAGAGCTAAAAGATATATTCACATTGCAGACAAAATTATTAAATTAAAACTATAAAACATGTCGTATGGTGCCGAAAGAACTCTTGCTTACCTATATCCTACTGTTCTTGCCGCCTCCATGGTATGCTGCATTTCTTCAGCAGTGGCATGGACACATTGGAGATACGTTTTAAATGCATGTCCGGAATCTAATTGTGAATGTTATTTACATGGGAAATCGACTTATAATAGTTTTGAAGGAGGACGAACCAGTTACTGCCATTTTGCGACATACGGCTTAATCATACCTTTATTGTTCTCTCTCGTCTATGGTATTTATCATATGTATCGTATTTGTATTGCTACATCAAGACGAAAATCAGGCACAACAACAATTAGGCAAAGGTATGTAATGTATTATAAACTACAGTTGTATACGTTACGGACGCAACAGGTGTGAACGATTTTTTATGTTCTTACGAGGGCGTGGCCCATAACTATCAAATTAATTTCACCGACTAGCTAATCTTTGTGTATTTGGATATGAATTGCAGAAAAATGTTTTGTAAAAGTACTTGCAACATTCTACATACACATTAACGACAACCTGTTGCTTCAAAGAAGCGCTATATTCTTTTCAACAGTAATATTCTATTTTACCATTGTGTTTAAAATATGTGCTTTTTTTTTTGTGCGACAACTTTAAATTTTATCAATGAGAATTTTTAATTACTTATTCACACTATGAGTGTCTAATTAGTTGATGTCAAATGTTAATACAGAGTTAATTGGCTGGGCGCCGCAGCACAATGTTGAATATGTTGTGTTACTAGATAATGGAATCAATTAATGCGTTAATTAACTTAACTCTGTAGCACCTATTCTAATCCTGTCCAGTATTTTTTGGACATTTATAATTTAGCGATAATTATGTTTTATTGTTTTTTTTTTAAATGCTTGAATTGTTTATTTTTAGATCTGGAGATCTAGTAATTGTCACAGCAGAGTCAGAGCTAAATCATGATGGAATATCTAAATCTTATTGGATTCCAGCTACAGTCATTGCATCCCTAATGTCCATATACACCTTAATTTATGCTTCGATTTTTACTGACGGATTTGCTGAGACCTGCAAGCAATACCGCGAGACTTTACTGAAAGAAATACAAGGCGTAGGAAATATTGTTCCCGTAATAAAGGGACGTTTATCATGCTCTGCTATTTTTGACTTCATGGACTTTTTAGTGGAAAGCATCTCATATGAACGACGTAAATATGGTCGTATCAATAGTTCCATCAGTTTCCATTTGATTCTGATATGTTCTTGGGTGTGTGTATTTGCCTGGATAGCGATTACAGTTATCAATGTTGTACAAATCAGACGCATTCACACATCTGGGCAATAGCATATGTAATATATAAGTACATACATATTTGTAAGTGCATGACAATAAAACGATCAAAACCGAATTCTCTCCTATTATTATTTTTATTTTTTTTTTTATATTATTTTAATTGTGCTATGAACAACTTAGAAATCAAATTTTTAATTTAATTCTGTTTTGTATTCTAATCATCGGTCTTGTTTTAAAAACAGATACGGCTCAAAATTAGGATCTCACGAAAGAAGCAGAAGTGAAGGAAAAGTAGTTGCACATTTTTTTAAAATATTATCGTACAGAAAAGAATTGTAAATATTGATCCATCCTAATTTAATCATATTTTAAATAGTTTGTTTCATAACGGTAGCTGTATTCACTTTCTTTACCATTGTAAAATAAAGTTTGGGAAAACGGAAGAAATTAAATAGAAAACCAGTGGACTCCTATGGTACATAGTAAAAAAGCCAGAATGCTACTTTACTTTAGATTTGCTTGAACAATTATAAATATACAAGTAGTTCTTACTATCAAACATTTAACATTTTTAATTTTATTCTAAAGGGTATTTTCGCTAATTTTAGTCATAGTTTCTGTGATAAAAAAAATTGGATTGCATTTGCAAGGTATTCTGTCATACTTGCACTCAATAATTCCAGTTCACTTGCTAACCAAAGTTACGTTGCTTTCAAAATATCACCATTCGCACAAATGGAATTGGACGAGTCTATAACATAAATACTTCATGTGTTAGCACCGGCACTGGAGTGGATGAAGATGGCGGAAAGAACAACGGCACAAAGGAGGAAATAAAGAAAACGTATTCAGTAACTGCATTCGGTGCTCATAATATTTCTCATGAATAATATATTAACGTGCTCAGTGCATGAACACAATAGCCACATCAAGAAGTGCTTACATTTTCTACAATAGGGCTGGGTTAGGTTAGGTTATTGTGGATGGGATCTCTATAAGAAGAGGCACTTAAGCTAGATAGGCTCGTTGTGATCCACTGAGATTCTTCTCCAGTACTAATGTGCATGTAAAATTTGGACAGCTTATATAGGCAGAACACTTGTGGCATCACTTCATCTTTTAGAAGTTTTTCCATTTTAAATTGTTACTGCCAGAAGAATTTCCAATTGTTTGCCAACACTGCTGTTCGAACCAAACATTTTTTCGATATTTATTTATTTATTTTTTTAATTCTTACAGCTTAATACTAAGCCTAGATTTAAGACTAACTTAAGACTAAAACAAATAACATTTAACGAATCGGAGTCGTAAGTGTATGCGCATATAGTTTTCTTTTAAATATTTCAATTTGAGTACAGTTTTTTATATCATTAGGAAGCTCATTAAAACATTTAAAACCTTTATAAAAGAGACTGTTTTGATCAGCTTTTGCTCTAAAAAAAGGAAGTCTAAAATCATTTCTATTTCTAGTATTGATCATATGAACATCTCTATTATACACCAAGTCTTCTGTTAGATATTCAGGCAGATTACATAATTTCATATTAAAAATAAAAATCATAACAAAATAATAAATTTTCTGCTTCACACTTAGCCATCCTAACGCGTTTAACATTAGTGATGTTGGAGTATCTCTTCTCTTTTTTAAGATAAATCTCATCGCTCTGTTCTGCATTTTTTGAAGATTATTTAATAATTGATCTGATATCACAAAAAGAATACTTGGACAATATATGAAATACGGTTCAATTATAGATTTATATACTAATACTTTATACTCTGTTGACAAAAATTTACATGTTCTTTGTAAAAAACTGATTTTTTTCGCAATTTTGTTTCTTGTGATGTGTATGTGATCAGAAAGCTTTAACTTATTGTCTACTAAAACTCCTAGATACTTTATTTTATCTACCTCTTCAATTCTTTCATTCTTAATTTTTAATTCAGATGAGTTTATTAAATTTTTCCTACTAATGACCTTATATTTAGTTTTATCTATGTTAATTTTAAGCTTATTATGACATAACCATAAATAGAGATTGTCTAAATCTTCTAGCATTTTTTGAAAAGCAACAATTTCATCTTTTCCACTAATCATCAATAACGCGTCGTCGGCAAACAGTTTAATCTCACAATGTTGCAATACTGTGGCTATATCATTAATGTATATAAGGAATAACACTGGCGCCAAGACCGATCCTTTTGGAAGCCCTATATTAACTGCTAGTTCATTGGATATTGTAGAATTTATTAATGTTCTCTGTCGTCGATTTGTTAAATAACTTTTAAACCATCTCAATTCAAGATTTTTGACACCAATCATATCTAGTTTGTCCAACAGCAATAGACGGTCAATTGTTTCAAAGGCTCTTTTCAGGTCTAGAAACACTGCTATTATCGAGTTTTTTTTATTAAGTTCATTTTTCCACTCATTAATGATCACATTTAGGGCTGTTTCACATGAATGTTTCTTCCGGAATCCGGATTGTTGGGGTATAATTACTTTATTAGCTTCTAAATATTGCACAAGTTGTTCTTTTATCACAGTCTCAATAATTTTTTCGTCGATTGGCAAAGTGTTTATCGGTCTCAATTCAGAGGCTTTTATGGTATTTTTAACTTTTTGAATCGGTATAATTGTAGATAGCTTCCATATATCTGGTACAACACCATTTCTGATGCTTTCATTTATGATGTTTTTATAAAAACAACCGATATAGTCAATTGCATCTTTTATTACACCTTCCGATATTAGTTTTTTACCGCCAATTTTGTTTCGGAATTTTTTTACTATATTTACTACAATTTCTGCCGTAGTTTCGGTAAACTTTAATGCAGAATTTAATGTGTTATAAGAGTTATTAGAACTATATTGCACCATTTCTATATTATCACGGATCTCGGTTATACTTTCGACAAAAAACTTGTTAAGGCCGTTAGCAATTTCACATTCATTTTTTAGAAGCACGTTATTTATTTCTATGTTTGTGATCGGTTTGTTGTCTTTTTTTAAATAAATCGAGTCTTTTAAACATTTCCACATTTTTTGCTATTATTTTTATTTATATTTATTTTGTTTTGTAAATATTGCACCTTTTTAATTCGTATTAGCTTTTTGTAATATTTGTTTACTCTTTCATACTCTGACCAGTTCCCAGTTTGCTGACTTAATCCATGAAGATTTAGTTTGTAGCTGTTAAGATTATATAGTTCACTATCATACCATTTATTCATTAATTGAATTGTGATATCTTTTTCAAACGTAAGCTGTTGAATTGAAAGTAACAGAATACTATTTATATATTCAATCTTCTCTTCAAGCTCTAACTCATTAATTACGTTAAAGTTACATGACCGAAGAATATTTATTAAATTTTCTGCGCTATAGTTTTCCCACGATATAAGACGTTTAGTTGTTCGCATTTTATATTCTCTTTTCGAGGATAGTTCAAAACCGATTGTTTCATGGTCAGATATTTTTTGATATTTTAATCGTTCGCACCGAATAGCGTCATTGCTACTATATAAATGGTCTATTAGGGTTTGAGAGTTAAAGTTGCTGTTTCAATCGGGAATCGAATCTATGGCCTACAACTCAGAAAGTCAACTTACTAACCACTGAGCTAAGGCACCCATCTTTATCACAATAGTTGCGTTCAACAAACAAAAATCTGTAATAGTTTTTAATAATTTTTACAAGTAGGAGTTCGATAATGCTAAAAAATTATACATCAATCAAATATTGAGAGAGCAAAGTGACAGTTTGTTGCAAGATTCTGATTTTGCGCTGGAAACATACGATCTGAAAGCATATGATTGTAATTTTTGTAAACAAATTAATTTTTTGTGGAATCTGGTTTTTTGTACCTGCTATCTGACCTGCACGGGTTGGCCAATTTGCAGTTTATAATACTTATGGTAAATTAATGCAAGGTACTATTTTTTTTTTTTTTTGCATATTTGTAAACAAACAGCTGGTTTGCCTTCTTCCATTGCTTTTTGCAAGTGAAAAGAAATCTTAGGTGTGTTTGTTTATAAGAAATTCGTACAAGCTTTTTGTCAAATGGTGTTTATTAACACCAAAAAATTTGCAACTATAGAGAAAATGAGAGCGTAAAATGACAGTTCGCTGTGAGAAAACTTACAAGTTTTTACTGTATAAATTTTTACTTGTAAGAATTGAAACGCACATAACAAAATATTCTTGATGTTCATAAATTTAAAATTATAAGAAGATAACAAATTAGTAATGGATTAAGTTTTAGAATAAGGTTTTATTCATTAATTGAAGTCGTTCAGCAAAAAAAAACTATGCGTTTTTGCGACAAGTGGCTTGGAATCGCTTCCTTATGATATTGATTTGATTGGATATTACAAAAACCTATTCTTATAGTGTCTAATGTGTTTTTTTTTTTCTCTTTTCATTTTTTTATGATCGTGTTTGTTAACTTTTGCTTTTCCTTCATTCTCTAATTGCTTTACCTTATTAAAGAGACCTTAGAATACCGGTATAAATATGTGTATAGTATTGATATTTTTGAAACTCACATCTCTAGAAAAAACGGAATATGTGAAAAATAATAACAAATACATAACATTGTACATAGTCATTATTCTAAAAATGTCCGGTGCTACTGAATCCATTGTGAATACAAGAAAGCTTCCGTTTGCACAGATGCGGCTCGATGATCACACTATCTTGGACTCAGTGCAAGGGCGCTATCCTTGTGAGATTTGCAACCGGTCTCGTAAATTTTTCTGCTATAGTTGTTATATACCTGTTGGAAATCTGAAAGATATTATACCGCATGTTGAGCTGCCGGTACATATCGACATAATCAAGCATCCAAAAGAAATTGAGGGGAAGAGCACAGCAGCTCACGCAGCAGTATTATCGAAACACAAAGTTCGAATTCACATTTATCCTGACATCCCAGACTACTCGCAAGAAGAAGGAACTGTCCTTATATTCCCAGGTTCCTCGAGTGTTACAGTGTCCACACTTTTCGGTCGCAAAATCGTAATGAAAATTGAAGATAATTATAAGTTAAAAAAAGGATATAATATGGGTACTATGTTAAAACATCGCGCTGAAGAAATTGTGGACGAAGTGAGTGATACTGAAGTTCTTAAGGAGGAAACGTACACATGTGCGAATTTACCCATTCGTCGTGCTGTATTCATTGATAGTACATGGAATCAAAGCCGTGGAATATACAAAGACAAGCGGGTTCGATGCTTGCAAACAGTGATTTTACAGAACCGTTGTTCTCAATTCTGGAGACATCAACGGGGCAGTCCGCGTTGGTACCTTTCTACAATAGAAGCCATTCATCAATTTCTTTTAGAAGTACATGTTAATGCTTGGGGATTAAATCCACATTACCGCGGGTTGGACAACTTGGAAATTGGACAACAATTTTACAATACATTGCGCTATATAGATAGAGGTTCGGACAACATCAGTAGTGAAGCTCCATATAATGGTCAATACGACAACTTAATGTTTTTTTTTGCGAATATGTATGATTTAATACATCGATACTATGATCATAATCAATTGAAGTCTTACAGGCGGCCAATCTAATTATAAAATCTTTACTAAAATTGTGTGTTTAATAAAGTATTAATCCAAGATAAATGTTTATTCATTTAGGCAATATCTATATTCTTTTTACTGCGGCTTATATCAATTATTTGGAATGAAACCATTACTATCATCTTATTTCTTCTTCTTTTTTCCTTCATCTCCTCCGCCACTGCTAGGGTTATGTTCTGGACGAGGCTTTTGCCAGTTTAATGGATGTCGCCTGTAAATTGGCCACGGCGGTATTGTAAGCTACAAAGAAATATTATATTTTATTTTCGGCAATATTTTTATATATTATATGTATACATGTGCTTACCAAAGATGCTAAAACAAATCCGGCCCCTAAAATATATACTGTCTGCGAAAATTGCTGAATAACAGCACCCCACAATAATCCAACTATGCCAAAAAGAACAATTATAAAGCGCGAGAATTTTTCCGCCTTATGTTGTCCTTCATAATCCTTTTGATGATATTAATTAATGTTAATATTTTATTACAATTATATCCTAACGTACCATATGAGTTTCAATATTTAACATCTTAGTTTATCCCTCACAATATATCAACGTAATCAAAAATACCATGGACAAACACTGACACCAAGAACCAACTGACACTTCCACGTCAATATAATAAATGAGGGGTTGCATTTTGATTGGTGCATAACTTGCTTGCGCACAAGCATTTTGCGCAAATTGCATAATAATTTCTTTTACGCTATGTTCGTCTTAATTCTTAATATGCGCTTGCCATACAAAATTCTCGACCTTACTTGGGATTTACATAAGACAGTAATACGAAGACAATGGGAATAAATTCATACTTTTTTACTGATACATTCATACTTCTCTCATTGTTTTTGCCATTGTCTTCGATTTTTAGAAGACAGTAAATCGGACAATTCGGTGAAGTCACCAATACAAAACAAAGTCAGAACACGAAATTCACACGAAACAACACAAACGGCGGTTGCTGAAAAGTATATTTTCTTTATAATATTTCTCTTCTTTAACAACTAATACATATTCTTAATTGTCTTGTGTAAACGCAGTACTAATGCAACCTAAGTGCTATTTTATTTTACAGTACAAAATTCAGTTTGAAGGATAGTACAAATAAAGTTTCTGCTTACCCATTCCTTTCAAAAATATATGACAGCTGTTTTATAATATCAAAACACATAGGGTTACAATAGTATATAAATGTGCAAATAAGCACTTACTGTTGGACATGAACATAGCATTAAGCTGAAGCTCCATACCAGGTTTTTAGGCGTTGCGGCTTGAGGCGCTCAAACCTGAAAGAATAATTAGTGCAGTTGTATGGAAGCTGCTCCACAACCAAAGTCCGAAAAACCTGAAAGTTGCAAAATTTTAAACTTGTTTCAGACTTTTCGGCCGTCGTCTGACAGTTCGAATATTACTGCTGGTGAATATGGTTATGGTAATCGTGTAATCGAAATGACTTACCATATTTTAAGAGAAATTAACATAAATTTAAGAAAATAAAACACAAAGGCAAATTATTTGTTATAAGAAAAAGGTGAGCAAAATTACTTTAACAATTAAAATTAAATGATAAAAGAATAATCACTTTTATCGAACTAGAATTTTTGGTCGATATCTCATTTGTCGAAAATATCATCCCTAGACATAAAGTTAGTGCTTGTCCACATTGGCCTGCACAGGCGCAACTGTGGGAGCGAGATAGGTAGAAAAGTATGTAGTCAGAAAGTTTTGCGCCGAAAGTCCAATCCAAAATTTAAAATCGGCGCAACGACCCATGTTCTATGTCCAAAGTGTTGTGATTACGACAATATGCTTACAAATTTTTAGGGCCAGTTTTTCAGTACAAGTTTAAACTAGGTATAAACTAAGTTTACGTGAACGGAGTTTAAATTTAAACTTATCTTAAACCACAGCAAGAAAAGATCTACTGGAGTGCAAAAGCAGACAGCTGAACAGCTAATAGGTTAATATTAGTTTAACCAAGCTAGTTTGGGCGTTTAAACTTGGTTTGAAATTAGACTGAAAAACTGCACATCGAATTTAAACTTAGTTTAAACAACAAATAGAGACAACTCTCACTGAAAAACTGGCCCTTAGACGTGGAAACGATAACATCAGTAAGAAGCGCTCTGTATTAGGCTTGTGCGATTAGTTGTTTAATCAATTTAATTAATTATACTATTCGATAATCAATTCGTTTAATCAAAATTGAAATCATTCGATTAATCAGAATTTTGATTAATCAAAATATTTTTAATTTTTGTTTTTTCTTTGTTTTTTAAAATTTCTTTGGGAATAAAAATTTTAAACGCATTGTCATATTTATAGCTTTAAAAAGCTTCCTTTCTACTTTGTTTTGGAAAAAATATAAGTATTTTAAACATTTAATTCTGACTAATAAAATAATTTCAATTTTTGAATTTTCAAAATCACAATTATTCGAATAATTTTATATTTGATTAATCAACATTTTCGAACAAACAAATAATTGCACAGCCCAACTTTATTCCATAATTCCAATTCCACTGTAGTATTTCAATTCAAATAAAACCGACACAATTGCACTAATGTAAGCACTGCGTTCATCTGCAGGCCAATGTGAATAGGCACTTATACCAACAAAAATTGACAATAAACTTTCTCAGAAAGAAGCAGAAATTCACCTCACATAAATTTTTACGACCATCGATTCAAGTCGTGTATATGTATACGTGAAAGTTACATCAAAGTCCCCGCTTATGCTGCAACTAGCCACCGACGTAAAAACGTAGAACGTGTCAGCTGACACGACCTATCTTATGGGAATGTCGTGTTAACGAAAACTCACCAACGTAGGACGGTGACGTAGACGTTGCTCGTAGCGGAGAGAATCAACAGCAATTTGATTTTTTACGTAAAAACGTGTCAGCTGATCGCTCTATATGTGTACAGGGTTACCAGCTTAGACTTTTATAAATGAATAAAAACTTAACTAAATAAGATTAGTTTTTTTTTTAATTAATCAAAACTATCATCGTGTTTAGTAATTTATTAAAATATACTTCACGTATATTAATTTTTTTTTTAGTTTATAACATATATATTATGCAATTTGATCATGAAAATGGTAAGTGTGATTAAAAGCATGCACGCACAGTGTTACATGGCAACATTGTTATGTATGTATATAAGAAAGAACAGTCGATTTCTCCGTCGCTGCTACGGGCATAACTTTTGACAAATTTTTGCTCTTACGTACGAACGGTACGTACGTACGCTACGTCGGTGGCTGGTTGCAGCATTAGACACGAAACATTTTCAATTCTCTTTTGATCTTTCGTTCGCGTTTACACGAGCAAAAACGATTCTCGGCGACGTGAACTCGTTTGTATGTTTTCTTAACATTTTATATTACCAATAAGAAGCACAAAGCGTGTCGGCTTTACAGGAAACAAAAACCTCTGTCTCTTCCACGTGCGTCCCTCGCTTACAAACAAAATGTTTTTCATGCAAATGTCTTCGTGTCTAAACGGGGACAGAGCTGTTTTAACAACGCCTTACGTCGTAGACTTGTAATAAATTACTATTATGAATCCCATATATCCATATTTTAAAAATAAACAAACAATTCAAACTATAGTATACAATATATATTATATATTTATATATGTATTTGTATTTTATATTTTGCTACAAATAATATGGTAATTGGTAATTTTACGCTCTGTATTTGCTTTAAAATGTTCATTTTAGGGTCTCTTATATACGTTTTGGTTTAATGTTGAATTAGTTTTCATCGGTTAGGTCAAGAAACTGAGTACAAATATCGCGACTATATTCACCCCTGCTGTTGAACATGAATTTGTAGTAATGACCATCAGCACATATTGCTAAAGAAAATGTTTAATCATTATAATGTTATACAATATACTAAAAAATACATCATACCAATTACAGAATTAGGATCAGTGCCAAATGCACAAATACATGCAGGTCCCTGAGGTATGGAGAATTTAACAAAACTCCACTGACTTGAAAAATATCTAGGAATTATTGATAAAGATGACTCCCTCGGTCTATTATCAGCCAAATTAAAAACATGTATGGTACCATGATCAGAAGAAACGACTAACATTGTCGATGCATTGTTAAAATTAATACAATAAATATTTGCCTAAATATTCAAGAGTTAAAATACATATATAAAGGAAATATTTATAACTTTGTATTGTATCTACCTGGTTACTGCCTCGGCGCAATTCTCTCAATTTTTTTCCATTATCTGTGTCGAAAATACGTATCAATGTACCTTTTTCGCTGGCTGTGGCCAAACGTGTGCCCTCTAAATTCAAAGCAATGCAGCTGATTGCGGCTTCATGAGCAACCACCTCTAAAGGAGCACGCTCCGTATTTGCCAAGTCAACAATCTATTAACAGAAAAATGCAGTTCTAAAAATTCTTTAGCCACAGTGCTACTACTCACCTGGACATGACCGTTGCGACGTCCTGGAAAAGCGAGTAGGCTCTTATTACCATGTGGACACAAGACACATAAGCCACGGGGATTCGCACTAGTCTCAAACACATGCAATTGCTGTGGTTGTTGCATAAAAGTGAATACCTTGATAACACCTTCCAATACAACCACAATACGATCCCGTCGCAAACGAACTGATTTGACGGATTGATTGAAGTCGAGAGATATTGCAGGTGATTTCTTTAGGTCATCCCACACAATTACTTTATTTGGTGGGTATAAAGGACGCATTCCTCCACCGACCAGAGCTAAATAATTGCATCGGAATAACATCTCCACATGACAAAGACCACCTTCAGGAAAATACTGACGCTCTTTCTCTTTTAATGGATCGCAATTGTATACACGAAACCCAGTATCAGTAGCACAAGCAAAACAACCTACAGACTTGTTTAAAGTAATCACTCAATTTTTAATAAATTCCATTGCTGACCTTTATCTTGATTAAAACCAACATATAACAATCCATTTCCGTAAGGATTCGTTTCCACCAAATTCATATTCTGGCAATTTCTGTGTTTGCAAAAATAAACAATTTGTTCAACAATTCAACGCTGAAACCAATACAGTTGTGTCTATTCACGAATTCTTAATTTGAATAAAACAATACTGTTTTCTGTACATATATTTCTTGGAAGTAATGAATGCAATAAACTGATGTTTCCTGCGAGACGTTTTGAGAAATACAGAAACACGAAATGCACTTTGTGTTTCCCTTCGTGAAAAAAAACAGCTGCTGCTTGTTACAGTGCAATAACACGAACTAAAGAAGGTGCATGAGCAAACATACATAAATTTCAAGCAAGACTAAAAAGTCGTCCTACTCATTCGTACAGTGAGCGCTGGAAATGTTCACTCAAAATCTGACATTTTCTACTCATTTGAAAATATTATAATTCTTTATGCAAAGTTGATATTTATTTATTTATGCAAAAATATTATTCTTGAAGAAACGAGAGCAAAAACAACAACAAATACGCCAAATATGTCATTTTGATTGTATATATGCAGATGTGTATGTACGTATGGGTATATATTAAGAGTGTTCTCGTACGCAATAGTTTGTAACAATTGTTACAAATTATCACGTTTTGGTGTTCTCGTACCCAAAAAACTTGCAAAGTTGGGGAAATTGAGAGAGCTAAATGACATTTCATTTTGAGGGGAAGTTGCAAATTGTTACTGGACAAATTTATGCCAGTAAAGATTTGCAAGTAGGAAAAACAGCTGATCATAAGCAAAATAAACTAACAAGCAAACGAACAATTGCAATTTACTTAGTGAAATATCAACTGTTCATGAAACTTGCAGGTTTTTACTGGTTTTGCGTTCTTGTACTTTTTGGCATATTTTTCTCTTTCAGAGCGAATGCTGTCAAATTCTCAGAAATTTGTTTACTGGATAATTGTTACTGGAAAAGTACAAAAACACACCTATTGTAACGAGTATAGATGGTTGGTTATTCATCGAAACGAGTGTCAACAAAAAGAAATAAGCCATAACCAGAGCACGCCAACTAGAAAGAAAGAGATGAATCTCGACCACGATAAAGGAAGATTCTGGAGAGTTGCCACAGAGTATAAATAGACCCAGTGTTGACAAATGCAATTCAATCGAATCGCGAACGTGATTGCGCAAACATCGATACAGTATCAGACGCAAAAGTTGCAATTACATGAAAAGAGTTATTGTAAATAAAGTTGATTTAATAAATTGTTGCTGTTTATAGTTGTACAAAATAAGTGTTGCAGTCATTATTAACAGAATCCAGTGATCGATCAAGGTTAATTCAAATAGAATTAAACTCTCACAAAATAAAAACGTAACAATATGGTATGTGGATAGAAGAAAAATAGATTGCGCATGCGTATTTGATATTGTAAACGCATTTCTATTTTTCAAATTTTTTTAATTTAATTTTCATAATTTTATACAAAACGAAATTGAATATATCAGGCGCGCAAGAAAAAAAGGAGCAAAATCAAGAGGAAGACACGTCAACACGCACATTGTTCATCTTTCGTCGATTACACTCGCATTGGTACACACACGCATCTACGCTTGCGTATTTCTTGTTGCTTTTGCTCTCGGTTCTTCAGGAGTAATATTTTTGCATAAATTAATAAATATCAACTGCATAAAGAATTATAATATTTTCAAATGAGTAGGTTAAAAAAAAAAAGCGAGAGCACCACAGAAAATGTCGGATTATGAGTGAACATTTTCAGCGCTCGCTGCTAGAATGAGTAGGATGGCTTTTTAGTCTTGCTTGAAATTCATTTATGAATGGTCGTGCACCTTCTTTAGTTCAATATTCTTTGATAACACAGAGTATCTTGTCGCATCAGTTGATCCGATGTACCATGTATATGTTCAATAATCAAAACTTTTTGTAACGTTTCACACCGTAGCAAACTATCTCAGCATTAACAGAATGTAATTTATTAATGGACAATTTTTCCAAAAAGAGCCTATGCTATCCATAAATACGTGTATTGTAAACGATTAATTTCAGCTACAGCATTTGCTGCATTCTGCGGAATCTGTGTTAAATATATTTGTTTATTTAAAATAAATTTTTATTTCCACTTACTCTATCTTGCTTATAAAATAAATAAATATGTGGCACTTAAAGCCCCAAAGGGCTCATTGGCCGAGCTTCTCTTCCATTACTGTTGTGCGTCTTAAATTTTGGACAATATTAGAAGGGACCTACTTATTTTAGCCGGTTCCGAACGGCAGAACACTTGTGACATCACTTTTTCTGAGATTTGTCACAGAGTTCTTTAAGAAGCTTTATCTTGCTTAGTTATATTTATATTTACAATAATTTTACGTGTAGTTGAAATTTCCCAATCACATTCCAGTAGCCTATTCACAATAATGCTGTTTTTTTACTTTGCAACCCTATAACTCAGGTCGCTTATAGCCTAGACAGACGGCAGCCTAATTCCGGATTACCGGCGCACTTAATCCGAATAAAATAATAACCTGACAGACGGCAGTATTGCGGATTAACTAAACGGCTGATTTCTGTCATCTGTCACTCTCGATATGAGAAAATCTACAAGAAGTACGTGAACTGAAAACTATCAGAAACTTGTAAATTGACATTCACCGTTCATAATTGACAGCTGGATTTATTTGTTCGCCAACACTTTTCATGTTGAAAACTGTAAACAATTGTTAAAAGTTTTTCGTTAGCGAACACACGTAATATTTTGTAAAATGGATGGAGAAAAATTCACAATAGACAATTTTCAGCATTGTTGCCATCGCAAATTGCCCTAATCCTCTTTTATTTTGAGAATTAACTCATAGAGTTTATGCGGATTAGCTGCCCGAGATAATTCGAATTAACTCGGTAATCCGGAATTAGGCTGCCGTCTGTCTTGGCTATTAAATTATAAACGAGTTCAATCGAACTCGCTTAAAATAAGTAAGTTCGCAATTTGATAAATAAGCAAGTGCTCTTTTGCAACTCTTGTGCAAAAAAAACGCAGCCATACATGAATGAATTTACTGCTCTACATTTCGTGATTTGAAACGAACATTCGTCTTGTCGTGTATTTGTATTCCCTAATACGAATTCGGATACCTAATGCCGTGGTTATATTACCATTCAATTGAACGCTAATCATGGCGTTCATTTTCCGTTTCACCAATTTAGTTTGTTGGGTGGTTACACATGATTACTGAGACAGAAGTGTAATATTTTATCAAAATAATTGTGCTGCATTAAATTTCAATTGATTTCATAATGGATACCACGCTGAATGATTTGATAAAAACAGCAGCCATATATGCTGAGAATGTATGTTTTTGGAACTATTATCATAGAAGTGTACTGGGAAAAATAATTCAGTTAATAGAAAAAGTATCATCGAAAAATCGGCAAAAAAAAAAAACAATAAAGTGGGATAAAAAAAAACAAAGTACAAACGGCTCTTTCACATTCCTGACAAAGGAATTACTACATAACGACTTCTGGGCCTTCAAAAATTACATAAGGATGACCTATACGAAATTACAGAACATCCTGCGGCTCATTGAAAATGATATAAAAAAAGTGAAACGCCAGTTGGTAATATAATACCGCCAAATGAACAACTGGTAGTGCTGATGTCAATAGTTGTCAACTCTTTCCTATATTGGCTTTAAAGGACTGAAATTTTCACCGGATATCATGTTTTGCTATATTGCTAGCAATTTTAGACAATTGCTGTTGCATAGCATCTAGGGCCTGCTCCCGTTTTTCCTGATTAGAATAACTTGGATTTTTAGTATCCCAAAAGTGTTCATTGATTTGCAGCAGTAATGACTTTTCAGTCGGAGGGGATTAATATAAAATTGCATATGGCAATACTGCTGAAATTGGTCTGATTGGTGTCGAGAACAGCAATCAGAAGTGATTGGCATGCATAGGTTCATTTTTGGAGTTCATTTTTCATTTTGAATTGAAACCAACAACATTTTGTTTTTATTAGCGTTCAATTGATTGGTAATATAACACGGCATAACGAAAATTAGTCAATAACAGCTGATTGTTATTTACCGAAAACGTAACAAATGTGTATTATCTGGCATGACTTCGACTTAAAATGAAGAAGAGAACTCAAAATCAAAAGAAAAAGTTATTGCTATCGTGTGAGCCGTTAAAATGTATAATTCAAGCAGAAAAGCAAGCAATTATGGAAAAAGCATTCAAATTATTAAAATTAATGTTTAAAACCTTTCACAGTCTTGAAAAAAATACTTGAATATACACTTACATATGTAAAATGTGCGCGGTATGTGGGTGCAAGCCGGAACAAACCACTTTACTTGTGTCCCATTTCAGTCCCACATAACACTACAAGAAATTGCTAATGAGAGTCCAATAGGAAAGGCATACTGGGCGCAGTGGCAAAGCCTGCGCTTACGAGATTGATGTTTATTCCGAGCATGGGAAAATGAAGATGGAAAAATCACTAATAATCTTCTAGTGGTACCCAAGGCAAGAATAAATGAAGTGATAGCTGAGTATCACAATGCTTCCAGTGGAGGGCATTTGGGGATCACCAAAACCGTCAAGAAAATAAAGAAACGATTTTATTGAGTTGGATGCCACGACCATGTCGCTGATTGGACTCGAAAGTGTAAGCAATGTGCAATGGCCAAAGGTCCCACTAAGAAAAGTCGAGGTAAGATGCACCAATACACCGTAGGTTCTCCAATTGAGCGAATTGCTATGGACATAGCTGCAACATTTCCATCAAGCAACTCAGGGAACAAGTATGTTCTGGTGGTTATAGATTACTTCAGTAAGTGGCCTGAAGTATACCCCATTGCAAATCAAGAAGCTAGTACAGCTGCCGAGGTATTCTTCAACCAGTGGGTTACTCGTTTTGGTGTACCAAAACGAGTAACCAAATGGAAATGAATCTAATCCCGAACGTGATTGCGCAAACATCGATACAGAGGCAAAAGTTGCAAATACATTGAAGTGTTATTGTAAATAGTTGATTGTAAGCAGAGTTGATTGTAAAGAGTTTATTAAATAAATTGTTGATGTATATAGTTGTATAAAGTGTTGCAATTATTATTAAGAGAACCCAGTGATCGAACAAGGTTAATTCATATAGAATTAAACGCTCACAAAAATAAAAACGTAACAATACTGTTACGTTTTTTATTCTGTGAGCGTTTAATTCTATTTGAATTACCTTGTTCGATCACTGGATTCTGTTAGTAATAACTGCAACACTTATTTTATACAACTATAAACAGCAACAATTTATTTAATAAACTCTATTTACAATCAACTCTGTTTATAATCAACTATTTACAATAACACTTTAATGTACTAGCAACTTTTGTCTCTGTATAGATGTTTGCGCAGTCACGTTCGGAATTCGATTGATTGTCACTTTTCAACACTGGCTCTATTTATACTCTGTTGGCAACACCCCAGAATCTTCCTTTATCGAGATTCTTCTCTTTCTTTCTCGTTGGCTTGTTCTGGTTATTGCTTATTTCTTTTTGCTGACATTCGTTTCGATGCTGCCAATAGTGTCAGTCACAATAGTGATGAGTAACCAACTATCGATACTCGCTACAATACGTTAAATCATATGTAAATATATTTAATTTATATTAAGGATAATAACTTTAATTTTTCTCAAACAGTCCAATCATTAATTTGTATTTTTTCCAATTCTGCTAATTTTCAACATTTTTATGTTGCTGATTGAATTACGGCCTTTACACGATGACTTGTATGATGCGTTCATACAACAACGCTCGTATGCCTTATAAAATTATACGGTTATATGGTTATATTATTGTATGAATCCCACTATTATATCGAACCATCCCTAGATGTATTGAATACAAAAACTAGTTATTTGTAAAATGTATCAGATGTTTGTTTATATATCGTATGCAGAAGTACTTCTTTGAAAATATAAAACAATAAAAATGAATAAAAGCAATTTACATTTAGAACCATCCAGAGCAAAAGAGTTGTTTGCAAATGGGGCATTTCTTATAGTAGCCGGTGTGCCAATAGGCACGGAAATCGGTGTTGATCTGTGGTCCAATGTGATTGGAGAAAGATTTCGAGGGATAAAAATGATACCACCGGGCGTGCACTACGTATGGTGTAGTTCAAAGGGACCTTACGGTGATTCTGCTCCACGTGTTGGTTTCGTACATTTCTTTAAGCAAGGAGAGATAATTGTTCGCGAATGGGATTTCAATACTGAAGAGTTGCGAGAACGTCAAATTGTCAGAAAAGAGACAGAAATAAATAGAATACGTGATAATATTTTGGAACTGGACAAATACCTAGCACCATATAATTATAATTACTTTGAAGAATGGCAACAATTGACTGATACGATTACAGAATTCACAGTGGTGCAATGTCAACCATTGCTTGGCATCATACGCAGCAATGTCGAATTACAATCCTGTCCAGACGAGGAACGTCCGCGTGGCCCGCATAAACCCAAATATAGTCAAAAGTGTAATTTGGTTGTGGATGAAAATGATTTGCTACCTTGTCTGAAGCCAGTGGAAGGTACGGCTCTCCGTTTTGTACATTTACCAGAACGGGTGCCCGAGAACGCAGGTCCTCAAGATATATCTAAACATTATATGGATTGCATAGAAGCCGTGGATACATTGATTACTTCATATTATGCTCCCAAGGGTTTAATTGAAGAAATTCAACTGTCCTTTATATTATTTGTTGCTGGTCATTCTGTGGAGTCCTTAGCACACTGGAGGAGAATTGTAAACCTGTTGGCAAACTCTGAAACTGCAACTTGTAAATATAAGCTTCTTTATATGAAGTTTGGTGAAGTGTTGGTACATCAGTTGCCACGCCTACCGGATGAACTAATGCAACCATCTGACCATAACACAATATACAAGGACATACGGTCTTTATTGAAGAATTTATATCTTGCTGAATTGCATAGTAGTGCTGAACATTTAATGAAAAACCTCCTTACAACTATAGATTGGACATTTGCAGGTTTACTAGACGATGATCCCGAAGATATGCCTGTAGTTGTAGAATCACCTTAATGTACCAATTTAATTGCTTTATTAACAAATACAAAAAAAATATAAAAACTGTTAATTTTCTTTTTTGGTTCCTTCTCCTGTGCTTGGGATCTCTTCCATAATTTTGTCGTTTTTATCATCGATTTCATTGGATTGAACGTCATCGTTTAATGCAATTGAATATTGTGCAGCTATGTCTTCTAATCGTTTTTGATTGTTCTTTAAATATCCTGGCAACCAGAATATTGTCTGAATCATTCTAAAACAAATACAATTTTTAATAAATATTACACGTATAATTGGAAAATAAACTTACTTCAGCAAAATATAACCTAAAAACGCTAGAAGTAAGCATATACATGACGATTTCAACATGGTCCAATAATCAACAAATACTTGCTGATGCTTCATGATTTTAACTGTTTTCAATTGCAAGATATATAAGCACTGAATACGTTTAACTTGTTAATATTTGACTGAAATTGTTGTGGCACCGCAATGTTCGGTAACTATGGTACCACATATTTACGTGTCCTTCTCGTTTATCCTAGGGTCAAGGCTAGTATCGGTACCGGACTTGAAACATATCGATATTTTTGTCCATTTTTTTTTATCGGTTGGTAATTTCTATAAACTTTTCCATATGAGATTCTATGTAGGTTCAAAATTAAAAATATATATTTGTTGTTCCCACCCATCGCATATGCTAAGTACATACAACATATACGAAATTCGAGTGAAGAACATTAATCATGTGTCATCTAACGTAGAAAATGCAATTTATAAAGGACTGGTGTTTTTATATCCTGTCTCTATTAAAAATCCGCCCAATGTCGCAGTAGTCCATCCTATTAATCCAATTATACAGCACACTTTAGCTCGAACAATATTATGCGTGTTCAACGAGTGCAACAAGCGGTTTTCAAGAATTTATTCTGCAAGAACTACTAATGTTCATTTTCTAAATTCTTTTAAACAGCGTTATCAAATTGATATTTGTCAGATAGGAACTGAAACGGAACCTCTTCAAAATGTCAGTGTCAAACAGTGTTAAAAAATATATCATTTGTAATCAATTGTCGAGGCACCAACGTACGAACTCTGTAAATATGGAAAATTACTAAAACGGTCAACTAAGTAGAAAAAATATCGTCCACATAATTTCTTGGACACTGTAAGTGTAACGTATGTGCATATAAAATGCTCAGAAGTATTGTTGAACTTGATATATTGAACACATTTTTCACATGTTTTTAAATCTTACACAAAAACTACCGATTATGCGTTGGTCATAAAAAATAATGTCGATTACATTCAGCACTTTTGAATGCTGAATGTTGGTAAAATCGATAACAATCGAAAATGAAATTCATCTAAATTGATTATAACCTTTTGTATATATATTTTGTTTGTTTGTATGTATTTAAAATTTTCGACAAATATACACAATCAACTGATTTATTTCTGAGCTAATGTACATTATGTATAATAACTAGGACGTCAACACAATATATATTACATCTACACTAATTAATCTTAATGAATAACACTCCCAATTTGACACAAACTCTTAGCTGTATTCAAGTTGGGGATTTAGTAGGTATATATTTTTAAGTACATTTGCACAATTGTATAATAACCTAGACAGACGGCAGCCTAATTCCGGATTACCGAGTTAATTCGAATTAACTCGGGCATTAACTGCAACTAATCCGCATAAAGTCTATGAGTTAATTCTCAAAATAAGAGAGGATTAGGTCAATTTGCGCTCGCAACACCGCTAAAAATTGTCTATTGTGAATTTTTCTCGATCCATTTTACAAAAATTAGGTGTCAGGTTATTATTTTATTCGGATTAAGTGCGCCGGTAATCCGGAATTAGGCTGCCGTCTGTCTAGGCTATAACCCTTTTGACTCTTTCCCAAACATTCTCTGCTATACACTAGCTTAGGTGCACACATTTTAAGATATAGTTGGAATGTACAGAATTAAAGTTGATCAACAATTTATTATGGACAAAATTTTGAAAATCCGTTTACGTTAAAATATCGTTTTTTAAGCATGACGATAACCCTCTTCCATCTATTGTCTTAGCTCGATAGCGTTTTCCTAGTTTAACAACATATGAGGAATTAGTACTTCTTTTCCAATCAGTCTCTACATTGTTGATGGTACTCATTAGTTGTCATTTTTTTGTTGTAATGAAATGACTGGATTTTGGCAATGAATGATGGACGAGTGTGGTGGCATTATGTCCTCCCTGTAGGGTAGGAGCTATAAAACCTAGATCTGGAATTAAAGAGATATGCGGCGTAGTGATTTTAGCTGAACCCAATTTCAATTGACTGGAACTGACTACATCTGAACATGGAGCGGTCGCATCAGGACCTGTAGAAAAATCATGCATTAGATGCATTTGGTGGTGTTGCTGTTGTTGTTGTTGAACCTTATTCGATGTCGAATTATTATTTTTATAATCGCTATTGTTGTTGTTTTGATATTTATTAAATAATACTGAGTTTGACCCAACATTCGCATTGTTCTGATGGTGATACGAACTCAATGGATTATTATAAAAATTTGCATTTTGCCAAACAGCACTATTGAATGACGGTACAGGACGAGAATGCAGAGCTAAATCTGCGGAGGAGGTACTGGAGACAAAATCAGACCATTCTTCATCGTTACAATTATTAATGACTGATTTGGATTTCGACTCTGACAGCGGCGACATGCTCTCGGAATGGCACTGAGTAAATTGTTTTAATTGCAGGTGGTTGTCATTGAGTGTATTCACTTTTGTTGCCGGTGCAATACTATTTGTCGCTGGTACAGAAATAAAATCCGACCATTCATCGTCATCATTTGAAAAACACTGTTCCTTTTGCGCAACTTTGGCGCTTATCGACAAAGAATTATTCTCCTTATTCATACCTCCACTGTTACTACTACTATGCAGGGGAGAAGATAATTTTGGTTTGACTTCTCGCGTTCTTATAGTAGTTTTTGAGTGTGGAAACAGTTCCTCGATACGTGCCAATTCTTCAGGATCTATATTATTGACATTGTCACCCCATTCGATTTTAGGCTTACTATTGTTCTCTATCGATATTGCTTGTGGCAGCAAAATTGCAGGACTTAAAATCATGTTATTACAAAGCATTGCGGTGTCTGGACGTTTGCTTTTATCTTCTTTCAACGGGTGCGGCAATGACAATGACGATGAATCAGCGCAATTTATATTCGGAAGAGTCGAAAGAGGCATTGATTGGAAATCAGTAAATTCATCATCATTTTCACATGTAGTCTGTTCCTTGCTTTCGCTTGACAGAACATTTAAACCATCTTCTATGCGACCATCAATAGCTTTGGCTGAAATTGTGATTTCATGCGGTATTTGCGGCATCTGTGCTTCAAAGATCTCAGTATTATGTGCAGAACTAAAATCTGAATCAAATCTTGGATTATATTCAACATCTCTATATTCTTTATTCACTACAGTTTCATCAATTATAATGCCAGCTGATGCGATTTCATAGTCGAAATCAATCGGTTCCGATGATTTCGTAACTACTTCACTGACAGGACAAGCAGTTGCCTTTGTTGTGTCCTCATTTTTGGATGGTGTATAAATATGAGTTTCTTTAAGTGGTCCAGCAAATGTTAACGTTGTCAATACCTCCGATTTATTTGTGCTTTGCGATAGTGTTGGCTCATTCGCACATTTAGGTAACTTACTGCTGCCACTACCACCACCACCATCATCATCATCATCATCATCATCATCATCATCATCAACATCATCATCATCACCTTCTACACCTTCATTTATAATATGAATTAATCCCAGACGATTAGCATAAGAATCCACAGTTAGTGATTTTAAATTAGACGTTTCCATACCACAATAATCCAAGTCGTTGTTGATAGTCGTGATATTGTCCGACTGTAAAGTGGATGATGCTTTCGTACCTATCGGAGATTTAGTAACTGAGTTGGCATCAATCTTATTGTCAATTTTGGCGCTTTTATCATTCTCGACTGCACGCAATTTGTTCTGATCACAATGCTTAACAGATTCACCAAGCTGCAACGTGTCATCGACTTTTGTGTTTCCGATTTTTTGACTCTTTTTACTTCCTATTAATGAGAATTTAAAAATGTTTTACTATCTTTACTTTTAATTTGCAGGCATTAAATTATTAAATTTGTTAACTCTGTAGGCTTTCTGAAAGTTTCAACTTATAACACCAAGCACAGGGGTCGTAAATGCATTCAAAAATTCAAATAGTGAGCATATATTTCTTGAAGAACAATACCTTTATGTTTTAGGGATCTGGGACTTCAAATTAGGGGTTAAGATCATGAAAAGTTAAATGGCTGCCATGACATCGCTATTTTGGAAAATCTGACGTTATGTTCATGAAAAGTAGTATTGAGGATAATTTCGGAGACAAGGAATTCCAATTTGAGGACAAAATCGTAAGAAATGAAAAGGGTGCCTCGAAATAGCACACTCACTTTGGGTACAGTGGAACGAATTAAAGTAATTGGTATCACTGAACTCAAGCAACATGTTAAGTATACTTAGCTATGGCTGCAGGATAAGTACGAGTATAGAAGAAAATATGGCTATTAGAAGATGATGGATTTGTAAGATTTCCGGTGGTGTAAAAACCACGATAGAAGAAAATATATTTATCGCATTTATACGATAATTATAACCCATATATGCTTAAACCCATCTTAAATTTCTTTACAGAGGTTAGAAGTGTGTTTAATGAAATTATATAGTCCGTTCTTACCGTTCGAAAGATTACTTAATCCAGAAGTGCCCCAATCGAAATCTGCATCAGCTTTTGTGCGGTTCAAACCCTCAGAAGGCTTAATCGACCCTATGGGTGTGCTATCGCTTAAAGCTTGTTTATTTTGAGGCTTTGTTGGCATTAGTGGATTAAAACTCAAATTTGCTGCAAATCGTGGCATAGATGAAGACCATTTTTCTCCAAAAAGCTAACAATATACATCAATATTATTAAAAGAGTTCATCATTAAAATAAATAACTTACAATATTTCTTGAATCAATACCCAGAGATTTGATAAGTGCATAGCGAACACTAGAATTTATCCAATGATGTTGTAATGCTTCAGCAGAATCTATTGGTTTTAGCTGCAGTGTATCCGCAATTTTTTGAGTTAAATCGTTTTCGTTTCCTTCTGCGTCGCTATTCTCGGGAAACATTGTCCTGAGTACAGAATTTATTCGTTTATTCACATCTTCGAAATTTACATCGGCCGTATTTTGAAGTTCTACTTTGTGATGATTAAATGACTCCATAAGTGACGCTTCTGTGAAGTCTCCAAAATCTTCGTTGTCCAAGGCACCATGCTTATTATCTTCAACGGAACTGATATTGTCCTCATTCGCTGAAATGCCATTATTACTGTTATCAAGAGGTGCTGCAGCGCAAAAGTCTTGAAAATCATCGAAATCTTCATCAGCATAATTATTTTCATTTGTCTCTTCCTCATGTTCAGATTTAACGTTAACATTTTCGGTGTGAGAAGAAAATTCACTTACGCCCTCACTCTTTGATTTCTCTTCAGTAGGTTTTGGAGCTGTTTCATTACATACATTACCACCGATTATTTCAATTGCATAAAAGTTTTCTAAATTTTCGTTTACTACTATATTATTAGTATTTTTCGTAGAAACACTCTCGTCGTCACTGCTGTCGTCCAAAACATCCTCTATTGAAATAATGTCCTTTCGATTTTGTGATGAATACGAACCGTCTTGGCATAAGTCAGTTTCTTTAGCTACTTCATTTAGCGTACTTGTTACATTTGCTACTTCTTCCTCGTTTGCAAAATTTGATACCCTTTCAATTTCTTTCAATTCTACAAGTTTTTTTATTTTAGAATCAACTAAATCGTCATTTTTCGTAACTTCATCAAGTACATTATCGTTATCTACAATATCCAAAGGTGGTGGAGAATCATTTGTCAAATGTTTGCATTGATCAGCATAATTATTGTGGGATTCAAAGAAACCAGAATTAAGTGGTGCTGCTCTTAACTGATCATCTAGACCAAAATATAAATAAGACATTAATTAACGAATGATGTTTTTGTATTAATATACCTTCTGGTACAATATCAATTCCGCTCTGGTCAGCAGCACTTAAATCAAAGTCTATGTATTCTTCATTATCATGAAGAACCTCTTCAAAAGATTGCTGCTGTATATCATCCTCTTCAGCATCAAGAGGTGGTGGAGTACTGCAAAGTAAAATTGGAGGAATCGCCATCTATTTTTAAGCAGCAAATAGTTCTGTGTAAATTAAAGCACAATATAAAACAAGGTATTAACACTTAAGACGTCATCGGGAAATCACTAAAATGCATATGTGATGACGTTGCCATGATTTATGTTTAACTTTTTAGCTTGCTACTGATCACAGAAAACAAGAGTAATCTAAATTCGATTTACGTGCTTCAACTAATTAACAATTTAGTAACAAATTTCTGCAAAACAATATTAATTTTGAATAACATGTATGTTTATGAGAACATTTACAGCCTTTATTTGCTTGATATGATTCATTCTGATTGTATTCACAATTACATACATGTATTTTCACAACCCTTCAAGTTAAAATATTTAATAGTATAATATGACTAAAATTTTACAGATTTTTCTCTCATCCGCGTTGGTAGGTCAAAGTGATGTTAAAAATGTAAATGTACTTGTTATGTGTCAAATTTTTGAATATCGAATATCATAGTGGTTTTTATATCGATATGCTCGTTAGTGTAATTTTTTTATATTTCGTATATGAGATGCGTTCTTTGGCACGTGAGTTTTTAAAAAACACTCGCTTATTTGCCGAATTGCATGCAAAGCAACAACAAAACTAAGCTACATCGGCTATTTTAACCGAGTTCGATTGAACTCGGTTAAAATGTTGGTCTTCTGATCTGTAGGTCGTGGGTTCAATCCCCGGCTAAAGCATAACAAATGTAATATCGAAAAGATTTTTCTTTCGAACAGTACCCACCTGTCGTCAAGCAATTTGCAATTCTTCCGACAGTAACAATTTGCCTTGAAAAAGCTTCTAAAAGAACTCTGTGATAAAGCTGAGAATAAGTCAGGTCGCAAGAGTTCTGCCGTTCGCAAGCGGCTAAAATAAGTAGGTCCCTTCTAATACTGTCCAAAATTTAACAAGCACAACAGTAATGGAAGAGAAGCTGGGCCTATAAGTGTCACATATTTATTTTATTTTATTAATTTCATCTGCATATTGATTAATTAGTTATTAAAATTCACATCTCTGCTTGTAGGTGATATAAATAAGAATGACCGATATATTGATCGATGTTATAAACAACGATATCTTGATTCAAAATATTAACTTTTTAAGTGGAATACGCATAATAACTTCATCCAATTGGGATATTTTGTACAAAGGCTCGTTTGACACTTTTTTTTTCTAATTTTTACAACATTGAAAAACGCAATGTTACTCATTATCCGAAGATAACAATAGATTGAAAGAGATAAATATGGTAATTAATATAGAATTGTTAAATTCTAACGTAACATAAAAATGAAAATGGAGAAATATGCGTTGGGGTATGTCTGCTTGTATGTAGTATATCATGAATTTATTGAATCTTTCTACTATTTCGAGAAACTCACAATAAGTTACAGGACTTTGCAACTTCCTCAGAAATTGTGGGTATATTCAAATCTCGATGGATGTTAACATTTCTAATATACCAAGGCGCGTTTACAATAATTCACAGGCACTTGGATTGTATTCGCTGCAATTTTTCGATATTTGAGGGAGATAACTGAACACCATAAGTCAGCTTTAGCTTTATATAATAACATTTTGTATTAGAGATTCAACTTTGAGCTTTTGTGTAACAGCCAACATAACTGATTAATTTTTAGCTTGATCTGAGTTTTCTTTGCTTCTATGTGATTGTTTCACGTCAGTCTTCTGTCGAGATGAATACCCAAGTACTTTGTTGAGGAACATTGTAGAACTGATTGGCCATTTATTTTAAATGGGGGACATGTATCTAGCCTTAGTGTGAAGGTTTCATGTACGCTCTTTGATTCATTGACTTTTATGTGCCATTTTGCTAACCAGATTTCGAGACAATCGAGATGAGTCTGCAGGAGTTTAGTAGCTTCTATGGAGTTAGAGCGAGAGCACAACATTGCCGTATCATCAGCAAAGGTCGATACGAATGTATAGTTATTGTTGGGCATATTTGAAGTGTATAAGAGATGCAGCAAGAGGCCCCAAAACGCTTCCTTGTGGAACGTCAGCGTGAATATCCAATGGATTGTTGTATAATCCTTGTGATGTACGAGAAATTTTTGAACTAAAGGTGACGAATGAAGCATTTTTATCCCCTTGAAACTATTAATGAGAGTCATCAAAACATCAGTGCTCTAAAGGAAATGCGGAGTGAAATATGTAAGTAAACAGTCCGTTTGTTCCAGTCCCATTCACTATTTGGGGTGCGCGCAGGATTTACTACTAGACTAGGACTTGATGAAAATATATGGCCAAGTATGATAGTTTTGAATGATTTCACTCTGATGATTCACATTAAAAGTCCTCCAAAAGTGATACAAGGAAAATTTTGCTACAGCTCCCATTTAATATGAGTGAACATCAAACTAAATCTAAAAGTTGCAAAATTCAAAAAACAAATATTGAACTAACTGAAGCAAAAGTCACTTCAAATACATATTGTTACGTTTTATTTTGTGAACGTTAATTCTACTCGAAACAACTTTCTTCGATCACTGGATTTTGTCAATAATAGCTGCAACATTTATTTTGAACTAACCATATACAACGGAGAAATGCGTAGCGAATCTGGTGATGGGAGCCGATGCCAACGCTCACCATTATATCTGGGGCAGCTCAGATAACAATGAACGAGGTGAGTCACTTTTTGAATATATTATTAGTTCTAACTTGACTCTCGCAAATATGGCAACCCTAAGGAGAGCCTACAAGTGTTTAAAAAGGTGATTAGGAGAGCAAAAAGATCATCATGGAATGATTTTTGCAGCAACATAGAAGAAATTTCCGAGGCAAGCCGCCTACGAAAGATTCTCGAAACATATCCAGTTACACCCAGCTTCATTATGAAGGGGGATGGTGATTGGACAACTTCAACTCTGGAAACTCTTCGGGTACTAATTGATACCCACTTTCCAGGCTGTTTGGAGGACAGCCCTGGCCGAACTCCCAATGTTAAACCTAGTAGAATTATCTACGACGTCCCGCACAAAATAATCAGTAAAACAAAGATTAATTGGGCGATTAATAATTTTAAACCATTCAAGTCACCAGGACCTGATGGTATTATACCCGAGGACATGCAGAAGTGTACGGACCTTCTAACACCTTGGTTGGAGGTAATCTTCTCTGCATGCCTAAGGCTATGCTATGTCCCCAGGACATGGCTACAAGTTAACGTGGTGTTTATCCCTAAAGGCGGAAAAACGTCCCACTCAAAGCCAAGTGATTTCAGTGATTTCTTATTAAAAACCCTTGAAAGACTACTTGATGTGTACTTAAGGGGCTCTATAGATACTAAGTATATCTCTTCATTGCAACACGCATATAACAAAGGCAAGTCCGTTGAGACAGCCCTTCACTCACTTGTGCAGAAGATCGAAACATCTTTGCACTGCAAAGAATATAGCTTGGTCACCTTTCTAGATATTGAAGGGACCGTCAATAACATAAACCCAGAAGCAGTCGAAAACCCTCTTGCTATGCTTAAGGTAGATGAACCTATTATTAGATTCATTAGTCTGTTGAAAAGCAAAGAGTGATAAACTCAAAATTGGGTACCTCATGCATTAGCAGATTTGCGATTAAGGGCACCCCTCAAGGGGGTGTGCTGCCGCCTCTTTTGTGGAACTTAACCATCAATGAAGTTCTCATGCCTTTACAGGCCACGGGATGCAAAGCGGTGGCTTATGCAGATGACGTGGCACTTGTGGCATCGGGAAAATATTTAAATACACTCACCGAAGTGATGAACCATGCCTTATCAATCCTGTCCAAATGGGCTTCAAACTCTGGTCTGGCCATCAACCCTGCCAAAAATGAGCTAGTCCTCTTTACTAGAAAGCATAAAATACCTATTTTTACCTTACCTTGAATTGGGAGAACTAGTCTAAAGCTAACTGAACAGGCAAAATACTTGGGTATAACTTTAGGTAGGAAACTAAGTTGGAAACCAAACACGATGGAAAGGGTTCGTAAAGCAACTACAGCACTCTATTCCTGTAAGAAAGCCATAGGTAAAAGATGGGGGATGAGTCCTACAATCGTATCATGGCTATACTCTGCGGTCGTGAGACCAATTCTTTTTTACGGTGTGATAGTCTGGTGGGAATCCTTAAATAAGGAGGTACACAGACGACAAATAGATAAGGTTCAAAGGACGTCTGCGGTGTTGACAACAGGCGCTCTAAGAACCACCCCGCCAAAAGCGCTCTACTCGCTACTGCATCTGCTCCCCGTGGATTTATTTGGCAGACAGAGATCTCTGATATCAGCAATTAGGCTAAACATAGCTTCACGCTGGGCTCAACCAGGAAACGGGGGAGTGCACTACGATTCCGAATGACATCGACTATACCATCCCCATACCATTCTTTGACAATAGTTTCTCAACCCATATACGAAACTGGAGTTCAATCGGTACAATTGTACAGAGATGGCTCCAAATTGGAGGGTAGGGTAGGAGGTGGCGTCTTTTATGATTCCTTACGCGTTAAGCTGAAGTACCGATTACCCGACTTTTGCAGTGTTTTTCAAGCGGAGATAATGGCTATAAAGGAAGCGGCAACGTGGCTTCGCTGTAATATAATATCCTTCAAAGATGTTTTTATCTACACCGACAGTCAAGATGCCATTAAATCTCTCGCAGGAGCGTTCGCCAATTCGGCACTTGCCCTCAAATGCCGCACAGCTCTTAACGAGCTAGCGGAGCACTACAATGTTCACATTGTATGGGTACCGGGGCATAGGGACATTCCAGGGAACTGTGAGGCAGATGAATTGGCGAGATCGGGCACTAGGTTGCCAGAGATCTATCCATCTCATCAAGCCGGAATTCCGCTTGCAACATGCAAGCTTCTTATCACACAACACACCATAGCCAACAGAAGATGGTGGGATGAGAGCTTTTGTGCTACCACTAGGAAAATCTGGCCAACCATTGACAATAGACGAACCCGTTCACTGTTGTCAATGGGCAGGAAAACCATAAGTAATGTAGTCGCCGTACTCACGGGCCACTGGCTTGTGGGTAGGCATGCTGCAAAGCTCGGCTTACCGACCAACGAGTTTTGTCGCAGCTGCCAGGACGAGGAAGAGGAGGAAAGTGTTCACCACTTCCTCTATAGATGCCCAGCCTTGGCACGCAGAAGGCACACTCTACTAGGGAGTGCCTTTTTTACAGATACCACTGAGCTTGCACCCATGGATGTCAGGGACATTGCTCTATTCATTAGGAAATCCCAATGGTTCCGCTTAACAGAGGAGATAGGATGGTAAGCATCGACGATGCATGGTGACACAATGGGCCAATTATTTGGCCTAAGTGCACCCCCCTTTGGGTGGCGGCCGCATAACCTAACCTAACCATATACAACAACAATTTATTTAATCACCTCTATTTAATCAACTATTTACAATCACTCTTTAATTTAACTTGCTATCGTGTGATGTTGCCTCGATCGCTTGATGGTGTTATGTTGCGTCTATCATTTTCGGAATTGAATTGATTCATTTGTTAACTAACTAGCCCTATGTATACTCTGTGGCAACACTCCAGAATCTTCCTTTATCGAGTTTCATCTCTCTTTTTCTCCTTGGCTTGTTCTAGTTATCGCATATTCCTTTTTGTTGATATTCATTTCGATGCTACCATTATTCGTGGTATTCACAATAACCATCGATACTCGTTACAATAAAATGGAAACATTTTAAAATTTTCAATATGATTATTATCCAAACAATGTCGACAATTAGCCTCCAATTATGTAATTTACAGGAATATAATGAATTCCGTCTTCTTTTGGCTCATAAATGTTACGATATGTCTTTACATCAATGACATTTTATTTCACATGAATTCTTTGGCGTCTAAATTGGAACGATTAGTGGTGTTTGTTTTTCGAAATTGGCTAATTCAAGTACAATTAGTATAAATCAACTTTCAATAACCAATGCGCTACCGCCAAGCCATTCAAATTTCCAATTTCGACAAGAATTTACCATGATTACAACAAGATGAACAATGAACGCAACGATTTCGGATTACCGTTGTACACAATTGAGCAGAAGAGAAAACGCACCACCAACGCTTCAATTTAGGGACTCCTTTTAGCTTATGACATATTATACGAGTTCTTAAACGGCTTTCTCACGACACCTCAATTACGTTGTTTTGCTATCTCATTCGAAATTTGCATTGCAACCACGTACCGAATTACTTAGTTCGCTATACAAAATTCTGTTTCTTCTATGATCAAACCAGAAGGAACTTCAAGTTCCGTAGTTAGAGCAGCGGTTGTACCGAGCTCGAAAATCGCCTCTACAAGGGTCAATACTTCTGGTCTTAGTAGCACAGCACGTACATCTGGAGCTGGAGTATGACTACCTAAGCCAATGCCAGTGCTCGTGCACTCTAAAAATTACAGTCCCAGCGAAAGCGGGTTATGATGAACGACGAAATGCGTGCCAACTTCCGAAAAGGGTGCACACCGGTGCACCGACTGTGAAAGAGCTGACCAAAGAGCTGAAGGAGTCAATCGACTGGGCGAATGCTGACTTCTCGCTTGAACGAATACAACCAGTACATGCTTTCAAACGACAGAGGCCAATGGAGGAAACAAAATCGGCAACTAAGAAATCTAAGATTCACGGGTTCAACCCGTACAAGTCGATAACGGATATTACACGCAACTGTATTATTATTGGCGTTTTAGCCGAAGCTGAGCCAGAGGGTAAGACTCCCAGGGCTAAGTGAAAGTGAGTGCAACTCGCCTTAATCAACGTTACTTTGGATTTGCCAGCTAACAATCCAGGTCCACCGCTATCTTGTACCGATACAAGGTGATAGCAGGGCCAAATAATTGCATGCGATGGCCAAAGATCGGTGGAACAGTGTAAGGCCGCCATATCAAAGGTGAGGTGCCAGGTTATTCGGGGTCGATCAAAGGGATGCTCCGTTTCGACCAAAGGCAACGGCATGGATTCCGGCAGCTCCCTCTGAACTGCCATAGATAATGTAGCTGTTTACGGCGTGTAATCCGAGCCTTCCAGTAGAAAAATGAAAATTTGTCAAGATCGAAACAACAATGTAAAATGAATGGTTCGTTGGAACCACTAGCGAAATGTGGTGGTGTGGTGAACTACGGGTTTTGCAAGGTCATAGTTAAAGCTTACAAGAGCAAAGTCGAAGTTGATGAACACTTTGCTTTAGAGATTGAGCTTACGGTTAGTGAAACAGAATTCAGTTATGTCGACAGCATCAGCGATCGCATCTGGATTTAAAGGTTTGTACACAGAACAGGCTGATCTCAAGAGATGCGAACGTCTCTATGACGGATAGTGCGTTTTCTATAAATAAACCTCCATCACAGTAAGGCAGCTTCAGAAAGGCATATTTGTAGTTTGGGGACACCTCACTATACATTATACGTTTCTAACCGTTCATGTAAAATCAGGACTTGTATAATTGCTAAATCAAAGATAAATGTTTACTTAATCCATAATTACAGCAATGAAGAAGTGATGACGATCAGATGGGAGACGGGCAACAATAGTTATCTACTTGCCTCGTTCTATTTCGCCTACGATGATCCAATGCCATCGCAACTGATAAAAGAGCTGGTAAGAGTAGAGCATCGAAGTGCTAATTCTGAGTGGCGACGCAAACGCACATCACACTCTTTGGAGTAGTACGGATATCAATGAATGTGGTGATTTACTTTACAACTTTATTATTAAGTAATAAGCTACGTAATCGAGGTTCAGAACCTACTTTTATAATGCGCAATCATCAAGAAGTGCTAGATATTATCTCTGACTTTTCTCTCTCTCTCTCTCTCTCTGACTTTTTAGTCGATAAGATAGTGTAGTGGAAAGACGAGCTAGACGAGCACTCATTCTCGAACCATCGATATCGTGAGGCTACCTTTCAGGAGGAAACACCAAGACCCAATAAAACTATAAAAATTGGGAGAATGAATTGGCAGGCGTATTTACACGAGCTTAAGGAAAATCTTCCTAGGCATCCGCCTTGTCCTCCTGATAATGGCAATGTCTTTGATGGTCTTGTCAAATTGTTTACAAATACATGTAGTCAATCGCTTAATAAAGCCAAAAACTAGTAATAAAAGGAAGAAGAAAGCACCGTGGTGGTCCACTGAACTCAATCTATTGCTAGTAGAGTATAGAAAGCAATTAAATAGAGCGAAATCTTATTGCGAGGAAAGAGGGCTACTATGAAAAGTTATGAACTTATAAGAAAGAACTGAGAAAAGCGAAGAGGACCTCTTGGAGGTCTTTCTGTGGTGATATTGAGAGCAATGTAGAAGCGTCTCGATTAAGGGAAATTCTCTTAAATTCTAATCCATCCATTGGAGAGCTGGACGATATATAATTAAGGATCTCTAAACTTACTCTTTGTCACACATTTTCCCTGTAGCTCAGACGATGACACGATGCTAACTACCGGAATAGTGGTCTTATGAATCGGAAATTTTAGGCGTTATCATAGAAGCCAATATAAATTGCGCAGTGAGGGGATTCATTTCTTCAGGTCAGCTCCAATATTCTTTAATGTCCATTAGTAACAGGCTGGCAACCATTTTTTAAAATGCCTAATCCCTGAATTATAAAGAATTGAAAGACAACTTTCACTTCCCTCCTCTGTGAAATTATGCAAGGTTTATTGAATGATGTGGACATTTGATCTAAATTATGTGGTTTAGGTGTTAAAGCGGAACTTATTTTGTTGAGCAGAGAGCACAGGTTACCTGACGTTAGACCTCCAACTTTGAACGGTATCGCATTGTCAATTAGTGACAAAGCCCGCTACCTGGGACTAATTATGGGCAGGATGCTGCTTTGGCATATTAATGTAGAGGATAGAGTGAGGAAGACAGCTATAGCACTCTATTCGTATAAAAAGGCGGTGGGAGTGAGTTGATCCTTCCGGTAGGAAGATAAATGTTAGGGACTGCGTTCTAACAACAAATGAAATCTACATTTACTCGGATAGTGAATGTAACAAATTACTTAGCGAATTTTCTTAATACTTCAGTATAAATTTCCTTTAGGTACCCGGGAATAGAAGGTAATTGCAGGTCGGATGAACCGGCCAGGCAGGGTGCAATGTTACCACTTCACCCGGATAAGGTTTCGGTGCCGATGTCGTTGTCAACTTGTAAATTGTTAATAGACAGGTATACCATCAATGTGGCTAACGGCTAACTTGTCTAACCAGTAGAATAACTTGACCGGAACGGAGCTTAAGTCGAAGTAAGCTACTGTTAAATTCAATAAGCTGGATACAAGAAGGACAATCGGAGTCCTGACAGGTCAATACCTTATCGGTAGGCACGCTAGTAGACTAGGGGGTACCACATTATTATTATTGTAGAATATGAGGAAGAAGAGGGAGAAACTGTAGAACATCTTCTGTGCAGGTGCATAGCTCCATGCAGAGGAAGGTATAACACGCTCGAAATCGGCTCTTGACAGCCTTACTGAAATTGCCAACATAAAATTAACAAAGAAAATAATCAAATCGTCAAGATGGTTTAAAGAGGACCCAGTGGGATAAGAACTAGTTCCCGTGGTAGCACAATAGTTATTGTGAATAGTACGAATAATGGTAGCAACGAAACGAATGTCAACAAAAAGGAATATGCGATAACTAGAACAAGCCAACGAAAAAGAAAGGGAAGAAACTCGATTACGATAAAGGAAGATTCTGGAGTGTTGCCACAGACTATAAATAGGGCTAGTTTGTTGACAAATGAATCAATTGAATTCCGAAAGTGATAGAGGCAACATAACACCATCAAGTGATCGAGGCAATATCACACGATAGCAAGCCAAATTAAAGAGTTATTGTAAATAGTTGATTAAAATAAAAATTATAAATATATTTAAAATAAAAATTGCACAAGCCTGTGGTTTTAGGATATAAAAGGTTGTCCAAATAGAAACAATGTTCAATCATATGGCGTTTTACTACTAAAATTGCCCACATTTCTACTTTTGTTCTCTGTACATTTGATCAATGACAGCTAACTTACTTCCTATCCTTAAATGTTGTGCCAGATGTTCTATACCTTAAGCCGATTAGGCTTCAATGATTTGCCATTAAACAAATGTAGTTGTTGTGCTGAGAAGTTAGTAGAAAGCAATGAACGTTTCATTTTAAATATTACATTTGCGAGAATGTAAAACCAAAAAATCATTGACAGCAAAACATTGAAAGTGTAATATGGCTATAAGAGTTACAATTCTTAAGCGCATTTTCCTGTAGTTATAGCCAAAAGTAAGATCATCATAAAGTTAGAATCGGCTATTTGTCGGATTTTTGTATGGGAAATACGCCAAACATGTCGATTCTAAATTTAGGATGATTTTAATTTTAATTGTAACTTCGGACCTTTTATAGCCTAGACAGACGACAGCCTGTCTACAATGCTGTAATGCAAATTAACTCGTGAATTATCCCCATTCAAATGCGCATTACCTCGGTTATAAATACACGAAATCACAATGCACAGTACTTAATTTAGTTACTTCAATATGGTAATACTGTAATAGCCTAGACAGACGGCAACCTAATTCCGGATTACCGAGTTAATTCGAATTAACTCGGGCATTAACTGCAGCTAACCCGCATAAACTCTATGAGGTAATTCTCAAAATAAAAGGATTAAAATAAGAGGATTAGGGCAATTTGCTATGGCAACACTGCTGAAAATTGTCTATTGTGAATTTTTCTCGATCCATTTTACAAAATATTAGGTGTGTTCGCTAACAAAAAACTTTCAACAATTCTTAACAGTTTTCAACATGAAAAGCGTTGGCGAACAAATAAATCCAGCTGTCAATTACGAACTGTGAATCTCAATTTACAAGTTTCTGATACTTTTCAGTTCGTGTGCTTCTTGTAGATTTTCTCATATCGCGAGTGACAGATGACAGAAATTGATAGTGATAGTAATGTAAGTGAGCAGACCTAATAAAACAGCAATCAGCAGTTTAGTTAATCCGCAATACTGCCGTCTGTCTGGTTAATATTTTATTCGGATTAAGTGCGCCGGTAATCCAGATTAACGCTGCCGTCTGTCTAGGCTATTATATTGGTACGGAAAGTAAACAATCTACGAAGATGTATTATTTTAACCACTTTAAGATAAAAGAAAGAATAATAAATTAAAAATGTACCAACAGCGTAACTGCCAATCATAATTTTTGCCGTCTATCCATTTAAACAAGATAAAACCCACAGACAAATCAGTTGACAAAAAAAATAAACTGTTTAGTAAATGCACAAGAGTCAATGAACGCACACATCAATCAAATTTTCTTCAATTTTTAAAAATTACCAATTGTTTATATAACATCAAATATCAACAATAAAAATATCAATTTCATATTGTTACGTTTTTATTCTGTGAACGTTTAATTCTATTTGAATTACCTTGTTCGATCACTGGATTCTGTTAATGATAACTGCAACACTTATTTTATACAACTATATACAGCAACAATTTATTTAATAATCTCTATTTACAATCAACACTGTTTACAATCAACTATTTACTATAACACTTAAATGTACTTGCAACTTTTGCCTCTGTATCAATGTTTTCGCAATCACGTTCGGTAGCAGATTGATTTTTCTTCTCAACACTGGCTCTATTTATACTCTGTTGGCAACACCCCAGAATCTTCCTTTATCGAGATTCTTATCTTCCTTTCTCGTTGGCTTGTTCTGGTTATCGCTTATTTCTTTTTGTTGACATTCGTTTCGATGCTGCCAATAGTGTCAGTCACAATAGTGATGAGTAATCAACTATCGATACTCGTTACACTGCCCTCCTCTTAACCTTGTTCGTCCCGAACAAGTTTTTATACTTCCCCTCGATATGGCGCAAGTCGCTCCAAGTGCACTACTTTAAACTTTGCTCTTTTATTCCAGGCACGTTGAATGCGATACACTACGTCATTTATCTTTGCTATAATCTCATATGGTCCTTCCCAATGAGTCTGTAGTTTAGGAGACAGGCCTTTCTTTCGTTGTGGATTATGAAGCATTACAAGCTCTCCTTCATAGAACCCTTTTGAATTTGCTTTCAAGTCATACCTGGCCTTCATCTTATCGCTTATCATCTGCGACCGCTCTCTGATGAACCGATGTACTTCATCCAACTGTTCCCGCTTTTCGCTAGTATAATTACCTTCGGTTGATCTCGTTGGTGTTACGACTCCAAATTTTAAATCAGCTGGCAGTCTTAACTCGTTTCCAAAAATTGCCATTGCCGGTGTAGCAGCCGTCGTATCATGTTGTGCGCATCGATATGCCATGAGGAACATTGGTATATGTACATCCCAGTCTCTTTGGTATTTATCTACGACTTTTCTCAAATATTCCTCCAAGGTACGGTTAAATCGTTCTACCATGCCATCAGATTGTGGATGCAAAGGTGTTGTACGAGTTTTGTATATACCCAGCATACGGCATATCTCTTGGAATACAACTGATTCGAAATTTCGACCTTGGTCTGAGTGTAATTCCATCGGTACACCAAAACGAGTAATCCATTGGTTGACGAATACATCCGCAACTGTACTAGCTTCTTGATTTGGAATGGGGTATACTTCAGGCCATTTACTGAAGTAATCTATAACCACCAGAACATACTTGTTTCCTGCGTTGCTTATTGGAAATGGTCCAGCTATGTCCATAGCAATCCGCTCAAATGGAGCACCCACGGTGTATTGGTGCATCTTACCACGACTTTTCTTAGTGGGACCTTTGGCCATTGCACATTGCTTACACTTCCGTATCCAATCAGCGACATGGTCATGACATCCAACCCAATAAAATCGTTTCTTTATTTTCTCGACGGTTTTGGTGATTCCCAAATGCCCTCCACTGGAGGCATTGTGATACTCAGCTATCACTTCATTTATTCTTGCCTTGGGTACCACTAGCAGATCATAAGTGATTTTTCCATCTTCACTTTCCCATGTTCGGAATAAACATCCGTCTCGTAAGTGCAGGCTTTGCCACTGCGCCCAGTATGCCTTTGCTATTGGATTCTCATTAGCCATTTCTTGCCAATCTGGACGTATGCCCTGCTCCTTGTATTCCATAATCTTTACGAGATCTGGGTCGTTCCGCTGATCTTCTTGCACTCGTTCGGTGGTCCATGACTCCTCCGGCAATATATTCGTAAGTCGTATGTCGACAATGTGCTCCTTGCTTTCCACTCGAGAACAATGTTTACATTCCATTTTGCAAGGACGACGAGATAGAGCATCCGCGTTGCCGTGATGTCCTCCTTTACGATGTTCGATGGTAAAATGATAACTCTGCAGCCTTTCAATCCAGCGCGCCAATTGTCCTTCTGGGTTTTTAAATTGCAATAACCACCTTAGCGCTGAGTGGTCAGTTCGTAGATGAAATGACTGACCGTACAAGTATTTATGGAAATACTTTACACATTCCAGTATTGCGAGCAACTCTCTTCGTGTGACACAGTAATTTCTTTCTGGCTTCGACAGGATTTTACTGTAGTAAGCTATTACTTTTTCTTGCCCATCTATGATCTGAGAGAGCACACCACCTATTCCATAGCCACTCGCATCTGTGTCCAACACAAACTTTTGACCAGGTACTGGATACGCTAATATTGGTGCTGAACAGAGTTTTTCTTTCAGCTGTTCGAATGCTTTCTGTTGGTCCTCGCCCCACACAAATGGTTTGTTCTTTCTTGTCAACTCATGCAGACTGCTGGCGATGTTTGCAAATCCAGAAACAAATCGTCTATAGTAGGTGCATAAGCCTAGGAAGCTTCTTAGCTCGTGAAGATTCGACGGAATAGGCCATTCTTGAACTGCTGCTACTTTCTCCTCGTCGGTATGTACCCCTTCTGTTGTTACTTTATGACCAAGATATTTAACTTCTTGCCTGAAGAGTGAACACTTTTTCATATTCAGTTTAAGCCCTGCTGATTGTATACGCTCAAATACTTCTTTCAACTTTTCCAGGTGGTCGTTAAAATCTTTTCCCATCACAATAATGTCATCGAGGTACACCAAGCACGTTTTCCAGTGTAGTCCTCTGAGTACACGCTCCATCAAACGTTCGAAAGTAGCTGGCGCATTGCATAAACCAAATGGCATGACTGTAAATTGCCATAGACCATCGCCAATACTGAAAGCTGTTTTCTCTTTGTCTTCCTTACCAAGTTCCACTTGCCAGTATCCACTTTGCAAATCAAGAGTTGAGAACCACTTCGCACCAGATAGTGTGTCCAGAGTGTCATCGATTCTTGGCAGTGGATAGCTGTCTTTTTTCGTAATATCATTTAGCTTTCTGTAATCCACACAGAATCGAGTACTTCCATCCTTCTTCTTTACCAGCACAACTGGTGAACTCCATGGACTCGCTGATGGTTCAATAACACCTTGTTTCTGCATATCGGAAATCAGCTTAATGGCTTCGTCTCTTTTGGCCAATGGAACTCGTCGTGGTGTTTGACGAATTGGTCTAGAATCACCGGTGTCAATGTGATGCTTCACGATGGTTGTTCGTCCTCCAGTTTTTCCATTTGAAGAAAATATTGAACTGTACTTCTCCAATACTTGTAAAGCCTTTTCTTTTTGCTGTTTGGTAAGCACACCTGCCCATTCTTCCATCTGTGCTTTTATTTCCGCCTTGCCAGTTCCTGATCTTCCACTTTTTATCGACGAACCCTTTTCGCAGTCTACTACGGCAGTGACTTCCTGGCAATGACCAATCACCATTCCTTTCTTCACAACTGTAGATGTATTAGTTGGATTTAATATTCGCACAGGTACTATTCCATTTTCTTTAGGTTCCACTAACGTCCTACCAGGTATGATGTTTTTATTTTGTATTTCTTCATCTGCTTCCACTAACCACAACTTGCCTGTCCCATCATCCACATTTATCTGTGCCCAAATCACCGCTTCTGATTTTGCTGGAACCTCTTGGCGTTGACATGCGAGTACTCGTTTCATGTTTCCACTCCGTTTGTAACCGATGTTCAATGGTAATTCGACATTTGCATAACGTAGTATCCGTTGATTTAAATCTAACGTAAATCCGTTGTCAATCATAAAATCAACACCAATTATTACGTCATCGATGATGTCGGCCACAATGAATTCATGTTCCCATGTACAATTTCCAATAGATACTCGTTTCTTTATCTTACCCAGAATTTGTGCATCCTCACCCGTTGCTGTACGCAATTTTATTCCCATTAAAGGCTCAAACCTCTTTACCAAATCGCTCTTGATTATAGAATGTGATGCACCAGTGTCCAGGGTTAACATGAATTCCATATTGTCCAATTTTCCATCAATAGTCAAGCTGCTTGGCACACGCTGTAGTTGTGAAATGTGAATGATGGGGCAACCCACTGTTTGAGTCAGTTCACGCCCCGCTGAACTGACTCGATTTAGTTTAACGATGGATTTGTGTTAGTGGAGCGATCGCTATCCACCTTATTCTCCTTCTTTTGTCTTCCTGGAGAATTCGATCTTGATCGCTTTCGTCGTAGACGGCAGTCACGCGCCATGTGTCCTGGTTTGTCACAAATGAAACACTTACCAGTAAACTTGTTTTCGCGTCGACCTGTTGTTCTTCCTTCAGGCTGAACTACTGATTTTACTGCCTGACGCACTGCTTCAACCAGATCTGTTGTTTCTGTTTCTAATTGGCGTACCCGTGGCATTTGTCGACACATGAAACTGGCGGCTTCAAACGTCAAGGCACTACTGACTGTTTCGGCATAAGTATTCCTGGGTGACATGACTAGGGCACGCTTTGTCTCTCCATCACGTATACCATCTATGAATGCGTCTATTTTTATTTTTTCGACGAACTCTTCCGAATTACCGGAGAACGCCAGATGACATAAGCGCTCAATATCGGAAGCGAATTCCTGAAGGCTCTCATTACTCCGTTGCACTCGCGATCTCAATTCCACTCGATGTAATTGACTCTTGTATTCATTTCCATATTTTCGCTGGAGTGTGTCCATCAGTGACTGATAGCTACCACGATCTTTCTCTGGAATCATCTGTAACACCTCGGAAGCATTACCTTTTAATGCGACTATTAAAGCAGCAGTCTTGTCGCTATCATCCCATTGATTCTTCGACGCTGTTGTCTCGAATTGAAGCTTGAAGATATTGAATGGCGTGCTTCCGTCAAATGTTGGTGGCTTTAGTTTGATTGTGCTTGAATCTCGAATCACTGATGTGGCTGGTCCATTTATTTTTAGTTGGTTGAGATCGTGCTGTAATTTCTCGAACTTATCTTCCAAATCATCTACATGTTCCTTTAAATCCGTGACCTTTTCATTAATGGTTCCGGAAATTTCCTGAAATCTAAGTTCAATTCCTTTTTGTAGATTTTCGATGACGTGTTCTTGGCGAGCCGAATGTTCTTGAATTTCCATACGCAAATCACTAATAACGCCCTCTTGGCGAGACGAACCTTCTTGAATTTCCATACGCAATTCAGCCGAATGTTCTTGAAGCTTGGAGTCAATTGTTTTCTGGAACTCTCCCATAGCGTTTTCTTGGCGAGACGCATTTTCTTGTAGCTGTTGTTTCTGCTGTTGCATCATGGTTTTCATGAAATCCATGAGTTGACCACTCGAATCTATTTTGCTCTCTTCCTCAGCGTGCACAACTGCTTGTATATCGGCTTCCTCGAAGAACTCATGTTCTTCTACATTAATTCCCTTAGCCTCCATAGCTTGCCTCAGCCTCACCAGCAGTTCCGCCTTTGCACCTGATGACGATAGATTCATCTCTACTAACAGCTTTTTAAGCTGGTCCACTTTTAGTTGGTCAATTTTCACCATCTTTACAGAATCCCACTTCTGACACCAATTGTTACGTTTTTATTCTGTGAACGTTTAATTCTATTTGAATTACCTTGTTCGATCACTGGATTCTGTTAATGATAACTGCAACACTTATTTTATACAACTATATACAGCAACAATTTATTTAATAATCTCTATTTACAATCAACACTGTTTACAATCAACTATTTACTATAACACTTAAATGTACTTGCAACTTTTGCCTCTGTATCAATGTTTTCGCAATCACGTTCGGTAGCAGATTGATTTTTCTTCTCAACACTGGCTCTATTTATACTCTGTTGGCAACACCCCAGAATCTTCCTTTATCGAGATTCTTCTCTTCCTTTCTCGTTGGCTTGTTCTGGTTATCGCTTATTTCTTTTTGTTGACATTCGTTTCGATGCTGCCAATAGTGTCAGTCACAATAGTGATGAGTAATCAACTATCGATACTCGTTACAATATTGTAACGAGTATCGATAGTTGATTACTCATCACTATTGTGACTGACTCTATTGGCAGCATCGAAACGAATGTCAACAAAAAGAAATAAGCGATAACCAGAACAAGCCAACGAGAAAGGAAGAGAAGAATCTCGATAACGGAAGATTATGGGGTGTTGCCAACAGAGTATAAATAGAGCCAGTGTTGAGAAGGAGAATCAATCTAATTCCGAACGTGATTGAGAAAACATTGATACAGAGGCAAAAGTTGCAAGTACATTTAAGTGTTATAGTAAATAGTTGATTATAAACAGAGTTGATTGTAAATAGAGTTTATTAAATAAATTGTTGCTGTATATAGTTGTATAAAATAAGTGTTGCAGTTATTATTAACAGAATCCAGTGATCGAACAAGGTAATTCAAATAGAATTAAACGCTCACAGAATAAAAACGTAACAATTGGTGTCAGAAGTGGGATTCTGTAAAGATGGTGAAAATTGACCAACTAAAAGTGGACCAGCTTAAAAAGCTGTTGGTAGAGATGAATCTATCGTCATCAGGTGCAAAGGCAGAACTGCTGGTGCGGCTGAGGCAAGCTATGGAGGCTAAGGGAATTAATGTAGAAGAACATGAGTTCTTCGAGGAAGCCGATATACAAGCAGTTGTGCACGCTGAGGAAGAGAGCAAGGTAGATTCGAGTGGTCAACTCATGGAATTTATGAAAACCATGATGCAACAGCAGCAACAACAGTTACAACAAAATGCTTCTCGCATTGACTCCAAGCTTCAAGAACATTCGGCTGAATTGCGTATGAAAATCCAAGAAGGTTCGTCCCGCCAAGAAAACGCTATGGGAGAATTCCAGAAAACAATTGACTACAAGTTTCAAGAACATTCGGCTCGCCAAGAACACGTCATCGAAAATCTACAAAAAGGAATTGAACTTAGATTTCAGGAAATTTCCGGAGCTATTAATGACAAAGTCACAGAGCTGAAAGAACACGTGGATGAGTTGGATGATAAGCTGAAGGAACATGTCGACGACTGGGAAGATAAGTTCGAGAAATTACAGCACGAACTCAATCAACTAAAAATAAATGAACCAGCCACATCAGTGATTAGAGATTCAAGTACAATCAAACTAAAGTCACCAACATTTGACGGAAGCACGCCATTCAATATCTTCAAGCTTCAATTCGAGACAACAGCGTCGAAGAATCAATGGGATGATAGCGACAAGACTGCTGCTTTAATAGTCGCATTAAAAGGTAATGCTTCCGAGGTGTTACAGATGATTCCAGAGAAAGATCGTGGTAGCTATCAGTCACTGATGGACACACTCCAGCGAAAATATGGAAATGAATACAAGAGTCAATTACATCGAGTGGAATTGAGATCGCGAGTGCAACGGAGTAATGAGAGCCTGCAGGAATTCGCTTCCGATATTGAGCGCTTATGTCATCTAGCGTTCTCCGGTAATTCGGAAGAGTTCGTCGAAAAAATAAAAATAGAGGCATTCATAGATGGTATACGTGATGGAGAGACAAAGCGTGCCCTAGTCATGTCACCCAGGAATACTTATGCCGAAACAGTCAGTAGTGCCTTGACGTTTGAAGCCGCCAGTTTCATGTGTCGACCAATGCCACGGGTACGCCAACTAGAAACAGAAACAGCAGATCTGGTTGAAGCAGTGCGTCAGGCAGTAAAATCAGTAGTTCAGCCTGAAGCAAGAGCAGGTCGAGGCGAAAACAAATTTAATGGTAAGTGCTTCATTTGCGACAAACGAGGGCATATAGTTCGTGATTGCAATCAATCGAGTATGAAGCCTAAAGGAAGAACAAGGAATCAACACAAAAATAAATTTACCGGTAAGTGCTTCATATGCCATCGAAGAGGACACATGGCGCGTAATTGTCGGCTACGACGCAAGCAACAAAGATCGAATTCACCAGGACAACGAAAGGAAGATCGTGATGTCATTCATCGTGGTAAAGCTGATGCTCCATATCATCGTATTTGTACCGTAGATAGCAAACATTGTTCTCGGGTAGGAAGCCAGAATCACATTGTTAACCTACGTCTTACGAATGTATTGTCGGAAGAGTCATGGACCACCGAACGAGTTCAAGAAGATCAACGGAACGACCCAGATCTCTCAAAGATCATGAAATACAAGGAGCAGGGCATACGTCCAGATTGGCAAGAAATGGCTAATGAGAGTCCAATAGCAAAGGCATACTGGGCGCAGTGGCAAAGCCTGCACTTACGAGACGGATGTTTATTCCGAGCTTGGGAAAGTGAGGATGGAAAAATCACTAATGATCTTGTAGTGGTACCCAAGGCGAGAATAAATGAAGTGATAGCTGAGTATCACAATGCCTCCAATGGAGGGCATTTGGGAATCACCAAAACCGTCGAGAAAATAAAGAAACGATTTTATTGGGTTGGATGTCATGACCATGTCGCTGATTGGATTCGGAAGTGTAATCAATGTGCAATGGCCAAAGGTCCCACTAAGAAAAGTCGTGGTAAGATGCACCAATACACCGTGGGTGCTCCATTTGAGCGAATTGCTACGGACATAGCTGGACCATTTCCAATAAGCAACGCAGGAAACAAGTATGTTCTGGTGGTTATAGATTACTTCAGTAAATGGCAGAAGTATACCCCATTCCAAATCAAGAAGCTAGTACAGTTGCGGATGTATTCGTCAACCAATGGATTACTCGTTTTGGTGTACCGATGGAATTACACTCAGACCAAGGTCGAAATTTCGAATCAGTTGTATTCCAAGAGATATGCCGTATGCTGGGTATATACAAAACTCGTACAACACCTTTGCATCCACAATCTGATGGCATGGTAGAACGATTTAACCGCACCTTGGAGGAATATTTGAGAAAAGTCGTAGATAAATACCAAAGAGACTGGGATGTACATATACCAATGTTCCTCATGGCATATAGATGCGCACAACATGATACGACGGCTACTACACCGGCAATGGCAATTTTTGGAAACGAGTTAAGACTGCCAGCTGATTTAAAATTTGGAGTTGTAACACCAACGAGATCAACCGAAGGAAATTATACTAGCGAAAAGCGGGAACAGTTGGATGAAGTACATCAGTTCATCAGAGAGCGGTCGCAGATGATAAGCGATAAGATGAAGGCCAGGTATGACTTGAAAGCAAATTCAAAAGGGTTCTATGAAGGAGAGCTTGTAATGCTTCATAATCCACAACGAAAGAAAGGCCTGTCCCCTAAACTACAGACTCATTGGGAAGGACCATATGAGATTATAGCAAAGATAAATGACGTAGTGTATCGTATTCAACGTGCTTGGAATAAAAGAGCAAAGTTTAAAGTAGTGCACATAAAAACTTGTTCGGGACGAACAAGGTTAAGAGGAGGGCAGTATCGATAGTTGATTACTCATCACTATTGTGACTGACTCTATTGGCAGCATCGAAACGAATGTCAACAAAAAGAAATAAGCGATAACCAGAACAAGCCAACGAGAAAGGAAGAGAAGAATCTCGATAACGGAAGATTATGGGGTGTTGCCAACAGAGTATAAATAGAGCCAGTGTTGAGAAGGAGAATCAATCTAATTCCGAACGTGATTGAGAAAACATTGATACAGAGGCAAAAGTTGCAAGTACATTTAAGTGTTATAGTAAATAGTTGATTATAAACAGAGTTGATTGTAAATAGAGTTTATTAAATAAATTGTTGCTGTATATAGTTGTATAAAATAAGTGTTGCAGTTATTATTAACAGAATCCAGTGATCGAACAAGGTAATTCAAATAGAATTAAACGCTCACAGAATAAAAACGTAACAATATTCTAATGCAGTATAAAACAAACAAACCCCTATAAAAAAGGAGACTTGTCCGTAATGTGTCCGGAATCTGTCGCAAGGAATATGCGACTAGTCGCACGATCGATCTCTCTATATGGAATGAACTGTTCCCGGAATGTTTAACCCCGGACTACCCTTTTTAGAGATTAGTCGCACAATTTTTGCAGGGACACTATAAACACGTGCCGCACACACATACTTTACAACGTTACATACATTAACTAACCAACAAAACCCACCCCAACCGAATTGATTTGTTTACATTTTTCCAGAAGAACGGTAGTGTTTAAAAAGTCGCTAGGATCTGCAAAATATAAACTGAACTACATTTTTAAGGTGTTTTTTTTTACACTAGCCACTAGCAGTTTGTTTGTGTTTATAGCGTATATGTTCACACCAATAGAAAATACAACATTCATGTTAGTTGTTACTCCAAATGAATTAAAAAGATTATGAAAAATACAAAAAGAGCAAGTGTCATATATGCTGTAGACATAAAACTTTACTTGAAATAGACCCTGTCACCTTTGAAAACAAGAAAAAATGTTGGAAGAAGTACAACTTTTCAAGTATTATCAAAAAGCAAAAATTCTTTTTTTAATGAAATAACAGAACGAATAATATAAGTTTCAAGAAAATTTAATTTGAACGTATCAACTAAAATTAATATATCTTTAGACAAATAGTTCTAAGTACTACAAAAATTGAATTGAGTTAGTTCCTTTTATATAAAACAACAAAAATATGAAATATTCTAAATAAATTCATATATATTTACATATTTATATCACATATCCAAATACTTTAAACAGAAATCATATAAAATTAGACATATTTTGGGCGAAGAATTTGGTCGAATGAATAGTTGTGTTAAAAAATTTACGTTTTCATCCCTCTATCTATTCAAAAAAACTGTAAAAAGTGAGTATCGAGTGTGTTTTCTTTCATTTTGAAATTTTGAAGCTTGATCAGGTTACTTGGAAATGAAAGGACAATTGTGAATTTCAAGATAAGAATTTGAAAATAGAATTCACAACCATTTTGAAATCTCAAAATTGGAGCGTAATCAACACATCTGGCATACTTGACTTGGTGTATTTATATGATTCTAATTCTTACACAGTAGCCAACTTCGAGGTGTGTAATTTGTTAAAATGGCTGTCTAACGAGTCTCGAATATTGGTCTATGGTAATAATGAAAAACACCGAAAACAACAATGGTGGTAGCGGCGGCGTGTCGAGTAAACAAAGCGTCACTTTGTAATTAGTATATTTTGTTTTGTGATATTCATTTTTCTATCGTGTAAATTGAAATTCATACTTGAAATAATAGTAATAGTTGAAAGTGTCATGAGAAAAGTAAACTTCGAATTTGTGGTATTTTGTGTGTAAATGTGAAAAAAGCTTAATAATATATACGATAATAAGTACCGCGCAGACATCATAACCTCTAATAGGAGAAGAATAAGCTTTATAATTGAAAGAATGAAAGAAGAAGCGCCAAGTAAAAAAATGCCGCCTAAAATGATGAATGGAGGAAATTTTGCCAACATTCATACTAAGGCAGCAAGTGATGAGATATTAAGTACTCTACTGCGTATTAATAATTTTGACTCGATTTCGAGTATTAAGGACGAATCTCTAGACATTGATTTGTCGGCATGTGTTACTATAAGTGCAGATCCAGCTGTAATGATAAATGGAAACAGTCTGTCTTCGGTAGACTTTTGGCGAGTATTGGACGAGAGCGCACAAAACTCACACTTGGATATCACTGCGATGAGCGATGAAGGCAGTGCAATGCATGAATCGCAAAAATCCAAGGATAGCAATACCACGAACTATTCGACGACAATGAAAACTCCATTAAAGGCGGGCACAAATACCTTTAGTGAAAATTTCCTACGTCCAGAATTACCCTCAGTAACATCATATTCGCCGTCAAAACGGATTACGAATATCCAATCAGAGGATGAAAGTAATAAAAGAAGGGGGGCCATTGGTACTATGTTTTATAAGTATAAAGATTCGCCCGATATTAAGGAGGAACCTGCAGAACATCTTTTTAATCAGTCTAGCAAAAACAATTTGATCTCAGCTCCTATTTTTGAAGTGATTCGATTGCCTTCAGTCACAGCAAAGGCGGAGACACTTTCAAATACCATAAAGAATTTATCAAAGTGTGCTGTTGGAGACGGGACACCCATAGCCATATCAACTCAAGCGATCTATAAATGCCTAGATTGCGATGGAAAACTACTAAACGGGCAAAAGGAATTGAAATCTCATGAGGCTGCTTCTCATCGTATTCACTACAAGTGCAGCTTGTGTGAACGTGAATTCGAGCAAGATGCTGGACTCAAGAAACACTTGAAAACACATCGATCAGTCGAATCACGGAAGGATGCTTGGAAAAAATGTCCCGATTGTGGCAAGTGGTAAGTGTTCGAATTAAGACCGTTGCGACTAGCTCAACAAATTAATTGGTGTATTTTTAGTCTAAAGCTAGGCAGTATGTGGATGCATCGTAAGATCCATAGTGATAACAAAAAGTATGGATGCGAAATTTGTGGTCAAAAATTTGTGCAAAAGATTAACTTGACACATCACTCACGTATTCACACTGCGGAGAAGCCTTTCGAATGTCCGGAATGTCAAAAAAGGTCTATATTTCTATTATTCTAACTCAAAACGATTTAATATATACAAATTCTTTTTGTTTTAGATTTCAAGAACGTTCCCATTTGCAAAGGCATCAAAAGTACCATGCACAAACTCGTTCCTATCGTTGTGAGAAATGTGGAAAGATGTATAAAACAGAACGTTGTCTAAAAGTTCATAATTTGGTGCACTTGGAGCAACGTCCGTTTGCTTGTAATGTCTGCGACAAGTCATTTATTAGTAATTCTAAGCTTAAGCAGCATTCTAACATCCACACCGGTGAACGGCCATTCAAATGCAATTATTGCCCACGAGATTTTACCAATTTTCCTAACTGGCTTAAGCATACTCGACGCCGTCATAAAGTCGATCACAAAACTGGTGAACACCTCGAGAACATTCCCTCATATTGCTCCAAGAAATCAACGAAATCAACCAAATCATCACAAAAAGTCAGTGCTGAAGCCGATGCAAACAACACTGGCGCGAATAAAGCAACTAACATGATCGCAAATGATGCAACACTTACCAAATCTGGTCAGCCGAGACGAAAGAAAAAAGTCACCGAATTGCAGTCAACATGTATGGATCAAGGTGTCGTAAATACACTGTCTACCCTTGAACCGAATCTGAGCACATTTGCTCCACCTCCAGTTGTAAACACGCCAAAAATCACAAAAGCAAAACGTGAGCGTAAGCAATTAACCCCAAAGCAAGTACAGAAACCGCCTATGGTAGCGATAAAAAGAGAGCTAATGGAACCAAAAATGTTGACCAAGGATACAAAGCCACAAACCACGAGTAATTTCCCTGATCTGCATTGCCTCAGTTTAGCGTCTGCAGAGGAGCTAATCATGGAGCAAGCTCTGGAAATGGAAGAGAGTGGTTTGTATATCCCTCCAGCATCAGCCAATGGCACCGACAATGCTATTTCATCCGATGCAATCGATGTATTACAGTTCAAAATAAAAAATGAATATGGTACCGATAGAATAAAGCAAGAATTTGGTAAATCTATATATTTACACATTAACATCGAAACATCTAAAGGTAACAGTTTATTTTATTTTTAGTAAATCAACGAGGAGAGGTACAAAGTAGTCGACTTCTATGTTCGTCATTAGAATCGTCACCATATTCATCACCAGCTTCTATTGAAATCACCTCATCAACCGCGTCATCAGTTCCGTCCAACACTACATTAGCGGATACCCCCATCACATCGACAGCAACAAATTTGTATGCTCATAATTTAACTATAAATTCGTCAGAAGGAGCAGCATTAGTGACGAGCCTAAATAACATCACATCCATCTTATCTGCTACACCCACGCAGCAGCAACAACAAGGCGCAAATGATATCGAAGCACATGCGATGCATTCGATATCATTAGAACATGAACTTTCTGGTGGTACACATGAGTTTATAAATCGCCTTTATTTGCCTCTGACAATGCCACTACTTGTACCACCGAATCAAGTGTTGCCGTCTGTTAGCACTTTGCTCTTCCCCTCAAATGCGAGTTTATACGGAAAGAACATAATACAGACAACAGCAGCTCAGCAAAACATGTCCTAATATCAGATCTCTTGTCAGAAGCTGTAAAAAATAAGTTTTATTTATATCATTTTGTACAAGTACAAGAGTAGCAGCTCTCCAAAAAAACTTAGCGTTCTCTAGTGTGCAGTTGACATTTCAATTGAATTATACGTACAATGCATATTTACAATTTCCTTCAAAAATGCCGATATTTCGTCATCAATGCTTGGTGTTGAAACTAATGAAACTGTTGCGTTGAGGTGACACACTAAACATTGATAATGAAATATCACCTTAATAAATAAATAATAAAATATATTTTATTACAGTTTCGTGATTTGTTTTATAATATACGTACATTTAGTAGATATATATATATATATATATATATATATATATATATATATATACATATATAAAAATAAAAAATAATAAACTCGAACTAGTCTATATTGTTTACGTAAATTATGGAAATGTTATCAAGACATATTTTGCAATAAATTAAGTATGTACGCTCCAATATCCTCATCTTGATTTGTCCAAGTTATGTAAATTGTCTTATGCTTTGGCTCCTTTTCGTCCTCTTCGATTTTAATCTCTACAGTCTCAATGACAATTGTACAACTTTCCCGCAGAGTTACTGTCCAACCGGAAAGTTTGTCTTGCAGCAAAGCCAACAGTTTTTCACCAGTACGCAAGCTTGGTCCTGGATCATCCATTTTGACTTTTGAGGTAAAGCGCATAACATGTCTATTAATGCCGATTTCTTTAAGGGCTTCCGTCAAATTTTGAAGCATAATTCGATTGTCCTTCATTACAAGAACACCATGAATAAGACGACGCCGTTTGGGATCTGGTGGTTCAGCCTAAAAAATCAAACAAATGTACTTTAATGGATCCTGTAATATTCTAAAATTTGAAAAAGCTCACAAACAATCTTACATTGTACATACGCGTCTCGGCCTTTAGTAGCGATACAGATGCATCGACTGGAATTTTTATGGGGGTGGATATAACACAGGTCTCACCATTTGCGGGCATATAGGTGTCTATGTGAAATTCTTCCTGTATTTTATTGCGCAAGAATTGCATCTTTTCCGCTTCGCCATGAACAAGCATTACATTCTTCGGTTCACAATTCTGAATCAGTTGCATGATTCCTGTAAACATACCTGTGTAATATCTCCACACAATCAAACACTACATACATCCACTTACCTTTTGCATCAGCATGAGCAGAAAAACTCATATACTCAACCGACATCTTCACCTCCACCACTTGCCTATTTTCGAATTCAACCTTTTTGGCGCCCCCCAAAATTTTATTTCCCACTGTGCCTTGAACGCAATAGCCAGGCATAATTACCATATTGTTTTCATTCGGGGCCCACTTCTTGAAAATTTGTAACGAGAGGCCAGCGTGCAACATACCGGGTGTGGCAAAAACCACCATTGCCCCAGGATTGTCAATATAGGATTTATCAAATGGTTTAATATGTTTGAAATCAAACATATTTCTCTGTACGAAAGTCTTTCGGATCTTTTGGTTGGTCCACGTTATGAACATTTTGTAATAGGTGTTGGCCTTCTCTGTTAGACCCACAGCAAAGTAAATTGGGTACTTGAGGTTCATGCGTTCCCAATATGTTTCCAATAGAATACAAAGTTCCTGAGCTCGGCCCAATGCGAACACGGGAATAAGTACTTTTCCTCCTTTGGCAACACATTCGTGTACCTTCTTTAAAAAGTCTCGTTCCCGGCATCGTTTCGAATCACGTATTGTAGTAGCATAAGTACTCTCCGATATCAACAAGTCCGGACGGCATTTATCGATCCACGCCGCACCTAAATGCCTGTCAGGTGTCATATTGTAATCGCCAGTGTAAACAACTGATTGGGAGCCTACACGAAGCCAAAACATGGCTGCACCTAAAACATGTCCCGCATAATAGGCTTTTATTTCCAACTCATTATCCACCATGACACTTTGATGTAGTGTTAATGCTGTAACTTTTTTCATGCAATCTTTAATCATTTGTGTTGTGAAGAAATTTGATTCCCCTTTACGTTCGACTGCCACTTTTCGCATGTCTTCCAATAAAATGGGTGCAATTGCTTTAGTCGGATGGGTCATATATATTGGACCCGAATAGCCTACAATCTCAGACATGTATGGTAGAGCGCCACAATGATCTATTTTGAGAAAACAATTAACTACTCACTCATCCATGCAGTTTAATCATTAACTAACCTAAATGAAAGTGGGAAATAATGACACAATCAATATGTGTGGTAATGGGTCCTTCTGGAACAATGTAGGAGAAGTCCGGAAAACGACGGCTGTCATTATATCCCATGTGCATACCGCAATCCAGCATTATATTCTTGCCACCCATCGACAACAGTAAACAGCTACGGCCAACATCCTGACCTGCTCCTAGAGGAGTGACCTTTAATTGGAATTAACAACAGTTACATATATTTATAAAATATGTCGACTATAAAAATGATATACTTTGATGTCTGGCATTGTAATGTTTTTATCGTAAGCTAAATAAAACAAATCCTGAAAAAGAAGATGTTATTCAGAGTACGAACAAGATATCGAAACTGTATCAATCGATATTTCTGCAATCGATACTGGTTTGGATTCTCGATATTTCTTTTGTAATCATGTTCTAGCTGGAATTATAAGGAGGTGTTAATTAAACTGCTGTTTCTTTATTAGGGTTGATAACGTTTACATTTCCAATACGTTTGAATGTTATATCATGACTCCAAGGCAGCGAAATTGAGTGGTTTTTGCGAGTCGTTTTTTAACTGTATTATGCCCGTCTCCACGGCATTCTCTTCTATATCAGCCTACTCGTTTTCAGTTGACACTTCTCTTTGTTAACATTTTGGTGATGCTAAAAGTGAAATTTTTGTTGAAAGAGATTTCTGCTATATTAAAATGTATGAACGTCGCGGCATTTATTGATCAATTTATGAGCAGCATATACTTTTTTAAAAACGAAAAATAAATTAGTAAATGCGTTGGAAAATAATGCAATTTAAAATGATAGTCTCAACATTCGTACCCTGCAAAAATCGTTGGACTATGTGGTCCATTTGTGCCGTACTGGAGTACTTACAAAATGCTCCTTTGTAATGCAGCAGCGGACCAAATTATGCCTCTGCACCAGCTAATTTTACCCGGTCATTACTCGTGTTTTATGAATCGGAAACACTACATCAGTGATCGACAGTGCATAGCTCACTGAGCGCTTTCTGAGTACGTATATGTCTCACACGTACATGCTACGCGTAATAACACAAATAATAAGCAAAGACACGATGCAGATTATAAAGCATGCATGACTGCCGTTCGCTTATGCTCATTAATCATTATTATTCGTTTATTATTCGTTGGGTGCTCTCTCCCTCAACGAACACACTCTCTTGGAATGAATTGTCTGTACGTGTGAGAATGCCGAAAATTCCTCTGTAGGTGATCCATGGTGTAGTATCTTGGAGTAGTTTTGTGTTACTATGATTTAATGCAGAGCTGGAGAATATGGTCCTGCCCTAGGACATCGCAACGTTTATTGGACGACATTTTTATATGCATTTCAGTTAATTTTGGAGTACATACTTTGACAGCTAGAGCAGGCAAATTATCACTTTTCTTCCAAAATTGTAGTCAATTACAAAATTGAGGATTTAAGGACGATGGTTTTCGAGGTGTTTTCCTATTATTACGATGCAGTTTGACAGTTTTTACAAGGCGAAAACACACAAAAATCACTGGTTTTCAGAGATTATTACGAATGAGTTGAAAACCACTTGCATACAAATTCTATGGTCATAATAAAAATAAACGCCCGAAGACATAGTAAAAAAGCGCCTTTAGTTATTGCCTATATTATGTGGGTGGCGTATCTCAGTAGTTAGTGTCTTGGCCTTCTTCTGACCTATAGATGGTGGATTCAATCCGCGTCTGAATGACAACTTTAATATCAAAAAGATGTTTCTTTCGAACGGTCGAAGCTATTGCCAATTCTGCCGGCAGTAACAATTTGCCATGGAAAAGCTTTTAAAAGAAATCTGTGACAAAGCTCACAAAAAGTGATGTCAAAAGGGTTCTGCCGTTCGGAACCGTTTAAAATAAGGGACCTATCTAATAAAATACTGTCCAAAATTTAACACGCACAACAGTGCTGGAAAAGAAACTCGGCCAAAGAGCCCTTTGGGCTTATATTCATTTATTAATTCATTCAGTTATAGCAGAGAACGTGAAATACTAGAGAAGCCCTAATTTGGCTTTTGAGCTTATTTCTGATTACAACTATCAGGGCCACCTAACAGAGTTGTAGAATACAGAGATTTTGAAGAGAGCAATGCCATGAACAGGAGAAAAATTATGTAAATTAACATAGCAAATTAACATATATTGAAATAAGATCACATAATAGTAAATATTTTTATGAATGAATTCTATATATAGAATTTTTTATAAAGAATTTCTACTATTGTTCAATATATATGTATGTACATGCGTATGGAGTATTTATAAGTATACTCCATTCACGCAATGCATATATTTATAAATATATGCACTTCCTATATAACATATGAGGTATTTCGCAATATTATTTACCATTTTTATAATATTAAATTTGATAAAATTCCAGTAATTTTGACAAAGAAGGAACGCACAAGGCATCGTTTTATCGAATGTACCCGATGCCGTGTATCAGGCAATCAGAAATATCAGCAAGTAATAGCACGTGTTGATATTCAATGTAAAGGAACAGAAAAGTAAAATGTAAAAAAAAACAAGCACTTCGTTGTTGCTCCTTATAGTAAATTTATTCCATCTCTGCTCTCTCTATGCTAATTTTTGTTGTCGAAAACACATATCGCTCATTTGCTGCAAGACCGGCATAAATCAAAAAACGTGATTTTTGAGTTAATGCTGCAGAATTGTTCGTTATATCATACTTCATGTTGAGTGAAAAATTCATATGAATACCTCTTATATGCTCCGCTTGAGAAGAGAATTTTTTCCGTGTTTTCCGTGTACGGTTGGAGTCAGTTGAAAACTTCTAACGCGTTTTATGGAAAATCGATTTTTTTGACTTATGCCGGTCTTGCAGCAAATGAGCGATATGTAAATTTGATCGTTCAGTCATGCAACAACAATTGGCATGCGTGACTGGCTATTCTTTCGTGTGACGACAGAGCAAAAGCAGATAGCGCAGAGAAGGAATAAATTTACTATAAGGAGCAACAACAACGTATATACATTTTACTTTTCTGTTCCTTTAAATTGATTATCAACACTTGCTGATATTTCTGATTGCCTGGTACACGGCATCGGGTACATTCGATAAAACGATTCCTTATGCCTTCCTTCTTTGTCAAAATTACTGGAATTTTATCAAATTTAATATTATAAAAATGGTAAATAATATTGCGAAATACCTCATATGTTATATAGGAAGTGCATATATTTATAAATATATGCATTGCGTGAATGGAGTATACTTATAAATACTCCATACGCATGTACATACATATATATTGAACAATAGTAGAAATTCTTTATAAAAAATTCTATATATAGAATTCATTCATAAAAATATTTACTATTATGTGATCTTATTTCAATATGTGTTAATTTGCTATGTTAATTTACATAATTTTTCTCCTGTTCATGGCATTGCTCTCTTCAAAATCTCTGTATTCTACAACTCTGTTAAGTGACCCTGATAGTTGTAATCAGAAATAAGCTCAAAAGCCAAATTAGGACTTCTCTAGTATTTCACGTTCTCTGCTATAACTGAATGAATTAATAAATGAATATAAGCCCAAAGGGCTCTTTGGCCGAGTTTCATTTCCAGCACTGTTGTGCGTGTTAAATTTTGGACAGTATTTTTTGATTTTACTCTCTTGTTTCTAGTTTTTACTGGGAAAGTAGGTGAACAAACTATGTGTACACTGTGTGCACTACGGTAGTGCGACTACACCCTTTCCGTAGGGACGGCTAGAAACAGGCTCTGGCTTAGAATCGACTATGCTTGAGTGCTGGCAAATGGTAGTCGGGGGGAGAGATGCAAACTCTTTAAAAAATACCCCAAATCTAAGGTGAAACCGCATATGCCGATAGATGCATGGTCGTGGGGGTGCACTGTCTAAATATGCGAACTCAGAATACCTGCCGCCCTTCTGTTTTAAGCTAGGCTTCTCTTGACAATCTGGCTCCACCAAGAGTGACTTCTACTTCCAGACTACTCAGACAGCCAAGCTACCATCAAATCTCTCCTCATGGGAGTTCTCTTCCAAACTAGTCACCAAATGCTTCGTTATCCTACAAAAACTTTCTATGCAAAATAAGGTCACATTATGTTGGGTGTCAGAGCACAACGGAATTGAGGGCAATGAAGTGGCGGAGGGGCTAGCGAGAGCTGGCTCGTCTTCTCCACTGACAGGCCCAGAACCTTTCTGCGGTATAAGCTGAGCATCGGTCAAAGCTATGATAGAAAAACATTACCACTACAAATTCGACAGGTCTCCGCTAAGCGAAAACCCTCATCAGCTTTGATACAGCTTTTGACAGAATTAGCCTAAACAGAACAAATTTACACCTAATAACCGGCTATCTCTCAGAACATAACTGGTTAAACTACCACCTCCACAAAATGTGATTATCCTCTGACACGGAGTGTAGACTCTATCTGGAGGAGGATGAAACATTGATCCCCATCTTTTGCGAATGCCCTGCCTTGGCCAGGCTTGGACTCAAACATTTTCAGCTGAGTTTCCCAACACCAGCTTCAATCATCAAAAGTTCGACAAGATCAATTATATCTTTTATTAAAAAGGTAGAGGAGATTCTAGTGACCTAGATGGGCTTGGGTACAAAAGACCTCGTATGGTCGCAGTGCCCGTAACTCTTGTGGTTGGCTCTCAGAGGTATCAGATGTAGGGCTCATATCCTCTAACAGACTTCAGTCTGGTTTCGCGTGGTCCACTTGTTGAACAAGGATTTTGTCTTTGCTCCAACGTCACGCTCTCTTTTGATTGATTGAACTAAGTGTAAAAAAGATTTATTCCCGTAAAACTAAATTTATATTTACAAAAATGTGTGTTGAAGAATTTAATTTCGTTTTCTACTTTTTTTTGCGCCTTCAGTTCTTCTAATAACAGAAAAATGTCAATTTTCCGTAAGAAGACGGAAAGGATCTAAAATCGGCAGATTTTTACGATTTGCCCCGTTTATTATAACCATTCGCATGCATTCTCCATGTAGTAGATTATTAAATGACGGTTCATTTCGTTCCTTTATTTCCATTATAACCAGCGAGTAACTAAGGGCCAGTCTGCTTCAAAAATTGACAACTTTCCCACACATAAATCTGTCAAAAAGTAGACACTATTTTTAAATTCCACTTTATTTTGATTTATCACAATGAATTTCCAAAATTATTTAATCGAACTACGCACTTTGCTATTTTCTGCTTAAATATAAATGTACTTATGTAGAATACTACACACACCATCTTGGAAAAATCGAGTACATTTGCCATTTTTAAAGATAATACATTGTTTTATTCATCTGGTTCCCCATTTCCGTAATAGTCATCATCAGTGGAAGGAAAACTTCTATGCTTTATGTGCTCCGTGGAGGTTTTTATATTTCCATCGTAGATTGGTACTCCGGTAAAATTTGAATGGACTTGTTCTTGCTGTTTAATATTTGTCGTAGCGCTACTGGCTGAAGTTGGAACTTCAAAGTCTGATTCCATTAATTTGGTAGTAACATTTTCTGAGACATAATATTGAGTTGCATTTTCTCGCAGCGGGGATTCAGTGGTTCGATGCCAACGGTGGCTGTAACGGCTGCGTACGAATGGTTTAATAGTTAAACGATCGCCAACTGGAAGCAAATGTATGTATGTATAAATGAACTCAAACCAAAATTTGAATACATTTCTACACAAATGTGTAAAAATATTAATACCAACCAACAAAAATCCAAGTTAAAGCAAAAGCGAGTAGTGCAACGATATTTGTGTTCATGGTTCTACTTTCACTGGTTGTGGTTTAACTGAACGCAGCTTTTTTTATACATCACGAGTGTATGTGCTATACTTATCTAGTGGGGGCGTTATGATATGGCAATAAATATTTGCAGTAAGAGCGAAAGTGTTGAGTGCACTTGTGTTGTGGTATATTGAAATCTCTTCAGGGAATCAATAATCGATTCTGAGTTCCTTCACATTGGACAACAGTTTCATGTATAGGCATAAAAAATGTTATAAGTAGTTGCCTAGTCGTTTGTTGTATTTGATTAATCTCATATTTCGAGTTTGATGAGCTAAATACACTAGTTTTACAGACACAGTGAACTCTCTACTAAGTCCATTAAAATTAAAGAATTTTTGCTTTTCGTTATTTTGCTTAATTAAGGGCCAGATATCATTCGGTAGAAAGTTCAATAAAGGTTTACATTGCACTGAGTAGGTATTTTCAAAATTCAAATTGTGGATTTCAAAACAGGAGTTTAACTATAAAATATTCATTAGATTTTACTTAAATTATAGATGTGTTCGCCACAAACAACCTTCAACAGTATAGTATAGTGCTCCCGTACACGATTTTTGTGGCAGCGAATCTGAAAATAAGAGAATAAAACTTCAAGAGAGCTGAAAATTTGTGATCACAAAATGTTTGCAATAACTTTCTATCAACTATAAGCTAGAATAGAAAAATCCAACTGTTAACTTAGAACTGCGATTGTGTTTCTAAAAGGTATATTAAGAGAGGTAGAGCAATTGTAAGAGATTTCTCTTGGCTGCGCCATATAATGTCAAAAAATATATTCTTATAGTGTCAAACTAGTGTTTTTTTGTTTTTTTCTACTTCTTCTTCTTTCTTTCTGTGTTTGTTGTTGTTTTATTTACTTTTTCTCCTTCACTCGAGAGAATTCTCCTTAATGACTCGATCGAGGATCTGATTTCTTTTAATTCTCACTGTGACGGTATCAACTGCCGTAATGTAAACGAACAGAACTATAAGTTCTTATGTTGCATTATTATTAGTTATTAATTATGTTAAAAAAAAGTTAATAAATATGTGGCAGTTATGGGCCCTCTCATTGAGCTTTTTTTCCAATACCGTTGTGTGTATTAAATTTTGAACAGTATTAGAAAGGACCTACTTACTTGGGGTATACATTCACACTTTTTCACACTTCTCTCATTGTCTTCCTTACTACCCAATAAACAATTGACTAAGAATTCCACAACAATGCTTCGAATAAGTTTACATATGGTACAATAGAAATTTAAACGACTTTCAAAAGCATGTTAACAAAATTGTAACACATAAAATAATTATACAAGTGAAGAAATTCTTAGCGTTATCTTCGTTTTTTGTTATTGTTTCCTACATATGGAAACTACGACTTCGCAAGATAAACCAAAAACAAAAAAATAAGGAGCTGATGTCGTACACGAAGTAAACGACAAAGGATCAAAGAGCATAGTCATCGTCATACAGAAGTCAGCAGTAGTCGAATGGAGTGATATTCCATAGATCTCTAATGCTCTAATTCTATATATCATTCCCCTTATACCAGAAACATGAATGTGTAAAAATGAAAATATTGGGAAATCAAGTATCAAAGTTTATTGCTCTCGTAAAATTAAAAGGTTTCATGTGATTGCATGGTATTGTGGGTTTTGGTATAACATAGAACATGCAAGGGTTAATCAAGTCAACCCATTAACTCAAAATTGGAAAATTTGCACATTCATGCTTCTGAAATTCTGCTATTTATATGCATTTTATTGTGTTATTTCCTAAAAGTAAAAAATATATATAAAGTATAAATATATATAACTGAATTATTGGAAAAAAATTTTAAATCCAAATAAAAAACATATTATTTTAAAAAATTACAGTAAGCTAACATAGTACGTTAACCTTAAGCTTCATTAATTGTAAATAAACATTACTGTAAGCTATTTACAATATTTGCTATCTATTAATAACCAAGCGATTGCGAAACCCTTATAGCAAGGAATATTTTTCCAAGGGTTTAATTTGTTTATTATATAATAATATTGAAGCTTTTTAGAATAATTTCGCAAGCTTTTTCCAAGTCTAAGGTTTACGTATGTTAGCTGACTGTAAGTTTTATGCAAGCATGTTTGGTTTGTTGGGTATTTTTGATTTTTCGAAGACAGTAAATCGGGCATTTCGGTAACGTGATAAGAACCAAACCAAACCAGAGCACGAAATTCACACGGTTGCTGAAATTTGTATTGTTTTTATAATATTTTGGACGTCTATATTACAGAAACAAATTTTCTCTTCCTTGAGAACTAATACATATTGTCAATAGACTTGTCTTAAATGTCTTGTGTAAACACAGTGTTTTGTTAGCCGGTTCCGAACGACAGAACCCTTGTGACGTCACCTTTTCAGAGCTTTGTCACAGAACTCCTCCAGAAGCTTTTTCACGGCAAATTGTTACTGCGGTAAGAACTGCCAATTGCTTTCCGACAAGTGGGTGCCATTCGAAAGAAAAGCTTTTGATATCAAAGTTGTGCATTAGCCGTGGATTGAGCCAATGAGCCACAGATCAGAAGGCCATCGCGCTAACCACTGAGCTACGGCACGCGTCACTATGGTCAATACTTATTATTATTAATAATATCGACATTCAAAATAAAATCAGCTTTAAAAAGTCTAAACTATTTTTAAAGTCGAACTTTATTGTAATCAAAATTCTTCTTACTGTTCCTCCTCATTTTCAATATAAGTACTTCCTTTGTGTAAGATGCATCCATTATTCTTATGGCTTAAATTATTGTATTCTTATTAATTTATTTTCTTTAAATTTGCATATTCATTTGAGATTGTTTCGACTGGCTGTATTTTGTATTGGTATCGGTGGAGGTGGTACATCTGGTACATCACTATTTTTATTTTTGGAACCATTTTTTATTACGTTTAAATCTACTGTAGCAATTGGTTCAATTTCTTGTTCTTCACTTGCTAGTGGAGGGCTCAAATTGACGTTATGATTGGGCTGGTATACAAAATCATAGGATGGAAGATTTTCAGCAGCATAAACAGACATTGGATTATTTAAAAGAGAATGAGGTCGTTGTTGTGCATGCGCATATTGATTGTCAACTGAAATTAATGAAGGCGGCAGGCCTATTTCATTTAGTGGTATAGATGAAGGTTCAATTAAAACAGACTGCTGATTTCTATAATTAGTGTTTTTATCATTAGCATTAATCCGTTTTTCTTCATCCGCATTATTTAGTTGGAATTTTTGTTCTTTTGCATCGGCTTGTTGGGCTGGCAGTGATATATCATGTTTTGTAACTTCGTGCACATCCTTTCTTGGAAATATATTTTGTTGATGCAATGGTATTTGTTGTGTGGCATATGGTAACTGGAAAAAAGTACAAGTTTATTTACAAAATTGTATATCCGAAATTTTCGACTAAATAAATCTTACCAAAGAAGGAAAATATAGATTTTGATCTCCGAATGGTCCGAGTGATAATTGAGCTATACCTGTTTCGTGTATTATTGGCTGGATGACAGGAAATGCTCGACTGGAAGTGAGATTCTCATCTGTGCTTATAAGGGCATTGTATACTTTTGGTGTTCGTCTAAGACCAGCGACCACATAACATGACGAACAATAAATAGTTGTCCAGCAAATTAATAGAAGCTGTGAAAAGATTTTTACTACAGTTTCAACTTGCAAGAATGCTACATGAGGATATACATATATTCGTTATTTTAATACAGAAAGTTAAACTATTTTTAACGATTTTCATTCCTTCCTCTCCCTTAACTCAAACTATATCAACATAGAGGCACAGATCCATAATTTTATTTTAAATTTTTCATCCATTAAGTAATTATGCTTTCTATCATTTTAATTACATTTGGCAAACAAATTTATAATACAAAATTCTAAAAAATTCCGAATTTACTACTCTTTTATTCAATACTGGAGCCATATATAGTACATATATGTATCTACGTATCACTACTTCGAATTATTATGTATTACAATATTTCTTTTGTCTTGCAATTGCACAAAGCTTTTTGGTATTTATTCATTTGTGCATATGTAAATTTATTTATATAAAATATATGTGTAAAAAAATTGGCGTGGTACTAACCCAAGTCGTCATAAATACAATATTTTCATTATAAAGGATGAGCCAACGGCTGGGTTCGTTTTAAAATATATATGATATTGAGTCTGTAAGTTTCTTTTTACTCAGTACAGTATACTCAGTTGGTATACAGGGTCTCATTTGTATTGGCGTTGACTTCCTTTTTACGCTCAACTCATCTGTCACGAAATGGATCACTTTAAGCAATGTTTTGAAATGTTGCCGTAAAAATGCCAAATTTTTAAAGAAATTCCGATTGAAGTAATCCACTGCTGGTATGTCAATACCTCATGAGTTTGGCATGTCGGTATTGGCAACACAGCACTGTTATCCGAGTGTACGGAATATGTCTAAATTGTATATTTTTGTAGTATTTTTTCGAATATGTTAAAATTTTAATTCTGGTCTTTGAGAAATCGTAAAATACAGACGAATATGTGACTGCTTGGTGCGGATTTTGAAGCAATGGCGGTATTAATTTTTTTCCGAAGATAGAAACAACGCTAGGGTAAACCGAGGGCGTTTCGAAGATATTGCAAATAATTTAATATGGATTGATGGAAGACGCTGCTGATAAGTCAGTGAGATTAAGGTATATTCTTACACATACATATTCTATCTGATAAAGCCCTAATCTTTGGAAAATATTAAACGATTCTAGACTGTTCTTTTAAAGAAACCAGACGTTGACCAACCCTTTATGAATGCATGCCCATAGACGCAAATAAGAGTAGACATAAAATGGCGTAAAATGGTATTAATCACCTTTATATTCATGATTTTATGAACTTGTATTTTTGCATATGTAAAATAAGATTGTTTTCACAATATTGATCTGTACACTTTATTGGCGTTGCGTATTCTCACAGATTCACCATACAGTTTCTATAGTGATTCTTGTTTTTACTTCAATTGGTAGTTTTAATAAGCCTTTTTTTATTGTATTTAAATTGTATGTTAATTAATTTATCCAGAAACTTGACTTGTGTAATGTACGCTCGCACTTGTACAATTGCAAATTCGGTTTAATTTATTATTATTATTTTTTTGATACTTTCCTGTTCACAAATCACATTTAATTGAAACGCTTTTTCTGAGCGTTAACCGTTTTTATACCACCTACTACCTACCACTCTTCAAACGATCTGCACAATAAGAGCTTCTAATACGATTACATAATAGGTTGAATGGGCGCGCAATCGCACAATCAATTCTAAAGTGGTTTCGGTGCCACTTCAATTTCGGAGCGGCTAGAGGTGAAGGTGAGATACATACATTTATTTATGTATGTGCACCCACACATATGTGTATGTATGCTCTTAAGATATACAACTTTATTTTATACTTACATGCCTAGAAATGAATTAACTGTAGTATTCGTATAATTGCGGCTATAACTATATACATATTTGTAAAGGCAGCTTGTGTAATTTGGGCCACAGGAAATTTCCAGTGTTGTCTCATTTCGCTCAGTTTAAAAATTTACAGTGTAATCGAATAATCGGTTGATATAGAAAATTCAAGTAATAGTATTCAAAAATACTTCACATAATTATCTCCAAAAAAAAAAATATTTATAATTAAAATTTTTTTTTAATTTACAGATATATATACATATATATATAAATCTTCCTTGTGGGAATATGATTATTTATTGGAATATATTTTTTCGTATTGCTCTAAATAAAATATCACTTAGTAGCTGCCGAAATAACAACACAATATAAATATTGCAACTCTTTACTTACTGTAGCACACCGAAAATTCTTTTTTGCACGCACTCCCAACTTCCCCTACATAGAGTTGACTGTACTGAGAATTGTTGTTAATGGTCATATTTAAATATAAAGTTGCTGTAGTTGAAAACGAATATGACGTAAAATTTATTGTAGATAAATCATACTTAATTTTTTACAATGAGAGTCAATAAAGAATAATTCACAGATATAAATTAATAAATATATTTTCCTCGATTTATCATATCATATTTGTGCTGTTTTTTAATTCTTATGAATTCAATCTGGCAAAGTTTTTTTTCTCTTCTAGCAGTGTATAGGCTAAAGTCGGAATAGCACAAATATTATTGTGTGAGCTTTCCCTTTGATTTGTTTACTTTTCAACAACAAAACCCGGTTTTAAATGTGCAACACAAACAAATGTGTTCACAATGATTGTGGTTTCACTTTGTCTTTTTATTTTTTGACATGTTATTTTGTTTGTCTATTGCTTTGTACATTTATATATGCCCCTATTGCGGTTCACCACTCAACCCAGTTTGGTCGTCTTAGAGTCGACCCGACTTCAGCAAGACCAAACTATTTTTTGGTATTGTGGTACACCACTGTTTTCGGTTGAAATTGTTATGGCGTTACCAGCTTAAAATATCACTTATGACAGAAAAGCGGTCGATTAAGTAAAAATTAAGGAAATATACAATTGTGTTTTGCTGTGAAAATTATTTAAAATGGATATTAGTGTAGATTTGTTTTATGAAGATGAAAACGAAGACGCGAAAATTGATTTGCTACGCTTACGGAGAAAAATTCGTGATGACTCTAACCCTCTTGAACTACCTAGCGAAAAGTATAAATATTGTTCAAAATAAATAAAAGCAAATAATAAATTTTTTTATAGATTTATTAGCTATTTTCGACTGATCAAAGAGGCATTTTTCTTTTTGCTGGATGACGTAAAAGACCATTTCAAGAAATCTGTGCGTGTCGTATCTATACCACCAATATTGAAATTGTGTGCTGCTCTTAGATTTTTCGCTGATGGAAGCTACCAGAAGAGCAGCGGCAATGACTTCAATATAGGAGTCTACAATGTCACTTATTTTAAAAGAAGTATTAGATGTATTGGAGACGAAACAGACGCTGCAAGGAGTATCAGAAATAATATAATGCGTTCTTTCCAAGCTCAATAAATTTATCTCTTATTTATTTTTTAAATTCATTTCAGTCTTTTTTGGTAAATGGAAGATAACTTAAATTATTTTAAAAAAAAATCTTTTTTTCTTAGATTCACGTCTACTTTGTTAGCTTGGATTCTGGTCCATTAGTTGAACTAGCCTCTCAAATTGAGCTTTGGTTGTAATTTTTAAACTTCTGAAAATGTATAAAATGTTGAGAAATTACAATATGAAGCCAAGCTAATTATTACTTACGATCTCTCCATCATTTTTGGCTTTATTAGTTTAAAGTAAACTGCAACTGATGCAAACCCAACTGCTTATGAGCAGTCGTGTATATTTAACGTGCTTGTCGACCAAACTGTAACAGAGTTGCAAACGGTAATACCACAAAAATAATGAACACAACCAAAAAAATCAGCCGCCAGTCGAGTTGAGAACGGCAATATGAATTTCTCGACGGCGATCAAACTGTTACAAAAGTTGTGAACCGCAATAGGGGCAATAATTCCAGTTTAATACCATACGTACAATCATATACATATAACCATAAATGGTTTTAGCATTTGAAAACATTGAAGAAATTTCAATGTGTCCTTGCATGTGCGAACTTAAAAGTACCAGTTTTTTTTATCACAATTTACATTCTTACTTATATAAAATATATTACAGGTATATTATATGTTCAAGATTGAGAAATGGATTCGATAAAATGTTATCGAATGCCAGGAGTTTCGCAATGGCATAACCATAATTTAAAGCAAAATTGTTTTTATATAAAGTAACGTTTATGAAACATATTGTAAAATTTCGTAAAATTAGCTTTCCTTGCTTAAATATAATATAAATGCAATGGAACGAATATGAAAGCACTTCTTGTTGAATTTACTCAGATGTGAAATAATAATGTTTGTGAAAATTTGCCGAGTCGACAGCACGTGCTTGTGTTTTTACAACAAACCAAAAAAGTTTAAGCTGCTTACCTATGTATATTAGTTTTTAACTAATAAAAAAAATTGCTGTTGGTATTTTTTATTTTTTATTTTTAGAAGAAAAGCATACAACATAAACTCGATTTTTACAAACAACTAATATGTACAACACCAACATGTGCAGTGCCCAAAGAGATAGAAATTCACCTAACTTATTTCACCATAGGTTTGAATCGTTGCTATATTTGCATTTACACCAAAGAATGAAAAAATATGTACTAAGAAGATGGATTTGTTTCTGGGTGCCCATACGTTCATTTGAACTTTCTTACAAGAGATATAAATAAAATAAAATTTTTTCGAAATCAATCTTATTACTTGAATTATATCTCACAAACAATAGTTGTAATCATTTCAGTGGTTCGAGTGAAATGGCTCAAAATATGAAAAAAATTCTTTTTTTCTGCCAAAATGATTATCGATAATTTACTAATTAATCTATAAAAATATAAATCATAAAAAATTATTGTTATTTCTTAGGGTTCTAGAGTTTTACAAAGAGAACGAGGTATCGATGAAGAAAATCTAATAGTATGTTTACACATACGAAATTGTCTTCATTTTTAAGATTATCGCTCAAATTTAGTTTCAAACAATCAGATTTCCCATATACTACCACCATAATCTGGTTTTTGGTCAGGTGGAATCATCGTGATGACACTCTACCTATCAATGGAGAGCGGTATATCCAATCCAATTATTGCGGGAAAAGTTTGGCGATTCGATTATTTCAAGAAATTGTGACATTTAATAGCATCCAAGAATTTGTGATTTAACATAAATTAATGAAAAATTTAGTTAATCGATTTCGTTCCTGCAAAAGGAGCCGTGAAGGCCGTTCTAATGATGTATTCAGAACTTAATTGTAGCGATTGTACTTTATATTGAAGAAAAAACAATCGAATTTCCTCAACAATTACTGTGTTTATTACTTCAAAAGAAATCATATCACGGTGAATGAAAAACCCTTTAAAAACGAACATAAATCGAACTGTCATTTTCGTATATAACCTAAACCTAACACATCTACCCTTAAACCTAACCCATCTTGCACTCCATTTCTGGTGTCAATTTTGGACATTTATGAATCTTTGGCTTTACCGTTTTGACTGATAAAAAATATTTTGGTTTGCAATAATGAAAACGCAGACAACAGGTCCCTGTTATGATTGACAAATCAACTGAGTTGAGTTGGAACGAAGGCAACTCAATTTTGTTTTCATATCAGAACTGACAACTTTACGTTATTGGCATAAATTTATAGTTCCAAAAATTGCATAGGGAAATAATTGACAATTTAAAAGTTTTGTGTTTTTGAATGGAAGCATTAAAACAATATTGATAACTCGAATTCAATGAAGCTCCCTAATGAACGGAATATATGATATTTATAGGAATTTTAAAATATAGAATTACATATTTTAGTAAAAAATGTTTTTATTAGATTTGTGAACCGTTTTGGATTAAACGAAGATGCTTTTTAATATGTATATGATTTCATTGAACAATTATATCTTCGATTTTTAGGCTGAATGAAATTTACCGAAATGTAGTGGGCGAATTATTACGAAATGGATTAAGGTGCGATTAACTAATCAAGTAACGTCTGAGCGTCCGGCAATATCTAAAAATATGTCTTTTTGACATAAAGGGTCCCGTTCTGAGTCTTCATGATCCATGAAGTAGATGAAGTAGATCATTGCTCTATTTTGAAATCAAAATTTGGACATACATTTTCTTCTCCAAGATTCATTTCACAACTATTAACTATGGTATTTTCACATTTAGGCCAAATCAAACTAAACATAATGAATTTGAGTTAATGTTAAATACGTATGCAGTATTATAAAATTAGACTTTTTTTTTAAATTACATTTGGCTGGGACACCACAAAATCTCATCAGAAGAAGATAATATTTTGTAAGATTTATTAATTCATATAAAAGTAATTTTTCATTGCTATTTCGTAAAAAAATAACCAAAGTAAAAAATCTCGCTCAGATTCCCGCGTTGCCTATTATAACTTCAAACAGACAGCTGAAGACAACTACTGTTTTTAAAATTGAGTTGGTTTGCGAACGATAAGATGAAGTTTTGAATTACAACTCAGTTTTTAGCAAAATTGCAAATCACAATAGGAGCATTAGTCTAAAACAATAACATTTTGATGTTTTGCATGTGATAAAATACAGTAGAAATCCGTTGTAAATCTTGTTTGGTCCACTGCAACTGCATATGCCACGCTTGTTCTTTTTTCAAACTTAATGATGCACAGTTAAGATTGATTTAAATTACAAGAAATGAACGCTGCATTGAATTTTTTATTTGAATGACGGGCGATTATCGTTATTAACGTCGTGACATTTTATTTTCTTTTTTTATATATAATCACCATATTTATATTCATGTTCGACATTCATGTACAATTGCTTCATTACCTTGTGTACCAAATCGTAGTCGATCCAGTGATACTCAAAGATTCTGACAAAGCCAATAACAATGTCATAGACATATGTAAAGTGTCAAACACGTTTTAATTGTAAGCATTTTATAAATACATATAACATGCTCTCTTTTACGCTAGTGCGCCATATTAAAAATCTTTCCTAGTCAAAATACTATGTATACGAGTATTGTATTGATTTCCCGCTCCATATTTGTAAAATTCGTAACGCTTGACTAACGATTTATTCAACTCAATATTACTCAATAGAACATTTGCGCCACCAACACTTAAAATGAATTCATTCGTCAAATCAAACGGTGTTGTTTTTTTCATTAATTTTATACACATATGTTCACGAGTCCTTTCTTTTAGATTTGCTCCAATGTTTTCATAATACATACATAATACTTGAAATGTTGAATGTCTACACAAATTGAGAATGTTGATTGAGTTTTAACGTTCCTATGTAGTATTTTCCATTTTTTTAAATACCTACTAATAGGAACCATTCATCAACATCATACGAGTACAAGGAGTAGTGTTTTAAATAAAGCAAATAATGGCTTTGCAGTAGTAAGTATATACTACTGTACTACAGTATTTATATAGATATTTTCATAGGCATAGAGGTAGCTTTAAATCTTTAGAATTACATCTTTCAATTACCAATATTTCTAGAAGCCAAGCAATCGTATTGAGCTGCTGTATTGTTCTTTATTCTAATTTTTGCTTGTACATTACAAGTGACAATCGATTTCGGTCACATGAAGTTTTTTTGCCACTGGTGCCAGCTGAAAATTCAAAGAAAGAGAAGGTTCTACAGTATTTAGAGCTTTTACCAGAGTTTTGGTCTTCCTATATCTCGAAGTTCTCTCGCTCGTATTCATACATTCGCCAGATATGACCGATATAGTTTTTATTGGGTTAGAGGCAGTCCAGCTAACGGTGGTATCTTAATCGCGATTGCATTTTTTTCTCAAACACTTTTCATTTCATTACTTAATTCAAAGGAGCGGAGTAAGGAGTATAATTTCAAAAAACGTCGGATTTCAACAAAGGTCTTGATACTACTTAGCTTAAAGGATGTAGCTAATTATCTTTCAATCGTAGAAGTGCTTCAAGACAGATCAACATTTAATAAAAAAATAATAAATTTTGAAACAAAATTGTTTTTAACTTTAACTACAACTTTAAAATTCCGTTTATCATTATATGTTTTTTTAATTGCAAGTATGGCCTTATATAAAAAACTACGCTCTCATCATATAAGCTTAGTTCAGAAACCATTAACAACGAAATAAATCTCACTGTATATGAGATCATGTTGATAAGTCCGTGAAAAATGAAACTCAAAATTAATTTATTGAATAAAAATAGTTTTACTTTTCAACGTATTTCCTTTCATTCCCCTTTCCTCCAAATAATATGAGCTTCTCAAAATAGGCATTCAGTAATTGCCTCTTCTTTGTAAGACTCAAATCATTTACCACCGATCCATTTTTTCATTCTTAAACAAGACGTAGGACGTAGCATGCTTAATCCGACGAATAGTACGGTCATTGTCTTCATGGAACTGGACCAAACATTTCTTCCTTCTCTAACTAGTCGTTGGGGATTATTCCATTTGAATTCGAAAAAACTGTGATCGCAAATTTTCTGGTCGATGGAATCAATTATGACTTCAGCATCAAGCACTTTTGGCCTTAAAGTACATTGCTTTGACTGTCTTTTTGTTTTTTATCAGGAGTGTAGTGGTGTATTCTTTTTTCGTCAATATTTATGAAACTGTGAGGAAACTCACTTGAATTATCCATATACATGCCCAAAGCCCCATTAACCACTCGTTATACGAATCGGACATAATAAATTTTAATGATAATTTCTTCGATAGTTACCTTAATTGGTAATTGTTGGGTAAACTTGGGTGATGATTCGAATTTGTTTTTTATGGCGATTAAAAAATTGTAATCAAGCGATCCAATGTGACATCTTTGAAATATAAGTTTGGAAATGGAAAGTAAAAACAAAACAAAAAATTAAGAAGAGCCGTCTCTGAAATAATTTCATGAAAAATGGCATCAATGACATTAAGTAAAACTTCTTCATTAAATATCTTTGAAAAACTCGGACTAACTCTGTTGAAAAAAGTGTCGGCTGTCGTTAAAAAGAAAGTAGAACAGAACGTGAAAAACAGTTGCAAATATAAATTAATCCTTGGATTGGATGAATGAACAAATAAATCTTTAAATAAAAAAAAAAATATAAAATTAAATATGCGACACTTATATGCTCCGAAGGGCTCTTGAGCTACTGCTGTGCATGGGTCCCTTACTTATACTAGCCGGTTCCGAATGGCTTTTTCATGGCAAGTTATTACTGCCGGAAGAATTTCCAATTGCCAAATCTTTTCGATATTACAGTTGTCCTCCACCTTGGATTTGACTTACGAATCTCACGAAGTTAGAGAACATAAAACTTAAATTTTTTATCCTTTATCTTCCATTTGCATGAAATATTTTAGCCGATATTAAGTCATAAAACACAAGTTATAGAATCTGCTTATGTTATTTACAAATTCATAAATCTGGTAACAGAATATATAGAATGGAATTACCGTTTCATAGAAATAATAAGTATGAGCAACAATTTAATCTTTGAACTAATCAGTACCTCAATTTATGACAATTCCTATTTGTCTCCTATATGTATATGTGTGGTAGTAGAGAAGTATGTCTTTATTATTTTTTTCTTGTGCCATGAATTGGCCCAAAATGCATTAAGATCATTAACGAAGCTTAACAACTGTGCATTCTGAAGAGAAAGTTCGAAAGAATTTTTAATTTCTTGTGAGAAATTTATTATCAAGTAAAGTAAATGACGAACTTTTTACACACGCATACACGCAAACTTTCAATGCAAAGGATAATCAGCAAAATAGAAATAAAAAGTAAACTTTAAGAGAAAATATTTTTAATTAATGTAATTAGTGTGCTTAGCACCATCACTGACTGCAAAACAACGTTACATCGGCCCTGTTGCAATGCTGCTCGGCTTGGTTTGATTTGGTCTTCTGAAGCAGGAAACAAGTGGTACTTGGGGTAATTTTCTTTATGTGTTTTGCGAATTTGCATAGAAAAAAGAAATAAAACACACACACACACACACAAATATAATGAAAAACAAAACAAAGCTGAAAAAATAATTTGTGTAATCAAAATGCAATAGAAGTAAGAACTTGGCTGACCACACGCTGGACACGCACCCTGCTGCATTTACCGTGCGTCCGTAATTCCACAATATCACGCTGTCATAGCGTATTATAACCGCTAAATTAAATAGCAGAGAAGTGGGTGCTTATTTGCCATTATTACTCTTGAACTTAGAGTATGTTGAGGTGTACGTACGGTACGCTATGGTTCCCCATTGGTTATGTTGGCATGGTTGTTATGATGGAGCACGTGGTAATTAGACTAGTCATTTACAATTAATATACTGTGTATTTAACGCAAGCAAGTAGAAATGATTTTTTAATCTGCTACTCGGTTTATTATTAGTGTTTTAATTTTTTTGCCCCTCGCCTAATGATGATTGCTGCTAATGGGCTCATCAAGTGTTTCTGGATAAAGAGGTCCTTTCAGTCAGCTTAAGAAATGGCTTTGTTGGCGCACAAATCATTGCATATATATGAATACATGTATACTAATATATGGATATATTTTTATAGGTATACTTACTTACATTTGTATATCCAAACTAGGGATGCCAACTCTCAGACCTCTTGCAAATCACAGATTGTCAAAAGGTTTCGAATTTGAAAAAACAATAACAACATCCCTGGATTAATTTCGAAATTATGAATATTTTTAATAATGCGCTTTTGACAGTTACTGGACGATTGTGGTGAAGAATGGTTCCACACCAAACTATCCGACAGATTTAACCAGTTTAATGTTAATGGAAAATAAAACTGATGAATGAAATCGTGAATATGGATTTCAATCATTGCAGTATGAACTGTCATTTGGTCTTATGATAAGTGCGAATACTCTTCGAAGTTTTCGAAATACAAGTCCTACACCTTTGGACCTATCCGGAACACAATGGATATAATAAAGAGTTGTACCCATCTTATGAATGTATGTACATATGTATTGGGTGTGTGAATTAGTAACCGGCCTTTTACGTTACATGGCGCCACGCGTAAGCGCGATGTACATCATTGTCCGAAATGTCATCTTAAATGTCTATTCACTTGCTGTCAAAATCAGTCAAAAGTTTTGAATTTGGTTGTGCTCGTCATTTTTTTCACGATGGAAAATTTTGAGAATTTCCGAAAAAAAAGTATTTGCGGGAAGTTTTGTTAAGTTACGTTTTTGCAAAGAAAAGTGCGGCTGAAAGTCATCGTTTGCTTGTGGAATTTTCCATTCTCTATCCAATGTAAGGAGTGTTTTGTGCTCTTTAAAAACGGTGATTTTGATGATTTCTTCAAAGATAAAGAACGCTCCGGACAGACGAAAAGTTTGAAGACAAGGATTTGGATAAATTACTCGACCAAGACCTGATAGAACCATTACGGGAGAGCTGTACCGACAACAATTGATGCGGTTGAAGAGAGCAATGATCGAGCAACTGCCGGAATATACGACCAAACACAAGTCGGTAATTTTTCACTATGACAACGCCAGCCACACACTGCTAATTGCGGTCAAAAACTATCTTGCTAATAGCGGATGGGAAGTTTTAACCCACCTGCCTTATAGACCAGACCTGGCGCCTTTAGATTAACACTTGTTCCGTCCATGCAGAACACCCTTAATGGAATACTCTTCATTTCAGTCACCGAAATCAAAAATTGGCTCGATTCGTTTTTGGCCGGCGAAATTCTTTTGGAATGGAATCCATAAATTGCCAGAAAGATGGGGAAATGTCATAGTTTCTGATGGACAATAATTTGAATCACATGTTTTTTACAGAATTCTTAAAAACAAATGATTTTTGAGCACTAAAAAGGCCGGTTACTAATTCACACACCCCTTATTTACCACCTTCTCTTCAAATCTGATGATCTGGCCTTGTTGCAGATTAGAATAATCCATCTGTTTTGTGTGTTTTCACAATACTTATGCAAAAACATACGGTAAGTGCATCATATCGTTGTCGCTTTTCATTGTGCACATAAATCGCCTACCGAGCGGTCGCGTCATTCCCATCCACATACTAATACTATACATTGTTAGATTTATTGTTATTTTATTGTGTATTATGTACTTTCAGTGTACGAATACGAGAACGACTATGAGTTGTGATTATGTTCTTGTAAGCCCAACTTGTGCAGAGTTAGAGTCAGAGGAAGTCAAATAGGCAAAAGTTAAACGGCGAGCATAATGTATTGTTTCCCATTTGACCCTGCAAAACAAAGACGACAAAAGCTAATACGCGTAATAAATAGAGGCTGGGGATTTGACGTAGTGCTGGTGGTACGTTGTACGTACTATATACAGACTATACGTATTAATTGAAGTGCATTTGAGTTGATTGTGGTAACCATCAATACGGCTGCGCTTATTAACTAACCTTCGTTAGCATTGATATGGTATTTCGGATTGTGATGAGTGTAACAACTTTACAAATACATTATAAGTATAGTATATTATACATATAGGTGAATGTATAGGGTAAGGGGTCCAAGTTCAACATGGTCCTGTGGTTGGTGCTTTTTTGCATTAAAACACAAATAATTAAGAAGAACGAAAATGAAACGATTAAATGAAATCAATTTTAAATTACAAACATATTTCTCTCTCCCTCTCTCTGTCTTTTTCTCTATTTCTGCATTGATTAAGTTCAATTGTGAGCTGTCACTGACACTTTTACATCTTGAGTTTCTCAATAGTTAAGTATTTAATGGTATTTTTGTAGTGATCTTTTTTAATGAAAATGCATACATTGGAATATTCTTTTACACGGGAACTATTTATTTAAAGAAAAATATTTTTTGTATTTTAATTATTGTCACCATAAAGAAAAACACTAATCGGCATCAAGTATCGATTAAAAGAAATGAGCAAACATTCCATAAAACCGAAAGATAGAAACTAGCAGCTTTATTTCAATTCACTCTTTCGTTTAAACTGCAACTTCATCCATAAGAGAATAGAGAATAAGATAAATAAAACAATTAGAATCGCAATTTCCGATCCGCACATTTTCGATTCCCTATAGTAATTCATACTGATGTATGAGGCATTATTATATGCAATTTTGAAACCTTCACAATAGGACTACTACTAAAGTCAAATGACCAATTCAACGTTACCCCAAAGCATTTCTAAAAAAAAGAGCTCTTAACGATATAAGGGAATAATTAATCTCAATGAATCGATTCATTCTGGGATCTAATAAAAAATATGATGATTCTATCCATTGACAAATTGTTAAAGGTTCTCGAAGAATGGGACCACTAACAGTGTTAACAAATGCAGAGGAACAACGTTAGTGTCACGACCTTGCAAAATGTGGATTTCCATTGAAAATGCATTATATGTTATATTATATGATCCAAATAATCGGAAAAGAAGATAAATCATTTCGTTCGAATGTGTTTAATCACTTGTAGAAAGACACTTTGTTGTCGCTTCGTACGATGTCTTGAATAAATGTTAAGGTATTTCGACGAAATACTCCCGTGGTGCAGTGAAATTTGGGAAGCACCGTTTAATACCGAACGGGATTTCACACAAGGTGATTCGTTATCGTGCGACTTCTTCAATCTTATTATGGAGAAAATAATACGAGCTGCTGATCTTCAACAAAAGTGTCATGCTGTTGGTATATACCGATGATATTGACATAATCGGCATGAACACGCGATTAGTCAGTGCAGCATTCTCAGAGTTGGAAAGAGAGTCGCGTCGAAAGGGTCTTACGATGAACGAGGGCAAGCCGAAGTATCTAGTGTCAACAAATAAAGGGACTTTGTCTATCTTGGAACCAGCATTAACAGCAGTAATGACGTCAGCCTGGAGATATTGCGAAGGATCACTCTTGCAAACAGGTGCTACTTTGGGCTAAGTAAGCAATTGAGAAGTCGAGCCCTCTTTCGAAGAACGAAAACTACACTCTACAAGTCTCTCATCATGCCTGTCCTTACATATGGTGGGAAGACCAAGTACTGGAGAACCTGACGGCGCTTGGAATTTCTAACTGGCTCCAGCTAGCGAAGAACAGAGATGGCTGGCGAAGCATATTATATTCGGCCTAAATAGATTTTCGGTTGTTATGGCCACGTAATTAAGTAAGTAAGTAAGTATTTCGACGAAATTTCACATAAACTGAAGCAATCAAAGTGACCAACTTTGATATTTTTTTCAATTTGAACCTAATCGAACTTACTTAGTATTCCATCTAAGACAAGAGTATTTCGTACGTGAATCAGGTCTGTTCAGGAATCAGGAAACTATATTTTGAGAAAATAAAATTAAAACTAAAATAAAATACCCCTTACTGAAACAGAATATCTGTTCATACAAGTCAGTTCTTTTAAACATAAACCAATATAAATTGCCGACTATTGTTGCATTTACCCTATCAAACGAGCATACATATATGTATGTAATGTAGAAAGATGCGCTGTTGCAATAAACGTTCATTATAAAGCAGGGGAGTGGAACTCACACCCACACTCAAGTGTTGTTCAAGCGTAAAATATTTATATTATTGTTGAGAACCTGTACAATTGCTTTGGTAGTGTGAGTGCACACGATAATCTTTCAGTAGTATTATCTGTGAAATAAAGTTGGCTAAATTTCAAAATTTGCCCATTCTTAGTTTCTCAATGAATGTAACGATATGCGGGATATACGAGTATGTACATACATACCTGTAGTATGAGTAAATAGTATGTGAATGATGGATAGCAATGAATACAATAACCAAATTAGATTGCCACGGTGATGTAATTAAGCAAGTATGCGCAACTACCCGATAAGAGACAAAAGTGCATAAAGACAAAATATTTAGGAAAATTTTATTCTTAAAGCAATTAGGTATGTAAAGAGTTACTATAACAATACATTTCAATACAAGCAATTGTATTTAGCTGCGTTCAATTTAAGAATTTTTATTCGTATCCTTGAGTTATTCCTTTCAGAAATGCAACAATATATGTACATGTGTTGTTGGTACGAGAATCATCCTTTCTGTAAGAGTTCTGCTTTGACAAATATTTATCAAAGCAATTATGAGTTAATTCAACCACTCAAATAGATAGATTTCGAAAAATTGAATAGGTAATATTTATCTTTGTACCTATCCATTACTCAAATAATTGCTGAATAGTTTATTTATTGGATAAACATATGTGATTTATTTTGATTTTACTTGTATTATTATTGATACGATCATACGAACGAGTACATATATACGTATTTATGATACGTTAAGCAGCCGGAGTACAATCATACTTTCAGACTGATTGAATAAAAGCGAATCCTTTTTGGTGCTACTCGAAATAGCGTCGGAATGTTTATGAATTGAAATTGTCTGCTTGCATTGTAGTAGAGGTACAATTGAAAATTGTATTTACGATGTGATACGATATGTTTATCTGTGTATGACGCCCTCAAGCAGGAGATAAACCACCATGTAACAATAAGTTCAAAAAATCATTTACGAATATAACAAGCATGAGAATTTCTAGATTTTCAACAAGGCTGGATGAATGTCGAAGTATAAAACTCACAAAAAAAAAACCAATTGAAATAGCAGCAACAATGGACACGTGTATATATACGAATTGTACATGTACGTATAAAAAAAAAGGTAATTGCAAATATATATTCTCCCACATCTTCTGATCACATGAGTATCAGTAATTTGGCCACAATTGGTAAGATTTTCAATGTACGAGTACACACACACACACACAACGTACTGTTGCGTAGACCACACTTGTGGCCGCTTGTATGTTACTGGAGATGCAGTTTCTGTTTTTTCTGTTTTTACACGAAAAAAAATATATTCTTTTGCGTCTTCTACTTGACTGCGTCGCTTGTGAAGCGAAACATATTTCTATAAAGTCCTTTTTGTGTGTGTGTGTGTGTAAAGATCCCTCTCATCATACTATTCTATATACATATACCTACTACGATATACCTATACACGGACAGAGCTTGATGATGTTGCTAAATCGCGGATTGAAAGATTTTTAGTCTTTTCATTGCGAACCGCACTTGAGGGCTTACCATTGTAAGGGCACCAGAATGTGTTGAAAGTGTAATTGCAAACAATTTAAATGCAATTTAATTGTGTATTTAAAACGTGTTTTTGAGTTGGATTCTATTTGTTATTCTTTCTTTGTAAAGAATATCCTGATGTGAGTCCCATATGCGTACGGGCTGTGTGTGGTTTTTTGTATTGAAAAAATACATTTATATACATTTGTGTACTGAAATCATATGCGAACCTCTAATAAATTAGATTTATTTCTCAGATTAGTACATACACTAGTCCATATATAGCCATTAATGGTGATAATTATGGTACATTAGAGGACTAAATTCTTCACAAACAGGCCAACGGACAAGAGGAAAATACCCGATCTCATAGACTTTGGAGTCGCCAAAGGTTTGCAGATGGAAAATATCTCCATAGAGTGTAATTATGATCTATCATCTGACCACTCATCCACGGTAATATCTATAAAATCACCAAGCCCCCAAGGCAATTGCGTTAGAAAGAAAATAGACTGGTTAAAATTCAAGAAATATATAAATTCCCATCTTCCTCTGAGTACTGTATTAAGAAATGGACACTACATCGACTCAGCACTCGAAAAATTCAACCAGCTGCTCTCATTAGCTCTCAGCTCAGCCACCTGAGCAAGCAATCAAACTATAGCCCATACACACCAGTCGACATTGAATTGCTAGTAAGACAGAAAAGAAGACTCCGAAGACAATGGCAAGAATTCAGATCACCGAATCTGAAAACACAGCTACAGCACTGCACTCGAAAGTTAAAGCAAGCCTTAAAAAACAACAAAGAGTTAGAAGAGCACATAGCGAAATTAACACCTGGTGAAGCGTCAGACTACTCTTTGTGGAAATCAGCAAAAAACTCAAATCGGCCAATTCTCACTGATTCCCCCATCCGTTTGAGTGACGGTAATTGGGCTAGAAGCAACTGCGAGGAGGGTTTGGCTTTTGCAAACCACCTAAAAAGTGTGTTTACACCCAATCCACCCTCTTCACAGTCCTCATTACCAAAATCAACATCTCAACCTTGCTCAATAACGCTCAAAATTAAAAAAAAGGACATATTCAAAGCAATTTATAAAGATTTAAACCCAAAAAAATCACCTGGTCCAGATAAAATTACCGGTAAAAAGATAAAAGAGCTACCTCCGGCTTCAGTAATTCATCTGATGCACATTTTCAATGCTATCCTTCGTATTAAACACTATCCCAAATGCTGGAAAACTTCAAAAATTATTATGATAGCAAAACCATGAAAAGACCCTACAAAAGTTGCATCGTACAGACCTATCAGCCTCTTATCAGAAAACAGCACGGCACAATAGAACAAGTCCACCGCATTGTAACTCTGATAAGGAACACTTTTGAAGAAAAAAAGTATTGCTCAGCTGTCTTTCTTGATATCACTCAAGCTTTCGATAAAGTATGGCACGATGGCCTTATTTACAAACTCAAACTATTACTGCCTGCAAATGTCTCCTCATTGCTTAGTAGCTACCTCACGAAAAGACAATTTCTCGTACATCACAAGGATTACACAACAAATACATTGGATATTCACGCTGGCGTTCCTCAAGGAAGCGTTTTGGGCCCCTTACTGTATCTCTTATACACTTCAGATATGCCCAACAATAACTATACATTCATATCGACCTTTGCTGATGATGTGCTCTCGCTCTAACCCCATAGAAGCTACTATACTCCTGCAGACTCATGTCGATTCTCTCGAAATCTGGCTAGCAAAATGGCGTATAAAAGTCAATGAATCAAAGAGCGTACATGTAACATTCACGCTAAGGCCAGATACATATCCCCCACTTAAAATTAATGGCCAATCAGTTCCACAATGTTCCTCAACAAAGTACTTGGGTATTCACCTCGACAGAAGGCTGACCTGGAAAACTCACATAGAGGCAAAGAAAACTCAGATCAAGCTTAAAATTAATCAGTTATGGTGGCTGTTACACAAAAGATCGAAGTTGGATCTCGAATACAAAGTGCTATTATATAAAGCAATCCTGAAGCCAATCTGGACTTATGATATTCAGTTTTGGGGCACCGCATCTCCCTCAAATATCGAAAAATTGCAGCGAATACAATCCAAGTGTCTGCGAATTATTGTAAACGCGCCTTGGTATATGAGGAACGTTAACATCCATCGAGATTTAAATGTACCCACAATTTCTGAGGAAGTTGCAATGTCCTGCAGAAGCTACATTCAAAAATTACACAGTCATCCGAATCCCCTTGCTAGGCAATTGTTGCTGAGCACGGGGCATCGTCGATTAAAAAGAAAAGACACACTGAATATGCTGTGAAATTGCTATACCTCGCGACTCAACAAATTGTGATGGAACGTTGGGAATATCACATAATTTTATTTAGTTTGTAAGATTTGATCACTTATTGTTAGTTTCTAAGTAATTTTAGAAAGATCCAATAAATAAAGCTTGAAAAAAAAGGCCAGTTAAAGAGTCTCCGTATTTGACTAATATCGATAATAATTTTTATTGAAAAGCAAAATTATGATTTTTTTTCTTAAACGGTGCCCATTAGACGTACGAGGGGGTCCCAGAACTATCCGACCTAACAGAGACGAATTTGGGAAAATGTTTCTTTATTTCTCAACATAATCTCCTTTTAGCTCTATACACTTTTCCCAGCGATATTCTATAGCTTCGATACCCTGTTTATAGCATGAACTGTCTAGCTCATTAAAATAGCCATCTACCGCAGACTCCACCTCATTATTGTTTGTAAATCTTCTACAACCATGACATTTTTTCAAATTTGGAAATTCCATTAAACATACGCCATAACCTTGCCTGCAGATGGTATTGTCTTCGCCTTCTTTGGACACGATTCTCCCCTTTCAGTCCATTGTTTTGACTGCTCCTTTATCTCAGGTGTGAAGTGGTTACGAATCGACGCAAAAACTCGGCTTTATTACTGTGAAACATCGCCAAACACTCCATAGAAACATCTTCACAACGTTGTTTTTGTTCTATTGTGAGTAAACGCGGCACCCATCTTCCACACAGCTTTTTCATCTCCAAATTTTCTGTTAATATACGATGTATAGCACTTTTTGAAATGCCTGTGATTTCACCTAGCTCACGCACCTTCAACCGGCGATCATCCAATACCATTTTGTTTATTTTCTTAACCATTTCTGGCATGGCCACCTCAATTGGTCGACCACTACGGTATTCGTCTTGGCAGCTCGTACGACCTTGTTTAAACTCTGCCACCCAATATTTTATGGACGTAAACGACGCAGCTTTATGGACGTTTTTTCGTACGCAGCAATCAATCAATGCTAATTGTGCAACACAGTAGGTTTTCAATTGATCTGCCACTGCAGTCATTTAATATTCTCTAAATTTAACACGCCCAACAATACTGGGAAAAACACCGCGCAACTAAGGTTCCACGGAAAGTCTAGTGCCAATTATACGACGATACAAAAAAGAAACAATTATAAATTGAACGTGCTTTCTAAATGACCTGGTGGAAGTTGTAGGTCTAATTTATCACAATAAGAAAATGGGCTTAGAACATTTCTAACACATTCACATTCATACGGTTGTGCGTGTTATATTTTGGACAGCATTAGAAGGGGTCTACTAATATTAGCCGATTCCGAACGGCAGAACCCTTGTGACATCGCTTTTTCTGAGCTTTGTTACAGAGGTCTTTTAAAAGGGTTTTCATGCAAATTGTTACTGCCGGAAGAATTGGCAATTGTTTGCCGGCAGGTGGGCACTGTTTGAAATAAAAATCGTTCGATATTTAAGTTGTGCTTTAGCCAGGAATTGAACTCACGACCTACGGATCAGAAAGCAAATGCACTAACCGCTAATCTACGACACCCAGCAAAAGGACTTTCAAAATATTAGTTCAACATATTATAACTTTTAACAAACTGTTTCAAAGAATTGTTGTTAAAACAGAAATAAAACAAAACCAAATGTATCCTTCGAAAGATATTATTTTTCTTTCCAGAACCCTAAAATAATGGAAATCGGTTGGAAAATATCTGAAGTACTGATTGTAAAATGACGCAGGTGACACCATAACCAATTTTTACCTGTAAATCGAAAATTTAGGGAGTTATCCTATTATTACCTCAAGTTATTCTAAACCTTCCACGCTCAGATCTACAACCTCTACTAGGCCAAGGGCCCAAGCGCTAAGGACACCCGTTAAAATTAAAGCAATCTCTTTCAAACTTGGAGAAATATTTATTATTTCGAACCTCCTGTAATTATTACTACAAGCAATTTTTCTATATTTTCATTTGTAATTAAAAGAATTTATGTAAATACATCAATACAAATCTTCATGCGTGTGTAGGTGTAGGTGTAGGTATGTCTTGTATTTACTATATGCAATTGTTTGTGTCAAAGTTGAGAGCATTAATTATTCAATTCGAAAAGGTGTAAATTAATAATATGCTTAGAATGAGTAATTTCATTAAATTCACATTGAGTGGAATCTTGCACTAAATATGTATATGTACTTACTTACGAATAAGTATTTGTTTGTATTTATGTATTTCATGAATAAATGACATCGGGGTAATGAAAAAATTTGCATAAGAATTCTTAATATGATTTAAATTATCATACAATTGGGGTTTGAGGCATTTTCAATTCCTGTGAAATTCGTGCCATATGCAACGAATCAGCGAAATAAACTGATACGAATACAATATGAATTGCATTAGTTGGTTAAAGCCACCCACCGAGGTTGAATGAATGTATATATATAACCTTGCTTCCTTTCATATGTACTCGTACCAGTCAGTGAGAATAATCTTAGCTATTTTCATTGTTAAATGTGAATTCGTTACTTATTAAAAATATGCCACAGTGCACGTGCCGTCTATTGAAATTGTTTTCTCTTTTGTATTGCCCAACCAAATGCATCCCTTTCCATTTCTTCTATCTATACACTATTTATTATACGAGTATGATATTGTATTTTACTAATCCTGCTTCCGAAAGATTAATGTCATCAAAACATATTTCACCAACAAATGTGATATTTATAATCAAATTATTACCGGTTACGATTGCACTGCGAGGCCACAATCACTTTATAAATTTATAACCATATCGTAGATAGATACCCTTTATTTTCTTTTTTTTTTTTTTTATTTGACCATTTACAATAACAGTATAGCTTGGCGCCACTCAGTGGACAAAATTTACACTACATATTTATATGAATTATGAAGTTTGCTGTTTGTGATGGAGGAATTAGCAATGCCAATCCCGGGATCTCACCTTAAATGCAGTTTCGAAAATTACAATATTCTATTGAGGGATCTTCATAATTTAGTACAAAGAATAATTTCGAGAAAAATTCTTGTCTGTCAACGATTCGATTCCGCCTACCAGTGTGAGACTAAAAGAATCCAAATTGGGAGATCACATTTTAAACCTATTAGCCCGTATTTATAGTCAAAGTCAGAATCATCTTAATGTTAGAATCGGATTTTTGACAAAATTTTGTATGGGAAACATGGCCTATGTTTTATAAGATCGTACCTATTTGAAGACGTATTTTTATGGACATTGTAAAGGCCCATTAATTGATGTATAAAACAAAGTTCAGTCAATGATATATTGGCCATTTGTTCATACATTCTCTTTTTAATCTTTCGAGAAACTATACAAGTTCGTGCTCGTAGAACCACCTGTTTTTTCAGCGACGAATTAAATGAAATGTCATTAGAATCGAATGATCTACAATTGAAGTTATTTTGTAGAGTCCGGTGACTCATCCAAGCTGTAACAACTTGAGACGAGCCGCCAATATTTTATGAGGTCTGGCATTGTCGTGCTGAAATACTATATCTTTGCGATTGATGAGTTATGGCGGTTTTTTCACAGGGGATTTATTCAAATAAATCAGTTGAAGGCAATACATTTCCGAATCAATCGTCTGAAAGGATATCACTGATTTGACAAATATGAATGGCCTTTTTTGAGCTTGATATAGCCGTGAGTTTGTCTGGATGTCTTTATTTTGTCGATATCAACGTCAGTTGGCATTTTGTAAACTGCCGTTGACACTGACAATCTTATAGAGAACCGTCCCAGAAACTTTACGCAATTTTTTTCAGGCTTGTTCTGCGTTATGTCCTCCTTTTGCGATAGAAGTACTTCAGAATAATATATTGCGAAAGTGTGTACTATACTAGAATGTAGTCTACTACCATCAAATCAGCTGATAGAATACGTAAACGTGTGTTTGATTTTATTTAATTAATACTTAAATAGGAGAACGTGACCATTTAAATAAAAATTAAGTCAAAACATGACTGATAATTTGGTTTCGTGAAACCGGCTGTAAATATGTTTCAATTAAGAAGAAGGATAATTTTTGCAACAAAATCACTTCACTATTTTTGAGACGTTTTATCGATTAAACAATCAGAATTTGTTTTATTTGAAATTTATACATAAAATAAAAACTCAAATCAATACTGTTTAGGAAATTTTTTAACCAACGGCTTTTTTGATAGCACCAACAACAACGGGAACATCAAAAATTTCCTAATGTTGGCTTCCCTAGTAGGAACTCAAATACTCGTTCATATAAAATTTTCTAAAAGTTGAAAACTTTATTCACTGACTGACAACAACAACAACAACAGAAAATAAACATAAACATATTACAAATTTGACTGTATATTCATCATAGTTTCTATTTGTTGTTTGGTGATTAAAATTATTTTATTGCGTCCCTCCACTCATCCATGGCGTATGGCAAGTTTATAAACGACAGATTCTCCCAATACGTAGTCCTTGCCATATGTATTTTTTTTTTCATTTCTATAATAAATAATTCCAATAAATTAAATGCATCCGTTACAGCAAAGACTGTGTTGGTATCATTAAACCATTTTCACCCCCATTTCCGTGTAAGGTTTGTATGTATTTATTATACGCACGTCCATAACAATAAGTAGAAAGTTTTAATAAAATCAGAGAGAAAAAACTCTTTGACAATTATTCTTGAAAATTGTACACAAACAATCAATGAGTGAATGGTTTAGTGAATGATGACAAATGAGTGTCTGTATATCATAGTGGTGGCTGTGGTATATATTTTGTTAAGCTGTGAGACGTAGTCATATTTTTTTAAGCATAAATTTGAAACATGTATTTTTATTAATATCTATGATTACAACTACTTTTCATACAAATTTTGATCCATAAACTCTTTTAACATTTGTAATACAATAGAAACTTACCTTGCAACAAACATAGGAATATAGTAATTTGAATTATAACCTAATATTGAACCTCGTATTGGACCAATCGGGGTTTTCACATTTTTATTGTTGTAAGAGTACTCGACAAAATCAACTTTTAGCCACAAAGAAAAACAGCCAATAAACTAATCAACTCCAAGACAACACAAGAACAAAAACAAATGCAAAAAAAAAAAAAGACAGCAACAGGCTATTAAACCCCACTCCTTTCGTGGCAACATGCTATATAATGTCTTTTTCGGCACACTCTTAGCTTGCGGGGGAGTCAAATTGAAAAACACCAAATAAAATTTGTTTGGTGTTTGGAATGTCACCCGCAGACATTTATACGCTTGGAATGATGTAGCGTGTTGGTTTGTACAATTCATGTTCATGTTCGTAACAGGATTATTCTTAATGGGGTGTCTCAGCGTTTCGTTCAGTGCAAATAAATCGAAAACTTTGTGTTAATGATTCTTTTTTTCGAATAAGGTATTAACTTGGAATGGAACTAGGTCAACAAAAAAGTTCTTTAAATTTGATTAAACCTTTTTCTCATTAAATATAATCTGTCAGCTCTGTAACTTTTGCCATTTCTTAGTGAAGTTTGAAGTTTGTTTTGTAAATAAATAGTAGTCTCTTCTCTGTGATCCATCCATCCATCCAAATTCCTAGGGTTTCAGGCTGGAACATAGGGCTACAACGAATTTCTTCCATTCGGGTCTATTTTGTACCAGTCTCTTCACTTCATTCCAGCTAAGGGGCATGGCACGTGTTTCTAACTCTAAAAGTCGATGTGATTCCACGCGAATATTTCCATTCCGATCCCTTCTTGAACCATCTGGATTTATTTATAAATTGTAGAAGATCACCTATTGCAATCTCTGAAACCAGGGCTAGGTTCTCAAATTAATAATTATCTAGAAATAATTTTCGTATTATGTATAGTGCTGGGCAGTTGAGTTTTGAGCTTTGAGTGCCTTTCTTATTTATTTTGGGGCTGCAGCCATTTAGCCGTCCTACATATGGGAGATTCAGTCCATCGTCTATGGAAGGCAGAGAAAATGATTTCTTCTAGTTCGAGTTTACATGTGGCAATTTGGATTCCTAATTTTCTATTTTACTCGCTTGGCTTGGATTTTGTGCCCACACTCGCGAGAACATCCGCTCTGCAATTTCCCTTCATACCGCTGTATCTAGGTACTCAACACACCAGTGCTCTGCCACTTCGTTAAGTGATCTGCGGCAGTCAATGATGGTCTTCGACTTCAAGAAAAACAAGTTGAGGGCTTTTATGGCAGCCTGGCTATCACAATTGTCTCTGCAAGAGATATTTTTGTGCGTGATCCAAGCTAATGCAGTGTTAATGGCTTTGACTTCTGCCTGAAAAAATTGGGTGTAATTCAGCAAAAACCCCTCTTCCTCCCAGATGCATCTGTCACGAAAGGAGGTTTGGAAATAATTAACAAATGAATGTTTTGGTTTGACATAGTTAAGATTGGTTTCGGTACGAAAGTAATTTAAGATTCTAGCCCAGACGCTCTTAGCGCCCATTGGAGAAGGGTATTTAACATTATAACCGAACTGGCCGCCATTTCGTTACCTAGAACTTTAGTTCTAGCTCAGAGCAAGCGAAACATCCTCCAGTTATTGTCGGAGTTCCTTGATAGAACTGGGTTCAGTTTTTTGCCGGTTTGCCCATCTTTAGTATTTCGTTTACTACTAAGTACCATAAAACGCCGGAGAGAACACCTCCTCGAAGAGTTCCTCTTCTTATTCGTCTAGTGGCCATTCGAATTTATAACGTTTACATTAAAGTTTATAGTAACTAAATCTACAATAAGATTACACAAATATTTACAAGGAAAACGTTTGCGCAAATACATCTCAAATAGCCGGAGAGTTCCTTGAAAACAAATTTGAGTTTTTCAAGTATTTGAAGGTGGTGTTTTTGGCAGTAGTTATTCTCTGATGTACTTGCTATTAGAACATTTTCTTTTTTCTTTTACAAACCAAAATAAATATTAGAATATAAAAAAATTATGTAAAAGCAAGACACATACGTACTAACAAAAAATTTAAGTGCATAATGCAAAATCATATCATTTTGGGGGATTCAGAACCCCGCTGTGTACAACCCTTGCCACAGTCATGATACGCTAATGCAGCATCTCGTAGAGGGTGACAATAGTACTTACGGTGTTTATAAATTTTTCTGGTGTAGGATGGGCGTTTTGGTTGTTATTATCATACTGTTTGTTGTTTGCTCTTTGCTGTATATAAGAGTGTTGGCTGATCAACGTACGACGATGTTTATTGCCAATAATTGAAGTGGTGGGGTTCATCTGACTTTGAACGTATAGACAATGTCAAAGTGTAATTTTCTACTTGAAATGGTTTAACATAAATGCTCGATCGAGATGCGTCAAATGAAGAGGTGTGTGTGTGTGTGTGCGGTTGTTTTGAAAATTGACGATGGCACACCATCATATCATTTGAATTGTAAGAGTATTTGATTAAATTAGAAAATTATTATACATATGTATACTGTCAACAAAATTTTTTTATTATTCGATGGCATAAAAGATGAATTTTTCCCTGCATTCTTATAAGTCTAACGTATAATTCAATTTATATTAGTATTAAAGTGAGGACTTTGTTGGTGATAATGGAAAGAGGCGTAGAGGATAGGTAATATTTATATCTTAATTATATCAAATTATTTGATGATAATATAACTTTTTTATATTCGCCTCTTGTACTTTAATCAGTCTAAAATTATTAATAACGACTTAACTGACAATTATTAATGATTTAGTTTAGTTAAAAATGACAAAAAGAAAAATGAAAATTCTGCAATAGCAATTATCAAGAATTGTCTTATTAAAATAAAAATATTATTATGCTTGGTGACACGCAAATTTTTTTTTCCATTTTTTTAAATTTGGTGTTAAATACAGCCTCTACTTTTCCGCAGAAATTTCACTTGTTATACATATCAATAATATTGATTTAATACTCTTCGTATAGTTCATAATTGCGTTTTTTTTCACTACTCACCACTACTGCAATACGGCTCAAAGGTTTTGCGAAAAAATTTTATCTTGAAAACTCGAAGCAATCTCATTCGAGGTGGAACAGGTACAGGCTTCAGCGCCATATAAATATATGAACAGTTATAATGAGAGCCATGTGGAGTGTGGTTTTAGTTCTTCGAAATCTTTCAATTTCTCAACTACGTATTTAGTAGAGAGCCAGAGTAATCTTTCGCATGATCTCCAGATTGACGTAATTAGTGGCATTAAACGGTAATTCTAAGATAGACTTTGTACTTTGAAAGCGCAGTTGTTAATGTAACGTGCCATCAAAGATGTTGAGACTTTTTATTTCTTGATACACGGTATTTTGTCTTGCTCTCGTTTACCGTAAAACCCATTTGACTCGTTCCATTTCAGTGAACCCTGCACTGACTTCCCGTGTGTTCATGCTGATTGTGTCAACATCGTCGACGACACTCCAACAATATTACATATTTGTTGAAGATAGTGTTATTATGTCATAAATCAGCTGCTCGCATTACCTTCTTTATAATCAGATTGAGTTAAGGCACACAATAACGAATCATCTTGTCGGACGTTGAGAGATTTTCAAAATTTTAATTGCACAATCGGAGTTAAGCAGTGATATTCTGCAAAGTCAAATGTGTTTTGCACATATACCGAACTCAGACATTGCTGTGTACAGATAAGACCTTGCCTGACCGTGGAAACCGGGTGTACTTTATAATCGACAAATCGGTGGCATGTGTCGATCTGCTTTTCTTGTGTGTTCCCCAAGTGTAGTGTAGAGGCGCAGTAGTTGGCGCAAATTGTAGGATCTTCTTTCTTGTATAGGGAACAGAGAACACTGAGACTATAATCATCGAGCATGTTTTCATCCGACCGTATTTTGCTTATGAGCTGGTGCATGCAGGTAAACATCTCATTAGCTCCGATCTTAAAAAATTTAGCAGACATGCCATCAGCACCCGTAGCCTTGTGGTTCTTCATCCCTCCTATGACCGTTTTGATCTCTTCATTGCCGGATGGTGGAACTTCAAAGCTATAATCTATAATTAGGGGTGTTCAGGCATTCTCCTCCAATGACGGAATTATTCGTAGCGTCGCCATTAAGAGATTTAGTACACTCTGAATATCAGTAATCAGATTACTATTTTCATCACAACAAAAAAGATAAGGCAAGGTATGGTCAACCTATGTAAATATTTTATGAGAAACTGCATCACATTGCACTTAGCTAAAATAATGGGTTTTCTCGAAATTTTACTAAAAAGCGAAAATACATTCTGTCAAATAAGTACCCGGAAATTCTCATTTTTAATACAAAGGGTCTTACCTACAGAATAATAAACATAATAATATATGTTCAATGTATTCGAATGGACACGAATTGACCGTCTACTTTTCATTTCATGATAGGCGTTAATATGGTGTCAAATTCCTTAAATTTTATAAAATGAAAATGAAATTTTATATCTCCTTCATTCGTTTCACTCGTTCTTCAAATATTCGTTATTGTCATATTTTTCTTCTAAACCCAAGACGAATAACCATTAGATGTTATTTGTTGTGTGTATACAATTTATTATTAAATTCTATGTTTGTAATGTTGACCTCAAACGTTGGCCACCTTATGCACACTTATTCTGTGAAGGTTTTCATTCTTCTTCTTCGCAAACATGAATATCCTTGTAGCAATTTATTAAAGATATTTATTTTTTTTTTATACTTCATCATAGTATCTGTATGTATGTTTTTAACGGCCTCGTTTACGAATAAAATGTCCTCTTATTATGTTTTATGATGTGCCATACATTCCTACAAATATGTAAAATAACGTTGTGCTTATTGAGGCGATTGCGTTATAACCGAATTTTTGGTAAATATGTTATATCTAATGACATGATTAAGAACACATATTTTACCATAAAATTTAATGCGTGCTGGAATTCAAAGTACAAATACGTGCATATACTAAACATTAAGATGCATTACCAAAAAAAAAAAAGGAAACCGTATTGACAAAAAACACTTCTGGAAAAAAAATTTACAAGGAAAAATAGACGAAAAACTTGATTTTGAGAGATTTTATAAAAAATGTTTGGCTCACGAATGGCTTTCTATTGTATCGAAATATTTGGTTGTGGATGTTATAAAATAGACAAAACTTATGGTAGTTATAGTCAACAATAAGATTCATCCTGAATTAAGTATAGGCTTATTTGATATATTTCCCGTACAAAAATCTGTCAAAAAGCCAATACTAAATTTAAAAAATTAATAACATTGGTTTGTTTTTGTGTGGAGCGTGAGACACCTTACTATGCAGTGCACTTACGAGTATGACATAACATATAGTAATATGTATGAATATGAGTACATAGATGATATTGTTATATCATATTTCTTTGCTTTAGTTTTGTTTTTTGCTTTTATTAGAAATTTTTATCAGCGCATACATTCTGAAAGAATATGTTTCTAATACGGATAATTTAGCTTGGCTTAGCTTGGCTTGAAATTTTCAGAACCTTTGTGAAGATGAAAATTCGAAGGTAGTCAGTATCGATCACGAAACTATTATTTCGCCAAATGAATGTTGAAAAAAAAAACAAATCCATAAGAAGAATCTTTAAACTACGCCACCAACTAAATCTGACGAAGTTTGTCCAAAATCTATATTTGTTTCAAATAAAGATAAGAAAGAAATATTTTCCATTTTCACCTCAATCGTTTTTCCCATTTTAAAGGTCATAAGTACGTAGCAAGTATTCCCATACTGAAGTATAGTAAAACAGCCCTGCTGATACTGTTGTATTATCATACTTTATACAATATTTCTATTATTTTTATGTATTCGGTAAGAACTTAGTTGAAAACACCTGTACCTATAGGATAGAAAGTAATCCTACCTCTACTTCTATTCTAACTTTCAGACGAACTTAACTTTGATTATAACATTGACATTATATTTTAATTAGCTGGCATATGATACTATAAGCTTTCATCCGTGGGTGCCGTAGGTGAGTGGTTAGTACATTGGTCTTCTGATCTGTCGTTCGGCCTTTCTTATACGGACCAAAATTTAACAAGTACAAAAGTACTGGAAGAGAAGCTTGGCCAGAGGGCCTATAAGCAGAACATATTTATTTCTTTTTAAAAGTTTCCATCTTTGGATTCTACTTTCTTTAATGTAGAATAAGAAGCCGCCGGTCTCACCATTACGTACTCTGTGGAGAGTTTAGCTATAACTTGTAACATTTCTTTCTTAACATCGCTTCATTAACACCAATTGAAATTAATCATAAAGCTTGGCTTTCGTGGTTTTCTGATTTATCTCGTTACTCTAAACTTGCAGTAAACAGTAAAAATATACATCTTTCGATTTAATAACCAATTGTTAACGGCAAGCCTTCTGGTGATAAGTAGTTGGGCTTAGATTTTAGAAAGCTTTTACCTCCATAGTTTTTTCAAGAATAACTAAAATCTACGCGGAACTCTTAGTTAGAGTTGATTACCTTCATTATAACGGTATTCGGTAAAAAAGTGAGTTTAAAACGGAGCTATATCATTAATTGTGACAATATTTGGATTGCGCGAATAAATACAAAGAACTTTAAGTTATTTTCATATAAGTACAAATGCGATTATTTCACAAATTCTTTACAAAGCACCTTGAGTTATGTATAAGCCAATTTACACATCGAATTTAGTGTCACAGACTCTATTGGTGAGAGTTCTGAAGCAAACATGAAATGGCTAGCATGCTATTTGACATTTCCTATTATTCCTGTTCTTTCTTCCATAAATTCTTTGATGTTTTGCAAGACGTTGCCAGTGTTTTAACACCATACGTAGTGTATGGGTTAGCAGTTTTGCGCATGGTTCATTTCTATTCTAATTATATTCTTGCGATAATCAACTTAAAAGAAAACAATGTAAAAGCTCAAAAGAAAATTATTTACAAAAGAAATTACGACGATTTGTAACACATGTAAATAGGCACGCACAATTTTATATTGTATTATGTTGAGAAAATAAAATATTTTTAGGTTATAAAAATGTATTTAATTGTGATTAAATGAGGCTAAATGTATTAATAGCAGCGTTTTATTCGGCAACTCGTACATCTTTGGACCAATAAAACGACATAGATGCTAAGTTTTCTAAGCAGCGAATATGATTTGATTATTATTTTATATGTAAATTTCAAATAGAACAAATTTTGATTGCACACTGAAGCACACTTTCTCGGTGATGAACCAAACCAACCTCAGTATCAAAAACCCTAATCCCTTTCAGCTGCGCTACGTGACAATTTTGCTAAAAGTTTTGCTTTTTTGGTCAAAAGTAGTCATGGAACTTGAAAAATTATATGTATTTTGGATAGTTCTTGTTTTCAGAGACCTACATATATTAAAATTTTCCGAGGTCCAAAATGACATATATGAATGGTAGCAAGAGGGTTAATATGTTCCGAGAAAATAATCCTCAGCCCAAGTAGTGTACAACTTATATATTTCAAGACCTTAAACTAATTTGATAAATAAATTGTGTTTAATTTACACAAGGATTTACTGAAGAATTTCTTCCTTATTTGAGCGAAACTTGAAAAAATCCATGAACCTAGTATTATTGACACCTAAGACTATCAGTTTGTTTTGGTTTCACTCAATATTGAACCAAAGAGTTTGATATTGTCTTATATTGTAATCGATTTCGTATCGTTTAGATATTGTAACTTTTTTTTTTGCTTCAAAAATAACCAATTAAGGAGTAATTTAATTATGGACACCATCTTACTTGACGTGTTCGGGCACACATTGCAACCAAATATTCAAACGCAAAGGAAATTAAAATCAAGCAAAAAAATGTCTATGAGATGAAGAGCTGTCGGTTTATAATAGGAACACAACTCATACATGCAAAAAGTGTATATATTTAAAATTCTGAAGATCGGTTCGCGCCCTTTGCATAGAGACAACACAACTCTCATTGCTGAATGGCAATCATTATTAGTAGATAGCGTGCTACCCCTTTATAGAGAATTCAATAAAAAATGATATTTTAAATTGTACGAGTACCACTCTTACAGCAAATATACGTGTGCACGCATGCGCAACTAATACGATATCTTTTTGAATCTTTGTGGCCATATTATTGTTTTTTTTTTTTTTTGCGTTTGTGGAACACATCTGTGATTGCCGCAATTGGATTAAATACTTTCCCATTAACATTACCGATATGTCTATATACGCACAATTAATCTTTTGTGCAGAGCATAATTAAATTTGAAAGTACAAATTTTCAAATATTGGAGGCGGATGTGGTGAGGCCTGTTAAAATATCAATTACAATTTCAATTGAACGAACAAACAAACAATGCACACACGTAGTATTCTATAAGTAATATGGATATTTGATTAAAATAAAAACGAAATCCTATATGTATATGTAGGTATGTATGAATGTATTTATATATGAACTTATTAATGGGTGCCTTGGAGGATTTCTTAGGATGCTTGAAAAAAAATATTTATAATAAGTACCTAAATAACGAATGATGCAAATACTTTGAACAACTTATTAACATAGCATAAGAAGAAATATCATATTCTTGGTCATTTTCCTTAGATATTTTCCAGTGGCGGAAATAATATTTAATTAAGGTTGAGGTTGAGGTTTTGAAGTTTTAATCACATTATTTTCTAGTGGACAGTTTAGAATATGTTATATTATGTAAAATATTTTAAAAAGGGCTCTTTGAGGGCATGTAGATTACGAATCCAGTTTTCCAGAGCAATCTGTATGACAGACACTAACCAAAAGATCAAATTTAAAGACTGTCATTTCTGGCATACTATAAATGGATTCACGCCATCGTATTCTTTTTATATTTCTTGAGAGTTTCTTATTGGAATCTTAAAGGTATTAGAGATTACCGCAGTGCCACGCAGCTGTATCACCTATATTCATTTCTACTTAAAGGCATCTGAATATAGATAAAGCCTATTTTCGAGTGAATCTTGACAATTTTGATTTAATAGCCAGTGCAAATTTCCAAAATATATTCTTAGCACCTAACGTTCAGTACAGAAAAGAGTTTCCATGTTACTTCGGAATCCAAGATGGATTCCATTGAATATTGGCTCATCCCCTATGACCTACTGGGATCTACGATGAGACCATTAAAGTAAAGCCGAATGACATTACCCTGTATCAACTGTTATGATACCATATTGCCCACCTAACAATGCATTTCACGGATGCTGGAAAATAGCATGAATAGGTTGAAGCCCATGACACTTTCTTAAGGTAAACCGGCAATGACGTAACTCACGGCGCCATCAACCGCACTGCAAACAATGCAAACGATAATGGCTCCCAAGGCGGTACGCTACCGAAAAACGGCGTGAACAATGAAGTAATACTAAAGTAGAGAAGTATAAAAAGCCAAAAAACACAGCCTGGACATAGATAATATATCGATCTAAATGATATAAACATGGCACCATCCTAATGAACTCTGAAAGCGATTCCAGAGTGGATACAAATGAGACTTAAGGGGAAGTTTTTAGTGGCTGCGAGGTGTGACGATGCATTAGGCATCTGTTATAGCGGACCTTAAAATGTTTTTCATCTTGTTTTATAAAGAACTATTCATATTCAAGAAAGGATTTGAACCTATAAAAAAATTGAACCTATACTTGTCCTTTATTTTCTGCATTAAGTCGTTGTGCAAGACTCGTTAGAGAACTTCGAATATATTGAGACTCGCCACTGTATAGCATTTCTTGTGTTCGAATGTAGTATGAATGCAATTCTATGAATCTGTTCAACCGTCTTGTTTCCTGAGGCCGAATCGGTGTTTGGAAATTAATTTTTGACTCAAGAAGTTTTGGTATATGGTGGCACAGATTTCTCTGGCATCTATCAATTCTCGATTTGCATGCTTCAATAGTGAACATCTGCTAGGAATTTTTGGTTGTTATAGTTATTTGTGGTAGGGTGCCGGAGCTCAGTGGTTAGTGTGTTGGCCTTCTGATCTTTGGTTGTGGGTTCAATTCCCCGGCTGAAGCATAATAAATTTAATATCGAAACGATTTTTCCCTAGAACCGTACCCACCTATCGGTAAGCAATTGTCAATTTTTCCGGCAGAAACAATTTGTCATGGAAAAGCTTCTAAAAGAACTCTGTGACAAAGCTCAGAAAAAGTGATGTCACAATGATTCTGCCGTTCGGAACCGGATAAAATAAGTAGGTCCCTTCAAATACTGTCCAAAATTTAACAAGCACAACAGTAATGAAAGAGAAGCTCGACCAAAGTGCCCTTTGGGGTTTATAAGTGCTACATATTTATTATTTTTTTTATAGAAGCAACAAATACTTTAGGTAAATGCATAGGATGTAGTGGGTGCCGCAGCTCAGTGGTTAGTGCGTTAGCTTTCTGATTCGTTCGGGTTCAATCTCCGACTGTGACAACTTTAATATCGAAATGGTTTTTCTTTCGAACGGTGCCCACCAGTTTGCACGCATTTGGCAATTCTTCCGGCAATAGCACTTTACCATGAAAGAATGCTTCTTAAAGGACTCGGTGGCTAAGGTCAGAAAAAGCTATATCACAAGGGTTCTGCCGTTCGGAATCGGCTAATATAAGCAGGTCCTTTCTAATATGTACTCTCCAAATTTAACACGCATCGCAGTACTAGAAGAGAAGTTCGGTGGCATTACAAAGGCCCTCCTCCGGTCTAAGTGTATCCTCTCAGGAAAAGGGCGGCCAAAATAACCTAACCAAACCTGCTGTCAAGAATTAACACTTTAGCATCTTTTATTTTAAATTCCTAATGGGTGGAATACAATTATTGTGGCGAATTGAAGGTGAACAATTGGAGTGGAAACATTTGTCAAAAAAACATTGAAGAACCAAAAAAAAAACAAATCACAAGGAAAATTTGAAGAACTTGATGTCCCGGAGCAAATAGAAGTATGGAAAAATGATTCAACTACAGTTGCTACACAAATCCCCACAGATCCGACACTGATGGCTACTTATACCAAAAATGAGTGGACTTAATAATAGTAGTAATACTCGGAAATGTTCAAACGTACTCGAATGAATGACAACGATCATCATCTGCTAAATGCAAAAGTTCTTAAATTCAATGTATACGTATGTCTTCCTTTGTCGAAGCTATATGGATAATATTATTGTGGCATAACTAAAGTATTTAGATATGAAACTATAAACTCACATTTAGTATGTACATACTATACGATATTTACCCTCATTTTCGAATACAGTGACTGTATTTAATGACAGAGCATTTGAAACTTCTTATTGGTTGTTTTCAATTCAATTTGAACATTCATATCTCGATTCGATAAATATGTAGTAGTTATATCGTATATTGTATCCTTCAAACACACAAAAGCCAATGATTGATAGAAACAATTTCTGAATTGCGTGCTGCAGCTTACACAGGAGCCAAGGTAAGGGTATTATGCCACAAAAGGAATATACATATGAGTATGTATTGTATTCAATAGTATGCATGTAGGTAGATAGGTAGGTAGGTAGGTAGGTAGGTAGGTATAATATACATATATAACATACGATCACAACCCTTTCCCAAGCATTCAAATATACAACATTTTGATTAAAATTTCATTTGTTGCTTGCTATTCATTCATTTATCCAACTATTTGTACTCGAACAATAATGAAGACAAAGGCGAAACGTAAAAAATACTTTTTTCGATTGTCAACATCTCGCTTCGAAAACAATGGAATAACAAGAGCCGAATTGGAAAGCAACAACAACATGAATCAAATACATATATCATCGAAAAGCTACTACTACTCGTACTATGTGCAACTACTAGTGGGTATAGGTACATTTGTTACTGCTACCGACGGGAATAAAATAAATAATGTAGATATGTTTTGTATTTCATTTTCAACATTGCCAAAGTTGAGCACACACACACACACACACACACACACACACACACAAACTAAAGCACCGCCATTGCTCTTGCCGCCATTACGTACAAGTATTACATTGATATCAGCTTTTATAGTAGGTTGTATTTCATGTATTTTGTATTTTGTATATTCTTCATATTGTTATGTTCACTATAAAGCAAAATTGTATACTGAAAATATTTGTTTCAAAGTGTTTCACTGTGTACGCGTGAGTATGTGTGTGAGATAAAGCATGTGTTCGTTTGTGTGTGTGTGTGTGTGTGTGTATTTATTCTCTTTTTCAGTTTTTGAACATTTATTTCAAAAGACACTTGAATTGCGTTGCTGTTTTGTGAGTCTTAACATTTGTTCTCATTCTGAGCAGTTTTCAAGTTGCCAATACTCGTAGTACTTAGTACCTATGTATTTACACAGCGGTATACGTATGTACATTTATTTTATATTTCATTTTATATACATTAATTTTTCCGTACCTAGGTACTCATTTTTACGACGTTCTTGAGCGTGATGCCCTTTATGTTCTTTATGTGCGTAAACTTCAAATGCAACACAAAGGATGTTCATAATTCATTCTCTACTGCCTCTTGTTAACGAAATTAATAAAAGCAATTAAGTTTCACTCATTCTGTACTATGTAGTTTTGGTGTTAATTTCTTTTTCTTCTTCTTCTTCTTCTTCTTCTTCTTCTTCAAATGGAATAGCCTAAAAATTGTTGTTCATAATTTAGAAAGAGATTGTGTGTGTGTGTATTACTTTCAGCTCTGATATTTTAATTTTTCTCTCTCATATCTGCAATTGCTGTGATAATTGTTTGTATTGGCCACACCTTTAGAAGTCATTATATCATACATACCATGGGTATAAAAGTATCTTTTAAACAATTTTTTCCGTATTTTAAGGTTTTGTTTTAAACAAATTGGAATAATATATTCTATTCAAAGCATTTTTTGATACCTTCAATTGCAGTGCATTGATCGCAACAAGTAGTAGTTAGAAGGGGCAACGTCTGGAATACACGGCGGGCGGAATAAGACTTTCCCGTTATCATGATGGAAAATCAACAACTCGTTTCTAGTCCCCCATCTGGTTCATCCAGTTTTAGCAGCTCATAATACACCTTGCAGTTCTGATCCTCACGACATATACAGTGCCACTTTTGTACTACTTTCGATATGACATTTTACGCTTAGGGTTGTTGTAATATATCCATTTTTCGTAATGTTACGATACAAAAAAGACGTCCCTTTGTACCATTGAAGCAGGATTTCATGCAAAATTACCTTTCGATGTCGTCTGGTTTCAGTTCGTATGGAAACCAATTTCAAAATGACCCAAGACTGACGACTCAATGAAATGGCTTGTGAAGTCACTACATAAGATTCAGCAAGCTTGCAATAAAGCCTCCAATTCAACGCGTTCAAACGTTGCTGGCTTTATCTCACGCTTTTTATCGCTTGTATCAAAATGTATTCAAAATGTAGGACTGTGAAGCAACTTTCCACAACTACCATAGTTTACCGAATTTCTGTCATTTGGAGCACAAACTCTACACAACTAACCGTTCTTGTGATCGGTGATAAAAATGAACTCATAAATCGCAAACACATAATCTTTCTTGTTGCTTGAATGGAAAGTCTTACCACCATACTCACCGAACCATCTGTCGCCATCTGACCATCATCTACTCGGCGGTCCTTTTTCGCTTCTTCCGGAAAGATAGACAATTGTCTTACATTAAAATGGCAAATATATCATTTATAAAAATATAAATCATCTGAAAAATGTGTCATAATTTTTCGAGCAACCACAACCGTATTGAAGTATGCTTAAATTTGAACGGTTCTCGAAGTAATTTTTCGTTTAAAAAAAATATATATTGTATTAAATAAACGTTAATCAATATGTTTTGATTTTATGGTATTCCGCTATCATATATGTATACATCAAATTCTCTAAGTACATAAAGGTTATGCATCAAATTAGGTTTGAAAAAGTTTCCGTAATATTCATATTGAAAATTTTGCATTGCATTTCCTTCGATCAATGTCAACCGCAGAAGTGCACGCGCCACAATTAACCACGTGACTATTAAAGAACAATGTTCAGATTTGAATAGACTTTTTTGTTGTTGTTAATGTTGCATTTGAAAAAAAATCAAATAAATAGTGAACAATACAGAACTATAAAAACAACCCTATCCTTTTATTAAGATTATCCAGTATGATCAAATTATTTGTCAACCGCAAAAATAATATCTAATAATAATAATAATAATAATAATAATAATAATGTCGTATAGATGGGAATGGTATGGTGCTTTATTTAAAATCAATTATATATATACATTTTTTCATTGCATTTCTACATTTCAAACACTTATGGGATTCTTGTAAAGGTAGGCTGACTCGTAAAAAGCATAATGATTAAGAGGGTAGAAACGAATGGTTAAAATTGTATGTTTAATCGTTTACAGGGGGTGGTAAACAATCCGCGGCTAATTTGCTATGGCCTCGTACAACTTGTAATCATTGCAAATGTATATCAGAGTTGCTTTTTTATATATATGTGGCACTAAAAGCCCCGAAGGGCTCATTGGCCGAACTTCTCTTCCATTGCTGTTGTGCGTGTTAAATTTGGACAGTATTAGAAGGGACCTACTTATTTTAGCCGGATCCGATCGGCAGAACCCTTGTGACATCACTTTTTCTGGGCTTTGTCACAGAGTTCTTTTAGAAGCTTTTTCATGGCAAGTTGTTATTGTCGGAAGAATTGCCAATTGCTTGCTGACAGGTGGGTACCGTTCGAAAGAAAAATCTTTTCGATATTAAATTTGTTATGCATGAGCCGGGGATTGAACCACGACCTACAGATCAGAAGGCTGAACCACGGCCACCCAGAGTTGCTTTTAGTAATAACAATTTTAACGTTTAATGGAATACTTACTACCAAAATACAATGATATCCTTAATGTACATATTTTATCTATTTTTTTTTTAAGCAATACCTCACCCTCTGTTTTTGCTAAGCTGTTTCCCTAACTATTATTATGACTAATCAATTAATTTACATTTTGGATTAATCAAAATTATAATTAAATTATAATAATCGATTAAGCAGATTTTTTTTATTAAACGATTATTCCCTACAGCCTAGTAACCGATGGTACGTCAATCAGTCCCTGAAAATTGAAATAAGGAACATCCTATTCGGCAAGAAGAATCTGCCAAAAAAGCACACCCAAATTTTCAGAGGGATCTGTCCAATAGTTTTGGGGAAAAAAAATGGAATTCATGCTCTTATTTTTTTTTTTTTTTTTTTTTTTTTAGCTTATTTTTTTTATTGAATCTTTCTTAAATACTTAGAAACTAACAATAAGTATTCAAATCTTACAAACTAAATAAAACTATGTGATATCCCCTACGTTCCATCACAATTTGGTGAGTCGCGAGATGTAGCAATTTTACAGCATATTCAGTGTGTCTTTTCTTTTTAATCGACGATGCCCCTTGCTCAGCAACAATTGCCTAGCAAGAGGATTCGGATGATTGTGTAATTTTTGAATGTAGCTTCTGCAGTACATTGCAACTTCCTCAGAAATTGTGGATACATTTAAATCTCGATGGATGTTAACGTTCCTCATATACCAAGGCGCGTTTACAATAATTCGCAGACACTTGGATTGTATTCGCTGCAATTTTTCGATATTAGAGGGAGATGCGGTGCCCCAAAACTGAATACCATAAGTCCAGATTGGTTTCAGGATTGCTTTATATAATAGCACTTTGTATTCAAGATTCAACTTTGATCTTTTGTGTAACAGCCACCATAACTGATTCATTTTAAGCTTGATCTGAGTTTTCTTTGCCTCTATGTGATTTTTCCATGTCAGCCTTCTGTCGAGGTGAATACCCAAGTACTTTGTTGAGGAACATTGTGGAACTGATTGGCCATTAATTTTAAGTGGGGGACATGTATCTAGCCTTAGCGTGAAGGTTACATGTACGCTCTTTGATTCATTGACTTTTATACGCCATTTTGCTAGCCAGATTTCGAGAGAATCGACATGAGTCTGCAGGAGTTTAGTATGCTCTTATTAAACATGATTTTTATGTGAAAAACCAAACCCGAAAACTAAATATGAGCTTGAAATGTATGATGGGAACTTTCACCAATTCAGGAAATTGAGTAATACACTACTGGATTAATAAATTTCGGTGCCGCGTTTGCTTATAATTGGCAATACTTTGACAACTTGTGTTTGGAGGAGTATATGACGATGTTCGACCGCAATCCGAAGGGGTTTTTGGGCCGTTTTGTAACCGTGGACCAAACATGGATTCATCGCAGCACACCAGAAATCATAGAATAGTAGAGTTACTGGAGTTCTCTTGATAAGTCTGAGCACGTGAAGCAGAGTGAATGCCGGTGGGCCGCTTACTGGCAAGGCTTGCCTGACGCTGATGGGGTTGATGTTGTTCGAGATGCTGCTGCCAAAAAAACGCATGCACTTGTTTGTCTGTTGGTTTATTGGTTTTAACTTCACTTATTTAATTTAACTTTATTTTAATCTAGATTCACTTATTTAAGTTAATTTTATTTTAATTTAGATTTACTTATTTAGTTTAATTTTATTTCAATTTAGATTTACTTATTTAGTTTAATTTTATTTTAGCGAAAAGGATAGACGCGCACTGCCAAGTGAGATGTTAAAAAAGGAATCACTAACTGAAAAGAAAATATATTGCACTTTGACAAAAGCAAAGGCAAAGAAAGAGAGTGAGAGAGTGGGAAGTGGTAGAAGTGAGTGGAGAACTGGCATAATTGGTGATGCCAGATCGCCCACACACTCCTAATCACAATAACAGTGCGCGAGGTGTTCTGGCGTAGACATTCCGCCCCCCTTGCAGTAATGCTGCAAAGAAGACGCAGTATCTACTACCGGGATGAAAAATAAAGACATAAGAACAATAATGAGATATAATTAGAAAGAATAAATAAAATAATGAAAATAAAGAGATGTCAAAATTTTGAAACTAAATTTAAAGTAAATTTAAAACTTAAAAAATACAACTTCAAATTAGTAGAAAGACAAATTGGAATAAATCTTAAGACTAATACAACTCATATGTATAAATATTTGTGGATGCTGCATACGCATGATCAGTTCGACAACGAACGAGAAGAGGCTTATGAACGAGAAGAGGCTCCATTCCAGAAGTTCGGCAAAGTAGCCAGGAAGTAGCACGGCGTGCTTGTCTCGATCAAACTAGCGATAGAACGACTTCTCCAAAACGTACTGTAAGTAGAAAAAATATTAGTGGAGAGTAGTAAAACTGGAAGCAAAAGTCGTTAGGGAGAGATGGCCAATTGTGACAGTCGAGTTAATGTTGACTATTGAGTGTATAATAGTAGACTCGTTGCTCTGATGTATGTGGTTTTTGTAAGATGTCTTCTAGTCTTCTAGTCTTCTCCAACTGGTGTAACCATGTCGATGAATGGCAATCTCGTAAAGATTGAGATCATCTTAACACTAAGAGCAGTGATCTACCAGTTTCTTTCAGCTTTATGTATAAGGATTTTCATTTGATCTTTATTCCATCGTTAATAGAAAGATCGGTAGAGAATTTAACAACTTTATCAATAGTTGTAGACTAGATGTGAGAGTGAGGTAAATCAACGTAGTTTAGAAACCTGAAGCTGAGATATACCCTACTACTAGTAACAAGTCGAATAGGCAGCTACTGCATACAGTAGGTATATTTTCCACTTTCATCTCGTAAAGCACGAAAGTGAAAGAAAACAGTGTGACATTGGCAGGATAGCCAAAAATTGTCAATAGCTATAAACGGTTAAGACAAATGTACCATGATTAATATTTAGCCGCGAACATCGGCATAGAACGTAAAGCAACTAAGCGAATGTCCATATTGAAGATAATTATAGGCATACGGCAAAAATATATATATATTGGAAATATATCATCTTTACATACGATATTGTGCGATACACAATCTATCATCGTAGAAATCCAGAACCGCTTCCGCTTATCCAGAACACTGTACGGAGTGCATATTACATCTAGAATGTCAGTCGACCTCTTCAACTAGTGCTGAAAGCAAAAAGTTGCATTAGTAATGCTCCGCAAAAAATGAGTAACAATATTTTGGTAGAGATAAGATGAATTAGAATGTTCAATGTTGAGTCAAAGTTGGTTTATGGCCAGTTACTTCTACTAGGCCTTCCAAATTACTACTTAACGTGTTTTGCCGTTCTATCGTAGATAGAAGGGTTTGCAGGAAATATAAAGGGAAAGGCTGGTCGTAGACCGGATGTATACGAATGATAAGTCAACGTAGTTGACTAACCAAACTGAAAGGTGCTGAGTTGAAGTGTGCCATGGTGAAACAGTATCGAACATTAGATTTGTGCTAACGAACTTTTGGGTATGCGAGACCTCTTGTCAATAAGCCTCGAAGTGCTGAAAATCTGCTGCTCTAACACGATCTAAATATCCACAGCAGTAAAATGACCGTTGTGACCATGGGAGTATACGCACAGTGCGCTGAAAGTTGCAGATTCTCAGCTCGTAGAGCTCGAAAGCTGGAATAGAGATGCAAAATTGGCTGTATTGACTGAGATGAAAACGCTTGAATGAAATTCGGGTTTATGATAGCACGATAATTCACTATGTTCATGAAAATATATTATAGCAAAGAGTAGACACTGGCAATCTTCATACGCATGTAATCTATACTAATACATAGGTTCATTGACGATTCGTAGAATTCGGCCAATTGAAACGTTCGGTTAGGATAACTGAACAAAATGAGAGAGAAATGCGTATGAGTGTCAGATTCAAAGAATCTGACAAAAACGTTGCTATATAATGTGGGGGTGGCTCCGGTCAGTATGTCCGAGCCACATTGTCGCATTTCCGTAACAATAAATTTGTGGGGCCAGTGTTAGTCATAAGAAAGATTGCATTGGCATCCGTGTATGATTCTTGTTGAAGAACCGGGAATGATGAACAGCTGTATCCGGGGTAAATAGTGATATTGACTTCTGTGAAGGGATTCGCGTTCTCGATTTGCAACTGGCTTTGGCACTCTGTAAGAGAGTATGGGATGTTGCCAGGCAGTTGACGCATAAATCACACTTTCGCGCAAGAGATATTCTCTCATCAACTGTAAGTATTGAGAGTTTAGCGTATTCGCATGTGATTATTTCTTTTCTCATTGTAAGTACTGAAATTATGCTTTCAATAAGAAGTGTACAACATTTTTCTAGACTCAGCTAGAATGTGAGAATCTGCGATTCATGAAAGCATGTAGTGTCATGGTAACATCTGGGATTGTCATACGCGTGGAAACTACTCCAGTTCATAGTTTCATTGACGTTTCGTAGAAATCAATCAATTAGGATGAACTGAACAAATGAAAGAGGAGTGCGTATGATTATCAAATTCGAAGAATTTGATATAACGATGTTACTTAATATTGTCGTGGCTCCAGTCAGTATGACCGAGCCACACTCTCGCATCAACATCTCCGAGATACCAATTTTGAGGGCCCTGTATTAAGCGAGATTGAATTCATTGGCAAACTATCGTTCAACGTGCGATGTTTCCTCGTAAAGTGGTGACTGTAAATCACGTTTTCTGCCAATGTCATTGCTCGAAGTGTCGATCGAGTTGTCAACACATCTGACGGGTATTGCATCTTCATTGTACCCGACCTGTGAGGTCGCAATTTCTTTTTCGAAGAAAAAGTCGATGATTTTGGGGAATTGCATTTCATTTTTGCTCTTTGCCTCATTCCGTGCAGCAGGGAATGGTGTCGTTTTCCACAAAAACGGCAAGAATAATGGCTGTGGCACTCTGTAAGAGTATGTGAATTTGCCAAGCAGTTAACGCAAATACGATATTTGTTTACAATGGGAATTTTCTCTTTCACTGTAAGTGAAGAGCATTTTTCACATTGTCGGAGAGAGTGCATGCTCCTACATAGCGGGCAGCATGCATGCGTAGCAGTAACATTTGACGCCTTTTTATTTGTACGGCTTAAGATGAAGTTCTCACATTTCGGGTACTTCCGACTGTCAGGAGAAGACGAACAGGAACTGTTCGGAAATTGACACCGGCTTATTTTATTGCAGAATGATGAAATCCTTCTACGAGCTGTCGGATTTATGGGAAGGTGGGTTGTCGTGATGGACGTGGTATGCTGTTTCTCGTTGGAAACAGATTGTCGCTGAGAATCAGACGACTGGCGAGACACTTTAACTGATATCGCTGTTGGGGATGCTACAGTAAGTGATTCAGGAAAATTTCTCCTAGAACGAGAAGACGAATCCGAAGTATCTTGGTTTAGCCCGACGACGACTTTATTGAGGAACGATGGAATCGTTCTACTGCGTTGATGTGGCTTGTGGCATAATGGACAATTTCGGCTGTTGACATTCACATGGTATGAGTTGATTTTCTGCGGGTTCACCGGCTGGTATGTGCGCTTGGAGGAATCGAATCGAACGGGTTGCCGATTCTGTTGGTGTCTGGATTGCCAATTACTTGGCTGACTGAGTTGGTGATTCTGTGGCTGGCTGAATTGCCGGGTACCACGTTGATAATCGAATACAGACTCCAGTGTTTGAAACCGTTCAGTCAAGAATATGTTAAACGCGTTCCACGTTGGAATCTCTCGCTTGTTCTTGATAGATTGTTCCCATAGACACAGGGTTGTGTCTGGCAGTTTCGTAGAGCACAGATACACGAAGATTGCATCCCATTGACTGGTGTCGATATTTAACAACTGCAAGTTCGTTATGCAGTCATTTATTATTCGCTGTAAGCGTTTTATATTCGTACCCGTTTCTTGGACGACTGATTGCAGATTGAAGAGAGATTTTAATTGAATGTTGACGAGAATTCGTTTGTTCTCGTATCTCTCTTCCAAATTATACCACGCAATTGTGAATCCATCATTAGTCAACGGAGTTGACTTAATGATATCATGTGCCTCTCCTCGAGTCTTTTGGAGCAGGTGGTATAATTTCTCCACGGGCGATAACCGCGGATTGTTCCGGTATAATGCCGTAAACATATCCCGAAAACTGGGCCATGACACATAGTCTCCATGGAAGTATGCTGTATCGCATGGTGGCAGTTGAATAGCAGGCAATTGCAAACATTGGTGAGAGGAACTCTCAGCAGGAGGAGTTGAAGTTGCTGGATTGGCCACCTCATCGTCAAGCTCGTGTAGCTGAGTGTTGATGGTCGAGAGGCATTGGACATAAACGCTTTTGCACTTTTGGTATGTCTCCTTGATTTGAACAAAATCATTTTCTCCAACTTCGTCTCTTCCGATTGAATAGTATGCATCTCTACAATCATTCCATAGGGCTTGAAACTCCTTTCCTTGGATTTCCAGAAAAAATCGGTCGTTGTGATTGGCAAAAACCGCCTGGAAATTTGTCTCAAAATCGATGATTTCCTCTGCGGCTGCCTTGAAAAGCTTTAAAGCTGCCATTTTTATTTGTAATTCGTAGAATTACTAAAAAATGCGACCCAAATATTGAGATATATGTGTATGTATATATAGAGGTAATTCGTAGAACTACCAAAAAAAAGAATGAGAAGAAGTATGTATAGAGAAAAAATTCAAGTAATTTGAAAAAAAACCAAATTTTTAGAGACGAAAAAAGATTGCGACGCAAATCTTCTGTACTTCGGTGCTCAAATTAGGAGTTGGATATCCGGAAAAAATGTCTATCAAATGTTTTCTCAGAGAGACGAAGCCTTCCGCAGAGATGAGATATGGAAGAGTCGAGACTTCCAGCAATTTGTAGAAATACAATATGAATAAAAATGCCGAAGAAAAAGAATTTGAAAATTCGAATTCGAGTGATCCGTAGAATTACAGATTCAAATAGAGTGTAGAAGCAATCGGAAAATTGCTCTGTGAGAAATACAATATAACTCAAGAATGCCGTAAAAACCGTTGAAAGCTGTTAAATACACGTAATTCGTATAATTACAGTAGGAGGAAGAGAAGAAATAATAGTAGTAAGTGAAAACAAGTTAGAAACGACTTGCCGATCGGATATCAGATGCTCGTTACTTCTAAGTGACGTAATCTTTATTCAAGATAAGCCTGTAGAAAATCGGCAGGATGCCCGCGTATTAAAACGTATAGAAATTAATAATTTCAAATTAAAACAATTCCGGTAGTAAATTAAATGTAATTATAATTACGTTATTTAAGTATTTAAATGCAATGATTCACAATTGCTCGCAATGATCCACTTAAGATGACGTAATGATTTATGTAATAAATCAGGAAAAAAAAAGAAATATTTGAGCCACAATAATTTATTTAGTATAACGTGATGATTTATGTAATAAATCACGAAAATTAATTAAGGCGCTCTAATGTTCTATTTTATGTATGTGAAGTCAATGTAATTGAACAAACACAATACAAAGGTGTGAGGGTGTGTATGTGTGTGCAATCCAATATTCCAACAATTGGCGATCAGAATTATGAAAACAATTGTTGTAAATATTGAGACTGAGAAGCAGCGAATTGAGAAACTTACAAATGTGTGTTTGTTGTTACTTGCTATGAAGAAGTGAAATAGCAATTTAGTACGATTTTTGTAAGTAGATCTTATATGACATTGTTGTTGTAGCTTACGTAGATAAGCAAAACAAACAAAAAAGAATAAAAAAGAGATGGTATTGTTGTTCATAAACAGAGTATATGTGCCGAAATATATTGCTTTACTTGTTTTTGCTTACCGATGGTTAAGCAAGCCGAAGTAAATGTAAATAAATATTATGCACGAATATGCAATGTTCTCTTACGTATACAAGAGAAAGTAAAATTAAGTGATCGCGGCAAAAGAGACGTTGTACACGTGTATATTTGTGTTAATTATTGCATAGTACGTTGTACTATGATAAGTTCCGAAATTAAGAGAGCTGATCACTATGTATGTATATTCCTTTGGATTTAATGCAGTGTTCTTGTAATAATTACACGATACGTTGTACTGTATCAATTCGTAATTTCACGAGAAGTAGCCAAACACAGAGTAGTAAGACGATAGCGAAAATTGAGACCAATATTATACATACATATGTATGTATTTACGAGAACGAGAAAAAGTAGAGTGCATGAAATTGCTTTTGTTATTCTTCTCTGGTGGAACACCAATAACCAAAGCAATATCATGTAAGTATGTATGTACGTATGTACATATAAACTTGATTATGTTTGATTTGTATATGGGAAACAAATCAAACCCAAAAACAGCTGAGATTTTCAGAATTTTTATTAAAGTTATGCGAAAATGGCCAAATCGAATATTTTAGCCGATATTTACGCACTCTATATACTTGTATGTATGCCTAAGGCAAAATAACGAGTACGTAGTACAACAAAAAAATTCCTTTTCCCGCCAAGAGTTAAAAATAAATGTACAACAACGCAGTTGTGTATTATTTTCTTTGTATATATTTATTTTTAAGTATTAAATTTTTTGTAATTCTGTATATGTAATACAGATATTGGCCAAGTATAGCGGAATATTTCCAAATCTCAAATAGCGTAATATATTTTGCCGTAGGCAAAAACAAACATACGAATCAGCTAGAATAGTCTGATTCGTATGTACAAGTATGTAGCCAATTTAGGAAAATTTGGAAATACTCCACTGAAATGCTACTGTTTTTTGCCTTATTGGCAAGATCTTACCAAGCGATGCGAGCAATTCCGGCTCGAAGGACCATAAAATGAGCACGTGAAGCAGAGTGAATGCCGGTGGGCCGCTTACTGGCAAGGCTTGCCTGACGCTGATGGGGTTGATGTTGTTCGAGATGCTGCTGCCAAAAAAACGCATGCACTTGTTTGTCTGTTGGTTTATTGGTTTTAACTTCACTTATTTAATTTAACTTTATTTTAATCTAGATTCACTTATTTAAGTTAATTTTATTTTAATTTAGATTTACTTATTTAGTTTAATTTTATTTCAATTTAGATTTACTTATTTAGTTTAATTTTATTTTAGCGAAAAGGATAGACGCGCACTGCCAAGTGAGATGTTAAAAAAGGAATCACTAACTGAAAAGAAAATATATTGCACTTTGACAAAAGCAAAGGCAAAGAAAGAGAGTGAGAGAGTGGGAAGTGGTAGAAGTGAGTGGAGAACTGGCATAATTGGTGATGCCAGATCGCCCACACACTCCTAATCACAATAACAGTGCGCGAGGTGTTCTGGCGTAGACAAAGTCGAAACCGAAAAAGGCCGAGGAGTGACTGTCAACAAAGTCATAGCTACAGATTATGAGAGCATAGAGTCATTTATATCGACTACCTTGAAAAGAATAAAAATATTAGCTTTAGCGCTGTTGGATCGGTTCGACACTAATTTGGAGCAAAAACAAAAGCATTTGGCGAAGAAAAAACGTATCTCCCACCAGGGCTCACAAGTCCGCAGAAACAATGGCAGAATTTCATGAATCAGATTACGAATTTCTCCCTCATCTGCGACTGCGACTATTTTCCGTTGCCAAATATAAAGAAATTGCTTATCGGTACCAGATTTGGGTCTACTGAAGATGGCCTCGAGAAATCGTATCATTTGGAAGGCATTACAAAATTGGAGAAACATTAAATGAAGTGTATGAAGATGAAAGGAGGCTATATTGACAAATAAATCCTTTGATATTCTTTGCTGTCGGGCTATGGAATTTTTAATACGCCCTAAAACAGAGCAATACAAATTCTGTTGCAATCACCGTAGTGGCCGCGTCTAATCGAGCAAGTATGGAAAATTACCTATTAATTAAAATTAATGAAACAAAATGTAATCTTTATAATTAAATTATTTGCCAGAAATTCGAATGCACACACAGAAACTGTTTAATTTTTTTGGAAATTAAAAATAATTTCTTGTATCATTTAGGATGAGTACAAATGGCATTTAACTATCGGCAGGTAATTAATTGTTGCTGTAAATTGTCCACTACTTGTAGAACTCTTCAATACACCTAATAAATACAGCAATATAAATAGCAACTATGTACATTCATATTTATTCATAAATACATATGTGTACAAATGAGTGCATGATGATCACTTGGGAATAACATTCTTCTGATCTCGTATGTATTTATATAGTATACTTTGTATGATCGTCTTGGTAGCATTTTCTAGACTAGTGACGCTTTTGACTTCTTGAGCCTGAGTTGGAATTGATGTGTTTATTGATTTCATATGTGCTGTCAATGTATATTGTACATATTTATGACAAACCGTTGTTTATGTTTAATTTGTCTTTGCGTAGAGATGAAATTTTTTGAATGAAATGTTTTTGTTGCTATCATATTGTTTGTCTTATTGAATTCCATTATTTGCATTTTGTTGGCGTACCGTGTGTATGTCGCTTTAATATATAGACAATACACTTGAAAATTTAAAACAACAATAAAGTAGAAATTGATATTATGTTGGGACCACCATCAAACTAATATGTAAATACATATGATCTATGTTACCAATAATACATACTCGTACCTACAAAAGCGGAAAGTGATTCTCCCTATATCCATACATACTATATGGATGGATGGATATTGTATTTATTTTTGTAAATTCCAGAATGTTAAATGGATTTATCCTTCTTCAACAACACTTACATAAATGAGCTGCTGTTTGAATCTTTGATAGTGTTACATCTGTATATCAAAGCGGCGAAAATGATATTATTAGTTACCTAATGTATTTGGTTGTTCGTAAAGTAGGTAGGTAATTCGGTTTATCTCAAATAGAGAACTTAATTGAATTTCATCACAGCTAACTTCTTATTTAAATTGCATTGTCATTATATCTCTTGACAGCTGAGTAACATAGGAAGATTTGTTTGTGAAAGAAAATTTGATTCTGTGCAATAGTTTTGTTAGGTGCCCTATAAAATATAGAAGGTCGAAAATAACAGTTTCGACACATTACGATAAAGCAAATTCTTGTTCATTACTGGAAAAATATGTTCTATATTTATGCCAAAACTGTTTTGCATAATTTCTTTCCGACAATTTCGATCTGGAAGTTGAAGTTCAGTTGAAGCTGATGAAGGCATTGGTTGATGCAAACCGCCGAATAACAATTCATGAAATATCCACGAAATTACGGGGCATCTCCACAGGCAAAGGTTTTCATTTTGATAATGAAACACCATATTGCTCATGGAATGCAATAATTATCGCAGTTGATCTTGATAAATATTGCCTGCCATGAACTCTCAGTTTGCTAATTTGACACCCAATTTTTCATTTCGACTTCTCATTTCGCTTTTCTTAAACAATTCTTTGCACTCTTTTTAAGTTTTTAAACGCTTCAATGAAGCTAACATACTTGTTTGACGCCATCTTTCAAATGCTTTTATCAAGATAAAATATGCCGACACACAAGTAATGCCACTGATAAAACTTGTATCTGGCAATTAAAATAAAAGTTGGTAGACAATCATTTTTGCCTGTGGAGACGCGCTCTTACATTTATAAAATTTCATCGTTCATGCACACGTGTATCGCCTAGGTTTAATTTCAAAATACGAAATATAGGTCCCACATGTTCTTACGGAAATAAATTTTCGCTTAAAATATTTCTAAAGAGTCAAGAAAATTCTCCATTTTAGAAGCCAACCATCGTCATTGCGGATTAAAAGTGGTTGTGTTCAATGTTAAAAGCAAGAGCTTATTATAATTTCCATAACGAAAAGTGCTCCCAATTGGGTGGGATTTTAATAAACAGCTTTTGCAAATCAATTCTACAGTTCTACTATTTAATTATTTAATCGAACAGAAGAGGCCGGAATTAATCAATAGAAAAATTATGTATTCTACTAAGGTATGGCAAAGCGTCGTAGTGTCGGATAAAACAACGGAAAGTTATACGAAAAGTTTAGTGAATCAGAATCACATTCTCTCCTAAACTTCAACAAACAACGTATAAATTATTTTTAGAGCTTAAGCGAAGATGTTGGAGTTTAAGCACAAGAGTGAATTGGAATGGGGCTGCAACACGGGTACCAGGTTCAAGTTAGATAATTTACAAAACTTGGTTGGGATGTTTTACCTCACTCACTATATTCTTTAGATCTGACATCTTCTGATGCTTGCTTGTTTCCGTCTCTACAAATCAAATGAGGATTGTCCAAAATGACTTGGGCTAGTTTTTCGCCAGCAAAGATCAGAAGTTTTATGCTGGAATTATGCTACACTATATACATATAATCGCTATAAGAAAATCGTTATTCATTTTTACAAAAGAAAAACCAAATTACTTTCAAAGAACTCAGTGCATATGAATTTGAAACAATTTATACTACTTCCAAAATGATGGCAAAATGTATTAGATCAAAATAGAGAATATTTAATTAAATAAAATATTTATATTACATGGCCTGGAAAGTCCCGAAATTTTTAATGAAAATAAGCGTTTTTCAGGCAAAGTTATATTTATTCTTTAACACTTGGTGTAGCGACTTTCCTACATTTGGAAGCTCTTTCTGTAATACGAAACAACCAAGCTTGCGAAATAGGCCTCGGTTTTCGGTTTGGATGCTCTTTCGATCTTTCCCTTTCCATTTTTAAAAACACCCACAGCCACAGCTAACACGTACAACTTCATTTTTCAATCACTCAAAATGATTCAATGCACTTGCTTGACGATTTCCACATTCGTAATCTCTTTTGGCATGCCTGAGCGAGATGTGTCTTCAGTGCTTGTTCGACCGATCTTAATTCACTAAACCACCGATATGCTATTGCTCTCGAAGGAGCAGATGTAGGATAATATTTCTGCAACCATTGCGATGATTCTTCAGAAATTTTTCCCATATAATCAATGTTTGATCAAGATGCGATACTCGTGCTTTTCAATTACTTTAAATACGGCGAAAATAGCGTTACTCAAACGATTGTAACTTCCAAACGAATGGACGAAATGTCATGTCAAACTTTATGCATAAATTAGGAGCATGTGCGACTAGGGACTCTCACAATGAGTCATAATAATTTTCTAGTAGCTCCACCTCAGGAAGAAAATAGTACTTCATTTTTATAAAAGATAAACCAAATTACTTTCAAAAAACCCAGTACATATGAATTTGGTCAAATTAATTTTTTAATGTTAATTTTTTTTGTTTCGACATTGTGCACCGTTTCGGAAGCGAAAGAAGAGCCAATGATCAATTGAATACTTTATAAACGCATATCAAATAAGCTGTTTATGTTAGAGCACCTAACACTATTAGTATGTACTCATTTTATTTCAATACAATACAGCACTACTACAATTAAATATTCATTTAATAACTGCATGAATGTGATGTCAATTTTAAATTTAAAAGATTTTCCTTTTTCATAATTAACATTGGTAAAAATCAACCCTGTTTGCTTTGACATATGTACGTAAACAGTTGAGAATTGCTTAATTTCATGCTATAATTGGTGGTAATAATTTATTGTAAAGTGCTATTTAGTATTGTTCAATACAATGACTTTTTTTTACATTCTACATTGTTCTTGTGTAGGTTTTGTGTAAAAATGTAAGTATATAAAATATATAAATTATATATTATATATACACACATACAGTATACATAAGTATATGTATATCATTTACGAGTTAACCACTAACATTTTAGGGTGTTTGTTTCATGGGATGATTTCAAAAATCCATTGTTAAGCAACGCATTCACGTTCGCATGCACACACATGCAAACAATAGTCTTGATATGACTCTCTATTGTTCAATAACAATATCATAAATACAATACAACGTTTAGACATCGAAGTTCGTTCGTCATCGAACGTCATTGGAACAATATTTGAACTATATATGTATAGATAAGTATGTAATATAAACTAGGGTCAAATCACCACTTAGGAGCAACAAATCATAATAAATACAATATACCTATATTGTGTAATTTATCTGAAACCAGTAGCTCGAAACTATTTAAAAGCAATGATTCGTCGTCAATATATTTACGTGAGAGCCGTCGTAAATATATTTACGTGAGAGCGGGTCAATTCAGTATGGCGTCAAATACATGATAATCTGTTTAGCAAAATATTCGAGGAGTCAAAATTGATTTTAGACCAATGACCACTTGGGCAAATGTACTTAGAATCAATGATAGTTTCTTTTTTTTTTTTTTGCTATACTATTTGTGGTTTTTTTTTTTTTGTCATACTAATTGCACCCACTCTAATGTAAATATATCTGATAATTGAATTACATTATGCCCTTTATTGTTTCAATTAATAATAGGTGATTTCAAATCCATTCAAACTTTACTAATATATAATCTCAGCAATAGTTTTGTACTACGGTTGGTTGCCTGTCCATGTAATCGACACTATTGTTGGTCATTGTAAGCTGTAGATATGATTATGCTGGTCACCATTGGTTACATTCATTATTATAGAATTATTTGTGATAAATGGTCATGGATTACAAATATGTACCTATGAGTAAAAAAGGATTTGCCAGTTTATAATTTTTTGTTGTCCTATTTTAGATTTTGCTGATTATAGAAATATTCTATATATAAATTGCTAAATTGCTCCATGTAAATGTGTGATTGCTATTGTTTATGCGTGTTGATATGTGTAATCGGTCGAATCGATTCCACAATCCAATCGCATCGATTTAATTTGCTGGCCGTGTGAAATCGGAATTTTATGCAAATGGCGAATTAGTGCCGTTACTTAAGTATGTTACGTACCGTTTGTTGTGAAAATAATAGCGATATGCAATTAAATGATATTAAAATTTTATTTATGTATGCACTCCATACGAGTAATAATTTATTTGTAACACAGTATTTAAAATTATGATAAGTAAATAAATTGTTAATCTATTATAATTATACTCATATTTATATATACTATATATATATATATATATATATATATATATATATATATATATATATATATATATATATATATATATATATATATATATATTGCGAATATACATATTACATACATATATGTCTGCTGCTAACAATAACTTAAACATTACGTACCATATTTTCCTATTAATTACAACTTAACAAAATTACTTTTACTTATTTCACTTATATAATGAGTATATATGTATATGTATATGTACATACATATATACTTCTTCAATCTACAACGATAATATTAGTAGGCGTCTAATTCGAGATTTCAACATAAAGAGTTGGACCATCGGTTGGTTGCTCTTTAAATTTTATGTTTTGATAATGACGCAAAAATGATAGAAACTGCGCGGTATGAAATATTGAAAACTTATTTCCAAAATTAATGTCGTGTAGTGGTATCATAACGAATATGTAAAAAAATTAATCGAAATCTGTTAATAAAATTCATAATAATTCACACTAGCTAGTCTCATATTTGCGCGTTCGTCTGTTCAGTACACGATATTGCTGCCAACGTTACCGAAATTATTTGGCTAAAGCCTAGAACATCAATTAATCGAATTTAACTCATTTAACTCGTATTAGCCCTAAGAGAATTTCGTCTACGTAAAAATCACGAAAATTTTATCAACAAAAATCATATTTCCAAATGACGCGCATATTCATTTCGATTGCGCTTTCATAAACCTTTAGAAAATTGTATTTGTGGTTTGAAATCTCGCGTGTAGGCATTAAAATGCGATTTCATTCTGACTGTGCCATTATTTGGGGTGGTTTTTGTAGAACCGACGGCATCATTTATCCATTGCAGCATTGCAACTTCAACGCAACTCGCTATTGAGGCATAATAGACACAGTTTTTTGTTTGGGAAAAAAAATTGAAGAGATCGATTTGGACGAGCGCTGTCTTTGCATTACGTACTGTGTACTATTGCGTATTAAGTTCATCAAACACATAATCACGTTTTAGTGGTGAAATTTTGATTTGACGCCATTGGAGATTTTGTAATGCCGACAATCGAGAAAGAGCACAGGCAGATCGAATAAGCCATTTCCATTGGAATGATGTCACAAATATTCCACACTTTTTTTTTTAATTATACAATAATTTTGTAAAACCAACCAACCGATGGCCCGCCCTTTATACACGTACATACAATATACATCAAATATATGCTTACGCCTGTATAAATGTGAATTTCGAATTAATTGCTGCTATTCAAATGGTCTAAATACGCCGTTAGCATCGGCTGTGCTGCTATCTCAATCTTGTGAATCCCCGGTGTTGCTATTACGATCGAATGGTGTAGCGCCATTCGATTCGGATTGTTCGTTATCGGGTGCAATAATGCCTGGCAGGTAACCGGTGCCAGTATAGGGTGCAGTTAGGAATCGTTTTGCATGCGCCTGCATAAACGGAGGATAACGATGTGTGGGTGAGCCAAAGACCGCAGGAGGAACTAACGGGGAGAAGGCAGATTTCATTGGAAACGATGGTGTTGACGGTATGCCAGATGGCGAAGCTCCTGGCACTGCTACTGCTGTTGTTGTTACTGCCGTTGCTGATGTGTTCGAACAAATCGCTTGCGATATATCCTCACCGGAGAGCATCGTTTCCATTGCTTGAATTATATCACCACGATATCGTTGCAATAGTTGTTCAACATCGCTACGCCGTCGATTTGGGAAAACACGCATCAATACATCCACTGGAGAGCGCTGCGTTTGTTGATTTAATGCTAACAGTTGAAAATGTTGTGGTGGATGATGATGTGAAGAGAGTTGATTATGTGGATTATGGTGATTGGTCATATTTGGTGTATTTAGTAATTGTGAGTGATGATGATGATGATGATGATATGGTATAAAGCCTTGTACATTTGTGTTATTAAATGTACGCAACAGGTGGAGATTATCTGATGGTGTATTAGGCGGTGAATTAGAGTCTTCTTTCTTCAGGCTTAAATTTTCCGGAGTAGCTTCATCAGGAGCTGAATCGACATCCAGGTCTGATTCTGGTGAACTTGGTGGACCCGTCCGTGCTGGCGAAAGATTACCAGTAATATTAAAATTTGCACCTTTTGGACGAGGGCTGCTTGGTGATGACTCAGAGCCAGTGTCTTGATCAGTTTCGTTAGACAGGCGAGCACGTTTTAAACCTGCAAAATAATTGAATGATGTACATAGGTCGGTCTATTAAATGGTAATAATTCCTCCACATAAGTGAACATCATCATCATGAATGGAGTGTTAAACATTATACTTTATGCAGGGGAATTTTAGGACACTAAGAGACATGGAAAATTGCGGGTGACATTTTTGATATTTCTTAAGGTGATCGTACGGACTCTGGTATTATCAGTGTTGTTATATCAGCATCGTATTAAATTTTTGTACAAAGATTCTGTAGAGCATAACGAACGTAATGTTTTCTACTTTTTAGTGCATTTGTTGTATATGTACATGAAAAAATTCTGAATTGTTATTAACACTTAAAAATGTTCTCAGTGGCGACGTACTCCCTTTATGAATTCGGTATAATTTTCAAAGTTAACAAGGTTCATAAGTGTATTTTTGTAATAAAAATGTTATAAAATCAAAGAATTCAATATTATATTTCGCAAATTAAAAAAATGTATTTTGGAGAAATCTACACTTACGTCCTATTTTTGTTGGATTTAAAAATTAACACCGTTTATTACTCATTTATATACAATGCAAACTTTTAAAAACAGTTAATTTTTATTTGTTTATATATGTATTATCTTTAATTACAATTAGAATTTGAACTCATTTGAAGGAATCTTCGGAGATATAGAAAAATTTATATTCCTGATCCGGCCGTCCGTCTGTGCGGCATTTGACTGATTCGCCCGATAACTTGAGCAAATATTGAGCTATTGAGCTATTTTAGTCCAACGTTATAGATGAGATTGATAATGAGCATAATCAGTCAACTGCCACGGAGCAATCAATGCGACTAACCTCGGAATATTTAAAATGTTTAACTTGCTATAACTCACTTTATATACCACCTAGGACGCCCAATTTTTGTAGTAGCTCCCATACAAAGTGCATGAATTTCTTTTAAATTTAAACCGCTCTAACCTCGGCAATATTCTGTCTAGAATAACCATATTTGACACTTAGATTAATATTGTGGTCCAAAATAAACTGACATAAAATCACCAAGCCGCGCCCACTTCTTTTTGTGGCTCCCATGCAAAGTCGAGAAAATTAACAAAACATAATTAAAACCGCCCTAACATACGAAATATTCAGCGTAGGATAGCCCTATTTAACGCCCTATAGGACGCTCCCATACAAAATGATCGAATTTATTTTAAATTTAAACCGTTGTAACTTCGGCAGTTTTTTGTATAGAACAACCATAATTGACACTTATGTTGTTAATATAGTAGTCGAAGATAATCTGGCATGAAATCACAAGATACGCTCACTTCCCTGTGGCTTCCATACAAATTCACGGAATTAAAAAAAGTACCACTATAACTTACGAACTAGGACAATCATATTTAAGCTCCCACACAAAGCCACAACGTTTAATATGTCGTATGTAATAAACTTGCGAGAAACCAGTAAATCTCGCCTACTATTTAATACAGCACTCATATAAAGTCGCGGAAATATATTAATCTTTAAAACTCCCATAACTTACAAAATTCTTCACCTAAAATAATATGATTTTAGATATATATTAGTATTATAAGCCAAAATTGTATTTAATTCAAACATATGAATTAGGGGAGTGTTTTGCATGGGTCGGAAAATGAACAATAGAACAAATAGTAAATATTGAACAATCGAAAGACATTATTAAACACACTCGAAAAGACAAAATTTGTATAAAACCTTTTGTAACTGCTGATAAAACACAGTGCTTCCAGTACGAATCGTGAATTAAGCGACAGAACGCTGAATGCGAATTCCAAAAGAAGGAAATCCAAAAAATTATCAATTAAAGAGGTTAAAAATCAGAACAATACTCGTTTTACGTTTTACAATTGCACGGTAATGTAACCTTGTGCAACAATTATTACTGATTTTTTGACAAAAAATCAAATTTTTTTTATTGAGCGTTCTCCTTATTCGCCTGATTGACTTCCTGCCATTTGGTGATAAAAAAACAAATAATTTTGAAACAATTGAAGGGATTAAAAGGTCACCAACCGCTGTACTGAAGAACATTGCAATAAGCGATGTAGAAAAGTCATTTAATACACTTATTGAACGATCAAATCGATGTTTTTCAATTGAAGGAGATTATTTCGAATAAATAAAATGATTTTTGTAAAAATTAATTGATAAATATTTGCGCTCTTTTTTTACAAATGAGGTTATTTTTGGGACAGATGGTGTAATTCAGTTAAGACTGAAAATGTTTTTTCAAAAATCATGCAACTTTTTGGTGAACATGAAAAAAATGGGTTATCCCAAAATAGACCAACTTTCAATCTTCATACCGTGCTATAGCGAATGCAACATTTTGGAGAATCTGAAACGGGTGAATTATCCCAAAACAGGGCAACATTTTTCCGCCGTTCAAAATTTCAAACAAACTTACACACAATCAATAAGAAGTTAGTAATTTACGAGTACCACTATATTCATCTTTAAAAGTTGGAAATATATAAATATACTTAAACAGCCTATGGATAAAAAAAACAAGAACTTTTCCCATTACTGCGCAACTTCTCCCATATCAATAAAAAAAAATTGTATGTGCTTGAATGTATCGTATATATGCAAAATGACAGAAGAAACTCATAAAAAAGTATCAAATTGTAGATTTGAAAACTGCACATATCTATCTATTAATTTGTTTTGAGGGTTGATGATACCATCAGGTGTTCATACGTAGCTTAGTTACACTGACATACTCTGACATATATATATACAGAAGTTATTCGATACGTTTTTTTTTTTATTGTTTCGTATTTTTATGGATTGTTTTGTTTTCTTTTTATTTGCGAAGCACTTTTACACTGAAATTTAATTAAGTAGTGCATTTTCGCTTGTTTGTCAATAAAGAGAAGTAGAAAAGAAGTCCTTTTCTTTATTGATATTGTGTTGGATTTCATCGTTGATGAAAGATCAATGTGTAGTACCTACTACGTAAATATACCTGTGTAGTATTACGTTACCGATGCTGTTTTCACATTTATTGGTAAATAACAATTTTTCTTCAAAGCAAGTGTGTACTAGGTATGATGACGATGTTACGATACTGGATCAAATTGTTCTCAAAATATTTTCCATCTTATGAAGTTGGTGTTTTAAAGAATCACTTTATTATAAATACTTTAGAGATATTTATTAAAAAGAGAGTATATCATGTTGTATTTGTAGTACGTGTACTTTCAACTGTGGTACGTAAAGTCATTATTGACAAATATACATACATTTGTACATATAAGGTATTTCAATTGGACCAATTTTAATCTTCGAAATAATTTGAGTATCAAATGGAAATGTTCAAATTTGTTCAACACTTAAATGCAACTAAATTAGTGGATACAGCGCCATAAAGACGTGCAAAGAAACAGGCTTTACGCCACTGTATAATGGTTGCCGTCGGTGACCAACTGCGGCATCAGTTGATTATGTGAAATAGGTGAGAAGTTCAAGATGCATATATACAACGGAAGCATCGCATTTTAAGAAAGTAGCTCAAAGCCTTTGAAAATTCAAAGGGTACAAGACTTTACAAAGAGTGTAATAAATGAGCGGAACAGAGGCACCTCGATTGCAGGATATTGGAAAAATACATATTGACCCACGCAAAATTTTTCATCGTGCAATAGTTTGTATATAACTAGCAAAATGTTAGGGGTTAGTTAACAAAAGGTTATTATACCGACGTCAAGAATCCGAATCTGTGATGAATTTGGACCATAACAACTGAAATACGAGTCCCTGCGTTTATTTTTGTATTTGAAATGCTGCAACATTTCCAAAATGTGATGAGCCAAACTCTCCAATCCAATGAGAAAATAAGTTCAGTAATTAGAAATGCAAAAGCATTGATTCCTTGATAACAGTCTGTTATAAGTAAGTGATACAAAAGTCCGTAAAGTAGAATTGCCAACATAAAAAAAGAAGTCATACTAGCATTACACATTCAATTGATATACCCTCTATACAATATTTAATTTTATAACATTTCATGTCAACAATGTAAATTCATAAAGTGAGTGCACACACGAGTGTTTCATTTCATGGGTTGCTAAATTGCGACTTCGTCGCTCTACCACTTTCTATGATATGTACTACACCAATGTACATATGTGAAAAAATGCTTTGTTACTAGTGGAAACACCAGCACTTAAATGCCACTTTACGTCTCGTTGCACACTTTTATAATTTGTTTGACTTTTAAGGTTTTTGTTTTCTCGAGTACTCATATTTTGAACAAAACAATTCAAGAATTATTCTAGACGTACTACGTAAACGCTACATGCACACATCGTAGGCTGTTCATTACGTCTATTACCGAGGGTACAATCGATAAAGCATTTTTGTGGTTGCATTTTGTTTGCCTTTTTTTAAATTTCTTTTCCAAAAGTTCAAAAATTATGTTCATACATATCGAATGCACTTACTAGGACTATCGACTTCGGTACGATCGGGTGAATATCCCATTGATAGCTGTTCCGATCGTATTCTCATATCAGTTTCGGTATCGGTGGTATTAAATTGTAATCTTTGACTATTCGAATCCATACCATCACTGGGTGGCGATGGAATGCCCGTGTGATATGTCCCATTAGACGTTGGAACGGTGGGACTTTGTCGCGATGGTATACCACTATTTTCTGCATCGTTTTGTTGAGCTGGAGGCACACTTGTGTAAAGTAAACCTAATTCGCGTGCTTCGTTCTCCTCCTGAGCCTGTTGACGACGAAGGGCGACCTACAAAACAAACAAACAAACAAAAAAAAAAAGCAAAAACTCTCTATTTATAACGTAAAACTTAATGTGTTGGTGTTTTAAACGAAATTAGATAATAATAAATAAATACCTGTGCGGCCATGACACGTTGACGCTCAGCAATCAAAGTACATTTCGCACAAACGCAATCACGCCATCGGCAATAGCGTTTGTGACCTTTAAGAGCACTAACCTAATAAATAATTAGAAAATTATAGATTACTTTCAATTCTCAACTCAACTTCACTATTAATAAAGCTGCGATTATGACATTTAAATATTCAACCTTATCATGATTTTCATGTGAAAAAAATAAGTGTCGTATTTCGCTTGAGAGGGTTTTCGTATTAAATCCATGATTGGCGGATAGTGCAGAGCGGATGAATTTCATGATAAGCCTGAAGATGAATTTGCAAACTCACCACTCCATGGTTGCGGCATCGAGCACATTTTGGTGTACGCTGATAGCGTTCGGATGCGGCACGTAGAAAAAATGCAGGCGGTAAGGCGCCCAAAACTGGATGTTGAGACATTAAATTTTGCATATCCATGCCACTAGGTAAACTCATTGTATTGTCAAGGATTATTTTAATTTATTGATTTCTATAATTCACAATTTTTCACATAAATATGACTTTTTTTTCTCATATTCTTCCATTTTTTTTTTTTACAATAATATCACATTTAAAGTGCCAACATTTTGTTTTTTTTTACTTTGGTTCTGTGGGTTTTGTGAGAAAATCACAGATTTATCATATATTTCTATTGTCAAATTTTGTTACAATTGGTTATATTTATAATAGGTCAGTATAGTTAGTAGCAGTAGTGTACAACTAGTAAAAGAAACTGCTTACTCCCCCAAATCGCACAAATTTTCGTTTCACAAAAAGCCCGGAAACGTTGTAACACATAGAGGTTTCAATTGCAACTGATTCAAATTTGTATCACCAGATAAATCCCCGAAAAAAAAAAAATAAACATTAACAACTGAAACACTCTGAAGGCAAGTGAACGGGGGATGAAACTGCTCACTACTACCAATCATCCCGGTACTTCAGACCTACATACATATATATGTATGTATATATATATATATATGTGCAACCACCTCGACACTGTGCGACCGAATTACAAATAGCATATAATACCAATAACAACAACAGAACAAGCAACTTGTAAAGAAGAATAAAACCCACAGCGTGCAAAGCAATTAAAAAAGTTTCAAAATCCAATTTGGTACTGTATACAAAATTGTTCACTCACAATTGTATATGAACATAAATATGTACATGAATACACACACACACACACATACTCATATGTACATGCATGCACGCATTCTCATTCAAATTCTCATTGAATGAATGAATAGGTAGAGGTAGATATACCATAGTAGAGGTAGGTACACGCAACAGAAGAGCAGGCCGATCACGCTTTCTTTCATTTTCTTTTGCTTCTCTTCTCTTTTGTTCCCGTCTTATGTTTCATTTGTTTACCTCCCCCCCCTGCACCACTCCTCTTGCACGTACATATTTATATACAACAGCCAACCAAAAGCGTTTATGATACCATTTGCAGCTACATTGTGTCGAGACGTTATCGTTGGTGGTTGACATGGAGTTACGGTGCGCATCATTCGTTGAACCAATACCAAAGCATTAACAAATGTGTATACTGACACTGTTATAAGTCTCTTGTTTTGTTTTGTTTCCTTTTTTCTTTATTTTTTTGTCGTTTTTGTTTTTGTTAATAAGTATATGCTAGGGAGTTGGAAACTATTATATTTTGCTTCAGAAATACATGGTTATGGTGTGTATGATACTAGGAGTGCCTCCTTTTAACTTTGTAGCAACATTTTGCAATTGAAAATGATTTTGAATGCACTGTGGAACGATACACAATTCTCTTACTAAATACCATTCGGAGACGCAACTGACGAGACACAATTAAACTAAATTTTTCAAAAAATTAAGAATCGACCATATGTCAATTAATGAGGAATTAATTTCTTGTAGATGAATCACCGTTTTGCTCAATAATATTTCACACATATTTTTTAAATAGTTATCAAATTGGTGACTCTCTGATAGGGTCCGAACCGAGACCTCGCGAAATAATAGGCTCGAACGGTGTGCAAGATATAATTTTGCTTACACATAGAAACCGGTGGGTAAGATATGAGAAAACAATTTGACGGTAAAACATCATCTTAGAGATAAGAGGTGGACCGGATAGACCCTAGGCCCTCAGTCAATTGTGACACAACATCATCTTACTGACTATTTATTTTCGAATTAAATTTCCTCAATTTCAATCTTCAAAAGAAGGCATGGCTTGTCGAATTAACTGTCATAATGACAGAGTTTCTCCCCATTGCAAAAAAAAATTTATAATAACTGCTCACAAAATTATTGAACTTGAAAATCATGAAAAACCGATTTATTGTAGTTAGGTATAAGGACCTTTGAACAGTTGTGTTTTGGATGAAAAATATGCAAGAAATCGATATTTTCAGAAAATGTCACTCAGGTAATCCATCATATACATATGTATATTCACTACGGTGCGATTTGTTCGTATTTCTTTTTAATTAGGTCATTTAAAATTGCATAAATTAGTTTAATTAATATTCAAATTTTTAAAGAACGTAAGATTTTGTGAATTTTGTAATGACCGTTCGGTGATTTTATTGTTTCTGCATGTCTATGAATAAATTATTAAAAAAACCTTAACTTCGATTCGATTCTTGCTACTAAAGTAAATAAGTTCGGAACTCTTATCGATCAAAGAATCTTCTTATCTATCTTGGATTGGTCTAATGCATGCACTAGGCCATCTATTGAATGGAAAGGTGCAAGGTAAGTAGCACTCGATAACTCTCAATCTAGGACGGTTACTCTGAGCTGGTTGACTGCATTAATAACTGGGCATGGCAACTTCAGGCACCACCTAAGCAAGATGGGTCTTGTTGAAGAGGAGGATTCTGATATTTGCAGATTATGCATGGAAGAGGCAGAGGCAAGCAAGAGGATGTCCACACTGGATCGACAATTGATTGACGAACTCGAAATGTGGAACATACCTCACAAAGCTATGCTTGAAATAACTCGTGATGTTATTATGAGAAGGGAAGTAGAAAAATTCTGCAACCAAAGAAGTACATAACACATGATTTGAGGAATGAAAAGGGACCCAGATAATAGTGGTCTGATTCGGGTAATCCCTAAAAATATATTAATAATAATATCTTTGATTATTTCTCTATTTCTATTTAAAAGTTTTGTCGTCTTAATGGATATAATAAATAAAAAAAAATAAATATGTGGCACTTAAAGCCCCAAAGGGCTCATTGGCCGAGCTTCTCTTCCATTACTGTTGTGCGTCTTAATAGAATAGACCTACTTATTTTAGAAGGTTCCGAACGGCAGAACACTTGTGACATCACTTTTTCTGAGCTTTGTCACAGAATTTTTTTTTTTTTTTTAGAAGCTTTTTCATGGCAAGTTGTTACTGTCGGAAGAATTGCCAATTGCTTGCCTACAGGTGGGTACCGTTCGAAAGAAAAATCTTTAAATCTTTTCGATATTAAATTTGTTATGCATCAGCCGGGTATTGAACCACGACCTACAGATCAGAAGGCGAACACACTAACCACTGAGCTACGGCACGGATATAATACTTGGAGATTTTATGACCGGTGGTTATTAAAAACTGTTTCAATTAATTGATATTTTTATACAGTTTGAAGATGAGAAAATATCAAAATGGTTGATATAAACAAATTTACACGTTCTTTGCTTCCGAATTTCACTTTCGATCATATTTTGTACTTATTTTGACATTCTTCAGGCATGTAAGTCATTTTGAAATGGGAATCACTACTTCGTATTACACAGTACAACACCGCTCAAGAACACAGTGAGCGTTTGTTGGAAATTGGTTGGTATTTTTTAATATGTACTCCTACAGCGTTTTTATGTAGAGAAAATATATTCCTTCTAACATATACTTCATACTTCAATTTACACCACTCCTTTCCTCTCTTTTCAAAGCGAGTTACTACAGCTTTCTCTAAAAGACAATCAGGGGAACTTTTATTTGATCTTAATCCAATAAAACCTGAAAATGCATTGAAACAGTTCTGTTTTAGAAACCATACCAATTCTCTTCTGGTTGAAGATCTATTAATGAGAAAATGAAAATCTATAGCACGTATCAAAACTGCCTAAGTCCACAGACGAAATTATCCAGAGCTTTTATTAAAAAAACGTATTTAATGTTAACGATTTATTGAAAGGTGACGAAGTCCTATCGGAAGAGTAAATCTAAATCGCTTAAGTCCACTACAGCAAATCCTATTACGCTCTGCTACTGCATATTGTGACATGTTTATCGAAATTTAATAGAATAACGAAAATTAATAGAAATTTTGCCATTGAATAAGGCAAAAAAAAAAAAAAATAGAATATCATAAAAAAACAAGAAAATACAGGTGAAATTATAAATATTTTTATACGGCATGTTTCAAATGTTCAAAAAGTCCAACGTAAAAACGGCCGCAATTTAAATATGGCTCACCTTTCTATTGTTTTTTCTTCGCAAAGTGCTTCCAAGATCTATTTTGTAAGCATTTTTACAGTTTTACAACAGCTACATCAAAAAGATAGCAAGAAAGAAAGAACTAGATTTTCCGAAAATTGTCTTATGAAGGACTTGATGACAGGTTTGATATGTGTCGACTCATATATTGTATAATGTTCAATATATGGGAATATAAATAAGTTCGTGCGGTTTTGATAACAGGTGTCGCTACTAATTTCTTATTCCATTGTTTTATTTGGAAACACCGTCATTTTGAAGTGTCGTCATTAGGCTTTCTTTTTCAGTATCTGTCATTTCATTGAAGTGTAAACAACGTAATTTCTGTGAGCTCGGAAAATGTCAACTTTTGTACCGGATAATGTGTTTTTGTGGGGAGTTTTTATTCATTACTTCAATATGAAGAACAAGGCTACCGAAAGTCCATCGTATTGTAGTAGACGTTTATGGTGACCATGCTTTAGCTGAACGAACGTATCAGAAGTGGTTTGCACGATTTAAAAGCGACAACTTTGATTTGGAAGACGAAGAACGACCCGCAGCGACACCAAAGTTTGAGGATGAAGAACTGGAGGCAAGGCTATATGAAGATCCATCTCAAATGCAAGTTGAAATCGCAAAAACACTTGAAGTCAACCATTTGCCATCGTTTAAACTCAATGGGAATTATCCGAAAGGTAGGAAATTGGGTGTCGTATGAACTGAAGCCAAGAGAAGTCGAAGGCCGTTTTTTCACGTATCAACAACTGCTCCAACGGCAAAAAAGAAAGGGGTTTTTTCATCGAATTTGACTGGCGATAAAATGTGGGTCCATTTTAAACCTCCTTCCAATTGACTTGCACATACTATGTACTGCATCGCAAACGGCACTCAGACTCAGGGAATCTGGATGTTGGAAGTGTACTCAACAAGGACACAGTAGCATCCTTAGGAATGTACCAATAGACTTAGTTAACAACAGGACGGACTTCTGCCCTCGCAAGTTGGCTTTTGAGAGAGGCATCAAGGCCGTATTTCCGAGTAGAAATGAGTGGAAGAAAGGTGGGATCCTGACTGGTAGGGATACACACATTTTCACGGATGGTTCCAAAATGGACTCTGGAGTTGGAGCAGGAGTCTATTCGGAGTCCTTAGAAATATCAACGTCCGTAAAACTTCCTTCTTATTGCAGTGTGTTCCAGGCGGAGGTATACGCAATTCTGCAAGCAAGCGAATTGCTCCAACAAAGGAACATAACTGGAAAGGCAACAATTCTCTCCGATAGCCAGGCAGCTATAAAGGCGCTAGCCGCGCCAACTGTTAGCTCAAAGCTGGTCGGAGAGTGTAAAAAAATAATAACCGCAATATCTGCCTACCTCGAAGTATCAGTTATCTGGGTTCCAGGACACAAGGGAATCGCAGGCAACGAGAATGCTGATGAGCTAGCTCGCAGGGGCTCATCTGCAGACAATGAACGAACACCCATTGCCGATTTAGGTGTTCCCCTAGCTGAAGCCAAGGGGATTATCCATAAACACTACCTAGACAAAGCGCAGCGGAGATGGACTAGCACCACGACCTGCAAAATTTCAAAAGCCACCTGGCCAGACTACAGCGAGAAGAGGACAAGGAGCCTTCTGAGTAGATCTAGGGCCGTCACACACAAAATAATAGCAGTATGCACAGGCCACTGGGCCATTGGTACACATGCGGAGAAAATGGGTATCCCGCACAACGACCACTGCAGAAGCTGCAACGACATCACCGCTAAGGAGACGGTAGAGCATTTCTTGTGCAATTGCCCTGCCTTATCCAGAAACCGATTAACATCCTTAGGTAGACCTTTCTTTGATAACCTAGGACAGGTATCTAAAATAGAGATCTCCCATATACTTCAGTTCATAAACAACTCCGGCTGGTTGTAACATATCCTTCAACACTCAGTAGGTCTTAGCGAGATTTATGGCTCAAAACGGCATTCTATTTGCTACTTGAGCGACCAGGGTCGCAGCCATTCTACCTACCTACCTACGATAATCCAAAACTACGGGCAACGTATGGATACCCCGCCATGCCTCATCATCGACAGCCGATTTCCACTTTTTCCGATCAATGACACACGGTCTGGAGGAACATCGCTTCATTTCTTACGAAGAAGCCAAAAATTGGGTCGATTCATGGATTGCCTCAAAAAATGTTGACTTCTTCCGACGGGGAATCTGTATGCTACCAGGAAGATGAGAAAATATAGTGGCTAACGATGGACAATACTTTGAACATTGAATGTATAACCAATTTTTCACAATAAAATTTCAAATTTATAAATAATAAAAAATAAACCGCACGAACTTATTTATACTCCTAATAGTAGCTCGTAAGTCTATAAGTTCTATAAGTTCTATCCAACGGGTCTAACTTGTCGGATTGGTACATTTTGCAGGAAAGAAAAAAAATACAGATATCGCCGATCGCCTTAGTGATGAAAATTTAAAAATAAGTAACAATAAATTTTAAAATTGATTTTATTTAGCACAATTTCGGTCTGAAAAGATTCTAAACGTAACATGAAGATGACAGTACTCTTCAACAAAATTTAAAGAATGTGTATGCTCATTAGATACCTACTAAAGTTTCAACTATTTTACATTTGCGCAGTTGTTGTTTGACGAACGTTTGAGTTAGTCAATGTGATAGTTTTTGTGAAAGTGGAAAAAAATCGAGTTTTTAGCTTACATTAAAATTTTGTTTTTGAAAGGCAATGTACCAACACAAACGAGTTGGATGCCGGGTTTGAAATTTTGGCCAGCTGAATTTGATTCTGCCTGTATCAGCTTGGTACACGATGATCGTTCGTTTCAAAAACTAACGATAACACCGCTCAAGTTCTAGACAAACATCGCATGAAAGTGAGATAGATAGCAGAAGCTTTGGATATATGCAAAAGACGTGTTTATCACACATTGAATCAAGATTTAGGCATGAGAAAGCTGACCGCGTTTTCTTACTTTAGAACGAAAACGTGTTCGAATGAATAGATTCAATGCCCTTTTTTGGTTGGTTAAAAAGACGGTAGCATCGTTGGGAGCTGGCTTACTATGAAACTATGTTGAAAAAAATTTTTTTTTTTAGGAAAAATTAAAAGCAGTGCATCTTGAAATTAAGACAATTTTGAAAGTAATATATAATATAATATTACGCAACCACCGGCAAATACAGATATAGATTAAATTTTCAATTATTTGCGAGCCATTCAAGTAAAATGATTCTATGTGCACGAAGGAGCAGTTCTCCGTCAATGAAATCTTCAGGCGATATTTTTCTTATATTGAAGCTACATATTCTCCGAAGAAAGCAAATGGAAAAGAAGCTCCACCAAAGGTCCAATACCAATTCCAATACTAATAATGTTGTCAAGAATTTTGCTACTCTGAATATGATTGAAATGTAGTATTTTTGAAAAATATGGTTGACTTTTTCAACCCTGTACAGTCTTCCGTCAATTTATGTATCATTTTTCAAGGCTACATAATTTCGTACAGTTGGAAGTTTGTCTAACAGTTCTGGAATACAAAGCCAGCTGTTTAGTTGGAATTATATTTGGAAGATAACAATGAAAAATAAAATGGCATAATTTTCATTCTAGTATATTAGTTTGAAGAGCTGATATAATTAGGATTCGGAATTGGATTGTAACATGTTTGTTCCATACAATTGTGATGAACAAGAAAAATACCAGAAAAAATGATCAATTTTTAAGCACCTATTAGCTAAAAAAGTGCACTGTGCGATGTAGGGAGATATCCTGTATGCCTTCACATAGTACTCACATGAATGTAACTATCTGATTCGCATCTGTCAGTTAGTTCTCTTGAAATGTGATTTTGTTACAAAATGGCGCAGGTCTCCACATAATTTAGGGGGAGATACAGAGATTGGTTATATGCAACATTATACATATTTTTATATCTCTTTCACTCTCACACTCTCTCTTCTCTCTGTCTCGGGCGTGTACAAAATATTGCTCTGGATTCTCATTTACTACATACATTTGTACGTGCAGCTGGATATAAGTGTATTGATATAAAGCAGTAATGCAGCACTAGTTAATATTGAATGAGAACTATGTATGTACTATATGCAACCGTCCTGTTTTCTCCACGTACAATCGTATTATGTATTTTTGCAACTGTTTTCCATCTTCAAGTGATGCTGCTTTGTATGTGAACACAGTACCTACAAACTTTCTTTATGTGGCCAATGACGAAAGTAACATTAAATGATTTTATATACAGCTTTTCATGAATACGTGTGTCTCGAATATGTATTTGTAGTATAGAAATAGTTGCATATACATATGTTGAAGATATTATACTATCTACATATTCTTTCACCAAAGGGCGTGTGAATTTTAAGAACAAAGGCAATTTTTAGAACAATTACAATGTTCTGCTATTGTTTATGAAATATATTTCAATACATCTACATATAAAATATTTTTGGGGTATTTAAGCAAAAAAGGACTTCTATACCAAAGAGACATGAAATATTTTTCAACAAAATACCGACTTAAGCGTTTAATCATTTTACGCTCCGTTAGAGAGAATAAAGTTTTGCTTTTCCCTGAAGAAATTATATGAAAATACGGCTCTACCGCACTCATTATACGTTAATAGCATAAAGTAAGTTCGATGTATGTCATTAATGACAGTTGTTTGTTCTTAAGATTATGCATAATATTCGATTGCAATATTTTTAAGCAGGAGTAAGTCCACCTACCTACCTCTTACTTCTGGTATGCTCATGAATATATGCAGATAATATATCGTATAAACTAAATTGAATGTTTGATTGAAAATAATTTGAATTCATACATACAAAAACTATGTGGTTATGGCAGCAGCAGCATTCTGCGATTAGTAGGTACCTATTTCAACCTATTTGAATGTTACAAAACCACAACAATTAAATATACAAAAATAACAAAATAACACTACTCACACCATATTCACTGACATCTTTCGATAACTCCGCCTCAACGAGCGCAAGAGGAGGAGCTAAATTGATACAAATATACATACGTGCATACATACTCGTACATATATATTTCCACATGTTTCTACAATGTAACGTCACATTTAGATAGGATGATATTAAAATGAAAAGCAACACATACTGAGCATTAATGTTATTACACGCATGAAACACAATATGTGGCAATGCTAAACGTACCGACTTAATCGGTACGAAAATGTTATACATACAGAGCCCAGCTGTAACCTTTTTATCTTCAACTAAATACCTATACATAGATATTAATGTGACAAAAAGCAGTAATTGCTTAAGTCGAAATAATACTAAATCGAGCACCATTATATACAAATTTGAAATTTTTGAGAAAATCAAAAAAAAAATACAAAAACATTCATTTTGGACGATGTTTTCTCTGAATGGAAAGAACAGTAAGCTTTTTTTTCGGTAACCTGTAGAAATCGTTAAAAAGATAGTTAGTTGTGCAACAAATATAACTAACATTCGTGTTTTAAGATTTGTGCAAAAATTTGGAAAATTCAACAAATTTTCATCAAAATTTTAATCTTTTTAATTAAATTTCTTTTTAAAAAATTCCAATAAGCATTTCATTATGAATTTCAATATAATAAAGTGCAAGTTTGAAGAAGCTAAGAATTAAAGTTGATTTTTTTCGTAATTTTTTTTTTCGGTTTTTACGTTTTCCATATTACGTAGGCTAGATTTCGTTTTTATGTGGAAGAAAATGAGCAGGATCGTCAACAAAAATAATTGTTCAAAATCAACGCTAAGACTTAAGATTTCCAACTTGCACTTTATTATAGCTAAATACTACAAACGGCTATAAAACTGCACACTCGAAAATTTTCTAAAGAATCTTATTAAGAAGTTGATAATTTTGATGAAAATTTGTTGAATTTTCCAAATTTTCTAAATTTTCCCATAAATCTTGAAACTCCGGATGTTAATACGTTTTGTTGTAAAATTAACTATTGTACGAGTATATTTCTATAAAAGAATTTGTAAAACTGAATTGAAACAATGAAATTATAACAAAAACAAAGTTGTTGCTTTTGTTTTGCACAATTTGTGCAAAACAAAAGCAACAACAATGTATTTGACATTACTGTCAAGCATAAAATGAAATGTAAACAATGTTTGACGTTTTCAAGACCAAGCAAAATAAAAGAAATCAAATCAGCTGTTCTCCTGCAACTACCTGTTCAATCTACCTTGGTTTGAGCATACTAAATTTATTAAGCGCTGTTATATCTTCACTTTCGAAAATGAAACTTTAAGGAATATAAAAGTCTGGAGAAGTTTTCAACTAATTCGTCCCATGGTAAACTTATTTAATAAACTGGACAACAGAACTAGAAATTCTTTTGCTCAACAGTATTAATTGTATATGTGAAAAAAATGAAAATGTGTCGTTGTGAATGCAGAGCGCATGACTAAAAATTCCATTAATACCACATAGTACAGTGGCTCAACTCCATACAAAAGATGGTAAAAATACATAGGGTTATGATTTATGCTTCGGTGTACATAAGTATTCTAAAGTACTCATTGAGAAAATGAAAAATATGTAAAAAGAATATTAGCACTCAACCTATTATACTTACAAAATCGACTGATAAAGGGTGTTTTTTTTCTGGGATGATAGAACTTCGAATACAGAAAACCTGTTAATGAAGTTGACAGCTGTCAAAGTTTAGTAGCCATTTTTACTTATTAGATACTACAATTTATTGAAGAAAGACTTCAACCTTATCAACGGTATCAAATTATTCAAATATATTTTGAAAATCTGATTTGAATAATCGTCCATCAGAATATACAATTTGTTGCACACTTGATCAATTTCATGCTAAATTTACTCTTCTTCTTCTTCTCTTCATCCTAAAGAAATAATAGATGTATAAATGAAAATGTAAATGCAGATTCAGAGTTATTGATTAGATGACGTTCGGAGTAATAACACAAGCCAAACAAAAAAAAAATTATTTATATAATGTTCGACACAAAACCCATATACAGCGATTACGCTGATCCGTTGAAAATCATAATTTATTTATATTGTGGAGTTGTGTAATGTTTTGTCCACTACATAGAAAATTTTGCATGAAGATCTTGGCCCATATCCATATAAGATACAGCTGATGCAGGAATTAAACCCCACTGTACGTGGAATCCTTCCTATAATCGCTAGTTGGACTCTGGAGATGTTTTTTGTTTGAAATTTGAAGGGTTTGGAGTAAATGGAATCCAGAAAAGATTTTCGAAACATTACATCCCTCACTTCTTCAGAAATGACGCTGAATCCAATATTACAGTCAATAGATCAACCAAATTTTGTTTGGCGAAATTCGATTTCAACAGAATGTTTCTACAGTCCATACATCTTACGGATCCGTTGCGTCGCCATCCAAGATCTTGTAATTAATCACGCTGTATTATTATTTCTAAGGGTATGTTAAATCATTGGCAAACGATAACAATGATCTAAAATCTACGAACGAATTATAATCGAGATTAGATGAGATTTATTCGAAAAAGTTGTGAAAATTTGACAGATTGCAGAATCTGGAAGGAGTAGGCGACAATTTTCGATACCTCTTCTAGAAGATGGATAATGATAATAACATTTAAGGGGGTCCACCTGTGTGAGCGCGGTATTTCGAACGCTTTTTCAGGAATTTTCGTTAGGAGAACTAATTCGAAAATAAGAATAAGTTTTACGTTATTTTGAAGGTTTGTGCTTATATTTCAATAGTAAATTTTTCCAATAGTGTAATCCGAAGACTTGTACTCATTAAGGGCGTTCAACGTGACCCCTTTAAAATGAAATACCGAAATTGTGGGCAAGATTCCGCTCGAACCAGTTATCTAAAACGCAAAAAGTAAACAAAATCTTATTTCTGTTTATATCGTTGAGGTACTGACGTAGGATTTTGACGAAATGGCAGTTGTTTTTATAAAAATTATTCGTTTTCATGCTTTTTTTTGATATAAAAACTGCTGTAAAATTAAAAAAAAAAAATTCGAAAACCGCTACGTGGGTACCTTCAGTTATCTGTATTAATGAGTCTGTCAAAATTTCAAGTCAATCGGTTAAGTAGATTTTTTTTAATCCTGCCCACAAAATTCAAAAATATGGTTTCGAGAAAAACGCTTTCAAAGTTAGGAAACACAACAAAACTTTGTATTATAGACTCACATTTAATCTGCAATACCAGGACCATAAACTTCCCCTTCCTCATCCTGTAGAAGCTCTCGTTAAAGATGCGTAAAAAAAAAATCGATTTTTCGTAAATTATACACAGGTGGACCCCCTTAATGCATAATTAAAAATCTTCAAATCGTTCATGGGAGCTCTCTCTCTCTGTCTGTATTTTTCACATATCGTCGGTTGTTTGATAAGTTTCCGTGTCACTTTTTGAGCAACAAGCATTATCGACCTCAATGTATTCTCAATGTATTCTTCGCTTCTTGGCATGTTGAAGCGTAATCTAAAAAACTGACTTTATAACAAAAGCTTGTTTGAAGAACCACAGACTACTTTCCACCCGTTACTTTCACTCACAAGACGACATACCCCAGTAGAACAATAAATGCGTATATCGAGCGAATTATTTACCGCACAGAATGTAGTCAAAAATATGGGTGTTAAGGGGGAAGACCACCTTGAGATGTCGGAAAGTAAAGTATTTTCGGAATTTTTTTTCAGCATTAAAACAACTTGCAATGATAAAATGTTTTATATGATTTTATTAGTTATCTTTTTTACAATAAATGTCAATTTTTTTTTCTTGGATCTCAGGCTCCCTGTACACGCTGCACCAGGTCTCGTAGCCCCCCTCCACCCCGGTTTCCCCATCGGTGGGACATCTGGACCCTTGGCAAGTGAATCTGGAACAAAAGTTAGATTGGCAGGTTATTCTCCATATAATTTCGCACTGAAATACTGAAGCCGTTTTTTGAAAAGTTAATTTTTACGAAAATGGTGGCTATTTATAAAAAATTGTTAATTTTTTACCTATAAAATTTGCCTCAAAATCGTGCTTTAAAAATCCAAATTATGAAAAATCTCCTTACAGTCGGCTGGGGCCGACCAAACTATACCCTGCATACGTAGATTTATATATAAAAAGTTTACTCGAATATCCAACTTTTCTTTTATTTCCACTTTTCGAGAAACAATTTTTGCATATACTACTAATTTACACCCGAAATATGGTTGACTTTGACGAAGTAAAAGGATTTTAAGATAATTCCGAGGCTTAGTATGGGAGCTATATAAAAAGTGGGCGTGGCTTACCACTTTCTAGTAAATCCAATTAATTTTTCAATGTTAATCCACACCTTAAATTTGGTGTCCTACGTTGAATAGTTTCTAAGTTATGGTGGTTAACATTTTTGTTTAATTTCCTCAACTTTGTATGGGAGACCCGTGAAGGAGTGGGCGTGGCACACTGATTTTCTGCCAGATTATTTCCGACTACGATATTAATTTAAGTGTCAATTATAGTTATTCTAGACAGAAGATTGCCGAAGTTACAGCTGTTTCAATTTAAAATTTGTATGGGGGCTACGATAAACAGTGGGCATGGTGCGCCCATTTTCTGTGAGCCTACTTGCTCGTACAATCCACATCTTAAATCTCGTTATTCTACGCTGAATAGTTTGCAAGTTATAACCGGTAACATTTTTTTTAATTTCCGCAACTTTGTATGGGAGACCCAAAAAGGAGTGGGCGTGGCACACTGATTTTTTGCCATATTATTTCCGACTGTCGTGTTAATCTAAGTGTCAATTATGGTTATTCTGGACAGATGATTGTAAAAGTTACAGCTGTTTCAATTTAAAAAAAGTACAGACACTTTGTATGAGAGCTACGCTAAAAAGTAGGCGTGGCTCAACCACTTTTGGCGAGGTTATATAGTAGTATAATATAAGTCTATGTGCCAAATATTGTTGTCCCAAGTGGTATATTATGCGAGTTATAGCAAGTTAAAGATTTTAAAAATTTCGAGGTTAGTCGCTTTGAATGCTTGGTGTGGGCGTGGTTATTGACCGATCATGCCCAATATCAATCCCCTCCGTACCCTTGGATCATAGATTACTTATGCCAAATTTCATCGAAATAGCTCAATATTTACTCAAGTTATCGTGCGAACCAGCCAGGTGACAGACAGACGGACGGACGGACGGACATCGTTAAATCGAAAATTTAATCGACGCTGATCACGAATATATATCCATGTCTATATCTCCGGAGATTCCTTCAAGTGGACACAAACATCTGACCGAAATGAATATACCATGCATATTGCATTATGCAGGGTATAAAAATCAAAAATCCCATATAGTATTTCGATGCAGAATGAAATTCTCTATAATTTTGCAAGGTTTCATCAAAATCGGTTGAAAACTGCAAGCGTGATATGTCCCACCAGTTTACAAAATGTCGGTTCGAGATAAACGCGTTTGAAGTTTCAGAAACTCGCTCAGTGCCCAGGGAAATTTTTTAAAAAATCGTCTCGTTACCTCGTTTAAATGTTTCTGGCGGACTATAGATGCATACTATATTAAAATACACACCTCATAGAACATTTCAAGCAAAAAAAAAAAAAAAGATTTTTTCAAACCGTCAAAGTGGTCTTCCCCCTTAAATTAGATTCCAAACTGAGATGGTGGACGCAAATCAAACATTCAGTGGAGAACGTAGAAAAGCTACATCATTGCAAAGCACATTATTACTCTGCGAAAGCTACGTATTTGCAAGCTAAATACAGAAAAAAGCAACTATCATCATTATATCAACTTTAGATCGCAAGGGTCACTTGATTAGTAGTTCAATACGACAAAGTCCAACTTAGAGAGCATTTTGTGTTACAACGATAACCTACCAGCACACTGCAAAGGGAAAATTATATAAAATCGGATACAAATAGCTGTTGTTTTATTTGCAAGCATTAAAAAATACCTGGCGGATAAATAAAGCTTTTGATAACATCAGTCGTTAGTATTGTGCACAATGCTGCATTGACATTTTTTTTACCTGCACGGGTTCTTATCAATCACACCTCATACACACTCATAATATTAATAATAATAATAATAATTACAATAATAACATCCACAGCAGCAACGCAACGCAAGTAGCAACAGGCTCCATAACAACTGAATGAATGGTCATCGAATATATTTAAAATGTTGACAAATATTTATTATGCGAGTAGGTACATACTCGTACATACGTATATTCAGTGATCGAGAAACAAGAAGATAACAATATGTAAATTGTGATGAGTAAAGTGTATGAATATGTACATATACGACCGTATGTATGTTTATAAATGAACGATTTTTCGTAAGAGTAAAGGTAGGTAGGTACGTACATGTTGAAATAATTATGATTGGATTCATCTCTCTGCATTAAGTTATTCCACGCATCATTGTTTCGGTTTTATATCAATTGCTATTAACATGGCCTTTACCTTTACATGCATTTGTATACAATAAACCATATCTACTTATGTGTACCTACCCATGTACATACATATATTAACGAGTACAGGTATGTATGGATATGTCATTGACTAATTTTGTCGGCAACAACAGAGAAGTATCGATTCTTGTGTTTTGTTTTTATAGATGACTACGTAATATATTTCATATTATGTACATACATACATATGTATGTACTTATCATATACGAGTTTGTATTTAATGTTTACTAGCTACTTAATTTATACCGTTCTTCAATGTTAAAAAACTCGACTCGGGTTGATTACTTCTGTTTTACGCTTTATACACTATGTATGTGTGTAATCGTACTTACTTACGTATATTTTCGAAAATGTCAACTGCAGTAGATGACACTCAATGAAAAAGCTAATTTAATTCCAAGTGCGAACAAACAACGGTTTTGATGTCCTTTGGCAGATTTTAAATGCAACACAAGCTATATATTATGTATTATTGACGCAACAATGATAACTGGCGGATATTGTATTATTTCCGCATCGCATGATCTCAACATCAATAGAAGCAAATGTATAACTTTGTTTCACTATACCTACCTACTCATTCCATTTGGTCTTACCAGTTTTATCAGTATCTGTTTGAGAAATGTCAAGTTATTGTTGGTGGCCACTTATTAAATCATGTATATACTCGTACCAACCTATATTCAGAACAAACCACAGCATTCATTGTTAATATAAACAATAAAGTTCTTAAAAGCTTTGTATTTATTCGCTATCTGATCTGTGGCTATACATACATACTTACAATAAATACATATATGTGCAGCATTGCGTAAAATTATTTTGTTAACTTGATAAACAATATTCTTATTGCTTCTTTGAAAGAAAACGACGGTTGAAAGTTGAAATAATTACTTTTGAATGTATGTAATGTATGTATATGTTAGTATATCTTAAAATTTCATTTCTTTGGTAAGGCAAAGGTACAAGAAATGTATCATTCGTTTTCAACATTTACGATGGCATGTTGAAAAGTTCGGTAAAAATCTAAAAGGTCAATCACTAGTGGATATCCTATTTAATATCCGGTATAAGTATTCTTTCATAAGGTTACTTTTGACAGCAATTGAAAGCCAACAAATCATAGAGACTTTGTGCGCTAAATTATCAGCCATCTTTGCGATGTCAGTTGAACGCCTTGGAGCCTCAATTTAATATTTTTGACAATCCAAAAATTCCATTAAAATGAATATCGTCAGAGCCGTCCGTGACATAGAGCCAGAACTGTCAACAAGGTTTTGAAAGACAGACTTGAAGACTTTCTAATAAACCGAATAATATACCGACAAAAACGGATATCGATTTTCGGTTGTAATGGCCACATAAGTATATTTACGAAGAATTTATTGTATTATCTGACCTCACACCAAGCTTACTTAGAGTTTTTTGTGAGTATTTGTTTTTTTTTGTGAAATTACCGTATTTTCGAAAATACACATAAGTTGAAGTCACCTATTAATTTTATTTTATATGCAGAAAGACCACCCTATTTGCATTGTTTAACCTTTACACAACTTTTCAGTGCGTCGTTGTACATTTTCAACCAATGAACTCGGCGTGGCTTAACGAAAAATATAAAATTTGGATAATTTCAACCATTTCTTGCCAAGGAAACAAGACTTGGACTCTTATCTAAGAATGTAGATATGGAGTAAGCATGTTGAGAAAAATGGTTGACGAGGAAGACATAATTGAGGTTGGTCACATATTTTGCGACTCTAAAGGCGTTGGGGGCCGTAGCTCAGTGGTTAGTGCTTTGGCCTTCTAACTGTTGGTGCGTTGGCCTTATGATCTGTAGGTTGTGAGTTCAATATCCGGCTGTAACACGACTTTAATATCGAAATGATTTTTCATTCGAACGGTACTCACCTGTCTGCAAGCAATTGACAATTCATCTAGTAGTAGCACTTGACAATGAAAATCTTCTTAAAAGTGCTCTGTGACAAAGCTCAGAAAAACTGATGTCACAAGAATTCTGCCATTCGTAACCGGCTAGTATAAGTAGATCCCTTCTGTCAAAATTTAATACGCACAACAGTACTAAAAGAGAAACACGATGGTGTCATCTCCGAGGGCAGCCACAATAACCTAGCCTAACCTAATTTATCTTCCTAAGGTATTTACCCTCTTTCACCACCCATACGTACGTTTCATAATGTATAATGTAGCTATATTAATTTTTTCTACTCTACTTATGAATAATAAAAATCTTTTAAAAATCTTTAAAGAAATAAAGAAATAATTATTAAGTGTAACAAAAACGGATCATACATCCTTATTAAGTACTGGCTGCTACTGGCAAAGAAACCTATACACACAAGTGAGAGAGAGAGAGTGAGAAATGACGAACTCTTTCCTATAATTTTTCTGTTTTTACAAAAAAATAAATATTTCTCATATTTCAACTGTTACAAAAAGTAATACGAAACTACACAAGATTTGTAATTGTTCTCTTCAAAAGTGTGTTAAATTCAAATCCATTTGTGAGGCACAGTCAGATTGTAGTACCGATTTGCAACATCACCATGATGCTAATCGTATTATTGTTTGCACAAACATATGTAATGTTTTATAAATTAAGATATTATGTTGTCGTTAACACCCTTCTTAATTATTGGTTTCACAATTTCATGCGAACTGATATTCCTACCCTAATTTCAATGAGTTACAATTCAACTTTAAGTACACCGGATACTATTATTACCTTGTTAGAGTATCATTTATTATGGCATTAATTGAAAATTATACACTAACATACAGTGTGTGATATATGACACGTGAATAATTGTCGCACAATATAGTAAATCCTTGTATAATATGGTACTTTTTATACTTACTTCATTTTGCAATAAGGCGGTCTAGAAATTTCACCTAAACTGAATTTCTATTAGATGAATTATACAATATATGCTACATAAAAATATGTCGCATAAGATTAGTGATGTTTCTTATCTTTCCTCTAGGTATCGTACACTAATTTCGATACATTTCTTTAATCGATAGAACTACCTTTCCTTAAAATCGTAAAAGGAACAGCTATAAAGTTTCTCAACCTAACGCATCTTTATGCACCTTTAATAAACATTCAAGATTTCATTAAAATTACCACATAATTTTTCATCTAAATCTAAACATTTGAAAGAATATTATTTATGTAAAAACTGTATTGATTACAAGTGCCTACTTATTATGACAATGTTTTTTTGTTATTCTATACCAGATAAGCCGTTGAAATTATTATCAATGATATTTAGATGAACGTTTGACCTTTGTTTCAAATCAACACAGTTCCGTGGAACGATTGAATAGAATACTCTTATCAAAAAATGTATAAATATTTACGTACAGAATAAAAATAATTGTAGTTATCAATTGACAAGCGCAAGTGCAGTAACTAACTATTCAACATGAAAGCCTTCATAGCAGTTTTAGTATTTGTAGCATTGGTTTGTATCATGAGGAATATATAGTAAATGCTAGAAAGGTAATAAAATTTATCTAATAATATATGTAATAGGCATGTGCAGATGATGAGTGGAAACCGAAGACGGCTGACGAAATTAAAGCCATACGTTCTGAGTGTCTCAAAGAGCATCCTCTGTCTGAAGAAACCATCAACAAAATGAAATCTTTCGAATATCCTGATGAAGAGATTGTGCGACAATACTTGCTATGTTCTGCTGAAAAATTAGGCATTTTCTGCCCACAAGAAGGTTATCATGTCGATCGTGTAGCCAAACAATTTAAAATGGACATGGAAGAATCTGAGGTTTTAGCCATTGCTGAAGGATGTGTGGATAAAAACGAACAAAAGAGCCCAGCCGATGTTTGGGCTTTCCGTGGTCATAAATGTTTAATGGCCAGTAAAGTTGGTGATAAAGTAAAGGCCTACATTAAAAAGAAGGCCGAAGAAGCACATAAAGCTTAAATATATTTGCGCCCCGAAATTCAAAAGAGTGATCAAATTGTAATATGTCATTCGGTAAACAAAAATAAAATGAATGTCAAAGTTGATTTAAAAAAAAGTTGTTTAAAGATAAGAATAGAATCGAGAAACAATGGAAGATTATGTAACATATTCTAAATTCGATTCTGAATACCCCTAGTGAAATTTTCCGGCGAATAATTTATTATTATTATTATCTCGCCACTCTAACCAATCCCAATAGAGTTTCACATCATTATTCTCAATTATGTTTTCTAGAATATATTTGCAATATGATTGTTCTTCTTGGATTAAATCATACCTTTTGCTAACTCTTGATGGACTATTTTTGCTACTATGTTATGTCGATCAGTGTATTCTGTGCCTGCTAATATTGAACATCCGCTTATAATATGTTCTATTGTTTCTCTTTGTTGGAAACATTTGTTACATAAGTCGGATTCAATATTTTCTTTCAGGATATACAGGATATTATTATTATCATTATTATTATTATTATTACTATTATTATTATTATTATTATTATTATTATTATTATAAGTATAATTCAGACTTTCCAAAAAAGCGATCAAAATGACATTTTCGTGAAAGAGCTAGCGGGTTAGTGTTCTACAAAATTATTCCTCATGAAATAACTCTGCTGAGATGATTGCCACAATGGTAACCCAAAACCGTTGGACATGCAAACATACTGGATAACAATACATGAAGCCAATGTAACTCTTTGAAAAGAAGTTCCATGCCTTTTTCACAGACATATATTTTCACAGCCAGTCATCTACCTGATCACTGTAATGTATTTCGTAGTCAAAAGTCAAAACTATCGACACCGCACAAACGTGTGTTAACCGGAGCAATGCCTCTCCGGGAGCCATTCGCTTCCATAGCGATAGCCAAGCTGGCATTAAAGCCTTGTTTCTTTAAATCATTTGCCTTCATTGACAAAGTAGCATAATATACGTAAATATCTGTTCTCAGTGCTTGATTGAAGCGCCAAAGATAAAGTTAAGAGATTGTTAGCTCTCCCTATAGCCACATGCATATACAAGCTGGAAGAAATTGCTTAAAACGTAGTTCAGGAAAGACGCGGCAGAATCTCCCAGCTGTAGGATGGCGAAGCTGTTGTGGCCAGTACTCAGCAAGACATGTAGATATAAACTTACAGATCTCAATAAACAAGACATTCAAAGATTTGTAGGATTTGTTGTTGTTGTAGCAGCAAGAATACGGAAATGCTTTGTTTTGTTTCCGTATTCTGATGAGTTCAACGGACCTTGATCGACCCGTCCATTCTTGGGAAGCAGTTGTAGAACAGGTGAAGAGTTACAGAGACGAGGAAGAGTTCGAAATTCGAATCAGCACATTACTCATCTGTTGTGCTCCTGTCATGCGTTGTTTGAGAAAAGGAATTAATATTTATGTCAATACTACTTTGAGGACCTAGCCTCACTTTCTGAGATTATATTGACAACTTTTTAAGATTTGTAAACATTCTGCACTCTTCACCAACCTAACCTAACTTTTTATTGCCGAAATGTATAGATAAAATCCGATAACTTGTGTATGGAACAACTCTCAAGAGAGAAACTAAATAGTTGATTTGATTTGTAATAAACAAAAGTTCTTAAATTCTCAAAATCAATCAGATTTTATTACTGTAATTAAGTTTCTACTTGTTTTTGAGACTTAATTTAATTTCTCTTATCTAACAGATATATGTATGATATTATTCATCTGTTTCATAAAACAAGGAATTTTTAACACTAAAACTATCGAAGTTGTTTACGAGGGCGGATTGATAAAGAAGCTACCTAAGTTCGAAAAAGGCAGCACAAACACAAAAACCTTTTTTTTTTTGAAATTGCGATCTGTCAAACGTCAGCTGTTAAAATTTCAAAGGGAAAACGGCGAAAGAGACAAAAGAAAAGCTCAATAAACATTACGATGAGTCTGCTCCGTCAGATTACATGGTAAAATATTGGATTGCTGAATTTAAACGCGGCCGAACAAGCACTGCAACAATACCATCAACAGAAAGGCCAAAAGAGGTGGTTACTGAAGAAAATATCAAGAAAATCCTCGATATCGTTATGAATGATCGCCGAGTCAAGTTGCGTGAGATTGTTGAAATGGTAAACATCTCATATGAACGTGTGTTCAACATTTTGCATGAACATTTGCATACATATGTAAAAGCTATCGGCAAGATGGGTGCCGCGCTTGCTCTTTCTTCAAGACTACGCACCGGTTCACACAGCAATAGATACGATGCTAAAATTACGTGAAATACACTTCGTATTGATTGATCATCCACCTTATAGTCCAAATTTAGCTCCTAGTGACTTTTTCCTGTTTCCAAACTTGAAAAAATGGCTCGCAGGAAAAAGATTCAGTTCAAACGAAGTAGTGATTACCGAAACTAACGCGTATTTTGAGGGGTTCCCGAAATCGTATTATTCAGATGGTATAAAAAAGTTGGAATATCGTCTTACTAAGTGTGTCAAAGTAAAAGAAGACTATGTTGAGAAATAAATGTTTTTTGAAAAAAAAAAATTTTTGTTTTCCTACTTAGGTAGCTTCATTATCAATCCACCCTCGTATATACCTAGTTCGAACAATATCTCTCCAATTTGATAGTTACTTGAAAATTTGAACATTTGTGAATGTACAATCTGTATAATTTTGATTAGTTTGTAAGTCTAGTGTTAATATAGCATGGATGAGTGGTAAATGCTCCAAGGTATATTTATATAAGGTAAATCAACCGGTAGATACTTTCTCTTCTATCCATTATTTATTCTTATCCATTATTGATAATTATGACATGTGTCAGATGGAATTGTCAACAAGAGTTGCATATTTTGTGTGGGTTTTCAGTTATCCTAAATTCTTATTTTGATATTTGCTGTATGTCCACAATAACATCTGTTCTACACACACACACACACACACATGTGTTGTAAGTGTGATTAGGAAAATATAAGAATTGAAAGAAAGTGCATTGTACAATTTTAACCTATTCAACACCATATTGAAAAAGAGTCTTCTGAAAGTAAATTCAAAATTGAAAACGATTAGTTCATGAACATACTTCGATTAATAAACATCAATTATGTATTTGAATCTCAAAGAGGCTGTTATTGCTTCCTTCGGTAATTTCATATTACATTATTTTTACCCGAGAAATTTTAATTCGAAATATTTTCATAATCTGTTGATTAGGATATGGTCTTCATTGCAGCAGATATATGCTCGTCTAATGACAAATTTTCATCAAGTGTAGGGTGCTGATAACCATTTAGAAAGTAGCATGTACTATTATCTGTATTGGGAAACTCTTTCGGCAGAAAAGAAGGATCACGAGCAGTCAAATCAAATTTGAATCCCTGATGTTTTGTAAGCCATCTGCAAAGAAAATGAAAATGTAAGTACATATATAGAATATAGCATATAGTAAAATAGCAACAAAATAAGCAACTAACTTTTGTGTAGTGGGGCTGACATTAATTCTACACGCCTCACTGCCAGATTCAAATTTATTTGCAATTGTAACATTGTGTCCAAAGAGACAATAACGCGGCATTTTGCGACCCACTACTCCAGCGAGCACCGTTCCAGTATGCACACCAATGCGCATTTTGATTTGTTCGTGTTCATCATCGTGAGTGATGTGTTTTGAGCAAGCTTCGATCATTTTCAAAGACATCCAAGCAACCTTATGGGCATCATAAATCGATGCTCGATGTAAGCCGCTTGCAACACAATATGCATCTCCAATTGTTTCCACTTTATAAACATCGAATAGATCGCAAAATTCATCAAAGTCCTTGTAGAGCCTCTCTAGCATACTAATGACCATAAAAGGCGTTGCACGCGAACAAATACTGGTAAAGCCTACTATGTCACTGAACAAGATTGTAACATCGGGATAAGTTTTGGCATCGATACTAACGCCCAACCATAGTCGCTCAGCTATTTCAGCGGGAAATATCAAATGTAATAGGCTGACGTTCTTTTTACGCTCTTTGATAACAGCTGCATTGGCTTCTTCAATCGAGCTCTTCAATTTATCCATACGCCGCCGCAGTCCATCCTGAGCTCGTGCCTGCTCTCCGACGAGAATGACTTCACGTGTTGCATCATGTAGAGGAATGTCCGAAATGAAGAGTCCATTGCATGTTAAACCATCCAGACCATCAAGAAATGGAGATCCAATAAAAAGTAAGGAATTTGATTCAGGACAATGAACCATTTGACCCTTAATTTCAAGGCCCTGAAATTTTAAAGCATGTACACTAATGAAAATAATAATTAATATGCACCATCATTACCTTTGCTGAGAACTCACAAACATTTGGAGGACTCTTGAGTGCTATTAAAAAAGGAGTATAAGTACGACGAACTATATCACGAAATTTCATGGTCAATCCCTTTGGCCTCTTGAAATCGAAATATGTGGAAGCATAACATCCATGGTCACTCATATATGGTTTATAGAGTTTACTGAAACCACGGCCTATGATTTTTGAAATTTTCTTCTTACAATATGTATTTGATGAATTCCGACTATTGAAAGTAAAAACGTACCCATCTGCAACAATTGTAGATGTTCGTTCATTATGAAATGCCAAGGAAAAGATTTGCAAAATGTCTTGGAGTTTATCGAAAAATCGGCAGCATTGTTGGAATTGCTGCGTTGTAAATCCTTATGTTGTGAAAGTTCGATTTTCTTTGCATAATCCTCTTTCGCTAAATGAAACAGATATCTGTAGCGTCGGGAATCCCCCTCCACTGGTTCGATTTTAATATTAACTTCCATATTGTACAGCATACTTGTCAGAGCTTTAAGTGAGCCCAAAAGCAACCAAGCAATTACGGGTCGCTCCGATGTAAAAATTAATTCACCATCACCGGCACATACGAATCCAGTATCAGTAACATCTTCCTGTATAATATGTATACGCTCTTTTTAACAACATGCAAATACATCAAATTATTACACAAATACCTCCTGTAATTTCAAGACATCGTAGACACCATCCAACGAGCCGAGAAACTCTTGCAAGTCAGTACCCAAGCACTTGAAAGCACGTTCAATAATTCCTGTACAACAGGACAATATTAATTCTTCTCCCAGTAGAACTAGAATTTCGCTGGCACTAGCTTCGTCCATTTCTAGAAGAATTTCCTGAATATCACCCAAGTAGTCATAGTTTGGAACATTTTCCTGCGTCTCCAAATTGACTTGCCTGTTAAATGTGTAAACTTTTTTTAATACACCAATATTCCAACTGTGTGAACTTACAATTTAGATATGTTTGGCCAATTTTGATGATATTTGGAAACCAAAGCTCCAACAGCAGTATTCAAATCTTCGTTCTGAAAACAAATTTTGAAAAAATCGACACGAAACGACAGTTCGATTTAGCTTTCTTACTGAAGGTGCTGTTAGCAATTGAATCGCCATCTGTAAATGTGACAATGTTAACGCATCATCTGAAGTATCCTCATCCTCTAAAGCCCACGAGTTGCTGGATTCCGCAATAATTGAAGGCTGTCGAGTTAACGAATCATTACGTCGAAAGAAAGGGCAAGCCATTGTTCGCTATAAATCTTATAAATATACATATAAGAATACATATAAATTGAGCTGGTTGTTGTTAATTTCAAATTATAAATAGCCGTTAGAATAAAACGCTTCAAAGGTAGTGCCTATGGGCATCATATATCCCAGTGGTAAGTATGTATCTTTTTAAACACAGAAATAAGTAGTAAATGCAAAGGTTAAGTACAGCATGCTACAGAAAATTAGATAAGTACATTTCAGATTATAAATAACTAATATTATCATCGTTAATGAAAGAAATCAATACAAAATAGATACAGAAATAGATTTTTTATAAGAGTTGCCATCATCGAATTATTTATAAGGTTGTGGCCGTAGTGAGCTATTTCTCTCTTAAGAATTGACCTTAAAAAATTCATTGGAATAAAAACAAATTATTTCTGTTATTTACTGTTGCTTACTATGATGATACACTCAGTTATCTCAGAAGACTTGTAACTTTTGTAAGTGTATTGTAGATGTCAATTTCGCTACCACTTATGGTTCTGATTATTCTGAAAATTTACTCACTGTCACATCCAACACGATATGCTGGATGATGGAAAAAAGTTTCCCTATTGCGCAGGTGCGCTATTTGTGTCTCAACTCGTAAGTGCATTTAATTTTTGCTTATTACAGAATTAACTATGACTTAAATTAATAAATTCTGTCCACTCAGAGAACATTTTTAATACACTTGCTCTCATTCTCTTTAGCCCTTCAGCGCCACTTTTAGTGTAAAGGAATATTTTTTAGACAAAAAAATTATTTTAAAAATGAGCTAAGAATAAATTAAAAATGCTAATAGGCAATAAACACGATTTTAATTTGCTCGGAAATAAACAAAAATATTATTACTCAGTTTATTTATTTTGATAAAAAATAACCAAATATTTTTTCTTTGCTCAGATATTTATTTCGATTTTTACTTTTTTGCTCAACTTAGCATTATTATTAGACGAACGCACAAAACAATTCGTGATACTTCATTTGCGGTGTAGAGAGAATGTGTTGGTGAGCGCGAGACAAAATTGCTTGACGTTTTTGTTGTAGTATTTATTTTGTAAAATATATATCTCTAACATTGTTTATTGATTTTTTCGTTTTAAATAATCCCGTTCTTATAAAAAAAAAAACACTGTATTACAAACACATTAATTTTCATATTTCCAAAATTCGCCTAAAGTTTTTTATATAACTGCACAAGAGTAACGCAACTAACACATTATTATGTATGTGTGTATCTATATACATATATCTTTCTTATTAACGCATAATAATGCTATTTCGTGAACAAAATGTAAGTAATTACCGTTAAAACAAAAGGTTGTGGAAAATAAACGTAATAGCTTATTTCAACAAACAACTGAGAATTATATATAAAATATTACACTGGTCATGGTCAATGTACACCATGAAGCAATATACAGTACCAGACGCAACAACATTAGCTACAATTCTCTACTAGATACACATTTTTTATCCACAAAATTTAGACCATAAAATATCTTATTTCCACATAAGTAAAATTATATGACAAGCTAATTAGATTGAATGAAGTATTAAATAGAAGAATTGAATAAATAGTTCCGAACAAAACAATTAAATCTCATCTATTACCAAATTTACTCGCTACCAAGCAATATTACTGTTTCCTCTTCCATAGAAAAACGGATACTGCGAATCCTTGTTGTAAACAATTTGTAACGGTTACTCAAAAACTTTGAACATCCTGTGCATCAAGGATGCCAGTTTTTATTTCTTTCCCAAATAATGCCACCTCATAAAAATATCTCCAGCAAAAATTAAAAACATATTTTCGTCCTTTTCGCTTCGGTTCACATTCCAGTTAAAAAAACAGGTTTATTTTTATAACATATTTTCTGTAGTAGTGTTAGTACTGTACGATTAATTTTTTTCATGTACTCATATTAATCAATTATTCGTTTAATTAACCAAAATAAAATTGGTAATTCTTTGTTTTTGAAATTTTGCTTTAATATAAACAAGTCACTTATTTGTTCGATTAATTTTATTCTGATAAATACGATAGTTTCATAATTATTCGAATGATTTGTTAATTTATTAACTAATATGTTGTTTAATCAGAGTTTTTATTATTGGATTAAACGATTAGACGCACTGCCCTAATATTCGAAAGAACGACTTTTGTCAACTTTTCATTGAGCATTGACATGTACACTTGGGTACGCGCAGATAGATCGTGATTTTGTTTAAATTTATCAATGTAAATCGAAGCACCAAGCCCAAAAGGTAATAGAAATGAGCTTGGCCTCAAGGCTTCACTAACTTGGAGATTACACGATCAATAAGTTTCCAGTAAGTAACTGAACTACACTTTAATGCACTGTAAGTTAATTATTTTGCAACCAGTAGTGATTGAAAATCGACTACCTCCTTTGGAATGAAGTGACTATTTTAACATAGCGATGGCCTGGGCACAAGTCAATTATCAGCCTCTGCATGACTTTTCAGCTAACTACAAGTTGGCTATTTTAAGTTAGCTTATAGTTGCCGTTCTGATGTGATGTCACAAGGGTTCTGCCGTTCGGAACCGGCTAAAATAAGTAGGTCCCTTCTAATACTCTCCAAATTTTAACACGCACAACAGTAATGGAAGAGAAGCTCGGCCAATGAGCCCTTTGGGGCTTTAAGTGCCACATATTTATTTATTTATTTATAGTTGCAGTTTACCTAATTTTTTTTGTAACAAAATATGTACCAAATTAAAATAAAATGTGTCTTTTTAAAATAAATTGTATTGTAATTTTTATTCAATTCAATTTTTCAGCCACTTGAATCTCTGAAGCCAATCGCCCAGAAACTGTCGTTGACTGGTTATATTTTTATACCATAATAAAAATGTATGTATGTTACAAATGTTAATTTTGCTATAGTCAACAAACATATCTTTAACTACCACTACTTTCGCTCATTCTCGCGTCTGTTCTTTTGTCTATGAAAAATGAAAAATTAATTTATAAAAATTTCAAATTAAGCTCGTGCGGTCACTTTCCAATTAATCGAAATTGTCAATCGATTTTTGACATACTTGAAAATTCCGGAAAAATTTCCTTATGGAAAACAAGATCCCGTAGTCACAATAGTGACTCTTTTCATATAAGTGTTGCCATATTTTAATGATTTGACTTAAGTTTGGACGAGTTTCTTTATGAATTTAAAATTTTTGTCTAATAAATAGTTTACTACGCGTATAAGGGAAACGGTGCTGGTTGAAAAAATATATCATTTTAGAAAAATTTGTACCTTCGTACCAAATGAAAAGAAATGTACTAAATTAGGTACAATTGTAGCAAAACGGCAACTGTGCATACATGTTGAATACATGATTCAAAGAGAGTTCGTGGTTCCTGAGTTGAATGCAAGAGTGCAAATGAGATATGTGCGCATGCGTGAGATTTATATGTGTTAGTATACGTGTATAATGAAAACAAGCAAATGTCAAATGACTCCAGGGGCAGATCCAAGAAAAATACAAATCAATCGTTAAACTAAATCATGTCAGTTCAGCAGGGCGTGAACTAACTCCAATAATGGGTTCTCCCATCATTCACATCTCACAATTACAGCATGTGCCAAGCAGCTTGATTATCGATGGAAACTGGACAATATGGAGTTCATATTAAACCTGGATACAGGTGCATCATATCCTATAATCAAAAGCGACTTGGTAAAGAGGTTTGCGCCTTTAATGGAAATAAAGTTGCGTATGGCAACAAGTGAGGATGCACAGAATCTGAGTAAGATTAGGAAACGAATATCTATAGTAAATTACAAATGGGAATATGACTTTATTGTGGCCGACATCATCGATGACGTAATAACTACCGTTGACTTAATGATTAATAATGGATTTACGTTAGATTTAAATCGACGGTTACTACGCTATGCTAATGTCGAGTTACCACTGAACATCGGTTACAAGCGTAATGTAACTATGGCAATTCACAGTGATGACTTTTGGTCGGAGTAATGTGCCAGCTACGAACGATTGATGGAACGGGTACTAAGAGGACTACACTGGAGAACGTGCTTGGTGTTCCTCGATGACATTATCGTGATGGGAAAAGATTTTAACAACCACGTGAAAAAGTTGAATGTATTTGAGCGTATAGGATCAGCGTCCTACTAAATCCGTTAAATCCGAAAACGTGTTCACTTTTCAGGCGAGAAGTTAAGTATCTTGGTCATAAAGTAACCACGGAAGGGGTACATACCTGCGAGCATCAGCAATAGAATGGCCTATTCCGACGAATCTTCAAGAGTTAAGAAGCTTCCTAGGTCCTTGTGCACCTACTATAAACGATTTGTTCTTGGATTTGCAAACATCGCTAGCAGTCTGCATAAGTTAACAAAAGCACAAACCATTTGTGTGGGGCGAGGAACAAGAGAAAGCATTCGGGAAGCTGAAAGAAAGACTCTGTACAGTACCAGTATTAGCATATCCAGTACCAAGTCAAAAGTTCAACACAAATGCGTGATGTACCCTCCCAGATCATAGATGGGCAAGAAAAAGTGATAGGATACTACAGTAACATCATGTAAAAGCCAAAAAGAAACTACTGTATGTCTTTTCATCTACGAATTGACTACGCAACGCTAAGGTGGTTTTAAATAAAATTAAAAAAATTGAATGCAAACAATGTTCTCGAGTAGAAAACAGGAAGCACATTGTCGACATACGACTTATGAATATCTTACCGGAAGAGTTATGGGCCACCATGGAAGGAGCGCAAGATCTGCGGAACGACCAAGATCTCGTAGATTATGGAATATAAGGAGCAGAGAGTACGTCCAGATTGGCAACATTGGGATAATGAAAGCCCAATAGCAAAGGCATACTGGACGCAATGGCAAAACCTGCACTTACTCTTACTCCACCTGTCGTGGATGCCGTAGCTCAGTGGTTAGTGCGTTGGCTGTAGGTCGTGGGTTCAATCCTCGGCTGAAGCATAAAAAAACTTAATATCGAAAAGATTTTTCTTTCGAACGGTACCCATCTGTCGGCCAGAATTGGCAATTTTTCCGGCAGTTACAATTTGCCAAAAATGCTGCTTTAAAGAGCTTTGTGACAAAGCTCAGAAAAAGTGATGTCACAAGGATTCTGCCGTTCGGAACCGGCTAAGATAAGTAGGCTCCTTATAATGCTGCCCAAAATTTAACACGCACAAGAGTACTGGAAGAGTGCCGCATATTTATTCATTCATTCATCTTATGCATGCAAAGGCATGCATAAGATAAGCAGCAGGGTGTGATTATTTGTTAGAAAACATTATTGGAATTGATGTTTCCGTAGAATATTCTTAGGAAGCTTCTAAAATAAAAAAATTTATTAGAAAATAAAATCGATAAGAAACGCCCATATTCGCATGTCTGCTCAAGAGGGGTTGGCTTTCTTGTTGGAAAATAACTTTACCAATATCTAAATATTCAAAAAAACGGAAAATCACTGTAAAAGAGCCCTATAGGCGGTTGGGTACAGTTCAAGAAATATTTTACACTTCCCAGTGTATGTGTTATCTTTGGTGACTTGCATGAGTCTCAATTTTGCACCAAGCCAAAGGAAGATATCAGAGTAAAAATATGCAGTAACGGCGGTGAAAATCACACAGCCAACTATATAGGTTGTTTTGTATACGTCAGCATTAAACAAAAACTTATGCCTCAGTCGAAACTAGCTAAAAGTGTTCCTATCGTACCTGCTACACGTCATGCTCCTTCTAGCGAAGAGAATAGTTCGCTTGAGAAAACAATGCAATTGTTTATAGCAAATCTAACACAATTCATGTGTTCAATGCAGAACATGATGCAAGACATGATACGAAACCAGAAACTGCTTTTGCAATCCCTCCTAGCGAAGCCATGAGTGTGTTAAAAATCTGCCACTAGAATGCAAATGGCGTAAGTTAACATAAAAATGAGTTTAAACTGTTTCTCAAAGAACACTCCATAGATCTGATGCTAATATCGTGTTCAAATGGAAGTTTATGACACCAAGCACCCTGATGGCAAAGAATGAGGCATTTCCCTATTTAGGGCTAGTTACCGATCACTTGCTAGCAACCACTCTTCAGCTCGAAGAATATATCAAGGGGCTAACAATCTCAGCTATTTACTCTCCACCCAGATCTAAAATTGATGAGGAGCAATACACACAATTTTTTAGTACCCTGGGTACTAAATATATAGCTGCTGGAGATTTTAATGCAAAGCATATCCACTGGGGCTCACGTTTAATAACTTCTAAAGAAAGTGGTAAATGCGCTTGGACTTGACATTTTATCCAATGGTAACCCCTCGTATTGGCGAAAAGGCTCCAAACCTTATTGATTTTGCAATCACTAAGGGGTTGAAGAAGGTACACTCCCGCGTGCATTCCTCTTTGGAGCTAGCTTCCGACCATTATCCCGCGATAGTAACCCTTATCTCTGAAAACTCTCATCAGAAAAATAGAAGAAGCTTTCTTGACTATACGCAAACATGCTGGCTCAAGTATAAAATGTATATCAGCTCACACCTCAATATTAATATTTCTCTAAAATCAGAACAGGAAATAAGCTCAGCTATTTCCGAACTAACGGAGCTGCTTTTCCAAGCAATGAAAATAGCCACACTCTACATTAAGCCATCAACCCGGCAAGAACGTTCTAGAGATCCTTTATGAAAAAAGTTCTATAAGGCGTGAATGGCAAAAGTATAGAACCCTATCTCTGAAAAAGAAGCTGAATGATTGTACCAAAAATCTTCATCGTCCTTTAAAAAAAATAAGAAATCTCTGAATTCCATGAATATGTTGAGATTCTCTATCCTACAGGAAAATCAAACTACTGACTATGGCGAGCGACTAAAAAAATAAAAAAGCCTATACAAGCTGAGTCACCAATACGTCTCCCCAATGGTGATTGGGCAAGAAGTGATGCAGGTCAAAGGACTTAACCCTACAAAATCTCGAGGACGTGATTTGATTAAACGACAAATGATCCAACAGCTGCCAGGGATAGCTGTAATGCATCTCATGCATATATTGTATTTACTGCAATAATTCGCACCGGCTGCTTTCCGCAGTCATGGAAAACTTACCAAATTATCATGATCCCCAAAGCTGAAAAAGATCCTACAAACGTCGCATCCTACAGACCCATTAGTTTGTTATCAATTTTCTCAAAGCTCTTTGAAAATTTGATAACAAAGCGCATTAGAAATGTAATTAACCACTAAAACATCATACCTGAGCATCAGTTTGGTTTCCGAGAGAAGCACAACACTATCGAGCAAGTCCACCGCATTGTAAACACTGCACAAGATACATACGAAAAAAAGCATTACTCTGTTAAAGAGTATGTTGCCTTCCAACATCCACGTGTTACTGGAAAGCTACCTTTCAAGTCGGCAATTTGTGGTAAGACATAAATGCTTCATCTCAATTGAATACCACATTCACGCTGTAGTACCACAAGGCAGCGTATTCGGCCCCCTGCTCTATATGTTATACACTGCTGATATGCCGACCAACGCCAATACAGTCACCTACACTTTTGCAGATAATACAGCCATATATGCCCTCATCCAGCCCCGATATTGGCATCACAACTAATGTGTTCAAATCACGTTCACCCTATGCACCTGTGCTAATTATTTCCAAGCCGGTCCCTCAGGCAACAGACACAAAATATCTCGGAATGCATCTCGATCGTAGACTCACATGGACATATAAGTACGAAAGGAACCCAAATAAAGCTTAAAGTAAATGAATTGGCCCTGCTCCTAAATGCTCATGCTCCATGCTCAAACTGGACTATGAAGTAATACTTTATAAAGCTGTCATTAAACCCATATGGACTTACGGTATTTAACTCTGGGGTACTGCATCACCATCAAATGTGGAAAAACTCCAAAGAACCCAATCTAAAATCCCTCGAAGATTACCAATGCTACTTAGTACATTAAAAACTCCAATATCCACAGATACTTACACATTTATTTTTAGCGCTAATCAGAAATTATAAGATTCTTAGCCTTAGCCGAAATTGTGATATCTTTCCTTCTTGCAAAGTAGGAAATACTAGTAAACAAGAATTTAGCAAAAGTTCACTTGAAAATCTTGTGAACACACAGCAGAGAAACTTAACATAGTACACTATAAGGAGATGTTTGGTCGCGGTGATGAAGCTAAAAAGAAAACTTTTTGAAAGTGGAATTAAATGTAAACTACGAATTTTACAGCAGTATAGATCATTCTAATTTCAAACAGAAATATTCAACTAAACCAGTGCCGAACTGAGTGTCGAAAGTACCTAACCAAACCTGTGATGGATAATTATACGGTTTTTGTATAATAACCGTATGAGTTGTAGAGGCAGTGCCACGCCCCTTCTCTATCCCCAACTTTGTATAACATGTTGATATTACATAAATATTTATGCTTATTTAAAATATAAATCAATAACGTATAATCATATATATTAGATTGATGGGCGTGGCAGCTGTTTCAACGCTCACAATTTTCAGTAAACCCTATTCACTATCCCCAAAACATATACGAGTATGTAAAATTTCAAAACGATATTTAAATTAGTTGAATTTTGGCCAAAAAAATGGTCGTTGAACCATAGTGCGATGGTACCGATGTACCGATGGAGTTACACTCAGACAAAGGTCGTAATTTCAAATCAGTTGTATTCCAAGAGATGTGCTGTATGTTAGGTATACATAAAATTCGTACAACACCTTTACATCCACAATCTGATGGCATGGTAGAACGGTTTAAACGTAACTTGGAAGAATATCTAAGAAAGGTTGTGGATAAATACCAAAAAGAGTGGGATGTGCATCCATCAATGTTTCTCATGGCATATCGATGTGCGCAACATGATACGACGGCCACTACACCATAGGTTAGGTTAGGTTATGTGGCTGCCCTCTTTTTGAGAGGACACACTTAGGCCAGAAGTGCCCATTGTGATACTACCGAGCTTCTCTTCCAATACTGTTGTGCGTGTTAAATTTGGACAGCATTACAAGGGACCTACTTATATAAGCCGGTTCCGAACGCCAGAACCCTTGTGACATCACTTTAACTTAGTTTTTGTCACAGAGCTCTTTAAGAAGCATTTTTGGAAAATTGTTACTGCCGGAAAAATTGCCAATTCTTGCCGGCAGGTGGGTACCGTTCGAAAGAAATATCTTTTCGATATAAAATTTTGTTCTGCTTCAGCCGGGGATTGAACCCATGACCTACAGATCAGAAGGCCATCGCCCTTACCACTGAGCTACGGCACCCACCACTACACCATCAATCTCCAATTTTGGAAACGAGTTAAGACTGCCAGCTGATTTAAAATTTTGAGTCGCTGCAGCAACGAGAACAGTCGAAGGTACCTACACTAGCGAAAAGCGGGAACAGTTGGATGAAGTACATCAATTCATCAGAGAGCGATCGCAAATGATAAGTGCTAAGATGGAGGCCAGGTATGATTTCAGAGCAAATTCAGAAGGGTTATATGAAGGAGAGCTTGTAATGCTTCATAATCCACGAAAGGAACGCCTGTCCCCTAAACTATAAACTCATTGGAAAGGACCATATGAGATTGTAGCAAAGATTAATGAGTTAGTGTATCCTATTTAACGTGCCGCGAATAACGAAGCAAACTTTAAAGTAGTGCACTTGGAGAGACTTGCGCCATATCAGGGAGAAGCATAAAAACTTGTTCGGGACGAACAAGGTTAAGGGAATGGCAGAGTAACTGGTATCGATGTTTATTCATCACTAATTGTGAATAGCACGACTAATGGTAGCATCAAATAGCAATAGGCGAGAACAAACTAGATAACAATAAAAGAACATTATAGCGTATTTCCACAGAGTACAAATAGGGCGATTTTGTTGACAAATGCATCAATTCAATCCCTACATTTGAAATATCTTATTTATTAAAAATGATTTGGCGTTTTGATTTGACCTTTAAAACGCGTTAATATGCAATGTCGATAGGATTCTGGCATTCATATATTTACGTGTACAAAATGTTATTTTCTGGTTTATTTCTTCTTTCTGAACATAACATCTACGTGACATTATTTTCATTTTTCTTGACCGCAGAAAATGTTCAAATTAAAAGACAGAATATTGTGAATTTCTTATTATTTTTCGTTTGACAAACATATTCTAACGCTCCTGGATTTTAAGAAATTAAGCTCCCTTCTGTTAGATAGAGGATCGTCTGTTTCACTCAAATAACAATTTATCTGTACTGTAATGTTCTCCATCGATATTCAGAGTTGGTCAATATTATTACATATTGTAACGAGTATCGATAGTTGATTACTCATCACTATTGTGACTGACTCTATTGGCAGCATCGAAACGAATGTCAACAAAAAGAAATAAGCGATAACCAGAACAAGCCAACGAGAAAGGAAGAGAAGAATCTCGATAAAGGAAGATTCTGGGGTGTTGCCAACAGAGTATAAATAGAGCCAGTGTTGAGAATTGAAATCAATCGAATTCCGAACGTGAATGCGCAAACATCTATACAGAGGCAAAAGTTGCTACTACATTAAAGTGTTATTGTAAATAGTTGATTATAAACAGAGTTGATTGTAAATAGGGTTTATTAAATAAATTGTTGCTGTATATAGTTGTATAAAATAAGTGTTGCAGTTATCATTAACAGAATCCAGTGATCGAACAAGGTAATTCAAATAGAATTAAACGTTCACAGAATAAAAACGTAACAATTGGTGTCAGAAGTGGGATTCTGTAAAAATGGTGAAAATTGACCAACTAAAAGTGGATCAGCTTAAAAAGCTGTTGGTAGAGATGAATCTATCGTCATCAGGTGCAAAGGCGGAACTGCTGGTGAGGCTGAGGAAAGCCATGGAGGCTAAGGGAATTAATGTAGAAGAACATGAGTTCTTTGAGGAAGACGATATACATGCAGTTGTGCACGCCGAGGAAGAGAGTAAGGTAGATTCGAGTGGTCAACTCATGGAATTTATGAAATCCATGATGCAACAGCAGCAGCAGCAACTGCAAGGAATTAATGCGAAGTTACAAGAACATTCGGCTGAATTGCGTACGGAAATTCAAGGAAATGCGTCTCGCATTGATTCCAAGTTTCAAGAACATTCGGTACGTCAAGAAAACGCTATGGGAGAATTCCAGAAAACAATTGACTCCAAGCTTCAAGAACATTCGGCTGAATTGCGTATGGAAATTCAAGAAGGTTCGTCTCGCCAAGAGGGCGTTATTAGTGATTTGCGTATGGAAATTCAAGAACATTCGGCTCGCCAAGAACACGTCATCGAAAATCTACAAAAAGGAATTGAACTTAGATTTCAGGAAATTTCCGGAACCATTAATGAAAAGGTCACGGATTTAAAGGAACATGTAGATGATTTGGAAGATAAGTTCGAGAAATTACAGCACGATCTCAACCAACTAAAAATAAATGGACCAGCCACATCAGTGATTCGAGATTCAAGCACAATCAAACTAAAGCCACCAACATTTGACGGAAGCACGCCATTCAATATCTTCAAGCTTCAATTCGAGACATCAGCGTCGAAGAATCAATGGGATGATAGCGACAAGACTGCTGCTTTAATAGTCGCATTAAAAGGTAATGCTTCCGAGGTGTTACAGATGATTCCAGAGAAAGATCGTGGTAGCTATCAGTCACTGATGGACACACTCCAGCGAAAATATGGAAATGAATACAAGAGTCAATTACATCGAGTGGAATTGAGATCGCGAGTGCAACGGAGTAATGAGAGCCTTCAGGAATTCGCTTCCGATATTGAGCGCTTATGTCATCTAGCGTTCTCCGGTAATTCGGAAGAGTTCGTCGAAAAAATAAAAATAGAGGCATTCATAGATGGTATACGTGATGGAGAGACAAAGCGTGCCCTAGTCATGTCACCCAGGAATACTTATGCCGAAACAGTCAGTAGTGCTTTGACGTTTGAAGCCGCCAGTTTGATGTGTCGACCAATGCCACGGGTACGCCAACTAGAAACAGAAACAGCAGATCTGGTTGAAGCAGTGTGTCAGGCATTCAAATCTGTAGCGCAGCCTGAAGGAAGAACAACTGGTCGACGCGAAAACAAATTTACTGGTAAGTGCTTCATTTGTGACAAACCAGGACACATGGCGCGTGACTGCCGTCTACGACGAAAGCGATCAAGATCGAGTTCTCCAGCAAGACAAAAGAAGGAGAATAAGGTGGATAGTGATCGCTCCACTAACACAGATCCATCGTTAAACTAAATCGAGTCAGTTCAGCGGGGCGTGAACTGACTCCAACAGTGGGTTGCCCCATCATTCACATTTCACAACTACAGCGTGTGCCAAGCAGCTTGACTATTGATGGAAAATTGGACAATATGGAATTCATGTTAACCCTGGACACTGGTGCATCACATTCTATAATCAAGAGCGATTTGGTAAAAAGGTTTGAGCCTTTAATGGGAATAAAATTACGTACAGCAACGGGTGAGGATGCACAAATTCTGGGCAAGATAAAGAAACGAGTATCTATTGGAAATTGCACATGGGAACATGAATTCATTGTGGCCGACATCATCGATGACGTAATAATTGGTGTTGATTTTATGATTGACAACGGATTTACGTTAGATTTAAATCAACGGATACTACGTTATGCAAATGTCGAACTACCATTGAACATCGGTTACAAGCGTAGTGGGAACATCAAACGAGTACTGGCATGTCAACGCCAAGAGGTTCCAGCAAAATCAGAAGCGGTGATATGGGCACAGATGAATGTGGATGATGGGACAGGCAAGTTGTGGCTGGTGGAAGCAGATAAAGAAATAACGAATAAAAACATCATACTTGGTAGGACGTTAGTAGAACCTAAAGAAAATGGAATAGTACCGGTGCGAATTTTAAATCCAACTAATACATCTACAGTTGTAAAGAAAGGAATGGTGATTGGTCATTGCCAGGAAGTTACTGCCGTAGTAGACTGCGAAAAGGGTTCGTCGATAAAAAGTGGAAGATCAGGAACTGGCAAGGCGGAAATAAAAGCACAGATGGAGGAATGGGCAGGTGTGCTTACCAAACAGCAAAAAGAAAAGGCTTTACAAGTATTGGAGAAGTACAGTTCAATATTTTCTTCAAATGGAAAAACTGGAGGACGAACAACCATCGTGAAGCATCACATTGACACCGGTGATTCTAGACCAATTCGTCAAGCACCACGACGAGTTCCATTGGCCAAAAGAGACGATTAAACTGATTTCCGATATGCAGAAACAAGGTGTTATTGAACCATCAGCGAGTCCATGGAGTTCACCAGTTGTGCTGGTAAAGAAGAAGGATGGAAGTACTCGATTCTGTGTGGATTACAGAAAGCTAAATGATATTACGAAAAAAGACAGCTATCCACTGCCAAGAATCGATGACACTCTGGACACACTATCTGGTGCGAAGTGGTTCTCAACTCTTGATTTGCAAAGTGGCTACTGGCAAGTGGAACTTGGTAAGGAAGACAAAGAGAAAACAGCTTTCAGTATTGGCGATGGTCTATGGCAATTTACAGTCATGCCATTTGGTTTATGCAATGCGCCAGCTACTTTCGAACGTTTGATGGAGCGTGTACTCAGAGGACTACACTGGAAAACGTGCTTGGTGTACCTCGATGACATTATTGTGATGGGAAAAGATTTTAACTACCACCTGGAAAAGTTGAAAGAAGTATTTGAGCGTATACAATCAGCAGGGCTTAAACTGAATATGAAAAAGTGTTCACTCTTCAGGCGAGAAGTTAAATATCTTGGTCATAAAGTAACAACAGAAGGGGTACATACCGACGAGGAGAAAGTAGCAGCAGTTCAAGAATGGCCTATTCCGTCGAATCTTCACGAGCTAAGGAGCTTCCTAGGCTTATGCACCTACTATAGACGATTTGTTCCTGGATTTGCAAACATCGCCAGCAGTCTGCATGAGTTGACAAGAAAGAACAAACCATTTGTGTGGGGCGAGGACCAACAGAAAGCATTCGAACAGCTGAAAGAAAAACTCTGTTCAGCACCAATATTAGCGTATCCAGTACCTGGTCAAAAGTTTGTGTTGGACACAGATGCGAGTGGCTATGGAATAGGTGGTGTGCTCTCTCAGATCATAGATGGGCAAGAAAAAGTAATAGCATACTACAGTAAAATCCTGTCGAAGTCAGAAAGAAATTACTGTGTCACACGAAGAGAGTTGCTCGCAATACTGGAATGTGTAAAGTATTTCCATAAATACTTGTACGGTCAGTCATTTCATCTACGAACTGACCACTCAGCGCTAAGGTGGTTATTGCAATTTAAAAACCCAGAAGGACAATTGGCGCGCTGGATTGAAAGGCTGCAGAGTTATGATTTTACCATCGAACATCGTAAAGGAGGACATCACGGCAACGCGGATGCTCTATCTCGTCGTCCTTGCAAAATGGAATGTAAACATTGTTCTCGAGTGGAAAGCAAGGAGCACATTGTCGACATACGACTTACGAATATATTGCCGGAGGAGTCATGGACCACCGAACGAGTGCAAGAAGATCAGCGGAACGACCCAGATCTCGTAAAGATTATGGAATACAAGGAGCAGGGCATACGTCCAGATTGGCAAGAAATGGCTAATGAGAGTCCAATAGCAAAGGCATACTGGGCGCAGTGGCAAAGCCTGCACTTACGAGATGGATGTTTATTCCGAGCATGGGAAAGTGTGGATGGAAAAATCACTAATGATCTTCTAGTGGTACCCAAGGCGAGAATAAAGGAAGTGATAGCTGAGTATCACAATGCCTCCAGTGGAGGGCATTTGGGAATCACCAAAACCGTCGAGAAAATAAAGAACCGATTTTATTGGGTTGGATGTCATGACCATGTCGCTGATTGGATTCGGAAATGTAAGCAATGTGCAATGGCCAAAGGTCCCACTAAGAAAAGTCGAGGTAAGATGCACCAATACACCGTGGGTGCTCCATTTGAGCGAATTGCTATGGACATAGCTGGGCCATTTCCAATAAGCAACGCAGGAAACAAGTATGTTCTGGTGGTTATAGATTACTTCAGTAAATGGCCTGAAGTATACCCCATTCCAAATCAGGAAGCTAGTACAGTTGCGGATGTATTCGTCAACCAATGGGTTACTCGTTTTGGTGTACCGATGGAGTTACACTCAGACCAAGGTCGAAATTTCGAATCAGTTGTATTCCAAGAGATATGCCGTATGCTGGGTATATACAAAACTCGTACAACACCTTTGCATCCACAATCTGATGGCATGGTAGAACGATTTAACCGTACCTTGGAGGAATATTTGAGAAAAGTCGTAGATAAATACCAAAGAGACTGGGATGTACATATACCAATGTTCCTCATGGCATATCGATGCGCACAACATGATACGACGGCTACTACACCGGCAATGGCAATTTTTGGAAACGAGTTAAGACTGCCAGCTGATTTAAAATTTGGAGTCGTAACACCAACGAGATCAACCGAAGGTAATTATACTAGCGAAAAGCGGGAACAGTTGGATGAAGTACATCGGTTCATCAGAGAGCGGTCGCAGATGATAAGCGATAAGATGAAGGCCAGGTATGACTTGAAAGCAAATTCAAAAGGGTTCTATGAAGGAGAGCTTGTAATGCTTCATAATCCACAACGAAAGAAAGGCCTGTCTCCTAAACTACAGACTCATTGGGAAGGACCATATGAGATTATAGCAAAGATAAATGACGTAGTGTATCGCATTCAACGTGCCTGGAATAAAAGAGCAAAGTTTAAAGTAGTGCACTTGGAGCGACTTGCGCCATATCGAGGGGAAGTATAAAAACTTGTTCGGGACGAACAAGGTTAAGAGGAGAGCTTGTAATGCTTCATAATCCACAACGAAAGAAAGGCCTGTCTCCTAAACTACAGACTCATTGGGAAGGACCATATGAGATTATAGCAAAGATAAATGACGTAGTGTATCGCATTCAACGTGCCTGGAATAAAAGAGCAAAGTTTAAAGTAGTGCACTTGGAGCGACTTGCGCCATATCGAGGGGAAGTATAAAAACTTGTTCGGGACGAACAAGGTTAAGAGGAGGGCAGTGTAACGAGTATCGATAGTTGATTACTCATCACTATTGTGACTGACTCTATTGGCAGCATCGAAACGAATGTCAACAAAAAGAAATAAGCGATAACCAGAACAAGCCAACGAGAAAGGAAGAGAAGAATCTCGATAAAGGAAGATTCTGGGGTGTTGCCAACAGAGTATAAATAGAGCCAGTGTTGAGAATTGAAATCAATCGAATTCCGAACGTGAATGCGCAAACATCTATACAGAGGCAAAAGTTGCTACTACATTAAAGTGTTATTGTAAATAGTTGATTATAAACAGAGTTGATTGTAAATAGGGTTTATTAAATAAATTGTTGCTGTATATAGTTGTATAAAATAAGTGTTGCAGTTATCATTAACAGAATCCAGTGATCGAACAAGGTAATTCAAATAGAATTAAACGTTCACAGAATAAAAACGTAACAATATGTATGTATTACATATGTGATTGAACATGCAACAAAATTATATGTAAGGAATTAGCAACCCTGAAACATTATATTTAGGTTGTTTTTTCAGCGACGTACAAAAAATTAGTTAATTTGTAAAACGTTTAATGAAAGTTGTTTTGTAGTTTTGGAAAATGTATTTTAATACAGGTTTACGTTGTCGTTGCCGCGTTCAGTTCGTTTCTGTTCCAACTTTGCCAACTCGGAAAACTACACGACATAACGTATTGATATTGTGATTGATATTTGATAAATTAATCTGTTTCTCCACACGGGAACTTTTTCTACAGCAAAGTCAAATTCGAAGACAAAGGAGATAAAGTGTGTACTTGAAGCTCGTCCAAAGTCTTCGCGTGGAAAAGCGGAATTAAAATTGAAGTCTACAAAACAACAACAACCAGATATGGAAAGAAGCAAAAAAGAAAACAACACACGAGTTTGACACTATAAGACAACCGTTTCTGACATTATAAGATCAACAATTTGTTGACGATATTTTTCTGATTTTACTGTCAATATTTTAATTGATGCAATATTACACGTTCAAACTGAATATCTTCAGCTCTCCCCAAGCTACACCACTTTGTTTGCCGTGATGCTGATTTCAAAGTGAAGTGTTCAATCCTATTGCTGCGTTCATTGCTCAACATAATAAAAATTACATTGATTTGGCAGCAAAACATTGATTGTGTAATATCCCAGAAATATTCCGAAGTAATTTTTCCGAACATAAGGTAGAGCAATTGAAAAACGTTCTCTTGGTTTCCAGTTTGATTGTTGTTTTCTTCTTTACTTCTTCTTCTTCTTCTTTCCATATGTGTTTGCTGTTGTTTTGTATACTTCTTCACCTTCATAAGTAAGCACTCTCCTTATTGCTCCACCTCTATAATAGTACCTTTGCTACGACCTCTCTATAGTAAAATCAGGTAAAGCAAATGAAAACTTATTTTCACTTATTTTCACAAATATACGTGTACGTATATTTGTTCTTCTCTCCGAATGTGGTTGTCTTTTTTTCAGTTCTCTACTTTTTCTTTAGTAAGAGTATAAAAAAGTACTTCGTAGGATGGCCTTACCTTATTTTTTCTGTTCTAAATATTGTATATCCTTTGCTGAAAACAGTGATACAGTAAATGGGCTGAAACTGCGACCTTGACCCCACCACGAATAACTGGGTTCAATACACCGCTAACGTGAAGCATATAGTGAAGTAGTGATAATGTTCGTTGACTTTAGTAAGAATTATTTAATCAAATTAAATTTTTAATTTCAGTTCTGGGTCAATTAGTGTACAGTTTAAAATTGTTTTAGTTTTGGTTATTATTGCATTATTGACTATTTTGCTTATTCTTATAGTTATCTGTATACAATTTATTTTATTTTGAGTTAATCATGGCGAATTTATTGGATATCGTAAGTTGCTGATTAAATTGTATGTTCAAAGTGTAATTCACATGATAATATACTTTATCATTCATGCGTATTTATAGGCTATTTCTGCGAATAAGTAATTAATTTTAATTCATAACAATGTAGAGTACTGTATTATATTTAAGCAAAAAGTTGTCATTAATGAAATTCTTTTGTTTTTCTATTTTAAGATCAATTCGCCAATCGTGAGGTTAACTCCTTTTTTCACTTTTGTATTGATATATTTTGTATGCGTAAGAGATCCTCATGGGGAGCTATGGACCAGTATATTAAAATTTGCACCTATATTATCATTGATGGGCTACGTTGTAACAAATGGGCTAAGGTATATTAAAAGGTAGGTATTAAATTAAAATATACGATATTATTGAATAATATTTATTTCTTTGTAAACTAGCCATACGTATTCATGGTATATATTAATAGCACTTTTCTTCTCATGCATCGGGGATGTTCTGCTGAATATTGACCTCTTTCCACATGGTATGGTTGCATTTGCATTAGCTCAAATTTGTTACATAAAAGCTTTTGGATGGAAACATTTACATTTAGATTTTGGAATTCCACTCTACATTACGGGTGCCATAGGTAAATTAAATGTTTAATTGAATTATATTAAATCGTAAATTAAACATTGTATCATGTAATAGCGCTAACAATAATGTATAAAAACTTAACTGGCGTTTTGGTTTATGGCTGCCCTATCTACGTATTGCTACTTTTAACCATGTGTTGGCGATCAGTAATTCGAGGAGTTTATGCAAACAAAGTTCTTACCAGATTTTGTGCAGTTGGGAGCGTTCTATTTGTTATATCCGATGCCGTTATTGGTATCAACATGTTCATTACTGAACTACCAAATGCCAGAGTAATTATTATGATATTAAAAATTGCTTCCGTTTTTAATGTAAATTTTATAACAGGTTTGGACGATGGTGACTTATTACGCTGCCCAATTGGCTATGTCTTTAGACACCATTTATGTGTGCCAAACCCCCAAGTATAATAGGAAATATCAATAACTCAATAGCTCCCAAAATATACTTTGTGCTTCCAAATACAGTGTGTTATATGTTTGTAAAAATTTATTAATGTAGTAACGATAGTGAACAATTATGTTATCATACTAGCGTGTTGAAATATAAACATTTTTTGTGTCAATCGTATCTTCCCACAGTCATGTTTTCTTTTGCTGCAAATAATAAAATATATTTTTTCCATCGAATATATGGACATTCGCGCAGTGGAGTTACAAATTGTAACTCGCTTTGGTTGTGTTGCCTTACAGACAACTGGTAATGAAAAATTGCCTTTGGGCATTCAAAATCAAACTAGCCAATTTCTACGATTGTCATAGATAAAACGAATTTTATGTCGCAGTTTGCTTCTTAGTGAACTCAAATGAGCTGCGTTGCCATCCACAGTTGGGGAATCAACCACTTGGTACAAAGCGGACCATTGGATAGTATTAACAAGAGATTACACTTAAAAACCACAATGCCAATGAGTTGTAATGTGCATATTACACTTTCAATACGCGTATTCAGAACCTTGTACATTAAGGATTGGAAATTTGCACCTTCAATATAAAGAACACAACTTATAACTGATAAGTGAAATTTAAAAAATATTCATATGCAATTTACGCCTATATAGAAATAAGGGCGAAAAACAGTTTAAAGAACACTGATTCACGCTTTTAATAGACGAAGCTGCTGAAGAAATTATATTCAACTAAGATATAAGCTATTCTATGCATTATTTCAGCCAACATTTCTCTACGCCCTCTTTCCACTTTTAAATAGGCTTTTCAATAATTTTTTACTTGATTGAATTCGAATTTATTTGCATTATTTCTTACATCAGCTGCAAACTTCAATTAATCGTTATACACAATGTTCAAACTTTCACTACAATGTATATCCTCGGCTCTATCCAACTCATTGGACATGATACAGGCTCATTTCATCAAAAAAGAATTGCTTGAAGTGAAATATTCATCCCCCTCTTTTGTATTAATTTCTCAAGAAATCAACAATTGCATTAGTTTGACAGCAAAACGTTGATAGTGTAATATTCCCGGAATTTACTGCCAAAAGATGATAATTATATGGTTCATTACGATTTCAGGAATTGCTATGTACGATTGGATAATCCGCTTCCCAAGAATGGACTGGTCTAGGTCCCGGAAGCACTCGACCAAGGTCCATTCACCTCATCAGAATCAGAATTTGCTGCTACAACAACAATAACAACATTGGATAATCCGAGAGCTGTTGTTTATATTTCTCACCTAACAATGAATTAAGAAATGTCCGTAGTCATAGACAAAGGTAAGACCATCTTAAAAAGTCTGTTGTGCTTTTCTTTACTAATTCTCCTTTTTTTAAATATGTTTGGGTATTTTTTTTTATTTCTGTTTCATTCGTGAGATTGCATAGGTTCTCTGGCGGATTTGTTTATCTGGTATTGTTATAACTTCAATTGTGTTACGTTTTTATTTTGTGAACTTTTAATTCTATCTGAATCAACCCTGTTCGATCACTAGATTATGTCAATAATAATTGCAACACTTATTTTGTCCCAACTATATATAATACAACAATTTATTCAATCGATAAGTCTATCTACAATTGCTCTTTAACTTGCTATCTTGAGTGACACGAATATTGGCAGCATCGAAACGAATGTCAACAAAAGGAAATAGGCAATAACCAGCCAACGAGAAAGAAAGAGAAGAATCTCGATAAAGGAAGACCCTGTTTCTTTTGGCAGCATTGCCATCAGTTGGACTGATTTCTGTAGCAGAGGTGCTCTTAACGCGATTGAGCACTTTCTGCTTGGGTTCCTCAGGCATTAAGCCCTCATTGAGATAGCGCAGATTCCATTTGGTACCCGCTCCACTCAGACCGGTTGCCTTTCTTGCAGCGCCGAAGGCGGGATGCTGCCTACTCTGTCCAGTACTTATAGAAGGCTGTGTAGTTGCGGCCATGCTTGTTTATTTTGTTTAAATTTGGTGTTTCCATATTTAATCTCACGAGTGTGGGGGAAAGGAAGGTCCGTTGTGTCATAGCCCCCAGTAACACGATAAACCCACGGTTACTCACTGAGACGGACAGGTATCAGTGAGGAGCGATGCTAGAATACAGTATGGTAACCTCTAACTACCAACATCAAGCCGATGGACACGTACTATCCCGGCTTAGGGGATCATCTTTTCCTATTGTTCCCTTCTTTTCCATTGGGGTTGGATACTCAATCTCCTATCAGAGTTAACAGTGCCACCACGTGTAGTTGAAAGGGAGATTCAGGATGTGAGGTGTGAGGCTTTATTTCTAATCTAATTGTAGATCTGCAATTCGATGCACTTCATCCTGCTTTATGGCACCTAAAACCGTAACAATATATTCTATTCTTTATGCTGTCTTAACCAGCTTTTCTAATCATGTTTAACACTAAACATGCTTTGATAATGCAAGGCTGGCTTCACTACTATATCGTTGTTTTCGTTTGTGAAAATTTTTTTTTTTACACCAAAGAATAAGATATGCAACACACAAGCACATATTTCAAATAGTTGTACATATTGTCACAGTTCTGACAATAACAAGTAAAGAAATCCGAGAGAGAAGCAATGTAAAGTCTCACGAATGAAATTAAAAAAACAACAAACATATAAAAAAGGAAAATTAGTAAAGAACAAAGCAACACACACGATTTGGACGCTACATTTACATTATACGCCGAAGCCAAGGGAAAGCTCTAATAGTTTAAAAAATAAATATGTGGCACTTAAAGCCCCAAAGGGCTCATTGGCGAGCTTCTCTTCCATTACTGGTGTGCGTCTTAAATTTTGGACAGTATTAGAATGGACCTACTTATTTTAGCCGGTTCCGAACGGCAGAACACTTGTGACATCACTTTTTCTGAGCTTTGTCACAGAGTTCTTTTTTAGAAGCTTTTTCATGGCTCTAATAGTTTACCTATTATTATTAGACCATGTTTAGATGTGCTTAGGGTTATCATTTATACATTGTTTTTCATATAAATCCCTGCGCTAACCATATTTTGTTGTGTGATTGGTTTCTACAGTGTTCTATTCACAGTAACTCTTGCATCAAAAGCATAATTAAGTGGTTGGTTAATACGTAGTATTAGTGCCAAAAAAAGATTTTCGCAAACGAAAATAGCTATTTACTGGTGAAGCCAGCTTTGGTTGATCAAAATATGTTTATGAAATTATTAGAAAAGTCGACCAAGCCAAGCATTACTTATATGAGCACACTTGATTTAATTTTTAGTTTAAGCGTGTGTGAATCGGTAGAAAAGTATGATGCAAGTAAATTTTTGACAGTTATGAGGTGAATAAAATTTCACTAGTCCTAATTGATGATAACCATGGTGTTCACACTACCTTCCGCGTTAAAACCTATTCAAGTATGAGGTTATGTCTACATTGCACACTAAAAACGTTCATAACTGTCGTAACAACGAGTAGATAAATTGAAATATTTCAATATTCTGCATACTTGTATGTAGGCCTAGAATTTTGTATGCACACCCGCCTATCCACGATGCAAAGGTATGTCATACCTGACATGTATTACAGACAAAATCTCTTGTTGATCAATTGAATGCGTAGAATTCAAATACGACATATTGGATTCATGGTATATTAATAGAATTGGTGCGATTGTAAGAGATTTCTCTTGGCTGCGCCTTATAATGTCAGAAACTATTTGCTTAAGGTGTCAAACTCCTGTGTTTGTTGTTTACTTCTTCTTTTCCGTATGTGTTTGTTGTTTTGTTGGCTTCTTTTCCGTTATTCGTGAGAACTCTCTCATATTGCTCTACCTTTATTATTAGGCTTGGTGGACTCTATTACAATTTGACTAATTGCACCAAAATTTCTTGTTAATGGACAATGTAAAATGGAGCTTATTGTAAATTAATTGGTAATCATTTTTTCGCTTCAACAGTTCCGTCATCAATTTCTACTCAGTCAACAAGATACGATATGTTTTGCAAATTTGAATCATAACAGAATCAGCTCGTGCTACGCGTTTCATACCTTCTACGTATTCTTCGCTTTTCTGCATTTCACGTTTCATGCGACGTTTTTGCTCAGAAAGTTTTTTAATTTTTCTTGGTTTAAAAACCTTTCTAACACAAAAATAGAAGTAAAATCATTTACGAAACAAACGTAATTATCAATAGCATTGAAATCAAAATTTTATTTAAAACCCTTGGCTATCAAAATCAACTGATCTGCTTATACGACTGTTTATACTAATTATATGTGTTGTATTTTAGAATTCTTGAAGTAGGCTAAACTTGCTCCAACAAACATACGCGCATACATTTATTTATTTTTTATTTTTTATAACTTTAGAATAAATGAACCGAAGTCCTTGTTTCTAGTGTTCCTAGTTTAGAGTAGTAATGTGATGTATTACTTTATTTCTTTTAATAATAATAATATAAAAATATACTAATTGTACTATACTGTATATACTAATTGTACACTTTGCTACAAAAAACGTTACATACATCAACTAACCAACAAAACCCACTTCTAACCGATTTGATTTCCTTATATTTTTCGACTTTTGACAAACAAGAAGTGTACAGTAAAAAAACAGTCGATAGAAAATACAGCATTCATGCTAGCCCTTACTTCAAATGCATTAAAAAGATTATGAAAATTCCAAAAGAAGCAAGTGTCATATAGGCTTTAAGAAAACACATTGAGTAATTTCCACTCATTTTCAATTTCTACTCCGTCGATGCGATGCGATACGATACGTTTTGTGAAATTGAATCATGACTATAAATATGAATTCACATTGAGTAACGAATAATAAGCTATTGCTAATACTACTTGGTACCAAGTACTATTCGTTTGATGCATTGTTTCAGATAGTTTTGTTTTTTGAATGTGAAAAAAATGCGGCCAACTGAAGTGAAATTAAATAATGCTCCAGAAGATGCTATCTCATCAGTGAAATTTGGTCCGAAAACCAATCAGTATTTAATAGCGTCTGCTTGGGATGGAACAGTTCGTTTTTATGACGTAGTTAACAATGCAATGCGACATAAGTTCGTTCAAGATATGCCGATATTAGATGCAGTGTTCATGGTCAGAATGTGGTGAGGGCAGCAACTTGCATAGATAATGCTAACATATATCAAACTCTTTGCAGGATATCGTACATGTTGTGAGTGGCTCTGTTGATAAACAATTAAGACTGTATGATCTAAATACTCATTCTGAAGCAGTTGTTGGTTCACACGATGATGCTATACGTTGTGTGGAGTACGCCGAGTCGGTGAATGGCATTCTAACAGGAAGTTGGGACAAGACGATCAAACTATGGGATATGCGAGAAAAGCATTGTGTCGGCACCTACGAACAAAGCAATGGTAAAGTGTATTCCATGTCTGTGAATGATGAGAAAATTGTTGTAGCTACATCCGATCGGAAGGTACTTATCTGGGACTTGCGAAAGATGGAAGAATATATGATGAAACGTGAATCATCTTTGAAATATCAAACACGTTGCATTCGTTTATTTCCAAATAAAGAAGGCTATGTAATGTCATCTATAGAGGGCCGTGTTGCTGTTGAATACTTGGACCCAGATCCTGAAGTACAAAAACGCAAATTTGCTTTCAAATGCCATCGAAATAAAGACGATAATGTTGAAAATATTTACCCGGTTAATGCCATCAGTTTTCATAATGTCTACAATACCTTCGCCACTGGTGGTTCTGATAGTTTGGTTAACATCTGGGATGGATTTAATAAAAAACGTCTCTGTCAATTCCATCAATATGACACATCCATATCATCGCTTAACTTTAGTTATGATGGTAGTACTTTAGCGATTGCATGTTCATACATGGACGAATTTGAGGAGCCTCCTGCTAATATTCCCAATCCTGTAATTTATGTACGTTACGTAACTGATCAGGAAACAAAACAAAAATAGATCAAATCCCAGTTAGCAAAAAAAAAAAATAGTTAAGGAATTTCATTTCAATTGTAATCATATACCTTAATTTTTTATTAACTTTTGAGAAGAATAAATAATGTAATGAATAAAATATACTGTCTGTTTTCCACTTTTTCGGGACTATCGAACCAACTTTTAGAATAAAAATGTTACTAATCCTAAAGTTAAAACATAGCTAACATATCGCACCTTTAATAATAAAGAGAATTAATTCGAAATTTTCGATATTTGAGATTTTATCATAAAGTTAAGGCTTGGTGAAGAGATGAACTTCAGTCAAACAGAAACCTCAATGTCACAAAGATATCATAAATAGATAACTTTGAATCTCGTTTTAATAAGCAATATAAATTAATAAACAAATTTTTGATTGCGTTTTCCCACAAACTTTAAATTTTGAATTACTTGAATTGAATTTGAATTAGCAATGTCAAACCGATAAAAGTTAGCTGTGCATTTGTTATCACAAAATTTAACAGGCAGCAAATGCGCCTTTTAAGATTTATCGCTTCGATAACGCTAACATGCAGTTGAAATAACGGCCCTTAGTCCAATTGAGAAGCAACTGACCAATAGTCAGTTAGCTCAAATATGTGCAAATAGTATTTTATAGTGTATTAGTATTTTATACACTCATTGGATAAACGTAGTTGAACTGGAGAGTTTATATGAAATGAATATTGAAGTCTGCAACACACGTATGTATGTATGTATATTATTTTGAAAAAGAAAATTAACTTGTGTTTTCACAATTAAGAATTGTTCTATCTAAGATTTTGTGTCATATAGAAAGTTTATAAAATATCTTTTCATTCAAAAATAAAACCAAACCAAAAAAAAAGGTCGCCAGCCATCTCTGTTCTTCGCTAGCTGGCGCCAGTTAGAAATCCCATGCGCCGTCAGGTTCTCCAGTACTTGGTCTTTCCACCGGAGGTCTTCCTCTTCTGCGTCGTCCTCCAGCGGGTTCCGAATATAACACCTTAGCTGGAGCGTGTTCTTCCATTCGCTCGACATGACCTAGCCAGCGCAGCCGCTGGATTTTGATGCGCTTTACTATGCCAATATCGGCATACAGCTCGTACAGTTCATGGTTGTACCTTATTCGGTACTCGCCACCAACGTAAATTCTTCGAAAAGATCAAGCGGCTGAGTGGCGGTTTAAACCCCGGAGTCTCTTCTTGTCGTGATGGAAATGGGAGTTTGGTTACAGATGCCCAGAGTGGACTGAGCCTATGGAGGGAACACTTCTCCACGTTACTGAATGTACGTATACAGTGAAACAAAAATAGTTTATACTGTGTGATTTATTTAAAAGTACCTACTTTTTGCAGAAATAAAAAAAATATTAAAAATTCAATTTTGTCGGTTAACCTTTAAATCATTCAAAAATATTACTTATGTGGCCATTACAACCGAAAATTTATTTAAGCCGAATATATCATGCTTCGGTGGTGGTCTGATTCCTCCAGCCACTTCTGTTCATCACTAGTTGGCGCCAATTAGAAATTCCGAACGCTTCCAGGTTCAGCAGTACTTGTTTTTTTCACCGGAGGTTAGATCTTTCTAATTTGCATTTTTAGCTTCTGTTCTTTCATTCGCTGGATGCTGAAGGCTAGATTTTAATGCGCTTTACTATGCCAATAGCTGCATATAGCCCATACTGCTCATGGTTTTGCCTTATTCGGTAATCGCCTACAATGCAAATAAGTCCAAAGACCTTGCGTAGGACCTCTCTCTCGAAAATTTTAAACATTCTCTAATCTGAGGTGGATATTATACAGGCTTCAGCGTCATATGTAAAGACAAGCATTCCATTTCCAAATTGGTTACTTAGGGAAAAGAAGTACCTGTTTGCAAGTGTGATCCTTTGAAATATCTCTAGACTGGGTCTTCTCCAGGGTTTGGCGTAGTATACCCCATTTGGTCAATGGTAGATCTGTTAGATTTGAAGCCACACCAATCAGGTTGCTGAGCATAGGCTTCAATCTTTTACGCAGCATGCATGATAAGACCTTGTATGCGAAGTTCAGAAGACTTATACCGCGGAAGTTGGCGTACAGTGTGCGATGTCCTTATGTGCGGGAGAGAGAACACAGGCAGCCTCTACTGTTGTTGTTTTTGTAGCGGCATACGAATACCACAAAGGTGTACTAATTGATGGTTGTAGTTAGTGTTGTTGTTGTTGTTGTTGTTGTTGATGTCTGTGATCGTGTCATCAAACTCAGGCCTCAAGCTCAAAAAGATGACTCTTTTAATCCGGTGGGTCCAAAAGGAAGAAGGAAGATGAATGGTGGGCTTTGCTAGGCTGGGCGGAATGCTGTCTTGCCTGGAGTGTAGAAGTGTAGTTCAAGACCGACCTGCCAATTGCTTTATGTATGGCAAGGAGCGTCTCCTTATCCGTTCTCCCCCATTCTATGCCTGCAAGAGCCTTCAGTACATTGATGCGATTTTGTCGTTTTTATGCGATGTTTTTAGTATGGAGAAAAAGTGATGTCACAAGTGGGCAAGTAGGTCCCTTCTAATACTGCCCAAATTTAAGACGCACAACAGTAATGGAAGAGAAGCTCGGTCAATGAGCCCTTTGGGGCTTTAAGTGCCACATATTTTTTTTTTTTTTAGTATGGAGAGTGATGGTCATAATGCTATTGAAGTCCACCCCGAGTATTTTGGTATTGTTGAAAGTGACATTGCCATGCACGCGCTGTTCACATTTCTATGGTCCAAGTTGTAAAAAGTATCGCAGTAGACCTCTCAGGTAGCAAATCTAAGTTTCTCGATCGAAAGAATTGTGGTAACTCTGAACGTCCATTCATCGGTCATGCTTTCGTCCGACCATATTCTGCTTATGAGCTGGTTCATTGAGGCTCCTTTCACATTGTCGTGATCGGGTGGTGGAACTTCAATCCCATAATCCGTGATTGGGGTGTTTGGGCAATCTCCTCTTCTGGCGGAATTGTTTGAAGTGTCACCATTCAATAACTAAGAGAAGTGCTCCTCCCTCTATGGACTCAGAACACTGTGGACATCCGCAACTAGATTTCCCTTTTTGGTCACGACAGTAAGAAGTTCCAGTTTTTGAACCAACAGCGCTTTATAAGCTATAAAACTTTCGGAGTTTTATTACCGTCTCTACTCATCTTTATGCCCTCACACTCGCACTCGCTCTGTACCACGCTTTGACAGCTCGCGTTTATGTGAGGGGTATTTTCCTCTGCGTAGCAACATTTCTGATCATACCACATATTCCATAGAGTTCGGAAAAACCCGATTACCTCCTTGGCATGGAGTAATCATGGAGTGGGATATATCATAAAGTGGGGGAGTGTTCTGCATACGCAGGTCTCATAATCGAGTGGTAAAACAGGTTACAGGCGTCAAGCTTTCTCTGTGTGGGACTTCGTGTGTTATTTGCGATACATAAACGTGTGCGCACTTTAGCTACAACAAGGTTGTGATCCTAATATAGTAAAACAGCTGAATAATTTCTATGCGTTGTGATGAAATGTCAAACAATGGTGAACTAGAATACGATTGCAGTTTGAAGAAACAGCTACTGGAAAAAGTACCTTTAAGTGAATCACCCCATATGCCACATTAAATAGCGTCAAGATACACTAGGATTAACTGTTAAATGGTGCGTAGTGCACATAAAGCCGATTATTTTGTACAAATTTCCCATACAAAAATCATTTTGACAATATTTATATTTTCAGATTTGAGATAAAATACTGGTATTTCCAGAGCATATGTAACCGTGGAATGCTCTCACCGTTTATTAAATTGGCGCATGCTTTGTGATAGTGTAATTATTTGGCGCCTTTTACTACGTATTATATATATTTTCCATGGCTCTCAATTTTTCTCTAGCTGAATGAAAATGCATCTCTTTGTGAGTTAAGGACTGCCTAATATAGGCACTTTATTTACTCCCTTCGTATTTTTGTTCGTTCTTTCGGCTTGGTTTATTAGATAGATGACATTCCCTAGGAAATTCCGCAAATTGAGTTATTATTGTTGTTGTCGGTGGTGTTGTTGTTGCTACTGCTGCTTCTGCCGCTGCTGTTAAACCACCAGTGGTAGCTTCTTGTACGCTGTACACTATAGTGCTACCATCGTTGTCCTCGTACATATTTGCTTAATCGTTTAATGCTGCTTAATACATTTTGCAATGCCACATACACATCCTTTTAGTTACGCCGTTCGTTGTAAAGTTCAGTACTAAATTATCCGCGTAACACTCTAGTATACTGGTATTATTATGATAAAATGAAGTTGGTCGTTCGGTGAGCAATGAGTGATATGGAAAAGAAGCTTTTAACACAATATGTCAATTCTTTGTAAATAATGCAAGAAAAACTAAAAACGCAATAGTGTGCATTTCTTCATACAAAATCGCCGTTTAATCATGACATGTCATCAAATTGGAATACAATATAATACGTGTGACACATGAATGACGTGAAAATTCATATGGATGACGTATTATTAAATCCGTGAAGACATTCCAATTATTTTCGTATAGAAAATGTGTGTGTGCGAACATATCTATATGTAAAATCATCACTTTCTATATTCTTTGCCACCCATTCAATATAACCATTCAATTGCTTTGTTCTGTATAAAAGTCTGTATATATGTATGTGTGCTTTTATGTATCATAGTGCAGTTTATTTGAAAAACATACACCAGTATATGAATACAAATGTAATAAAAAAAATTAAGGAAGCTGAAACGTGAGTGATGTGTATGTATAGCAATGAGCTTACGGTCGAAGGAAAATATAATCAAATAGATTGTGGAAACTCTACAACATCTAATTAAAATAACTGAACTATATTATTTACTATATTTCTTACATGAAATGATGGTGAATTGCAATGCACTATGTATAATCCTGAATGGTGAATATTTGTAAAGTCATATGTATGTCATATGATGGTAACGATGATGATGATGCTTATGTACATGTCTTTTTATAATCTTCGTACAGTAACTTACTAAACAATATATTTACAATAACACTGCGATATTAAATTTAAGCATCTTGCTACAATGAACTTTATTCAATGCAATCCAGAAATATTTAATTTGAACCTCATTCAAGTTATTGTAATGTCTTGTTAGTGATTCAAATATGATTAAGTATTATTAATTCAGCACCGTTTTGTTTTTTTTTTATTATATATCGTAACAAATCGTAAAAATCATAGTATAAATTTGTGGTTCTCAAAAGTTGTTTATTGTCATCAATAAAAAATAAATAAATAAATATGTGGCACTTAAAGCCCCAAAGGGCTCATTGGCCGAGCTTCTCTTCCATTACTGTTGTGCGTCTTAAATTTGGACAATATTAGAATGGACCTACTTATTTTAGCCGGTTCCGAACGGCAGAACACTTGTGACATCACTTTTTCTGAGCTTGTCACAGAGTTCTTTTTAGAAGCTTTTTCATGGCAAGTTGTTACTGTCGGAAGAATTGCCAATTGCTTGCCGACAGGTGGGTAACGTTCGAAAGAAAAATCTTTTCGATATTAAATTTGTTATGCATCAGCCGGGTATTAAACCACGACCTACAGATCAGAAGGCGAACACACTAACCACTGAGCTACGGCACCCATTGTCATCAATACCAAATGGTATTTTAATCCGAGTCTCGCCAAATTCGCAGATCCGATTCTTCAATATTAAGGAAAAAATATACCAAATTAGCCACATTAGAAATAAGTTTACAATATTTCGTAATGCAGTTTAAACGCATAGCGTTCCATTCCGTAGCGCGAAGATATGATTAATTTTCCGTCTAACTCATTTGCTATAATTTTGGTATGAATTATATTGTATTATTATACCTTCGGTTAAAGTATGACCTGGACGGTGTAGTGTAGTACTGCCAATTATAATATTTATGCTAATTGGTGGCATTATAATAAGCATACATGTCAATACCTGGTACGATATATTAGAGTTTTTTGTTACGGCAAAGTAAACAAGTCGAATTTATCCATGTAAAAAACCCTTTAGCAACGAATTTTTTGAAAATTGTGTTATGCCAACAGAATTTCTGCCGCGGATGTATTAAAAATGTTGCAGAAAACTTACGGGGAATCTGCTTTATCACGTACAAGTGTATTTGATTGGTGCAAATCCTTCAAAGAGGGACGAACATCGGTGATGCTGATTATCTTCTTCGACTATGAAGGTTTTGTGTACTCAGAGTTGCTTCCGCAAGATCAATCTGTCAACGATGAATATTATTTAGACGTCTCTAGAGGGCAGAATGATGGAGGAACAAATCATTGTTCTTCCACCATGCTTCCCAATGCTCTGGTTCACACATCACGCCTCGTATGCGCTAATTTTACCAAAAACAAAGTTAATACCTGAATGACTTGTTTACTTTGCTGTAAAAAAAAGATTCTGACATATAGCGCCAAAGGTTGACATGTACGCTTGTAACAGTACTACCGATAGAAGACAGAATACTAATGTTGCGCTCATCTTTTGCCGCTAATCGGTTCTCAGTGAAATTGACAGATTGTGACATTACAGTAGTTCCAGTTAAAATAATTACTTTATGGCTAAATCAAACCTCAGCTAAATACTCGAAATTTTGTTTTATAGCAGATTTATTGCTTCCTTTATTTTGGAATTATAATTAGAGATTGGTAAACTTAACACCCTTAAATATGGCTGACTTCCTAAATGTCTGGATACTTTCGGATCCATTCTACAGTTTTGCATCACGAATATTAGCGATGCGCTTATTACTTTTGTGTGCTCAACCCTAACAGCACCTTTACATTTAGGAACATGAAAAACTTCGTCAAAAGTTTACACAACTGAGTTTAAGACTATTCTATTTACATTGCGCAATTTCAAAGAGAGATGTGTTTAGGAAGTCAGTCGATCTGTTTTCATGTGGTTCGAGGACGACCAACTATTTTGATGAATACAATGTTGTTTTTATTGAGGCGCCCAACTATTGGCAATTGACAAGTAATCATTTTGACAGAAATAATACATTCGTGATTTTAAAAGGCATGTTGAAAACACCAGCCAAAAGCTACGTAGTAGAAATAATGTCTTTAAGGCGCTGGCTGGCACTACCTGGGGGAAAGACAAGGAAACGCTGCTCATCACCTATAAGGCCATCGGCAGGTCAATCATCAACTACGCGGCTCCACTCTGGGCGGCACTCATTAGTCACATTCATTAGATGGCGCATGAAGACCACCTCAAGAAACGCGAATGCTGAAAGCGCGTGAACTACTGTGAACTACTTTCACAGCAATTTCTTCTTTCCTGTCACCTACCATCGCACCCCAACAACCACTTAATGCACCTGACCCCTCCTCCGCGTAGTATCCACAGTGGCTTACGCTCGTTTGATGGGCATGTGAGCCACCTGCTTCATGATTTGACATGTCGAGGGACATACTCATAACATCGTGCTGGGTGGTCGCCCTCCGCCAATTGCAGACTGTGAGCTCCCTAGATCCGCTCAAGCGACTTTAGTACAACTAAGGTCTGGTTGGTGCATCTACCTGAATTGCTACATGCACCGGCTGGCTGATACCATTCCAGACCGATGCCCGCGGTGACAGCATAGCCCACACGACAGCCGTAATCTTATTGCCTGCCCTAGAAGGCCCACCGATTTGGACTCCTCTGCACTTTGAACGCACAACAGTAATATGTAAAATGGGTTGAAAAAACTCCTAAAAGAATGCTGAGAAATATGACAACAGTGGTTTGCCAATCGAAATGAACAAATATAGTTTAAGCAGGTCTATTTCAGTCAAAATTGTTGGGAGCTGCGTTGCTACAGTGTTTAGTTAGAATCCTAGCAAGTTAAGGACCTTGTTGGTCAAGTACAAACAAACAGAACCTCAACATTTTTGAGCATAAATCTACGTGTGAAAATGTCTCAAGGATTCGAAAGAACTTCGTCAATAGCGTAAAAACTGTGAAAATGTAATCAAGTGTTTTATGATTTCAAAATGTATCTGCATGATTGTCAGGATTTCGGGATTGAGTTACTTACTTAATGCTATTCTTCTACACTTGGATATGCATACTTACTTATGTACACGTACATACATATGCATATATAACTTTAATTTTATTTGCGCTCAATAAGACGTATACGTATGTATGTACGAGTATATGTATTGCCACACAAAAGTCAGTAACGAAATGTGAAGGTTAAAAGAAAATCTACAGTGGCATAATGCCAATAAAATTGCTAGTTTGATTTTATTTTTACCAAAGTTTCTATGAAATTATTTGTATATATGCTATGTGACGGATATATACATACATATGTCTAAGGGTATGAGTGAATATTAATTTGAAACTCGTGCATTCACAATCGGTGTTTTCTCACATAGAATAGGGATGTATTAACACTAATATACTCGTACACTTAATGGTCGTATTTGCTTCACGGCGTTATAATCGAATTTAGTTCATCTTCATCTCGTATAAACATCCCTCATTTATTCTGCAAAAAAGTTTCGTTTGTCTTCAACGAACCAAAAAAAAAAACAATAGGAGAGTGTCTACTGTTGTGGGTATTGCGTTCAAATAATACCACAACAACATTGTCAGAATTAATCATTATGGACAGCGTACAAAAATATTTATTGAAACATATAAATGATAATATTTTTAACAATTATGTTTATTTTGTACATTTTATTAACATTTAACATACAAAAAATAAAGTTGTAAATCTATCTTCATTTTACGCTATTTAATCTTCTTAGACGGGATTATAATGTTTGCACGTGAAGTAGCTAGCAGTCGTATTGGCGCACGTATTTTATCCAAAAATCAGTTAGGGCCAGTTTATCAGTGAGAGTTTAACTCTATTTGTCGTTTAAACTGAGATTTAAAATAAATAAATTAAGTTTAAAATAAGATTAAATTTAAATTCCGATTACGTAAACTTAGTTTAAACCTAGTTTAAACTTGTACTGAAAAACTGGCCCTTAAATTGTGGTCATATGCTTAGCCTCCCTGATTTTGTATGATGAAATTTAATGAGCAATATTATTCACGTGTAATTATCGTAAAATAATAATATTTAATCAAAACTGACTGCATTACATTAGGCCATATTAACGAGTTGTTAACATTAACAATTTGAAAAAATCGCTGTACCTTATTCGAATCTGTTCCACAACCGGATACGATCCCCTATTTTAATTGGTATTTACGCCAAGTGTGTGTCTATCGTATTACAGTTATGTATGCATTTGAATTACAAAATATAATAAAGGTGAAAGAAGATCAGTATCTAATTGTTAGGTGCTCATTCGCTTCGAGTATGTTAGTTTGTACATTTATGTAAATATATTTGTATAAAGGGTGTTTTTTTTTTAAACATCAAGCGTTAGGTAAATTAGTTCATTTATCGGTAAATAGTTTTATGGCACTAATCACGATGGGAATTGATAGCGAGCATTGGCTTCAAGTAGTTCCCTAAAAAAATAATCCAGATGTCCAGTCGTAGACAATCTTATCACCGAATATTTTAATTTCGAACTTTTGATAAGCTTTCCTTCGTTTTAGAAGAATAATATCCCGATTATGCAACAAATCCCACCAAACAGCAGTTTCTGTGGTGCATCGGTAGTTGATGAGTTGATGAGACATGTGAAAATTCGATAGGTACTCGTAGCACCTGTACTATAGTACCATCATTAATGGCATTAAAGCTGGTTCCAAAATAGGCGAAGTCCTTTACATTTTCAAAATTGTCGTCAAAACCGTCAACTTATCGGTTGATGTGTGCGCCGCTGTACCATCTGCTTAAAATCACATGTCTGCAAAGTCTATATTGTCCATACCGTTAGACTTTGACAATCACCGTATGACCATTAGCATGTTGAAAGACGTTTATCCAAAAAATATGCAACTTGCTTTTGAACAAAGTCGTTGGACTAAAAATGTGCTTCATTGCTGAATATTTTATGAAATTACAATTCCAACTAACATAGTGGACTTGGGGCTTCAGTTCATATATTAATTCGATTCGATATCGATACAGCCCTAAATCTTTTCACAAAATTCACTAAGTTGTGGTCACTGAAAAGTAAACGTGTTGCGAATGACAAGCAATTTTTTTTTTTTTTAACAAGCTTTTTTATTGGATCTTTCTAAAATTACTTAGAAACTAACAATAAGTAATCAAATCTTACAAACTAACTAAAATTATGTGATATACCCAACGTTCCATCACAATTTGTTGAGTCGCGAGGTATAGCAATTTCACAGCATATTCAGTGTGTCTTTTCTTTTTAATCGACGATGCCCCGTGCTCAGCAACAATTGCCTAGTAAGGGGATTCGGATGATTGTGTAATTTTTGAATGTAGCTTCTGCAGGACATTGCAACTTCCTCAGAAATTGTGGGTACATTTAAATCTCGATGGATGATTGTGTAATTTTTGAATGTAGCTTCTGCAGGACATTGCAACTTCCTCAGAAATTGTGGGTACATTTAAATCTCGATGGATGTTAACGTTCCTCATATACCAAGGCGCGTTTACAATAATTCGCAGACACTTGGATTGTATTCGCTGCAATTTTTCGATATTAGAGGGAGATGCGGTGCCCCAAAACTGAATACCATAAGTCCAAATTGGCTTCAGGATTGCTTAATATAATAGCACTTTGTATTCAAGATTCAACTTTGATCTTTTGTGTAACAGCCACCATAACTGATTCATTTTAAGCTTGATCTGAGTTTTCTTTGCCTCTGTGTGATTTTTCCATGTCAGCCTTCTGTCGAGGTGAATACCCAAGTACTTTGTTGAGGAACATTGTGGAACTGATTGGCCATTAATATTAAGTGGGGGACATGTATCTAGCCTTAGCGTGGAGGTTACATGTACGCTCTTTGATTCATTGACTTTTATACGCCATTTTGCTAGCCAGATTTCGAGAGAATCGACATGAGTCTGCAGGAGTTTAGTAGCTTCTATGGGGTTAGAGCGAGAGCACAATATTGCCGTATCATCAGCAAAGGTTGATATGAATGTATAGTTATTGTTGGGCATATCTGAAGTGTATAAGAGATATAGTAAGAGGCCCAAAACGCTTCCTTGAGGAACGCCAGCGTGAATATCCAATGGATTTGTTGTGTAATCCTTGTGATGTACGAGAAATTGTCTTTTCGTGAGGTAGCTACTAAGCAATGAGGAGACATTTGCAGGCAGTAATAGTTTGAGTTTGTAAATAAGGCCATCGTGCCATACTTTATCGAAAGCTTGAGTGATATCAAGAAAGACAGCTGAGCAACAGCTGACAAGCAATTGAAACGGTTACTTATTCCGACTGTAATTAATGCAACCTGAGGAAAAAATAATAACTAATTGCTTCGTATAAAACTCATTTTTGTGAAGGTAAGAATCTAAAAATGTACATAAGGCATGGCTGACGGTCACAGTTCAAATTTGAAATCGAAATTACCCAATAACCTCGCATTTTTTTCAATATGGGTATCAAATGATAGTTAATTAATTTACCAAATATTTAGAACAAAAATAAAGCATATATACAGTGGCTCACAGCTTATTTCGTACAGTGTATATATTTTTATGTAAATGGCTGTAACATCGAAACTAAAAAACTTATCGATAAGTTTTGAATGTAGATGTCTGTGTATGTGTTTAGTAAACCTAATAAGAAAACGGGGAACCCCAAAAATTGTTCTTTTTGTCATGCAAGAGAGAAAAACTATTGATCAGCTGATTTTCAGCTCACATCTTATTTCGTACACAAACTTCAATGTAAGTAAGTTTCATTCTGCCGCGCAGTTACAAAGTTTTTTTGAATTGTATGAGTTTTTGGACCTTTTTAACTATTATAACAATTTTTATTATTCTTATTTTAAATAGTTAAAGTGCTGTAAATTAAACATTTAGCGTTATGGGTCGTCGTACAACGATGGAACAGCGTAAACTGGTAATTAACCATTTTAGGAAAGGTCAGAGTGTGCGAAAAATTGCTGAAATGACAAATTTAAGTGCCTCAACTGTCCAATACATCATTCAACGCTTCATTCGCGAAAATCGGTTGGAGAACAAGGGCAGAGAAGCACCTAATAAGATTTTCAACGCATCAGACGAGCGTTATATTGTACGAAAAATTAAGAAAAATCCAAAGTTATCCACTCCGAAGTTGGCTGCAGAGGTTCAGCGTGAAATAGGAAAATCATCCAGTGCTGAAACTGTCCGACGTGTGCTGCGCAATCATGACTTGAACGGTCGAGTAGCCCGAAAGAAACCATTCATTTCGAAAATGAATATACAACGCCGACTTGACTTCGCCAAAGAGCATATTATTAATACTCCTGCGTTCTGGAATACCGTTATTTTCGCGGATGAGTCTAAGTTTAATATTTTTGGCTCGGACGGAATGTCATATGTTTGGCGTAAAGCGAATACCGAGCTAAACAAGGAGAACCTTAAGCCCACAGTGAAGCATGGTGGCGGTAGCGTAATGGTTTGGGCCTGTATGTCAGCAGCCGGAGTAGGTGAATTGGTTTTTATTGAGGAAACAATGGACAAAATGAAGTACCTCGAGATTCTGAAAAACAATTTACTTCAAAGTGCAGACAAACTGGGTTTGCGGGAAGAATTTCGGTACTACCAAGATAATGACCCAAAACATAAATCTGGGATTGTGCAATCTTGGCTTATTTGGAACTGCCCACACTTGATGTCTCCACCACCACAGTCACCTGACATGAATGTGATTGAAAATCTTTGGTCTATTTTGGACAATAAAATAAGAACACACAAGATTTCTAATAAGCAAGACCTAAAGAAGGTACTGATGGAAGAATGGAAAAAAATCACACCAGACATCACTCAAAAATTGGTGGATTCAATGCCAAATAGACTCCAGGCTGTCATTAACGCTAAGGGATGTCAACTAAATATTAAAATCAACTTACTTTGTTTTTAGTTTGAACTTAAAGAGACTGTACGAAATAAGCTGTGACATGAATTTTCCTATTTTTTTCTTATTTTATTTTTTTATAGTGTCAAACACTAAAATTTTGAAAAAGTAAATTTTGGAAAATAAAAAACAAACCTTCCTTTCTAAAATGGCATTTATATTTTGTTCAAATTTTTGCTATATTAGGAATTACGACTGCAGCAATTTTTAAACTGTCACTGTACGAATTAAGCTGGGAGCCACTGTAGGTACAATTTCCAACCCAGTGGTACATAAAAGATATTTTATAAATTATCTTAAATTATTGGTAAGTTAATTAGGGATTTTTTGGAAAAAAATTCGGTTTTAAAAAAAAAAAGTTTCTATAAAAAATTTTTATTTTTCTTCATAGCTTCATAAGAAACTAAATAATTTATAATAAATGTTATGTAGGATTACTAGTGCTACTACATAGTTTTAAATACTACAGTGATAAATCACTGCAGTTCACTTAATCAAATTAAAATAAACAGATTTTTTTAATTACTCGTATTATGTTGCCCTTTCCTTTTCCTTAGATAAATTGACTTGCAATAATGAAACAATGCTAGCCTGTGGTGGTAAATTAACACACAAGTCTCCCTCGGAATAGTGCTAAATACGACACTTGCGTGCCATGCGGAGTCACCTGTCACCTGTGATAACAAGATATTACAATAAATTATTATTACAGAGGCCGTTAAATCGAACACATATCTTCAAAAATTCTACATGTGACATTAATTATTGGTATAATGAGTATTACACAAGATGGTAGTAAACAAATTAATAAAAATTCTACAACATTACTTCCGGATGACACTGAATTGTATTGGGAGTACGTGACCGCGGAACTTTCCCAATTTTCTCTCTCACAGCCATACAAAGAATATCTTACACAATATGACACATCTGACAATCATACACATGTACAAGCGGAACCGCCACCCTTTTTCACCAGCTTTAATATTTCCGTTGATCTGTTCGACTATTTCAACGGACTACTGGATACCTCATTGGAGTCAGAAGAGCAACAGCATATTCGACCGACAACGTCCGAATACACAACGCTTGTATATAATACAACAGCAACCACAACAACAACAACAGCGTCAACAACAACACGACATCTGGACTTGTCGGAATTTCTGGATGGTCTTACGAACGATCGTGTCGGCTTACTCTCTTTTCTATTCCTTTTTTCATTTGCCACTGTATTTGGAAATACGCTCGTTATACTCGCCGTTATTCGTGAACGCTACTTACATACGGCGACCAACTACTTTATCACAAGTCTTGCGGTGGCAGACTGTCTGGTAGGACTTGTGGTAATGCCATTTTCAGCTCTATATGAGGTCTTAGAGAATACATGGTTCTTTGGCACAGACTGGTGTGACATCTGGCGCTCTCTGGATGTTCTCTTCAGTACGGCGTCAATTTTAAATCTTTGTGTAATTTCACTGGATCGATATTGGGCCATCACAGATCCCTTTTCATATCCCATGCGTATGACAGTAAAAAGAGCGGCGGGCCTCATTTGTGCCGTGTGGGTTTGCTCCAGTGCAATAAGTTTTCCTGCCATAGTGTGGTGGCGAGCTGCACGCGATGGCGAAATGCCTGCCTACAAGTGCACCTTCACTGAACATCTCGGATATTTGGTGTTTTCCTCAACTATATCCTTTTATCTTCCACTACTAGTAATGGTCTTTACATACTGCCGAATCTATCGAGCTGCGGTAATACAGACTCGATCGCTAAAAATCGGCACCAAACAAGTACTTATGTCATCCGGTGAACTTCAGTTGACCCTGCGAATACATCGTGGCGGTACTACACGTGAGACTTCCACTAGCCATCAGATGTTACATAGTGGTGGATCTTTGGGCGGAATGATCGGGGGATCGCAACATCATTCACATTCTCACCATCATCATCATCATTCTTCACACTGTAATCATAGTGCAGCGGGTACCACAACGTCGACACCCGAAGAGCCCGATGAGGAGCCACTATCAGCACTACATAATAATGGACTTGCCCGCCATCGCAATATGGGAAAGAATTTTTCGCTTTCACGAAAACTTGCAAAATTTGCAAAAGAGAAGAAAGCTGCAAAAACGCTGGGCATTGTAATGGGTGTATTTATAGTGTGTTGGCTGCCTTTTTTCGTAGTGAATCTATTGTCCGGCTTCTGCATGGAATGTATTGAGCATGAGGAGATTGTATCGGCTATTGTTACGTGGTTAGGTTGGATCAACTCTTGCATGAATCCAGTCATATATGCGTGTTGGAGTCGAGACTTCAGAAGGTTAGTTTATTACCACCGAAATCGATATAACCCAGATAATATCACTTGTGCCTATAATCTAACCTTAGCATTGTTATTAGTTTTCTTTTTTTTTTGTGATTCGAAATGATTATTTTGTCTTGTTATTTTCTGGGATATGAATTATGAATTATGCTATACATATCGATCCTAAGGTGAAAATTTGTAGGCTCAACGTTTAAAATCGTATCCTCAAGAACCAAGGCTCGTGCTTCTGAAAATTAATTTGAAAACGTTGTGGTGAAATATAAATGCTTTCTCTTAAATTTCTGTTTAAAAAACTATTTGAAACACAGAAAACTGGCTCCATTGAGTAGAGCTTCTTCTGGCAATACGGTCAAATTCCATAATGTTGAAGCCAGTGTACAGAATGTGCTGATGTAATCTGTTTAACACTGAATACAGTCTCAGTCTCTCAATGCAGACTCAGATCAAATGGGCTATGCAAACGAAGAGTTCTGGTGTCTTGGATAGCACAACATTTTGGATATCTTGATAGGACTACTAAGCAATAATCAATAATCACATTACTATAGGCCTCATGTGACTTTGGGCGTAAGCAAGTAATTCTTTGCGTTAGGTAGAGAGGGAAGGAAGGATACTTGCACTTGAATTTCGCTGGAAGTTAAATCTATTAGGTCCCTTATATTCCTCTCATTACGGTTATTTTACGAAGCGCTTCGGCACTTTGTAGCGTAATGAACGTTTCCATTGGTTTTCCTTTATAACTAATAGAACTCACGTAAAAGCTTATCCAGATCAACCTAACTAGAAGCAAAGTATTTAGCACGGTCTTCGTCAGTCTACTTATCGTCAAATTAGCTTCAGCGAAAGATTTGTCACTTTATATTGCCGATATTGTTTTGCCTGCACAGTTCGTTTTTTCACAAAATAAAACCAAGAAATAAAACTTTGTTCTACTACAAGAAATCCGAAGATTTCAATTTCGAAGACCGATGCTTTGGATAAGAGCATCTACTTTCTTCGTCCAGGTATAACCGGATTGTGTTGGCACTGAATTGTTTTTGATTTCATCGATGATCTTAGTATAGGAAAAATGTGTACTTTATATGTTTTTGTCAGAGGTTCAGGCCAATGTTCAATATGATGTACAAATTGTTTGTAACCAGGGCTCGATATGAATGTTATAAATAAATATATGCAAATGAACATTTTAAATACGTTCGAGTGAATAACCAGATATTATGTATTCCAGAGCATTTGTGCGCTTATTATGCGTATGTTGTCCGAGAAAAATACGTCGAAAATATCAGCCGACAATGCGTTCAAAATCTCAGGTGAGTTTACTAAAGCATTTTTAATGGAATTCCTTTTATTTTTGATCTTATTTATATAATTTGAGAAACGAAATTGATCAAAAAATTCCCAAAGCACTAAAGAAGTAACAACTTCAAATTAAATTTAATCCCATTTGAATTTTGCCCAATTGCAAGACTCCTAATTGATAAAAGAGCAATAATGATTGCACTACAATACCAAAAGCACACTCAAAATTTCAATATTGTTTAAAAAATCCTTCTTGACTAAACCTTCTTAAGCATGCCCTTCTCGTCTGAAAACTACCAAACTTCATCAAAACCCCCCAAAATTTATTAAATTTAACCTACGCAACAAACAAAATATAAAATGGAACCATAAAATCCAACTTTTTGCAGAGATTCGCTACGCGACGGTGTTACTCAACATGCTCACTGCATGGAATACAGCATCTAAGACACAATTCGTGCGAACAAACATATATATAATGTTGATGTCAGCTGGCCGAACATGTGATGTATCATTATCAACATATAAATGCAATTGTAATGTGATTACCAATTCTTCGCACTATTCTTCTTTAAGCTTTGCGAAATGCGAAAAGCTTCTACCATTTACGATTTACACCGTTAATGTAGCCACTTAGCCACACACGTGTGACAGCAATTTCAAACTTCTCGGAATCCGAATCCATTCACGTAAAAAGCAATAGGTGAGTTTAGGCACCGTCTGAGATAAATATTTTCTCTTTTGAAATTTCAAATTTTGACTTTGCCATCAATGTTTCAGATAATGGAAAGGTACGTAAACAATATACCTATAATATAGTCAGAGTAAAAAATTTACGTAACAACGTATTACGATGATTGTTTACAAGGTCACATAAATTGCACGCTTTAAATAATTATGAATATGTATGTAATTTCTACTACCTGTCTACTTTTAAAATCAGTTTTTATGACGTGTTTAAGCTTTGTGTGTTAAAATTGGTTGAACGAACTTGAAATAAGTTTAAATCAAAAGTAATGTTGCATTCACGCCGAGAAACTGGCCCTTATTTTGCCATCAATTAAACGAAAACTCAAAGTGCATAACTTGAGAAAAAAGCTGTCAAAAATTGGAATAGTACAGGAGAAAATATCACATATATGTACAGAAATAGTGACAGTGGATGCCAATGCGAGCAAAATTGTGCACTTTTGGCATCAAGCATGTTCTTCAACTCACAGTGACACTGATAAGAAAGTAATAGCGAAAATGACTTCTACACCATCAAAAGTCAAAAATTGGCTGACGTAACTGTGGGCATCATAGCAAACAACAGTAAATAAAATAAGTAATTTGCTTTTATTGTCGAAATGTAGATAGAAAATTGAACGACTTTTGTAAGGGCAACTCTCAGGAGTGAAATGTCAATTTCACTACTACTTTGTTGTTTTTTTTTTTTTTGCTACGCTCCAACTTAAGGTAATGAAATGAGAGAAGAGAATAAACAGTTAGTGAAACAGTGAATGTATGACACATAATACAATGCACCATATCTCTACCTCCATCAAAATCAAATTTGATACAAATTAATGTTATTGAAACAACAATGAAATATGACAGCGTCCCTCAAACCATTTAAAATATCGTTTTCGAATCACAATATGTTCTCATGATTTTCCACCCGTTTACCATCTAATTAAACATTTTTTAACTTGATTGCTTGATGCAAATTATTACTCATGGCATGTACGAGTACATTAAAGTGGAGCGATTTTGTGTGGAGGTTTTTTTTAAGAATTTTATGGTTTTGACACTAACCGATCTATTCTAAAAACTTGGTAACAAAAAATTTTTACCTTTATTTTGTTAAGAGTTTGTAACCGAGACTTGTAACTGATATTCTGGCAATTTTGACAGCTTACGAGCTCGTAAGTTTACGAGGAAATCAAGCGTTCAGATGAGAACATATCGCAATCGCACCTTTAATAAAAAAAGGTTTGTAATTCAAAATCTTCATTTTTGAGATTTTTTAAAAAAAATTAAGAAACTTAATGAAGAGATTAACTTCAGTCACACCGAAACCCCAATATGACAAAAATGACGGAGATAGATAACTCTGAATTTAGTTAAATTTTTTATTTGTTTATTTATTTATTTTTTTTTATTATTTTTTTTTTTTTGAGGAGTCATTTGACATTCGTTTATATATATTAGTTGTCGATTATACCATATACTAACACATATAAATCTCACGCACGTTCAATAATGTTGTTTCTGGTCAAATATACATACAGCAAAAGCCAAAAAGTGTGCTACAATTTTATATAATTCCAGAAGGTAACACACATTATTTTCTTATTAGCAAGTAGCAATTTCAAATACCGATTTGCTATATTTGTAACCAAAGTATTCGAATTGGACCAGTTAGTGTCAAAATTATTCACCATTGCGTTTATTTCAAAAAATTTAAAGAGCGGTGGATAATTTGTATATTTTAATAACCACAAAACTTTTCATTTGTACACTATGATTGAGCTTGTAGCGTCAAAAGTACTCACACAAGTATCTATGAGAGGAGCCACAATGTGAAAAACATAATTTTAAACTTTACAAAACTTATCAACTTGAAAATAATTAATTTGTTAAGAAACTAAAGATCTTTCATAATTAAATTAATTTATTTATGAAAAAAAAAGAATCCAGTTGCAAACCTTTTGACATAATGCTTTATTTTATAATAAATGAAATGAAATATGTGTTTAAACGACACTTATTATAAAATTCAAAAAATTTAAACATCAGTTTTTATTACATCGCTTCTCAGAAACTCACCTTGCAAGATGTATAGTTCTTTACGCTTTATATTAATTATTTTAATTTTTTTATGACAAATTGAGAACATGTTGTACAATTTTAAATACTTTTTACCCAAAAATGCATGAGAATTCAAAAAGCTACTAAGAAAGGCATAAATTCTGCCCCTTTTTTGAGTACGTTAAAATGATGCCCTGTATAAAATTGCCAAAAATGTGAGGTTATGTTGTTGATATCACCTTACTTCTATTACCCCATGAGCTGCATCATTCTGCACGGTTTTTTTCACATTGTTCAACACCAATTGCTATACTTCATTCTTTACTACGGCTGCATGCTCATGCTTCACATGAATAACAAATAAACAATATGATGGTGTAAATCCATGACTGAAAGAGAATAAATTGAACTTTACGTGTTATTAAAATCCTTTTTGAATAGACGTGGCGTCAAAAGAAATGAAAACAAAATAATATGAGTCAAGCCATAAAGAAACATCATAGCATAGTATAATTAACAAAGTAGGCAATCCGAGAGAGCAATTTTGATGCTCTCATTTTGAAATAAGTGTATAGAAGAAAATCAAAAGACATCTATCAAAGTGTATATAAGGGTCAAACAAACACCAAAAATTTTTTATTCAACCAGACGGTTAATAATTTTGACATTCCCTAAAGAGATTTTGACATTCCACTTTCATTGATATTTTTATATATAGTAATTTTGACACTACCCAAAGATACTTTGGCATATCCTGTGAATGGTATGAGAACAAATTTTATGATTGCCCCACTTTGTTAATTATATTGGTGAGATTCATGCAATCGTATAAAAGCCGACTAAACCGCGTAAATCTTATAAAATTATATGCTCGTAAGTCAGCTGTCATATATTTGTATGAAAAAGATTTTACGCGCCTCCTAAAAGTTTACGCTATGATTTCATCGTATAAATGACCATATAAAATTATACGATTTGAAATGCAACTGTGTTGAAAACGCTTTTGTTCTGTAATTCGTTAAGTTATAGGTTAATTTACTTAATTTATATTAAGGATAATTACTTTCATTAATTTGTATTTTTCCATTTCTGCTAATTTTCGGCATTTTTGTTTTATTCTTGTTAACATACTGATTGATTTACGGCCTTTACACGATGACTTGTTTGGTGCGTTCATACAACAATGCGTGTAAATCATGTAAAATTATACGGTTTATATTCTTATACGATTGCATGAATCCCACTATTGTAATATTTTATGATAGAGATGCCACAGTGTGTATATCGAAATTCTCCCTATAAACTGGAGGCAATTAATTTGTTCGCGTATGATACTTTCCCAGTAAAAACTTACAACGAAAGAGGAAAATCAAAATTGAGAAATATATTCTCACAAACAAAAAATTGTATGAAAAAACACATACGTGAACGAAAAACCAGTAACCGATTGATTTTGACATATGTTGTGTTTTGATTTGCTGCAAATTATTATGCAGTTATTCTTATTCTCTCTCATTTTTATCCTCTCGGTTTTCCTCTCTCGTTCCAAATTTTTCGAGTGCATGAACACTTGCCAATAAAAACTAGTAATAATTGTTAACAATTTGTAACAATTAGCAGTTCGCGAACAAAGCTTAAGCTATTGAAATAATATCTGGATTAACTATTTATATTCTGCTTATATATGTATATATATCCATACATATATACCCATCCACTACAATTGTAGTTACCAATGCCTTCTGTATTTGAAATTCTTCCAAAAGTTTCGATATAGACTGTTGTCTCATCGACAGCAGTCTTGGAGTGCAATAGATATGTATATATGCATATATCATCAAATGGTAAAGTATTCTACTAGCCGCCATGTTCAGCACTGCTAGCAATCGGATTAGCACAATTTTATGTTTGGAAGCCTTCATGTTGAAACGGAATTATCCAACCAAAGTACCAAATATGCTATAAAAATTGGCATCGCTTATAAGCTTTTTCAGCGCACAGACAACAAACTCCTTTTGATCTGAACGATGTACACCATTAAACACAACAATCTGTTTCGTTGGGTAATATTTTCTAATTTGTGTTAAATTAAAATTATATAAATTGTACTAGGCATTTTTGATTTTATCCTGCTTTTGTAATTAAATCGGAAGTACATACAATTTCCGATAGAATAACAGATTTTACTATTTCATTGCTGTCTGGTTGATTAATGGTGCGGTAATGGGGCTTAAAGAAAATCCTTAGTAGAACATACGAAATAATGAAACAGCATGAACGCTACTTTAAATGTGATATACATATATGTACATGCCTATATATCGTAGTATATTTACTATGTACGAGCATCGTATTAAGTTAAAATTAAAATCGCATGAATAAATGCACACATGTGTACAAGTACACAAAGTATTTACAAACATATTTATAATACGCCTACTGCACTTGTTAACATCGAATGCTGTAAAAAACAGGATATACATCCATAGAGTACATAGATATTTGCATTCTACGTACCATATATACGCGTACATATTTTTCAAACTTGAAATATATCTCTGTACAAATTTCTTTTTAGTGTCATGTTGCTGCTGCCATGATTGCTGCCTCCACATCCATCGGATATTCTTCTGTAAATCAATTCAATGAGAATCGTTCCAGAATATGACGTCAACATAGCAGTTGCAGCTCCTGTAGTGGGAGTAGTAACTGCACTTGCAGTAGTGTACAGCCAATCAATCGTACTCAATGCGAACGCCCTTCCGCACGCTGTAGTCTCAATTTAGCAAAACCACATGAACGTTCGCAACGCCGTAATCTATCTACTGGGTTGAATACTTCCAAAGCTTTAATAATTTAATCTAATACACGCAATAATGCTACATTTGGACCATCTGTATAAATACAGTAAATTCGATTACAATACCAGAGGTTATTGTAGATTGAAACGAGAAGAACATCACATTATCAACCAAGTCTCATGACGACTGCGACCAAAAGATTTCGTCCAAAATACATAATATACATAGTACAATTGCCTTTTGTGGATCAGCACCATTCCTAAGCGAAGGTGTGACTCATCTGGCAGCACTCATAAATGAAGATATTGAAAATAACGCTCAGAGTGAAGATAAGTTTCAGCAATTTCGGATTAAATTCCTAAACAATGTACAATATACTTTGTTGTCACAAATTCAATTCTCATTGATCGAGATTATTCTCATATCGCTCATACATCATGGTACTGGTGTATCATATTAGTAATAACAAATGCTCAAACATCTACATATACAATTAAATGAAAAGCAATTACATTTACACTTTAATTATTAAGAACAATCATGTAAATATTATTATTATTATTATTATTATTATTATTATTGCTATTTATTATTATTGTTATAATTATTAGAATATAATTATAAAAGTACGTTAGCATCAATGCAAACTGAATACTATTGTATAATGTACATATATCATTTCAGCTTTTTTACCCTTTTAACATCAAAATAATCGTAATCTATTTTTACTAATTTCATTATTATATTTATATATAATGCAAAAAAAAACCTAGCTGAACCAACTTAACATTATTTTTTATTTATTTTTTTTTTTCAACCTGTGCCAACCTGTCACCAAGCAAATCTAAATTCACTCGATAATAAAAATTTACAAAGAAAATATTTCGGGAATAATTCTGCGTAAATTTCACAGCGCAAATTTTTACATTGAAAATTAATTTTCGGTAAAATTTCAAAAACAATCTAAATAAGATCTTGCCATGCACATGTCCGCCATTTTGATGGCAAGTATTTTGTACTTTTAATGTGAAATATTTGGAGATTGAGCCCAAAAAGTGTTGCACAGACAAAGGTGTAATATTGTTTAGATGATATTATCTACTGAAAAAAATTACGTTGAGTTGGTCAAGCCGGTGTTCTAACCTGGTACCTGATGCACAGAATCTCAACGCATAAACCGCTTTGCTACGACACCAATATATTATACATTTCATCTTTGAGTTTTAGCAGAACATACAAGCAATAATTTGTATATTATAAAGAATTCTATTTTGTTTTGTTTTAATAAAGTAAAATAAATTCTGCATGTGTTGCATTTTATTTCATTTCATGGAATTGCACAAAAGAAGAAGAAAGTAAAGAAATGTAGTGTGAACAACATGGTTAGTCGTTAACAGGGCATCTCCAGAGGAAATGTTTTTATCTTGATGATAATATATGTACAGCTGTTGTCAGCTAATTAGAAACGGCTACATAAAAAAAATATTTTGTATTTTGTAAATTAAAGCTATTTTTGATTGCCAATAATCATTTTAACAACATATATATTCTTTCAGTAACATAAAAAGAAACGAAATAAGTTAAACAATTCAAGTATTAAAGCGAAATTAAAAGTTTTTTCTAACCACTTCATTTTTTTTTGAGACACCTAATTAGAAACGAAGCTTAAATTTACATTAAATGTGAGAATGTGAGCTTGGTGGCTAATATTTCGTGGGATAACTTTTTTGTTTGATGACAGCTTGACATCAGCGCCGCATAGACTTGATTAAACTTCGGCATCGTTTGACTGGAATTGATTCTCAAGCCTTTTTAGCTTCTTCGAAAGATGATCCAAATTCGTGATATTTTTACCACAAATTTCCTTTTTCAAGTCACTCCATAAATGTTCTCTGGAATTTAAGTCTGCCCTCGATGACGGCCATTCCAAAAGACCGGTTTGAATTGTCCTCAACGAATTTTTTGGTTAATTTAGCCGTATGTTTTGGGTGGTTATCTTGCTGGAATCTCCAAATCACGGGCATATTTTCTTCGGCCCATGGCAGCATAACATTTTGAAGAATCTCAACATATTTTTCTTTCACTAAAGTACCATCAATTCGACAAAGCGAACCAACCCATTCCAAGAGAAGCATCCCCATACATTTGTGGAGCCTCCGCAATGCTTAACGATCGGCGACACATGTTTTGGATCAAGTTCAGCATTGTTTGGGCGTCTTACATACATTCTACCATCTGGACCTATGCGATTAATTTTAGTTTCATCACTCCAGACTATAAATTTCCATTGGTGTTTAGTCCAAGATTCGTGTTGTTCAGCGAATTCCAAACGGCGTTTTCTTTGATTAGACGTCACCAAAGGTTTCTTGGGTGCGATTCTTCCATGAAGGCCAAATTCAACCAAACGACGTGCTACAGTACGTTTTGATATGGAGACTCCGTAGTCCGAATGGCTGCAGAACTTTTTCTTGGGTCCATTTGAGATATTTGTTTCATTTTCTGCTCGATGAAATTCGATGCTTTGCGAGGTCGCTGCTTGCGTGGAACATTCATATGAGTCTTATATTTTCGGAAATGACTAATAGCATTGAAAATCACCTCTTTCGAACATTTCATTTGATTTGGAATTTCCGAAGCTTGAAGCTCAATTATTGGTTTTCTAAAGTCTGTAGTACAACTCTTCGCTTTATCCATATTTACTATCTTATAGACGCTCAAATTTTATTCAAAATACTTTATTCTTTTAAATATCTGATTTTCACAATTATGAAAAATTTTAGTAGTTTAAATGTAATCAGATTCAACGTTTCTAATTACGTGTCACACTCAAAACGCACTGCAAACAAATAAATGAACATTTTTTTTGCGAAAGTTAAAAAGAACTTGATGTAACGGGACATTTTTGAATGAAGGAAAGAAGAAGAGACTTAAAGCGAAACAAATATTTTGAAAGTATCGTTTCTAATTAGTTGACAACAGCTGTATATTGCCAATGGAGACTCATTGCTGAAAAAATTGGCTGTCAAATTAGCAAACTGACAGGCAATGTTTGTCAAAATAATTGTCCTGATAATTATTGCTTTCCATGAGCAAAATGCGATCTCCATTGGCAATATATTACCTGATAACATTATGAAGATAAAAACTTTTGCCTGTAGAGGCGTGCTGTCATGTTTGATATAGCCTCTGCTGAAAATTTATTCCAACAGATTCCAACTTTTTGACTAATCGCAGCTGATACGCCCTTATCTACCGATGCGTGTTGAATAATTAAACCATTAATTTTCTTTAAAATTGACTAGCCCATAGTTATAGTCAAATAAACAAACAAGTCGATTCTAAAAATTTAGAATCGACTTGTTTGCCAAATTTCCCATACAAAAATCTGACAAAGATTCATATGTGTAGTGCATATGTTATCATAAACTTTAACAGACAGCAAATGCGACCGTTAACTTTTATCAGTTCGATAACGCTAATAGGCAGTTGAGAAAACAGCCCTAAGATTAATTGTCCAAACCATGTCGATAAGGAGATATAACAATATTTTTCCCAGACGTCGATGTGTGTAGGCCGCAATTATAAAAAAAAATGTATTATTACCGAATGTCATTTGGGATAACTTTAGATTACAGCAAACAGTGTTTACAACCATATTTTATCTATAATATATACATATTTACATAATCAATGATCTAAGTTTAGAGCACACAATGCACACACACACACACACACACACACACACACACTCAGGCACATACATATATACACACGACTAACCTCGTCATCTTGTCCTTCCATCTCTGTCAACGCCTTTTCGTCAACCGTAACTTGGCTTAATTTCTGTCATCATCTACCTAGTTTAATACTGCTCATTTTATTGATATGCTAATCAATATACCGCTGTGTAAGTGTATTCGAAAATAGATTCTTTTTTCGGTTGAATGGATGCTTTTACCTATATACACGTACTTGTATCCGCATATAAGGTGAAAGCTCTCATAAGCACACATACAGGGCCGACCTATTTTTGTTCATATGAAATACATATAGACATTGAGTGTTTTTTGTTTTTCTTTTTGTATTGAAACTTCTCTAAATCAATGGCACAAGGTACAACTACATATGTGTTGCACGCTACGATGGGAGTTTTCTAATTTTAAGAAATAGTATAAACCTCGGCAAAAATTCCTTTTTTTTTTGTACATTCAGTGCAGTAATAAGAAATCTATTCTATTTCATTTGATCTATGAATAATTTAACCTGTCCATGATAGGTGTATGATTCCATGTTTTTAAGTTACAAAGTCTTATAATTTGGTTGAATTTTATTTTGAATGGAAAAGTACTCTGTTTTACTTTTTCATTTAAAATGGTTGTCTGGTACAGACTATACTGTTCGGAAGCTCATTAAAGTTCAAAGAGCAGCGGATGCGGACTTCTCCGATAAGTCCTTTAGTCAAGTTTCTCTTCCAGTATTGTTGCGTGCGATAAATTTTGGATTATATCCGCCGGTTCCGAACGGCGGATCTTCTGTGACATCCCGTTTTCTGTCACTGCCGGAATAACTAAAAATTGTTTACCGACAATTTTTGCTTCAGCCTGGAGTCTAATTCACGACCTACGGACTCATGCACAGATAGACCAAGGCGCTAACCAACAGAGCTTTGGCACCCATATCAATTTATACGTTTACCTAATAGCAACACTGTGTTTAAAGCGGAAGTTCTGTTAATTAGAGAGGCTTTTTGACCAATTTAATCACAAATGTGCAAATGTGTTATCGGAAAAGTGCAAAGTTGCTATAATTATGTACTATATAATACAGACTAGTTATGAAAACAGGTTGCGCTGGTCGCACTAAATAAGCCGCCCGACTTTACTCTCGTATGGATGCCCGGCCATTAGAACATTGACGGTATTGAGAAGGTGAATGAGTTAGCGCAGACGAGGGCTTCTCTTGATCCATTAAAATTTGTTTATGCAACTTAACTTACCTGTCTTTCTTCCTTTCAAATTAATATACTTAGCAAAAGAGCGAAGAATGGAAAATAGTCCCTACAATATTTTTTGCTCTAGACTTAAAAAAAAAATGAATAAAAAAACCATGTAACTAGCAGTTATTTAGTTTTGTTGTATTACGGTAGAATTAACTCTTTCTGATGTCTGCAACATTATAAATCCTTATGCGATTTTAAAAAGAGCCGGTCAGTATCATGTTCAAATTTCTATCATATTGTAACGAGTATCGATAGTTGATTACTCATCACTATTGTGACTGACACTATTGGCAGCATCGAAACGAATGTCAACAAAAAGAAATAAGCGATAACCAGAACAAGCCAACGAGAAAGGAAGAGAAGAATCTCGATAACGGAAGATTCTGGGGTGTTGCCAACAGAGTATAAATAGAGCCAGTGTTGAGAATTGACAATCAATCTGCTTCCGAACGTGATTGCGAAAACATTGATACAGAGGCAAAAGTTGCAAGTACATTTAAGTGTTATAGTAAATAGTTGATTGTAAACAGTGTTGATTGTAAATAGAGATTATTAAATAAATTGTTGCTGTATATAGTGGTATAAAATAAGTGCTGCAGTTATCATTAACAGAATCCAGTGATCGAACAAGGTAATTCAAATAGAATTAAACGTTCACAGAATAAAAACGTAACAATTGGTGTCAGAAGTGGGATTCTGTAAAGATGGTGAAAATTGACCAACTAAAAGTGGACCAGCTTAAAAAGCTGTTGGTAGAGATGAATCTATCGTCATCAGGTGCAAAGGCGGAACTGCTGGTGAGGCTGAGACAAGCTATGGAGGCTAAGGGAATTAATGTAGAAGAACATGAGTTCTTCGAGGAAGCCGATATACAAGCAGTTGTGCACGCTGAGGAAGAGAGCAAAATAGATTCGAGTGGTCAACTCATGGATTTCATGAAAACCATGATGCTGTAGCAACAACAACAGCTACAAGAACACTCGGCTGAATTGCGTACGGAAACTCAAGGAAATGCGTCTCGCATTGACTCCAAGTTTCAAGAACATTCGGTACGTCAAGAAAACGCTATGGGAAAATTCCAGAAAACAATTGACTCCAAGCTTCAAGAACATTCGGCTCGTCAAGAACATGTCATCGAAAAACTACAAAAGGGAATTGAGATTAGATTTCAGGAAATTTCCGGAGCTATTAATGACAAAGTCACAGAGCTGAAAGAACATGTGGATGATTTGGATGATAAGCTGAAGAAACATGTAGACAGACATGATGACTTGGAAGAAAAGCTTGAGAAATTAGAGCGCGAACTTAATAAAATAAAAATAAGTGGAGCAACCACATCAGTGATAAGAGAGTCAACTACAATTAAACTAAAGCCACCAACATTTGACGGAAGCACGCCATTCAATATCTTTAAGCTTCAATTCGAGACAACAGCTTCGAAGAATCAATGGGATGATAGCGACAAGACTGCTGCTTTAATAGTCGCATTAAAAGATAATGCTTCCGAAGTGTTACAGATGATTCCAGAGAAAGATCGTGGTAGCTACCAATCCCTGATGTACACACTCCAGCGGAAATATGGAAATGAATACAAGAGTCAATTACATCGAGTGGAATTGAGATCGCGAGTGCAACGGAGTAATGAGAGCCTTCAGGAATTCGCTTCCGATATTGAGCGCTTATGTCATCTAGCGTTCTCCGGTAATTCGGAAGAGTTCGTCGAAAAAATAAAAATAGAGGCATTCATAGATGGCATACGTGATGGAGAGACAAAGCGTGCCCTAGTCATGTCGCCAAGGAATACTTATGCCGAAACAGTCAGTAGTGCATTGACGTTTGAAGCCGCCAGTTTGATGTGTCGACCAATGCCACGGGTACGCCAACTAGAAACAGAAACAGCAGATCTGGTTGAAGCAGTGTGTCAGGCATTCAAATCTGTAGTGCAGCCTGAAGGAAGAACAACAGGTCGACGCGAAATCAAATTTACTGGTAAGTGCTTTATTTGCGAGAAACCAGGACACATGGCGCGTGACTGCCGTCTACGACGAAAGCGATCAAGATCGAATTCTCCAGGAAGACAAAAGAAGGAGAATAAGGTGGATAGCGATCGCTCCACTAACACAAATCCATCGTTAAACTAAATCGAGTCAGTTCAGCGGGGCGTGAACTGACTCCAACAGTGGGTTGCCCCATCATTCACATTTCACAACTACAGCGTGTGCCAAGCAGCTTGACCATTGATGGAAAATTGGACAATATGGAATTCATGTTAACCCTGGACACTGGTGCATCACATTCTATAATCAAGAGCGATTTGGTAAAGAGGTTTGAGCCTTTAATGGGAATAAAATTGCGTACGGCAACGGGTGAGGATGCACAAATTCTGGGTAAGATAAAGAAACGAGTATCTATTGGAAATTACACGTGGGAACATGAATTCATTGTGGCTGACATCATCGATGACGTAATAATTGGTGTTGACTTTATGATTGACAACGGATTTACGTTAGATTTAAATCAACGGATACTGCGCTATGCAAATGTCGAACTACCATTGAACATCGGTTACAAGCGTAGTGGGAACATCAAACGAGTACTGGCATGTCAACGCCAAGAGGTTCCAGCAAAATCAGAAGCGGTGATATGGGCACAGATGAATGTGGATGATGGGACAGGCAAGTTGTGGTTAGTGGAAGCAGATAAAGAAATACAAAATAAAAACATCATACTTGGTAGGACGTTAGTAGAACCTAAAGAAAATGGAATAGTACCGGTGCGAATATTAAATCCAACTAATACATCTACAGTTGTGAAGAAAGGAATGGTGATTGGTCATTGCCAGGAAGTTACTGCCGTAGTAGACTGCGAAAAGGGTTCGTCGATAAAAAGTGGAAGATCAGGAACTGGCAAGGCGGAAATAAAAGCACAGATGGAAGAATGGGCAGGTGTGCTTACCAAACAGCAAAAAGAAAAGGCTTTACAAGTATTGGAGAAGTACAGTTCAATATTTTCTTCAAATGGAAAAACTGGAGGACGAACAACCATCGTGAAGCATCACATTGACACCGGTGATTCTAGACCAATTCGTCAAACACCACGACGAGTTCCATTGGCCAAAAGAGACGAAGCCATTAAGCTGATTTCCGATATGCAGAAACAAGGTGTTATTGAACCATCAGCGAGTCCATGGAGTTCACCAGTTGTGCTGGTAAAGAAGAAGGATGGAAGTACTCGATTCTGTGTGGATTACAGAAAGCTAAATGATATTACGAAAAAAGACAGCTATCCACTGCCAAGAATCGATGACACTCTGGACACACTATCTGGTGCGAAGTGGTTCTCAACTCTTGATTTGCAAAGTGGATACTGGCAAGTGGAACTTGGTAAGGAAGACAAAGAGAAAACAGCTTTCAATATTGGCGATGGTCTATGGCAATTTACAGTCATGCCATTTGGTTTATGCAATGCGCCAGCTACTTTCGAACGTTTGATGGAGCGTGTACTCAGAGGACTACACTGGAAAACGTGCTTGGTGTACCTCGATGACATTATTGTGATGGGAAAAGATTTTAACGACCACCTTGAAAAGTTGAAAGAAGTATTTGAGCGTATACAATCAGCAGGGCTTAAACTGAATATGAAAAAGTGTTCACTCTTCAGGCAAGAAGTTAAATATCTTGGTCATAAAGTAACAACAGAAGGGGTACATACCGACGAGGAGAAAGTAGCAGCAGTTCAAGAATGGCCTATTCCGTCGAATCTTCACGAGCTAAGAAGCTTCCTAGGCTTATGCACCTACTATAGACGATTTGTTCCTGGATTTGCAAACATCGCCAGCAGTCTGCATGAGTTGACAAGAAAGAACAAACCATTTGTGTGGGGCGAGGACCAACAGAAAGCATTCGAACAGCTGAAAGAAAAACTCTGTTCAGCACCAATATTAGCGTATCCAGTACCTGGTCAAAAGTTTGTGTTGGACACAGATGCGAGTGGCTATGGAATAGGTGGTGTGCTCTCTCAGATCATAGATGGGCAAGAAAAAGTAATAGCATACTACAGTAAAATCCTGTCGAAGTCAGAAAGAAATTACTGTGTCACACGAAGAGAGTTGCTCGCAATACTGGAATGTGTAAAGTATTTCCATAAATACTTGTACGGTCAGTCATTTCATCTACGAACTGACCACTCAGCGCTAAGGTGGTTATTGCAATTTAAAAACCCAGAAGGACAATTGGCGCGCTGGATTGAAAGGCTGCAGAGTTATGATTTTACCATCGAACATCGTAAAGGAGGACATCACGGCAACGCGGATGCTCTATCTCGTCGTCCTTGCAAAATGGAATGTAAACATTGTTCTCGAGTGGAAAGCAAGGAGCACATTGTCGACATACGACTTACGAATATATTGCCGGAGGAGTCATGGACCACCGAACGAGTGCAAGAAGATCAGCGGAACGACCCAGATCTCGTAAAGATTATGGAATACAAGGAGCAGGGCATACGTCCAGATTGGCAAGAAATGGCTAATGAGAGTCCAATAGCAAAGGCATACTGGGCGCAGTGGCAAAGCCTGCACTTACGAGACGGATGTTTATTCCGAGCATGGGAAAGTGTGGATGGAAAAATCACTAATGATCTTCTAGTGGTACCCAAGGCGAGAATAAATGAAGTGATAGCTAAGTATCACAATGCCTCCAGTGGAGGGCATTTGGGAATCACCAAAACCGTCGAGAAAATAAAGAACCGATTTTATTGGGTTGGATGTCATGACCATGTCGCTGATTGGATTCGGAAATGTAAGCAATGTGCAATGGCCAAAGGTCCCACTAAGAAAAGTCGAGGTAAGATGCACCAATACACCGTGGGTGCTCCATTTGAGCGAATTGCTATGGACATAGCTGGACCATTTCCAATAAGCAACACAGGAAACAAGTATGTTCTGGTGGTTATAGATTACTTCAGTAAATGGCCTGAAGTATACCCCATTCCAAATCAGGAAGCTAGTACAGTTGCGGATGTATTCGTCAACCAATGGGTTACTCGTTTTGGTGTACCGATGGAGTTACACTCAGACCAAGGTCGAAATTTTGAATCAGTTGTATTCCAAGAGATATGCCGTATGCTGGGTATATACAAAACTCGTACAACACCTTTGCATCCACAATCTGATGGCATGGTAGAACGATTTAACCGTACCTTTGAGGAATAATTGAGAAAAGTCGTAGATAAATACCAAAGAGACTGGGATGTACATATACCAATGTTCCTCATGGCATATCGATGCGCACAACATGATACGACGGCTACTACACCGGCAATGGCAATTTTTGGAAACGAGTTAAGACTGCCAGCTGATTTAAAATTTGGAGTTGTAACACCAACGAGATCAACCGAAGGTAATTATACTAGCGAAAAGCGGGAACAGTTGGATGAAGTACATCAGTTCATCAGAGAGTTGTTCGGGACGAACAAGGTTAAGAGGAGGGCAGTGTAACGAGTATCGATAGTTGATTACTCATCACTATTGTGACTGACACTATTGGCAGCTTCGAAACGAATGTCAACAAAAAGAAATAAGCGATAACCCGAACAAGCCAACGAGAAAGGAAGAGAAGAATCTCGATAACGGAAGATTCTGGGGTGTTGCCAACAGAGTATAAATAGAGCCAGTGTTGAGAATTGACAATCAATCTGCTTCCGAACGTGATTGCGAAAACATTGATACAGAGGCAAAAGTTGCAAGTACATTTAAGTGTTATAGTAAATAGTTGATTGTAAACAGTGTTGATTGTAAATAGAGATTATTAAATAAATTGTTGCTGTATATAGTGGTATAAAATAAGTGTTGCAGTTATCATTAACAGAATCCAGTGATCGAACAAGGTAATTCAAATAGAATTAAACGTTCACAGAATAAAAACGTAACAATATGGTAAAAATGACACAAAGTAAATGAAATGTGATCTATAAGATGGCAATGAAAAACATGTATAGTTAATTTGATAAATGGTTTGTAATATATTTCTTGTTTATTATACCCTGCATGAGTAAATGCATGGCATATTAATTTCGGTAAGATGTTCGTAACAACTTGAAGGAATCACCGGAGATATAGAAAATTATATATATTCCTAATGTTCGTCTGTCCGTACGTCTATCTATCACCTGGTTGGTTCGCACGATAACTTGAGCAATTATTGAGCTCTTTTGACGAAATTTGGCATGAGTAACCTATGATCCAAGGTTACGGAGGGGATTGAGCCCGACTGCCACACCCACAAGGAGCAACCAAAGTGACTAATTTCGGAATATTTAAAATGTTTAACATGACTTTGGTACAGAATATGACAAAGTAAACCATTAGCTTTTTTTTAAAGTTAGACATAATTGGCTTTCCGCCAATTTTGCTCCGTTGGATTAAATCTTTTCTTTTTTCTGAGTAAGAGTGCTAAATAATAATACATTATCGAAATATATTGAAATTTCATTAAAAGATGGTCTAACGAATTTAAAGATCCATATATTACAAAGACTCTCTTCACCATCTGCATCTGCTCTTTGGACCCCACATTACCAATTGTATAAACATGAACTGGAATCGGTTCAAAACCATTCCTACTGTTTGCTTTGAGGAATCAGCGTTGGGACCCAACGGGAAATCTTCCTCCATCAGAGACCACCTTAAGCTTTTGAACCTACAATCTTCGGAAAGTTGACGATCGTTCGAATAACTTACTTAATATACCATCTAGGACAACAATATTTGGCACGCAGAGTTATGTTATACTGGTACACCATCTTGCCAGAAATGGATGAGCAACGGCTACTTTTTATAGTAACTCCCATAAACAGTGTCTGAATTCCTTTTAAATTTAAACCGCTGTAACTTTGGTAATCTTCTGTCTCAAACTACCATATTTGACACAGATATTGAAGTCTTGGAACCAGCATTAACAGCAGTAATGACGTCAGCCTGGGGATATTGCGAAGGATCACTCCTGCTAACAGGTGCAACTTTGGGCTAAGTAAGCAATTGAGAACTCGAGCCTTCTCTCTTGAGAAACAAAAACCACACTCTACAAGTCTCTCATCATGCCCGTCCTTATATGTGGCGCAGAAGCTTGGACAATTTCCACCTCAGATGGGAGAATGCTCGAAGTTTTCGAAATAAAATTTCTACGCAAGATCTTTGGACCAATTTGCGTTGGTGGCGATTATCGAATAATGTACAACCATGAGCTGTATGAGCTATATAAGCTGTATGCTGACGCCGACATAGTAAAGCGCATTAAATTTCAGTGGATATGTCATGTCGAGCGAATGGAAGATCACACTCCTGCTAATAAGGTGTTATATTCGGAACCAGCTGGTGGACGACGCAGAAGAGGCAAGCCCAACCTCTTACACAAAGTGTCTGAATTTCTTTTAAATTTAAACCACAAGCATAACCATATTTGACATTTAGATTAATAATATAGAATAAAGAATAAAGTCGGAAATGAGCTGGCACAAAATCAGCAAGCAGCGCCCACTTCTTTATGTGGCTCCCATACAAAGTCGAGAAAACTAACAAAAAATTAAAACCGTCCTAACTAACCATATTTAAGTTCACCATTAGTATTGTAAGAATAACTAGATTAACAAGAAATGGGCGAGCCACGCCTACTATTTATAGTGGTTCCCATACAAAATGAGTTTCTTTTAAATTTAAACCGCTGTATCATCAGCAATTTTTTGCCTAGAGCAACCTAAAAAGTTCAAGGGTGGACTGATGTCTGTGAAAGCTTAACACAGAATGAATTCATACAAAAAATATTGATTTATATTTTGACGTAGTTTCATTTTAGCACGCTACACTTCGTTCATTAGTGCTCAGTTTTTCACAAACTTTCCAAAAATACGATTCGTCGACATATTCTAATCTTATATCTCTGAGCCATCATTTCATGCTTGGAAACAGAAGTCGCAGGGTGCTAAATCTGACAAATATGGTCATTTTTGATATAATTCAAATAATTTTGGTATAAAATAGCAGCACCAATCCCAGACAGTACATGTTCATCGGACTTGTTTGCAGTAGAAGGTAACAGATTGTATTTTAGCGTCGCACTTCACTGATACCTGCCCGCCTCAGTGAGTGGGCTTACCAATTGGGGGCTATGGCACGGTGGACCTAATTTCGCACATTATTCGTGGGATATGGATAAAAAGAATTTAAGTAAGGTAAATAAAGTAACGGGCTTATATACCGCATCACGACTTTGAAATCAGGTGGAGGCCAATATCCAAGAAACTGAACGCAATGTACTAACCCCAAAAAGGACCGAAAAACGGGCAGATGGTACAGGTTCCAAAGACAAAATATTTGGCCCTGTACCAAGGACTTTTAAGATGACTGGATTGCGACAGGAAAGCCAAGGGTTGATGGGCTCTAAGGATACTTCGGTATCTAAAAGGAATAAATCACTACCTACGTAGAAATAGTGGGACAATTACGGAAGGAAAGTTGTAAGCAAGTTGGCTCTGGAGCTGCTTCGACAGTCAAGGAGACCACCCACTTGCCCTGGTCGAGTACTGGACTGTTTTAGGGCGAAACTCTTTTGGAGAGCCCAGAAAACAGGTGTGAGTGGCGCAGGAACTAAATGGTATCTGCGCTATCTCAGAGAAGGCTTAACGGCAGAGGACACGTTGAAGAAGGTACGGGATCAGGCTCCCAATATGAGAAAAATGGGTGCAAATACGATCAGCCCACCAGACGGCCACTGTGTCAAAAAGACAAGAATAGACGATAGGACTAAACCTACGACGTATACGGGTACAATCAGGAGGCTTGGCGTCAGCTCTGCTAACCTAACTAAAGGCATTAGACAGGCTGTACTCCCGAAGCTTTACCCTGAGCAGATACTCACACATGAGGAATACTTACTTGTTTGATACTTACTAATATTATGAACATTCTTTATTTTTCAGAGTTTCTCTCGAGGAACCTAGTGGCAGTGCAAATCCAGGTAAACATAAACGCAAAAAAAATAATAGTAGCAAACCCGTTATAAATAAAATAATGGCCTATCTACCAGGGGAGGATCCACAGGCACCACCTGCGGCAATTCAAAGACTGGTGGATTATTGTGAGCGGAAGAAGCTACCATTGATACTCGGTTGCGATGCAAATCCGCACAACGAGGCCTCGGGTAGCATGGACACCAATACACGGTGTGAGTACATTCTTGAATTTATTCTAAGTTTTAGATTAAAATTATTTAATATTAGCAATACACCAACTTTTGCTACGAGCACGCGCAGCAGAGTCCTTGATATAACGATAGGAAATACTTGGGGTAGTGAGTAAAAATAATTCTAAGGAATCCTAGGAAAACCGACTGGGAAAAATACTTAGCAAACCTAAGAACAAATTTAAATCAGCTTAAGTTGGGAGATAATATCAGGAATTAAATAGAATTATAAACTATGGATATTGGACAAACTCTAGGTTCAAGATGGGGTGCACAATAAACCAAGGGTCGCAGTGCAACAGAACCCTTTAAATAATAATAATATTAGGTATAGTACAAGGAAATCCACTACTTTTCCAATGGACGGCTTAAGTAATCTGTATCTCGCGTTGTATAAGTGCGATCGGGTTACGCGTTAGGAAGATAGGATTTCTTATTAAATAAACTTTTCCGGCAGTTTTGTGATTGCTTGACTCAGTATTGTTTGAGCACGCATCAAAGATGGACACCAGTAAAGAGAAAATACGCCCTATTTTACAGTTTTTCTTCGATAAAGGCGAAAACGCAAGCCAGAAGGCTGAAAATGTGAATAGTGTTTATGGTCCTGATACTGTAACAGCCAATCACGTGAAATTCGTTCCGGTAATTTTGACGTCAAAGATGCAAGGCCAATTATCGAAAATATAGATCAAATAATGGAAATCGTCGAGTCTGACCGTCATGTAAGCACTGTTTCTATTGCCCAGGAGCTAAACATTGCACAAAAAACCATTTGGAACCATTTAAATAAATAAAACCTTAAATTTAATTAAATATCATATAAGATGTCACCTAAATGTCGTTTCAGTCAACTTTAATCGACGGTATCATGAATTTGAATAATCATTTCTGCACTAATGAACTCAATTGGACTTTCTGGGTGCTTAGCGTTATTTGTGGTCATACGAACACGACGAAATTGGGTAAACAATTTCTGAATTATACACGATGGTGAGATATTATTGTTTTCTAAAACAAATAGTGTTTTATCAATACACGAAATTCACTTCTTTTTTATTAAAAGCAAAACCTTGTTTGTTTTCAAATAAATTGTTGCTGTATATAGTTGTATAAAATAAGTGTTGCAGTTATTGTTAACAGAATTCAGTGATCGAACAAGGTAATTCAAATAGAATTAAACGCTCACAGAATAAAAACGTAACAATATTATATGACGATATTATCGGCACGATATTTTTGGACGATATCACAAATCGATATTTTACGCACAAACATCGCGTGGTTACCAGAGAAGAGAATTGTATGCTTTAGCTTACACCATAACCATACTCCATGTATTTACGAGTATATGGTTCATTTTTTGCGTTAGTTCAAAAAACTTTAATATGTGTGAACTAAACTATGCAATACCTTAATATTTATATTAATGAATAAATACATATCCGTATATTACAAGATATGATCTTACATAATTCATATTATTTGAAAACATTATTTAAATATTTTACGTTCTTTCATTTAGCAATTATACTCAACATTCATAAAGAAAATTCAAAAATATTTCAGATATTTTCAAATTTGTCAAAAGTAGCCCTTAAATACTTAGTTGTCCCAGCCAGCTCCGCATCCTCCGAAAAGGTTGCGTCTACATTAAAATTAACTACAAATAACAAAATCAGGCTGTTGGATAACAATAGCCGCATTCTTTTGCACGCGAGTTGCAAAAGAACACTGACTTATTTGCCGAACTGCATGCAAAGCAACAACAAAACCAACCAAGTTCAATTGAAGTTGCTTATATTTTAATCGACCTGAGTTATAGTGTTGGAAAGTAAAAAAACAGCACTATTGTGAATAGACTACTGGAATGCGCTTGGGAAATTTCAACAACACGTCAAATTATTGTAAATATAAACAAAAATAAGCAAAATAAAGTAAGTGCAAATAAAAATTTATTTTAAATAAACAAATATATTTACCATAGATCCCGCAGAATTGTTTCTTTTTTGTTTTTATTTCGTTTATAAATTTCACGAACAATCACATATACCACCAGCGTTGCTAAGTAACTAAAGGGAAATTATATTCAAGTAAAAGGGAGTTATATGTGTGTTTATGTTCTTTTGCAACTCTTACAAAAGAATGCAGCTAATAGCCTAGACAGACGGCAGCGTTAATCCGGATTACCCGCGCACTTAATCCGAATAAAATATTATCCTGACAGGCGGCAGTATTGCGTATTAACTAAACGACTGATTGCTGTTTTATTAGGTCTGCTCACTTAGATTACTATCACTATCAATTTCTGTCATCTGTCACTCTCGATATGAGAAAATCTACAAGAAGCACGTAAACTGAAAACTATCAGAAACTTGTAAATTGACATTCACCGTTCGTAATTGACAGTTGGATTTATTTGTTCGCCAACGCTTTTCATGTTGAAAACTGTTAACAATTGTTGAAAGTTTTTATAGCGTACACACCTAATATTTTGTAAAATGGATAAAGAAAAATTCACAATAGACAATTTTCAGCAGTGTTGCCATCGCAAATTGCCCTAATCCTCTTTTATTTTGAGAATTAACTCAGAGTTAATGCGGATTAGCTGCAGTTAATGCCTGAGTTAATTCGAATTAACTCGGTAATCCGGAATCAGGCTGCCGTCTGTCTAGGCTATAATGTAAAAACGTGTAATTTTAAAAACAGTAAACGAAAATATTTGGAAGATGTAAAATAAGAAAGACTGTAAGTTGTTCTTCTTTCTTAACTATTATTGAACAAGGACCCTTAAATGTTGTTGTGAATTTTCAAATGTTTATTGTGCGATAAATCGATATTTTAAAAACGATATTATCGATACGACAATTTTTTTAATTTCGCCATTTCGACATATTGAAAAGCGATATTTTTGAAAATTCCACAATCCTAGTTCTTAACTAATAGTTTGATTGGATCAACTTAGTTTTATGTTAATTTTCAAACAAAAACTACGTTCATCAAAGTCAAAACTAAGAAAGGTGAATAAAATAGTTCCCCTAGTAATACCACCTTATTAATAATATTACTACAAGGCATATTAAATAAGGAGGTAGCACAAAGACAATAGGCGTAAAATTACGAAGAGCACTGCCTTTTAATTTTATTACTCCTTTCCGTTTTAATTTGTTTCTATCAAAACGAAAATGATGCAAATAATTTTTTAAGCAATACGATTTTCAAGCAAGCACTTGCTAAAAGTTTCCATATACGAGTATGAAAAATATACAACTAATATATTGATTAATCAAACAAAATTTTATTTTGGAAAACCAACAAAGGACGTAACATTAACAAAAGCCCAGCTCTGTATATTTATTTTTAAGCCGTAATTAAAACATGAAAAAACGTATACATATTTGCACATCTGATTAGCGATAGTAGGTCAATGACATCTACAAATTGCATTAGATATAAGGTTAACCTTTGTTTTAAACTAAATTGCATTTAAAACGTACTTTATTTGTATATTCACTTTTGATTGTACAATTATTCATTTGAAATTTTTACTTTTTGTTTAAATATACCCTAGGTATTCTTAATGCATTCTTTTATAAAGAAAGAAATAACAGTCAAATCATTTTACCGCTGCAAAAGGGTTGTTAGAACTTTCACATATTATAATTATTACAAGTTATTAATTTTCACTATTGAACATAATTCTTTTTTAATCTGACTTTATACATATAACAAATATAACGAACTACGATATTTTCTTATATGCATTCACATCTAATCCAATATCAACACTACAACCGCATCATAAGCCAGAGTTTTTGTTATTGCTATCTAACACATAAGTACGGTAGAATTTGTTAATTTGTTCCAAAAATATGAATGTTAAAACAGTATGCGGTCCGAGACGACAGTAGTATGGTGTGAATCCTTTCCAGAGCGCAAATAAACCTTCTCTTCGTACCACTTTTGCTAAAACATCTATGCTTCCTCTATATTCAGCTTTTCCATCAATGGTTTTCATATTCTGAATACGAGTTTTTGCTATGTCCAACGGCATAGATGTTATAGTTGTCAACAAGCCTGATAGCATGCTCGCCGAGAAGTGAAGCATAATACCTTCGTCCATTTGCAATGGTCCATCGCGGAAATAAAATTTAAATTGTGAATATGAGGCCAATTGAGTCATATTAACTACCATTGCACGTCCAATAGTGGGAACACTTCCACGCCATAAAGCAGTAATTCCTTCCTCCTTCACAATGCGCATCAATGCGTTAAAGACACTCGAGTAATTTCTTCTTTCAGCTGCTGGCAACCGTCCATCAGATGACATTCGTATCAGTGCTACTTCGGCCGGATTTCCCACACATGCACCACATGCTCCTGCTATTGCACCTATTCCCATGCTAACATATACCGTCGGGTCCCGGGCAAATCTTTCTTTGTACATGGTGTTCAAGTATGTGTAAACACCAAGACGTGCAGCGGAATAAGTGGCCTGTCGAAGTAACGCTGCTCCTAAGCCTGCATACAATGCCAATGGTCCTTCCTTCGATACGACTACTTGAAAACAGTGTATTGAGCTCTTAAACTCCTTTGCACCACTTGCAACAGTTCCAGATATTTGCATTCTGGTCTTTATCAAATCCAATGGTTGCACCACACAAGTAGCTCCCATGCCTGATAGGCCTCCAAAAATAAAGTCCATACCCTTACCCACCGTTTTCTTTGGTTGTGCCATTATGCGTTGCTGTGTAGTGTGCAAAGTTCTTCAAGAAATAACCGAGCAGTATCAAAATACATCCATTAGGAACAACTGTATCAGCATACCCTTGAGTGATATATATGTATGTGAAATTCAGTGCAAACCAGTTTCATATGACAACTGACCTTGACTGTGAAAGTGCGAACTTAAACGAGAGCAGCAATGATGGCCATTTTTTAAACAGTTTTTAAGCAACTCATTCACTCACTGCCAAGATTGCGCAATGTGAAATCTATTAATCAACACAAATTATCAGAAGTCCATTTGTATGTAACACTGATACTATGGTATTCCTATATCAATATATTAATACTAAAAATCTGATAACATACTGGAATGAATGTAATTTCACAAATCTTGCGAGACACGAAAGGTTGTCGTAACGTCACTTTTAATGGAAAAATTAATCTCAAACGATTTTTTCATAATTTGGAGGCAGGTATGGTATTACATTGCAAAGTAAGGCAATCCTAAAATAATTTTACTTGACGCGTGCAAGTAAATTTTAAATATGTAAGCTGTGTTTACAATTGTCGTTATGGTTGATTTCACGGAAAATGCGGTATCATGGATTCCGCATTCTGTGAAATGTTCAACATTATGAATATGAGAATAATAAAGTTGAACAACGCACTGTACATCGCGTTATACTAAATACTAAACGTGTATACTAAACATCCATCCAACTCATTGTACAACGTGTTTAGCCAACAGTCAAGCCACAACATTTTGAAGTTAGGAGTAATACGGCGTTATCCAAATATTTTGTAAGTTATATACTTCTTCTTTAGGCCGCGGGTTCAATCCCAGGCTGAAGCATAAAAATAATACTGTAAAGATTTTTCTTTCGAACGGTACCCACCTATCGGCAAGCGCAATTTGCCATGAAAACGCTTCTAAAAGAACTCTGTAACAAAGCTTAGAAAAAGTCATGTCACAAGGGTTCTGTCGTTCGGAACCGGTTAAAATAAATAGGTCTCTTCTAATACTGTCCAAAATTTAACACGTACGATAGTACTGGAAGAGAAGCTCGGCCAAAGAAATATATATATATATATATATATATATATATATATATATATATATATATATATGTATATATTTATACAGTGGCTCCCAGCTTATTTCGTACAGTGACAGTTTAAAAATTGCTGCAGTCGTAATTCCTAATATAGCAAAAATTTGAACAAAATATAAATGCCATTTTAGAAAGGAAGGTTTGTTTTTTATTTTCCAAAATTTACTTTTTCAAAATTT